>JAHLJS010000008.1:27921069-29293860 GCA_038502445.1 Eremochloa ophiuroides
CGTATATGACAAAACTTGTGGAAAGGTTAGATAAAAGCCCTACCTTCTATTTATTTTTAGTATTAAAATAATGATAGAATTTAGTTACTAAGGACCGCCAACAACTCCCCAACACTTGGTCCTTTGCTCGTCCTCGAGTAAAGTGCTAAGGACCAAAAAGGGTTCATTTTTCTTATTCAAAAAAAATCTGTATACAGGTTATTCCAAGCTTCACCTGGATTTATGAACTTCAAGGTGTCTACTAGATTATCTTAGGTAATTGAAAAATGGAATAGCTTGGATTCAAATTCTCTTATTCTGTCCTTGCGTAGAAACTTGGGTTTTTGCAAGATTGTGAAAACATAAAAATAGCTCATGTTCCTTGAATGATTCTCTCAAATCGCTCTTGTATGTGAGTGGTTCCTCACCCAGGCACGAAAAGGTAATACCTTCACATGGTCATCCTACTTCTAAAAAGGCTTATCTGGAGTTTTAGGTAGGAATGAAAATGATGAGGCACACTTACTCTGCATATGTTGTCGAGTCAAACCCCAGACCATACTGGAGGGAGTGCGTCATACTCCTAGATCAGAATGTGCATGTGTGTGGAGAATATGAAGGTGGAAACCTAATTCTAAATCTTTTTGATACTCTATGCATCATGATTCCCTTTTTTGAGAAAGACAAGATATGGGCTATAGGATCTCCATTTTTTTTGAACAGGCATTTGGAATCTTCTTTCTCGTTTATTTTCTAATGCCCCTTGGCATAGTCTCTTCCCCCTTTTTTTCACTTTTAGCATAGTCCCATATATTTTATTGGCATATGACATATTTTGAGATATCATGATGGATGAGTAAAGTTTTGCATCAAGAATGCGTGTTTCTTAGGATGAAAACAACATTTTTATTTGGTGGAGAAAACTGCACAACTCCTAGTGTAAGAGTTGGCATATTTTTGGTGGATGGATGGATGCATATTTTGCGCAACTCTCAGGCTGAGAATTGTCTTTTGGTGGGTGCATGTGAATTCTGATCTTGGGAGCATGAAACATCTCTCAACAGCGGTCACAAAAATTTGACCAAACTCAACACAAAGTAAGTGGCATATATGGAAGGTTTCATCATAAAGAATCACATATGGCCTTGGTAGGTATTTGTTAATCATTCAAGGAGTATGCTATTGAATTTTTTTTAAAAGAAATTCCAAGTACTTTGCAAGAATGAGTAAGCATCATGTCATCCTACTATATCTCACCAGTCAATTACTTAGATAAAAAGGGGTCCCTAAATAGTGTTCATAAATCTGTAGGAATATTAGCAGGGAATAAAAAGTATGCAAATGTTTTGAACGTAGGAAGACATGTTTTGATGGAGTATGAAGGAGTCCTCGTCTTAAAGACTTTTTAGTGAGAGAGAGGAGAAATTTGCACAAACCGAATTCTAATTTTTTTGTGCAGTTTGAATTGGAGAGTCCTCCTCCACACTTGTTTTCTTTCCTGTCTTTATTAGTCACAATATATAGAGAAAACAAGTGTGCAATATATATAAAGATAAAAATCTTCTATTCCATTGATAAATCAAATAGGCACATTACATTGAAAAGGGACATGATTGGAAAATAAAAGATCATGAAGAGAAAAAATGTGTGCCTAATTATTTTTGTAGCAAGAGCGTTCTAAAGATATTTAGAGAACGTGTTCAACTCCTGCTGCCTTAGCGATCCTGCGCAGCTGCTCTCCATAGCCGTGGCGCATCTCATCTAATTCATCCCTAAGTCCTTTTACGTTGAGATGAGCCTCGGCTATGCGAGTTTGTGCCTTATCAACATTCAGCCGCGTGCTTTTGATGCTAGCATTAAGCGAGGCAATGGTTGGCCCCTTAGGAGGCTTCTCATCCGCACTATCGCTAAAGAAACCCTTAGGCTGCCCCCTAATTACTTTTCTTACAAACTTGCGCTTGGCGCCTGAGGGTTCGGCAGAGGGTGCCGGTTTGCTAGAGGGTGCTTCACCCTTGCGAGAGAAACCCTTGGCGTACCCTCCATCAGGTTTGCGTACTCCCCTAATGGTATAAGAGCGACTATCCTTAGCGGGAGACGATAGGGAAGGTAAACTGGTGGTAGAGGGCATCAAGGCAGCACGTTTGCTAAGCCCGCTACTACTAGGAGTCTTCCTCTTGAGGCCTAGAGCACCGGTAGTTGGTCGGGCAGCAGTACTCTTCTTCTTGGCACCACCTTCGGGTGCACGGGAGCGTGCCGTGGACTTCAAGCTTGATATGATGCTGAAGTTATCGCTAGGGGGTGGTAGAAAGGCTAGTGGCTTCTCTACTATGGCACGAGCTTCATCTCTCACAAAGGAATTCTCTTGATAAGGTGCTATGTCTAGGTTGGCTATGGAACCAGGAGCTTGGATCAGTGAAAGGGCATAGCTAGACATGGTCAAGACTTGTAGGTGGGAAAGCTTAGCAACCTTTGCAAGAGGGAGAGGGGAATGGTTTGGTGTGAAGAGAGGAAAGGCCTTAGTGATGATTATATAGGTTCTACCGTGGTCTCTGTTGAGGAAATAAACTGATTATAACCATGGACGCGATGCTGGAGCGATCAGAGGGAGGTACAAAAATGATTGGCTCTGATTGAGCCAGCTAGGGGTGCGGCCGGTCCCGGGGGCGGTCGGTCCCCTGGGTCCACCTACCAGCCTCCGTCTTTTGCCCACGTGTCTTGCTGATTGAGTAGATCTCTATCCCAGTTACGATCAAGTTTGATGCGCGGTGGATCAGTGTGATGGTGTATGTGATAAAGTGTGATATTTTTTAAAAATAATGCTCAAGATTACACTATCATGCATTTATGAGAAAATATACCTATGATCAAGAAGATTTATGTATACACAAGGAAAGAGCATAGGAATTTTTAGATATATCATAAATGCAACACTAATGTTTTACAAGCATATATTTATTTTTAATGAAATAGCAAAATGTAAACGTAATAGATATGTTTGTTTTATTTATTATTTTTATAAGTTTTTAGTAAACTCTTTAAAAGATACTATATTTATTTCATCAATAAAATTATGTTCGGGTTCAAGGAATACCTTGAGACGTTGACCATTTACCTTATGGATGTTTCCGTCATCGTCTTCTATTGTGATTGCTCCATGTGATGATACGTTGATGACGGTATAAGGTCCGTCCCATTTACTTCTGAGCTTACCTTTCCCGAACAATTTGACTCTTGAATTGAAGAGCAGAACTTTATCGCCTAATTTGAATTCTTTGTGCTGGATTCTTCGATCATGCCATCTCTTTGTTTTTTCTTTGTAGAGTTTGGCACTATGATAGGCTTTTTCTCGCCATTCTTCCAGTTCTGCGACTTGTTTCTGCCTATGTTTACCAGCTGTCTTGAGATCCATATTCCAGGTTTTTATTGCCCAATGCGCTCTATGTTCAAGCTCAACAGGCAAATGGCAACTTTTTCCATAGACCAGCTGATATGGTGACATCCCGATGCGGGTCTTGTAAGCTGTCCTATATGCCCAGAATGCATCAGGTAGCTTATCTTTCCATCCCTTTCCCATCTCGTTCACCATTTTTTGAAGGATGTTTTTGATTTGTTTGTTTGAAGTTTCGGCTTGTCCACCGGTTTGGGGATGATAAGGAGTAGCTATGTTGTGCTTGGCTCCCAGCTCTCGCAGGAATGCTCTGAAAGTCTTGTCTATGAAGTGTGAGCCCCCGTCGCTTATCACCATCCTTGGTGTTCGAAAGCGAGGGAAGATCACTTCATGAAACATCTTTCTTGCATGTTTTGCATCTGCTGTTCGGCAGGGTAGCGCTTCGACCCATTTTGATACGTAGTCTACTACCACTAGGATGTACTCACAGTCTCCCGACTTCTTGCAGCTGACATTGTCGACACCTTCGGATGAATTCTTTGGTGTCGTTATACATTGTTGGCCAATAGAATCCGCATTGCCAAATTTTGGCTTGTGTGCGAAAAACTCCATAATGGCCCCCCGTATGGTGCTGCATGACACCTCTCAATGATTTGTGCGCCCTCGGCAGTAGGCATGCATCTTCTCAATAGTCCATCGGCACAAACCCGGTACAGGTAGGGTTCATCCCATAAGTGGCGTCTGCTTTCATATTCTAGCTTTTTTCTGGATTCGCCCGGGGGTACGTACCCTGAAACCATGTCATTCACAATGTTTGCATACCACGGGTTTGTGTCGGTGACCATGAGGAGCATGTCATCGCATAAGAAGTCATTGATCTCCTGTTCCTGCATGTTAGTAACTTGCATACGCGAAAGATGGTCAGCAACAGTAATTTTTACTCCTTTTTTATCTTTTATTTCAATATCAAATTCTTGTAATAACAAGATCCAGCGGATCAAACGAGGTTTAGCATCTTTCTTGGTGAGCAGATATATTAAAGTGGCATTATCAGTATAAATAATTATCTTTGCTCCCACCAAGTAAGATCTAAATTTATCGATAGCAAAAACTACTGCGAGGAGCTCCTTCTCTGTTTTGGCATAGTTAAGCTGAGGTCCTGTTAGAGTCTTGCCTAGCATAAGTGATTACGTGATGCTTCTTATCTTTGGTTTGGCCAAGGACCGCACCAACAGCATAGTCACTAGCATCACACATGATTTCAAAGGGTAGTGCCCAATCCGGAGGTTGGATGATGGGCGCCGAGATGAGTGCTTTCTTGATGGTTTCAAAAGCTTTCAAACATTCATCCGTGAACTCGAAAGGTACGTCTTTTGCTAACAGGTTAGTCAAGGGTCTAGCGATCTGTGAAAAATCCTTGATGAAACACCTGTAGAACCCAGCATGGCCTAGAAAGCAATGGATCCCTTTGATGTTCACAGGGGAGGTAGTTGCTCAATAACTTCTATATTTGCTTTATCTACTTCTATCCCCCTTTCAGACACTAAGTGTCCGAGGACAATGCCTTCGCGGACCATGAAGTGGCACTTTTCCCAGTTAAGCACCAGGTCCTTCTCTTGGCATCTTTGCAAAACTTTGTCCAAATTCTCGAGGCAATGATCAAAAGTTTTTCCATAGACTGAAAAATCATCCATGAAAACTTCCATGATCTCCTCAATCATTTCTGAGAAGATGGACATCATGCAACGCTGGAACGAACCGGGTGCATTACATAGCCCAAACGACATCCTTCTATACGCATACGTTCCATACGGACATGTAAAGATTGCTTTGCTTTGATCGTCAGGATGGATGGGAATTTGGTGACAACCAGAATACCCATCAAGGAAGCAAAAGAAAGAGTGTTTCACCAATTGCTCCAACATCTCATCAATGAAGGGCAATGGGAAGTGATCCTTTCATGTTGCCGCATTGAGTTTTCTATAGTCAATGCACATCCTCCATCCTGTGACGGTACGTTGTGGGATGGGCTCGTTCTTAGCGTTCTCAACTACCGTCATTCCTCCTTTCTTGGGAACCACTTGGACGGGGCTAACCCAGTCACTGTGTGGCACGGGATAAATGATCCCGGCATGAAGAAGTTTGAGGACTTCCTTCTTCACAACTTCCCGCATCGCATTATTGAGCCTACGTTGTGGTTCGCGTGATGGTGTGCTCGTAGGGTCAATAGGGATACGATGGGTACAGAGCGTTGGGCTAATCCCCTTGAGATCTTGCAATGAATACCCAAAGACCGATCTATGTTTTTCTAAAACAGCAATAAGTCTAGTCGTCTCCTCATCTGAAAGCTTGTCACTAATGATGACGGGATCGCTTTTGTTGCCATTTAGAAAAACGTAACGTAGTCCTTCACGTAGGGTTTTTAGCTCAACGGGAGGTGGAGTCGGCACTTCCTCTTTAGGAAGGTCAAAGGTTTCTCCTACGTCATCCTCTTCTTCTACGAAGAAGTTGGCCTCTTTTTTTAAAGACGACTCAGGAGGTTCAAAAGGTGAAACCGAAATAACCTCCTTGAGCAGGATAGGACAGGGGAGAGGGTCTGCCATCGAGTTTTTAGCTCGATAAAAAGGTATGGAATAATCATTCCTCCCTAGCTTAACATTCAATTCCCCTGTTCTTGTTGCATTGGAGAGAAATTTCTCCAGGGGATGCCCGATTAGCACGCTAAAGTCTATGTCATCAAAGATTTGAAAATCTAAAGTTAAGACAACGTCATCGTGCTGAATTTTGACGTTGTGAACTAACCCTTGTCCTAGCTGACAAGTACGCGAGCTATTTCTCATGGACAAGGTCGTAGGAGCAAAATGCTTATCATTTAGATGAGTGCGTGCAAAGGTCATGGACATCAGATTTGCTCCTACCGTGGGGTTGTATAACATGTTCACCCAATCATCCTGGATTTTGCAACGGATGGTTCGCGGAGGGGAGCGAATCTGAATTACTTCAGATGAAGACTCCCTTTCGTCTGTCCATTCGTCACTCATGATAGTTGTCAACTCCCTAATGGACTCCTTTAAAGAATCGAGGCAAGGTTTTGGAGTGACAGGGACATGGGTGCTTCTTTTGTATGCATACTTTGAGACATTCCCATAATCATCGAAGAATTCATCGTTGAAGTATGGAAGATCTGAAGGTTGGAGACCTTCCTTCGGACATTCTGGTTCGGGTGATGGTGTCTCTATAGGTAACGTTGGTTCAGCCTCGGCCGAAGAGACTTCCTCGTGACATAGCTCTAGCTCTACTCGAAGGGGTTCTAATGGAGGAGTGTTCTCTAGAATGCGATCTAAAAGAGCCTCTCCTTCGGCTGTGGTTTTGTGTGTGAACGACTCCCCTGCGGCTATGTCAAGTTGTCAGGCAGATTCCTTGCTAAGCCCTAACCAAAAATGCTGCAAGAGCACATGGTTGGGAATAGACAAGTCTGGGCCAGATTTTGTTAAAATCATAAATCTTTCCCAAGCTGCACCTATGGATTCCTTCTCATGTTGTTGGAAGTTGAGAATCTCTTGACGTAGGGCAGCGATTTGGGATAAAGGGAAGAATGCTACACAAAACTTTTTTCACAATTCTTCCCAATCACCAGCTACCTTCCCTACGTTGAGGGCGTACCATTGTTTTGCTCTCTCATTAAGAGAGAAAGGAAACAATTTCCACCGCATTGTTTCATGTGATATGCTAGCAATGGTTAGGCATGCACAGAGCTGCTCAAACTCCCTTAGGTGGTGATATGGGTTTTCGTAATCTAATCCTGAGAAGGTTTGTTCCTGAACCATAGCTATAAAAGCTGGGCGGAGTTTGTAACTTGAAGCTGTGATTGGCTTCGCGGATTGTGAAGGTTCAACGAACTCGCCCTTAGGAGCAGAAAGTTTGGAGATGGTGGGGTGCTCCATTGGATCAAAAGAGATCAAAGAAGAGAAAGGTAAAAACAAAGGATACACGGGCAACTAGGTTCGGAGACTAAAAACGACAACCGTTCCCCAGCAACAGCGCCAGAAATGCTTGTTGGCGCTACTTAGCGACAGCAGAAAAGTCTGCAAGCGCACGAAAGTACCGTCGTAGCACTTCACCCGGAAGAATTCAGGGTATCTTATTTTCCCAAAGGAACGGCTTATGTTAGAGGTCTCTTAGCTAGTTGACCCTAGAAAAGATAGGAGGGTAACTTGGGTGGAGAGGATACACTAAGTCAGGAAACACTAAGTGAAGATGACTTTCCTACTACTTGCCTGCTTCGGGCCCACTGACGCACCTGGTCTGCCAAGCGATACTAGTATCAGCGCTATTCCGCGGCCGAACGTGGGGGGATGCTGGTACGAGTGGACAGGGCTATCACCGCCTGCCACCTACCCCTCTGCCCATGGGCGCGCGCAACAAACGAAGGTAGACTCTAACTTAGACACCACGTCTACGAAGGCAACTACTACTCTAGCGATGACTAGGAACTTCCGTCTTTATCAGGAGTCCTCTTACTAGAGCACCCGTCTCAAGGATGAGCGACGATCCCACAAACAAGTAGCTTTATAAAAGTACCTCCCTTAATGGATCAAAACTAGAATGTATCACAAACCTCTTACTTCAAGCAGCAAGATGGTTGTAGAGCTACAAGTTGGCTGTGAGAGCCGACAGGTCCGGCACTTCGTCCACCTAAGGGTAGAACTGCTTCGACCCCGCTCCCACTTCTCAAGCTTCTAGCTCTCTCTCTCTAACCCTGTACTAGCCTAGCTAGAAGCTAAACTAATGGAAGATTGTGGCACTCCCTTCTTCTTCTCTATTGTATCAAGTTGTGTTGATGGAGGGAGTGGGGGCATCATTTTACAGCTTCATAGGACGGTTCCGGCACAGTTAAGTTTGGAGGGAGGTGAAACCGCCTTTGGGATACCGCCTAGAGCACCGCCTCCAAAGTCTGGGCCTGGGAGGCCCCACCAGGGGGGCGGCCGCACCCGGGGATGGTCGGTCCCCTGGCTAGGCCCGCTGGCCGCCGCCTTCGGGTGGTCGGTTGCTCCCTGGGCCTAGACCTCCCCTGCGGTTACGGATGGATCCAGTTCAGTTCTTAGGTGGGCTTTCTCGTTTTTGCGCCTTTTCTGAATATGCTTTCCGGTAGTGCGCTTTCTTGTGAATTTTATGTATTTCCACGTGTCAGACCTACAAGTTACGTATATGACAAAACTCGTGGAAAGGTTAGATAGAAGCCCTACCTTCTATTTATTTTTAGTATTAAAATGATCATAGAATTTAGTTACTAAGGACCGCCGACAGCTACTACTCTAACCTCGCGCTAAGATTAGAGCACCGACTAGCGGCGAAGATCCCGCACTAAGTGTATGAAAACCGATAATTAATCCCCTAGTACTATCGCAACTAGAGCGCCCAAAGTAATACTTAAAGTAAATACTTGGAAGTAAATACTAAAAGTAAATACTGAAAGTAATGCGGGAAATGTAAGTACTACAAAGGAAATTATATTATCAAAACAAAGAGTACCTTACAGAGGAAGCGCCCGAGAGAGAGACCTTCGTAGCGCTCTCCTACTCTTCGGCTTCTCTTCACTCACACTCACACTACTAGCCTTGCTAGGAGGCTCTCACTAGATGAGCTAGCATGGACTAAACTCCAAATCTCTTTATTCTTCCTAAGCTGATTACAACTGAAGCATTCGAGGTATATTTATAGCACTTGGATACCCCTGGGGTACTTGTAGAGGTGGCTGGAGGTCGGTTGGCTGAACTTGTAGGGCGGGCGCCCCACTAGGGGGGTAGGCACCTGGTGGATTTCACCGCCTCGCCATCTAATGCTACAGGATCCTCCCCAATGATGGTTGCAAGGTCGGTTGAGCACGTTTTGGCAGTTGGAGAGGTGGTTTGTGGCCCTTGGAGGGTGACAAGTGGGTCCATGAATCCTTGACACCACCTTTGATCTCCCTTGGATGAAAACTGACTTCAAATGGACGGCCACAAGTGCTTGGATGCCTCTCCGCCAGATTGTGGACGTGGCAGGCCAAATGGACAGGGCGGGCGCCCTGCCTAACAGGGCTAACGGATCTAGGTGAGGTGAACTTAAGCCATTGATGTTGAATTAATGTGCCAAACTCTGTTTAGGAGGTTGGGGCACAGATCCATGACGTGGCGGAGTACAGATGGCGCCAAGTGGGGGGCGGGCGCCCTACTAGAGGGCGAGCGCCCTGTGACTTGGGCCCAATGTGGCTCTTGTCACGAAATATGCCTTTGTTTGCTTCATTTTCACCTGTATTTCACCTGCAACCACAATTCTTCAAGTACAAGTGGAACTCCGTCAGTTTAAACCAAATTCCTACCTTCTATGTGCCATTTCCTTGCTCAATTTTATCAATGTTGATGGTTAAAATGTGCATTTAGTAAACATCAACACTTCCTCTAAAGAATGCATACCTCACTTGCGCGGTTGCAGACGTTCCTTGTTTCATCCTTGATTGGACACCATCTTCTCGATCAAAGCCTTCACATCTGAAACTTTAAGAGAAAAGAATGCTCCACCGGCGGTAGCATCTAGATGGCTTCTATCAAGAGGGGTTAATCCATGGTAGAAGTTTTGGATCAAAAGCCAATCCTCCATACCATGGTGTGGACAGGCAGTGACATACTTTTGCATTCGTTCCTAAGCCTCGGGAATTGATTCATCGGCTTGTTGTTGGAAACTACAGATCTTATTGTGAAGAGCTTTGGTCATTGCCTAGAGGAAAGAATTTCACTAGGAAAGAGTTGGAACACTTTTCCCATGTGTCCACATCATTTTAGTTCGTATAGAACCATTGCTTGGCTTTTCCTAACAAGGAGAAAGGAAAGAGTCGCAAACGAATTGCGTCTGGGGTTACTCCCTTAATGGTAAAGGTGCTGCATATCTCCAAGAAGTGCTGGAGGTGTGCATTAACATCCTCATGAGCTTTGCCACAAAATGGGCTAGCTTGAACCAATGTGATTAATGCGGGCTTTAACTCGAACTGAGTGTTTGCCTTGATGACACCAGGGCCTGTTGCTATATTAGCAGCACAAGGTGCAGAGAATTCACAGATGGTCCTTTCGGCCACATTCATGATTTTAAGGATAACTATCTAGACTTGACTCAAACCAAAGGAATTCAACAGTTGCCTTCCCTGGCAACGGCGCCAAAAATGCTTGTTGACAGATACTAACGCTATTAAAAGAATGTAGCCAAATCTATGCTCTAGCAATGGTAACAATACTTCTCAATGCAATCAACAGGGTTGTCAATCCCTATGCTCAAAGTATGTGGTTGTTGACACTTCTAACGTTGCTACTAGGAATAAAGTTATTTCTAGCAACGGCGCCAAAAATGCTATGGGTAGCTCTGTAGGATAGGTGATGGGATTCTGCAAGCGCACAGAACTATCGTGTAGCACTTTACCTAGGAGTACCAGGTGTCGAATTTATATTTTCCCAAAGGAAGGCTGGGTTTGTGATTCCAAGGATCTGGTAGTCAAGGATCCATATATAGGATAAATGGGGTAATAACCTTAGTAAAGATAAATCAATGAAGTATAACTAAGGTGGAAACACGCTAGGTAGCTCTGGAGTTTTGGGGAAAACTCTATCTCAGTAAAAGATCAAATGATTGTTATACCAAAGAGACTGCTATACTCGGGACATGCAAAGTCCTAAACTCGCCGGGGTTCGATTGATTAGGCACAGTACATCCCAAAGTCCTACGCTTATACCGGATACTAGACCGAACGTGGTGGAATCCAGAGGATTGTAGGGCTGTCACCACCTAGAACCTACCACTACTATCGGTGGGCCTAGCGGCACTCAAGGGTAAGCTATAGCCTAAGCACCACGCTTAAACTATAAAATTTACTACTCTAACTCGAGCTCAAGAATTAGAGCACTCTAACCAAGCAATGAGCAAGTATGCAACTGCTTAAAGTATAACAATAAGTAAATGAAGAAGGGAATCTTTATTACCGATAAGAGTGAAGAACACCGCAGAGGAGGTCGCCGACAAGCTCGGCTCCTCCACAGACTTCCTCCTTCTCCCGACTTCTCTCCACCACTTTACTCTTCTCTAGCTAGCACTATTTCTAAGAGCAGAGCTTCGCTAGAGAGAGAGAGGAGCTACTACTGACTAAGAGCTGAATCTCAAGTGGATTCTCTAGTGTTTTCAAGTGTGTCTCTCCTTACAGGTGAGGATCCTAGTCCTGTTTATAGTGTAAGAGTGCACCAGGGGTACTTGTAGAGGTCCTGAAGGTCGGTGGCGCGAAGGAGCAGTGCGGGCGCCCTCCTAGGGGGGCGGGCACCCCCTTGGATGCACTACCTTGCATCCAGCGGCTCTCCTTCCTCCTCATAGGCGGTTACAAGGCCGGTTGGTGCCCTGAAATGGCGGTTTGCAACCCCTATGAGGATGACATGTGGGTCCTTCAATCCATGGCACATCACTTGATCACCGTTGGATGAAAACTGACTTCATTTGATGGTGTAAATGACTCCTGGACACCTTCCCTCGGATTGTGGATGTGTCACTCGACTTGGACAGGGCTGGCGCCCTGTTGATAGGGCCACCGGATCCTCGTGCCTTGTATCTGAGCCGTTGATGTTGTTTCAACATGCCATAGACCATTTGGGAGGTTGGCACACGCATCAGTGAGGTGGCAAGTGCCATTTGGCACTTTTGACAGGGCGGGGGCCCTACTTGGTAGGGCGGGCGCCCCCTCTGGCCCCCATGTGGTAGTTGAGGTGTGTTGACACTTCTTAGCGCAACCACCAGAGACAGGGTGTTAGGCTATCTCTGATAACGGCGCCAGATGTGCCCTAAGGGGTATTTCTTATGTCTATTGGATAATTCCGCAAGCGCACAGTATATACAGCTGTAGCTCTTCACCCGTGAGTATTCTAAGGTCGTTATTTATTTTATCCCAAAGGAAAACTGTTGTTAGGAATAATTAATAAAAGAGAGATCCTCAAATATATAGCAACTTAGTATCAACTAGTGATAGGGGGGTAAATCGATAAATAGAGGAAAGGGTAATGACACAAAAACACGACATGGTTTAGGATAACTAAGGATAACTAGTAGAATATAGCTAGGTGGGAGGACAATAAGTGAGTATAAGACTCCTATGACTCTTACATTACTCTTGTGAACTATCTTATTAAATGGATGAATTACACTAAGACAGCTACCTTACTTCCGGTGTGTAGGGGGTAGTGCGAGACAATGGAGGATATAACCTCTACCCGAAGCGCCTACTCTCTTATGGGAGCCTACCTTTTAAGAACTTGCCTAAAACACGTGGAGGGATACTAAGACTAGACAGGGCTGTCACTGCCTGCTAGCACCCACTAACAATCCGTGCGACAAGCGGCATTCAAGGGTAATATCTAGCCTAAGCACCATGCTTGCACTAATTCTCACTACTCTAGCTGGGTACCAAACAGCTAAAGCACCCTATGACAGGTAATGAACTACACACGTGAGCTGGTTACAGGATCACAATCTATTGCAAATCAACTATAAGGCAAGACAAGACACAACAATACTATAATGAATAGTAAAGCACTAAGTAAAGACTTAGTAAAGTAAAGTAAAGATAATATATTGATAAAAGTAAAGTCTTACAAAAGGAAAAGTACAAGAGCTATACCAGACTCTCCAGCAGATGACTCCAGAGACCCCGAGCGTAGCTCGACTCGACTCTAACTCCCACACTAGACTAATACTACTACTAAAGAGTGGAACTCTAGCTTCTCTTGTCTCTTGTGTATCTTGTGTGTCTTGTAAAGGGTGATGGCAGCCTCTATTTATAGGGGAGAATGGAGGGGCGCTACGTCAACGATCCGTGTGCCTTTCCACCTTGTCCCTTGGATGAACCGACCTTGAACTGCCTTAGAATGGACGGCGTTGGTGAATCCAGCATGTGGGGTGCATGCAGGAAGGCGGTGGAGGCCAACCGACCTGGCTGGGCACCAGGGGGGTCAGCCCACCCCCTATGACAGGTGGGTCTAGCCAGGTGTTGTCCCCACCAGTCATAGAGCATGGCTGTGTACTTGATTTGTGGGTACTCGTCGGTTTACGCCTTGATCCATGTGCCTTGATCTTCCACCGTTGAATGGACACACACGTTTGATCCAAAGGTGGAAATGAGCTGGATGGAGTGTCACACGGATTGTGCCATGTCAGCAGAGCCCTGGTGGGCCCCACATGTGGGTCGGCCGAACCCAATGTGGGCCCTCCAGGTGCTCCACTCTCTTCTATTTACTTCATTGTGTCATTTCTTGAAGTACGATGACCTGGTGCCGCAATATGTGGGTTGGCCGAACCACAGACGTGAGCTCTTGCTGCTGCATTTTATGCTATTTTGATCTTCCCTGCATTCACAAGCTAAGAGTACAAGTGAAACTAGTTATTGATAAAATATGTTCATGATATGCTTATTCTTCCTTGAATCCGAGGCATGTTGACGGTGTTTGAATGTGGATTTTCATGGTATATCCACCATCAACAAGATCTCCCAAGCTTAACCTTTGCTCATCCAGAGCAAATAATTAAACTTAGCCTCGGTGGATCAGGAGTTGCTACAATGTTCATATTTCCTTAGTACCAAGTGCACAACAAAATGCTTCTCTTTTGAATGGAAAAATTGGCTATAAAAATTCACCCATTTTACCTTAGTCCTTTATGGGGCTAATGACCTTTCCTTTGTCTTAGGTGGTTGAGAGACAGAACAGTTTAACTTGAGCACTACTTTTCTCATTCTTTGCAAGTTTCATACTGGAGGTTTTAGCAATGTTTTGCAAAAGAAAACTTAATGTTGCTCATATGATTCTCTCATGTTGCTCAAATGGTGTATGATTCCTTAAAAAGGCACAAAGTAAATGTTGCCTTCTCTTTGTCATCCTACCTCTAAAAATGGCTTATGTGGAGCTTAAGGCAGGAATGAAAGAGTATAGCATACTTACTTTGTATGTATTGCAGAGTCAAAACTTGGATCAAAAGAGAGAAGCGTGATGCCCTTAGATCAAGATGTGCAAGTGTGTGAAAAATATGAACTATAATGCTCCTCTATTTGAAATTGTATTTCTAATAAATTTTTAGAGACATGGCTATCATTTTTCCTTTCTTTATTCATGAGCCTAGACTTGCTCATATATTTTTCTTTTCTTTTCTATGGACTTCCCATGTCCATCTTTCTTTCTTTTTCTTTTCATTTTGCATAGCCTTTTGTCTCTTCTACCAAATTAACTAAGAGAGATATTTTAAAACTTTAACACATGGAGCATTTATTTGGTGGAAATGAAAGGCATGTTGTTGCGTACTTCCAGTGTAGAAGCAACATATATATGTAGTGTGTACGTGATCTTGATCTTGGGAACATGATAAGTCTCTCAATAAGGGTCAACAAGACTTGACAACACTCAATGCAAAGTAAATAGCTTTAGTGGAAAGTTTTAGACATGTGTAGCATATATGGCTGTGGTAGAAATTTATTACCATTAAGGAACAATAAGGTTTTGATTGTTTAAGAAATAAATCCCTAGTAATTATGCATGCTTAGCACAATATTATAGCAGCTCTTGTTTCACTATATCAAATCTCACAACAACTTAGACTTAGTTCTAGCACTTAGCATCCATAAAGTTTTAGGTTCATGATGATTTTAAATAAGCCAAGTGATCCATACTCAAAGAAATACTAAGTTGTAAACTAGGCATTAAAGAAACATTAACAGAGCAACTATCCGTCATTTCCATGAGGAAGATAAACATTCATGAGAAATATGGGATTTTTTTTAAAAGTAATGATAATAAACTGAAAATAATGCAAATAAGATGAGATAGAGGACTTACCTTGGTGGGGGAGAGGATCTCCCCAAGCTTGCCTTTTTTCTCATTGTGGCGGCGGATAGTATTGGAACCATCCCGCCCAGCGTTGTGCTTCTTCATCTTGTATGGCTTGCAATAATTGGGCATTTTGTTGTGCCATACTTAGAGTTGCATCTTGCTCAACTTGCATTGCGCCCATGTCGTTGATGAGTTGATCCTTTTCCGACCCTTGGTTCTGACGACCCCTCGCCCGTGTGGACGGACGGGGAGTGCGCACTCTTGGAGTGTGTTGTTGAGGCCGTTCCGTGGACTCTGAAATGTCCATAAAACTTGCCTTATCACCTTCTTCGTTGTCTCCTCCTGCTGCTCGTGAAGTACCCACCTTGCTCAAATTGAGCGGCCTGTGACATGCTCCTTGTCACCCTTCTTGTTCCTGCAACATTTTGGCTTCTTGCCTCTCGGTCCCAATTTATGGTTAGTGTACGCAGCGCATACAACCGACGTCTCTCACATGATAGAGAGATTTCGGCTGTATGGCCTGGATAAATCATTTTAAATCACCATTTTCATCTCTTTTTAGGACTTGAGCACTTATGAAGAAATCTTCATATATAATGTCTCTAGGAAAAGCAATATATTCAAAATAGTGTTTTCCATTTAGCAAGTCCTTTGTTCCAGCAATGCCAGTGATACAAGAGGTAAAGAAAATAGGCTCGCTTCTATGGAAAATACCAAGCCAAAAGCGGACTAAAATTTTAGCAGGTGAAACTTTTATTTTCTTGGTCAAGGCATAAAGCAATCTTGGTTCATCCTTAAGAAGGATTTGCACATTGGAGCCAGGAAGAAGAGTTATGGCCATCCAACAGCGGAGCAAGCGCAAAGTGGGATTATGGATTTCATCAGTTTTAGGATCAGAGCAATCATTGGATCCAGTTATAGTTTTCTAGAAATCAGCTTTATCAAATTTTCTTGTGGCATTAACTAGATCTAGACGACAGTTGTTATCAAAGCCAAGTGCCATACTAAAAACTCCCCAAGTTAAATTATACTCTTGATTAAACATGCAAAAGTAGACATTATCATCAGTGACTTGTAAAGAGCATAGAAATTCCATGGTGAGCATAATAATACCAAGTTCTTGCACTTCCCAAAAGCTTCCCCACCCAATTGTATTAAAGACATTATTAAACTCTGCAGTCATACATGTGTTGTCCAAAAGGACAGAGTCGATAGTGCCAGTATGTTCATAACCGCGGTGTCGGATGGAGAGGTACCTTTGGTACTCTTCTTGGTCCAGCATGAGGCCGCTATCGGGGTCGAGTGTACTCTTGGGAGGCACTCCAAAGCTTTGTCTCGGTGGAGCTTCTCTTCCTTCATCTTCGTCATGGCGGGGCCGTCGGGAGGAACTCCCTACGACACTATTGGCCTTCTTGAATGCAGAGGAGAACTTCTTCATCTTCCTGCAGCACTGAGACAACACAAGAACACACTAGGATAACAAGGATTAGCGTTAGCGTTGGCGTTAGCTATCCCAATGTTTGAAGTCCTTGCGGGGTATGGTTACCTCCACAAACCGCTCTTGTGGGTAGGAGTACTCCACAAATAAGTTGTTGAGAGCAAGGATGAGAGTAAGACAAGCTTCTACTACTACAATATTTTTTTGGGTTTTTGGTTTGAGTGGCTAACTTCAACTAAACTTGAGAAAGAACTTGCTCAAATGAAGAGAAGAAGCGAGATTGTGTGCTCGAGATGATTTAGCTAGTTTGAGTGTGGAAATGAGCACACAATGCAAGGGTATTTATAGGAGGTGAAGGGCTGGTGGTGGACCCACTAGGGCTAGGTCAGCCGACTCCACCTGCATAGGCTCAGAGCTGCTTTCACCTTTGGATAGGGAATCTATTTGAAGTCAAACACAATTTTGCAGACAGGACTTTAAACATGGGTCGGCCGACCCATGTTTGGTCCCCTTTTCAGCTTTAAACAGTCTGTTTCACTTTGTCCAGTAAAGTAAAGATTAGTGGTGGACCAAAAGTGGAGAAGTTTTCAGAGATTCCCTTGTCTAGTGTTTTGTGAAAGAGAAAGGTGTATGACAAAAGTGGGGACATGCTTTAAAGTGATTCTCATGGACCATGGGAGCACTAATGCATGCCAAAGTGTCCACTTTTCAGAATTTGGAATGTAGTGAGTGTTGGATTCTCCTTGGAGCATGTGAAAGTGGTCATGACCAAAGGTGGTCGACCAAATTCAAAAGGAGTTGGTGTTCAAAATTCAGGAGATGCATTAATACACCAGGCCAACACCACCAGATGTAGGTGGGCCCCATGGTGGGTCGGCCGACCACACCTTGGGTGATCCCACCACCTCAGGTGTGAGCACTACAGTTTTTTTTCAAGTTTTATTTATATAAGTTCTTTATTTTGTCGAAATAAAATATTACAAAATTTAAATATGAAATGCAATGAAGAAAAATGCAGGAATTGAAATGCAGGAATTAAATATGAGATAAATACTGATTTACCTTACCAGCAAGGGCTCCATGTTTTAGGTCCGTAGAGCAAGACCTCTCCTTTTCGGGTTCATTCTTCGGGTGCATCGATTGTTCCCGGAGATGGGTGTTGGCATTTCTTAACGTCGTTACAAAAGATAGACTAAAGGTCCATCCCCGGCAACGGCGCCAGAAATGCTTGTTGGAGTTTCTTAGCATCACTACTAAAGATAGACTATAATTCTGTCCTTAATAATAATACTAGAAACGAAAGTTGACATTCCCAACCACCATTTCTTCAGAAAGGTAACCCTTGGCCCTTAAAGGCGCCGGCCTAGGTAATGCAGTCTGGTAATAGCAGTTAGAAGTGTCGGATTGGCCTTCCTAACCGTCATTACTTACGATATGCAAAAATGTGACACGACGCCATGGGGTGCACAAGAATTACAATCCTTAAGTAATGGTACTTAGGTACGCCAATCGATAGCTCAGTAAGAAATAAGATTACTCTGCAAGCGCACAGAACTATCATTGTAGCATTTCAACCCGTGAGTATTCAAGGGTGTCGTATTTATAATTTCCCGTAGGAGGGCATGATGAATTTCATCTAGCTTTTGGTATAAACATGATCACTTATTTGGATGCATGGGTAGGTATAGCATAAGCAGGGGTTAAATCAAGTTTATAAGATAGCTGGACACTCGCATCGGAGCAACCTCAAGGATAAAAAAAGGAATAAAGAATAAAAGAATACAACTAACTGAGCAGGCTTTAGTCGTATATAGCTATGCAAAGAATAGCATTTACATCTAACTAGCAAGACTAGAATTAGGACTATGTCTGGGATGATAGGGAGATCCTCGTAGCTGGTCTGCCAGCCGATAGAGACTTTCTGAACTCCTACTCAATACCCGAACGTGGGGGAGTGCTAGGCATGGACAGGGCTGTCACCACCTGCCCACCTACCCCCTTGGCCGTGGGGTACCGATATATTCGCTGATCTCCGCATACCCGAACACCATGCTCGCGTAATTGGAAACAACTCCTAACCTCCCGGGACCTCAGCCCTTCGGATTGACAGGCTCGGCTAGGAGTAACCATGACAGCACAACGAACTATTATCCCATCCATAGTTCTTCCTCTATTCCAACTAATTTGATGAACGATGAAGAACTTTGATGAACATATCAAGAACATAACACATAGACTATGAACTAGTTCATATGTTATGATCATAATATGAACAAGATTATACTCTAATTCAGATGCATGGCTATAAACATAAGATGAGAACTTGCTCAAAGAGGAGAACTGAATTATATTCATACCAAGATGTTCTTGATTCCTCCAAGGAGACAAGCTCTCCTTGATAGCTTTGCCTTGCTCTACTACTACTAAGCTAGAGAACAAGTACGAAATGTGAGGTGTAGTGCTCCAAATGTTGGTGTGTGTGAATGATGAAGGAGCACCATCTATTTATAGCTAGAGTAGGGCAGTTTGGGCGTCTCCAGGATTGGAAGGAGGTGAAACCACCCTTGAGAAACTTCCTTGAGCACCGCCTCCGAAGACTGGGCCCGGAAAGCTCCACCAGGGGGCGGCCCCACCTGGGGGCGGTCGGTCCCCCGGCTGGGCCCGCTGGCCACCGCCTTCGGGCGGTCGGTTGCTCCCTGGGCCTGTGCCTCTCCTGTGGTTATGGATGGATCTAGTTCCTTGTTTGAGATGGGCTTTCTTCTTTTCTTGGGTTGCGCCTTCTCTGAATACGTTTCCTGGAAATGCGCTTTCTTGTGGATTTTACGCATTTCCACGTGTCAAACCTGCATTTTATATACACAACAAAACTCATGGAAGGATTAGATAAAAGTCCTACCTTCTATTTGTTTTAGTATTAAAATGATGTTGTATTTTAGTTGCTAAGGACCGCCAACAACTCCCCGACACTTGGTCCTTTGCTCGTCCTCGAGTAAAGTGCTAAGGACCAAATGGGTTCGTCTTCCTTGTCAATGCTTTCGTACTGTCCTGCACGACGCTTGATGGATGGCTGTGGTAAATGCCTCCTAATTCTAGGAAAGGTGCTAGCGAATGCTGCCTTTTTGGCCGAAACTGCAGGCTTGCTAGCCGATTTTTCACCAGTATGCATGCTAGTCCCACTACCGCTAGAAGTCTTCCTCTTGAGGCCTAGAAAACTGGTAGGATTGGTAGCAGCGGTCTTCTTCTTGGCGTCACCTTCCGGTGCAAGAGAGCGTGCTGGCAAGATCGCTAAAGGCTTCTCCTTCACAACACGAGCTTCTTCCCTTACTAATGGACTCTCTTGGTAAGGTGCTATGTCTAGGTTCGCTATGGCCTTTGGAGCATTGATCAGCGAGAGGGCGTAGCTAGACATGGTTGGCACTTCGAGATGGGAGATCTTAGCAAGCTTTGAAAAAGGGAGAAGGGTAAAGTTGGTGTGAGGAAAAGAGAGACCTAAAGGGGTTTAAATAGGTGCTACCGAGGTTTCTAGCAAGGAAGTAACTTGATCGTAACCATAAACGTGATGCTGGAGGGATCAGAGAGGGATACAAAAAAGTTTGGCACAGATTGGGCCAGCTAGGGGGGCGGCCGGTCCCGGGGGTGGTCGGTCCCCTGGGTCCACTAGCCAGCCTCTGATTTTTGGCCAGGTGCCATGCTGACTGTGTAGATCCCTATCTTGATTACGATTAAGTTTGAAGCGTAGTGAATCAGAGTGATAGTGTGTGTGATTGAGTGTGGGAAATGATTGATACATATGAAAATATGTTTTAAGATCACACTATCATGCATTTATGAAGGAATATTCCTATGATCTCAAGGATTCATATTTATGAAAGGAAAGAATCATAGGGTCATTTTAGTCAAAACATAAATGCAATACTAGCATCAAGGCATGCATATATTTATTATAAAAGTTTAAAATATATAAATATATATATATTTATTTATTATTATTTTTAGAATAAAGAGATTACTTAGGCATTTATTGAAAGATTTGTTAAATTTTTATTTAAAGTAAAAATTAAAGATAACTTACTGATTTACCTTCGGCAAGGGCTCAGCTTTTTAAGTCCGTTGAGCAGGACTTTTCTCCCTTCATTTCTTGCTTGATGATGGTACATCCGTCTTGGAAGAAGTAGACGGTTGCACCTGCTTGGGCCTCCATACCTTCTGGGTGGTTTTGGGCGGTGTGGTAGTATTTTCGACATTTGCTTTGGGTTTCCAAACCGACTTCTTTTGTGAAGGCTTGGGGATTTCTTCTCTCTTTTTAGGAGCCATTTTGTTCTTCTGCTCCTTATTTATATTTCTTTTAGGAGCCGCCTTTTCTTTTGACTCCGGCTTTTTCTTTAACTCTTTTGAGAATTTTGATAGATTTTTCAAGAGATGAGGCTGAATCTCTACCTCCTTAATGCCTTGGGGGTTCGGCCCATCTCGGATACGTATCACGTTGCATTCTTCCTGACGGCGAGGCCTGAATTCGAACTTTTCTTCTTGTCCATTGATATTGAATCAGATTTCTCCAGCGCCAACATCAATTTGTGCTCTGGCCGTGCTTAGGAATGGTCTCCCAAGGATAATTGGTGTTTCTTTGGTAAACTCCATGTTGAGCACCACAAAATCCATTGGGACATAATACTCTCTGATTTTGATAGGGATATCTTGTGCAATCCCCGCTGGATACGGAATTGAGGAGTCAGCCATCTGGAGTGTCATGTTGGTGGGCTCCAAGTTGGTGAAATTCAGTCTATCAAAGACTGATTTTGGCATGACGCTTACGCTCGCCCCAAGATCGCATAAGGCGTGGTTAAATTGCTGGGTGCCAATGGAGCATGTGATCGTGGGGCACCCAGGGTCTTGTTTCTTCTCGGGTAGATGATTGAGTATAGCTGCGCTACACTCTTCCGTCAGCTTGACAATTTCTGTGGACGGTAATGGTCGCTTGTTGTTGATGATGTCCTTGATGAATTTGGTGTAGGACGGTATGTGCAAGACATCAATCGGCGGGACGCTGAGGTGTGTCTTCTCGACCATTTCCACGAATCGAAGGAACTACTCATCTCTGGCCTTCTTCTTCCTTCTTATCCTTGTGGGGAAAGGTAGCATCATGGTGTCCACATAGTTTTCCGGTGTCAGCTCATTTTCCGCTAATTCTTCCTGTGGTTGTGCCGACTCGACCTGTGTCTCCTCTTGCTGCCTTGATGCTTTACTTGTCTTATGGTTAGGGTGTGGTGGATCATGAGTGGTCTTACCCCCTCTCGTGGTCACCGAGTTTATATTTTCAACAGTCCTATTAGGTTGTATGGCAGATTTAGCAGCAGAGGCAAGCTGGGCAATCTGAGTTTCTATTCTTTTATTAAAACTTGATTTTTAACAAATAAGGACAGGCTATCAAGCTTAGTATTTATAGTTTGAAACATTTTATCATTGAGAGAAAGCTTGTTTGTAAGGTTTTCATTTATTTTAGCTTGTCCTATAATAAGATCTTTTAATGAAGGTCGGGAGGAATTGAAGTTGGAATTAAAATTGGAAGAATTACCTTGGGGGCGATTTTGGTTGTTCCACCCATTACCTGTTTGTTGATGTTGGCGAAACCCGTTGTTAACGTATGAAGCTTCTTCATGGGTTTCGGGACAGTTGTTCCCCGAATGGCCAACATCTCCACAGACTTCACACGTCATGTGTGAGTCCATGGCCTGGACGGTGCCGGTGGTAGGATCGGTGGCATGTCCCTCAAGTTTCTTCATTAGTAACTCTATTTTTGCGGCAAGCAGATCCCTCTCCTTCACGATGTGCATGCCTTTTTGTGTTTTGTGTCCTTCTCCCCAGCTTTGGTTGGCCACCATCTTCTCAATCAATGCCGTGGCATTCTCGATGGTGAGGGAAAGGAACGCGCCTCCAGCAGCGGCATCTACATGCCCTTTAGACATGGCCGTGAGGCCTTCATAGAAATTCTGGAGCATGAGCCATTCTTCCATCCCGTGGTGGGGGCAGGCCTGGATGTACTCCTGGAGCCTTTCCCAAGCCTCAGGAATGGACTCGAGCGATGTTTGCTGGAAGTTAGATATCTTCGCCCGTAGAGCATTCATTTTGCTCATGGGGAAAAACTTTGCGAGGAACGCCGCAGAACATTTGTCCCACGTGTTGACTGCTTCCTTGGCTTGGTAGAACCATTGCTTCGCCTTCCCCGAGAGGGAGAAGGGAAACAAGCGGAGCCTGATGCTGTCTTGTGCGACATCTTTAATGATGATGGTCTCGCACAGCTCAAGGAAGTTTTGCAAGTGTGCGTTTGCGCCCTCACTTGGCAAACCACAGAACTGGTTCGCCTGCACCATCGTGAGTAGGCCAGTGCGGAGCTCAAAGTTTCCGTTTCCGACATTGACAGCGGGCCCAATGGGCACGTTGGCATTAGCGGGGGCAGAATACTCGCGGAGTGACTTGGCCATGGTGGTAGTAGCGAATGGTGCGGAAGTGACCGGTTCGTTTGCCGGCTGAGTAGCAGAAGAAGAGATGGTACGAGGCCTTCTCTTCCTTAGGAATGCCTCTGGATTTTTAACGAAGTTTTCCGGCAGATTGAAACCGCTCATAGACTATCATGTTTTCATTCCAATAAAAAGAGGAAGAAAACAGCAAAGTTAGCCTGCATAAGCTATGGCTACCAATGCTTATTTTGTAATCAAAGTTTATGCCAAAGCTAGATGTTTATATTTTCTTTTTTCCCTCCCCGGCAACGGCGCCAGAAATGCTTGTTGGCATTTCTTAACGTCGTTACAAAAGATAGACTAAAGGTCCATCCCCGGCAACGGCACCAGAAATGCTTGTTGGCGTTTCTTAGCATCACTACTAAAGATAGACTATAAGTCTGTCCTTAATAATAATACTAGAAGCGAAAGTTGACATTCCCAACCACCATTTCTTCAGAAAGGAAACCTCAAGGATAAAAAAGGAATAAAGAATAAAAGAATACAACTAGCTGAGCAGGCTTTAGTCGTATATAGCTATGCAAATAAAAGAATTTACATCTAACTAGCAAGACTAGAATTAGGACTATGTCTGGGATGATAGGGAGATCCCCGCAGCTGGTCTGCCAGCCGATAGAGACTTTTCGAACTCCTACTCAATACCCGAACGTGGGAGAGTGCTAGGGATGGACAGGGCTGTCACCACCTGCCCACCTACCCCTCTGCCCGTGGGGTACCGACATATTCGCTGATCTCCGCATACCCGAACACCGTGCTCGCGTAATTCGAAACAACTCCTAACCTCCCAGGACCCCAACCCTTCGGATTGATAGGCTCGGCTAGGAGTAACCATGACAGCACAACGAATTATTATCCCATCCATAGTTCTTCCTCTATTCTAACTAATTTGATGAACAATGAAGAACATTGATGAACATATCAAGAACATAACACATAGACTATGAACTAGTTCATATGTTATGATCATAATATGAACAAGATTATACTCTAATTCAGATGCATGGATATAAAAATAAGATGAGAACTTGCTCAAAGAGGAGAACTAAATTATATTCATACCAAGATGTTCTTGATTCCTCCAAGGAGACAAGCTCTCCTTGATAGCTTTGCCTTGCTCTACTACTACTAAACTAGAGAACAAGTATGAAATGTGAGGTGTAGTGCTCCAAATCTTGGTGTGTGTGAATGATGAAGGAGCACCATCTATTTATAGCTAGAGTAGGGCGGTTTGGGCGTCTCCGGGATTGGAAGGAGGTGAAACCGCCCTTGGGAAACCGCCTTGAGCACCGCCTCCGAAGACTGGGCCCGGAAAGCTCCACCTGGGGGGCGGCCGCACCTGGGGGCGGTCGGTCCCCCGGCTGGGCCCGCTGGCCACCGCCTTCAGGTGGTCGGTTGCTCCCTGGGCCTGGGCCTCTCGTGTGGTTACGGGTGGATCTAGTTCGTTGTTTGAGATGGGCTTTCTTCTTTTCTTGGGTTGCGCTTTCTCTGAATACGTTTCCTGGAAGTGCGCTTTCTTGTGGATTTTACGCATTTCCACGTGTCAAACCTGCATGTTATATACACAACAAAACTCGTGGAAGGATTAGATAAAAGCCCTACCTTCTATTTGTTTTAGTATTAAAATGATGTTGTATTTTAGTTGCTAAGGACCGCCAACAATGGGGATCATTATGATCGCACCTCTTTCTTCCGCTATTCCTTCTTGGTTGATGCTTGTGACTCAGCAGAGTCAGCCTTGTTCACCGCCTCAGCTTTACTTACCAGTTCGGCCTTTTTGGCCTTCGGCGGTTGATTCTTTCAGCGGGGTGCGTACTGTGGCTTGTTTCTCCATAGGTTCTTCCTTGCTTGTTGCATCGATTTATAACCATTGAAAGGACATTTAATTCTCTTACCTGGGAGTTGGAAGTGGACTTGGCCAGATCCCACATAGATGATGGTGTTCATGGTATTGAGGAATGGCCTTCCAAGGATGACGGGGACATCGTCAAAGGCCCCCATATCGAGAATGATGAAGTCGGCGGGGATGTATTCGTCTCAAACTTTGACAAGGATGTCGCTTGCCAATCCCTTAGGGAACTGAATGGATTGATCCGCCATCTGCAATTTGACAAAAGTGGGGTACAAGGGTCCCCCTAGCAGATTTTCATACATTACCTTGGACATGATGTTGACTCCAGATCCAAGGTCGCTGAAGGCGTTGTTAAAGGTGTGCGGCCCAATCTTGTAGGTGATAGTAGGATGGCTAGGGTCACTCTTCTTTGTCATGAATAGCAGGTCACGAAGGCAACCCAGGTTTGGCCTGACCGAAGGCTTACCAAACCTCATGGAAATTAACTTGACACCCTCAATTGGTTCCTCAGGTTTCCCTGGGTTCTTACCTTGTTCGAAGGATGGGACAGCTGTTACTATTTGAGCTAATTGTGTTTTTAGCATTTTATTAAAGCTCAATTGATTTTTCATAGCAGTGTTAAAGCTATCCATTTTCTTACTAAGATTTTCAAGAATCTTATCATTAGCCATTATTTTCTTGTTTATACTATCATTAATTTTAGATTGGCCTAAGACAAGATCTTTAAGAGAAGGTTGGCTGTTGACACCAGAAGTGGCAAACGGATATAGCCTTCACCGGGAGTATTCTAGGTATCGTATTTTCCACGGGGAACGTGAAGTGTTCTAACTAGGTTCAAGACTGTCCAGTGATGAGACAAAGGATCTATGATAACTAGGTAGAGAGGTTCTTATATAGTAAAGATATCTAGTCTTGGTGTTCTAAGTATAAAGAGGTTTACCACCTCCTCCCTTTACAAGAGGCGATAGGCGAAACAGGAGGAGATATAACTCCTCCCGAGGCGACTATGCTATTCTATTGACGCCCTGTCGTTTTAATAACTTGTCTTCACACGTGGTGGGATACTAAGACCAGACAAGGCTGTCACAACTTGCTGGCACCCACTAACAATCCGTGCGACAAGCGGCCCACACTGATAAGATATAGCCTAGACACCACGTCTACACTATACTTACTACTCTAATCCTTGCAAGAGACTAGAGTACTTCACTAACTAATGCAATGTGCAAGTAAAGCAAGTATATACTTAAAATACTAGAACCAGAATATCAAATATTTAGAAGGATTCAGATGTAAAACTTACTTAAAGATTCGCATCCGCTGAGGTACACCTTGGAGAAGACTCCCGATAGGCCCGGGGCTTTCTCCTGATGACTTCCCTCACTCTCTCCCAACTAGCACAGCACTATAGCAAAGCTAAAGCTACTACATAGTGGTTTCTCCTACGAATCATGCTCTAAAGTGAAGGCCTATGAGGGGTATTTATAGGGGGAGGTGGAGTAGAGGCTACTCCACTGCCACGTCATCAATCCGTGTGACTTCCATCATGCACCATTGGATCAAACTGCCATATAACCGCCTTAGGATCAAGGGTGGAGCTTTACCATCACGTGTTCATGAGGAAGGCGGTGGAGGTTCAACCGACTTGGCTGGGCCCAATGAGGGGGTCAGCCGACACCCCTATGGTAGGTGGGCCCAGCCAAGATCTTCTAGAAGGTTTCCCTACCTCGCTGGAGTGCAGCTGAGCTTTGGGGCCCACAAAGGTGGTGTCGGCCGACCCATCTTTGGTGGAATCAGAGGTCCACCTTCTGCAGGTGGCTTCCTCATGCAATTCTAAGCACAATGGTGGTGCTACCTTGCCCAAGGTGGGGTCGGCCGACCCCATCATTGTGCCCATCTTTTGCACATTGTCTCCAGAAGCTATGATATCAATGATTGTGAAGTTGGTTTGTCATTTGGCCATACTTGGTTGGTTGCCCAACCTTCATATAGAGCTTCCGGACACTGAAAAGTACCTGTTCTGAGTGCCTGCAACCAAATAATGACAAGTTCATGTGGAACCAAGTTATTTGTACCTAAGTCACTATGTGTTTGGTGGTTTCCTTCCAGAAAGATTGTCTTGTTGACGGTTTTGATGGGGTAAAAACATGGTATAACTACCTTCAACAAGATCCCCCACACTTAAGTCTTTGCTCGTCCTCGAGCAAAGGTTAGAGAGAATGATAAAATATGATTATGACATTTTCAAGATATTAGCAAACACAAAGCTTTACTCAAGACATATCTCATACAAGTGGGTTATGTGGTACTGTCTTGCATATATCCTTCAGATGTTGAAAAATGGAACAATTCTCAAAGCAAAGTCATCTTTCCATTTTCATATACTTAGCACTTAGAGTTTTTGATAATGGTTTAAAAGAAAGCACATAGTTCATTGTTACTCCTCAAATAGTACACTCAAGTCACTCAGTAGGTATATGATCCCTCACCAAGGCATAGCATAAAACTGCCTTCTTTTGTTTCGTCCTACATCTATCAATCTTATGTGGGGCTCAGGTAGGGATAAGATAGCATACTTGCATTGCATGTTTTGTAAAGTCAAAACAAGTATCCAAGGAGAAGACTGTCATAATCCTAGATCAAGATGTGCAAGTGTGTGGAAAATGATAGGATGTATTGCTCCTTGATAAGACCTCTCTCTACTTTATTTTATTGGAGACATGGCTAGCGTTGGCGGTCCTTAGCAACTAAAATACAACATCATTTTAATACTAAAACAAATAGAAGGTAGGGCTTTTGTCTAATCTTTCCATGAGTTTTGTTGTGTATCTGACATGCAGGTCTGACACGTGGAAATGCATAAAATTCACAAAGAAAGCGCACTTCCAGGAAGCGTATTCAGAAAGGCGCAAACCAAGGAAAACAAGAAAGCCCACCTCAACACTGAACTGGATCCATCCGTAACCATGTGAGAGGTCCA
Organism: Eremochloa ophiuroides; assembly: GCA_038502445.1. Taxonomy (NCBI): domain Eukaryota; kingdom Viridiplantae; phylum Streptophyta; class Magnoliopsida; order Poales; family Poaceae; genus Eremochloa; species Eremochloa ophiuroides. The sequence goes on from JAHLJS010000008.1 coordinate 27,949,098, forward strand.
GGCCCAGGGAGCAACTGACCACCCGAAGGCGGTGGCCAGATGGCCCAGCCAGGGGACCGGCCGCCCTCGGGACTGGGCCGCACCCCTGGTGGGGCCTCTCGGGTCCAGTTTTCTTCTGGCGGTTGTAGGGCGGTTCCCCAAGGACGGTCCCACCTCGATCAACACAGATGGCAAGTGGAAACCGCCCTTTAGAGGTCGGTTTGGATCTTTCCATGTGAGGATGATCCTTTTGCATAGAACCCCCTCCTCTGAAGCTATAAAAGGAGGCCTCCTCTCTACACCTATTCATGAATTGATTTACCAACACAAGAGGTCACAATGTAGAGAGGAAGAGCAAGCTCCATTCCATTAGCTTATAGCTAATTTAGTATAGGGAGTGAGAGAGGGACAAGAACTGGAGAAAGAGTGGAGTCGAAGCAGTTCTACCACCGGGTGGACGAAGTGTCGGGCTTGTCGGCTCTCGATCCAACTTGTACCTCTACGATCGGCTTGCTACTTGAAGTAAGAAGTTCGTGTTCAACTTTGGTCTGCATGTTACTTCCATAAAGCTACTTGTTTGTGGGATCATCGTTTGTCCTTTGGAGGGATGCTCTAGTAAGAGGACTCCTGATAGAGACGGATGTTGCTGTACGCCGCTAGAGTAGTAGTCGCCTTCGTAGACGTGGTGTCTAGGTCGGAGTCTACCTTCGTATGTTGCGCACGCCCACGGGCAGAGGGGTAGGTGGTAGGTGGTGACAGCCCTGTCCACTCGTACTAGCATCCCCCCACGTTCGGATGTGGAATAGCACTGATACTGGTATCGCCTGGCAGACCAAGTGCGTCAGTGGGCCTGAAGCAAGCAAATAGTGGGAAAGTTACCATCGCTTATATGTCTTTGACCTTAGAAGAACCTCTCTACCCAAGCTATCCCTTCCGTCTCTTCTGAGTAAGCTAGTTTAAGAGACTAAGTACAAAGACCGTTCCCCTGGGAAATTATGATACCCTAAATACTTCCGGGTGAAGGCTACAACGGTACTTCCGTGCGCTTGCGGACTTTTCTGCTGACGCTAAGAAGCGCCAACAAGCTTTCTGGCACCGTTGCCAGGGAACGGTTGTCGTATTTATCTCCAAACCTAGTTCACCCGTGTATCCTTGTGTTTTATCAAAAAAATCTTTTATCTTTTCTTTTATAAAAACAAAATATTCATTTTTATCCGATCCTTTCACCATGAAGCCAGCTCCAAATTCAAAATCCTTCTGCTTCAAAGGGGGAGTTCTTTGAACCACATTCTTTTTGAAAACCAAAATTTCCATCCATTTATGAACTCCACCCAAGATTCAAAGCTATGGTTCGGACAAAACCCTTCTTTGGTCACGACAATGAAAAATCTTTTGACCACTTGCAAAAATTCGAGGAATTGTGTTCATGCCTAAGCATTCCTGGCATGACACAAGAAATTCTTAAGTGGAAGTTGTTTCTGTTCTCCCTCAAGTGGAGGCAAAACAATGGTACACTGATGCCGTAGAAAGTGTGAATAGAGAATGGGATGAATTTAAGATCAAGTTTTATCTTACATTCTTACCCATGTCTCATATCGCCGCTCTACCAAGGGCAAACCTCAACTTTGAGAAAAACGAGAAGGAGTCCATAGGTACAACCTAGGCCAGGCTTACAATGTTTATACATGCTGACCTAGACTTGTTTTTATCCTATAATGTGCTTTTGCATATCCTTTGTTCAGATCTAGACATAGATGCTGCCCTATGCTTTGACATAACCGTTAGAGGGCCGTTTTCATAAAAACATGACGGAATAGAGGAAAATCCTTGTTTACATCCTAGAGAAGCATGCTTCTCCCGTCATCGTACCCAAACCCCTCCATACAAGGGCATGTCAAGTTCTGAAGAGCCCTCAGCAGCCGAATCCTTTCCCTTGCCACCCTTCGATTCGTCTGTTGAGCCCTCGCCTGAACCACGAATACCGAAGGAAGGAATGTTTTATCCTTCGGAGTTCGCTATCAAAATTCGAGGATTATGGCAGAACTTCGAAACATTTCTTGGCACAAAATTCTGACATTTCTTAGGAAGTCTCCCCTAATGTGGAGTCATCGAAAGTACGGTTGTTGCTTATTGGAAGTGAAACGTTCTTCTCAAGAAATTCAGATTCTTTCACCTCCCACAACCATGTCTTGCTCATTAAAGGGGACTTCTGTGAAAGCCCTACACAACCTCACAGTTGGGACTACTTTCATTATAGCGGAAACCCTTTTAGGGCGATATGCCGCTAGTCCCGACCGACAAACTTTTCAGAAGTCCATCAGGACTCATCTTTGAGTTTTGTGGGATTGTTAGGGTTTTGCCATTTGAAATTAACGAAACCGAGGTTTCTTATACTTCCTCATCTATGCCATCCTCGATTTTGATCTTCTCATAGGGCACCCTCTTGAAAATCTCATTTATATGTATAAAAAAGAAGGGAGCCCCGATGAGAAGTTTGAAAGTTTTGCTTCTGCCAGCCATAGCACTTGCTCAAAAACCTAAAGGCGAAGCAAAGCTACTTGTTCAAGTATGCGAATCCTTCTCCTGCGCCCTTGCTCGAACAAGATGCATGTCCCTCTGGCCATCAAGAACATTGTTCTCGATAATGGTCAAGGTTAAGTGATCATCCTCCATGATATATCTTTTGAGAATGAAAACTTCCGTGCCACGGACATGCCCGAAGCAACAACTCTAGAGCCAAGAAGGAGCCCGCTAACAAGCATGGTTTTGAGGTCCCTCACATTTATGCTCAAGGTCTCCAGAGTTTGTTTTGCTTCAGACCACCTGCTTCTACGAGGATCTGGCAACCATCTCTTGATTCTAGTTGTTCAACTTTTTGAGAGAATGGTTGTGAATGCTTATGTTTGTCATGAACATTGCAAATCCCATAGTAGTACGATGGTGCGTACCTTGCAGCTTGAATATTAATGCCTATGATTGGTGGTCAAGCTGGGAACTACACCACCATTAATTGCTGCAAGAAGAAGTTTCCACGGTCAAGCTTAAGACCATAACTTAAGCACTGCCGGGAGATACCCCGGATTATCCTTAAAAAATATATATATTTTATTATTATTATTACTATTGTTATTTTCAAAAAATATATATATCTTCTTTAAATGGTGAGGGCATGTTGTCAAGTTAGTATGCACCTTCGAGTATGTCGCTAACCATTTTAGGAAAGATTAAGAAGAAGTCGAGTCATATGATGCTTGACGACATGGAACGACATCAACTACAAAAGCTTGATGCAGTCCTATGTAATGGAACACACTCGTAAGAAGGCCCTAACTCTGCACTTGACTTTTATACAAAAGTCCTAGTGTGGGGGAGGATGGTGAGAAACCCAAGTTCCATGCACACCAAGGGGTTATTCAAAAAAATGATGATGAAGATGTCAGCCTCGCCTTGCAAAAAAAAGAAGAGAGAGTTAATATATATATATTGAAAAAGAGAGAGAGAGAGATGATATAAAAAAAGAGAAGAAAAAATGAATGAAAGAAAAAAAAAGAGAGATGAGGGAGACTAAAAAAAGCAAAAAAAGAAAGAGAACTAAAAGATTGGGAGTCACCCTCTTCTGAACCTTTGCTAGTATCATCAAGGCCCATGGCCCATGCTCATTGATGTGTGTGTGGCCTGGCTTCGGAGATCACCTGAGCAGAACCATCATGCTAGCTGCAACAACTTCAACGCCTCATACATATATGTTGCCGGTGCATATACTCAGGTATGCAAAGGTAAATAAATGTTCACCAACTTCTTATAATTGTCTTCATTTGATCATACAAATTCATGCTTCCTTTGCTTATGTTATAAACTCTAGTTTGGGTGTAGTCTTATAAGGTACATCCATAGGTCTTTTTTTAAATTAAGCATGGTGCTTAGGTTAAAATAGCCTTCTTTGATCAAAATTTGACATGGTGTTGAAATTTGATCAATGAACTTTGAGTTGTTCACATAATCAATGAAAGTAATCTGATATGGAGATAAACTAAGGCATATCTTTCTCTGCATCTTTTATCTTGGCCTTGTTTATAAAAAGTTGAGTGAACAAGTTTTCAATAAAAAAGAAATAATAATAATATCTTTCTTGCTCTCTGGTCTTATAGCCAATAAAGTCCTTGCTTGTTGTTGTTGCTCTTGTTTTGTTTTCTTTTTATCAAAATAAAGCAGGTACAAGAATAAGTGTGGGGGAGATCTATCAAGCATACCTAACACACCATCAAGATCTCCCCTACATATTGCACAACATCGAGTGACTCATCACGCAACAAGGACAGGACACATGACTTCCATAAACCTCCTTCATCTTCAACGGTTGTTTGTGCACCTCTACCCTCACATCTCCCTAAGTTCTGAAGTTTTAAATCTGATAATCTAAAAATGCAAAACTTCTGACACGCCATCTCCATGCTATCCTCTGATAAAATTTGCATACTCCTTATTCCTCGCCAGCATTCCTATAACTTGTGAACAACTGTCATAGGGACCCCATGTTGTCTAAGTAATTAGAGTATGTGATATAGCTGGATGATTTGAACCTTGCTCTTTTTATGATGGACTTGGGATTTATTTTACAAAATCAAAATGAGATGGCATGCTCCTCAATGATAATGAATTTCCCACCAAGGCCATATGACATGTTTAACTTCTGTAAATCTTTAGTCATATGCTGCTTGTCGAATCATTGAGTTTGGTCAAATTGTTGTGACCTATGTGAGATTATGGTCATGCACCCATGATTGAGATTCACACGTACCCACCAATAAAATGCCGACTCTTACACTAAGAGTTGCGCACAACATGCACCCTGTCATCCACCAAAAATGCCAACTCTTACCCTAAGAGTTGTACACTCTTCCACCAAATAAAAATGCCGACTCTTACAATAAGAGTCGCGCATTCATCCTCCACCATATAATTACTCCTCGCATTCCATCATGATATCTCTCCATTCAAAGTTTGCATTAAGAAGAGATATGAGCTATGTTTAAAAAAAAAGTATGCCAAGGGACACAAAAAAAGAGGAAAAAATATATATATACACACATGCCAAGGGGCACGAAAAGAGAGAAAAATTTTTTTAGCAATAAACAAATGGGAAAGTCCAAAGCCCCGTTCAAGAAAAGAATACATATATGAATATTTCCTTTTATTAGCCCATACTTTTCAAAGAATCATCCATCTATCCAATAAAGAGAGTCATGATGCGTGGAGTACCAAAAATAGTTAGAATTAGGAATCATCTTCCATGCCACACACTTGCACATCTCAATCTAGTGTATGACTTGTATTTCCGTGTGGTTCGGTTTTTGACTTGACAATATATGTGATGCAAGTATGCCCACTTTCATACCTACCCAAAACTCCACTCAAAATCTTTAGAGATGGGTTATGAAAGAAGGCAATTCCAAAATGCCTTGGTGAGGAACCAGACACATATATGAGCGATTTGAGAGTATCATTTGAGGAGCAAGGCTATCTTTTCATTTTCAAAAATCTTATAAAAACCCAAGTTTCTGAGCTAACTGATGCAAGGGGATTTGAATCCATGTTGTTCCATTATTCAATTAGCCAAGAAAATGTGGTAGACACTTTGAAGTTCACAAGTGCAGGTGAAGCTTGGAATAATCTGTATGTAGATCTTTTTAAGGAAGATGAACCCATTTGGTTCTTAGCACTTTACTCGAGGACGAGCAAAGGACCAAGTGTGGGGGAGTTGTTGGCGGTCCTTAGCAACTAAAATACAACATCATTTTAATACTAAAACAAATAGAAGGTAGGGCTTTTATCTAATCTTTCCACGAGTTTTGTTGTGTATCCATGCAGGGCTGACATGTGGAAATGCATAAAATTCGCAAAGAAAGCGCACTTCCAGGAAGCGTATTCAGAAAAGGCGCAAACCAAGGACAACAAGAAAGCCCACCTCAACACTGAACTGGATCTATCCGTAACCACGGGAGAGGTCCAGGCCCAGGGAGCAACCGACCACCCGAAGGCGGTGGCCAGATGGCCCAGCCAGGGGACAGGCCGCCCCCGGGACCGGCCGCACCCCTTGTGGGGCCTCTCGGGCCCAGTTTTCTTCTAACGGTTGTAGGGCGGTTCCCCAAAGACGGTCCCACCTACGATCAACATAGATGGCAAGTGAAAACTACCCTTTGGAGGTCAGTTTGGATCTTTCCATGTGAGGATGATCCTTTTTGCATAGAACCCCCTCCACAAGATATAAAAGGAGGCCTCCTCTCTACACCTATTCATGAATTGATTCACCAACACAAGAGGTCACAATGTAGAGAGGAAGAGCAAGGTCCATTCCATTAGCTTATAGCTAATTTAGTATAGGGAGTGAGAGATGGACAAGAGCTGGAGAAAGAGCGGAGTCAAAGCAGTTCTGCCCCCGGGTGGACGAAGTACCGGGCTTGTCGGCTCTCGATCCAACTTGTACCTCTACGATCGTCTTGCTACTTGAAGTAAGAAGTTCGTGTTCAACTTTAGTTTGATTCATTAAGCATGTTACTTCCATAAAGCTACTTGTTTGTGGGATCATCATTCGTCCTTTGGACGGAAGCTCTAGTAAGAGGACTCCTGATAGAGACGGATGTTCCTGTACGCCGCTAGAGTAGTAGTCGCCTTCGTAGACGTGGTGTCTAGGTCAGAGTCTACCTTCGTATGTTGCGCGCGCCCACGGGCAGAGGGGTAGGTGGCAGGTGGTGACAGCCCTGTCCACTTGTACCAGCATCCCCCCACGTTCGGGCACCGAACAGCGCTGATACTGGTATCGCCTGGCAGACCAAGTGCGTCAGTGGGCCTGTAGCAAGCAAGTAGTGGGAAAGTTACCATCGCTTATATGCGTTTGACCATAGAAGAACCTCTCTACCCAAGCTATCCCTTCTGTCTCTTCTGAGTAAACTAGTTTAAGAGACTAAGTACAAAGATCGTTCCTCTGGGAAATTACGATACCCTGAATACTTCCAGGTGAAGGCTACAACGGTACTTCCATGCACTTGTTTTCTGCTGACGCTAAGAAGCGCCAACAGCTAGCATTTTTTCCTTCTTTTCTTTTTTTCCTTTTTTCAAAGTATTGGACCTTCATGTGTCCACTTTTTTTTAATAGCCTTTGTGTCTCATCTACTAAGTAATATTTAGAGAGTTCTTGCGTACTTCCAGTGTAGAAGCAGCATGTGTATATGTGGCGTGTGTGTGATCTTGATCTTGGGACTATGACATAGTTCTCAACAAGATTTGACCAAAATCAAACCAATTGCAAATAGCATTGTTGACATCTACTAACATCGCAAAATATAACTAGGATAAACTTTAATCTATTATATTGATAGTGACGGTATACAATGGATAAGTGACATTACCGATGTCATTTACTCTACTCATAACAGGTAGAGGTCACGAGATAAATAAAGATAAAGGTGATAAGTATAATCAAGCATCATAAATAAAAGATAATCATCAGAGCACTCTCTAGTCATAGTAATAGCTAGCCAATAGATGAACTAAGGAATTAATATCAAAGGTAATTCTATAACTACATCAATGAATAACTCTAATTAGTACAATTACATCTAGCAATCATTGTTAGATTAATCCTATATCATAATCACATGCAAAGGGCATTATCTAGGAAGGATATGAAACAGAGTCATCACCCAACTTCGCGACCGTGCCTGCTTGCCTACATACGGGGGGTGGATTACAGAGGACTCAACGCAACTGTCACCTACGAGATCTACCACACGACCGGGCACATCAGGGTGCACTCGCAGATAAACAAAATACCTAGACACCATGTCTACATACTGTTCATCATCTATCCATCGTCCGCATGAATAAACGCTATACGAGCAATTACATGAATTCAATAAGATCAAACCAACTATACTAGACATATAATCAATGTAGACAAAGACTATTGTATTCAAGAACATATGAACTGTTAAGAACAATGTTTCCCTAATCATAATGAAGATACAATAATAGAGAAAGAGCTAGAATTATACCGAACTCCGTGCTCTAGACAGACGCCAGGGCTCCAGATCCGCTGAAGAACTAGAACTCCTCTACTTCTAATCTAACTAGGCTAGAACTATGAACTAAGAGGCTCTTGATGAACTAGGAGGCTCTTGATGTCTTGAGGACTTGATGCCTTGAATAAATGATGGGTTCCTTCCTCCAGGGGGGTCTGCCCCTCTATTTATAGCCCGGTGGGATGCACGTGCGCCGTAGGATCAAAACGACTTGAAACAAGAGCCGAGATGACTCCACAAAGGTGGCAGAAGAAGAATCCAGATGGTGGGCCGAAACCCTAATGGGGGGCGCTGGCCGGCCCCACCATGGTGGGTCTCGGGCTCCGGTGCTTCGAGTGTGTTCTAGACTATTCCAGTGTCTTCGTGATGATGTTTTCTTGACGGTTAAGTTTCGTGGTAATTATGCTCTTTAACCCTTTTTTATGCTTTTCTGTGATAGCCCCTGGAAAATACGGAACATGCAAAACTCGTGGAAATTGTCACTTAAAACCCTGGACTAGTGTGTATTCATGTATCCTGTGGTGTCTAAAGTTCTAATAAAAGTTGACGTTATACACCGTCAACAATACCCCCAAGCTTACCTATTTGCCAGTCCCTTGGCAAACAAACTAAGCCTAATTACTAATGTAGTTGGATCAGGTGTTGCTACAATGTTTTCATACTTCCCAAGTGCACATGCTTCAAACACAGATTATCCTCCGGATTAGACAAAACTGCTCTAACTTTTATACTTACCCATTTTACCATTAACTATAGGGCTTTATAATTCTTGCCTTAGTCTTGAGTAATTGAAAGAAAGATCAATCAAGTCATACACTATGTAGAAAATTCTTCACAGTACCAATATTCCGGAGTTTTGCAAGTTTTCAAAATAAACCTCAGAGCTTTAATTGTATGATACCCACAAGTCTCTCAGTTTATATGTTATTTGTGGATCTCACTTAAGGCATTAATGTTATGCCTTCCTATAACTAAAGATTTATAGTGGGGCTCATAGGAGTGGCAATAACAAGGTTTAAGCATACTTGCAATTCATATGTTGTAAAGTCAAACAATGGATCCACAGAGAATTGAGGCATACAATCAAACCAAGATGTTCATGTGTATGGAATATGGTGGATAGGTGTATATGTGGTATTTAGTGGCTATTATTAATTCTACTTTTTCTTTTTAAAAATGGTTCACTCTCCTTTGTAACTTGGAGGAACACATGAGCTATCTTTATTCTTTCTTTCTCTTTTTCTTTTTTTTGATTATTCAGGAGGCGGGCATCTAATACCCATTGTTTTAATGCTGGGACACTTGTCCATATTTTACTCCCTTTTCATATTTTTGCATAGCCAAATGTATCCTTTGAATATAAATAACTGGAGAGATAATAATAAGAACTTAGAGCAATTATATCAAGGCTGTCCTACTGGGTATACTTATTTTTGGTGTTCACTCCAAGTGTAGGAGAAAACATTTTCATGATGAACATTGATGAAAGTGGAAATGGTTGCAATTACTCACAGAGTAGGAATAATGCATATGTGCTGAAGTGTGTACGTGATCTTGGTTTTAAAAGCATGACAAGACTCTTATATGGTATACAACAAAGGTTAACTAAACTCAATGCAAAGCAAACAGCATGAATGTGCAAAAATTTTCCTATCTAAATGTATCATATATAGCTTTGGTAGGAATTCACATTTTGTCATACAAAAGCTCGTCATGTAAATTTTAAATTTTCAAAATAAATCTCCAGAACTTAGTAATGTTAGGAATAAGATAAATAGTAGCTCAACTTTCATAAATCATATCAATCAATTACTTAGATTTAGCTCAAACATATGCCTCCACAAGTTTCAGGTTCAGAGTAAATTCTTAAGTTAAAACAGCAATATCTAAAACTCAGGAGAATTTAAGTTTTACAATTAGGCATTGAAAAGTATTGTGACAGAGCAACTATTCATCATCTCCAAGACAAAATTTTAATGTTCATCATTTTTTTTATCTCTAGCCTAGACCGACTCTAAACAAACTCTAATAGATAGATACATATTTATTTGGTTTTCAAATTTTATCTTACTAGCTAACTCGCATGAAAAAGCGATATAGTAATAATGATAATAAGATAGGAAACTTATACTTAGCTGGATTTTAATTGGAGGGTGCCCTCCCCCAAGCTTGACGATTGACAGGGTCTTTGATGGTGCACATTGAGTGATCCTTCTGAGCAGTGTATCGGTAGTGTAAAGGTGTCGGGTTGACTAGCTCCTTGATCTTGCATTGTCCTATAAAACTCAATTGCCAACAAAAATACCAAATCTTATGGAGAAGGGTTAGCTTTAATACCACTCCATGGTAAGTAATTGATTTTATATTTCCAGCAGAAGCTTCCTAACTGAGTGGACCTTCATGTGCCCACATATTTTTGGGTTTTTTCTAAAAGGTGTGGACCTTCATGTGCCCACATATTTTCTTGGTATTTTGTGCTTGTATAAAATAGACTTAATAATCACATAGGTAAAATTACTTGATAACTAGGGGATGCTCCTCCCCCAAGCTTGATGTTTGCAATACTTGGTGCTTGATCTTCAGAGTGAGTTGGTTAGCAGCAGTCCTAATGGGTGCCACTAATAGACTCTCTCGTTAGTCATAATATTATTCTAGCATTGTTATACTCCAACAAGAAAACCAAAACTCGAGGCTCGAATTTATCAAGGGGTTAGCTGTCAGCCAATGAGTACTTTGATTATTCTTTGAGTTGATTTTAATTAATAGATTTTAGCAGGATTCCAACAGGATTCTCTTTTTAGGGTTTTTCTAAGTTTCTTATGTAGAAATCAAAAAAATGTATGCATGCTATATATGTTTTTATGCCACCACAGGGAATATTCATTCCCATGGGGCTTAGGATTTTCATAATGCAACAAGGTAAATACAAATACTACTACCATTTTTTTTATTTTTATGCCACCACAGTAAATATGCCTACAGGATTACCATAGGTTCATTCACATGGGGCTTTACTATTTATGATGCAGTAAATAAAGCAGTAAATATTTTTGTTGGTTTTATTTTTAATATGCAAGAAATGATTGTACTAATAAATATGCTAAGCAAAATTGCTAAATTAATTAGATAACTACCATTCTAACCTTATGGCTAGGGTACGGAATTTAAAGTCTACCGACAGGACTTAGATAGAGGAGAGTACTTACTCAGTAGGTTCATCGTCTGAGGTTACCTTAGTCAATTCCCCTTTTTACGGTGGTGTAGCAGGAGCTTCTTCTTTCTCCTTCCATCTCTTTTCTGTCTCTTCTGCTTCTCTCTTTTCTAGCTCTAGCTCTTCCTTGTATGCTTCTCTTGATTCTTCATCTCTCTTCATCCATTCTTCTACTTGTGCCTGGATCACTTCTTTCTCTGCCTTAGCAATCTGGTCCATTCTCTCAGCTTCTGCTTCCCACTCACTCCAGCGTGGTGCTTGTACGGCTTCTTCTTGCTCCTTGTAGCGGTTTTCATACTTCACAATCTTGCCAGGGAACTCCTCCCATCCACAGTGAGGCTGGGCAGCTTGACGGCAGGCTTGGCGTTTCCTCCTGTTGGTTGCTTCCTGATCTGCTCATGGTTAAGATGTGTTCTAAATTGACAGCGCACCTTTCCAGTGGGTAGGTTGAAGTGGATCTGTCTAGACCCAATGTAGATGATAGCATTGGCAGTGTAGAGGAACGGTCTTCCCAAAAGAATAGGTGATTCATCGTCTTCCTGCATGTCAAGAACTAGAAAATCTGCGGGTACATATTTATTTTGAATTCTTACCATGACGTCCTTGACTACGTCTTCAGGGAATCTCAATGATTGGTCTGCCATCTGTAACTGAATATATGTTGGGTATAATGGTAAATCATCCAATAATTCATCATATACCTTTTTCGACATTACGTTGACGCCTGATCCAGTGTCGCAGATGGTGTCAGGAAAAGTGATGTCTTTGATTGTGCATTCGATGATTGGTACACCTGGGTCACCTTTCTTTGTTGGAAATGGTTTTGGGAGCATATGACCATTTTCTGTGTTGATAGCATTGATTAGTTGAGTGGTTTCTTCAGGTACATGCTGGGGCTTGTTCTTACTCCATCTTCTATTGTTCTTCTTCTTTGGGTACTTGTTGTTGTTGTTGCTCTTCTTGTTGATGAAATTGCTTCGGGACTGCAAGAGTCTTGAGGATGCGGTTCTTGAACAAGAATCTCTCCTTCTTGTCTTTGATGGAGAGGACAATCTTGGCGTGTTCTGCATAGATGATGGCTTTGGTTGTGCATAAGAATGGTCGTCCCAAGATAATGGGTGCCCTTTCATCTCCTCCAGTATCCATGATCACAAAGTCAATTGGGACATATGATTGCCCCACTTTGATAATAGCTTCTTCTAGTACTTCCTCGGGGTAGCAAATGGACTGATCTGCAAGCTGCAAACGCATATCTGTGTACAACAAAGGATCACCTAAAATTTTCTCATAGATTACCTTAGGCATTATGTTGACACTTGCGCCGAAATTGCAGATAGCCTCTGAAAAGCTGTGACATCCTATGGAGATAGAAATCACAGGTCTTCTAGGGTCTCCCATCTTCTCAGGTAGTGAGTGATCTATCCACTGTATATCTGCAGGCTCAATTTGGTATTGTGTTGCATTGTGAATATCAACAAGGTTAGCAGTTTCTAAATCTTCTGGCTGGCCCAGAATCTTACCTTTCTCAAATGGAGGGACAGCAGCAGCTAGCTGAGCTAATTGTCATTCTAACATTTTATCAAAGCTATGCTGATTCTTTATCGCAGAAGCAAAGGTATCCATTCTGGTATTTATGTTTTCTAAAGCTTTATCATTTGAGGCTACCTTTCTAGACATTTGATCTAACAATTTAGATTGACCAACAACTAAATCTCTTAAAGGTGGAAGATTGTAATTATTGTAATTATTACTTTGGTTGTTACCTTGGTAATTACCTTGTCGAGGTTGCTGATTCCATCCTTGGTTTGGCTGGTTCCATCCTTGATTTTGCTGAGGACGATAGTAGGTGTTGTTGTTGATGAAGTTCACATCCTCTTGCAATGTAGGGTAGTTGACAGCTGAATGCCCGTAATCTCCACATTCTTCACAGGTGTTGGCGGTCCTCAGCAACATAAATATAACATCATTTTAATACTAAAACAAATATAGAATAGGGCTTTATCTAATCTTTCCACGAGTTTTGTTGTGTACCTAACTTACAGGGATAGCACGTGGAAATGCATGAAAATCACCGGAAAGCGCACTTCCAGAAAACATGTTCAGAAAAGGCGCAAATCAAGAATAAAAGAGAAAAGCCCATCAAAACATCAAACGGGATCCATTCGTAACCGCGGGGGAGGCCCAGGCCTAGGGAGCAACCGACCACCCGAAGGCGGTGGCCAATTGCCGCCTCCTAGGGACCGACCGCCCCCGGGTACGGCCGGCCCCCAGTTGACAATTCCCGGGCCCAGTTTTCAGCGACAGTGCTCAAGGCGGTTCACTGAAGGTGGTTTCACCTCTTTCCATACTTAGAACACCCAAACCACCCTTGATCAACTATAAAAAGATGTGCTTCACCCCCTCAAAAATAGACACCAACATTTGGAGCACTACACCTCACATTTCTTACTTGTTCTCTCTAGTTTAGTAGTAGTAGTAGAGCAAGGCAAAGCTATCAAGGAGAGCTTGTCTCCTTGGTGGAATCAAGAACATCTTGGTATGAATACACATCGGTTCTCCTCTATGAACAAGCTCTTATCTTATTTATATAGCAATGCATCTGAATTAGAGTATAGTCTTGTCCATATTATGACCATAACATGTAAACTAGTTCATAGTCTATGTGTTATGTTCTTGATATGTTCATCAAAGTTCTTCATCGTTCATCAAATTACTATGAATAGAGGAAGAACTAAGGATGGGATAATAGTTTGTTGTGCTGTCATGGTTGCTCCTAGCCGAGCCTGTCAATCCGAAGGGTTGGGGTCCCGGGGGGATAGGAGTTGTTTCCAATTACACGGGCATGGTGCTCGGGTATGCGGGAATCAGCGGATATGTCGGTACCCCACGGGCAGAGGAGTAGGTGGGCAGGTGGTGACAGCCCTGTCCATCCCAAGCATTCCCCCACGTTCGGGTATTGAGTAGGAGTTCGTAAAGTCTCTTTCGGCTGGCAGACCAGCTGCCGGGATCTCCCTATCATCCCAGACTTAGTTCTGATCCTAGTCTTATTAATTCGATGTAATTACTATTTGTTGCATAGATGTATATGACCAATGCCTGCTCACGTAGTTATTCTTTATTCTTTATTTTATCTTTTATCCTTGAGGTTGCTCCGATGTGTGTGTCCACTATCTTATAAACCTGTTTTAACCCCTGCCTATGCTATGCCTACCTATGCATTCAATAAGTGATCATGTTTATACCAAAAGTTAGATGAATTCACCATGCCCTCCTACGGGAAATTATAAATACGACACCCTTGAATACTCAAGGGTTGAAATGCTACAATGATAGTTCTGTGCGCTTGCAAAGTAATCTTATTCCTTACTGAGCTATCAATTGGCATACCTAAGTACCGTTACTTAAGGATTGTAATTCTTGTTGCACCCCACAGCGCCGTGCCACAGTTTTGCATATAGTAAGTAATGACGGTTAGGAAGGCCAATCCGGCACTTCTAACTGCTATTACTAGACTGCATTACCTAGGACGGCGCCACTAAGGGCCAAGGATTACCCTTTCTAAAGTAATGGTGATTGGGAATGTCAACTTATGTTTCTAGTATTATTATTAAGGACGGACCTTTAGTCTATCTTTAGTAGTAATGCTAAGAAACACCAACAAACATTTCTGGCGCCGTTGCTGGGGATGGACTTTTGGTCTATCTTTTGTAACGACGTTAAGAAATGCCAACAGGTCATGCGAGAATCATTGATATGCATGACTTCCTTCTTCTCTATGTCAAGCTTCTTCATGATGAGGTCTAGCTTGGCAGTGACCATGCCAGTTTGCTTGAGATGATGGATGCCTCCTCCTCTCTTGCGAGGTTAAGTACGTTCTTCATTATAGCTTGAATTTGAGGCCATCTTCTCAACATGTGCTTGAGCTTCTGGAAGCTTAAGTGACAGGAAAGCTCCTCCAGCTGCAGCATCTATGGACTCACGGGTGCTTGAGATAAGCCCCTGGTAGAAGGTCTATAATAGTAGCCAATCCTCTATCCCATGATGAGGACAGTCTTCAATATAATCTTGGAATCTCTCCCATGCTTCAGTGAATAATTCATCATGTTGCTGTTAAAAACTTGAGATTTTCCCACGCAGAGCATTTGTCTTGCCTGTAGGAAAGAATTTTGCCAGGAAAGCAGTTGAGCATCGGTCCCATGTAGTGTTCTTGTCTTTGTTGGCGTAGAACCACTGCTTGGCTTTCCCCAAAAGTGAAAATTGGAAAAGACAGAGTAAAATAGCATCTCTTGGTACTCCTCTAATCGTGAAGGTGCTGAAGATCTCTAAAAAGTGTTGTAAGTGTGCACTTGCATCTTCATGAGCTTTTCCTCAAAACTGGCTGGCTTGAACCATGGTGATAAGAGCAGGCTTGAGCTCGAATCCATTCTCCCCAGTATTAACTGCTGGTCCAGTCCGGATGTTTTCTATTGTTGGGGCAGAGAACTCGCACAGCGTCTTCTCAGCCATGTCTTCAAACACAGGAGATAAATGTTCTTTTTCCAATATTGGAGCTGGCTCCTTTGATGAATGAGCTTGAGCAACGATGGGTGCTTTTGATGGTAGTTTGAAATTGTCCCTCGCTTCTACAAACTTCTTTCTTCTCAGGAGTTTCTCTAGATCATCAGTGAAATTATTTGGAAGAGAAAAACCATTCATTCATCACCCTGCATAAGATAAGCAAATGATAAAAACAAGGGTGTGCCTGTCTGAGTTAGAGATCAATCGGTAATACAATCTTATCCATTATGTATACATATGCTATCAATATTTCCTAAGTTTAATGTGCCTTCCCCGGCAACGGCGCCAAAATTCTTGTTGACATCTACTAACGTCGCCAAATATAACTATATAACTTTTAATGTGAGAGGCGAGAGTAGAAGATGAATGATAATTAATTAACTTGTCATTAGCCACTAGCCACTTTTTTGTTACCAACATTCTTATGCAAGAACTAGGTTGTCATCCCTAATTAATACTGCTAAGAATAAATAAAGGTTTTATATATTAATCTATGTGACTAGGCAGAAATAAATATAAATATAAAATAAGATCAGTTCTGTAAGTGGACAGATAATTATACCATTGTAGTATTTTACCTAGGGAGTTCTACCAGGTTATCAATTTATATTTATACCACTGGGAAGGACTAGGATAAACTTTAATCTATTATATTGATAGTGATGGTATACAATGGATAAGTGACATTACCGATGTCATTTACTCTACTCATAACAGGTAGAGGTCACGAGATAAATAAAGATAAAGGTGATAAGTATAATCAAGCATCATAAATAAAAGATAATCATCAGAGCACTCTCTAGTCATAGTAATAGCTAGCCAATAAATAAATTAAGGAATTAATATCAAAGGTAATTCTATAACTTCATCAATAAATAACTCTAATTAGTGCAATTACATCTAGCAATCATTGTTAGACTAATCCTATATCATAATCACATGCAAAGGGCGTCATCTAGGAAGGATGTGAAACAGAGTCACCACCCAATTTCGCGACCGTGCCTGCTTGCCTACATACGGGGGGTGGACTACAGAGGACTCAACGTAGCTATCACCTAGGTGACCTACCACACGACCGGCACATCAGGGTGCACTCGCAGATAAACAAAATACCTAGACACCACGTCTACATACTGTTCATCATCTATCCACCGTCCGCATGAATAAATGCTATACGAGCAATTACATGAATTCAATAAGATCAAAGCAACCATACTAGACATATAATCAATGTAGACAAAGATTATTGTAATCAAGAACATATGACTATCAAGAACAATGTTTCCCTAATCATAATGATGAATACAAAAATAGAGAAAGAGCTAGAATTATACCAAACTCCGTGCTCCAGACAGACGCCGGGGCTCTAGATCCGCCGAAGAGCTAGAACTCCTCTACTTCTAATCTAACTAGGCTAGAACTATGAACTAGGAGGGTCTTGATGAACTAGGAGGCTCTTGATGGCTTGAGGACTTGATGCCTTGAATGAATGACGGGTTCCTTCCTCCAGGGGGGTCTGCCCCTCTATTTATAGCCCGGTGGGATGCAAGTGCGCCGTAGAATCATACCGACTTGAAAGAAGGGCCGAGATGACTTCACAAAGGCGGTGGAAGAAGGCTCCATAAGGTGGGTCAAAACCCTAATGGGGGGCGCCAGCCGACCCCACCCTGGCGCCGGCCGGCCCCACCATGGTGGGTCTCGGGACCCGGTGCTTCGGGTGTGTTCTAGACTCTTCCGGTGTCTTCGTGATGATGTTTCCTTGGCGGTTAAGTTTTATGGTAATTATGCTCTTTAACCCTTCTTTTGTGCTTTTTTGGAATAGCCCCTAGAAAATACAGAACATGCAAAACTCGTGGAAACTGTCAGTTAAAACTCTAGACTAGTGTGTATTCATGTATCTTTTGGTGTCTAAAGTTCTAATAAAAGTTGACGTTATCCACCATCAACAAGCATGACTAGAAGCGGTTTTGAACATGGTATGATCATATATGGTTTTGTTAGGAATTTTCTTACTACTGAGGAGTAAGTGTCACTATGGTTTTATGACATTTTTAAAATAAATCTCTAAGCACTTTGAATAGAAAATGTATGAATCATGAGCTAAGAACTATATCACATTTGTCAACAACTAAGTCAATATGATATTCCTATCAAGATATGTGACCCACAAGTATAAGCATATGCAAGAATTAAACTTTGTGACGCTTCTACCCTTTAAATGTCATAAATCATGTCACTTTTTATTTTCAGATGCAAGTCTTTATGTTTTTATTTTTATTTGATTTCATCTAAGGAAAGCAAATAAAAAGTAAAAATGAAAGAACGGAGAGAAGTAGGAGTGGCAAACCAATCAGGAAGCAAGTAGACGCTGATGGGTGCTGACTGGTGGGTCCAGAGATACAAGGTGGGGTCGGTCGACCCCACCATGGAGCTTCTGGCTACTCCAGTGATCGCCATTCGAATCCTCACCTTTGAAGGTGTGCCTGCACTTGCGTTCTTCTGTTTTGTGTTGATGTGCCTGTTGCATGACCTGCCTTTAAAGGCTTCATGGGACAGGTTTGTCGAGCAGACGTGTCTCGTTGTGAACATCATCGTGCTGCATTTAGAATTGTTCCTGAGTGTGTTGGGGAGGTCACCAACCACCCCCCACACTTGGCTTGCTACATACTGGGTTAGCGAGACAAAGGAAATGCCAAGTGCAGGGGACCTGCTGGTGGCAACACACAAGTAGAACCAAAATTTTATTAAACATAGGCACAAGATACTAGGAAATAAACCTAGCTAAGTGTCTTTCTTATTTGTGAAGAGATTTTTTTAAGATATCTAGCGTGAAAAGTGGATGACCTCACGCCCCATGGCCTTTGATACACACTTCATCTTCGCACTAGTGCTAATGCGAAGAGTGCGGAAGTTGTCTTCTAAATTCAAGTGAGCCGTTTTCAACTCCGCTACTTGCTCCTCTAAGGCACTATTGTCATTTCTAGATGTGGAAACCACACAAAGAAACTTCTCCAAGACACTCTTCTTGGTGCGGTCATCCTCAAAGTGCCTTGATGGGCCATTGATCATGGAGGATTAACCTTCTGCCAGGTGGTCTTTGGGGAGCTAGTGGTGTTTCTCTACTCACGCAACTACTTCTTCTCCTCGTATGTGAGCTGGGAAATAACATCTTCCCTTGTCCCAGCCCACGGCCAATGACAATGTGGTTCTTCATGAAAGGTGGGCGTCGAAGGCGTGTAGGGGCTGGTATGCTCCGTAGGGCTCAACCTCAAGCACCTTGATCTCCATGATGACCTATAGGGTCTCGAAAAGTGATCTCTCGGATTGAAGGAGCCCTTACCAAAGGAACAATGGTATTTTTACTGGTGGGGGCCATGGTGGAGTTTCTCTTAGAGACTTGGGAGGTACAAAGGAGGTTGGGAAATACTAGAGTTGGGATGAGGATAAGTGGGAAGAGGAAATAGAGGAGGGGGTGTGCCAACATTCTCCCCATCTGAATTCGCTAGAGGGAGCATAGAGGGGACATTGGCATAACGTTCTGGAACGAACGGATTTTGGATTTAAGCTTCCCTTGAGGCAAGAAATGGTTTGCCAAAACTTGGCCACCAAAAGTAGGTTGCCCAACCCATGTTTGGTGGCTTCTTGGGCTTAGTTTTGACATGGAGACTAGTCTAATTATGAGGATTCTAGACTAGTGCTCAAACCATAGAGAAATGAAAGAAGTAAAGACATGTGGATTTTAGTTGTGTTAAATCATTAGCAAGGATGAATTCTAGCATGTCACTTTCTTCTTTCATAGTTCATGCTCATGAAAAACTTTAAGAAGGTGGCCACTTACCTTAGAGATGAGTTGTAGCATTGGTCCTTCTCAGTTGTATTGCATCGAAGTTTTCCTTGGCCAGATAACTTGACTCTTGAGTTGCACATGAGGACCGTGATTTGTCTCCACGAATGATCCTATGACTTATCCATAGAGATGTCGAGGTTCTTGCTACAGAGGTTAGTCCAAAAATGCAACCAAGTTCTATGCAAGTATGTTTTGATTCAATAATCAAGCTAGACACCATGTCATGTTTGATTAAGGTAGTCTATTTAACCTAAGCACCATGCTTAATTTAAAAAAGACTATGGAGGTATGAACGATTCATACAACCAAACCCAAGCATACTAGCATAAAATGGAAGCGTGATATGATATACAAGATTCATTCAATTAGAGACAAAAGCTCGAATGTGAAGCTAAGGAGCATTTTTTTAATTTATTTTAGAGGGTTGAAGACAAAAGTAAGAGGAATGCACTAAACAAGAGGAAGGGAAAGTGACAAACCAGTCATGAAGTATGGCTTCACATAGTGGAGGTTGACTGGTGGGTTGAGGGGTCTATAGTGGGGTCGGCCGACCCCACCTTGGAGGCTCCAGCCACTTTGGTTCTTTTCTTGTGCATTCTTACCTCTAATGATGTGTTCCTGCATTAATGCTTTTTGCTCAGGATGTCCTTCAACACCCAAATGTGTTCGAGGAGGTCAAAGGACCCCCTCCCACTTGGTGTAAGGTGTGTCCTGAGTCATGGAAATAGAGAAAACATCAAGTGCAGGGGTTCTATTGGTGGCAACACACCAACAGAACCAAAAGTCTCACTAATCTACTAAGGTTAGGAATAGGTTGCATCATGTTTAATTCACTATCAACCTTTGTAGATCTGGTTGCAAGAACTTATACCAAACCACTATGAGACTTGCAAAATTTATGATAGACAAACACATCTACAACCAGCCTTGCAAATATTTTAGGAACAAGAAGGGTGAAGAGGTTGTAGATGTTGCGTGTGGTAGTGGTAGAGAGAAGGATTGATTTGGGAGGTTTCTCATATGAGCAAGGGTCTAATGAGAGGATCAGGGGATAATTTCCATGCTCATTAATATAACCTTCCTACTTAAGGAGTGGGTGAGAAATTTCTTTTTCAAGACATTCCAAGTCCTTTTTAGGACATGGATGAGCTATGGTTGAAATTGAAACTGCCATAAGCTCACCCCTTGGATCATGAATAGATTTGGATTCTAGCCCTTTGTTGAGAGGTTGTGAAGACTAAACAGGTAGATAATCGTCACCTATTCTATGACCAAGCTTCTCATTTCCAATGTCCTTCAAGATTCGCATGATTGACTTTCCAATGAATGTGAGATGAAAGGAAAGTCCAGGAAGGTCAAAGTGTGAAAATCTAGGGAGATCTTTAGATCATCAATCACCACAGGTACGTCTCGAACAACTCCTAAACAATCATGGACTTGACCATTGTGGAGACTAAGACACTTTTGAGATTGGAGTAGGTGATTCTTTGATGAACTTTGAATATGGAAATCAGGAATGATGTTGATGCTGAGGCTAGGATCATAGCAAGTTTTGCTATAAATGCCCATTACTTAACAAGATATCCTTCTTACATGAGTGGGCATTTTACCAACCGTCATTGATACTTCAGCCTCATTGTTGGCATTTCTTACATCGTTACAAAAGATAGACTAAAAGTCCATCCCAGGCAACGGCGCTAGAAATGCTTGTTGGCGTCTCTTAGTATTATTACTAAAGATAGACTATAAGTCCGCCCTTAATAATAATACTAAAAACGCAAGTTGACATCCCCAACGACCATTAATTCAGAAAGGTAACCCTTGGCCCTTAAAGGTGCCGGCCTAGGTAGTGCAGTCTGGTAATAGCAGTTAGAAGTGCCAGATTGGCCTTCCAAACCGTCATTACTTACAATATGCAAAACTATGACACAGCGTCGTGGGGTGCACAAGAATTACAATCCTTAAGTAATGGTACTTAGGTATGCAAATCAATAGCTCAGTAAGAAATAAGATAACTCTGCAAGCGCACAGAACTATCATTGTAGCATTTCAACCCGTGAGTAGGGTGTCGTATTTATAATTTTCCGTAGGAGGGCAATATGCATCAAGCATGGTGTAAACATGATCACTTATTGAGTGCAATGGTAGGCATAGAGTAAACAAGAATAAGACATGATTTCAAGATAGTGGACATAAATATGGATCAACCTCAAGGTAAAAGGAAAATAAAGAATAAAAGAATATATCTAACTAAGCAGGCATTGGTCATATATAATTATGCAAAGAACTGTTAGCAAATCATCTAATTAGTAGTTCTAGTATCAGGACTAAGTCTGGGGTGATAGGGAGATCCCCGCAGCTGGTCTGCCAGCCGATAGAGACTTTACGAACTCCTACTCAATATCTGAACGTGGGGGAATGCTAGGGATGGACAGGGCTGTCACCACCTGTCCACCTACCCCTCTGCCCGTGGGATGCCGACATATTCGCCGATCTCTGCATACCCAAGCTCCATGCTTGCATAGTTGGAAACAACTCCTAACCCCCGCGGACCCCCACCCTTCGGATTGACAGGCTAGGTTAAGAGCAGCCAGGACAGCACGACGAACCATCACCTCATTCCTAGATCTTCCTCTATTCATACTAATTCGATGAACAATGAAGAACGATGATGAACAAGTCAAGAACATGATACATAAACTATATTCTAGCTCATATACTATGCTCATAACAAGATCATAACTAGACTCTAGTTCATATGCATAATCATATAAGTATGATAAGAATTTGCTCTTGGAAGAAGACCAAATTGTATTCATACCAAGATGATTCTTTTCTTCCATGGAGACAAACTCTCCTTGATAGCTCTTGCCTTGCTCACAAACTACTAATACTATTCTAAAGATACAAGTGAGAGGTGTGAGGTAGATGACTCCAAATGATGTGTGTCTTGAAGGGGATGGAGCACCATCTATTTATAGTGAAACTATGACGGTTTGGGCGTTCTAAACATGGAAGCAGGTGAAACCGCCATCAGAAAACCGCCTTGAGTACTGTGGCTAAAGATGGGCCCGGGAAGTGCCATCTTGGGGGCGGCCGCCCCCGGGGGCGGTCGGTCCCTGGGACGCGGCAACTGGCCACCGCCTTTGGGTGGTCGGTTGTTCCCTGGGCCTGGGCCTCTCCCTTGGTTACGGATGGATCCAGTTACGCTTTGAAGGTGGGCTTCTTTAGTATTCTTTGGTTGCGCATTTGTTGGATTCGTCATTTGACTTTGCGCTTTCTTCATGTTGATGCGTATTTCCACTTGTTATGCCATAAAACCTGTAAAACATGAATGCTAGGGGTACAAGTGGAACTTGTTAGTAGTAAAGGCATATGTGCTAGAATATGATTGTTAATCCTCTTTTTAGTCTAAGTTGGTGGTATAAAATTTATCCATAAGGACCACCAACAAGACCCCCAAGCTTAACCTTTGCTCGTCCCGAGCAAATAGCTAAGTATGGTTGTTGATCAGGAGTTGCTACAATGCCGATATAATTCATAAGTGTCATACCTGTAACATAGCATTCATTCGTAATTTAAATAAGTTGGCATTCTATCCACTCTTTACCTTGATTTCTTATGGGGCTTGTAGTTTCTCCAATTTCTTGGGCTGTTGCAAGATAGAATGATTATAATAGACTCACCAATCATTCATTCTTTGATAGACCTTTGATCCGGAGGTTTTATGAATTTTTGCAAAATAAACCAAGTTCCTCAAATGATTCTCTCAATCGCTCAATGTGTATGGTTTACCTTACCAAAGGCATTGTAGTGTTGCCTTTTCATCCTACTACTAAGGCTGAGAGTAGAGTTTTGGGTAGGTATGAAGGTGGGTGTACTTACATTACTTATATTGCTGAG
The DNA here is from genome assembly GCA_038502445.1 of Eremochloa ophiuroides. Lineage (NCBI taxonomy): Eukaryota > Viridiplantae > Streptophyta > Magnoliopsida > Poales > Poaceae > Eremochloa > Eremochloa ophiuroides. The sequence goes on from JAHLJS010000008.1 coordinate 27,972,673, forward strand.
TCAAAGACCGGACCATAAGGAGATACAAGTCATATACCTTGATTGAGATGTGCAAGTGTGTGGAATATGGGTATGGTAAAAACCTATCTCTAAACTTTTTGGCACTCCATGCATCATGACTCTCTCTTATTGGATGGAATAAAACTTTTTGGAGTAATATGGGCCCTAGAAATATCATCATTTTTTTGAATGGGTATTTGTATTTTCTTTCCTGTTTGTTTTCTCATGCCCCTTTGGCTCCTTCTTTTTTTTAGCATAGCCCATATTTTGATTTGACATATGAAAACTTTTGGATGGAGAGATGTCATGATGGCAAACAAGGAGTGAAAACTTTTTGTATGCACGGCTCTCAAAGTGGGGGTCGGCATTTTTATTTGGTGTATGAAAGGTGCATGTTGTGCGCAACTCTCAGGATGAGAGTCAGCTTTATTTAGTGGGTGTACGTGAATCTCAATCATGGGTGTATGATCATAATCTCACTAGGTCTCAGCATTTTGACTCAACTCAAAGTTCCATAAGCAGCAAATGACTAAGTGTTTGTAAAAGTAGAGCATGTCATATGGCCTTGGTAGGTATCTTATAATCATTGGGAAACTTTTTGATTTTTGAATTTTTGAAAAGAAATCTCCGGATGTCAAGTTTCTCTTAGAACAAAGTCATAGCAAAGTCTATTTCTACCATCTCATATCTTGCAACAACTTAGAAAAGGATCTTGCAATTGCAACCCATAAGATTTCAAGTTCTCAGAATGAGATAGTTTTAGCCAACAAACTTAAATCTTGAGGAATACTAAGTTATAACTTGGACACAGACGAATTATAGACAGAGCAACTATTTATCATTTCAACGGAAGAGAAACTAACATATGTTAGCACATATGGGAGTGGAATATTTTATTTATTATTTTTAACAAGGAAATAAAATTGTAGAATTTAAAAGTGCGAGAATTAAAGTGCAAGAAATTTAAAGGTACATGTTACCTCTTGTGGATCTCCTCCCCCAAGCTAGTTCAAGGCCTAGGTCCCGGGAATTGTCCTATGGACCGAAGGTAGGCCATCTGTGCCTCATGCCGCCGCCGGTTCGCATCTTCGAGGTCCATGAACTGCTGCTGGTACTGCTCATGCCATTGGATAGAAGTCTGGATGTGAGCATTGAGCGTACCTTGGATTTGTCTGTTTTGCAATTCTAGTCCTCCCATGCGTGTGTTGAGCATCTCTAGTGTGACCGGCTGTGGGTGTATCGGAGGTGGCATGCCTTCAGAATCTGGAGAATGGTCATGCTCAGGCTGCCTTGATCCCCCTGCCTCCTGCGAGTGTTGCCACCCTGACCCTCCAGCCACATAAGGATGAGGAACATGTCCCATACCATATCCATACCCAGGGGTGAACCCAGGTGTAGATATGACCGGGGACCATTCCACCCTTGGTATTGTGGTGGGCATGGCCGGGTGTGGTGTAGGCTGCACAGGTTGCGCAGGCTCTTCCTCCTGTACTTCTCTCCTCCGTGATCTCCTGTCTGCTGGAGAAGGTGTGGGTCGAAGGCCGGTGTATGCAGGAATTCGTGTCCCTCGGGGAGGTTATATGCTTGCATTTCCTGCTCGCTCTCCAAGTCGATGAAGGGAGCGTCGGCCTCGTCGATGGCGTGGCCTCTTGGCGCCTCCTCTTCTTCATGCAGCGGGCTCTCCTCACGTGTGGGGGTACTTTGACTAGACTCCCCACGAGAGCGATGGCCTTTCCGGAACATGCCGGAAATCCGACCTCCGATCCCACTCATGGTGAGCTTGGCACAAGAACTTGACTTGTAATGGGAGTGGAAGAGGATTGTGCAGGATTTCCTTGCACTTGAACTTTGTGGAAAAATGCTTGGAGAATGGTGGAGCAAGAGAGTGATGGAGGGAGTGAAAAATGTGAGAATGAGAGGGGTGAGGTGCTCCACCCGAATGCTCTGGTATTTATAGAGCTGATCGCAGGCGGGGGAGTGCTCCTTGCAATGGCTAGTTGCCGTTGGCAAAAGGACATGCCTTGGAGCCGTTGGCCAGGGGGCGGTCGCCCCTGGGACCGGTCGGTCCCCTTTTGGTGTCGGTTCTGCCCAGTCTTTTTTCAGTTCTCTCTAACGGCTATTTCTAATGTGTAGCCGGTTACTAATGACTCCCATTTGAAATTTTGCTCCAGTTTTATTTGAAACTTTTTGATTTTCAAAAATTATTTAAAAATAATATTTAGACTCAACAAAATTTATTCTTTCTGAAAATTGTTTCTATAGAATTTTTACAAAAGAATTTATTTTGAACTAAAAATAAATTTTTATAAATCTAGGAAGAGGGAATATTTTCTTTTGATGCAAGAAAATAATTTTATTATTTATATATATATTTTTTCTAAAAGGATAAGATACAATACCTGAGTGGGGACACCTCCCCAAGCTTGAATGATGGTGTGGGCCCCTTCAGATAATTATTGTGCATATATATATGAATGTAGATATATATATATTTTTTGATAACTACCGATGACCTTCGGTAAGGGCTCAACGTTTATAGTCTGTTGGCCAGACCTCCCTTCCTTTATTGATCTGTAGCTGCATGAACAAACTCGGGAGAAGTCTCGGGTTGCCCCGGGATTTTCCCCGTGTTGTTGACAGGAATAGAAGCAGCTATTTGTGCCATTTGTGTTTCTATCATTTTATTAAAACTTGCTTGATTTTGAATAGAAGAACAAACATTTTATCGTTGAAGGATAGCTTTTTGGTTAAATTTTTATTGATTTTAGCTTGTCCTAGAACGAGATCTTTTAAGGAAGGTTGGTTTGAATTGAAATTATTACCTTGCGGGCGGTGTTAGTTGTTCCACACGTTATTACCTTGCTGTGGTTGGCGAAACCCGTTGTTGACATATGAAGCTTCTTCTTGGGTTTCGGGGCAGTTGTTCCCCGAGTGGCCAACGTTCCCATAGACTTCACATGTCATGTGTGAATCCATGGCTTGGACAGTACTCATGGAAGGGTTGGTAGCACGATCGTACAGCTTTTGCATCAGCAAGTCTAATTTTGCGGCAAGCAAGTCCGTCTCCTTCACGGTATGCGTGCCTTTTTTTTTTTCTTCCTTCTCCCCAACTCTGATTGGCCACCATCTTCTCAATGAGTGCAGTTGCATCCGCGATGGTGAGGGAGAGGAATGCACCTCCAGTTGCGGCATCTACGTGCCTCTTTGACATGGCCGTGAGGCCTTCATAAAAGTTTTGGAGCACGAGCCAATCTTCCATTCCATGATGAGGGCAGACTCGGATGTACTCTTGAAGCCTTTCCAATGCTTCGGGGATAGATTCAAGGGAAGATTGCTGAAAATTTGAGATCTTCTCCCTCAGAGCACTGGTCTTGCTCATGGGGAAGAATTTGGCGAGGAATGCTGCGGAACACTTGTCCCACGTGTTGACGACTTCCTTATTTTGATAGAACCATTGTTTCGCTTTCCCCGTGAGGGAGCAAGGAAACAAGCGGAGCCTGATACTGTCTTGTGCGACGTCTTTGATGACAATGGTGTCGCACAGCTCAAGGAAGTGTTGCAAATGAGCGTTTGCATCCTCGCTTGGCAAGCCACAGAACTGGCTTGCCTGCACCATCGAGATAAGGCCTGTACGGATCTCAAAATTTCCATTTCTGATGTTGACAGTGGGCCCAACAGGCACGTTGGCAACAGCGGGGATGGAGTAGTCACGGAGTGTCTTGGCCATGACGGTAGTAGCAGATGGTGCGGGAATGAACGATTCGTCTGCCGACGGAGTAGCAGAAGAAGAAACGGTACGAGACATTTTCTTCCTTAGGAGTGCTTCCGGATTGCTGATGAAATTGTTCGGCAGAGCAAAACCGCTCATACACTATCCTGTTTTCATTCCAATAAAAAGAAGAAGAAAACAGCAAAGTTAACCTGCTTAAACTATGGCTACCAATGCTTATTTTGTGATTAATGTTTATGCCAGCTTAGATGTTTTTACCCTGCCCGGCAACGGCGCCAGAAATGCTTGTTGGCATTTCTTACATCGTTACAAAAGATAGACTAAAAGTCCATCCCAGGCAATGGCGCTAGAAATGCTTGTTGGCGTCTTTTAGTATTACTACTAAAGATAGACTATAAGTCCGCCCTTAATAATAATACTAAAAACGCAAGTTGACATCCCCAACCACCATTAATTCAGAAAGGTAACCCTTGGCCCTTAAAGGCGCCGACCTAGGTAGTGCAGTCTGGTAATAGCAGTTATAAGTGCCGGATTGACCTTCCTAACCGTCATTACTTACGATATGCAAAACTGTGACACGGCGCTGTGGGGTGCAGAAGAATTACAATCCTTAAGTAATGGTACTTAGGTACGCCAATCGATAGCTCAGTAAGAAATAAGATAACTTTGCAAGCGCACAGAACTATCATTGTAACATTTTAACCCGTGAGTAGGGTGTCGTATTTATAATTTTCTGTAGGAGGGCAATACGCATCAAGCGTGGTGTAAACATGATCACTTATTGAGTGCAATGATAGACATAGTGTAAACAGGAATAAGACATGATTTCAAGATAGTCGACACACATATGGATCAACCTCAAGGATAAAAGGAAAATAAAGAATAAAAGAATATATCTAACTGAGAAGGCATTGGTCATATATAATTATGCAAAGAACTGTTAACAAATCATCTAATTAGTAGTTCTAGTATCAGGACTAAGTCTGGGGTGATAGGGAGATCCCCGCAGCTGGTCTGCCAGCCGATAGAAACTTTACGAACTCCTACTCAATATCCGAACGTGGGGGAATGCTAGGGATGGACAGGGCTGTCACCACCTGTCCACCTACCCCTCTGCCCAAGGGATACCGACATATTCGCCGATCTCCGCATACCCAAGCTCCATGCTTGCATACTTGGAAACAACTCCTAACCCCTGTGGACCCCAACCTTTCGGATTGACAGGCTAGGTTAAGAGCAGCCATGACAGCACGAGGAACCATCACCTCATTCCTAGTTCTTCCTCTATTCATACTGATTCGATGAACAATGAAGAACGATGATGAACAAGTCAAGAACATGTTACATAAACTATATTCTAGCTCATATACTATGCTCATAACAAGATCATAACTAGACTCTAGTTCATATGCAGAATCATATAAGTACGATAAGAACTTGCTCATGGAAGAAGACCAAATTGTATTCATACTTAGATGATCCTTTTCTTCCAAGGAGACTGTTGGCATTTCTTAATGTCATTACAAAAGATAGACTAAAAGTCCATCCCCGGCAACGGCACCAAAAATGCTTGTTGGCATTTCTTAACATCATTACAATAGATAGACTAAAAGTCCATCCCCGGCAACGGCGCTAGAAATGCTTGTTGGCATTCCCATCCACCATTACTTCAGAAAGGTAATCCTTGGCCCTTAGTGGCGCCGGCCTAGGTAATGCAGTCTGGTAATAGTAGTTAGAAGTGCCGGATTGGCCTTCCTAACCGTCATTACTTACGATATACAAAACTGTGACACGGCGCCGTGGGGTGCACAAGAATTACAATCCTTAAGTAATGGTACTTAGGTATGCCAATCGATAGCTCAATAAGGAATAAGATTACTCTGCAAGCACACAGAACTATCATTATAGCATTTCAACCCGTGAGTATTCAAGGGTGTCGTATTTATAATTTCCCGTAGGAGGGCATGATGTATTCCATCTAGCTTTTGGTATAAACATGATCACTTATTGGATGCATAGGTAGGCATAGCATAGGCAGGGGTTAAAACATGTTTGTAAGATAGTGGACACACACATCGGAGCAACCTCAAGGATAAAAGATAAAATAAAGAATAAAGAATAACTGCGAAAGCAGGCATTGGTCATATACAGCTATGCAACGAATAGTAATTACATCGAATTAATAAGACTAGGATCAGGACTAAGTCTGGGATTATAGGAAGATCCCCGCAGCTGGTCTGCCAGCCGATAGAGACTTTACGAACTCCTACTCAATACCCAAACGTGGGGGAATGCTAGGGATGGACAGGGCTGTCACCACCTGCCCACGTACCCCACTGCCCGTGGGGTACCGACATATCCGCTGATTCCCGCATACCCAAGCACCACGCCCGTGTAATTGGAAACAACTCCTAGCCCTTCGGGACCCCAACCCTTCAGATTGACAGGCTCGGCTAAGAGCAACCATGACAGCACAACGAACTATTATCCCATCCTTAGTTCTTCCTCTATTCATACTAATTTGATGAACGATGAAGAACTTTGATGAACATATCAAGAACATAACACATAGACTATGAACTAGTTTACATGTTATGATCATAATATGGACAAGACTATACTCTAATTCAGATGCATTGCTATATAAATAAGATAAGAACTTGCTCATAGAGGAAAACCCATGTGTATTCATACCAAGATGTTCATGATTCCTCCTAGGAGACAAGCTCTCCTTGATAGCTTTGCGTTGCTCTACTACTACTAAACTAGAGAACAAGTAAGAAATATGAGGTGTAGTGCTCCAAATATTGGTGTGTGTTTTGGAGGGGGTGAAGCACATCTATTTATAGTTGATCAAGGGCGGTTTGGGCGTTCCAAGTATGGTAGGAGGTGAAACCACCTTCAAGGAACCGCCTTGAGCATGTGGCTGAAAACTGGCCCGGAAGTGCTATCTGGGGGGCGGCCACCCCCGGGGGCGGTCGGTCCCTGGCAGGCGGCAACTGGCCGCCGCCTTCGGGTGGTCGGTTGCTCTCTGGGCCTAGGCCTCCCCCGTGGTTGCGGATGGATCCCGTTTGATGCTTTGATGGGCTTTTCTCTTTTATTCTCGATTTGCGCCTTTTCTGAATGCGTTTCCTGAAAGTGCGCTTTCCTTGATATTTTGATGCATTTCCAAGTGCTATCTCTGTAAGTTTGGTGCACAACAAAACTCGGAGAAAGGTTAGATAAAGCCCTGTTCTCTATTTGTTTTAGTATTAAAATGATGTTATATTTATGTTGCTAAGGACCGCCAACAGAGACAAGCTCTCCTTGATAGCTCTTGCCTTGCTCACAAACTACTAATACTATTCTAAAGATACAAGTGAGAGGTGTGAGGTAGATGACTCCAAATGATGTGTGTCTTGAAGGGGATGGAGCACCATCTATTTATAGTGAAACTATGACGGTTTGGGCATTCTAAACATGGAAGCAGGTGAAACCGCCATCAGAAAACCGCCTTGAGTACTGTGGCTGAAGATGGGCTCGGGAAGTGCCATCTGGGGGGTGGCTGCCCCCGGGGGCAGTAGGTCCCTGGGAGGCGGCAACTGGCCACCGCCTTCGGGTGGTCGGTTGCTCCCTGGGCCTGGGCCTCTCCCTTGGTTGTGGATGGATCCAGTTACGCTTTGAAGGTGGGCTTCTTTAGTATTCTTTGGTTGCACATTTGTTGGATTCGTCATTTGACTTTGCGCTTTCTTCATGTTGATGCATATTTCCACTTGTTATGCCATAAAACCTGTAAAACATGAATGCTGGGGGTACAAGTGAAACTTGTTAGTAGTAAAGGCATATGTGCTAGAATATGATTGTTAATCCACTTTTTAGTCTAGGTTGGTGGTATAAAATTTATCCATAAGGACCACCAACACTCATCTAACCACTCTTTACTTACAACGGTAGATAGATTCACTAACTGTTCTTGTTGCTCTTTTTCATCAGATTTATCGGCCTGACGACTCTCACACCTCGGGTGTCTTAATGAATCCACGGAGTCAATGACCGGACCATCATAAGACTTTGAAGGAAGGGCAAAATTGGGATCATCGGGATCAAGGATGAGTTTAGAAATGGGTTCTAAGGACATGGTGGATGTGGGCACAGAAGAGGAGAGGATTGATTTTTCTTCTAGGCATTTTTTCTGTCCTTCTATGGGCACAGTCAGCATTCCTTTTGGAGGTTCATCCAAGATCCTAGATATTTCCTTATGTGCCACATGAGAATTCGAGGCGTCAAATGATTCTAATTTGGGAGAGTTTTGAAGAGATCCTTTCTTGAGAGGTTTTGAATGATGTTTCTTAGAAGGTCTCTTTTGGATAGGATAATTGTAGGCATTCCCAAAACTGGCAAGGTTAGATAAGAGATTAGCCTCAAAATCGAGGAGCAATTTATAGGACAAATTTCTTTCTCCTCCGGTGTTTCTGGTATTTGTGGTTCAGGATCGATGGCGGAATCTTTGAATGAGACTGATTTTGATTTGGCTATCGGGATTTCTTTTTGCCTGGGGATTAATTTCGTTTCTTCCACAGGAGGTTTACCATACCCGTGGGTGTGGAGAGTGTTTTCAAGAATTTTAGCAAAAAGTTTCTTCCCTTCACCAACGGTACAACGAAGAAATGCTCCTCCAGAAGATATATCAAGGAATTGTGCGGAATCTTTGCTAAGACCGAGGTAAAAATGTTGTAACAATGTGGCTCGGTTATAGCAAGATCAGGACCAAGTGATACTAGATCTGTGAAATGGGCCCATGCCACACCTAGAGTCTTCTTCTCCTTTTGCTCGAAGGTTAGGACCTCTAGTCGAAGACGAGCAACATGAGAGACAGGGAAGAATGCTAAGCAGAATTTGGATTGAAGGCTTTCCCACTCTCCATGTGCACTCTCTACGTGCCCAGCATACCAATGTTTAGCTGCTCCCATCAAAGAGAACGGGAATAGCTTCAATTTCAAGGTATCCCGTGTCATGCCTTGAATGTGAAGGCATGAACACAATTGCTCAAACTCACGTGAGTGAGTGTAGTGGTTTTCATCTTCTTCCTCAGCAAAAGGTTGTTCCTGAACCTTAGCTATGAAACTAGGGTGAAGCTCATAGCTAGGTGAAAGAATGGGTTGTGATGATGGTGGTGGCTCCAAACAAGCGCCCTTTGGAGCGGTGAGATGAGAGATGGGTGTTTGGTTCATGGTGTGGAAAGGATAAAAGGAAAAGAAAGGTAAAAGAAGTATAACTCGGACGACTCGATTCTAGTTAAGAACAGCTACCGTTCCCCGGCAACGGTGCCAGAAAGCTTGTTGACACCAGAAGTGGCAAACGGATATACCGCAAGCGTACGGTAGTCAATGTAGCCTTCACTGGGAGTATTTCAGGTACGTATTTTCCACGGGGAACGTGAAGTGTTCGAACTAGGTTCAAGACTGTCCAGTGATGAGACAAAGGATCTATGATTACTGGGTAGAGAGGTTCTTATGTAGTAAAGATATCTAGTCTTGGTGTTCTAAGTATAAAGAGGTTTACCACCTCCTCCCTTTACAAGAGGCGATAGGTGAAACAGGAGGAGATATAACTCCTCCCGAGGCGGCTATGCTATTGTATTGATGCCCTGCCGTTTTAATAACTTGTCTTACACACGTGGTGGGATACTAAGACCAGACAAGGCTGTCACCACTTGCTGGCACCCACTAACAATCCCTGTGACAAGCGGCCCACACTGATAAGATATAGCCTAGACACCACGTCTACACTATACTTACTACTCTAATCCATGCAAGAGACAAAAGCACTTCACTAAGTAAAGCAATGTACAAGTAAAGCAAGTATATACTTAAAATACCAGAACCAGAATATCAAATACTTAGAAGGACTCAAATGTAAAACTTACTTGAAGATTCGCATCCGCTGAGGTGCACCTTGGAGAAGACTCCCGACAGGCCCGGGGCTTTCTCCTGAAGACTTCCCTCACTCTCTCCCAACTAGCACAGCACTATAACAAAGCTAAAGCTACTACATAGTGGTTTCTCCTATGAATCATGCTCTAAAGTGAAGGCCTATGGGAGGTATTTATAGGGGGAAGTGGATTAGAGGCTAATCCATTGCCACGTCATCAATTCGCGTGACCTCCATCATGCACCATTGGATCAAACCACCATATAGCCGCCTTAGGATCAAGGGTGGAGCTTTACCATCACGTGTTCAACATGAGAAAGGCAGTGGAGGTTCAACTGACTTGGCTGGGCCCAATCGGGGGCTCGGCCGACCCCCCTATGGCAGGTGGGCCTAGCCAAGATCATCTAGAAGGTTTCCCCACCTCGCTGGAGTCCAGCTGAGCTTCGAGGCCCACAAAGGTGGGGTCGGCCGACCCACCTTTGGTGGAATCAGAGATCCATCTTCTGCAGGTGGCTTCCTCATGCAATTCTAAGCACAATGGTGGTGCTACCTTGCCCAAAGTGGGGTCGGCCGACCCCATCATTGTGCCCATCTTTTGCACATTGTCTCCAGAAGCTATGATATCAATGATTGTGAAGTTGGTTTGTCATTTGGCCATACTTGGTTGGTTGCCCAGCCTTCATATAGAGCTTCCGGACACTGAAAAGTACCTGTTCTGAGTGCCTGCAACCAAATAATGACAAGTTCATGTGGAACCAAGTTATTTGTACCTAAGTCACTATGTGTTTGGTGGTTTTCTTCTAGAAAGAATGTCTTGTTGACGGTTTTGATGGGGTAAAAACATGGTATAACTACCGTCAACATTTGTTACCATAAGAATTATTAAAATTATTGCTATAACCATTACCTTGATTTCGGTAGAAGGGGCGCGAGTTTCATCCTCCTTGTTGGTGGGGTCGGTACCCATTGTTGTTGTTGTTGTTGTTGTTGTTGATGAAGCTCACTTCCTCCTTCGTTTCGGGATAGTTGTTGCCCGAGTCATCTTCTCCACCACATACCTCACACCATGGATAAGCTTTGATTGCTCGTGCGGTGGCAGTGGTTCGAATGGCCTCTTGTTCCTTTTTGGAACCTTCCTCAATCATTTTCATCAAGAGGTCCATTTTTGCTGAGAGTATGTCCACCTCATGAACGTTGTGCATACCTCTTTTCTTGGGCTGGAGAAGCTCCTCATTCCATCCTTAGTTGATGACCATCTTTTCAATGAGGTTTTAGCATCCTTGACATTGTGTTGCAGGAATGCTCCTCCAGCGGCAGCATCAAGGTGACTACGGGCTAATCTAGTCAGCCCATGGTAGAAACCTTGGATTAGGTGCCATTATTCAATTCCATGATGAGGACAAGCACGAATGTACTCCTGGAGACGTTCCCATGCTTCAGGAATCGTCTCATCAGCTTGCTGTTGGAAGCTTGAGATCGTCCCACGAAGAGCGCCCCAAGTGGTAGCTTCATTCTTATTGGCATAGAACTATTGCTTTGTCTTCCCAAGTAGTGAGAATGGGAATAGACGAAGACGAATGGCATCTGCCGAGACATTCTTGATAGTGAAGGTACCACACACCTCCAAGAAATGCTGGAGATGGGCATTAGCATCTTCATGCGGCTTCCCACAGAACGGGTTGGCTTGCACCATATTGATGAGTGCTGGCTTAAGCTCAAAGGTAGCATCCCCAAGTTGAGCTGCGGACCGGTGGCAATGTTGTCAGCCGACGGTGCAGAGAACTCAAAGATGGTCTTTTGGGCCATAGCTTCCTTGTTTGATAGTGCGGAGCCTCTTTCCTCGAACGGATTCAGTTTTGAGATGAACCATTGAGGTGGAACTTGACAACGTCTAGTTCTCCTCAACAATTGCTCAGGATCTTCAACAAAATTTGATGGCAATTGAAAACCGCTCATGCACTGTCTAGCTACAAGATAACGAGAAACATAGACAGGGGTAAGCCTCTAAAACTAATCGATAACTAAATTGATAGTAGACACCGGATTCAATTTTTACTAATATTCCTAGGCTAATGCTTTCCCTGGCAACGGTGCCAAAAATGTTTGTTGACACTTCCTAGCACAACCACCAGAGACAGGTGTTGGCGGTCCTTATGAATCATTTCTATGCCGCCAACTTAGACTAAAAAGAAGAAAGACAATCATATTCTAGCACATATGCCTTTACTACTAACAAATTCCACTTGTACCCCTAGTATTCATGTTTTGCAGGTTTTATGGTGTAACAAGTGGAAATGTACAACATCATGGAGAAAGCGCAAAAGCCAAAGACGTATTCAACAAATGCGCAAACAAGAATAATAAAGAAGCCCACCTTCGATGCATACCTAGGCCTGATCGTAACCACGGGAGAGGTCTAGGCCCAGGGTGGAACCGACCACCCGAAGGCGGTGGCCAGATGACCCCACCAGGGGGGCGGCCGGTCCCTTGTGCGGCCGGTCCCCTAGTGGGTCCTCCCGGGTCCAGTCTTCGGAGGCGGTGCTCTAGGCGGTTCCCCAAGGGCGGTTTCACCTCCTTCCAAACCTGGAAACGCCCGAACCGTCCTATCCTAGCTATAAATAGATGGTGCTCCACCATTTTACAAACACACATCATTTTGGAGTCATCTACCTCACACCTCTCATTTGTATCTTTAGAGTAGTACTAGTAGTTTGTGAGCAATGCAAGAGCTATCAAGGAGAGCTTGTCTCCTTGGAAGAAAAGGATCACCTTGGTATGAATACAATTCGGTCTTCTTCCATGAGCAAGTTCTTATTATATTTATATGATCATGCATATGAACTAGAGCAAAGTTATGATCTTGTTATGAGCACAATATATGGACTAGAATATAGTTTATGTGTCATGTTCTTGACTTGTTCATCGTCGTTCTTCATTGTTCATCGAATTAGTATCAATAGAGAAAGAACTAGGAATGAGGTGATGGTTCGTCGTGCCTTCTTGTTTGCTCTTAACCTAGCCTGTCAATCCGAAGCGTTGGGGTCCACGGAGGTTAGGAGTTGTTTCCAAGTACGTGAGCATGGTGCTCAGGTATGCGAAGATCGGCGAATATGTCGGTATCCCACGGGCAGAGGGGTAGGTGGACAGGTGGTGACAGCCCTGTCCATCCCTAGCACTCCCCCACGTTCGGATATTGAAGTAGAAGTTTGTAAAGTCTCTATCGGCTGGCAGACCAGCTGCGGGGATCTCCCTATCACCCTAGACTTAGTCCTGATACTAGACTTACTAATTAGATGTGTTGCTAACAGTTCTTTGCATAATTATATATGACCAATGCCTGCTCAGTTAGCTATATTCTTTTATTCTTTATTTTCCCTTTTTATCTTTGAGGTTGACCCAGATGTGTGTCCACTATTTTGAAATCATGTCTTATTCCTGTTTAGTCTATGCCTACCATTGCACTCAATAAGTGATCATGTTTACACCACGCTTGATGCATATTGCCCTCCTACGGGAAATTATAAATACGACACCCTTGAATACTCACGGTAAGATTCATCCATCCAAAGATACAAACTATATGGTCTTGGTCGGCACTACATAAATTCTATTATTTTCCTCTTTAAGCTTCATCCATCCAAAGATACAAACTATCAAGTGAATATAAACAATTTTACGCTTGATCCATCCAAAAATACAAAATATCAAGTGAATATAAGCTTAGGAGGCCACAAATATCAAGAAATGCACTATAATCAATTATAGACAATGCAATGACATATAGTAGTGATAGAGGTGTGTGAATGAAGTTAGTTACCTTCAAAACAAAAAAAAGAGATGTAGACCGCAAGAAATCGTGTGATGGCCAAAGAACAGAGCAAGAACACATAACGGAGTGGAAGAACAGAACTAGCTCGGGCTTGAGGAGGAAGAAGGGAGCTTGAAGATTATATATACAAGGGGAATTTTAGTCCCGGCTGGAATTAGGAACCGGTACTAAATGCCTGCTTTTTGTCCTAGGTGGTGCCTCGAACCGGGGTTGAACCTTTAGTCCTGGGTGGTGGTACCGCCTGGGACTAAATATCAACCTTTAGTCCCGGTTGGTGTTATAAACCGGGACTAAAGGTCCCCTGACGCAACAGTGCGCACCAGAAGCCATTGGCCAGGGACCTTTAGCCCCAATTGGTTAATAGAACCAGGACTAATGACACCTTTAGTCCCGAACACAAGAAATACCAGGACTAAAGCCCAATCCGGATGTTGGACAAAAGGTCTGTTCTCTACTACCCCCAGCCCCCTGCTCGTCCTCGCTCACGCGCGGGGCCGGCCAAGCGCGCGGCGCCGCTGTTGACGGCTGCTAACACCTCAAAATATCGTCAACATAACAAGATACAAGTGACAAAATTTATGGAAAAGAGGCATATTATGTTTGAATTTTACTCGGTTCCACTTGTACTTGGAGAATTGTGAGTGCAGGTGCAAAATAGGAGAAAATGGAGCAAACCAAGGCATATGTGAGCAGTACAAGTGATGGAGCCAGATAGGGGCCAAGTCACAGGACGCCCGCCCTGTTGGACAGGGCACCTGCCCCCCACTTAGTGCCATTTGCACCCTGCCACGTCATGGATCTGTGCCATATCTCTCCAAACAAGTTGTAGCACGTTGGTTCATCATCAACAGCTTAGAAATAGCTTACTCGGATCCGGAAGCCCTCTGGGTGGGGCGCCCGCCTTGTCCGGTTGGCCTGCCACTGTAATACCTCTGGTATTACTGTTAATTAAACTGCCATGTCATCATGTTTAAATTAATTGCCTGCATTTGGTTGTGCTTAGGGCTTTTAGAGTGATTTGATTGTGTTTGGGAATGATTATGCAATTAAACCAATAATTGGAAATGAAAAAGAAAATTAAAAAGAAAAATCAAATTAAGCCCCAATTAGGCCCCAAAAACCCTATCAAAAACTATAAAGAATCTGAGGAAAGTGCCTTAATAAAAGTTGTATATCTTTTAAAATGGAACAACTTTTATTTTTTGAGATTTTGATGTTGTATAGTGCAAATTCAAATTAAACTCAAAACAGTACTTTGAAATTTGAATTTGAAATACCATTTCAAAAATTATCAAGAATCTGACCAAACACCCTTAATGAAAGTTATAGAGCTTGACAAGTACAACAACTTTCATTTTTACAGATTTTCAAGTTGTTGGGAGAAGTTTTGAGAATTTAATTGAATTGCATTTGAAATTCAAATTGGGGATTTACCCCCTTTCTGATATTTTCAAAACTTTTGAATTTGAACTTGGTGCTAAAAGCAAAAGTGTTCTACATGAAATTTACCACAACTTTTATTTTTGCAGCTTCACTTGATTCCATTTGGGTAGGGCATCATTTGATTAGTTAGGGTTTGACTCTAGGCTAGTAGCTACAGTACCGGACCCCCCCCCCCCACTGTTGTCTGCGCGAGCAGAGCACGTGCGCGCGTGCGCCGCGCCGTGCGCCGGCATCGTTCGGCTGGGGCAGGGCCCGGTTGAAAGGTCCCAGTATGGCTAGAGGAGTGGTGAATAGCCTAATAAGATTTCTACAAAGTACTTAGGCCAAGAGGTTAGTAACAAATATGGCTAAATGTGCAGTGCTAGTGCAACTACTAACCTAGGCAAGCCACCTACAAAATTCTAGTTAAATCTTAGTTCTAAGCCACACAAGCAAGCTAGCAAAAGCTAAAAGACTACACAACTACACAAGACAAGAAAACAAGCTACTTTACCCAAGAATAAGAAAGGAAAGATCGTCGATTAAACCTTTGCCTTGTGAGGAAGCCAATCACCGGGACAATCAATAAGCCACTCACTTGAAGGTGAGGAAATCAATAGAGACACCAAGATTTATCCCCGAGGTTCACGTGCTTGCCGGCACGCTACGTCCTCGTTGTGTCGACTTCAACCGGTGGTTCGGTGGCTAATCGGTATGACACACCGAGCCTACACTAGGCGCCACAAGAACCTACCACGGAGAAAGTAACTCAAAGACACGAGCAATCCGCTAGAGTTACCTTTGAGCACTCCGCTCGGGGAAGGCACAAGAACCCCTCACAATTGCCGGGTGTGGGCAAGCACAATCACCAAGCTCCTCCACACCTTCTTCTCCTCCAAGCCGTCTAGGGATACGGCAATGTCCCAAGAGAATAAGAACTGAACCAACGCTTGCTCTCAAGTGCTCTAGAATGCAAATCACAAGCAATGATGCACTTGAGGTTCACTCAATCTCACTAAGGATGATCAAGATGATGAACTAGTGAGAGAGTAGGAGGCTAGAATGGAACAAAGTGTATGACAATGATCCAAGTGTGCAAAGGTGTCACCAAGTGACCAGGTAGGGAGTATAAATACCCCAAATGCAAATCTAGCCGTTACTCACTCCAAAACAGCCGTTAACCACGATTTTCGGGGCGTCGGACCGACCGCCGGACCGACAGCGTCGGACCAAGCGATAGCGTCCAACGCTCTAGATCTCGCCACGTGTCAACTGGATTCAACGACGTTCGTCCGATCTCAACGGTAGACTTTGCGCCAGTTCTTCCACCATTAGACTGGGGGTGTCAGACTAAACAACAGAGTCCGACACCCTCTCATAGTACACTACGCGCGTACCATCGGACGATCGCAAGTCAGTGCGTCGGACTAAAAATTCCTAGCGTCCGACGCTTCCAGAGAGGTTCAGAAGCGCTAAAACACCGTCGGACTTAGTCCGACGCTCGCCGTCGGATGATTCACCAACGTCCGACTCTCTTAGAAAGTGCCACACGTCACGCCTCGCTGCTCTCCACCGTCGGACTGGAGTGGGCAATGGTCCGACGCTCGTAAAACGAGCGTCCGACGCTCGCCATTGGCCAGAACTAGGGTTAGGCGTCGGACTCTACTCAATGGTCCGATGCTGCCCCTTTGCACAGTCCGACGCTCACTTCTCAGGATTTTTCAAGTCTATTTCTCACCCCTTGCTTCTATGTGCTAACACTAAAGGTCTCCAATACTTGTGCACAGTGTGTTAGCATTTTACAAACATTTTTCAAGGGTTTTAAAAGAGGTTCTCTAGGTTGGTTAGATCAATGCACATGAGATGCAACCTAAAGCACTTGAAAGTAATTCAATAGCTTAGTTCTCCCCTTGATAGTCGGCTATCTATCCTAAATGTAATCACTCCCACTTGGAGTCTTGATCACTAAAAGAAAATCCCTATTTGGATATATCTTAGCCTCTAGCTTTCCTTCTTTAAGTCCTTTTCTTTCTCCTTGATCATTTCATCTTGATCTTCACTTGAGCTCATGTCATCTTCCTCCTTATCACTAATCTACTCTTGGCTACACATACGTAGCACTTAGATTAGTTACTAGATTTCATCAATTACCAAAACCAAACTAGGGTCTTTCAATCTTCCCCTTTTTGCTAATTGATGACAACCCATTTACAAAAGAAATATGCATTAAGATTTTGAACTTATCATGCTTGTCCATGAGTAGATCATGAAAGGATTTGGACAACCATCATAAGTTCTATTTTGGTAGTATTGGCTCCCCCTACATATGTGCATCGAGTTTGGATTGAAAGCTAGCACATATGTATTGAATAGAGAGTAATTCTATCAAAATTGTGCTAATGGTGTATAGAATGGACCTTTGAAGCGTGATATCATCGGAGTTGTCATGTACACTATCCTTATCACCTTAGTAACTAGAAGGTTACAAATACTAGAGCATACCATGAGATCACATTATAATCAAGCTCTAGTAACCACTTGAAGAAATACGACCAACTAGTTACTTCTACACATGCTAGTTGTTCAAATCATCAATCAAATCCTACTACTAGCAATACACCACACAAGCATGTATAAGAAAGTAAATACAAATGCAATGAGCAATCATATGATTAATGCACATCCAAATGCAACAACTTGCATATGTGATTGCTCCCCCTACTTGTGTGCTTCAAAAATTTTAATTACCCCTTTTCTCTCCCTTCATCGGCCTAATGATGGTTGATCGCGCTTTCTCTTTCTTTTGTAACTTTCTCTCCCCTTTTGTCAACAATTGCTCAAAAAGGTTAAGTGAAGTAGAGATAGTTAGTCAAGTTCATTTGATTGTGGAAAGAGATTTGATTTTTCACTTTGGCTCAATCTAGTGCACTAGCCTAGGATATATAACTAAGTTTGATCCAAGGACAAGCTTCTTCACGCCACTAGGGGTTATCTTGCCCATGTTAAGTTATACACCTTGAGCTAATGAACTAGATTGAACAATAGGGGATTAAGCACACATGCATGTCATATGTTACCACTAGATCATACAATTAAACAAGGCAATAGTGGTAGCATATATCCATCAAAAACTTTTTAATTTACATGATTGATCCTAAGAGGTGAATATGTCTATATGCTCTAAACATGTCCTAGCAAGTATGATGTTATGTCAAACAATTTTACCTTGCTTTGTCGGAGTAGAGGCATGTCATATGTGTGGGGGTGATCTCAACTCATATTGGAGAAATCAAGAATATTCAATTCATTCCTAAGCTTGCAAAACCTCTTCTCATCTAGTGGCTTTGTGAGTATGTCGGCCAATTGATCATCGGTTTCAATGCTTTGAATATCAATGTCACCCTTTTGTTGATGATCCTGAATGAAGTAGTGCCTCACATCAATATGCTTGGTTCTTGAATGTTGGACCGGGTTTTGAGTTAGCTTGACGGCGCTCTCATTGTTACATAGAAGTGGCACTTTCTTGAAGTTAATTCTATAATCTCTCAAAGTTGCCATCATCCATAAGAGTTGAGCACAACAACTCCCCGCACTAATATATTCGGCTTCGGCGGTGGAGAGTGAAATGCTATTTTGCTTCTTGGATGACCATGAGACAAGAGATCTTCCCAGAGTTGACATGTGCCCGATGTACTCTTTCTATTTATCTTGCAACCGGCATAGTTCGCATCGGCACATCCAATCAACTCAAATTTTGCACCCTTGGGATACCACAATCCAACATCTTGAGTGTGCTTTAAATATCTCAATATCCTCTTTGCGGCCTTCATATGACTTTCTCTAGGAGATACTTGATATCTAGCACACATGCACACACTAAACATGACATCCGGTCGTGATGCGGTGACATAGAGCAAACTTCCAATTAGAGACCGATATGCCTTTTGATCAATCATATTGCCACTTTTATCTTCATCCAAGCTTCCACTAGTCCCTATGGGAGTGCTAATTGGTTTTGCTTCTTGCATTCCAAACTTCTTGATCATGTCTCTTGTGTACTTGCCTTGACTTATGAATGTGCCATTCTTCATTTGCTTAATTTGAAGTCCAAGGAAGTGTGTGAGTTCACCCATCATAGACATCTTAAATTCTTTAGCCATCATCTTTTCAAACTCCGCACACAAGGCTTGACCTGTTGATCCAAAGATAATGTCATCAACATAGATTTGCATGATCATCAAGTCACCATCAACCTTCTTGGTGAATAGAGTGGTGTCAACCTTGCCCATCTTGAAACCTTTAGAGAGGAGAAAATCTCTTAGCCGCTCATACCATGCCCTTGGTGCTTCTTTCAAACCATAAAGTGCCTTCCTTAGCTTGTACACATGATTTGGTTTCTTCTCATCTTCAAAACCGGGTGGTTGTTCAACATATACTAACTCATTGATGAATCCATTGAGGAATGCACTTTTGACATCCATTTGGTAGAGCTTGATGTTGTGAGCACAAGCGTATGCTAGAAGAATTTTTATTGCTTCCAATCTTGCAACCAGAGCATAGGTTTCACCAAAGTCCAATCCTTCTACTTGAGTGTACCCTTCTGCCACTAATCTTGCCTTGTTCCTTATTACAACACCATCTTGATCTTGCTTGTTTCTAAATACCCATTTGGTGCCAATAACATTGTAGTTCTTTGGTCTCTTTACCAATTTCCAAACTTCATTTCTTTCAAAATTGTTGAGCTCTTCATGCATAGCATTTACCCAATCACTATCTTTCAATGCCTTCTCAATGTTCTCCGGCTCTTGAAATGACACAAATGAATAGTGAACACAAAATGATGCAAATCTTGATCTTGTTTGCACACCCTTTTGAATATCACCAACAATTTGGTCCAAAGGATGATCTCTTGCAATGTTTGTGGATTGAAGCACTTGAGGTTGATTGCTTGAGCTTAATTGTGCATTTGATTGATTTGCTTGAGAGGAACTAGCTTGATCTTGATTTTGCACTTGAGAGTCACTAGCTTGATCATTTGATGGAACTTGCGCTTGATCTTTGTCATCTTCTATGTCAACCACTTGAGTCAGCCTTATGTCACTAATGTCCATTTCTTGCATAGCCTTTGCCAATTGAGGTCCACTCACATCATCTAGATTTTCATTTTGATCTTGAGACCCATTGGTTTCATCAAATTCAACATCATGAACTTCCTCAAGTTGACCACTTCCCAAGTTTCAAACTCTATAAGCTTTACTAGTGGTGGAGTAACCAAGCAAGAATCCCTCATCACATTTCTTCTCAAATTTGCTCAATCTAGCTCCTTTCTTCAATATGTAGCACTTACAACCAAACACCCGAAAATATGCAATATTTGGCTTTCTTCCATTCAAGATCTCATATGGAGTCTTCTCCAACATAGGATGGCAATAGAGTCTATTGGAGTAGTAACATGCCGTGTTGATTGCTTCGGCCCAAAAAGATTGACTCACATTATACTCACTAAACATAGATCTTGCCATATCAATGAGAGTCCTATTCTTTCTTTCAACTAGGCCATTTGATTGAGGTGTGTACTTAGCCGAGAATTGGTGTTTGATTCCTAAGTTATCACATAGCTCATCAACTCTTGTGTTCTTGAACTCACTACCATTATCACTTCTCACCCTCTTGATGGTTGTATCAAATTCATTGCAATTTCTCTTGACAAAAGTTTTGAAGATACCATAAACATCACTTTTGTCACTTATAAAGAAAACCCATGTGTATCTTGAGTAGTCATCCACTATCACCAAACCATACTTGTTGCCGCCAATGCTTGTATATGTAGTTGGTCCAAACAAGTCTATGTCCAATAAATCAAATGGTTTGCATGTGCTCATCATGCTCTTGTTAGGATGAGTGTTGCCTACTTGTTTTCTGGCATGACATGCACTACATAACTTGTCCTTCTCAAACTCAACATCTTTAAGACCTCTAACCAAGTCATGCATCACAAGTTTGTTCAACTGCTTCATTCCAACATGACCAAGCCGTCTATGCCATAATCAACCCATGCTTGACTTAGAGAGTAAGCATGTTGACAATTGTGATTCTCTAGCACCAAAGTCCACTAGATAGAGATTCTCATATCTAAATCCCTTGAATATCAAATTTGATCCATCCACACTAATGATTTCCACATCATCAACACCAAAGATGCATTTGAAACCAAGATCACAAAGTTGAGCCACCGACAATAGATTGAAGTTCAAACTCTCAACTAATAGCACATTGGAGATGCTTAGATCATTTGATATTGCAATCTTTCCAAGACCCTTGACCTTGCCTTTGCTATTATCCCCAAATGTGATACTATCGTACTCATTGCCACTCGAATTGATTTGGTTGAACATTCTTGAATCACTGGTCATGTGTTGAGAACATCCACTATCAAGAACCCAATGCCTCCCTCCGGCTTTGTAATTTACCTAGAAAACAAATCAATGTCTTTTAGGTACCCATACTTGTTTGGGTCCTTGGAGGTTAGCAACCAAAGCCTTTGGTACCCAAATAGCCTTCAACCTTGGCCTCTCTTTAGGTGTACCAATGTATTTGACTTTGACACCTTTCTCACCCTTGGTAAGCATGTAACAAGAATCAAGTCTAATAGATTTAGCACTTGCAAATTTTATTTGCTTGTTCTTGTTGTTAGTGATGCAATTTACCTCAATATGCCCAACTTACTTGCACTTGTAGCAAAATCGACCATTGCTCCTCACAAAGCTAGGCTTTGGAGTTACAAAGGCCGCCTTGCCTTTCTTGGGAGTATAGCCAAGTCCCTCCTTAGAGTTACTATATCTTTGGCTGCCCAAGCATTGTAGCAAGCGGGCATCCCCACCATAGGCATTGCCTAATGCGCGGGTTAGCTTGTCCACTTCCTTTTTCAATTTCTCATTTTCAACTTTTAGTGTTGGATCAACACTAATAGTGAAGGTAGAAGTAGAAGTGGATGATGATGAGGAGCTAGTGTTATTAGGTGTGGTTGCAACAAGTGTTTCATTAGTTGATTCATTCATTAGATCACAAGTTACACCACATCACATGTTATAGCAACATTCTCTACCTTACTTAGCTCTAAGAGTGAGGAGTGAGCTTTCTCAAGCTTGGTGTGAGCTAGTTTGAGATCCTCATGGTCTTCCTTTAGACACTCATGAGAAGCACTTAGCTCATCAAAAGATTGTTCAAGAGTTTTTAATTTCTTGGACAATTCTTTGCACTTCTTAGACTTAGAGCTAATAAGATATTCGGCTTGCTCTAACATGTCCATGAGTTGTGCTACACTAGGCTCATCATCATCACTATCACTACCATTATCATCTTTTTCATCATCACTTGAGTCATCGTATTTTACCTTAGTGGACTTAGCCATAAAGCATGATGAATCAAATGATGAAGACTTCTTATTGATAGCAATAAAAGCCATGGCCTTCTTCTTAGATGTCTTCCTCTCATCATCATCACTAGAGTCATCATCATCGAAGGAAGCATCACTATCCCATGTCACCACATAGGATCCACCCTTCTTTTTGGAGAAGTTGAACTTCTTTTTCCCCTTCTTTTCCACCTTGTCCTTCTTGTCCTTCTTGCCTTTCTTCTTGTAATCATCTTCATCATCACTAGCATTAGGACAATCCGCCACAAGATGATCCGTGCTCTTGCAATTGTATGTAACACCCGAAAAATTGCATTCTTTTAAATAGTGGGAATTTATTTAATTATGCAATTAGTTGATCATTCCAATATAGGGAAATTAATATTTATTGAGATATAAAATTAATGTTAGGCCATATACATGTTTGTTGCATTCATGCCGGAGCATGTATTTTTGTATTGTTTGGTTTATGATTGAGTTCAAATATTCAAAACCCAATTTGAAAATCCTTTTGGAAAATGAAATTGGAAAATGGAAAAGGTAGTAGAGAAGGGTTTTCCCCCTCTGCTCAATCTGGCCCGAGAGCGGCCAGTTGGCCTGCTCGGCCTGCCCTCTTCCCCTCTCTTTCTGATGGGCCCGAGGCCACACCTTGGCCCAGGCCGAAGCCAGCAGCCGGCACAGCCCAGCCCACAGGCCGCGCAGGCGCCTTCCCCTCTCTCCCTCTCTGTTTCACTGACTGGATGGCCCCGCGCGTCATAGACCGCGCCTCCCTCCTTCCTCCTTTCTCCTCTGGCTGAGCCGAAACAGAGCCGCCGCTGCCGTGTTCATCCGCCGCACTCCAAGCACGTGCGCGCAGGGGGTTCTCCCTTCGAGGCCGACAGCCTGACCCCACTCCAGTGCCGCTGCCGTGCTGGCCCCACCGGACGGCCTCCCCTCCCCTGTTTCCTCGTGGCCACGCCGAGTCCGCCGAGGAAGGAAAATGAACCCGGCCGAGTTCGTCGGAGGGTAGGACTCCAATCTCCTACCTTCCCTCGCCCACGCCGCACTCTCGGACTATATAAGCAGCGCCTACCCCCCGCCGCCACCACACAACCCTAGCCGCCATCCCCTCGCCCTCGCAGCACAGAGCCGCCGTCGCCAGAAGCTCCCCGACCGCTGCCGAGCGCAATTCGCTCTGTTCATCGACGAATTCCCCGCGGTAAGCCGTTTCGGAGCCTTACCTTGACCTCACGAACACGCCAAGCACGTTTTCTTCTTGGTTCATGCACTGACACACCGCCGCTACCACTGCAGGGTCATCCCATCCGCCTCTGCCCGTCGCCGGTCACCTCCGAGCCGATTTCGACCCTCGCCTTCGCCCTAGGTGAGCTCACGCTGTCCTTCTCTCTCTCCCGAGCCCTTTCCCGTGCCAAATGGTGCACTGCGGCACCGTTTTCGCCCTCACCGGCGAAGGTCCGGCCATGGCACCGCCGCCGTGGGCCTCTGTCCGGCCCAGAGCGCCGCCCCCATCCCTCCCGATCAGTTCCTAGCCACTCATTTAAAATCCAACGCTCTAGATTAGAAGATACCGGTTCGGCCGGCAATTTCACAAGAAACCCCCCCGACATTTTTAATGCTTAACCCGCAGCCCTTAGCGTATTCAGTAGATTACGTTTTCCAGTTTAAAAGGCGCATTTCAATTCGGTGTAGATGAAAATGTGTTTTCAGATTTGAAATCAAAATTGTTTCATTTATAATTTCCACGTTTTAGCTCCGATTTGAACGATTCAAATTGCGTTAGATTCGTAATTTCATAATCTATCTGATGGTACCACTGTTTCATATATTTTCAACTTTTAAAATTCGAGATTATATTTAATCTATTATTATTCTATTATAAATCTTGTAAAATTCATATCTTCCTCGTTTTAAATCCGATTTGCGCAAACTTTATATCGATGTGATCGTAGCGATGTATAGATTAGTTTTATAAACTTTTTATTTTGTTTTATCTCTGTTGGTGTACTGTTCTAATCAATAGCTTTGTTTGCTTTGCATGATTGCACTGGATGTGTGTATGTTGATTTGGTGATCGAGTATAGACGGTGAGCTTTACGTGGGTGATCAAGATCAGTACTTCGACAACCCGGATCACCAGGAGTTTGCTGATCAAGGCAAGTATTAGTATGGATCATCCTTGTTGTCCTATTCACCAAATAAATAATTGCATTTGCATGTGTCTTCCTTGTTAACCATAGTTACTTCCTAGTTTTTTTATCCTGTTCCTTGCAACCTATGGGATTATGCATATGGTAATTGATGCTAGTGCGTTATTGATATCATGATCATGTAAACTGATTAATTGAATATGCAATAAGGATTAAAAGATGACTTTTTAGCAACATGGAACTAGGGGATTGGGGCATAGTTTTGTGATGCTCCATATCCTTCCCCCTTGGTAATGATCTGTCAGCAAAAGCTGGGACTTACAGTGCAACTATGAGGGCTACATGGCTCTGGTTTTAGTCAAGTATAGGTCCTTTTTCTAGCTTGTTAGAGGTTACCGAAAGGCATGATGGGGCCTGACGACTCGGGTATAGTGCGGCTCCTGTCCGAGTGTGTATAACCTGCGTGACCTTGTGCCACGAAGAAGGGGGGCTCTACATCTGCTTGCCGGGTCCCTAGCGGCCCTAACTTGTTAGACGAAGTATTTTGAAAGACTTCATAGTGAAACCCTGCTCTCTCACCTTGGTAGTGTTATGGGAGTAATTAACCCGAGCAAATGGGAATCACGGCTCATAGTGAAAGTGCACAACCTCTGCAGAGTGTAAAACTGGTATACTAGCCGCGCTCACGGTCACGAGTGACCCGGAAAACTCACGGAGTAGTTATTTTTCAGGGTGATGTTTACTTGTTGCTAGTCTATTTATTGCTACTCATTAATTGTGTTTACTATGATCATGAGAATGGGCTTATTAACTTGTTGCTATTCAATTGCATAAAAGGTGATTAATTAAAAGCAAACAGCTGTTAAACCCGTGTCAACCTTTTGAGCCTCATGAACCCATGCTAGTCTTGTTGAGTACGACATGTACTTACGCTTGTTTATTTTTCATTACTTGGTTAAAAATCCCGGATGGGTAACAGATGGTGATAGTGATGAGGACTACCCAGAGGACTACTAGACTTGTGCCTCACCAGTCGACGTCCCTGTGCTATGGAGTTACCGCGAGAGTTATCTTTATTTTCCGCTGTGTAAAGACTTTGATATTATTCGCTATGTATTAAACATTGGTTATGATATAATTTATGCAATTTGTTGGCTTATGTGTGTGACTGATCTCTGGGCGCACATAAGTTTCTGCATCCCATTTTATCCTTAAAATTGGGTGTGACATTGTAGCACTTCCTTACTACATTCTTGCCTTTGAAGTTATCTCTTCTCTTTCTAGCACCATAGCCCTTCTTCTTCATGAATCTTCTAAACTTGCGCACAAAGAGAGCTGGTGCCTCATCATCACTATCAAGGCTAGATGCATCATCATCACTAGATTGCACTTTCTTGCCCTTGCCATTGTTCTTGGAAGAAGAGGTGGTAGACTTGAATGCCACGGTCTTCTTGCTCTTGTCATCCTCCTTCTTCACTTCTTCACTATCACTCTTCTCATTGTATTGATCCTCGGTCATCACATCACCAAGAATCTCATTTGGAGTGACACCCTTCAAGCCACCTCGGAAGATGATAGTTCTCAAGGTCTTGAACATCTTGGGCAAGCACATGAGAAACTTGTGAGAGAAGTCCTCATCACTTGTTTTCTCACCCAAGGCCTTGAGATCATTGACAATCACTTGAAGCCTATAGAACATTTCCGGAATGCTCTCCCCATCATCCATCTTGAAGTTTGAGAGCTTGTCCTTGAGCATGTACAACTTGGCACTATTTACCATTGAAGTGCCCTCATAGGTTTGCTCTAATCTTGTCCATACTTCACTTGCTCTATCCAAATCCTTGATTTGCTCAAACACCTTTGAGTCAATGCCATTGTAAATGGTGTTGAGAGCCATTGTGTTACATTGGTTGTTCTCTTGCTCTCTAGGTGTGGGGCTTGCGGGATCAAGCACAATGTATTCCTTCTCGGTGACCTCCCACACCTTCTCATGAATTGAGCCAAGATACATCCTCATCTTTCTTTTCCAATAATCAAATGAGCTTGTGCCATCAAAGTGAGGTGGTTTGCCCCCAACATGATCGAACATGATATGAGCCATTTCAATGCACAGAACGATGTTAAGCCTTGACTAAACGGTGACCACGGCTCCGATACCACTTGAAAGGTCCTAGTATGGCTAGAGGGGGTGAATAGCCTAATAAGATTTCTACAAAGTACTTAGGCCAAGAGGTTAGTAACAAATATGGCTAAATGTGCAATGCTAATGCAACTACTAACCTAGGCAAGCCACCCACACAATTCTAGTTAAATCTTAGTTATAAGCCACACAAGCAAGCTAGCAAAAGCTAAAAGACTACACAACTACACAAGACAAGAAAACAAGCTACTTTGCACAAGAATGAGAAAGGAAAGATCATCGATTAAACCTTTGCCTTGTGAGGAAGCCAATCACTGGGACAATCAATAAGTCACTCACTCGAGGTTCACGTGCTTGCCGGCACGCTACGTCCTCGTTGTGTCGACTTCAACCGGTGGTTCGGTGGCTAATCGGTATCACACACCGAGCCTACACTAGGCGCCACAAGAACCTACCACGGAGGAAGTAACTCAAAGACACGAGCAATCCACTAGAGTTACCTTTGAGCACTCCACTCGGGGAAGGCACAAGAACCCCTCACAATTGCCAGGTGTGGGCAAGCACAATCACCAAGCTCCTCCACACCTTCTTCTCCTCCAAGCCGTCTAGGGACATGGCAATGTCCCAAGAGAATAAGAACTGAACCAACGCTTGCTCTCAAGTGCTCTAGAATGCAAATCACAAGCAATGATGCACTTGAGGTTAAACACTCAATCTCACTAAGGATGATCAAGATGATGAACTAGTGAGAGAGTGGGAGGCTAGAATGCAACAAAGTGTTTGACAATGATCCAAGTGTGCAAAGGTAGGATTTCACTTGCCTGTCCATGGTTCCCTTGCGTGTGCTCGGGATAGGTGTTTTTTATAAATGTTTCGCCGTATTATTAAGTATTCTCCTTTAGTTCGTTTCTCTATCTAGAAGTGGAATAGAATAACCCGGTTGAAGGGTAATGATCATACGTCTGTCCTTTCTCTCCTAAGATCCCATCCCAACCAACAAACGAGAGTCTAATGGGGATTCTGCTTGAACGTTAACTGGACCTGCGCCCATATTAGCTTACCGGGCTCGAAGTAGGTTTTTCCTCCGCTCTGGGGGATATTCCTTCTACCAATCACCAAGTGACCAGGGAGGGAGTATAAATACCCCCCAAATGCAAATCTAGCCATTACCCATTCCAAAACAACCGTTAACCACGATTTTCGGGGCGTCGGACCGACAGCATCGGACCAAGCGATAGCATCCGACGCTATAGATCTCGCCACGTGTCAGCTGGATTCAACGACGTTCGTCCGATCTCAACGGTCGACTTCGCGCAGTTCTTCCACCGTCGGACTGGGGGCGTTGGACTAAACAATAGAGTCTGACACCCTCTCACATTACACTGCGCGTGTACCGTCGGATGATCGCAAGTCAGTGCGTCGGACTAAAAATTTCCAGCATCCAACGCTTCCAGAGAGGTTCAGAAGCGCTAAAACACCATCGGACGATTCACCAACGTCCGACGCTCTCAGAAAGTGCCACACGTCACGCCTCACTGCTCTCCACCATCGGACTGGAGTGGGCAATGGTCCGACGCTCGTAAAATGAGCGTCCGACACTGGCCATTGGCCAGAACTAGGGTTAGGCGTCGGACTCTACTCAATGGTCCGACGCTACCCCTCTGCACAGTCCGACGCTCACTTCTCAGGGTTTTTTCAAGTCTATTTCTCACCCCTTGCTTCTATGTGCTAACACTCAAGGTCTCCAACACTTGTGCACAGTGTGTTAGCATTTTGCAAACATTTTTCAAGGGTTTTAAAAGGGGTTCTCTAGGTTGGTTAGATCAATGCACATGAGATGCAACCTAGAGCACTTGAAAGTAATCCAATAGCTTAGTTCTCCCCTTGATAGTCAGCTATCTATCCTAAATGTGATCACTCCCACTTGGAGTCTTGATCACTAAAAGAAAATCCCTATTTGGATATACCTTAGCCTCTATCTTTCCTTCTTTAAGTCCTTTTCTTTCTCCTTGATCATTTCATCTTGATCTTCACTTGAGCTCATGTCATCTTCCTCCTTATCACTAATCTACTCTTGGCTACACATACTTAGCACTTAGATTAGTAACTAGGTTTCATCAATTACCAAAACCAAACTAGGGTCTTTCACCGGTCGTCGTCGAGCAGCAAGCGCAGGGGCCCCGGGCATCGTCTCGCCCTTATCCCCTCCTTCCCCGGCCTATTAAAAGGCGACGAACGCCATCCTTTTCCTTCCTCCTCCCGCTTGGTCGCTGGCACGCACACGTCGGTCCTCGGCCAAATTGGCACCCCTTGCACCATCATCATCAAATTGCCTGCGCAGCTAGCTTCCTCACTCACTTGTGCACCGATTGCCTCTAGTGGTGCGAGCTCTAGTGCTCCGTAGGTCTCGAAACGCGATTCGTCATTCTCTGGGCCGGCCAGAGCACCGCCGCGGGCATCCCCTATGTCACCGGCCCGCTGTGGTGAGCCCCATCCCATTTGATTTTGCGTTTTGCACTCACTAGCCCTCGTATATGCTCATGCGCGCGATGTCCTTCCATTCGGTGTCCTAGGATCACCGGAACGGGCCATCGCCGTCAGGACCGAGCCGCCGAAGCCGCCGCCGTCGTCGAACTCGCCACCTCTGCTCCAACCCACTGGTCCATTCGACTCGTGGTGAGCTCCCGGTTCTTCCCGCATCTTTTTCCCAAACCCTACTGCACTCGCCTCGCCGGAATGCGGCTCACCGCCGGTTGCCACGCGAGCCTGTGCCGCCCAAGTCATTGCCATGCATGAATCGGTCTCCTAATAGCCTGATTATCTAGGTCAATAGATGCGCGGGGTGATGCAGATCACGTAGGTGCCCTCGGTTTTGTCTATGGGCTTGCCGGCGGTGAGATATCGTCGGTCATCGCCTAGGTCAGAGAGATGAGGTGGTGAGGGAAGAAGCGGATGGGTGGGGGCCCCTCGTCAGCGGCCCTGAGCTGAGGGAGAGGGCGCGGGCAAGCGCGCGGGCCGCACTGGGCCGGTTGTTGGATGCTGGGCCGAGTTGGGCTGCTTTAGGTTTTTTCTTTTTCCAAAGTATTTGAGTTGATTCTATTATTTATATTGTTGGTGAATAGTGCATCACTTTGATCATTTTATAGGAATATTTCTGTTGCACCAAAAATTATAGGAATATTTGAAGGACAGTAGTATTGCTACTTTACTTTATCTGTTATGTCTTGTCATTGTCATATCGCTGCATCGCCTTCATGCATTCATCATTGCATACGTGTAGTGACCGAGAATTAGGAGGTGAAGACTGAGGTGATTACTGAAGAGCCTACTCCTGAGCTAGTGCAGGGATTTGACATCTATGGAACGGACCCCGACCCCACTCTTTTTACAATCCAAGGCAAGCACCGGTGCATTAAGCCCCCTCCTTGTGATTTATAAATGTTTATCACTTGAGTTAATCTATTGCATTCAGTTAATAGGAGTTAAGTGATAACCAATTGATGCATTACCATCCTTGACCACTTATCATAATCTGAGAACCTGATTTATTTAAAATATTGAAAAATGCTTAGCCATGCTTAATTATTAGATTTGCAAAAATGCTATTTTAAACTATGATGATACGTAAAGAATGAATCTTTGAAAGGGAACGGTATTGTCCTCGTTCGTTGGCGGTGTACTTGGCCAGTCCATTGTTATCAACGAGGATGGGTTTTCCGTTTGGTGGCCATATGTTTGGGTTATCGTCACCAGCGGAAAAGGGATGTGAAAACCGGGTGGTCACCAGTGTACTTGGGTTAGAGTCCCAATGCATGGTTTCCAACGAAAAAAGGAATTAGGGACCGTTCATTGTTGGCCTGCTGTGATCAAGACTTTGCAACTAGCCACATACTATGGAAAGCTCTGACTCCGGTGGCTCTATTGCTTGAACCGACGACCACGCACTGGGAGTGGAGAGATGGCGAGAGTAGCTTGTACCCTCGTGGCCGGCGTACAGGATTGGAGGTGTACTGTGCTCTCGTGTGGCGCAGGACCGGTTCAGGGGTAGAAAAGCCGTGGTAGACGGGGTTGCTATATGCAAGCTTAGGTGCTACATATACAGTGTGGTTAGGGATCCCCAGCTGCTACTTAATTGATTCGAATTGTCGTTGCTCCTCGGCTATGGAGACTTGATCCTCACACCTACATCGAATAGTGCTTCGGAACTAGGATGTTTTGAGAATGAATGAATAATTGAGAATTGAATGAAATATATGGAATAACTGAGATTAATGTTTATTAATTATATGAGGAGTTCAAATATTGAAAATAGGATTAAAGAATAGTAGTGCTTTTCTGCAAAATACTTGACTCTTGCTAAGCCTTACCTTGACTCCCCTCAGCCTGCATTCCTAAGTCTCATCTTTTTCTTTAGTCGGGTAAGTCTTGCGGAGTACCCTGGTACTCAGGGTTTGTTATCCCCTGTTGCAGGAGATCAGCATCTGAAGGTTTGTCTTGCTCCCTGCTCTGTGACCATTGTTCAGGAAGGAAGTGAGGAAGAGTGAAGTTGGACCTGTGGGCAGGGTTATGTTGTATCGTTGTTCCACTGCTACTGTATTTTAATTATGGTTTGTAATAACTGCACTTAAATTCTATTTGGACAACCGGTTTGTAATCTAAGTACTATATAATCTTTTCACACTTTTACTCTGATGTATTTTATTATGAAATGTTGTAATTCTATAATGGCTTCCAATGGGATCCTATCGAAGAATACGGGTGCTTACGTAACCCGGTAGAGCCTCCTAGATCATCTAGGACACGGGTCCGGCTGTAAGAGGTCATTAGTGACAATGACAGGTGCCTGTGAGCCACGTGATTTAGGTGGTTCTGTTACAGCTGGTATTAGAGCGTTCTATTGCTAAATCATTGCAGTTTTACTTTTTAAAACTTCAAAATATTTTGGATCATAAAAATCTAAATTGATATTTTGGTCCAAATTGCTTGCTTTTATATTATTCCGTAATATAGCTATGGTAGCAAGTGGAGTAACCTATTTACTAGTCCTATGTTAAAAATTATTATGCATTTATTTATCTTGCATTGGTTTAAAATTCGTAAGTACGATTCATACATCATGATTAATTCACATTTCAATTAACTTCCTCAAAAGTGGTATATGGGTTAGGATCTATCAAACCTATTCTTGCTGGCCTGTAATATGTTTGCTAATCCAAACTCACCTTCTCCAGCTGGCATGCACCAAGCTCACCGCACGCAAGATGACTAGTCCAAGGGGAGTTCCGCGCCACTAGCTGGCGCCACGCGACAGGGAGGCTTCTGGCAGCCTGCCGTCCCCGCCACAGCCACGCAGAGCTCAAGGAGGAGATCAAGCTGCTCACTGGGGACTTCAAGGTGGCCCGTATGGACCACTATAGGGATGTGTGTTGACACCAGAAGTGGCAAACGGATATACCGCAAGCATACGGTAGTCAATGTGGCCTTCACCGGGAGTATTCCAGGTATCGTATTTTCCACGAGGAACGTGAAGTGAACTAACTAGGTTCAAGATTATCAGATAGTGATCAAAGGGGTTTAGGATATAGGTATAGAGAGGTTCTATGTAGCAAACGATATCTGGTCTTGGCTTTCTAAGTATAAAGAGATTTACCACCTCCTCCCTTTACAAGAGGCGATAGGTGAAATAGGAGGAGATATAACTCCTCCCGAGGTGGCTATGCTATTGTATTGATGCCCTGCCGTTTTAATAACTTGTCTTACACACGTGGAGGGATACTAAGACCAGACAAGGCTGTCACCACTTACTGGCACCCACAAACAATCCGTGTGACAAGCGGCCCACACTGATAAGATATAGCCTAGACACCACGTCTACACTATACTTACTACTCTAATCTTAGCTAGAGACTAGAGTACTTCACTAAGTAAAGCAATGTGCAAGTAAAGCAAGTATATAATTAAAATACCAGAACCAGAATATCAAATACTAGAAGGACTCAGATGTAAAACTTACTAGAAGCTTGCATCCACTGAGGTACACCTTGGAGAAGACTCCCGACAGGCTCGGGGCTTTCTCCTGAAGACTTGCCTCACTCTCTTCCCTCTTATTCTAACACTAAAGCTACTAAAGTAGTCTTTCTCTCTATGATACACTTGATACTTATTCCTTGATGTCTAGAGTGAAGGACTAGGGGGTATTTATAGGGGGATGAAGGGGAGTGCTATGTCATCAATCCATGTGCCTTTTCACCTTGGCCCTTGGATAAACCGTCCTTGAAACCGCCTCAAATGAACGGTGTTGATCAAACCAGCACGTGTGAAATATGCAGGAAGGCGGTGGAGCATGGCGATGGCCTGAACCCACCATGGGTGGGTCGGCCGACCCCCTATGATAGGTGGGCCCAGCCAGTTGTTGTCTCCACCAGTCATAGAGCATGGCTGTGTACTTGATTTGTTGGTATTTGTTGGTTCATGCCTTGATCCATGTGCTTTGATCTTCCACCGTTGATTGGAAACACAACTATGATCTGATGGTGGAATTGAGCTGAGTGGGATGTCACATGGATCGTGCCTTGTCAGCAGAACCCTGGTGGGCCCCACATGTTGGTCGGACGACCTGCATGTGGGCCCTCCAGGTGCTCCACTCTCTTCTTGGTACTTTTATACTCTGAAAACACCTGGTTTGAGTGCCTGCAAACAAATACTAACACGTACATGTGGAACCAGGTTAATTGTACCTAAGTCACTATGTGTTTACTTGTTTCTTCCCTGAAAAGAGTGTTTTGTTGACGGTTATGATGGTAGAAAACAGGGTATAAATACCATCAACAATGTGCGCATGGTCGCCGAGCTGCAGCGTGAGGTGGACCATCTGACCCACGAGAAGCAAAAGGCTTGGGCACGTGAGGACGTGGCCCGGGCAAGGGTCCACAAGTTGGAGATCTACATGGAGCAGATCGGGATTACAATGATGCTCTGCATGAGGAGGTCCACAGGCTCAATGACCAGCTCAATCCCATCCTTGCTCCTCGTGAGGTGCCTGAGTTGGGCGTGGTCGAGGGCCCTGGGGAAGAGGTCGAGGAGGACGATGTTGAGGAGGCAGCTGATCCCATGGAGGATGTGATCGTGGAGGATGACGACAAGGAGGACGTGATCATCATCGACGATGACTAGACTAGTCATAAGACTAGGGATGTCGGCCTATCATTATCAATTGTGATGTAATGTTGGTGCTTGTGAAGAACCTTAGCTATGGGTTGGGAACTTTGTTTAAGTCCTAGTTGTGTTGTTTAAGTATTGTAATGTCGAGTGTGTATTGCCACTATGTTTCTTTTAAGTAATGCTAGTCCTAAGTTCGGTTTGCCATTAAACAGATGCCGGTCAACACTCGCTCTTCTGGTGCTGGAACCTCTGAGGACGGGGGTATTCCCGCTGCCCCACCCATGCCACCAACCCTGGCGGAGGCCATTTTAGTTTTGGCCAATGCTGCTACACTCATTGCTCAGAATCAAGGCAACCATAATGAGGATGAGACTACTTACGTGGACTTCACTGATACTCGTCCACCTGTTTTCACCAAAGCTAATGAGCCCTTGGAGGCTGAGGACTGGCTTCGTACCATGGAGCAGAAGTTTAGTTTGATTCACTGCACTGAGATTTAGAAACTACTATTTACAGCGCAGCAACTGTGAGGTCCAGCAAGTGCTTGGTATGTAAACCTCCTGTCCGCATAGCCCAATGGACATCAACTCACTTGGACAGAATTTAGTGAGGCTGTTCGTGCTCATTACATCCCTGCGGGGGTAATGAAGATGAAGCTGGATCAATTCCTGGCCCTGCAGCAGAAAGAATCCACCGTTATGCAGTACGCTGGTCAGTTCAATCACCTGTCACAGTATGCCCCTGAGCACACCAACACCGATCAAAAAAAGAGGGACTGCTTTGTCAGGGGTATGAACTACAAGGTTCAGAGGAGCTTTTCCAACAACCTGCACTACACGTACCATGAGGCTGTCAACATTGCTATTGCCTTTGAAGAGAGCGCCGTAAGCACCAAGATGAAAAGAAGAAGAAGTCTGGGTTTTCTGGCAATCAGAAGCGTCAGAAAATCATCTATCATCCCACTCACCACTCTCGCCCACTGTACCCCCAACAACAAGTCATGGTTCGAACTACGGCTACCTCCCATACCACCAACCAACAAAACACCACTCAGCCGAATGCCCCTGGCGTTCGTATCACTACTCCCTAGACCAACTACAACCACCCCTGCTACAACTGTGGCAAGATGGGACACTAGTCCTGCAACTGTCCATTCCCAAAGCAATACAATCAAAATGCATCTAAGGCTCCTAGTGGACAGCAGCAGCAGTAGCAAATTCAGCACCGTGGCCACCAGCAGCATGCTCAGAAGGGCAAGGTTGAGAATAAAGCAGGTCAGGTCTTCTACACCCAGGATGATGAAATCCCCGAGGGAGAGCCCATCATGATGGGTAGGTTCCCTGTCGCAAGTCACCCTGCTATTATGCTTTTCGATTCTGGTGCATCACATTCATTCATTAATCGTACATTTGTCATCAAGCATGATATTCCAATTGGGGAGATAAAGAAAAATTTCCTTATACAGTCGCCCGGGGGGCGTATGAGTACTAAGGAAGTAGTACATCGGGTGCCTATAGAACTGGGCGGGTATATATTCCCGACCTCAATGATAGTGCTGAAAGACCAAGATGTAGATATGATATTAGGCATGAATTGGATGTATTAGCACAAGGCCCTCATTGATGTGCTGAATAGAACCACGAGGGTAAACTTGCCTAATAGTCAAACTCAACTTCTCAACCAACTTCCAATACCTCAAAGGGCAGTTGGTAGAGTATGTGCTACCTCAGTCAAAGAAGTGCAAAATATTCCGGTAGTTTGTGAATTTCCGGATGTGTTCCCTGACGATCTACCTGGTTTACCTCCTGACCGTGATGTAGAGTTTGCCATTGAGTTGAAGCCTGGAATAGCACCTATCTCTCGTAGAGCCTATAGGATGCCTCCCAAAGAATTGGCAGAGCATAAGGTTCAGTTGCAAGATCTGTTGGATAAGGGTTTCATCAGACATAGTTCATCTCCTTGGGGTTGTCCAGCTACTTTTGTTGAAAAGAAGGACAATTCTCTCAGACTCTGTGTTGACTACCGTCCACTCAATGAGGTAACCATTAAAAACAAATACCCTTTGCCTCGTATCGACTTACTCTTTGACAACTAGCTGGAGCCAAAGTGTTTTCCGAAATTGACCTTAGATCTGGCTACCACCAAATAAAGATTCGTCCCGAAGACATTCCAGAAACTGCCTTCACCACCAGATATGGCCTATATGAGTACCTAGTCATGTCCTTTGGCCTAACCAAGGCTACTGCCTATTTCGTGTACCTCATGAACTCTGTCTTTAGGCCGGAGCTCGACAAATTCGTGGCTGTGTTCATTGACGACATCCTTGTCTATTTCAAAACCCCTGAAGAACATGCCAACCATCTTCGTGTTGTCTTAACTCACTTGAGAGAACATCAACTTTATGCAAAATTCAGCAAGTGTGAGTTTTGGTTGGATAGAGTCCCGTTTCTCGGGCATATCCTGTCGGTAGATGATGTAACTATTGATCTGAGCAAGGTGGAAGAAATATTGAATTGGAAGCCACCAACCACTGTAGATTAGGTCCATAGTTTCATGGGAATGGCGGGATACTACCGTTGTTTTATTCCAGGACTTTTCCAGAATATCCAAGCCCATTACCAGTTTGTTGAAGAATCAGGTCAAGTTTGTCTGGTCACCGGAGTGTGAGAAAGCATTTCAGACTTTAAAGAAGTTGTTCACCACAGCACCCGTACTAGCTCAGCTAGATATTGAAAAGCCATTTAATGTGTACTGTGATGCTTCTGGCACCGGTTTGGGTTGTGTCTTGATGCAAGAGGGGCGAGTTATTGCTTATGCTTCGCAGCAGCTTAAACGTCATGAAGGGAATTATCCCACTCAGGACTTGGAATTGGCAGTTGTGGTACATGCCCCGAAGATATGTCGTCATTATCTGCTAGGTAGTACTTACAACATCTACACTGATCACAAGAGCCTGAAATACACTTTTACTCAAGAAGAGTTGAACATGAGACAAAGAAGATGGCTTGAGTTGATTAAGGATTATGATATTGAAGTGCACTACCATCCAGGTAAAGCTATTGTGGTTGCCGATGCACTCAGCCAGAAAGTTCATTGCAATTATTTGAGTGTGAAGCCTTATGATCTATCTTTGTGCTATGAGCTGAAAAAGTTAGGCATAGAAATAGTCCCACAAGGCAGTCTGGCCAACATCAGTATTGAAACACCTATCCACGAGCAAATCATTGCTGCTCAGAAAGGGAGCAAAGGAATCAAACACATCAAGGAGAAAGTCCAAGAAAGAAAGGTGGTTGTTTCAGAATTAATGATGAAGGTATGGTATGGTTCAAGAATTGGCTTGTGGTTCCAAAAGTTCCTGAGTTACGTTGGATGATTCTCGATAAAGCACATTTGACAAGATCCTCGATTCATCCAGGAAGCAACAAGATGTATCAGGACTTGAAACAGAAATTCTAGTGGACCAAGATGAAGATAGAAATTGCTCAGTATGTAGCAAGGTGTGACAGGTGCCAAAAGGTGAAAGCTGTGCATGTGAAGCCAGGTGGAGAACTGCAACCATTACCTGTTCCTACGTGGATGTGGGAGGACATCAGTATGGATTTCATCATGGGTTTGCCCAAGACATCCAGAGGCTTTGATTCCATCTGGGTTATTGTGGACCGTCTCATGAAACAAGCTCATTTCCTACTAGTCAAGAAGGATTACAGGGCACCGACATACGCAAAGCTTTATATAGAACACCTAATGAGGCTGCATGGAGTGCCGAACACCATTGTCTCCGACCGAGGTACCCAGTTTGTCTCCAATTTTTGGAAGGCTTTTCACAAGTCATTAGTGACAAAACTTCTACATAGTACAGCCTATGTTGGCGTTTCTAAGCTCACTACCAAGAATAGATATTCCTGATAACGGCGTTCGAAATGCTTGTTGATAATTCCTATGACTATTGTAGAATTCCGCAAGTGCACAGAATCTATCGATGCAGCACTTCACTTGGGAGTAACCAAGTATCGTATTTATTTCCACAGGGAAGCTTCTAATGGCTAGAAATATCTAATGGTAAGCAAAGAACAATCACAATTTATGATAAGAATGAACTAGTGTAGTAATAACTAATTCAAATAATCTAGTCTAAGATAGAGCCAAGTAATGGCATAGACAGTGATGAGCTCAAGAGTGGGATGCAAGGCAACACGGTAGGCTAACTCCACTTAGCACTCCGGGACGAATGCGCGGTCCCAAGGCATTGGGATTACTCACAAACAGAAAAGCTCTACGCCTACTACTAGACCGAACGTGGTGGAATCCAGATGATCTTAGGGCTGTCACCACCTAAGACCTACCACTACTATCCATGGGTCTAGCTGCAATCCAAGGTAACTTCTAGTCTAAGCACCACGCTTACACTACAGGCTACTACTCTAACCTCGCGCTAAGATTAGAGCTCTGACTATGCGGCGAAGATCCCGCACTAAGTGTATGAAAACCAATAATTAATCCCCTAGTACTACCGCAACTAGAGCACTCAAAGTAATACTTAAAGTAAATACTTGGAAGTAAATACTAAAAGTAAATACTGAAAGTAATGCGGGAAATGTAAGTACTAGAAAGGAAATTATATTACCGAATCAAAGAGTACCTTACAGAGAAAGTGCCTGAGAGAGAGAGACTTTCGCAGAGCTCTCCTACTCTTCAGCTTCTCTTCACTCACAATTACATCACTAGCCTTGCTAGGAGGCTCTCACTAAATGAGCTAGGATGGACTATACTCCAAATCTCTCTATTCTTCCTAAGCTGATTACAACTGAAGCATTCTAGGGGTATTTATAGTACTTGGAGACCCTTGGGGTACTTGTAGAGGTGGCCGGAGGTCGGTGGCCCTGACTTGTAGGGCGGGCGCCCTGCTAGGGAGGTGGGCGCCCGGTGATTTCCACCGCCTTGCCATCCAACGCTCAAGGATCATCCCCAATGACGGTTGCAAGGTCGGTTGAGCACGTGATGGCGGTTGGAGGGGCGGTTTGTGGCCCTTGGAGGATGACAAGTGGGTCCATGAATCCTTGACACCACATTTGATCTCCCTTGGATGAAAACTGACTTCAAATGGATGACCACAAGTGCTTGGATGCCTATCTGCCGGATTGTGGACGTGGTAGGCCAAATGGACAGGCCGGGCGCCCTGCCCAACAGGGCTACCAGATCCAGGTGAGGTGATTTTGAGCCCTTGATGTTGAATCAATGTGCCAAACTCTATTTAGGAGGTTGGGGCATGGATCCATGACGTGGCGGAGTGAAGATGGGGTCAAGAGGGGGGCGGGCACCCTATACTTGGGCCCAATGTGGCTCTTCTCACGTGTACTGCTCATATATGCCTTTGTTTGCTTCATTTTCACCTGTATTTCACCTGCAACCACAATTCTTCAAGTACAAGTGGAACTCTATTAGTTTAAACCAAATTCCTACATTCTATGTGCCATTTCCTTGCTCAATTTTATCAATGTTGATGGTTAAAATGTGCATTTAGTGAGCATCAACAGCCTACCACCCGCAGACTGATGGATAGACAGAAAGAGTCAATCAAGTGCTGGAAGACAAGCTGAGGGCTTGTGCACTCAATTACACCAACACATGGGATGAGTGTTTTGCATTGGCTGAGTTCTCGTACAACAACAGCTATCAAGAAAGCATCAAAATGGCTCCGTTTGAAGCAGTCTATGGTCGTAGGTGTCCTACTCCGTTGAATTGGTCCAAATCTAGAGAAAGATGGTTCTATGGAGTTGACTTGGTCAATGAAGCCGAAGAAAAGGTTCGACTAATACAAGAGAATTTGAAGGTGGCATAGTCACGCCAGAAAAGTTATGTCGATCAAAGGCGCCGACCGTTAGCATTCAAGACTGGAGATTTTGTGTACCTGAAGGTTTCACCAATGAAAGGGGGTCAACCGTTTTGGAGTCAAAGGCAAGTTAGCCTCGCGTTATATTGGACCATTTCTGATTATAGAACATGTGGAAAAAGTAGCTTACAGGCTGCAATTGCCGAAGCACCTCAATGTGCATAATGTGTTCCACGTGTCACAATTGAAGAAATGTCTTCGAGTGCCCGATCAAGTCAATGATGTTGAAGGAGTGGAACTCGAACCGGATCTGACATGCTCCGAGTATCAAATTCGAGTCTTGGATAGGAAGGACCGTGTTACCCGAAGAACTACAACCAGGTGGTATAAGATCCAATGGAGTCAGCATTCTGAAGATGAAACCACCTGGGAGTCGGAGGACTATCTTTCAGAAAACTTCCCCGAGTTTTTCGCTACCTTGTAGATGAAAATTTGCAGGTCGTGCAATATGAAAACCTTTCTCACTGGTTTAGTGATCAAGTTGGATTTAGTCTACCTTGACCCATTTTCTTTACCATTACTTAGTCTTAAGCCTTGATCGTGTATCAAATCTCGGGACGAGATTTCTTTTAGGGGGAAGGCTGTAATACCTCTGGTATTACTGTTAATTAAACCGCCATGTCATTATTTTTAAATTAATTGCCTGCCTCTGGTTGTGCTAGGGCTTTTAGAGTGATTTGATTGTGTTTGGGAATGATTATGCAATTAAACCTATAATTGGAAATCAAAAAGAAAATTAAAAAGAAAAATCAAATTAAGCCCAAATTAGGCCACAAAAACCTAATTCAAAAACTATAAGGAATCTAAGGAAAGTATCTTAACAAAAGTTGTATATCTTCTAAAATGGAACAACTTTTATTTTTGGAGATTTTGAAGTTATACAGTGGAAATTCAAATTAAACTCAAAACAGCGCTTTGAAATTTGAATTTGAAATACCATTTCAAAAATTATCAAGAATCTGACCAAACACCCATAATGAAAGTTATAGAGTTTGACAAGTATAACAACTTTCATTTTTACAGATTTTCAAGTTATTGAGAGAAGTTTCGAGAATTTAATTGAATTGCATTTGAAATTCAAATTGGGGATTTACCCCCTTTCTGATATTTTAAAAATATTTCGAATTTGAACTTGGTGCAAAAACCAAAAGTGTTCTACATAAAATTTTTCACAACTTTTATTTTTGCAACTTCGTCTGATTCCACTTGGGTAGGGCATCATTTGATTAATTAGGGTTTGACTCTAGGCTAGTAGCTACAGTACCGGACCCCCCCACTGTTGTCTGCGCGAGCAGACCGCGTGCGCTGTGCCGTGCGCCGGCGCCATCCAGCCGGGGCAGGGCCCGGTCGTCGTCGAGCAGCGAGCGCAGGGGGCCCCGAGCATTGTCTCGCCCTTATCCCCTCCTCCCCGGCCTGTTAAAAGGCGACGAGCGCCATCCTTTTCCTTCCTCCTCCTGCTCGGTCGCCGGCACGCACACGTCGATCCTCGGCCAAATTGGCACACCTTGCACCATCATCATCAAATTGCCTGTGCAGCTAGCTTCCTCACTCACTTGCGCACCGATTGCCTCCAGTGGTGCGAGCTCTAGTGCTCCGTAGGTCCCGGAACGCGCATCGTCGTTCTATGGGCCAGCCGGAGCGCCGCCGCGGGCATCCCCTACATCACCAGCCCGCTTTGGTGAGCTCCATCCCGTTTGTTTTCTGTTTTGCACTCACTTGCCCTCGTATATGCTCATGCGCGCGATGTTCTTCCATTCGGTGTCGTAGGATCACCGGAACGGGCCATCGCCGTCAGGACCGAGCCGCCGAAGCCGCCGTTGTCGTTGAACTCGTCTCTTCGTGCCACCTCTGCTCCAACCCGCTGGTCCATTCGACTCGTGGTGAGCTCCCGGTTCTTCCGGCGTCTTTTTCCCTAACCCTACCGCACTCGCCTCGCCGGAACGCGGCTCACCGCCAGTCACCGCGCGAGCCATGCCGCCCAAGCCGTTGCCATGCACGAATCGGTCTCCTAAAAGCCTGATTGTCTAGGTCAGTAGGTGCGCGGGGTGATGCAGATCACTGTAACACCCGATTTTCCGAAGAGGTTGACACGGTTTACAACAGTTCGCTTTTAGTTGGTCAGGTTTTATTTAAAACCTATTTAATTAGTTTAATGAGTAACCCATATCCCAAGTAGAACAAGTTTATCTTTGAGCATCATTTTAACAAAACTCCTCAACACTTCCATAGGTATCAACTAATATAAAAAGGATTCCATGCTGCTCGTGTCCGTGTGCACGGCTGATATATCATATTGGAAGAACTCTGCAGAGCTTGTACAGCTTTAACCCCAAGTCGTGTATACCCATATGCTGGGGCCCGTCGACCCCATAACACTACCGAGGTGAGTGAGCAGGGTAACACTGCAAAGCTTTTCACTAATCACCCTAACAAGTTAGTAGCCGCGAGGTTTCAGCAGCAAGGCGAATGGAGGCCGCCTTCAAGAATGGCACACCATGTGACCACAGCCCAGCACACATCTTGACAGGCTCAGAACCCATTCTAGAACCCAGGCCCCCCTCTTGCGCCTTTCGGTAACCACTAACGAGCTAGAGAAAAACTAGTTACTTGGCTAAGATCAGAGCCTATTGATTCTCGTGGATGTACGGGTTTCCTGGGAGGTCAACTTTCAATGGAAGTCCTGACGGAGGGCAACAAGAGTACAAAAACTCATACTCCAGTGCCCTTCGAGCTTTGTTTGATAAAAACATATTTTATCCATCATTTCATAATTCTTAAGTCAGGATTCCATAATAGCATTGTTGAGCATAGCAGCTAGTAACTCTAATATGCATAAAACCCCATAGGTAACAAGGTGATTAGTCGTAAAACCTAAACGAGTATATATGTAGCTAGGGTTTACAAGATTGGACACATGCATATGAATTTATTGTTTAATAGTTGCTAGGTAACAAGGAAAACCATAGGTTATACGTGCCTCCTAATGTTTGCTATCCAAACCTTCCAACTTTTCTTCTATATCTTCCTCGTATAGCTTCTTTTCTATCGATCGCAACAACCAACACAAGCTTCACATTCAAACCTAGAAACGATACACCAAGCATTATAAAAATAAAAAGGTTTTGAAAATATATGGCTTGTTATATAATCATGTGAGCGCGAAAACTAAACAAAACAAGAACCAAAATTAAAAGATGTGAGAGTTGAAGTATTTGTGGCAAGGTTTGGATTAGATGAGCAAGGTGGATTTGGTCTAGAATATGTTTAACATAACGAAAAGGATTGGATATGTATTAGGTTCTAAACACAAGGTTTGGCTTTGGAGATCATGATATATATTATGGTGTGTGGTAGAGAAATTGGAATAGACTGCATTAGAGAATAAGATTGAATTGATATACATCATGCTCCTAGGGATATATGAGAATTAGTGAATGATGTTGCTATGACTAAGCCGGAGTGACACATCAAGGTTGATAGCAAGGATAGACGTTTATTTGTGGTGAGGATGTAGTTTATGAGAGTTGATAAGGCATGACTTGAATTGGACAAGTATGTTTAGCGGTCATAAGCTCATGGTTCTGTTTGGATGATGTAAACGATTACCAAAAGATAGAGAATATGCCTGCAACATGTGAGGGCATTGAACGTATGGCACATGCTTTGGTTATACCTTGAGGATATGAGTTTGGTATATTGGGTGTGTAGGATATGTATGATGAGACTCCATGATCAACTAGTGCATATTGACACATGATCAATGGGGGATGTAGTTGTAGCGACTAGTGCATGTAAGACATATATGTAGGCGGACAGCGAGGGTTTCGATCATCATAGGCATGGTATTTGTAGCACTAATTGGTGACATATTTTGTGGAAAATAATGGAAAGTATGGAGTATGATATAGTAAAATGGCATGATGTTTTGATGGTCGGTCAATAGGAGAATGCAATTGCAAAACGTATTACATGGCTGTTTCAGGACAGCAAGAATAGCAGTTAGTGAAACCTTAATATCTCGGCCATGATAGCATGTATGAGCAAACCAATTTTTGTAGGCATGTGCAATGATATGAAACACATTTTGGTTGAAGGGCTTGATCACCGGAGCGATGAATCATCGGGAACACGCATGCCAACCGGCATCAGCGTGGCTGCATGGCAACAGGACAGCGGGCACACAAAAGATTATATCTCCTTCATCATGGATCCTATAGACATGTAAATTTGCAGAGGCATGTGAAACTATATGAAAGATATTCTATCCAAAGGATGCATCATTTTGTTCAATGGATAAACGGGAACGCCATTGCCAAAAACAGTGTGTCTGCTGTTTGGACAGCAGGGGTGCAAGGCACTTTGGTGTCGATATCTCGGCCGTGGTGGATTGCATAGACAAACCGACTTGTGGGATCATGTGTAGGTATGTAATAAACATGTAGGTTAAAGGGATTGCTGATTTGGTCAGCGGATTAGTGGGGAATGCCGAAAGCAATCAGAGATGCCAATCTGTCCAGACAGCATGGACAGCGCCACGGAGATGGAGATATCTCTAGTTTCTCAACTCCTATGAGGAAACCATTTTGCAGGGGTGTGTTCAAGGGTATTAACTATAATTACAACAAAGGGTTTGATGATTTGATCAAAGGAACAGTGAGGAACAGCGCTTCTACAAACAGCAGCGCTGCTGGCCACCAGGACAGCAACACATACACCGGGTAAAATTCAATGGGGATCAACCATATCTCATCAAAGGTATTTGATATTCAGAGAACAACATGAACACATGATGGGAGATATCATGGAGGGTTCTCACCATGGGGATTGGTGTGGTGGAGCGAGGAAACACATCAACGACGACCGGTGACGACGATGTAGTGCAACGGGGCATCCTTCTCACGATGCGGTTGATCGGGGTGACATCCATGGTGGTAGATGGCATCACCATACCTTGAACAGCAGGGAGTGTGATGATGATCTCCTCCAAATCCTTGTTGGGTGGTTGGGAAGGGAATCGAGGTAGCTAGATGGATTACAATCACCGATTTGCTTCGTTTTTATGGAGGGGAAGGAGAGGAAGGTTGGGGAATGGTTGGGGCAGCCATGGGGGAGATGGAGGGGCTGCAGGGGTGTTCCTCCTCTGTTCTTGACGTGGGAATGAGAGGGGGAGGCGTGAGGGGGCTGTGGGGGAGCTGTATATGAACTGGAAGGGATGGGATGCCA
Source organism: Eremochloa ophiuroides (assembly GCA_038502445.1). NCBI lineage: Eukaryota > Viridiplantae > Streptophyta > Magnoliopsida > Poales > Poaceae > Eremochloa > Eremochloa ophiuroides. The sequence continues at coordinate 28,017,539 of JAHLJS010000008.1, forward strand.
AGGGGCTAGAAGCCAGAGGGTCTTGCTTTGATGATTTGATGACTTGCTTGATATTTTTGTGCAATATGGAGGGCTGCCATGAGGTGGACGTGGGAGAGGGGACATGAAGAGGTATAGGGCTGGTTGGACTTGATGTTGAACCACAAATGAGAGGAGGGTGGTTGGGTTTTGACCCGCGGCGAGAGATTACCCAAAGTTTGGACCGGATTGGGCTCGGAGCGATGTCGGAGGACGAAATGAGTAGGGTTGACCCATTAGCAAAAGAAGGAGAGATGGGGAAGATGGTCTACTAATGGGATAGATTAGGTGCTTGTACAAAAAAAAGAATACAATATGAAATGGTAGTGTGGAGCTCGGGCCGCTAAATTCTTAGAGGCCCAAAGTGAGGAAAATAGAGAAAGTTAGAACTACGATTATTTTGGGTACATGACATGTGATTGATTTCACTTGAACAAAGTAATGGTAGGATTGTGAGAGAGAGAGAAGAGACAATGATTGATCATCTAGCATAGATTTGGGATTTGAATAAGATTCAATCAAAAAGGATTAGGAGCTCAAATAATAGGAGAAAGAAGGTATTAGTTAGGGATTTAGATAACATGAGCTTGGTTGTTTGGTAAAATAAAAGTTCAGAGATCCATCAAGGTTTTTGGAACAAGGATCAAGGTATATGGTTCCAAGGATTCAATCATAGATGGAAACTTGATTAAAGATCTTGAGACATTTGATTCCAATAAAACCCTATGCACGTTTAAAACTTTTAAAATCATTTTTCATATAAAATACTATGCAGAGGCATGAATGCAAAAAATCATTAAATTCAGTTCCAAAATTTTAGAAACTCACATTTTCCAATATCTAAATTGTAAATAACTTAAGCTAAGTTGGCATTTTTAGAAAATGGAAGAATCTTTTGTTTTGTTTTTAATGTTTTCTGGTCACATCGTAAAATAGAAATTTTGGGGTGTTACAATCACGTAGGTGCCCTTGGTTTTGTCTATGGGCTAGCCGGCGGCGAGATACCGTCGGTCAACCGCCGGCTGCCGTCGGTCATCGCCCAGGTTAGAGAGATGAGGGGGTCAAGGAAGAAGCTGACGGGTGGGGTCAGCGGCCCTGAGCTGAGAGAGAGGGCGCGGGCCGCACTGGGCCGGTTGCTGGATGCTGGGCCGAGTTGGGCTGCTTTAGGTTTTTCCTTTTTCCAAAGTATTTGAGTTGATTTTCTTATTTATATTGTTGGTGAATAGTGTAGCATTTTGATCATTTTATAGGAATATTTTTGTTGCACCAAAAATTATGAAAATATTTGTGGATGTTCTTTGTGATATGTAGCATTTAATAAAAATATTAAGTACATGTTTTTAACACTCTCTGCAGTGACTAAAAACCAGCACATTAATTAATAAATACAACTTTGATGAATTTGTATAAATTCTGTGATGCTCCAAAAATAGTGAAATTTATTTTGGCACTGTTTTAAGTCAAGAGCTATCTGTTGGTAAAGTTGGCCTCAAATGGAAATAGTTTAGTTGTTTACTAATTAAATGTTTCATTAATTGATTAATAAAAGGAATAGAAAACAAGAATGACCTAGGGTTTGTGTGATTTTATGGTTGATTGTGGTCCTAGGTCAAAAACCCTTATGACCTAGGGCACCTTAGAGTAAATTACTTTAAATAGTTGTATTGGTACTCTACTTTATCTGTTATGTCTTGTAATTTTCATATCGCTCCATCACATTCAAGCATTCATCATTGCATACATGTAGTGACTGGGAATTAGGAGGTGAAGACTGAGGTAACTACTGAAGAGCCTACTCCTGAGCTAGTGTAGGGATTTGACATCTATGGCACGGACCCCTACCCCGCTCTTTTTACAATTCAAGGCAAGCCCCGGTGCATTCAGCCCCCTCCTTGTGATTTATAAATGTTTATCACTTGAGTTAATCTATTGCATTAGGTTAATAGGAGTTGAGTGATAACCAATTGATGCATTACCATCCTTGACCACTTATCATAATCTGAGAACCTGATTTATTTAAAGTATTGAAAAATGCTTAGCCATGCTTAATTATTAGATTTGCAAAAATGCTATTTTAAACTATGATGATATGCAAAGAATGAATCATTGAAAGGGAATGGTATTGTCCACGTTCGTTGGCGGTGTACTTGGCCAGTCCATTGTCATCAACAGGGATGGGTTTTCCGTTTGGTGGCCATATGTTTGGGTTAGAGTCCCAACTTATCGTCGCCAGCGGAAAAAGGATGTGAAAACTGGGTGGTCACCAGTGTACTTGGGTTAGAGTCCCAATGCATGGTTTCCAACGGAAAAAGGAATTAGGGACCGTTCATTGTTGGTCTGCTGTGATCGAGATTTTGCAACTGGCCACATACTACGGAAAGCTCTGACTCCGGTGGCTCTATTGCTTGAACCGACGACCACGCACTGGGAGTGGAGAGATGGCTGAGAGTAGCTTGTACCCTCGTGGCCGGCGTGCTAGATTGGAGCTGTACTGTGCTCTTGGGTGGCACAGGACCGGTTCAGGGGTAGAAAAGCCATGGTAGACGGGGTTGGTATATGCAAGCTTAGGTCCTACATATACAGTGTGGTTAGGGATCCCCAGCTGGGTATTTAATTGATTTGAATCGTCGTTGCTCCTCGGTTATGGAGACTTGATCCTCACACCTACATCGAATAGTGGTTTCAAACTAGAATATTTTGAGAATGAATGAATAATTGAGAATTGAAGGACATATATGGAATAACTGAGATTAATGTTTATTAATTAGATGAGGAGTTAAAAATAGGATTAAAGAATAGTAGTGCTTTTCTGCAAAATACTTGACTCTTGCTAAGCCTTACCTTGACTCCCCTCAGCCTGTATTCCTGAGTCTCATCTTTTTCTTTAGTTGGGTAAGTCTTGCGGAGTACCCTAGTACTCAGGGTTTGTTAACCCCTATTGCAGGAGATCAGCAGCCGGAGGTTTGTCTTGCTACCTGCTGTGTGACCATTGTTCAGGAAGGAAGGGTTTCTGTTATTAGTTATCTAAGTATGTTGTATCGTTGTTCCACTGCTACTGTCTTTTAATTATGGTTTGTAATAACTGCACTTAAATTCTATTTGGACAACCGGTTTGTAATCTAAGTACTATGTAATCTTTCCGCACTTTTACTCTGATGTATTTTATTATGAAATGTTGTAATTCTGTAATGGCTTCGCAATGGGATCCTGTTGTAGAATACGGGTGCTTACGTAGCCCGGCAGAGCCTCCTAGATCATCTGGGACATGGGTCCGGCTGTCAAGGGTCATTAGTGACAATGACATGTGCCTGTGGGCCATGTGATTTAGGCGGTTTTGATAAAGCCACGACCACAATTCGAGGGAAAGTCATCCAAGCACTTGTAGCCGTCCAATTGGTGTCGGTTTTCATCCGAGGGAGATCAAGTGATGCGCCAAGGATTCATGGGCCCACATGTCATCCCCTACGGGCCACAAAACACCTCTCCAACCAGAAACCGACATACCAACCGACTTGGAAGCGTGATGGAGGGCCGTCGGATGCGAAAGGCGGTGGATTATAGGGTGGCCGCCCTACCCCCTCCGGCGCTCGCCGCCTCACTTGCTCCAAACCGACTCCAAACCCCCTACAAGTACCCCAGGGGTCCCTAAACATTATAAATAGGGGTCACTTGTTCATTTGTAAGGCAGACTATGAAGCTTAAGTGAGATAGATACTTAGATACAAAAGATAGTCTCAAGTAGAATGTGTAGTACCCCCTACACATTAGAGAGTGAGGGAGTCACTTCTCTGAAGAGAAGAGGAGGAATCCAAGGAGGAGCCGGGCTTGTCCGCAACCTCTTCTATGGTGTACCTCTGTGCTTCTTTATGGTAATCATGTCTCTCTTTCTTATTTAATTATGGTTATACTTTAAGTCTTTGTTTGCTTGTCTCACTGCTTGGTTAGAGTGCTCTAGTTCTTGGATTCAAATTAGAGTAGTAAGCTTATAGATTAAGCGTGGTGCTTAGGCTATATCTTACCCGTGAGTGCGGCTAGGCCCACGGATAGTAGTGGTAGGTTCTAGGTGGTGACAGCCCTGGAATCCTCTGGATTCCAACACGTTCTGTCTAGTTTTATCATCGTAGAGCTTGTAGATGTACGGTGCCTAATCAGTCTTACCCTGGGCGAGTTTAGGACTTTGCATGCTCACAGTAAACAAATCTTTGGTATATCATACAATTATCGGGACTACCAATTGGAACCTTCTCTTTCTACCCTATCCTTAGATATAGCCTCCTATCACATACATTCCCTGTGGATTCGATATAACCTGGGACTACTCCTAGGGAAAAGCTACATCTGACAACCGTGCTCTTGCGATTATTCCATTTGCCACCCCAGGTGTCAACAAGCTTTTCTGGCACCGTTGCCGAGGAACGGTAGTTGATTTAGTGACACTAAGATCTATACTTATCCCCATCTATACTTCATGGAAGAACTATCTATCTTCCGATTCGCTTCTCCCAAGAGTACGCGATTGGAACCACCATCATCATCTCAACCTATTCTTACCGATGGGTATGAGCTACGGCCTAGTTTCATAACTATAGTCTGAGAAAACACTTTCTCAGGAAGTGAGAGAGAAAACCCATATACTCATTTATGAGATTTTGAGCAATTGTGTGCATATCTGAATATTCCAGGCATGTCATATGAAAACCTTAACTGGAAGTTATTTCCGTTCACTTTGACGGGAGTAGCCAAACTATGGCATGCTCAAACCATAGGTGGTGTAAGTGGAGAATGGGATTTGTGCACACAGTTTACTTTAGCCTTCTTTCCAGTAACCTGAGTAACCCAACTCCGACTAGAGGTGCCCGCTTTCCGTCAACAGGATGGGGAAACCCTAGGTGCTTCTTGGGCTCGGTTACTTGATTTAGTCAGTTCCGAACCTGACCTAGCCATTCCAGACCAGGTACTATTTCAGCACCTGTATGTTGGATTAGGAAGACGTGATGCTCATCACCTTGATTTAGCATCCGGAGGCTCATTCCTTCATCTCTCTACACTCGGTGGTAAAGATGTTCTTAAGAAAATCTTACAGAACACTCCTTACACCGGAGTCCATGATGAGTTTCCTGAAGAAGAAGCTAAGCCCTCAGTTTCCAAAGAAACTGAACCCCCAATTGAACCTCCTGAAAACAAACATGAGAGCTTAGAGGACAAAGAAGAAGTACCACTAGAATTCCCATTTGAAATCGAAGATGATTTATTCGAAGATTATGGAAATGCCACAAATTACTTGACCCAACTTAAACGATCTTCAAAACCATCTTTCGATTCTCCTGAAGAAGCTCTTGATGATCAAGATATGCAAAATCTTTCTGCTATCATGAGTCACGATTGGACCACTGAAGCTGAATTATCAAGAAAGGTTTCTCGCATAGACAATATGATCAATAGGATAGAATGTAGATTTAATGGAAATCATGTTTCAGCCTTTTATGATCCCACTCTTGGAATAAACATGATGTCCAATACTTTTCTATCCGAGAAATTCCCGAACATCATCCTTCAACCTACATCTCAATGCCTTAATGACCCCGATGGTGACATTATCCAGAGCCAAGGTATTGCTAAGGTTATTCCTTGTTACCTTAACAAAATAGACATACTCTTGGATTTCCATATCTTTGAAACCACCAGATTTAAGGTTTTTATAGGACAGCCTTAGTCCAACATAGCTTATGAAGGGTCAACCAAGGGAAGGGTTGATGTCAAACTAGGGAGCAAAAGGCATTCTTTGCCTATAACTCGCGCAATAAACTCTATTGCCGAACACCCTCCTGACCCAGATCTTTTGGAAGAAGTAGTAATGGCTAATCAGGAAAAGCTAATCCAGCCAGATAATGAAGAAGAATCTAAATCATTTATAGAGGAAGAAGCTCCAGACAATAACTCTTATCACCTAGACAGATTTGAAGAACTAACTAGGACACCTATTGAGCTTAAACCTCTACCGGACGGGCTTAAGTATGTTTTTCTAAACAATAACCCTAAAACCCCTGTCATAATTAGCGATAAATTATCCGCAGAAGAAGTTGAGAGGCTTACCATTGTCTTAGAAAAGCATCATTATGTCTTTGACTATTCACTACAAGACCCAAAAGGCATTAGTCCAACTCTGTGTACTCATCGAATCCCAATAGAATCATATGCAAGTCCATCTCGTGAGCCCCAAAGAAGACTCAATAATGCCATGAGCAAGGTTGTCAAGAAGGAAGTTCTGAAACTTCTGCATGCAGGCATTATTTATCTAGTCCCTCATAGTGAATGGGTGAGCCCTGTGCAAGTAGTTCCTAAGAAAGGTGGCATGACCGTCATTAAAAATGATAAGAATGAACTCATACCTCAACACACAGTTACGGGGTGAAGAATGTGCATAGACTATAGGAAGCTCAACAAGGCCACTAAAAAAGGTCACTTCCCACATTCTTTCATCGATGAGATGTTAGAGAGATTGGCCAAACACTCATTCTTTTGCTTTCTGGATGGATACTCGGGATATCATCAAATTCCAATTCATCTTGATGATCAAAGCAAAACAACCTTCACATGCCCGTATGGAACATATGCCTACAGGCACATGTCCTTTGGACTTTGCAATGCACCTGCATCATTCCAATGTTGCACGATGTCCATTTTCTCCGACATGATCGAACAAATCATGGAAGTTTTCATGGATGACTTTTCTATCTATGGAAAATCATTCGATGACTACCTAGAAAATCTAGACAAAGTTGTACAGCCCTGTGAAGAAAAACACTTAGTACTTAATTGGGAAAAGTGTCACTTCATGGTACGAGAGGGGATTGTCTTAGGCCATCGAATATCGGAGCGTGGGATAGAAGTGGACAAAGCTAAGATTAGCGTGATTGAACAACTTCCACCACCCACGAAAGTCAAAGGAGTAAGAAGCTTCCTAGGCCATGCAGGATTTTATAGGAGGTTTATCAAGGATTTTTCACAGATAGCTAGACCTTTGACTAGCCTTCTAGCAAAGGACATCCCTTTCAATTTTGATGATATATGTCTTCAATCCTTCCGCATTTTAAAGAAAGCTCTAGTTTCGGCCCCAATCATGCAATCCCCTGATTGGAACCTATTGACAGTGGATGACGTCAACTTTTATTAGAACTTTAGACACCAAAGAATATATGAATACACACTAGTCTAGGGTTTTAACTGACAGTTTCCACGAGTTTTGCATACTCTGTATTTTCCAGGGGTCATTCCAGAAAAGCGTAAAAGAGGGGTTAAAGTGCATAAAAGACACGAAACAACTGATAGGTGGGGCCGGCCGACGCCAAGGGGGGCTGGGCGGCGCCCCCCTAGGGTTTCACCCTCCGTCTTCTGGAATCTTCTTCCACCGCCTTTGAGGAGTCATCTCGACCCTTGGTTAAGTCGGTTTGATCCTACGGCGCACGTTCATCCCACCGAGCTATAAATAAAGGGGCAGACCCCCTAGAGGCAATCCATCATTCATCCAAGGCATCAAGTCTTCGGTCAAGCCATCAAGAGCCTTCTAGTTCATCAAGAGCCTTCTAGTTCATAGTTCTAGCCTAGTAAGATTAGAAGTAGAGGAGTTCTAGTTCTTCAGCGGGATCTGGAGCCCCGGCATCTGTCTGGAGTGCGGAGTTCGGTATAGTTCTAGTTCTTTCTCTATTATTGTATTCTTGGAGCCCCGGCATCTGTCTGGAGTGCGGAGTTCGGTATAGTTCTAGTTCTTTCTCTCTTATTGTATCCTTCATTATGATTAGGGAACCATTGTTCTTAATAGTTCATATGTTCTTAATTACAATAGTCTTTGTCTAGTTTAATTATATGTCTAGTATAGTTGGTTTGATCTTATTGAATTCATGTAATTGCTCGTATAGCATTTATCCAAACGATCATTGGGTAGATGATGAACAATGTGTAGACGTGGCGTATAGATATTTTGTTTATCTGCGAGTGCACCCTGATGTGCCGAGTTGTGTGATAGTTCACGTAGGTGATAGGTACGTTGATTCCTCTGTAGTCCACCCCCCGTATGTAGGCAAGCAGGCACGGTCGCGATGTTGGGTGATGACTCTGTTTTACACCTTTCCTAGATGATGCCCTTTGCATATGATCATGATATAGCACTAATCTGACAATGATTGCTAGATGTAATTGCACTAGTTAGAGTTATTAATTGACGTAGTTATAGAATTATCTTAGATATTAATTGCTTAGTTTATCCATTGGCTAGCTATTACTATGACTAGAAAGTGCTCTGATGTTTATCTTTATTAATGATGCTTGATCATACTTATCACCCTATTTATCTTTATTATCTTGTGACCTCTACCTGTTATGAGTAGAGTATATAACATCGGTAATTTCACTTATTCATTATATATAGTTGTTATCAATATAATAGATTGTACTTTAACCAAGTCCTTCCTAGTGGTATAAATATAAATCGACAACCTTGTAGAACTCCTAGATAAAATGCTACAGTGGTATAATTATCTGTCCGCTTGCAGAATTGTTCTTAGTTTATATTTATTTATATTTCTGCCTAGTCACATGGAATAATATATAAAACCTTTATTTATTGTTAGCATATATAATTAGGATTGATAACCCAGTTCATGCTAAACAATGTTGGTAATAGATAAGTGGCTAGTTGCTAATGATCAGTTAATTAATTACCATACATCTTCTAATCTCGTCTCTAGTGTTAAAAGTTATAAAGTTATTTTGGGCAACATTAGTAGATGTCAACACCATACATCTCTAATCTCGTCTCTAGTAGTAAAAGTTATATAGTTATATTTGGCGACATTAGTAGATGTCAACAGAACCTGCCTTTCGAAATCATGTGTGATGCTAGTGACTTTGCTGTGGGAGCCGTCCTTGGTCAAACTAAGGAGAAAAAGCATTATGCTATCTCCTACGCTAGTAAGACATTGACAGGGTCCCAGCTTAACTATGCAACCACAGAAAAAGAGCTTTTAGCCGTTGTCTTTGCAATAGATAAGTTTAGATCTTATTTGGTAGGAGCCAAGGTGATCGTCTACACCGACCATTCTGCTTTGAAATATCTATTCACCAAGAAAGATGCTAAACCCCGCTTGATCCACTGGATCTTACTCCTCCAAGAGTTCACTACTAAAGATTCAAACATCACTGCCGACCCATCACTGCCGGTTTGTTTTGAGCTGGCAGTGATGGGCCAGTTCAAACCCCAAATGATTGGGCCAGGGGCCAACCGACAGTGAAGCTAGGTATCACTGCCGGTTCCAGCCACGAACCGGCAGTGATACCTAGCTTCACTGCTGGTTCGTGGCTGGAACCACCAGTGATACTACTACAGTATATAATCTTGAGCTCGAGCTCCCTCCCTCCTCCTCTACCCCAACAGAACAGAACATTGCACTGGCTGCTCTTCCCCTCCATTGTTGCGGCTGCTCTTCCCCACGACCTCCATTGTTGCGGCTGCTGTTCACCGAATTGCTCAACGAAACACTTGGAAGCTCAAGCATGGTGAAGATCTTCTAACTTATGGTTAGTAACAAGAACACTCCTTTGGATTTGTAGATTTACATTGTTTTTGTGTTTGGAGATTGATTCTTATTGTAGTTGTTTACTTTCTTCATTTTAGAGAGCACATTTGAGTTGGATCTTGAGGAAGGCATCAAGGTTGTGGTAAATCCACTATTCAAAAGGTTAGTTAAAACCATTGCCACTTTTAATTTTAGTTGGAGCTATATTATTGTTCATGATCAAGAAGAGGGGTTGCATTTTATAATTTGTTCCTTTATTTTTATGCGGCATGTTGTAGAATAATTGTTTTTGGTAATTGTAATTTATGTGGCAACCATTGTTTGTAGCTACATTATTGTTTCTAGAATTTTTTGTGCAATTAATGTTGTTTATGATGGAGCCTCAATTTTTCTTATGTTTTTTGAATCCATTTTTACACGGCATGTTGTAGAACAAATATTTTGTATAGGCTATCTATTTCAATTTTATAGCACGACCGACTTGAATTTTTATAGGGAAAATAATTTTAAATTTTTACGAAGAATACATTAAGGTTCTATGCTTCAAATAATATTGTTGAGAAAGGCTTATTAAAGCTTTCCTATGTTTTTTCTGCCCTGCCCATTTTTCCTCTACAGGCATGGATCGAAGGTGGATGTACGATCTGTCATGTATAGACCGACGATACTTGATGGGCATCGATGATTCCATCAAGTTCGCCAGAGCCAATGCTGAGGACACACAGCCTATATTCTGCCCATGCAAAGAGTGCAAGAATACGAGGAAATGGGGTGACGTGGAGCATATATGATTGCACTTGATTACCAGGGGGTTCATGAGAGACTACATGATTTGGACTTTGCATGGGGAGGTTGGTCAAAATGGTGGACAAGAAAACAATGATGGTGTTCCCATGCCTAGCATATCCCTAAACGAGTTTCTGCCTAATGATGATTACACAGAACCTATGCCTACCAATAACAATGTGTTTAGCAATACGTTAGCTGACGACACAGCAAAAAACGATGGCATTTCTCAGCTTCTGCATGATGTGCAAGGCGGATTCCTTAGTGCTACACAGTTGAAAAAACTAGAGATCATGAGAAAGGATGAAAAACATCATTGTATCGGACCTGTCCAATAAGCAAACTGGAAGCCAACATCATGGTTTTAGAGTTCAAATCAACGAGTGGATGGAGTGATAAAGGCTTTGATAACTTGTTAGGTATAATACAGAAACTGCTCCCAAAGGGTAACGAGTTACCAGAAAATACTTATCTGGCCAAGCAAATGATTTTCCCAATCGGCCTCGAGGTTGAGAAAATCCACGCTTATTCCAACGATTGCATATTGTACTGTGGAGAAAAATACAAAGACTTGGATACGTGTCCCAAGTGTAAAGCTCCCCGATACAAGTAAGGGCCGTCAAATGAGGGTAGCAAGACCAGACGAGGGCCCGTAAAGGTCGTATGGTATTTTCCTATAGCTCCGCGAGAGCATAGGTTGTTTGCAAATGCAAAGTCAGCGAAGCTGTTGTGCTGGCACAGCACCGGAAGAAAGATACAATGTTGAGGCACCCCACCAATGGGTCAGACTGGAGGACTATCAACACTATGTTCTATAAGAACATCGGTGGAGACGTAAGGCATCTTTGGTTAGGTTTGAGCACAAATGGGATGAATCCATTTGACCAGGTAAGAAGCAATCATAGCACTTGGCGAGTGACGCTATGTATATACAACCTTCCACCTTGGCTTTGTATGAAACAGTCATGCATCCAGATGCCACTACTAATCCAAGGCCCAAAACAACCTGGCAATGATATCGATGTGTTTCTAGAACCAGTGATCGATGAACTTCTACAGATGTGGGAGACGGGTGTGAAGGATGTTTGGGATGAGTACAAAAAGAACATGTCACGATAAAGGCTATACTCATCGCTACAATCACCGACCTACCAGGGCGAGGTTGCTTGTCTGGTGAGAAGACAAAAGGATACAATGGGTGTGTCGAGTGCTTGGACGAGATGGATGCTATACATCTACCAGAAAACAAGAAGATGGTCTATATGGGACACCGTAGGTTCCTATGAAAGGATCACCCATACCACAGGAATAGGAAAGATTTCAATGGGACTATTGAGAAACGTGGACCCCCAAAGTATCGTGACGGCAAACAGATACTTAAACAAGTAAGCAAACTCACAGATGTAGTCCTTGGAAAGGTGGAAGGGGCAGTACCAGCGCCTACTGATAGTATCTGGAAGAAAAGTCAATCTTCTAGAAACTACCTTACTGGCCACTTTTGAGTGTACATCACTGTCTTGATCCAATGCACATAACTAAAAATGTGTGCGGTAACACTTTTAACACGTTGAGGAACACCAGGGGAACAACGAAGGATTCTCTCACGACACGCTTGGACATGCAACACCTGGGCCTCAGGAAGGAGTTGCACCCAATAACTCTTGAGGATGGCCACTTGAAACTTCTGGTGGCATCATGGACACTAAAAAAGGAAGAAAAGGACATGCTTATTTCTTTCTTCAATGATCTCAAAGTGTCGACTGGCTACTATGCGAACCCGAAGAGGCTAGTTAACATGAGAGAACTTAAGTTTAACTATGGTTGTATGAAGGCTCATGATTGTCATGTCATTATGACTCAGCTGCTCCCAGTTGCCCTGAGAGGTATTCTCCCTGATAAGGTACGCGCCCCAATCATAAAGTTGTGTTCGTTCTTCAACACGATTTCTGAAAAGGTCATTGACAGGGCCAAGCTAGACCAACTAAAGCAGGAGATAGCTGAGATTCTATGCAGGCTTGAGATGCATTTTCCACCAACTTACTCTGACATATCTGCATCTACTTGTTCATCTTGTTGACCAAATTAAAGCCCTTGGCCCAATGTACCTACACCAGATGTTTCCTTTTGAGAGGTTGATGAAAGTTTTTAGGTGGTATGTTAGGAATAGATTCAGACCAGAAGGGAGCATGGTAGAAGGATGGACAATGGAGGAGGCCATTGAGTTCTGCACATATTATCTGGACATCAATCGTGTCGGAGTTCCACGATCTCATCACAAGGGAAGACTAGGGGGCAAAGGAACGATATGTGAGAAAGCTATCACAATCAACGAAGTCATTTCTTTCAGACAGGCACACTTCGCCGTCCTCCAGCAGGCTGACAGTGTGATGGCATACATTGATGAGCACAAGCAGTTACTACAAAGTAAGCACACCGGCAGGTCACAGGTTTGGCTTGAGAAAAAACATAAGGAGGAGTTCGGTGACTGGTTTCAATGCCGCAGACTAGGATTGGTCACGGGCTGTCAGCTAGATCTCTTAGCTCCCAGACCTTCAACTACGGTGATGATGTACCAAGGGTATGATATAAATGGTTTTATATTTTACACAAAAAAGCAGGAAGGAAAGAGCACCAATCAAAATAGTGCTGTTTGTTTCGACGTCCACGATGAACACGGCACGATGGAGGCAACATACTATGGTTTCATAGATGAGATATGGGAGCTAGACTATGGACGACAGTTGAAGGTCTCTTTTTTCTGCTGCCAATGGGTACGGCTCGACGAAATCAACACCGACAATGATGGGTTCACTACTGTTGATCTATCCAAGACCCCATACAGAGATGACCCCTTCATCCTTGCAAAGGATGTTTTGCAAATCTTCTATGCAAGAGATAACAATACAAAGGGAAGACTACAAGTAGTCATGCAAGGCAAACGGAAGATTGTTGGTGTTGACGGAGTGACGGATGAAGAAGAGTACAGAGGTTATCAAGAAATGGCCCCTTTTGGGGCGGACGTTACCCTACCTATCCTTGAAGGGGGTGACGAACTTGCTTACCTCCAGAGTGATCACGATGAGGCCATCATAGTTCCTGCATCGTGAATAGTTAGAATATCATAAATGTAATCCAAAAGGAAACGCTGTTTTAGTATTTTGTATCGAATTTGAGATCATATGGAGTTGTAAAGATTGATAAGTTCTTCCACTATTATTTTGGAACTATGTTATTTAATCTTTTTAAATGTTCATTTTTTGAATAACAAAGTTCAACAAATCATCAAAGACAGCAAAATCAGCTATAAACAAAAATAAATTGATTCCTCACTGAACACACACATAGTCCATTTGGTTGAGTCTCTGAGCTTTGGTCTAGGCGGCCTGAGTTCGAAGCTGGGCTTCACACAATTTTTTGAGGCTAATATTTTTATTAATCCATCACTGCCGGTTCTAAAAAGGAACCGGCAGTGATAACTATATTACTGCCGGGTCTGTTAATGAACCGGCAGTGATATTAATTTTTTAATAGTTTAAATGATGTATACATAGTTTAAAATTCATAGTAATTCACAGAAAACTTCAAAAAATGTAATAATGGTGTCATTAAATTTGTGTTGACTATCCCTACATAATTTGTTTAGTTGATGTCTTGATTTGAACAATTTAAATATCTCATTTGTTTGAAAAAGCATGTAAATTATGTATTTTAAAATATTTTGGGCCCCCAAATGATCTTAAATGAAAACGTTGTAGGACTCATCTGGCTCAACAACTTTCATTTTGGCAGTTTGTGCATTTGAATTTTTTTGGAGACTGTTCATTGTTTATTTCTCTAAAAATTTTCAAATCTCACAATTCAAACAAAATTTAGGCAACCAGATGGTCTCAAATGAAAAACTTTTATATAACAAAGTTGTATAACTCATGAATATCTACAACTTTTATTAAATTCATTTCTCCATTTGAGATTGTTTTATTAGACATGTCTCACAAACTAACATGAGATTGTTTTATTAGACATGTCTCACAAACTAACATATTTGCAACAAACTACCATGAGTTATATGGAAATATGTCACCTTGTGAGAAATGCGAAATAAAACAATCTCAAATGGAGAAATGGCTTTAATAAAAGTTGTAGGCATTCATGAGTTATGCAACTTTGTTGTTTAAAAGTTTTTCATTTGAGACCATCTGGTTGCATAAAATTTGTTTGAATTGTGAGATATGAAAATTTTTAGAGAAATGAACAATGCACAGTCTCAAAAAAATTCAAATGCACAAACTGCCAAAATAAAGTTGTTGAGACAGATGAGTCCTACAACTTTGTTGTTTACAACTTTTTCATTTAAGATCATTTGGGGCCCAAAATGTTTTAAAATACTCAATTTACATATTTTTTTTAAATAAATGAGATATTTAAATTGTTCAAATTAAAACATCAACTAAACATAGGTTGTAGGGATAGTTAATACAAATTTAATGACACCATTTTTACATTTTTTAGAGTTTTCTATGAATTACTATGAATTTTAAACTGTATCTTACAATTTTAAAAAAGTTAAACATCAATGCCGGTTCCATGATAGAACCCGCACTGATAATGTCAGCACTGCCGGTTGTATACACGAACCAGCACTGATGTGAAATTAAAAAAACTTTCAAAAAAACTAGTGGGGAACCTCTGGTTCGAACCCCGATCGCTGAGACCAAAGGTCAATGTCTCAACCAACCGGACTACTAGTGACTTCAGTCTAGAATGGAAATGGATTCTTTTTATACAGTTGGTTTACCTCGATTACTGCATAGCATCACTGCCGGTTCTTATTATGAACCGGCAGTGATGTACCATATTACTGCCGGTTGCTATCAACAACCGGCAATGATAGGTATCATCACTGCCGGTTGTTTACTAGAACCGGCAGTGATGTGGTGGGTTATATAAGTCAACCAGCGTGCACCCGAACATTTCAAACTCATCGTCTACCTCCCGCTCCACTACTGCCGGTTGCTGTCAACAACTGGCAGTGATAGGTATCTTCACTGCCGGTTGTTTATTAGAACCGGCAGTGATGTGGTGGGTTATATAAGTCAACCGGCGTGCACCCGAACATTTCAAACTCATCGTCTACCTCCCGCTCTACTGTTTTCAGAGCTCCGCCGTGCCTGCGCCGCCGTTCCAGCCCCGTCCAAGCGCCCACAGGCCCGCACAGCCTCACCCCACGCTCCCCGTGTGCTCCTTGACGCCGGACGCCATCCACAGCAGTGGCGCTGCCGTCCACGATGCCGGCAAGGAGGAAGGTGGAGCGCGACGCCACTGCAGGAGCTTCGTAGACGCCGTCCATTGTGCGCCGTCTCCTACTGCTTCTTCGACGCCGACTGGTGTTCCTCCACGACGCTAGGAGCTGCGCCACGACTTCCAGGAGCGCGGGATCCCGGCCACCCCCATACACACAGTGAGCTGCTAACTCCATGCTAGTAAGGTGTTCGATAGAATGTCTATAAGGAACAGTAGCAAATAACTAGATGGAATTTGAATCCTTTCACTTGGAAATAACTAATAGGGCCAAATTAGAATCCTTTCACTTGGAGGAATTGGAATTTAATCTAATTACTAAGTTAGGACATTTTCACTTGGAGTGTGGCATTCCACACTACTTTGCAATGTTTACATAGTAGCCTATAGCTCTCATTCATAGTGTTCTAGATGGAATTTGATTCTATGGTTTAATTACTATGGCATATTTGTACTATAAAATTTATAGCACACTCTTCATATATGATATTTGCTTGTTCAACTGTGCAAAGACATTAATTTTATGCGTCTTTAGGCAACAGTGGCTTGGTATGTAGTGCATGTTGGCCACATGCCTGGCGTGTACCGTACTTGGGAAGAGTGCTATGCTCAAGTCAATCGCTACCCAGGTGCTCTGCACAAGAGATACAACATAGAAGATGAAGCGTTGACTGCCTACTACAACTACGGTGAAATCCATGGGAAAGGCGATGAATTGAAGATAGAAGATAAGCCACCCGTTAGAGCGATAAAGATCAGGAGCCTTGGTTTTTGGTCTTGGAAAGATACCATCATTTTATGTCAAACTTTGGTCATTGCTTTATGTATTTGGAAGTTAATGTAGACTACTAAATTAGTACTTGTAGTGCACTTCTCTAATACATGTACTAGCTGTGTCATGTGTACTTTGTATTAATCCATCAAAAACCAAATTTGGTTGTATTTCTACTATGCATTCATGTGCCATACAAACACTGATGACATGCATGTCCACAGACACAATCGTCATCGCCAGTTCACCATGCGTCGCCAAAGTACAGGAGAGCCGCAGGATCTGACTAATGGTGGTGGCAGTGAGAATCAAGACGATGAAAACCAGAGTCTAAGCCAGTTTCTCCAGCTAGACCAAGGAGAAGATGTAACTTAGGTCATACGTAATAACGCCGAAGTACCCTACCACGATAGATAAGTTTGATGGGTACTTAATTATGTATTTGAAGCAGGTTACGATGGAAGAGCCAAGTGGTGAGGGTAGCAGCAGGACTAAGCATGGAGCAACAAAGCTTCCTCAGACAAGTAAACGTTGTCATATCGCTGAGTTTGACCAAGTAGGGGAGCCGGTGGAGCCTCTCAAAGCTTTGGGCCCATAGAAGAGTATCATCGGTCCACTAGTCAGAGATTTTATCCCGATCAAGTATAGGAAATGGATTGGTCGTGAGGATGACCCGTGGAGGGTTCCAGAAAGTGAGAAGGAGCTAGTTTGGAACAAGCTGAAAGGCTATTTCACTTTCCCTAACAACTATGATGAGGCTACAGTCAAGAAGAAGGCCAAGGAAATCATGGGTCATTCGTTCAAGACTTTCAAGGGAACCTTATATAAGTTAGTCAAGGAAGATAGGTAACCAAACTTTGAGAAAGGGGAATGTGCTAAGGAGAGGGACTTCTGGGAGGAATTCAAGGCTTACAAGCTATCCGAAGAGGCCAAGGCAGCAAGAGAAAGAAATAGAGCAAACTCACAGAAGGCAAAGGATCCTCATCACCTATCACGTGGCTATGTCAGGAAGATTCCAGAATGGGAAATGGAAGTCCAAAAACTAGAGCAGAGCGGCGTAAGGATCAAGACAAGCGATTGGCAGCCTAGATCAGTCAACTACCTTCTCGCAAGGGGGGCACGGTACAACAGTGCCGGGAGGCTTTCTTCTGAGAGTGAACCCACCATCACCGACCTCCTCCAGAGGATTTCAATGATAACTGATGAAGTGAATAGAGGAATCCGCAAGTCGGATAGAGAAAATGACATGCTCACCCAAGCTCTTGGGAACAAGGAGCACCTTGGTCGCACAAGAGGAGCCGGGATCATTCCTTCGGAGAAAGCCTTCGAAGGCGAATCTTCGTCCTATAAGAGCCAGGCGAGGGCTAGATTGCAAAGAGAAGAAGAGCTCCAAAGGTGGCGAAAGGAAATCGAAGCTAGCATGAAAGTATGGATAGCTGCTCAAGTTGAGGCATGAGTTATGACACCTAGGCAATCCATGTGTTCGGCACAACCGCAGCCTGTCTAGACGGGGAATAGCCCAGTGCTCAACGGTCGCAGTAGCTGTGGATCTACCCCTATGCCTGACGAAGAAGAGGTCAATGCTCATCATCCAGTGGACGACATCACTGGACCTGTTAATGTCAGGTTGTACATCCGTCAGCAGTGGACAAAAGACAAGGTCGCGGTCGGACAAGCCTTTCTGAGAGGAGACGGCGTCATTCATGGCAAGCCAATGCCTCGGGTATGCTAGGGTCAGCATTGATAAGATCTTGGATAAGAAGTTTAAGAAGATACATATTGATTACCCAGTGGAGGAAGATAGGCCACATCTTGTTCATAACTTGGGCACTCATATGGCTTCGCGCAAACGTTTCATCAAGCTTGATGACCAGCCATCTTCAGAAGATGAGGATGACGATGAATCATCGGCATCACCACCTCCCAGGGGTTACTCTCCTGTGTTTGGACAGGAAGACCCTACTTCTCCCTTGCCTCCACGGCAAAAGGAGAAGACTCCTCCTCCTCCACCTCCTCCACCGCCAAAGGAGAAGACTCCTCCTCCACCTCCTCCTCCACCAAAGGAGAAGACTCCTCCTCCTCCTCCATCGACAAAGGAGAAGACTCCTCCTTCTCTACCTCCCCGTCCCCTACCGCGAAAGAAGAAGACTCATGCTCCTCCTCCTCCATCTCATTCTCTAAGATCAGGTTCGACCTCCCAACAAAGAGGTCATCGTTTTCGGTTGGTAATGCTCCCAAGATAAGCAAGAAGAAGATTGTGGATGCTAGCATTACTTCTTTGATGAAGAACAAGACTGTGGAGCAGCATCCAAGAACCAAGGAAGCATCTGTTTCCTTCTTTAAGCGAATAGCTAGTCTCCCTGCATGGATGCAATAGACATAATTTAAAAGGCAGAACAACAAAGAGAGCAATCAGACTAGAAAAATAGAAATACAGACCCAATATTTGCTAGAGATATAGAATTTGGCCAATAACATGGGCATATCCATGGAGGAGGCCGTGGAGTTATATTACGGAAGAAGAGAGTTTGAATCAGCATCTGTCGCATACCAGTATTCAAGAGGCAAACCTTTGGTCGCCACCGAAGAAGAGTATAAACAGTTGCCAACATATCTGCGACAGTTGCATGATTATTACACCCTCGATAATGCCAAAGGGGAGTACATTGGCTTTGAAGTTTATATCCCTCCCGGGCTGATTTTTAATCATCCCGAAGAAGAGGTGCATAGTATTTATTATGAAGTCATCTTTCAGCTCTTCAACGGCGCTCCTCGATGTACAGCTTTTGATGTTATGGACTATGTAAGTACCCTACCTCACTCACAACGTTATAATAAAGCACGTGATATGCATTTGAATATATCCTATATTATGCAGGTGTATGGCAAAAAGGTGCCTACAGAAGCACGTGAGGCATATAGACTTCTTGGATCCCGTATTTGTCAACGAGACAACATGCGTCGCTGGGTGTCAAGATGCCTATGTGCCAAATAGTTTGAAGATTTAGTTTGAAAGGATGACGAGGAACAACAAAACAAACATACTCCTACCCTACAACTGCGAGAATGTGTTCTCGGCCCTCACTTTGGTGTTCATTTTCTTGATATGTCATTCAATAACATGGACTTTCCATCGTGATTGCAGCAACCATTATGTCTTCATAGAGATTTGTCTTGTAGACTCGCATATTGAGGTGTGGGACTCCAAGAAGAAGCCACTTTCTCATATCGACCCTCTAGTCAATGTGTTGAATACGTAAGTGAACACAATATCACAACACTACTTTCTAATCACATAGGACATTGTAATGTTCATGGCCTTGATACTTTGTTTATAATGTCACACAGAATGAAGGCATTACTTGACAGGAAAAATGTCGATGCCAAGAAGCACAAGAAATGGAGTGAACCATTCACGGTTAAGTACATGGAGGATATGAAGACCCTAGACCAACCGGCGGGGAACAACGAATGCGGGTTCTATGTGATGTGTGCTATGCTTGTCTACTTTGGCACAAAAACAGACAGCGAAGATGAAGCGGTACGTAGGCTTCCCATTTGTATTGTTTTGACTTATGTTTTTGCATCTGAATATCATCTTGCTTCAAATACAGCACAAAGCACACGGTCACAATTGGTTGACCGATTTCGAGATAAGAGGAATTCAAGAAGAACTAGCAAAGTTTATCACCGATGAGGTATTGAGCAAGAACGGATCATTCTGCATTGCTAGGACCAAGAAGTTCAAGAAGGCCTATGGAAGAGAACATGTTGATAGGCTATTGTAATGCGACTCTTAATTATTTCATTACATATACGTTTTATTTTGGAATTTCTGTAATATAAACATTAATTGGTTTGTAGCGACGCCACCATCCACATCTATATCCAATTATTCGATTGCATCACCGCCAACACCTCCCCCACCTCCCCCCAAGACATCCCCTCAAATTGAAAATAAAATAATTAATAAAATACAAATTATAAAAATTATATCACTGTCGGTTCTCATTGTAAACCGGCTGTGATAGCAAAGCTATTACTGCCAGTTAGTGTTACCAACCGGTAGTGACAGCTCACATATCACTGCCGGTTGGTGACACAAACCGGCAGTGATAGCTTAGCTATCATTGCCGGTTTGGCAGACCCGGCAGTGATGTCATGAGCTCATCACTGCCGAGTTGGTTGTGCCGGTTCAAAATCCGCCAATGAAGGGGGGTTTTGAACCGACAATAATGTTTGAATATGGTGTAGTCGTTTGATCTAGAAATCAGGGACAAGAAGGGAGTAGAAAATTCCGTAGCAGACCACTTGTCTCGTTTGCAAGGCCAAGACCAAGACAACCTTCCTATAAATGACTTCCTTCGCGATGACACCCTTTTAAGGGTGACGTATACCAATCCATGGTATGCTAACATCGTGAACTTTATAGTTACTAGCTATGTTCCACCAGGAGAAAATAGGAAGAAGTTGCTTTACCGAAGCCGGACTCATTTATGGGATGACCCTTATCTCTATCGAGTCTGTGCTGATGGACTGCTTAGGAAATGTGTCCCTCTGGAAGAAGCAACTTAAATAATAGAAAGATGTCACTCCGCTGAATACGGAGGACATTACGAAGCCTTTCGAACACATGCTAAAATCTGGCAAAGTTGGTTTTTCTGGCCATCTATGTATGAAGACACAAAGGACATTATCCGATGGTGTGCTCGATGCTAGAAACATGGCAACATCAGTACTCGAGATGCCATGCCACTTACAAACAACCTACAAGTAGAGTTGTTTGATGTTTGGGGAATAGATTACATGGGACCATTCCCTAAATCCGGTCATTTTGAATACAACTTAGTGGCAACGGACTATGTGTCTAAATGGATAGAAGTCATGCCTTGTCCCTCAGCAGATGCCAAAAACGCCAAAAGAATGTTTGAAGAAACCATCTTTCCCAGGTTTGGAGTTCCTAAATTAGTCATTAGCGATGGAGGATCACACTTCATAGATAAAAACTTTAGGAAATATCTGACTGATCAAGGAATCCAGCACCATGTAGCCACACCATATCATCCTCAAACAAGTGGCCAAGCTGAAACCTCTAATAAGCAAATAAAGAATATTCTACAAAATATTGTAGAGGAAATGGGAAGGGGCTGGCCTCATAAGTTGCATGATACTCTTTGGGCATATGGAACCGCATATAAAACCCCAATAGGCATGTCTCCTTATCAATTGGTCTATGGCAAGACTTTCCACCTTCCAGTAGAACTAGAGTTCAAGGCACATTGGGCCATCAAGAAATGGAACATGGATTTCGAGATGGCTGGACAAAATAGGAAGATGCAAATTTCTGAATTAGAGGAATGGAGAGAGAAAGCTTACCATAGTGCTAAGTTATATAAAGAAAGAACTAAAAGATGGCACGACAAAACGATCAAAAAGAAGGAGTTTCACTCAGGAGATAAGGTCTTACTCTTTAACTCCCGACTCTATCTTTTTGGCCATGGGAAGCTGCGAAGTAAATGGGAGGGACCATTTAAGGTCTTTGCGGTGTCACCTCATGGTGCTGTCACGCTAGAAAGTGATGATGGCCAACTTTTCAAGGTGAATGGTCAACGCCTTAAAATTTATCATGAGTTGGAAGAGGATGGAGAGATAGATGTGGTGGAGCTCATAAATCCTGAGAACTAACAATATCTATTTTAATGAGAAGAATCCTTTTTGACCTAAAAACCACTCAAATGCCCAATAAGAACCGTGAAGAAAGCCTTCTAAGGGCCTTAGAGTCATCACTAGAGCACCTGAAGGGTCTAGGGCGGGCAAATCCCACCAGGGACAGGGCACCCGCCGCCTCTAAGGCAGCGCCCGCCCCCCTTAATTGGTGAAAACGAGTCTTTTAACACGTGCTCGATGATCCACGGTTGCTGCAACATTCCTTCGCCCGAATTTCAAAAAGATTCGACTGGAATATTGCAAGGGGAGCTTATCCTTCCACCATGACCTTCTTCAAATATCCAATTCCATCTTCTTCATGATTTCACAACTCTCTAGCATCCAAAACCTACCTAGAACCCTAGCCACGGCCTCCATAAAGCGCAAGAGCATGTCGCCCAACACGCTCCGCTTCCTCATCGATGACAATGTACCCACCGACATCATCGACGCAGTTCCACTCGCCGTAGCAACTCCACCATGTACCCCAATCATATCTCCAGTGCAACAAAGCCCGAAAGCTAGCCAGGGGGCGGCGGGCGCCCCATCACCAGGGCAGGCGCCCCCCACCTTTCGTCTACCGCGCTCTCTGGCACTCCCAACACATTCCCCTATGTCGGGAATGGCAAGGAAAAGGGTCCGCGGTGACCTGCACGCTCGTCCCACCACCGGAGAGATCACCCCGAAGAAGGCTCTGACCTATCCCATGGAGAAGGATCTCCCCACGCCAACTCCTCCAAAGAAGGCAATGGTGTCGATTTCCAACTCTGACTCCTTGGCGGATAGCACCACCCGCAGCACAACTCCAAATCCGAAATGACAGAAATATGCTGTCTCGGGTTGTCGCATGCCGGATGGCCACTATGACAAGTGCTGCATCACCTTCCCGATTCCAGTAACTCCAAGACTTAGGAGGGGTCAATGTCCGCTCCTTCAGTTTGCCGCCATCGCACCCCGCCACCAATCGGTGTGCCGGGAGAGATGGAGCATAGCGGAGGGAACGATGCCACCATGGAGGGCCTCATGGCCCAAGTGAAAAAGGTGAAGGCTGAGAACAAGGCTTTAGAAGACAAGTTGGCTGAGCATGAGATGTGGCACTTTGATATGGAGGATAAGTTCACCACGCTGCGCAAAGCGTGCACCTCCAAGATCAAATGCCTCTACAAGGCAATGGGGCATGAGGACCTCTATGAAGCCCCATAGGGCTAGATTAAAATCTCATAGGTGTTTACATTTGATTTGATTAGTTTAATTATTCTTAGTTTGTTCACTTTAGTTCATTTATTTGAATTCAATCAGTTTTTGTACTAGCTCGAAATGAATAAAAAGCACCTATGATTATTTTACTCCATTTGTTTGTCGGTCCGCTGGTGTTTTCCCACCAGTAGGGCCTTTATTATTTTACATTTCCCTTTCATGAATAAAGATTAGGAATACCAAAAGAGAAAGTGTGGGGGAAAACACCGACACCACACCAATCTGCCGAAACAAGTGCCTAAGCAGCCTGAAAAGATTGTAACGTGACTAAAGGACGCCACCCGAGGCCTTTTGGCCCGAGTAGGAGGGCGGGCGCCCCCTTCAACAGGGCGCCCGCCCGGCCTCTGGTGCCCAACCTGTTCAGCTTCGCACACAGCGCAAGTATGACTCCTTCACAATTATTTTTTTGGCTTATTTCGAGCTATTTCATCCATAAATGCTCTTTAAACATTAAAACAACTTGTCACACTAGAATTAAAAAGTTATCCTGAATACCATGCCATACTTCGAAACATGACTTGTATAAGCTTTGTTCTTGTCAAATGCTTATGTCTTGTGATCTACTCTATTTAGTATGGTCTTCTTAAGTTGTTGATTAGTGTGAAATAGTAATGACTAGTATTGTCCATTCTTTACCTTGGAGAATATTTAAAAAGAGGAACGAATGAATTCATTACTCCTCATATGTGTTAAAATACTTACCAAGGCCAAAAAAAGGTAGCGTAGGAAAAACAGCCATATAGCTCTTTTGATTATACTTTGAGTTTTACCAAGCCTAATGATCTAAGTAGAGAGTTTTGTAATGCCTCAAAAATCAAGATTCTATACACCCCTGAGAGAACTTCCACATAAGAAGTATTCTTCCACTTCATGATTCCATCATTCCCCTATGCTTGACAGAAAAAATCCCATGAAACTTCAATCTCAGGGACATGGCTGAAAAAAGAAAAAAAAGAGAGAGAGCAAGTTCTATGATGAAAAAAAGAGAAAAAAGAGAGAGAGCAAGTGCTCTGATGAAAAAAAGAGAGAGCCATGATCTCCTGGGAATTGAAAGAGGGATGGATCAAAGAGTGAAAGCATATTCTACACACACCACTACATATCTTAGTTAGAGAGCATGACTTAACCCTCCTAATATCTTTTGTTTGGCTTAGCAAAATAAGTAAATTAAAAGATGCTCATTTTACTCCACTCACCTTGAGCTCCACAAAGGCCTTATGATATTTGTGAGTACTCTCTTGAAAACCAGAAAGAAACATACACTATGAGTGACTGAGAGTCTCATATGAGGAGAAAATGAATCATATTTTCTTTGAAAAACTAAAAAAAGCTCCAAGGTAAGAAAGGACTCACCTGCTCATAGCCATTCCACTTCTCAACAGCCAAAGGTATGATTTTAGCCACCGGAAAGATCATAAGTTTAGGTATGGGACTATAGAACAATGTTTATACATGATCAAGTCTAGAAGAAAAGTATGAGTCTGCACTAAGCAAATTGCTCGGGGCAAGCAAGAGTTTAGTGTGGGGCAGTTTGTTGATGGCTGCTAACACCTCAGAATACCGTCAACATAACAAGATACAAGTGACAAAATTTATGGAAAAGAGGCATAGTATGTTTGAATTTTACTCGGTTCCACTTGTACTTGGAGAATTGTGAGTGCAGGTGCAAAACAGGAGAAAATGGAGCAAACCAAGGCATTTGTGAATAGTACAAGTGATGGGAGCTAGGTAGGGGCCAAGTCACAGGGCACCCGCCCGACACTTGGTGCCATTTGCACCCTTCCACTTCATGGATCCGTGCCACATCTCTCCAAACAAGTTGTGGCACGTTGGTTCATCATCAATGGCTTAGAAACAGCTCACTCGGATCCGGAAGCCCTCTGGGTAGGGCCCCCCTTGTCCGGTTGGCCTGCCACAACCACAATCTAAGGGAAAGTCACCCAAGCACTTGTCGCCATCCAATTGGTGTCGGTTTTCATCCAAGGGAGATCAAGTGATGCGCCAAGGATTCATGGGCCCACATGTCATCCCCTATGGGCCACAAAACGCCTCTCCAACCAGAAACCGACGTACCAACCGACTCCAAACCGACTTGGGAGCATGATGGAGGGCCGTCGGATACGAAAGGCGGTTGTAGCACCCCAAATTTTGCTATTTTAGAAATAGAGATAAGTTAATTCAATTTTGTATTCTTGTACTTATGAAACATAGAGAATTAATATTTTGAATAAATTATAAAACTGATCTTGTGGTTTAGAAACTTGATTGTGCATTCATGCTATTGCATTTATATTTTTGTGATGAGTGGTCTTTGCCAAAACTAAAAAAAATCAAAATCATTTGTAAATGACTTTGTGATGTGAGTGGGTAAAGTTTTTCGAAAGGTATTTAGCACAACGATCTCTTTGGTATGTCTCTGTCTCTTTCTATAATCAAATTTCTTATTTTCCAACTCAATCTCTTCAATCGGAGTTTATCAAAATCTTTTCTTCAGCCCCAAATCACATTTTGGTGCTCCTCATTCATCAATTTTTATCTAAAATCTGCTTGGAAAATTTTTCGGATTTTTCTAAATCTTATTTCTACCCTTTTGAGTGGAAAATCTAATTTTTATATGCTCCAAAATATCTTTCATGTGCTCCAAATGCTTTATTTGGGTTCATCATGTTTCTAAATGTCTCTAGAAATTTTCTCATAATTGTTGGAGCCTTCGAGATATTTTTCGCGGATTAAATGCTAATTCTAGACTTTTCTAGAATCATTTTATACGTGAAATTATTTAATTCCGAAAATAATAAAATGTGTCATTAATTCTCAGCCCTCAAAGCCCATGTGCAATAATTCTAATAAACTCTTTTAGCCCATGGATTATTTACTAATGGGCTTTCATGAATATTTAAGCCCATTAGTGGAAGTGGGGTGTGCAACATCAATTAGTACCATATTGCTAATTGATGTTGAGGTGAAGAGTTCTCCTCCCTATATATATCGGCCAACGTTTGGTCAAGTCATACCAAAACTACCTCAAGTAATACCTCTAATTTGGGAATCCGATAGTAAATTAAAAAATTTCTCTTCTTTGTACGGCATTGATTCTCAACGGCTCTCGTACGTCACCATTGTCACAAGGTTCGTCCCGTCATTCTATATACCATAGTATCTTTCCTTGTAATCGATTCTTTTTTCATCCCTATCTTGTTTTTCGATGAACTTTTCTATTGACGTCGCTCCATTGATCGTTTTTCCGGCCACCATGTCATTAGGCACTGCTCATGTCTTCCTCTGGTTGCTCACCGCCCTTGACCTCTGTCCTACGCCCTTCCCTGCTGTGTGAACGTGAGCAGCAACGAACAGCAGGCAGCACAGCAATAAGCAGCAGCAGCAAGCCAGGCCGACCTCCCCCTTGACCGAAGCTAGGCAGCAGGTGGCGATCTGTACGTACAGGCAGGAAGGAATTAGATGGAGAGGTACAAGATGAAGTTATTTACAAGTTTGCCATCATTTATATTTTTTGGGCGTTTCTCAATTTTTGTTCCGATTTGATCGATTCAAATTGCATTAGATTCGTAACTTGAAATTCTACATCTTTATATCATTATTAATTATGTTTTCAACTTTTTAATTTCATGGTTAGATTTAATATATTATTTTTACAAAGGAAAACCGTATTTAATTCATAACTCATTCGTTTCAACTCCGATTTGGACCAATCAAGTTGCGTTGATTTCGTAGTTCTATAAACTATGTTTTGGTAGTGTTGTTTAATATGTTTAAAGTTTAAAAATTACTTATTAATTTAATATTTCATTAATCACCTGTTTTACAAATAAAAGCAAATCCTCTGGTAGTTGTATCTTTTCAACCGTAATTCCGATTAGCGTGATCTTCGTGTCTGTGTGCCCGTAGCAACACGTAGATTTGTTTCATAAACTTTTTAACTTATATTTTCATTGATTGGTGTATTGTTCTAATAGAATATCATACTTGTATGCTATGCATGTATGTGTTGGATGCTTGTATGGTGCTTTATGATCGTGTCCAGTCGGTGAGATTTACATGGTGATCAAGAAGCAATTCATTGAAGGTTTGAATCAGAGAAAGAAATCTCAAGTTTAAGGCAAGTATAGCATGGGACCATCCTTGTTACCTATTCACCATTAATCACTTTAATTCATGTTGCATGTGTCTAATTTGTTACCCGTGAGGACATCCTAATGATTGTTTACCTTATACCTTGATACCTATGGGAACTGCATGTATATGGGTAGACTTTGCTAGTGCTTGATTTAAATTAATATGATTTGAATATTGATTAATGGATATATGCAACGAAGGATAAAACTTGCTTTTTAACATGGACTCAAGGGGCTAGAGCATAGTTTTTATGATGCTCTAGATTCTCCTCCCTAAGGACTAATCTGTCAGCAAAAGCTGGGACTTACAGTGCAACCATGAGAGCTATATGGCTCTGGCTTTAGTCAAGTACGAGGACATTTTCTAACTTGTTAGTGGTTACCGAAAGGCGCCCAAGGAAAGCCTTGGTTGCAGAATGGCTTCTTGTCTCTCAAAGTGTGTATATGCTGCGTGTACTGTACCACTTTGCTAGAGGGCCTCCATTCGCCTAGCTGCTTACACTTGGCGGCTACTAACTTGTTAGGGGGAGTCTTTTGAAAGACTTCATAGTGAGACCCTGTTATGCACCTTGGTAGTGTAGTGTGGGCCTTGCAAACCCCAACACTTGGGAATCACGACTCATGGTGAAAGTGCACAACCTCTGCAGAAGTGTAAAACTGGTATATCAGCCATGCTCACGGTCACGAGCGGCCCGGAAAACTCACAGAATGTTGGATACTTAGGGGAAGACGAGACACATGGACTCAGATGATGATGGGCTATGATGGACTTGGATGAGAATATTTCACTAATGATAATTATGTGGGTTATTTGGGTTAAGCATAACTATTGCTAATTTAATGTTAAATTTTGACTCATTAAAAGCAAACCGCTGTTAAACCCGTGTCTATCCTTTTTGAGCCTCATAAACCCCATGTTATGTTTGCTGAGTACGATATGTGCTCACTCTTGCTATATCAACAACAGTTAGACTTGTGGTCAACCAGTCAGCTGTGTCCCTGTGGAATTGGCGTCTACACTTGAAGATCGGAGTGTCCTTCCGCTGTTTGCTACTTAAGGTTATATTCTAATTATTATTACGTTATGTATTTAAGCATTATCTTTTGATATTACCTTCTATTTGTCGTCTTATGTGTGTGACTGATCCTTGGACGCACATAAGATTATGCATTCAATTTTTATCCTTAAAATTGGGTGTGACAGCGGTGGATCATAGGGCGGCCGCCCTACCCCCTCGGGTGCCCGCCGCCTCACTTCCTCCAAACCGACTCCAAACCCAAGTACCCCAGGGGTCCCTAAACACTATAAATAGGGGTCACTGGTTCATTTGTAAGGCAGACTATGAAGCTTAAGTGAGTTAGATACTTAGATACAAAAGATAGTCTCAAGTAGAATGTGTAGTACCCCTACAATTAGAGAGTGAGGGAGTCACTTCTCTGAAGAGAAGAGGACGAATCCAAGGAGGAGCCGGGCTTGTCGGCAACCTCTTCTATGGTGTACCTCTGCGCTTCTTTATGGTAATCAAGTCCCTCTTTCTTATTTAATTATTGTTATACTTTAAGTCCTTGTTTGCTTGTCTCACTGCTTGGTTAGAGTGCTCTAGTTCTTGGATCCGAATTAGAGTAGTAACCTTATATATTAAGCGCGGTGCTTAGGCTATATCTTACCCGTGAGTGCGGCTAGGCCCACGGATAGTAATGGTAAGTTCTAGGTGGTGACTGCCCTAAATTCCTCTGGATTCCACCACGTTCGGTCTAGTTTTATCATCGTAGAGCTTGTAGATGTACGGTGCCTAATCAGTCTTACCCTAGGCGAGTTTAGGACTTTGCATGCTCACAGTAAACAAATCTTTGGTATATCATACAATTATAGGGACTACCATTTGGAACCTTCTCTTTCTACCCTGTCCTTAGATCTAGCCTCCTATCACATACGTTCCCTATGGATTCAATATAACCTGGGACTACTCCTACGGAAGAGCTACATCTGACAACCGTGCGCTTGCGGTTATTCCGTTTGCCACCCCAGGTGTCAACAGCCGCCGCCGGAGCCGCCGGTGTCGGGTGGGCCGCGCCGGAGGACACCGCGTCGGAGGGCGCTGCCACCTCAGTGCTGGCGGACGGCCCGGCTCCGTAACGTCCCCGATGGCCACTACACCACCACCAGCAATGCAGCTGGCTGCCGGCTCGGCGCCGGTGGCTGCCCTCCCCGCCTCCCCCGCCTTCCCCCCTCCCTGCACCTCCATCACCCCCTTCCCCAACCCTAGCTTCCTCCCGGGTCACCCCACCGTCGCCGGAGGCGACGCTGGTTGTCGGCCCGGCGCTGAAGGCCACAACTGTCACAGCTTCGGCCGGATCCGCTGTGGCTCCGCCTGGCCCCGGCGGTTCCCCTCCTTCCCGTGCTCTTGAGTGGGCTAGTAGGGAGCCCTCGGCTCCACCTTCGACGCTAACCGAGCTAGTCTTCATTGAGGACGTTGTTGAAAGCGAGGATCAGGAAGACGACAAAGACGACAACGTCGATGCCAGTGGAGCAGCGCTGGCATCTGCTCCCTTGTCGACTGGAGTCGGCCTCGACGCGTTCCTTGTACACCCGTCTGCCCCCACTCCGAGCTCGTCGTCCACCTTGTCTCCTACGGCCGCCCCTTTCTACCCAGGAAAGTACACGGCTCGACGGACCAAGGCCCTTCGGTGGGCTGACAAGGACCCCCTGACGCAGCCTCAGCGCCAGTCTCGTCGGCGCCCTACCTGGACAATGTTCGTCGGGGACCGCTATCATCTTCGGCGCGGTTGACGCCGCTCCCGCCGCGCACCTGGCCTTCCTTGGGTGATGCAGTGACGAGCCTTCACTGCGCTGGCCGATGGGGGGAGCGTCGGCGTTCGCGACAACAATTGGTGCACGCCATGTCGCCTCGCCCAGTGGAGGGCCGCACGCTGGCACGCCAGCGCCTCGGCCACCACCGTTGGGTCTCCGCCCCTGACGCTGGCGGGTGACGAGAGATCCTCCACCGACAGGAGACGTGTCCGCCAGCCGCGTCGGCTGCGCCGCTTGGCCCGGATCGAGGGGGTCGGCCTGCAGGTCGTTGACCACTGGGGCGTATCCTGGACAAGCTGCACGGCAAGTGCCTTAACTGTCTCTCTTCCTCGCACAGAGTGGCCACCTGCAGGCTGTCCGAGCGATATCTGTGGTGCAGGGGCTTTCGTCACATTGCGCGTGACTGCAAGCAGCGCAGGCACATGGGCGATCGGCCTTCGAGTGGTCATGCCGTCGTGGTCCGGCAGACCTTGGTGGTGGGCACGGACTTGGCGGAGCCACAACAATCACCACCGTCCTTGCCACCGATGGTCGACAGCAGCGCGCGCGGGGCCGACGCAGGCGTCAGAGGCACCGCAAGAGGCCGGCTAGGTCCGTCGTCAAGCTCATGGGATCGCTTGCCGTCCCCGCCGATGACACCACCACCACCGCCTCCACTACTACACTTTGCTCCCCTAAGCCTGATCTGCTCACGGAGGTGATGTGTCGGTCCTTTGTGCCTGCGGTGCGATTCGTCTTCATCAACCCGATGCTGGACGAGCTTGCCACATCACTCGGGGCGTGCTTGCAACATCACCCAGCCTCCGTCGATCCGATGCTGGATGAGATTGTCGCTTCAAGCGTCGACCTCGCTGCAACGGCCAGTCCAACGGCCGTTGATAGCATCGTCGATGAGGATGTTGTTTTGCAGGAGGCCGGGAACGATGGTGCCTGCAATGACGGGATGGAGGACATTGATGCTTGCGCCTCCTTCTGCCTGCAGATGTTCAAACCGATCCCTGATCCGCTGCTACCGAGGCCTGCCTCACCACCTAAGGGTGATGTTCAGAAGCGGGCCGACATGCCGAGTAGCAGAAGGTTGATGGCTCTCGCCCGCTCTAGCCTGCGTTTGGCAGTTCGTCCGTCCACCGTGCCGGTGGCAGAGCGCGCCCAGCATAAGCTTAAGCGCGAGATGGAATTTCTCAACCAAAAATCGGCAGCACCAGATGCAGCAGTCACGGCGTATGTTGACTTGTTTGGTCAAGGCCTCCCGGAGCAGGCGATCGAGGCACTCAAGGCCGCGACGAATTTGAACAACAAGGAGCTTTGCGAGGCCCTTGCTGCAGTGGCTGCAGAGTCAGGAGTGGCCAAACTGGAGTTCTCATGATAGTGGGAGTTGGCCACCTGTTGTATCTGTGTGTGAGTAGTCTGTATTGACTTTGCGTCTAGTTTGACGGTCTGTCAAATTTAGGAAGTTGTTTTACGCTTCTTGCGTATGTAATTCTCTCCTCTTCTTATTAATATATGCCGGCCATGTGCTGAATCTTTAAAAAAAATTGTTATGCACAGCGTTATGCGGTAATAACAACGACCTTTTGTCCTACATATATATTTTGTTAAGCTTGCCACGTGCAGGACATGTGTAGCATGCATGCATATGCTGTTATGGAGAAGTGCGCAACTGAATTCGATCCGATTATAGCTCGTGGACGTAGCTCGGCGGAGGAGGATGCGACAATGGTGGTGCTGCTCCTGGCCGATTTGAACGACCTGCTGCTGTGCGATGTGGCCGCGAGCCCGACTCCGCCGCCGCTGATACCAACGCCATCGCCGCCGTCACCAGTTACTCTGCAATCACTATGCCAGAAAACGTTATCTGTGACGCGTCTAGATGGTCATTAGCGACACGTAAAAGACGCATCACTGTTTTCGCATCTGTGATAAGAAAACATTAATGACGCGTAAAAACGTGTCACTAATAGCCTTTATCAGTGACGCGTCTAGTCTATACTCATCACTGATAGATAAGGTGCTATCAGTGACGCGTCTAGTCTATACGCGTCACTGATAGCCTTTATCAGTGACGCATATATACTAGACGTGTCACTGATAGCCCCTTATCAGTGACGCGTATAGACTAGACGCGTCACTAATAGCTCTTTTAACAGTGACACATATAGGGAAAACGTGTCACTGATAACAATCTTAAAAAACAAAATTTAGGTGGCTGTTTTTATATACAGCACAATAACAAATAAATCCACACTTTTCAATACAAGATCCACTCATTTAATACAAGATTCACAATCTCTATTCCATCCAAATAGGCCAATATGGTTGTGAAAAAAGACTACATTATGCTAGGGCTGTGAAGAAATCTAAGTTTTGTTTTGCAGACTCCTCTGCCAAGCTGCTGTGAAGATGCCAGCGTCCTACTAGCCCACCATTATCTGCAAAGTTAACGAAAACATACGCTCATTTCAAACAAAAATAATGAGAATTGAAAATCCTAGTAATTGCAGCTAGCATTCTTCAGCCATATCCTAAATAAATGGGTTAGCCTTGTGTCTAGCTGTGAATCAAGGACTATAACTGATCTATGCTCAAAATGAATACAGGCAAGTAGTCATGCAACTAAAAATGTTTGTTTGATGATGCTACTTGCTACACTACATGTATAAGAGAGAGAACATGGCAATAGCACTTCCAGCTAGTAGAAGTTCATTAAAAAAAATGAATTGTACCAGCTGTATTTTTCAAAAGTACTGTTGTTGTTTGCAGCAAAGCAACATACCTTGCAAAATGAGTGGAGTTCATCCACTAGCTGTGCTCTCCTATAGAATAACTTAGTGGTAAGCTCACTACCTCTGTTACAGATTTGTAGGTAAGCCAAGGTAGCAGTTCTGCTGCTGCCCACCTCAGCCTCCTGTCAATATAATCCTGACAACAAAATCCTTCTTGTATGTTAAATACCTCAAATTCCGCATTGATGCATGCTAAAACATCACTAGCAGGTTCCAAATGTTTATGCGCAGGATAGCTTTCAGGTACCTACATGGAGACAACCTTCCAGTTTCAGCAATCAGCTGTAGCAAATTACAGAATAGCATAAATGTCAAATCTTACAGAGACTCAGAGTCAGAGAGCATAATTTGAGGTGCTATGGCACTTAGCATTTTCAAAAAAAGCAAACACAATACGCATGTACAATGAATAATTATTTATAGATATAATCTCACAGACTTCAGTGCTTCAGTATTTCACCAGAACACACAATGCATCAATGACGCAATACTTGACTACTTGCACACACATGTAAATGACTGAACTAGTAATGTCAGACTAAATAGGAGGGCTCAGCATGAATATCACAGAAAAACATCAAAGGAACACAGGGATATACACACACACAGATCCTATATATATATACACACACACACATCAGACACGTACCACCATTTCATGTTGTGTGGATTATAGATTTCATGAACAGAGGAGCCTCTGAATTTTTGTGATGCACGACTAAAACTCAATAGAAGCCGACTTACGGGTGTTTGATGCAGCAGATTTAGCAGAGGAAGCTGATTGCGCACCTGCACATGGTAACATCAATTCAGTAATGATATAATTGCTGTGCAGGCCAAATTAAGTGGCATAAATATATATTTAAAAGAAATCACAGAAATCTTAATCAGTTATTCCCAAATCTTAAATCGCCCAGATGGAAGCAGCGTAAAGAAAAAAAAAACATAAGATAAAAAATCTTCAGGAAGCTGTTATTTACAAGCTTAATGTGGTTATTTAAACAAACTTACTGTAGTTATAGATTTCAGTCAGCCCTGTTCACTTTAAAGGGAATACATTAAAAGGAGCTCAATTAAGGTGTCCATGTTTAGTGGGTTCAGAATTCTACTCTTTAGGAATACTACCCTGAAGCTTGAGATCCCAATAGGGTGTAGAGGAGAGCCAAAGCATATTACCTGTAAAGCAACAAAAAAAATATCTAATGAGTACAGCCAGAACTTAGGACAGCACTGAGTTATGCAGTTCGCTTCTAGCTTAGTAGCTTACAAACATGTACCATATTATAGTATTGAAATTGATTAGCATGCTGCAAGCAGGGAAGTAACATAGAAATTTGGCTTATTAATTGTACCAGGCACAATCTGCTAAAGTGAAAGGGGTGGAGATTTGAGTATACCATAACATAGCTTGTTAGGTCCCAACGCTGGAGGACTGGTTCAGTCACCCAAAGAAGATATCTCCCCAAGTGCACAAGGCTACAGGTTGAAGGAAAATAGTAATCAGTAAGGGTAGATAGCATTATGAGCTCCAATCAAAACAAATTGAATAAAAATAGCCAGTGATCCAAAGTAGCTCTACAAAAACCATAGTGCTCAATTGACCACTAATGTGGTTCATGGAAGGATGCATGAGCAAAGTAGCAAATATTGCTTACTATAATATACTTATATACCAGTGCAGAAGATCACTTTGCTAAGCCAAACAAAAGTAATCAATGCACAATCCTCTTGAACATGAATCTGGACACACCAAAGATGGCCTATCGAGCCTTGACGAAAACAAATCATTATACTTTTTAGAAACATGCAGTTCAAAGACACTCTATAGAATAACAAAACTGGACTGATAGGAGTGGTATCACAAAACAGAATGAGAAACATTTGGAACCTTGAGGTCTCTATGATAGACGCCCTTTTCATGGCAAGAGCTGACACTATCATTCAGCTACTGAAAGAGCCTCCTTCCTTCTTGCGCCAAGAGTTTCCCCTAGCCTATTCAGTTGTGGCAAAGAAAGCAACAGGGCGAATGAGATGTCTTCCTTCTTTTTTTCGGGAGTTTTCCCATAGGTTCGAAATAGTGCTCCATGATCTCTCTATCAGCATCAAGGCCTGGGGTGCGCATCATCGCCACAGGCCCGTGCTGCCGCTTGGGGTCGAGGGGAAGCCAGCGGGAGGGAGCTGCAGCTCTGGTCTGCACCGCCGCTCGGGTCCACATACCGCCGTAGGGTACGCCGTCGCTCTACTCCGCGTCGAGCTGGAGGAGCTCCCTGGCGAATCTGGCCATGGCGCTGCCAGAGGAGTTCCCTGCTAGATCTGGCAGCTCGCGGCTGTGCGGACTCCTCGCGGCCGGACTCCTCGCGGCCGTGCGGACTCCACACTGCGGGGCGGACAGTTGCCGCGGCGGGGCGGCCACTTGCCGCGGCTGTGCAGGCGGCGGCGGCGTGACGGATGGGGGGGCGGCGGCGGGGTGATCGAGGGAGGTTGGTGGCGGGGTGAGCGACGGGTGGGAAGTGCCGGGCCATTTGTTTTGAACGGAGAGCGAGGGAGCCGGGGTGGACGATTCCCTTTCACGGGTTAAGATAAGATTTTCGGTCAGCTTATGACGCGGGTTAAGTAAATATATCATAGATATCTTCTTAAATTAGTGACGCGTTTACACAACACACGTCATATTTTCTATCTATGACACATTTTGTCAAAAAGAGTCACTGATATCACCTTCTATCAGTGATGCGTCTAAATAAAACACGTCACATTCCTTATTTGTGACGTGTCTTGTTAACCCGCATCACAAATACGTCCATCTATCTGTGACGCGTCTCAACAACACGCGTCATATTTTTTATCAGTGACACGTTTTGTTTGCAATGGTCACTGATAACGTTATTAATGACGCGTCTTGTTTGTAGACCATGGGCAACAGCTTATCTGTGACGCGCCTCGTTAACCCGGATCACAGTTAGACTATTGGTGACGCGTTTTGTTTCTGTGTCACCCATCGATGTGTTACTGGTAGTAGTTTCTGGCATAGTGAATTGAGGGTCAGGTGAGCCGCGCTCATGCCTAGAGCCCTAGAGCGAGAGCCGAGGAGCCGCGGTGGACCGTGGAGCGAGCCTTGAGAACATTAGGAGCCAAGTGAGCCGATGACGAGCGCCTCTCTTACCGGCCGTCTGATACGAAGCTGTGTCACGTCATCGGCTCACTTGGCCCCTAATGTTCTCAAGGCTCGCTCCACGGTCCACCACAACTCCTCGGCTCTCGCTCTAGGGCTCTAGGCATGAGCGCGGCTCACCTGACCCTCAAATGCAGAGTAACTGGTGACCGCGGCGACGACGTCGGTATCAGCGGTGACAGAGTCGGGCTTGCGGCCACATCACACAGCAGCAGGTCGTTCAAATCGGCCAGGAGCAGCACCACCATTGTCGCATCCTCCTCCGCCGAGCTACGTCCACGACGGCGGCGGCGGTGGGCATGTGCGTGCAGGAAGCGGCGTCCAACTGCCTCGGACGAGCCGAGCCGATAGCAGCCAGCCGGCCTTGCACCTGAATAGGAGTAGCCGATATAGGTTACCTACATCGACAGTCAGATGCGAAGTTGTGCCACGCGTCGTGCATCGGGCGAGGGAGTGCATCGGGACGCAATGGACCCGGAGTCCACTCAATTTATTTCCAAAACTTTACGCGTGTGACCGGGACGCGTCCCTTGCTCTCTTCTTTAATTTGGCGCGTTTGAGAGACAAGGTAATAATACTCTTATTGACTCGTCGGCCACTCGAAGGCATCAATTTGTACTAACGAATTTAAAAAAAATCTCCCATACAAATACATTATTTTTACAGACGATTTGTTAAGGCAACCGTATCTACAAAACAATTTGTACTAGCTATTTCTTTCGTTTAATTTCTTCTGGCGTATGATAAGAGAAACCGTCTGTAGAAATCGAATCGCAGCGTGAAAAGAAATCATCTGTGTATTAGTGTCCTGATTTACACACTCAGTGGGACCAGCACAACAGAATCGTAACCCTAGCTAGCCTGCGGGCGTTACATGGGCCATGGCAATGTAACGAGAAGAAGCAATGTCATCCCAGCGAACTGCTATACACATATTACTTGGATGTATCTATCGATGGATCTCTCTATAAACCAGTGCATGCGTCTGCCACACATTTCTAGCACTCGAACGCATCTCATCACACTATGCATGGAGTCACGAGTATTATCTTGAGCGTGAAGTGACTTGGCAGCAAAGCTCCGCCTCAGGCAACGTCATGAGAGAGCTAGGTGGTGTCAATAATATCCCTCTCTAGCTTATTAGCTGTAGTTGTTATCTCGGCTCGTCGAAACGGCGACCGGTCAGATGGAAAGAGGTGTTGGCATGTATTTTCATGATCGAATGATTAATGTAACTGGAGAGGAACCGAACTGAAGAGTCGGTATGGTACGTACTAGATTGCTGCTACATCGAGTGAATATATATATAGCTAGATCGAGTGAATGTATATATTGTGTTTCAGTTTGGTGTTTACTAGTATTGCACATTTCTCTTAATGGTGGGTTTTTCTCCTACAGACAGTTTCTCTTAACATACGTCAGTAGAAATTAAACGAAAGAGAACCGCCTAACAAACCTCCACTAAACATCATGGATTTATACTGGCGATTTCTTAAAAAAACCGCAAGTACAACCAGTGAGCCTTTCCTACGATTAAATATTTTTTCTGTTATTTTTAAAAGCCGATTTGGGATGGAGTAATTCAGAGGTAAACTTGACATTGTTGGGCTTGGGACTTACAAAACAATTAGACCATGCTTGGCACGTATCAATTGCTTCTTGAGCTATTGTGACTTGGTTTTTACAAACATCTCTTTTAAACTATATTCATGTTTGAGACTCCTTTTTTGTACTTGTACAAAGGAATGGAGAGAAATGAAGCTGAAAAATAGTAGCTTTTCAAGTAGTTTTCAACAGTCTCTCACTCATTTCCCTCTATCAGTCATGCATAAAGTTAGTGATAAAGCTATTTTTAGTCTTTTCTCAAATAGCACAACTTCACCATGAAAGTTGCTCGTAAAGCTAAACTAATAAAACAGAGTTGTGACAAACGAGACCTTAATTTGCTGCCGCAACTTAACTTCAAAAATATATACAAAATGTGTATCACTAATACACAAAACTTAACCAGTGGCGGTCGTTTTGGCTTAACCGAGGCGGTCAGGGCAACCGCCTCGGACCTAAGGTCACAGTTAATCGTGGTCTTAACCGAGGCGGTTGGCCAACCATCACGGTTAATTGCGTTAACCGAGGCGGTTGAGTAAAGATAACTGCAACGGTTAATTGTATTAACCGAGGTGGTTAGCTTTACACTACCTCCATGGTTAATGTGTTAACAGTAGGCGGTTATCTTAATATAATCGCCACCGCTAATATTTTTAGGAATAAAAAATATATTTTTGTAATATTTGAATTTGATTTCAAACCGAAATTTCTGATATTCGCATACATTCAAAGTAGAAAATGCACGTCCAAAGTATAAACACGTAAATTATATTTAGCCTTATGTCGTACATATGTATCCCCCGTATGTCACCGTCGTTATTACGAAACGTTTACTTCTAAACAAATCACATCACATTATAGTTTCAGTATGGCCTAAGCTAATCGAAGATGTCCAGCAACTTGTAGTCATCCATGTTTAGACCACTGGTACTCCAGTTGCGCAGCTTCTTGTACTTCTCCGCTATCGCGAGCTCTCTTTTAGGATCGGAGAACTTACCCCCACATGACAACAATCGTCCGTGACACACTTGCAAATGTCAGTTATTGTTCGCTTGATGTTTCTATGATCCACTTTTTTCTTTTTTCACCTTCTCATTGATTTCTTTAGCTGGCGCCAGCCCTGGTGGTAATTTCCGCAAGCCGTGAGGACCTCATAAACATAGTATCCACACAGGGCTGAGCCGTCAAGTTGCTTGGCACTCTGCATGCAAAATAGAAGTAATGTAAGATACAGGATATTATCCGTGGCGGGTAGCAGTGCATGGTAAGTACTCGCACTGGAAATTCTCTCCTCACGGCCAAGTGTGTGCCTGTCTCTCGGACCTCCGATCATAGGTGGTGGGGTCTTCCACGCACTTCCTATACGCGCTATATATATGGCAAAACACTGGTGTTAACTTATATGATAAACACTAGTAATGTAAGCGTGTGTTGTTGTCACTTACTATCGCAGACAGTGCTCGAAATTCTTATACCCATCTTTGTTGCTCGGGTTCTACAAAGAGTCAAATATGACGGACTTTCCATCCTGACGATAGATGACCAGTGGCCGCTGACTCCCAAGCTGCACAATTGAATCAATGTGGAAAGATACACACATAAGTTATTGTACTTTGACCCATAAGTTATTGTACGTATCATCTTGACATACCCGAACTGGTGGGCGGCAAAGATACACCCATTCTCTGGGACCTTTTTCATGACATGTAAGAGGTACTGTCCCTTTCTGTACTTGATCTCTCCTATCAGTCTTGTACGGACTTCCGCTCTCTGTATCCCTTCCAAGTTCACGAGTTCAGGATGCGTGTCCGGTATTCCATGGCCAATTATTGTCCTCTGGCTAATATGCATAGGAGATAGGTACAAAATAGGTTTTCCTAGTTCCTTGCATACATAGGCTTGCATCCTAAAGACATAAGTCATCGTCATGACATTGTTAGTTTGATCATACGTAATTAACATACCTATAGTGATTCGAAGATACGATATAACTTACATGGCAAAAAAAGTCACTTGGACAACGTCGAGATCCTTGCACCGTAGCATCCTATGCATGTCATGGAAATCAACAGGCATGAAAGTCTCGTCGTCCACCAAGTGGAAGTACTCCTGCGGGACCTTCACAACAAAATCCTTCATGCCTAGCTTCACAGCATGCATGTACCAGACGTGGAACCTCTGAACCTCCCACTCCTCCTCAGATCGCCCAAGGTCAACATGAATTTGCTATTTTCATAGTTATCTGGGCAATCTAGACTTAGGGGCCAAAATTTTATCGGGGTTCGCTCCCTGTAGGGGCAACATGGAAAAAGAATGTTATGTCCATCTACGCGCACATAAGTTGTTGAAGATGTTTAGTTACCATAAGCATACATACCTTTTGAACGCCATAGAGTACTTGAACTCTTCGGCTATGTTGGATGCCACCCATTGCTCCGTGGTGAGGTGGGCAGGTTTGTCCGTAGTAAGGTCGGCAGGTTTGTCCTCCGCTTCATCATCTGGTTTCTTCGGTGCTGAAGGACATTTCTCACTACCCTGTGTTAGGGGCGGTGTCTCGTTGCCCGATGGACCCCCTGTGCCTCCTTGAGGGCTGCTCTTGTCGGGCCACAGTGCAGGACTGTTGTCTAGGCCTACAGCGTCGTACTTGTCATTGTCATCGTCAGAGTCGTCGCCACCATCATCATCTCCACCACCCGATGGCGACGAGTGTGGCTCCGTGGGCTGCGATGGCGGAGACGTCTGGAATTTTAAGATGATGTCTTCCTTGTTCCATAGAACAAACGACGCGATAGTACCGCCGAGGTACCTCACCCCTTTTTCAGTTGGGTACTCAAGTTCTTCTTCATCATAATCTCTGTGGGTCCAAAGGATCTCTACCCTGGCATAGTCATGCGGGATCGGCCTGTTGTTGTATGTGTCACCGCTTTCCATGGGGTGCACTAGTCCATTGGCAACAACCTTCTTATTGGTCATCTTGCAGTCCGATTGGAATATAGAGCGTGCAATCCCTCGGCTCCACGATGTCATAGACCGGGTACCACTATTAACCATAGCGGTTATCCTAAGGAAACCGCCTCAGTTAAGCCTTTTTGAATTTTTGAGTTTTTAGGTTTGATGTAAGAGTGATATAGAGTCGTAGTAGAATAGAGTAGTAGTGGTAATAGGAGTAGGAGTATTAGTAAGCGTAGTAGTACGAGTAGTAGTAGTAGCAAGCGTAGTAGTAGAGTAATAGTAGTAGGAGGAGGGGGAGTAGTAAGAAGCGTGGTAGTAGTAGTAGTAGGAGTAGTAGTCGTAGTCGTAGTAGGACAAGTAGTGGTAATCGTAGTAGTGGTAGTAGTAGTACTATGAGTAGTAGTAAGCGTAGTAGGAGGAAACGTAGTAGAGTAGTAGGAGGAAGAGTAGTAGAGTAGTAAGCGTAGTAGTAGAGTAGCAAAAGTATAGTACATTGGTAGGTACATGAAAAGTTCTCGTTAATGATTAGGTGAGTACATTGTTACATAAATGTGTGGCGTACATATCACTTTGGTCGGAGTGATCCTATGATAGACTTCTTCTCACCGTCGGGGCAGAAACATGGCTTCATCTTGTTCCTGCTCACGCGGTTCTCAACGATCTTGATCTTGCGTGGATGATCGGTAAATAGAGAGAACTCTGCGTAGTTGTTGTATTCTTCAGGACTCTGGACTCCATCAGCTCCCACGATCCGCTGCTTTCCTGACACAACCACATGCTTGTTGGTCTCTTTGGGCATCGGATAGTAGGCTACCTGAGCGACGCGGTTTGCAAGTACCCACTCATCATCTCTGTAGGTGACACTTTGGAGATCAACGATTGTTAGCCCATACTCATCCATGACCATACTTCGGCTTGACCCACTGGCACCGGAAGATGGGTATCTTTAGGTCATCGCCGTAATAAAGTTCACATATCTCTTCCATCTGCCCATAGTATGACTTGATGTCCCCTATCGCGTCATCGATGCTCTCATATCGAACACCGCAGTTTTGTGCCGTACTCTTTTTGTCCTTCTCTTTTGTGTGGAACCTATATCCATTGATGTCATACCCTTGCCACGTGGTGACTTGGCTAGAAGGGTCGGATGCTAGATTTGATTCTTCAATGCAATCATTCGATACGTCCTGATTTTTTATCCATGTCGTGAAATGCATCTTGTGCTGCTTCTGTGCCCACGCCTCCGTGCGTCCAACACTAGCGCGGCGTATCTCCTTCAGGTGCTGCTCAACCCACTTGTCCATTGACATTAACTGATTGAGGGCGGCTGTGATGTGCATCTTGCATGATATCGCCGTCTATATCAGTTCGTATTTTCCTCTCGGTGCACCCCATCTCTGTTGTTCTGCCTTCATGCGGGTGGACGGGCATCCTAATAGCATTTCCATCCCAGACGTATCTTGTGAAGTAGTTAACGGCCTCCTCTGTTGTGTATGCCTCAATCATTGAGCCTTCTGGGTAAGCACGGTTATGGACGTATCTGTTGAGGGTGGACATGAACCGCTCATACGTCCACATCTGATGCAAGTATATAGGCCCAAATTCCTATATTTGATCGACCATGTGCATCATCAGGTGTGGCATAATATCAAAGAAAGAGGGTGGGAAACACATCTCAAGCTGGCAAAGAGTCTTTGCGATGAACTCGTTTAGGGCAGGCAGCTCAGCTTCATCGATGACGTTCTGTATGATGCGGTTAAAGAAGTAGGACAAGGGCGTGATGACCATCTTCACGTACTATGGACCGATAATCCTGATCACAATTGGAAGGAACACCGTCAGCATGACATGGCAGTCATGAGAGTTGAAGTGGGTCATTGTGAGGTCTTTCATCGAGACCGGGGCTCTTAATGTTCGAAGAGAAACCGGTCGGCACCTTCACGGCCCGAAGCCATTGGAGGAAACCTGTGCTCTCATCTTTTCTTAGGTTATAGCTCGCGCCCGGAAGGTCCACTTTATTTCTGGCTTGTGACGCCGTCGGGTGGATTTCATGCCTGATGTCATGGTTCACAAGATCCAGACGTGTCTTGAGACCATCTTTCGTCTTAGTCTTGATGTTAAGCAGGACCCCGATCATGCTCTCGAAGACATTCTTCTCCAGGTGCATGTCAATTGCATGGGGTATATCTAGCTCCTTCTAGTATGACAGGTACTTGAAAAAAGGCTAGGGTAATCGGTGATGGTGACAAAGATGATGGCTTTTAGAGTGAACTCCTTCTTGTCGAACGCATCCATCATGTCGACCCCTACCTCCCATAGTATCTGCATATCCTCCATCAAGGGCTCCAAGAACATGTCTATATCATTGTCGGGCTGCTTCGGTCCTGAAATAACTATGGTGAGTAGAAGGTACTTGCACTTCTGGCATAGGTGTGGAGGTAGGTTGTAGATGGTGAGGGTGACTGGCCACGTGCTGTGGGTGCTGCTGAGATCGCCAAAGGGATTCATCCCGTCGGTACTCAGCACGAACTTGATGTTCCTAGGCTCGTCCCAAAACTTTGTGAACTTGGCGTCAAAATGCTTCCACTGCTTGCCATCGGACGGATGTCGCTAGCTTGCCATCACCCTTCACACGTTCAGGAGATGCATGACATGACATAAGCTTGGCATCCTCTGAATTCCCAAATAGTGCACGCAACTGATCGATGACGAGCAGGTACCACACCGACAGGGCAGGACTTTTCCTGAGTGTATAACCCTCTTCTTCTTCGTCCTCAAGAGGCGGCTGTTTGTTGGCCTTCTTCTTCTTCTTCGGCCCTCTCGAGGGTACCTCCTCATCACCCACGTGACAACCAATATTTTTCTTGTAACGACTCGCGTCGCAGCTCTTCAACTTTCCAAAGTCTCTCCGAAATAGAATACAATGGTTAGGACATGCATGAAACTTTCTAAGCATCATCGCCACTGGCCGGATCAGCTTCTTCGCCCGATGGTATTGGCGGGCACATTGTTACCCTCTGGGAAACTGTCACCAAGGATACGTAACAGGTCGTTGAAGCAAGTGTTGGTCATCTTGTGGCGAGCCATCAACATAAGCAATTGGAGATTGAAACGAAGCACAGTCCTGCTGTGGACATTTCCCCCCATCCTTGTACAGGAATCAATTGTCACCTGCTTCATCACTCTGAAATTCTCGAGCCATTTTGGATCCCCAAACAAAATATCATTATAATCCTGACAGTTAGCAACCCGCTCAATAAACTCTGCATCCTCCGGCAGCAACATGTCAACGATAGGGTCACCTCCCCTATCGCAAGCGTCGACAGTCATCTGCCATGTCCTGAAGCAGATCACTGATCGTGATGTACGCACGTCTCGCATTGTCGTCATCGCCGATGGCAGATGATGTCTGTTGTTGTTGTATTACGTCATTCACCGACGAGGAGCTTTCTGCATGTGCATCTGCGACACTCGGATCTTTTTCGCCGTGATACTTTCACACAGTGTACTTTAGGTCCTTGATGAACGCATATCGTACCAAGTGTGATTGCACAATGTTGTCATCCTGGGCAAGCCGATTCTTGCAGTCATTGCACGGACAAATCATGCGATCTCGACCCAGACTCAGACGATGCTTCTGCGCAAAAGGAATAAACTTTTTCCTCACATTTTCTAGGAAAGACAGACCCAGCCTTGATGTCTTGTACATCCAATTCTCCCTGCTCTCCATGACCTTCACCTTATATAAACATAGCGAATTGAAAAGTCATATTAAACGAGTGGTAAATCCAACTCTGCAACTAATTGAAAGTATCGAAAAAGCATATAAATACTCCCAAGTGCCACAGTTCACAAAATCCAACTCTCGATTTACTTACTCTCTCTCATCTTTTTAGATCTAGATCTAAACCGGCCATATTTAAAAAAAACTCCTATAAATCATAGGAAAAGAGAGGAAAAGCAGATTTGGAGAGTAAGAATCAACCTCTAACGGTGCCACCCTTCACTAAATCCAAGGCTAAATTCCTTATTCTCTCTCATCCATTTAAATAGATCTAAAGCATTTGGAAAACACCTAAATAATGAAAAAGAGAGGAAAAGAAGAT
Source organism: Eremochloa ophiuroides (assembly GCA_038502445.1). Classification (NCBI taxonomy): domain Eukaryota; kingdom Viridiplantae; phylum Streptophyta; class Magnoliopsida; order Poales; family Poaceae; genus Eremochloa; species Eremochloa ophiuroides. Next base: position 28,062,511 of record JAHLJS010000008.1, read on the forward strand.
TTGGAGAGTAAGAATCAACCTCTTACGGTGCCACCCTTCACTAAATCTAAGGGCAAAACCTCCCCCCTTGAAATGGTTATTTTTAGGGTTTTAAGCTTAAAACCCCAAAAAAATGGAGGAGAGGTCACGAGGAGGAAGAAGGGGATGGCTACTGTTTTATAGTCCCAAAGTTAATGGAGGCGGTTATTTTAAATAAACCCCCACGGTTAATCTATTATTAACCGAGACGGTTGTCAGCGGGCAGCCCAGCCATCTGCCGGCCCCTCTTAACCGAGGAGGTTAGCTGGGCTGCCCACCACGGTTAAGAAATCTCAAGTGGCTCGCAAAAGATTTTCTGTAGTAATGTATCTCAAAAGTCCTTACTAAAATCAACTTTCTGAATAAAATCCAATGACTTAAAACGGAATAATAAGCAGCTGCCAACGTTCAAATTAGTTAACTGCAGGTGCTTTCAAATTTACTGGAAAGTTTTGCAAAAATATGTTCTTTGTTCAACAATGCATTGAATTCATGAAGCTGACAAATATAGTCAATTTTGTTAAACTCATTAGTCACTCCAACTACACTAAAAATTTCCTCAAAGAAATCAGTGCCAACAGAAACTACAGACATATAGAAACTATAGAGTGCGAGCCTATAAAACTATAGAAGCGAGAAGAACAAAGAAAAAGAGAAATTCTAAACTGAGCGTGGCTCAGCTAGTTGGCTTTATTATAGTAATTTTTTTTTCAATTGAGTTCGATACAATACTCGTATTTTTCACTATTTATTTTTAATAATAGAGACGACGTACTTGCATATGGGTATGTATATATAAAAAAGACAAGGAGTAATCGCCCCTCTTGCAGAGGGGCCAGGCCTAGGGATTTATGTGGATTTTCTGCTCTACCAGTAGTCTACCTATACCATCGCATTGGAGTGCTTGTGCTGCAGTGATGATGTGCTACATAAGAATTTTCGAAGACGGTCAAAATTAATTTTGAGATACAAGCACCTTTTTCAGGGTGGACAGGCTAAGATGCATGTCTATGTTAATGTTTTCTAGCAAACATAAAAATAATGTTTCTTTAACTTGAGGATTCAAACCTTCAACCTACTCCCCAACCACAACACCTCTCTACCACTACGGCCCACACCAATTTTTCGAATAGAATGCTATACTTTTATATTAACATTTTATAATTTATATTAAATATTTTCCCTACTAAATGGTCTCAGATGAAAAAGTTTTCACTATGAAGTTTTGAATCTTATCAAGCACTAGAACTTTGGTATACGATGTATCTTCAGCCGAGATTGTTTAAAAAAAGTCAAAGAAATTGAATCTCAAATATATGAATTCAAAACAAATACTTCAGACAATAAAAACTTATCAATCAGAAACAAGTAGATGTGGTTGGTCACTACCACTTTTTTATGAACTATATGAACATTATTCAAGTTCGTTAATCCAAATTTTGAATTTGAAATCTATGAACCTAAAATTTATATTTTAGGACTTTAACAACTTCAGATAAAAAACTTTTCAACTACGAAGTTGTATATTGTTTAAAACTAAAACTTTGATATATACCATATCAACATTCGAGGTTGTTTAAAATTTTAAAATTTTAATTTTCAAAATATTTAACTTAAAAGATATTTTTGGACTATAAATAGTTTTATATCAAAAACTTGTCAACTATAAAGTTGTACATTGCGTTGGGAGCTATAATTTTGATATAAAGTTTATCTTCAACTAGTTCATTGAATTTTTCGATGCAAGTATTTATGGATACTGCCTTTGAAAACCTCTAAAAATTGATTTTCAAAAACACATTATGTGAAAACAATTTATGGAGGCCGTCCTAAAATGGCTGTCTCTGTTAGGATGGCAGTCTTAGAACATCTGCTTCTATAATTGACTTGAAGAGATGGACAAATTTTAGAGGTTACCAGACCATTCATGGATGTGGTCTCTAGGTGGACCCTACTCTGTTAAGTAGAGACATTGTCTCTTAAAATTAACGAGTTGTTTGGTTCTTACACACTAACGCAAACGTACGCCGGTAACATCTTTTGTTCAATTTAATTTAGGTTTGTATTTCGATTCATCAAACCAAACAGCTCGTAATTTTTTATAGTGAATTTAGATATAGCGTGTCCCGTGGTAAAATAGTTTATTGTATATTCGCAATGCTACGCGCTTTAATATGTTGCACCGAGAGATATGATTCTCGATTATGATAAACATAGCAAATTGGTCGGCAAAACCAGATTCCCTGTTATCTCAAAACACACGTGGGCCCATACATTGTTGTATCAAATGATATTAGCTAGTCACTCACTTTACAAACTTGATCACGATCCAACTTTATTTTGTGTACACACCAATAATAAATTCAGCGAGAGCTAGCGTGCTTGAAAACTGAAGCGGGGAAAGGTTTTCGTTTCGCTTTCTCACAGCTAGTAGCCGTATTCACTACGACAATGCAGAGGGTGTGCAGACCAACTAGATCGCGCGCTCATGATTAATTATTCTGTCTTGTAGACATTTATAAGGACGTGAAGATACTTGCTATCATTGCCAAATCCATGTAGGCACTCCACACATGCAGTTTGTCTCATAAGTATTGATGCTGGTCAATTATACCGAACTCTTTTACTTCGTTCTATAGAAGGTAATGCAAACCTCACTCCTTACCACAATAAACCAAGTAGTGGGGAATGTGGATTTGTTTTAGTGAAAGATGATGCGATTCTTTTTTTTTCTTTGAGAGATGCCTGTATATAATTATTGGCACGCACATATGTTTCTAAAATAAATGTGCTGTTATCATATATAATTTATCGATTAAAATACTTAACATACATTATAAATAAATGTTTTAGTATTTTTGATATGCAGTTAATTTGGAACGGAGAGAGAGCAAGCGCATATAGTAAATCTTGTTCCCCGTATGGTTGTCTTCTTGTACAGTGACTTCAATCTGATGTCAGTGTTGCATCAGCAGCTGGCCTATAATTAGCGTCTCAGAGTCCCGTGCTATTCCGAATGTTTAACTGGAAAACTAAAGGAGACAGTGTTAAAAGTAGACAGTCTAGCTAGGGTAGCCGCAAAAGAAGGAAATAATTAGCACGACAAACACGGGTCAACTTACAAAACAAAAGGGGGTGTCAGCAGTGTAGGGCTAGGAGTTAATTATAGCGCGGAAGAATGTTGTGATGTGGCCATCGTATCGATGGACACCAAAAGCATGATCCACGCTCCATGTCATTGACTTTTGTTCCACAATCTGGACTGTGAACTGAGCACACCTCAGCTGATTGTGTTTTTTTTTTCTTGCTGGAACCTATCCATATGTGTTCAAGTCCTTGATTTGATACATGTGCTCGAATTTTTTTAGAATAATTTCAGGATTTAACGGTGATGTCCTTTCAGTAGTAGACAATGTGCTCTCGTCTATATGAGCATCTGCGTCTATAACTAAAATTGACCTAAGAGACTGGTGAAAAGTTATTTTGGTGTATTTCAACGTGACCAGTAATTAAGGGGACAGAAGGCATTTAAAATTTCGTGGACTTCTTCAGAATGTGTACATATGCGCTTAAACATTTTGAACATCGGGGCTCCAACCCTTTTTCTTTTTTTCTTCTTGACGAGTAGTATGTTTGTGGGGTTCCGTGTGTGAGTCGTTCATATACATCCGTGGGGTTCTTTTATGACTATGTGTGCACACAAAGAACGAATATTGGGATCATTTTTAAGAATTCAGAATATAAAGAGAAAGGCAACAAAGGTAAAACAGTCGAATTTAGAGAGAAAAAAACATTGTACATGTAGGAGAGCCGGCCGCCTAGCTAAGGAAGAGGAACGTGGGCCGGCGAGCGACGGCACGCGTGCTCCGCCAAACGGGCTAAAGGCCAGACAGATCACAAATGGTGGAGCTGCCTGGCCCACAGTACGGGGAGCAAATCTGCGTAGACTCCGATTTTGTTTGCATTACTAGTTTGGTTTTGCCACCTATCGGATGTGGACAGCCTCTTTGGTTTTCCATACGTGTGCAGTGTTCTGTCTCACCTTGTGCCCTTGCTACTCGCCTCTCACTTGCAAATATTTTGGTTATATAAGGCCATTTTTTCAATTATTGTAAGGCCAATTTTTGTTTTCATACTAGTTATAAGGCCAATCTTAATGTGGTTTTATGAGAGTTTCATAGATATAAATATGCTGAGATGACACTGCATTGATGAAGAAAGAGATGATATGATACTGTATTAACGAAGAAATGGATGATAAAAGTTTTACGAGAGTAGAAAGTTTTATGATGTCGGGTATCTTAGTTAGGGATACCCTATTAAAACTAAAAAACAACTTAACCATCCAAGTTAAGCAAACCCTCGCTGTGATTCTCTGCCTCGCCCTAGGCCCTTGCACAAGGCACGGGCGCCGGTTGTGGGGGGTATAAACCCATAAATCCGCATGACTATACATAGGCCAAGTCATCCAATCAGGCCCGGACTTCCAAAGACGCGTCGCCTACACGTTCTCCAGAAGATCACGTATATCCACTGGCTTAGAAGTCTTGGCAGTTAAGCAAATAGCTTTCCTAGTATCTACCCGATTAGTTTCCATATTCGGTTAGGATTGTAATCTGATATACATGGTAAACCGACTTGTAACTCTGCCCCCTCGGACTATATACAGCGGGCAAGGGATCCCCTCAAAACATCTCATATCAGAGTAATACAATCCACCAGCACAAAGGACGTAGGGTATTACGCCTCGCGGCGGTCTAAACCTGAATAAATCTTGTGCCACTCGCTTTCTGCGCAACGCTCATTCATCTCAGCCGCACCTTCACCGATCTTCTACCACCTTGGGTATACCCCTCGGTGGACTATCGACGACATCCCGTCGACTGTTGGCGCGCCAGATAGGAGGTGGTGTGCTTCCTGATCCCATGGCGAACAAGACGGTGATTTTTTTCAACCTCCATAAAGCTACCGACGTCAGGCCAGATCTTCACGGTGGACTCCATCACCTGGGTCATCGGCCCCGACGGCGAAGGAAAGATCCTGGATGCGGCTCAAATCGCATCTACTCCAGCTTCATCGACGGCCTCTGCTCCAGCAAGAAGACTGCCACGCTATGTTCAGAGGACCGTCGACAACAGCGACCTGATCGGATCTATAGATCGGGTCTCCCAGGGCTTGACCAAGGGCCTCCAGATCTTGGAGTCGGCTGCAGATCGTCTCCAGCGCCCATCAGCACGGCGTCCCGCTCCGTCTCGGCGGGATACGACTTTGGTCATCACCGTCACCCCACAGGGAAGCATCGTCGAACTTCAACCCCGAGCAGTCGCGCTTCCAATGGCTTCCGACCACAACCTCCCTGAGGGGCTACATGCCTTTCGGCCTGCGAAGCGCGGCCTCCAGTTTCTTGCGTCTACTGCGCCATCTCGACCATGCCATCTTCGACCACACCGGCACCAGCTCCACCTACATCGCCACCGACAACGACCACTCTGACCATGACGACGCAGAAGGCAGCAGTCTCATTGATCTGCCTCTGCCCGCTGGTCGGTACATCGGCAGGCCCATCCTCGTCATTAGTGATTACAGCGCTCCGACTCCAAATGAAAATGAAGAAGCCCGAGCTGCTCGAGAAAATAGGAATGCCGACCGAAGACGGCGCCGCGAGCAACGTGTTGATGCAAGGAAGGGCCCTGCACGAAACCTGAAGCAAGAGTTCGATCTGGTCAGAAAACACTAAGTCTACAAGACTCCAAGCTGTGAATGTCGCCTGTGCGATAACGGAGGCCAAAAACATGAACCAGACTCTAGAGATCGAGCGCCTCACGGCTTACCACCAGGCGGCCCAAGTTTAGATCAATAAAGAACGCTTGCCACCCCCGTCGCACTCCACTGCGTCGGCTACCGAGCTTATTCATGAAGACGGCGGCCACTCCCGTGGCGGACGAAGACGTCGCCGCCAAGAAGGTGACTAGGAGGTAGACCAATCCGACCTCCACGAGAAGCTGAAGACCAAGGACATCCGCTTGAAAGGTCCAAAGAGGCTAGAGGGAGTGAATAGCCTATTAAAATTTCTACAAACAACACTTGACCAAAGGGTTAGTACAACAAATGGCGAAGCGAATTGTGCACTAGCTTACTCAAAAGTGCAAGCCTCCTAACCGTTCTACTTAGAATCTCTAGAAGCACACAAGACTAACCTAGGTTGCAACTACTTTACTCCTAGGTGGACAAGCAAACTACCAAGGCTACACTACACAAGTAAATGCACAAAGTAAAGAGATAGGTAGAGAGTAGTTATACCGCCGAGTAGAGTAGATGACCAATCACCGGGAGAATGGTATACCAAAACACACGAAGGTGATGGTCCAATGAAATCCAATGATCAACACAATATAAACACCGATTTAACCCCGAGGTTCACGTGCTTACCGGCACGCTACATCCTCGTTGTGTCGACCACTACTCGGTGGTTCGGTGGCTAATTGACAACCAATGTCAAGCTCAACCAATGAGCACCACTAGAACCCACCACGAGTAAGGTAACTCAATGACGTGAGCAATCCACTAAGGTTACCTTTGGCACTCCACCGGGGAAGGCACCAAACCCCTCACAAGATCGCCGGGAGTGGCCGGAGACAATCTCCAACTCCGCCAGGCTCCTCCGCTGCTCAAAGCCGTTTAGGTCACGGTAATCACCAAGAGAAAAGAGAGAATTCCGCAGCAAACACGATCAACAAGTGCCAATGGATGCAAGGATCAAAGCAATGCACTTGCATCACACTCTAGCTCACAATTGATGTGAATGATGCAATCTATGTGAGTAAGAGTGTTAGGAGAATGCTCAAGAGGTGTATCAATAAGTTAGAGAGCCAAGAGGGTGAGCTAGAACCGGCCATGAGCAATTTATAGACTTGCACAAACACACATAGCTGTTACTCACCTTCTGCGAGGCGTCGGACGCTCGCGCGTGGGTGTCGGACTATTCAGTCCCGTCCGATGCTTAGCCGCCAGCCAATCATGCGTTGCCACGTAGATAGGATCCGTTTAAATTCGAATGTTGGCTGCCCACAACTGCAGACCGTCGAACGAAGGACAATCATCCGAGGATCGTCGAACGCGATCCGTCGGACTAACGAGTTGCGCAGTCTGACGTTTCTAGAGAGCTCCCCGAGAGCGAATTTTGTGTCGGACAGAGTCCGACGGTTGGCCTCGAACCAACGGGGAGCGTCCGACGCTTTGAAAAACATTTCCCGCGCACTGTTAGCTACCGTCGGATGGTGAAACAATAGTCCGACGCTCGGAGAACTACCGTCCGACGCTCTCTTTCTCTGTGCTAGGGCAGTCAGCCGTCGGACCCTGGAAAATGGTCCGACGCTCGACGCTCTGTTTCTTGTTAGAATGAGCCCGTGTCAAGTTCTCTGCTTATGTTGGCTAACACTTTTATAAATGAAACAATTCTTAGAGTGTGCTAGCCTTTTTCCAAAGTGTTTTGCAAAGGTTTTGAGTTAGCCACTAGATCTAAATGCAATGCATGATCCAAACAACTAATGGCACTTGATAACCGTGTTAACCGTGGAATAACTCCCCTTTTTATAGTACGGCTATCTATCCTAAACGTGATCACACTCTCTATAGTGTCTTGATCACCAAAATGGAAAGAACCCTATTAAGTTTCACCTTTGCCTTGATTTCCATCCAAACCACCAAGTGTTGAAGCATTTGATCTTCATGTTGATGGGCTTACACCAAGATCTTGAATGCCGTCATTGCTCCATACTTGATCTTCTAACCATACTTGTAATCAATAGCTTAAGCACATGGTTGGATACTAGGTGTCATCAATTAGCCAAAACCAAACATAGAGCTTTCAATCTCCCCCTTTTGGTAATTGATGACAACCTCTATAAAGATATTCAATGAATTCAATTTGATAGTATTAGCTCCCCCTACATATGTGACAAGTGTTTGGATTTGAAAGACTTTGCACATATGTATTGGATTAGAAGTATGGGAGAGATGTTACTACCAATTTGATGCTAAGGTTTATAGAATTGGACCTTTGAAGCGCGATACCATCGAAGTGCATTTATAAACCATCCTTAGCACCATGGATAGCTACATTCCACTTGAAAGAATTCTTGCAACCAGAGACAGTAGAATACCTCGTGAGATCAACATTAGAAACAAGGTTCTAGAATCACTTGGAAAGACCGGGAATTAGCAACTAGCCACTTTTCTATTACCAACATTCTTATGCAAGAACTAGGTTGTCATCCCTAATTAATAATGCTAAGAATAAATAAAAGTTTTACATATTAATCTATGTGACTAGGCAAAAATAAATATAAATATAAACTAAGATCAATTATGCAAGTGGACAGATAATTATACCATTGTAGCATTTTACCTAGGAGTTCTTATATTTATACCACTGGGAAGGACTTGTATAAACTTTAATCTATTATATTGATAGTGATGGTATACAATGGATAAGTGACATTACCGATGTCATTTACTCTACTCATAACAGGTAGAGGTCACAAGATAAATAAAGATAAAGATAAAGTTGATAAGTATGATCAAGCATCATATATAAAGGATAATCATCAGAGCACTCTCTAGTCATAGTAATAGCTAGCCAATGGATAAACTAAGGAATTAGTATCAAAGGTAATTCTATAACTACATCAATGAATAACTCTAATTAGTGCACTTATATCTAGCAATCATTGTTAGACTAATCCTATATCATAATCACATGCAAAGGGCATCATCTAGGAAGGATGTGAAACAGAGTCATCATCTAACTTCGCGACCGTGCCTGCTGGCCTACATACAGGGGGTGGACTACAGAGAACTCAACGTAGCTGTCACCTACGCGATCTACCACACGATCAGGCACATCAGGGTGCACTCGCAGATAAACAAAATACCTAGACATCACGTCTACATACTGTACATTATCTATCCATCGTCCGCATGAATAAACGCTATACGAGCAATTACATGAATTCAATAAGATCAAACCAACTATACTAGACATATAATCAAAGTAGACAAAGAATATTGTAATCAAGAACATATGAACTATTAAGAACAATGTTTCCCTAATCATAATGAAGAATACAATAATAGAGAAAGAACTAGAATTATACCGAACTCTGTGCTCCAGACAGACACCGGGGCTCCAGATCCGCCGAAGAACTAGAACTCCTCTACTTCTAATCTAACTAGGCTAGAACTATGAACTAGGAGGCTCTTGATGGCTTGAGAACTTGATGCCTTAAATGAATGATGGGTTGATGCCTCCAGGGGGTCTGCCCCTCTATTTATAGCCCGGTGGGATGCACGTGCGCCGTAGGATCAAACCGACTTGAAACAAGGGCCAAGATGACTCCACAAAGGCGGCGGAAGAAGACTCCAGAAGCCAGGGCCAAAACCCTAAGGGGGGCGCCGGCCGGCCCTACCCTGGCGTCGGCCAGCCTTACCCTGGTGGGTCTCGGGCCCCGGTGCTTCGGGTGTGTTCTAGACTCTTCCAGTGTCTTCGTGATGATGTTTCCTTGGCGGTTAAGTTTCATGGTAATTATGCTCTTTAACCCTTCTTTTATGCTTTTCTGGAATAGCCCCTAGAAAATGCAGAACATGCAAAACTCGTGGAAACTGTCAGTTAAAACCCTAGACTAGTATGTATTCATGTATCCTTTGGTGTCTAAAGTTCTAATAAAAGTTGACGTTATCCACCGTCAACAACTCCTCCAAGCTTACCTGTTTGCCAGTCCCTTGGCAAGCAAACTAAGCCTAATTACTAATATAATTGGATCAGGAGTTGCTACAATGCTTTCATACTTCGCAAGTGCACATGCTTCAAACATAGATTCTCCTCCGGATTAGACAAAACTGCTCTAACTTTTAAACTTACCCATTTTACCTTTAACTATGGGGCTTTACAATTCTTGCCTTAGTCTTGAGTAATTGAAAGAAAGAACATTCAGGTCTTGCACTATGTAGCAAATTCTTCACAGTACCAATATTCCAGAATTTTGCAAGTTTTCAAAATAAAACTCAGAGTTTAATTGTATGACACCCTCATGTCTCTCAATATATATGGTATTTGTGGATCTCACTTAAGGCATTAATGATGTTATGCCTTCCTATAACTAAGGATTATAGTGGAGCTCATTGGAGTAGCAATAACAAGGTTTAAACATACTTGCAATTCATATGTTGTAAAGTCAAACAATGGATCCACAGAGAATCGAGGCATACAATCAAACCAAGATGTGCATGTGTATGGAATATGGTGGATAGGTTTATATGTGGTATTTAGTGGCTATTCCTAATTCTACTTTTGCTCTTTGAAAATAATTCACTCTCTTTTGGAATTTGGAGGAACACATGGGCTATCTCTTTTTTTCTTTTTCTCTCTCTTTTCTTCTTCTTCTTTTTCTCATTCAAGAGGTGGGCATCTAGTACCCATTGTTTTAATGCTAGGACACTTGTCCATCTTTTACTCCCTTTTCATATTTTTGCATAGCCACATGTATCCTTTGAATATAAATAATTGGAGAGATAATAATAAGAACATAGAGCAATTATATCAAGGCTGTCCTATGGGGTATACTTATTTTTGGTGTTCACTCCCAGTGTAGGAGAGAACATTTTTTATGATGAACATTGATGAAAGTGGAAATGGTTGCGATTACTCCCAGGGTAGGAATAATGCATATGTGCTGAAGTGTGTACGAGATCTTGGTTTTAAAAGCATGACAAGACTCTCATATGGTATACAACAAAGGTTGACTAAACTCAATGCAAAGCAAGCAGCATGAATGTGCAAAGGTTTCCTATCTCTAACTGTATAATATATGGCTTTGGTAGGAATTCATACCTTGTCATACAAAAGCTCGTCATGTAAATTTCAAATTTTCAAAATAAATCTCCAGAATTTAGTAATGCTAGGAATAAGATAAATAGTAGCTCAACTTTCATGAATCATATCAATCAATTACCTAGACTTAACTCAAACATATACCTCCACAAGTTTCAGGTTCAAAGTAAATTCTTAAATTAAAACAACAATATCTAAAACTCAGGAGAATTTAAGTTTGACAACTAGGCATTTGAAAAGTATTGTGACAGAGCAACTATTCATCATCTCCAAGACAAAATTTTAATATTCATCATTTTTTTATTAACTCTAGCTTACACCGACTCTAAACATACTCTAATATATAGATAGATATTTATTTGGTTTTCAAATTTTATCTTACTAGCTAACTCACGCGAAAAAGTGATATAGTAATAATAATAATAAGATAGGAAACTTATACTTAACTAGATTTTAATTGGAGGGTGCCCTCCCCCAAGCTTGACGTTTGACAGGGTCTTTGATGTTGCAGATTGAGTGATCCTTCTGAGCAGTGTATCGGCAGTGTAAGGGTGTTGTGTTGACTAGCTCTTTGATCTTGTATTTTCCTATGAAACTCAATTGCCAATACCAAATCTTATGGAGAGGGGTTAGGTTTAATACCACTCCATGGTAAGTAATTGATTTTATATTTCCAGCAGAAGCTTAAGCTTCTTTACCCAATTAGGAAGCTTCTCTAAGAGTGTGGACCTTCATGTGCCCACATATTTTTGGTATTCTTATGAAAGGTGTGGAGCTTCATGTGCCCACATATTTTTGGTGTTTTTTAGATTTTCTTATGATACTATGGTGAACCTTCATGTGTTCACATATTTTTGGTATTTTGTGCTTGTATAAAGTAGACTTAATAAGCGCATAGGTAAAGTTACCAGATAACTAGGGGATGCTCCTCCCCCAAGCTTGATGTTTGCAATACTTGGTGCTTGAATGATCTTCAGAGTGAGTTGGTTAGTAGCAGTCCTGATGGTTGCCACTGATAAACCTTCTCCTTAATCGTAATATTATTCGTGCATAGTTATGCTCCAACAAGAAAACCAAAACTCAAGGCTTGAATTATCAAGGGGTTAGCGGTCAGCCAATGAGTACTTTGATTATCCTTTGAGTTGATTTTAATTAATAGATTTTAGTAGGATTCCAACAGGATTCTCTTTTTAGGATTTTCTCATTTTCTTATGTAGCAATCAAATATGTATGTATGCTATATATTAATTTTTATGCCACCACAGGGAATATTCATTCCCATGGGGCTTAGGATTTTCATAATGCAACAAAGTAAATATAGATTGTTATTTTTGTTTTTATGCCACCACAGTAAATATGCCTACAGGGTTACCATAGGTTCATTCACATGGGCTTTAATATTTATGATGCAGTAAATAAAGCAGTAAACATTTTTGTTGTTTTATTTTTTAATATGCAAAAATAATTGTACTAATAAATGTGCTAAGCAAAATTACTAATGAATGCTAACTTAATTAGATAACTACCATTCTAACCTTATGGTTAGGGTACGAAATTTAAAGTCTACCGACAGGACTTAGATAGAGAAGAGTACTTACTCAGTAGGTTCATTATCTGAGGTTACCTCAGTCAATTCCCTATTTTGCGGTGGTGTAGCAGGTGCTTCTTCTTTCTCCTTCCATCTCTTTTCTGTCTCTTCTGCTTCTCTCTTTTCTAGCTCCAGCTCTTCCTTGTATGCTTCTCTTGATTCTTCGTCTCTTTTTATCCATTCTTCTACTCGTGCCTGTATCTCTTCTTTCTCTGCTTTAGCAATCTGGTCCATCCTCTCAGCTTCCGCTTCCCACTCATCCCAGCGTGGTGCTTGTACGGCTTCTTCTTGCTCCTTGTAGCAGTCTTCATACTTCACAATCTTGCCAGGGAACTACTCCCATCCACAGTGAGGCTAGGCAGCCTGACGGCGGGCTTGGCGTTTCCTCCTGTTGCGTTGCTTCCTGATCTGCTCATGGTTAAGATGTGTTCTAAATTGATAGCGTACCTTTCCAGTGGGTAGGTTGAAGTGGATCTGTCCAGACCTGATGTAGATGATAGCATTGGCGGTGTAGAGGAACGGTCTTCCCAAAAGAATAGGCGATTCGTTGTCTTCCTGCATGTCAAGAACTAGAAAATCTGCGGGAATATATTTGTCTTGAATTCTTTCCATTACGTCCTTGACTACGCCTTCAGAGAATCTAAGTGATTGGTCTGCCATCTGCAACTGAATATATATTGGGTATAATGGTAAATCATGAAATAATTCATCATATACCTTTTTGAACATTACGTTGACGCCTGATCCAATGTCGCAGATGGTGTCGGGAAATAATTCATCATATATGTCTCTGATTGTGCATTCAATGATTGGTACACCTGGGTCACCTTTCTTTATTGTGAATGGTTTTGAGAGCATATGATCATTTTCTGTGTTGATAGCATTGATTAGTTGAGCGGTTTCTTCAGGTAGATGCTGGGGCTTGTTGTTCCTCCATCTTCTATTGTTCTTCATCTTGGGCACTGATTGTTGTTGTTGTTGCTCTTCCTGTTGATGGAATTGCTTTGGGACTGCAGGAGTCTTGAGGATGCGGTTCTTGAATGAAAATCTCTCCTTCTTGTCTTTGATGGAGAGGACAATCTTAGAGTGTTCCGCATAGATGATGGCTTTGGTTGTGCACAAGAATGGTCGTCCCAAGATAATGGGTGCCTTCTTATTTCCTCCGATATCCATGATCACAAAATCAATTGGGACATATGATTGCCCCACTCTGATAACAACTTCTTCTAGTACTCCCTCGAGGTAGCAAATAGACTGATCTGCAAGCTGCAAACGCATATTTATGTACAACAAAGGATCACCTAAAATTTTCTCATAAATTACCTTAGACATTATGTTGACACTTGCGCCGAAATCGCAGATAGCTTCTAGAAAGTTATGACATCCTATGGAGATAGAAATCACAGGTCTTCCAGGGTCTCCCATCTTCTCAGGTAGTGAGTGATCTATCCACTGTATATCTGTAGGCTCAATATGGTATTGGGTTGCATTGTGAATATCAACAAGGTTAGCAGTTTCTAAATCCTCTGGCTGGCCCGAAATCTTTCCTTTCTCAAATGGAGGGACAGCAACAGCTAGCTGAGCTAATTGTGATTCTAACATTTTATTAAAGTTGTGCTGATTCTTTATAGCAGAAGCAAAGGTATCCATTCTGGTATTTATGTTTTCTCAAGCTTTATCATTTGAGGCTACCTTTCTAGACATTTGATCTAACAATTTAGATTGACCAGCAACTAAATCTATTAAAGGTGGAAGATTGTAATTATTGTAATTATTACCTTGGTTGTTACCATGGTAATTACCTTGTCGAGGTTGCTGATTCCATCCTTGATTTGGCCGGTTCCATCCTTGATTTTGCTGAGGACGATAGTAGGTGTTGTTGTTGATGAAGTTCACATCCTCTTGCAACGTAGGGCAGTTGACAACTGAATGCCCGTAATCTCCACATTCTTCACAGGTCATGCGAGAATCGTTGATATGCATGACTTCCTTCTTCTCTATGTCGAGCTTCTTCATAATGAGGTCTAGCTTGGCAGTGACCATGTCAGTCTCCTTTATATGATGGATGCCTCCTCCTCTCTTGCGAGGTTGAGTACGTTCTTCATTACAACTTGAATTTGAGGCCATCTTCTCAACAAGTGCTTGAGCTTCTGGAAGCTTAAGTGACAGGAAAGCTCCTCCAGCTGCACAATCTATGGACTCACGGGTGCTTGAGATAAGCCCGTGGTAGAAGGTCTGCAATAGTAGCCAATCCTCTATCCCATGATGAGGACAGACTTCAATATAATCTTGAAATCTCTCCCATGCTTCAGTGAATGATTCTTCATGTTGCTGTTGAAAACTTGAGATTTTCCCACGCAGAGCATTTGTCTTGCATGTAGGAAAGAACTTTGCCAGGAAAGCAGTTGAGCATCGGTCCCATGTAGTGTTCTTGTCTTTGTTGGCGTAGAACCACTGTTTGGCTTTCCCCAAAAGTGAAAATGGGAAAAGACGGAGTAAAATAGCATCTCTTGGTACTCCTCTAATCGTGAAGGTGTTGCAAATCTCTAAAAAGTGTTGTAAGTGTGCACTTGCATCTTCATGAGCTTTTCCACAAAACTGGCTGGCTTGAACCATAGTGATAAGAGCAGGCTTGAGCTTGAATCCATTCTCCCCAGTATTGACTGCTGGTTCAGTCTGGATGTTTTCTGTTGTTGGGGCAGAGAACTCGCGCAGCGTCTTCTCAGCCATGTCTTCAAACACAGGAGATAAATCTTCTCCTAAGTGTTCTTCTTCCAATATTGGAGCTGGCTCCTTTGATGAATGAGCTTGAGCAGCGATGGGTGTTTTTGATGGTAGCTTGAAATTGTCCCTCGCCTCTACAAACTTCTTTCTTCTCAGGAGTTTTCCTGGATCATCAGTGAAATTATTTGGAAGAGAAAACCATTCATTCATCACCCTGCATAAGATAAGCAAATGATAAAAACAAGGGTGTGCCTGTTTGAGTTAGAGATCAATCGGTAATGCAATCTTATCTATTATGTATACATATGTTATCAATATTTCCTAAGTTTAATGTGCCTTCCCCGGCAACGGCGCCAAAAATGCTTGTTGACATCTACTAACGTCGCCAAATATAACTATATAACTTTTAATGCGAGAGGCGAGATTAGAAGATGAATGGAAATTAATTAACTTGTCATTAGCAACTAGCCACTTTTCTATTACCAACATTCTTATGCAAGAACTAGGTTGCCATCCCTAATTAATAATGCTAAGCATAAATAAAGGTTTTACATATTAATCTATGTGACTAGGCAGAAATAAATATAAATATAAACTAAGATCAGTTCTGCAAGTGGACAGATAATTATACCATTGTAGCATTTTACCTAGGAGTTCAACCAGGTTGTCGATTTATATTTATACCACCGGGAAGGACTTAGATAAACTTTAATCTATTATATTGATAGTGATGGTATACAATGGATAAGTGACATTACCGATGTCATTTACTCTACTCATAACAGGTAGAGGTCACAAGATAAATAAAGATAAAGATAGAGGTGATAAGTATGATCAAGCATCATATATAAAAGATAATCATCAGAGCACTCTCTAGTCCTAGTAAGCCAATGGATAAACTAAGAAATTAATATCAAAGGTAATTCTATAACTACATCAATGAATAACTCTAATTAGTGCAATTAGATCTAGCAATCATTGTTAGACTAATCATATATCATAATCACATGCAAAGGGCATCATCTAGGAAGAATGTGAAACAGAGTCATCATCCAACTTCGCGACCGTGCCTGCTGGCCTACATACGGGGGGTGGACTACAGAGGACTCAACGCAGCTGTCACCTACGCGATCTACCACACGACCCGGCACATTAGGGTGCACTCGCAGATAAACAAAATACCTAGACACCACGTCTACATACTGTTCATCATCCGCATGAATAAACTCTATACGAGCAATTACATGAATTCAATAAGATCAAACCAACTATACTAGACATATAATCAAAGTAGACAAAGACTATTGTAATCAAGAACATATGAACTATTAAGAATAATGTTTCCCTAATCATAATGAAGAATACAATAATAGAAAAAGAACTAGAATTATACCGAACTCCGTGCTCCAGACAGACGCCGGGGCTCCAGATCCGCCGAAGAACTAGAACTCCTCTACTTCTAATCTAACTAGGCTAGAATTATGAACTAGGAGGCTCTTGATGAACTAGAAGGCTCTTGATGGCTTAAGGACTTGATGCCTTGAATGAATGATGGGTTGATGCCTCCAGGGGGGTTTGCCCCTCTATTTATAGCCCGGTGGGATGCACGTGCGCCATAGGATCAAACCGACTTGAAACAAGGGCCGAGATGACTCCACAAAGGCGGCGGAAGAAGACTCTAGAAGCCAGGGCCGAAACCCTAAGGGGGGCACCGGCCAGCCCCACCCTGGCGCCGGCCGGCCCCACCCTGGCGGGTCTCGTGCCCCGGTGCTTCGGGTGTGTTCTAGACTCTTCCAGTGTCTTCATGATGATGTTTCCTTGGCGGTTAAGTTTCGTGGTAATTATGCTCAAAACCCTTCTTTTATGCTTTTCTGGAATAGCCCCTGGAAAATGCAGAACATGCAAAACTCGTGGAAACTATTAGTTAAAACCCTAGACTAGTACGTATTCATGTATCCTTTGGTGTCTAAAGTTCTAATAAAAGTTGATGTTATCCACCGTCAACAAAGTAAGATCCAAATTTTAAAAGTTTGTGATCCCTCTCACTTGCCCTGTAGCTCTCCCATCATCGGCCTAATGATGGTTCATCGCTCAACCTCCATTCTTTGTCCATATCTTTGTTCCACTCTCTCTCCCTTTGTCATCAAAGACCACAAAAGGGTAGCATGAGTAGAATATGATTTAAAATCAATGGAGGGAACCACTTGTTAGATATTTAGATTGTTTCCATTATCTTCCTTCATTTAAGCATGTAGCTAGATTACTTGCACAAATATATAACTTAGTTTGTCCTTTGGCAAGCTTCTTCGCGCCACTAGGGGTTATCTTGACAAAGTTGAATTATATACCATAATGTTCATATTCTAGTTAAATACTAGGTTCACAATCCCACAAGCTAGTCATATGTCACCACTAGATCAAACAAGTGATAGAGGCAATAGTAGTGGCATATGATCTCAAAAACATTTAGTTTGTCATGAATGAGCCTATTTAAGAAGAAAGATGTCTATATGCTCTACACAAGTCCTAACAACATATGAATCAAACAATGTTACCTTTGCTTTGTCGGAGTAGAGGCAAGTCATATAGTGGGGGTGCTAGCTTAACTCATGTTGGAAAAATCAAGGATGTTTAATTCATTCTTCAATTTGTAAAATCTTGCTTCATCAAGTGGTTTGGTGAGAATGTCGGCAAGTTGATCATCGGTGCCCACACTCTCAACTTGAATGTCACCTTTGGCTTGATGGTCTCTAATGAAATGATGCCTCACATCAATATGCTTTGTTCTTGATTGTTGAACCGGATTGGTGGCTATCTTCACGGCGCTTTCATTATCACATAGCAATGGTACATTCTTGAATTTGATTCCATAATCACTCAATGTGGCCTTCATCCATAACAATTGTACACAACAACTCCCTGCACTAATATACTCGGCTTCGGCGGTAGAGAGTGCAACCGTGTTTTGCTTCTTGGATGACCATGAAACAAGTGATCTTTCCAATAATTGACATGTGCCGGAAGTGCTCTTTTTATTGATTTTGCATCCCGCATAATCGGAGTCCGAATAACCCATCAACTCAAAGTTTGACCCCTTAGGATACCATAGTCCAACATCGGGTGTGTGCTTGAGATATCTCAATATTTTCTTAGTTGCCTTCAAATGACTCTCTCTAGGTGAAGCTTGATATCTTGCACACATGCAAACACTAAACATCACATCTGGTCTAGAACCGGTCATATAGAGTGAGGTTCCAATCATAGACCGATACTTCTTTTAATGTACCATATTTCCACTTTTATCTTCATCAAGGCAACCATTAGTGACCATAGGTGTGCTAATGGATTTTGCACTTTCATCCCAAATTTTTTTAACATGTCCCTAATGTATTTGCCCTGGCTTATGAAAGTACCATTCTTCATTTGCTTGATTTGAAGACCAAGGTGTTGACGGTCGCTAACACCCTATTTTACCGTCAACATTTCACCCATAATCAAGGTAAAACCACATGAAAAGCAAAGAACTCACCTTGAAACTTACCTAGTTCCACGTGTCCTTGGAGAAATCTTGTGTATGCAGGAAAAATGGTGAAATCAGTCAAAAATAAAGCATACCAAGACAGCTCAGCACCTCAATTGCCACATGGGAGCCAGAGGGGGGCGCCCGCCCACTACATATGGCGCCCGCCCTATGTATGGCGCCAAATTGGCATGCCACCTCACGGATCCATGTGCCATCCTCCCAAATGGCCTATGGCACGTTGAAATAACATCAACGGCTCAGAGACAAGGTATGAGGATCCGGTGGCCCTATCAACAGGGCCCCCGCCCTGTCCAAAGTGAGTGCCACGCCCACAATCTGAGGGAAGGTGTCCAAGAGTCATCCAAGCCATCAAATGAAGTCGCTTTTCATCCAACGGTGATCAAGTGATGTGCCATGGATCGACGGACCCACATGTCATCCACCTGGGGTTACAAACCGCCAATCCTGAGCTCCAACCAACCTTGCAACCGCCCTTGAGGGTGAAGGAGGGCCGTAGGATGCAAAGTGGTGGATCCAAGGGGGCGCCCGCCCTCCTAGGAGGGTGCCCGCCCTGCCACTTTACGCCACCGACCTCCAGGACCCGTACAAGTACCCCTGGAGCACTCCTACACTATAAATAGGACTTGAATCCTCACTTGTAAGTAGAAACCACTAGAAAAGACCACTAGCAATTTAGCTCATAGTCAGTAGTAGCTCATCTCTGTCTCTAGCGAAGCTCTGCTCCTAGGAATAGGGCTAGCTAGAGAAGAGTAGAGTAGTGAGAGATGTCAGGAGAAGGAGGAAGTCTGTGGAGGAGCCGGGCTTGTCGGCGACTTCCTCTGTGGTGTTCTTCAATCTTATCGGTAATAAAGATCCCCTTCTTCATTTATTTATTGTTATACTTTAAGTAGCTGTATACTTGCTCATTGCTTGGTTAGAGTGCTCTAATTCTTGAGCTCGAGTTAGAGTAGTAAGTGTTATAGATTAAGCGCAGTGCTTAGGCTATAGCTTACCTTTGAGTACGGCTAGGCCCACGGATAGTAGTGGTAGGTTCTAGGTGGTGACAGCCCCAGAATCCTCTGGATTCCACCACGTTCGGCCTGGTTTTATCAGCGTAGGCTTTTGTATGTACGGTGCCTAATCAGCCGAACCCCGGCTAGTTTAGGACTTTGCGCGTCCCGGGTATAGCAGTCTCTTTGGTATAATGTCAAACCCAATTTTAAGGATAAAATGAGATGCATAATCTTATGTGCGCCCAGAGATCAGTCACACACATAAGCCAATAAATTACATAAATTGTATCATAACCAATGTTTAATACATAGCGAATAATATCAAAGTCATTACACAGCGGAAAATAAAGATAACTCTCGCGGTAGCTCCATAGCACAGGGACGTCGACTGGTGAAGCACAAGTTTAATAGTCCTCTGGGTAGTCCTCATCACTATCACCATCTGTTACCCATCCGGGATTTTTAACCGAGTATTGAAAAATAAACAAGCGTAAGTACATGTCGTACTCAATAAGACTAGCATGGGTTAATGAGGCTCAAAAGGTTGACACGGTTTTAACAGCAGGTTGCTTTTAATTAATCATCCTTTTATGCTGTTGGATAGCAACAAATAAATAAGCCCATTCTCATGATCATAGTAAACATAATTAATGAGTAGCAATAAATAGATTTAGCAATAAGTAAGCGTCACCCCAAAAGAATAACTACTCCGTAAGACGTCCAAGGCCGCTCTTGACCGTGAGCTCGGCTAGTATACCAGTTTTACACTCTGCAGAGGTTGTGCACTTTCACTATAAGCCGTGATTCCCATTTGCTCGGGTTAATTACTCCCATAACACTACCAAGGTGAGTGAGCAGGGTTTCACTATGAAGTCTTTCAAAGAACTTCGCCTAACAAGTTAGGGCCGCTAGGACCCGGCAAGCAGATGTAGAGCCCCCCTTCTTCGTGGCACAAGGTCACGCAGATTATACACACTCGGACAGGAGCCGCACTATACCCGAGTCGGCAGGTCCCATCACGCCTTTCGGTAACCTCTAACAAGCTAGAAAAAGTGCCCATACTTGACTAAAACCAGAGCCATGTAGCCCTCATAGTTGCACTGTCAATCCCGGTGTCATACTTACAGATCATTATCAAAGGTGAAGGATTTTGAGCATCACAGAACTATGCTCGAATCCCCTAGTTCCCTGTTGCTAAAAATTCATCTTTTAATCATATTGCATAATCAATTAATCAAGTTTACATGATCATGATTCCCAAAAGCGCACTAGCAACATTTACCATATGCATAATCCCATAGGTGGCAAGGGACAGGGTAACAATGCTAGGAAATAATTATGGTTAACAAGGAAGACACATGCAAATGCAATTATTTATTTGGTGAATAGGACAACAAGGATGATCCATACTAATACTTGCCTTGATCAGCAAACTCCTGGTGATCCGGGTTGTCGCAGTACTGATCTTGATCACCCACGTAAAGCTCACCGTCTATACTCGATCCATCATAACAACACACACGCATACGGGGGCAATCATGCATACAAATAAGAGTTTTCATTAGAACAGTACACCAACAAAAGGTTATAAAACAAAGCTACACGTTGCTACGATCACATCGACATAAAGTTTGCGCAAATCGGATTTAAAACGAGGAAGATATGAATTTTACAAGGTTTATAATAGAATAATAATAGATTAAATATAATCTCGAATTTTCAAAGTTGAAAATATATGAAACAGTGGTACCATCAGATAGATTATGAAATTACGAATCTAACGCAATTTGAATCGTTCAAATCAGAGCTAAAACGTGGAAATTATAAATGAAACAATTTTGAATTCAAATCTGAAAACACATTTCCATATATACCGAAAATAAATACGCCTTCAAACGTAATCTACTGAATACGCTAAGGGCTGCGGGCTAAGCATTAAAAACCGCAGGGGGTTATCCGCAAAAACGCCGGCCGAATCGGTATGGGCTGCTCTTCGGCCGTCTGATTCAAAATCGGCGGATCAGATTAAAAGAGGGGAGGGGTGGCGGTGCTCTCGGCCGGAAAACAGAGGCCGACGGCGGCGCCATGGCCGGAGGGCCGCCGGAGAAGGTGAACTCGGCCTTCGGTGCATGAAATAGGTCGGAAAGAGTACCCATAGATCGGGAAGAGCATCACAAGCTCACCTAGGGTGATGGGAAGGTCGGAAATCGACTCGGAGATAGCTCGCGGCGTGATCCGGCGGACGGTGGATCTCTGCAACGGCAGCGGAGGCGTGTCAGTGCACAAATCGAAGGGGGAAAGTGCTCGGGAACTTCACAAGATCACAGCGAAGCTCCTCAAAGGCTTACCGGGAGGAAATTGGTGGCGAATCGAGCTAATTGCTCGCGGCGGCGGCTGCTCGGTTCTCGCGGGAGCTCGGCAGTGGCGGCGAGAAGAGGCGGCTAGGGTTAGGTGACGGCTACGGGGGGGTGTGGCGCTGCTTAAATACTCCCGAGGTCTGACGACAATCTCGGAGATTGAAACAAACTCGAATAGCGGAGAAATCGGCTTCGGCCGTTTCTTCTCTGCTTCGGACTCTCGGCGCGGCGACGAACTCGGCTTCGGCCGTTTTCTTTCTTGCCCGCGTCGGACTCTCGGCGAGCAGCAGAGGGAAACAGGGGAGGGCTGTCCTGGGGGTCCCACGGGTCGGTAGCACCAAGCGCGGGGTCGGGCTGGCAGTCACGGCAGAGGGACGTTTCGCGCGCGCGTGCTCGACCGCGGCGGATGAACACGGCAGCGGCATCTCTGTTCGCGCGGCGAAGGAGGTGGAGAAGGAAGGGCTGACCCGTGGGTCCCGCTCGACAGTCAGAGGGGGTAAGGGGAAGGGAGGGAGCAGATCGGCCGAGCTGTCCTCGGGCCATCCGACCTGAGCCTGCTGGGGCCAGGGAGTGGAAAACAGGCCAAGCTGCTGCTCGGGCCAGAAAGGAGAGGGGAAGGGCTCTGCTCTATTTCCTTTTTCCATTTTCCAAAAGGATTTTCAAATTGGGTTTTGAAACATTTGAGAAATTCAAATAAGCTACAATAGTACAAAGAAGAAATACTCCAGCATGAATGCATCATACATGTGTATGACCTAGGTTTGATTTTATATTTGAGAAAAATTATTATTTCCCTATATTGGAATGATCAATTAATTGCACAATTAAATAAATTTCTACTATTTAAAAGAATGCAATTTTTCGGGTGTTACATATAACAATCATTTGATCTTTTTCTGAGATAGAGTTCTCCCATAAAACTCTAAAGCTACCTAGTGTGTTTCCACCTTAGTTATACTTCATTGATTTATCCTTACTAAGGTTATTACCCTATTTATCCATATCTACATCCTTGACTATCAGATCCTTGGAATCATAAACCCCGCCTTCCTTTGGGAAAATATAAATTCGACACCTGGTACTCCCAGGTAAAGTGCTACACGATAGTTCTATGTGCTTGTAGAATCCCATCACCTATACTATAGATCTACCCATCGCATTTTTGGCGCAATTGCTAGAAATGACTTTATTCCTAGTAGCAACGTTAGAACTGTCAACAACCACATACTTTGAGCATTGGGATTGACAACCCCAGTGATTGCGTTGAGAAATATTATTATCACTGCTAGAGGATTTGGCTACACTCTTTTGATAGCGTTAGTGAATGTCAACAAGCATTTTTGGCGCCCTTGCCGGGGAAGGCAACTGTTGAATTCCTTTGATTTGAGTCAAGTCTAGATAGTTATCATTAGAATCACGAATATGGCCGAAAGGGCCATCCGTGAATTCTCTGCACGTTCTACTGCTAATATAGCAACAGGCTCTGGTGTCACCGAGGAAAACACTCAGTTCGAGTTAAAGCCTGCATTAATCACAATGGTTCAAGTTAGCCCATTTTGTGGCAAAGCTCATGAGGATGCTAATGCACACCTCCAACACTTCTTGGAGATATGCAGCACCTTTACCATTAAAGGAGTAACCCCAGAAGCAATTCGTTTGCGACTCTTTCCTTTCTCCTTGTTAGGAAAAGCTAAGCAATGGTTCTATACGAACCGAAATGATGTGGACACATGGGAAAAGTGTTCCAACTCTTTCCTAGTGAAATTCTTTCCTCTAGACAAGACCAATGCTCTTCACAATGAGATCTCTAGTTTCCAACAACAAACCGATGAATCAATTCTCGAGGCTTGGGAACGAATGCAAGAGTATGTCGTTGCCTGTCCACACCATGGTATGGTCTCGTCCTCGAGATTCAGTTGGTGCTTACTCAAACAACTCCGGGTACTTTTCTCTGAGATCTTCCTCTCTTTCCCAAGTAGCTTCTTCCTCAGAGTACCGATGCCACAACTCTTTCTGCGGTTTCCAAAATTTTCACCGGATGTTCCTCATAAGTGAGACCCTTCTTGAAAACTATTTCCTCGACAGGAACCTGCTCTTCCGGTACTCTCAAACACTTTCTCAACTGAGATATGTGGAACACATCATGCACACCGGACAAACTTTCCGGAAGTTCTAGCTGATATGCCACTTCTCCACATCTCTCTAGGATCTTGAAAGGACCAATATACCTTGGTGCCAATTTTCCTTTGCTGTTGAACCTTTTCACACTTCTCATCGGGGACACTTTAAGATATACATAGTCTCCTACATTAAAAGCTAGTTCTCTTCTCCGTGTATCTGCATAGCTCTTCTGTCTAGATTGTGCTATTCTCAAGTTCTCTCTTATTGTCTGGACTTGCTCCTCTGCGTCTCTCAACACATCCGGTCCTAACACTTGACTCTCTCCAGTTTGATTCCAAAACAAGGGTGTCCTGCACTTGCGTCCATACAATGCTTCGAAGGGTGCCATCTTGAGACTTTTCTGGTAACTATTATTATAAGAGAACTCCACATACGGCAGACTCTTATCCCAACTCGTTCCATACTGTAAAGCACAAGCTCTCAACATATCTTCCAAAATCTGATTAATCCGTTCAGTTTGACCGTCAGTCTGAGGATGATATGCATAACTGAAATTCAGCTTAGTACCTAGAGACTCATGTATCTTTTGCCAGAAATGTGAGGTGAATTGAGTGCCCCTATCAGACACAATTTTATTTGGAACTCCATGCAGACACACTATTCTCTCCATATACAACTCTGCTAGTTTAGGACCTCCATAAGTGGTCTTGACTAGGAAGGAAATGAGCTACTTTAGTCAGTCGATCCACAATTACCCAGATTGAATCATAACCTCTCTGAGTACGTGGCAATCCAACTATGAAGTCCATACCGACTTCTTCCCACTTCCACTCAGGTATCTTTAGTGGTTGTAGCAATCCTGCAGGTCTCTGGTGTTCAGCTTTAACTCTCTGACAGGTATCACATATAGCCACATATTCTGCTACATCACGCTTTAGTCCAACCCACCAATATTTTTCCTTCAGATCCAAATACATCTTGGTACTTCCTGGGTGTATAGAATATGCTGACTCATGAGCTTCACGCAGTATAGCGTCTCGGATAGATTTTACTTCAGGTACACAGAGTCTCTTCCCAAACCATAAGGTTCCATTCTCATCTAGCCTGAATCCGGGTGATTTTCCAACCACAATGTTCTCTGCTATTTCTTTGAGCTTCTCATCTTCCAACTGAGCCTTTCGTATCTCTTGCTCTTGTGTGGGTTCAACCTCCATCTCAACAGCATTGATCACAATTCCCAAGTTGAGATGCTCCATCTCTGCACACAACTCTGCTGAAATAGTGGTTGTTCGAATCTCATTAGCATAACTTTTTCTACTAAGAGCATCGGCCACAACATTTGCTTTGCCTGGATGATAATGCAATTCCAGGTCATAATCCTTTATCAATTCTAGCCAACGACGTTGCCTCAAATTCAACTCTGACTGGGTGAAGATATACTTCAAGCTCTTATGATCTGTATAGATGTCACACTTATGACCAATCAGATAATGCCTCCATAACCTCAGAGCGTGAACCACAGCTGCTAGCTCCAAATCATGAGTAGGATAATTCAACTCATGCTTCCTCAACTGTCTCGATGCATATGCTACGACTCTTCCTTCTTGCATGAGTACACAACCAAGACCTAGGCGGGAAGCATCACAATAGATAGAGAACTTCTTACTTAGGTCCAGCAAAACCAACACTGGCGCTGTTGTCAATCTCTTCTTCAATTCTTTGAAACTAGCTTGACACTTCTCAGACCACACAAACTTGGCATTCTTCTCTAGCAAGGAAGTCATTGGCTTCGCAAGCTTGGAGAATCCTTCAATGAACCTTCGGTAGTAACCAGCTAAACCAAGAAAACTACGAATGCCAGTCACATCAGTAGGCGGCTTCCAATTCAACACGTTTGCCACCTTGCTTGGGTCTACAGAAATTCCACCATTGGACACAATATGTCCTAGAAAAGCAACTTCTCTCAACCAGAACTCGCACTTGCTTCGCTTGGCATACAGCTTATGTTCCCTGAGCTTCTGCAAAACCAATGTCAGATGTTCGGCATGCTCTTCTTCATTCTTGGAGTAGATCAAGATATCATCAATGAACACCACAACAAACTTATCCAAGAATTCCATGAATACCTTGTTCATCAGATACATGAAGTAGGCAGGTGCATTAGTCAAACCAAAGGACATTACCGTATACTCATACAGTCCATACCGAGTAGTGAATGCAGTCTTAGGTATGTCAGAGTCACGAATCTTCAACTGATGATAACCTGAACTGGAGATCAATCTTGGAAAACACACAAGCACCTCTCAACTGATCAAATAAGTCATCAATTCTAGGCAACGGATACTTGTTCTTAATGGTGACCTCATTCAGTGACCGATAATCAACACACATCCTTTGACTACCATCTTTCTTATCAACAAAAATAACCGGGGCTCCCCAAGGTGAAGAACTAGGACGAATGAAACCTTTTTCTGACAGTTCTTTGATTTGTTTCTTAAGTTCTTCTAATTCTTTAACTCGCATTCTATATGGACGTTTAGCTATAGGTGCAGTACCAGGTAACAACTCAATGATAAATTCAATGTCACGGTCAGGCGGCATACCTGGCAACTCATCTGGAAACACATCTTCAAACTCATCCACCACTGAGTTATCCGGCTGCACTTCTTCTCTGAGCTGATGTACTGTGGCTTGTTGTTGCACTTGCAGAGCAACCTCAACTCGGACCTCATCTCCCTTTGGTGTAGTGATAGTTACAACCTTCTCCTTACACCCTATGTTCGTGTTGTATTTCTTCATCCAATCCATACCCAGGATAAGATCAATTCCGGCAGTATTTAGCACAGTAGGGGTTATCTCGAATTCTACCTCCCTTAATGAGACAGTAATCGGGAGACACTGAAGAGTAGCTTGCATAACACCACCCGGAGAAGAAACCATAATAGGATGTTTCATGACACTAAGGGGAATACCATGCTTTCTAACAAATGTGTGCGAAATGAAAGTATGCGAAGCACCAGAGTCAAAAAGAACTGTAGCGGGGATGGAATCGATATTGAACGTACCCATCATGACCTCTGGAGTCTCCTATGCCGTATCAACCGACACATGGTTCACCTTCCCGGTGCGAGGTGGCACTCTTTGCTGGTTGTTCTGCTTCTGGGAGGCTTGGGAATTCTGCTTCTCAGGACAATTGTAGGACAAGTGTCCTTCCTTGCCACAACGGAAACACTTGTTGGAGGCACCATTCTTCACTGGGATGTTGTTGGGAGCAGTCAGTTGTGGCGCCTGGTTGCCACCTTGTTGCTGGTACTGGGAACGCTGCTGGTTCTGGGAACGTTGTTGATTCTGGAAATTGTTCTTGAATCCAGACTGTCCCTGGAAACGTTGTTGCTGGTGAGGCTGCTGCTGGTTGTTACGGAAGCGGCTGTTGCTTCCAGACGACTGCCCTTGAAACTTCCTCTTCTTCTTCTTCTTCTCATCTATCTCACGGCGCTTGCTCTCGATGATCAAAGCTTTGTCCACCAACTGTTGGAAGTTGGCGAAAGTGTGGGAGAGCAACTAGTACTGGAGATGATCATTCAGCCCCTCCAAGAAGAGCTCTTGCTTCTTGGCATCATCTTCAACCTCTTTTGGAGCATACCGCGACAATTGGATGAACTTGTCACGGTACTCGGCAACTAGCATTCCTCCCTGCTTCAGAGAAAGAAACTCCTTCTTCTTCAGCTTCATCAACCCTGCAGGCACATGATGATTGCAGAACCTCTCACGGAATTGCCGCCAAGAGATGGGGTCGACACGTCCAAAACGGAAAGACTCCCACCAATCCAGAGCAGCTCCCTGCAACTGCCCAGATGCATAGAGAACCTTCTCGACGTCGTTGCATTGGGCGATCTCCAGCTGCCTTTCTATTGCACGCAGCCAATCATCAGCTTGGAGAGGTTCACTGGAATGATCGAAGGTGGGCGGGCATCCCTTCAAGAATTCGCTTCTCCTGTCACGGGGTGGTGCAGGTGGGTTCCCATTGCCATTGTTTCGCTGCAGCAGTTGAATGTTCTGGGCCATCTGCTACATCAGCTGTGTTTGCATCATCATCAGCTGCTCCATGTTAGGCTGTGGCGGAGGTGGTAGTGGATTAGCATTTTCCTCAGAGGTACCATCACCCCTTGGGTTCCTCCTGGTGTGGGCCATCTGCTGTTCAAATCATTGAAGTGAGGTATAGAATTCTTTTCCATTATAATAACACTTAAAAGACTAGAACAGGAAATTCCGGGCGCGATCCAATAACGGTAGAGAAGAAAAACAGTCATATCTGGAGTTTCCAAAGTCAACAGAGACATGCTATACATGGTTGGAAAGCACGAGAAAATCTCTACAACTTTTATTCAGACCATCTCTCTAGATTCTGTCGTTAAGTTTATCAAAAATAGATTTTATTTGAAACCGCTTCAGGGTAACAGACAGTGCAGAAACTTTAACTTGTGATATTTGTTTCTCCCAGACCGTAACTGATATTGAGATGATTCTTGCGGCCAAAGAAAACTACAGAAGTCTAGTTTTTCACAAAAATTTCACGATTTTTGGTCGCATATAATTAAATAGGAAAAATTAACTAAGGCAGAGAGGTATGAAAAACAGCACTGCTGGAAACTGAGATAATCAATCCAAACTATTATGCATTAATTCAAACCTATATAAAGAGATTTGCGGACATGCCCACAATCTCAGCACTCATTACAAACTCCAAATCAAGCATTGTTCATAAGGAAAAGCAATCTAGCACAAAAGTTCACAAGACACGAACTAGACTCGACTTGACTCAACTTGCGCTACTAGCGTCTTTTGCTACTAACTGGGGGTAACTCCTCTAGGGGTCAATGTCGGTGCGGGTGTGAGCATCTCCATGGTCTCCTCGGTTCCTTGGCGGCGATTCAGCTGGACACCTTGGTGATGGCGGAGGGGGTCCAACACCGAGTTGCCTGTTCAACTCATTCACCGC
Organism: Eremochloa ophiuroides; assembly: GCA_038502445.1. NCBI lineage: Eukaryota > Viridiplantae > Streptophyta > Magnoliopsida > Poales > Poaceae > Eremochloa > Eremochloa ophiuroides. The sequence goes on from JAHLJS010000008.1 coordinate 28,091,742, forward strand.
CCGGCTGAGCTTGTAGTTAGCTTCAGTCCTGGTGTTCAGCTCATCCAGTGTCTGGTCCAGAAAAGTGTTGGTCTGAGCCAAACTTTCAAAGGCAGCGTGGAGTCGGGCGTTCACTTCTCCAAGTGGACCAGCGATACTGCAGTTAGCTTGGCCACTCTGACGGCGGGGAAGGTAGCGGTGCGTCTCCCACTTGATGATGTCCCAATTCTCGTGGCGGTGCACCATAAGAGCTTGTCGTGCGGCATCCTTGATGGCGGCAGCTTTGGAGAGTCGAATGGAGACAGCATAGTGGATATTCTTCACCTAGCTTCCCTCCTTGATGTACACCCTCGTCTCATAGTAGTTGGCGTGGTCAGGGTGCTTCCAGTGCTCTGTCTTGTACAGCACCGAGGCGTTGGGGTAGAAGCGGCGCACCAAGTCGAGAAGCAGCGGGTGGTAGTAGTCATCACCATGATGATCATAGTGAATCATTCCCACCCAGGGTTTTCCACCTTGGTCTCCATCATCGTCGCCATCGTCATCGGGGTCGTCGGAGTCATCCGAGTCGCCTCCATCATCTTTGTCATCAGGGTCGCCAGCACAATCCTGGTCACCCTGCGGCTCCACCTTCTCGGGTTCATCTTTCTGAGGGTCCTTCATAGGTACGTCTTCAGAGCTGTCTTCCAAGGGCTCTTCACTGGGCTCCTCTGCGGGCACCTCCTGCTGGGGCTCCTCCACTGGTACGTCTTCCACGGGTACCTCTGGTCGGGAAACACGTCCGCCAGAGATGAAGCGCTGCAGGTACCTCTTAGGTGGCATGACACGCTAGCGAGCAGTGCGCTTAAGGTTGGCCATCTACAGGAATTAAGATTAAGTTAAAATTTTGCAATGGACAAGGGTAGGATATCAGCAAAAACTTGTAGCAAATTAATATAACAAGTAAAAAGAGATAATAAAGCTAAGGGCTATCCAGTGCTAACTAGGCTTGCATCCTACAGTCAACACGGATCTGATACCAATTTGTCACAGCCAATTTTAAGGATAAAATGGGATGCATAATCTTATGTGCGCCCAGAGATCAGTCACACACATAAGCCAACAAATTACATAAATTGTATCATAACCAATGTTTAATACATAGCGAATAATATCAAAGTCATTACACAGCGGAAAATAAAGATAACTCTCGCGGTAGCTCCATAGCACAGGGACGTCGACTGGTGAAGCACAAGTCTAGTAGTCCCCTGGGTAGTCCTCATCACTATCACCATCTGTTACCCATCCGGGATTTTTAACCGAGTATTGAAAAATAAACAAGCGTAAGTACATGTCGTACTCAACAAGACTAGCATGGGTTAATGAGGCTCAAAAGGTTGACACGGTTTTAACAGCAGGTTGCTTTTAATTAATCATCCTTTTATGCAGTTGAATAGCAACAAATAAATAAGCCCATTCTCATGATCATAGTAAACATAATTAATGAGTAGCAATAAATAGATTTAGCAATAAGTAAGCGTCACCCCAAAAGAATAACTACTCCGTAAAACGTCCAAGGCCGCTCTTGACCGTGAGCTCGGCTAGTATACCAGTTTTACACTCTGCAGAGGATTGTTGCACTTTCACTATGAGCCGTGATTCCCATTTGCTCGGGTTAATTACTCCCACAACACTACCAAGGTGAGTGAGCAGGGTTTCACTATGAAGTCTTTCAAAGAACTTCGCCTAACAAGTTAGGGCTGCTAGGAACCCGGCAAGCAGATGTAGAGCCCCCCTTCTTCGTGGCACAAGGTCACGCAGATTATACACACTCGGACAGGAGCCGCACTATACCCGAGTCGGCAGGTCCCATCACGCCTTTCGGTAACCTCTAACAAGCTAGAAAAAGTGCCCATACTTGACTAAAACTAGAGCCATGTAGCCCTCATAGTTGCACTGTCAATCCCGGTGTCATACTTACAGATCATTATCAAAGGTGAAGGATTTTGAGCATCACAAAACTATGCTCGAATCCCCTAGTTCCCTGTTGCTAAAAAGGCATCTTTTAATCATATTGCATAATCAATTAATCAAGTTTACATGATCATGATTCCCAAAAGCGTACTAGCAACATTTACCATATGCATAATCCCATAGGTGGCAAGGGACAGGGTAACAATGCTAGGAAATAATTATGGTTAACAAGGAAGACACATGCAAATGCAATTATTTATTTGGTGAATAGGACAACAAGGATGATCCATACTAATACTTTCCTTGATCAGCAAACTCCTGGTGATCCGGGTTGTCGCAGTACTGATCTTGATCACCCACGTAAAGCTCACCGTCTATACTCGATCCATCATAACAACACACACGCATACGGAGGCAATCATGCATACAAACAAGAGTTTTCATTAGAACAGTACACCAACAAAAGGTTATAAAACAAAGCTACACGTTGCTACGATCACATCGACATAAAGTTTGCGCAAATCGGATTTAAAACGAGGAAGATATGAATTTTACAAGGTTTATAATAGAATAATAATAGATTAAATATAATCTCGAATTTTCAAAGTTGAAAATATATGAAATAGTGGTACCATCAGATAGATTATGAAATTACGAATCTAACGCAATTTGAATCGTTCAAATCGGAGCTAAAACGTGGAAATTATAAATGAAACAATTTTGAATTCAAATCTGAAAACACATTTCCATATATACCGAAAATAAATACGCCTTCAAACGTAATCTACTGAATACGCTAAGGGCTGCGGGCTAAGCATTACAAACCGCAGGGGGTTATTCACAAAAACGCCGGCCGAATCGGTATGGGCTGCTCTTCGGCCGTCTGATTCAAAATCGGCGGATCAGATTAAAGAGGGGAGGGGTGGCGGTGCTCTCGGCCGGAAAACAGAGGCCGACGGCGGCGCCATGGCCGGAGGGCCGCCGGAGAAGGTGAACTCAGCCTTCGGTGCATGAAATAGGTCAGGAAGGGTACCCATAGATCGGGAAGAGCATCGCAAGCTCACCTAGGGTGATGGGAAGGTCGAAAATCGACTCGGAGATAGCTCGCGGCGTGATCCGGCGGACGGTGGATCTCTGCAACGGCGGCGGAGCCGTGTCAGTGCACAAATCGAAGGGGGAAAGTGCTCGGGAACTACACAAGATCACAGCGAAGCTCCTCAAAGGCTTACCGGGAGGAAATTGGTGGCGAATCGAGCTAATTGCTCGCGGCGGCGGCTGCTCGGTTCTCGCGGGAGCTCGGCAGTGGCGGCGAGAAGAGGCGGCTAGGGTTAGGTGACAGCTACGGGGGGGTGTGGCACTGCTTAAATACTCCCGAGGTGTGACGACAATCTCGGAGATTGAAACAAACTCGAATAGCGGAGAAATCGGCTTCGGCCGTTTCTTCTCTGCTTCGGACTCTCGGCGCGGCGACGAACTCGGCTTCGGCCGTTTTCTTTCTTGCCCGCGTCGGACTCTCGGCGAGCAGCAGAGGGAAACAGGGGAGGGCTGTCCTGGGGGTCCCACTGGTCGGTAGCACCGAGCGCGGGGTCGGGCTGGCAGTCACCGCAGAGGGACGCTTCGCGCGCGCGTGCTCGACCGCGGCGGATGAACACGGCAGCGGCATCTCTGTTCGCGCGGCGAGGGAGGTGGAGAAGGAAGGGCTGACCCGTGGGTCCCGCTCGACAGTCAGAGGGGGTAAGGGGAAGGGAGGGAGCAGATCGGCCGAGCTGTCCTCGGGCCATCCGACCTGAGCCTGCTGGGGCCAGGGAGTGGAAAACAGGCCAAGCTGCTGCTCGGGCCAGAAAGGAGAGGGGAAGGGCTCTGCTCTATTTCCTTTTTCCATCTTCCAAAAGGATTTTCAGATTGGGTTTTGAAACATTTAAGAAATTCAAATAAGCTATAACAGTACAAAGAAGAAATGCTCCAGCATGAATGCATCATACATGTGTATGACCTAGGTTTGATTTTATATTTGAGAAAAATTATTATTTCCCTATATTGGAATGATCAATTAATTGCACAATTAAATAAATTTCTACTATTTAAAAGAATGCAATTTTTCCGGGTGTTACATATAACAATCATTTGATCTTTTTCTGAGATAGAGTTCTCCCATAAAACTCTAAAGCTACCTAGTGTGTTTCCATCTTAGTTATACTTCATTGATTTATCCTTACTAAGGTTATTACCCTATTTATCCATATCTAGATCCTTGACTATCAGATCCTTGGAATCATAAACCCCGCCTTCCTTTGGGAAAATATAAATTCGACACCTGGTACTCCCAGGTAAAGTGCTACACGATAGTTCTATGTGCTTGTAGAATCCCATCACCTATCCTATAGATCTACCCATAGCATTTTTGGCGCAATTGCTAGAAATGACTTTATTCCTAGTAGCAACGTTAGAACTGTCAACAACCACATACTTTGAGCATTGGGATTGACAACCCCAGTGATTGCGTTGAGAAGTATTATTATCACTGCTAGAGGATTTGGCTACACTCTTTTGATAGCTGTTAGTGACTGTCAACAAGCATTTTTGGCGCCCTTGCCGGGGAAGGCAACTGTTGAATTCCTTTGATTTGAGTCAAGTCTAGATAGTTATCATTAGAATCACGAATATGGCCGAAAGGGCCATCCATGAATTCTCTGCACGTTCTGCTGCTAATATAGCAACAGGCTCTGGTGTCACCGAGGAAAACACTCAGTTCGAGTTAAAGCCTGCATTAATCACAATGGTTCAAGCTAGCCCATTTTGTGGCAAAGCTCATGAGGATGCTAATGCACACCTCCAACACTTCTTGGAGATATGCAGCACCTTTACCATTAAAGGAGTAACCCCAGAAGCAATTCGTTTGCGACTCTTTCCTTTCTCCTTGTTAGGAAAAGCTAAGCAATGGTTCTATACGAACCAAAATGATGTGGACACATGGGAAAAGTGTTCCAACTCTTTCCTAGTGAAATTATTTCCTCTAGACAAGACCAATGCTCTTCGCAATGAGATCTCTAGTTTCCAACAACAAACCGATGAATCAATTCTCGGGGCTTGGGAACGAATGCAAGAGTATGTCGTTGCCTGTCCACACCATGGTATGGAGGATTGTCTTTTGATCCAAACTTCTACCATGGGTTAACCCCTCTTGATAGAAGCCATCTAGATGCTGCCGCCGGTGGAGCATTCTTTTCTCTTAAAGTTTAAGTTGCGAAGGCTTTGATAGAGAAGATGGTGTCCAATTAAGGATGGAACGAGGAACGTCTGCAACCGCGCAAGCGAGGTATGCATTCTTTAAAGGAAGCTGACATGATTGCAGCTAATGTGGACTTACTGGCCAAAATGCTAGAAAATTGCGAGATAATGCGTACACCTGAGACCGTGCAAGCCATGGAGACTCACATGACGTGTGAAGTATATGGAGAAGTTGGCCATTCTGGACTCCATTATCCTGAGACACATGAAGACCTCAACTTCATCAACAATGATAACAATTTTCGTTCTTCAAACCAAGGATGGACTCAACGCTCCAATTCTCAAGGTAACACTTTCAATTCTTCGCAACGTCCAAACAACCAAGGTAATAACTACCCTTATCTTAAAGATCTTTTCTATGGTCAAGGTAGAATGACTGATAGTATAAACAAGAAGCTCCATGCTAATGATAGGATGCTAGATAGCATAAATGCTAAATTGGATGATTTCCCTTCTGCAATTAAGGATCAACTTAGTTTCAATAAGATGCTTGAAACCCAATTAGCGCAACTAGCAGCTGCAATTCCATATTTTGAAAAAGATAGAATACCAGAAAAGCCTAAAACAACCATGGAATCTACTAATCTTGTTACTATTAGTTATAATGGCTATGAATTAGATGGATGAAATTTTCCAACTAAAAAGGGAGATCCTGGAACCCCTGTCATATCTTGTTCTATTCAATCTCAATAGTTCCATAATGCTATATGTGATTTAGGATCTAGCATTAACATCATGTTTAAAGAATATTATGAAAAGTTGTTCTACACTGAGCTAGTACCAACTTCTGCATATGTGCAATTAGCTGATCAGACAACTTGCTACATAGAAGGAGTACTTTGTGATGTTCTGGTAAAAGTAAGAAACAACTTTGTGCCTGCCGATTTCATGATATTAGACATGGGTAATAGAGACAACTTACCCCTCATTCTTGGCCGAACTTTCTTAAATACTGTGAATGCATGCATATTTGTTGCTAGTGGTAGCTTGGATTTCTACATAAATGGGAAGAAAGAGAGATTTGTTTTCTCTTGTGCACCGCACCATGCAACTAACATGCAGAAAAATAAGAGTCGATCCATGAGGAGGAGAAAACAATGAATCTGGAGAAACAAGAAAGACAGAGATGTGGTTAAGAAGGAACCATCATCTACAGCCTCTACACCAGACCCCGCTACCGTCAAAGAAGGACAAGATGAGAAGAAGACATCGGTCAAGGAAGAACCTCCTTCCGAGGAAGGATAGCTATGGGAGTAAGTATTCTATCTCTTTCTTTAATTACTGCATTGGCATATTTCAATTAATTGTTAGAAGCATGTTTAAATTTATGTCTTGCATTTAATAAAGACCATTTAATAATAAAAGAGAGATTAAAATATATATATAAAATAATAATAAAATAAAATAAAATATAAATTTAGTTCATCATAGTAGCATTAAAAAGCAAAGCCTAATGATCATAATAAGATGAAAAAGAGGAAATATCCCGACCAAGAAGAAAGTCCGATCATGGAGAAGAAGCTAGCTTGGTGGAGCCATCATCCTCGCCAAGGTATGGTTTCTAACCCCAGCACTTTTTTCTTAATTACTGTGAGTTATAATATGAAAAGCAATTCTAAATTCTTGCATAATAATAAAAAAATAAATAAATAAATGAAAATAATGACAAGATGAGAAAAATAATATGATATGTCTTTGTTGGAAATGATAAACAATTGCTCTATGATGATTTGCAAAATCTTGTTATACAATTCTTACTATGAAAGTTTTGAGTGTGATATCTGAATTTGGTCTTAAGTCAAACACTATTGTGGGTTGCACATGCTAATAACCTAAGTTATGCTCTTGCCAGATTGAAATTGGTATAAGTAGAACTTTTACCTGACCTAAGGAATGAGTGAGAACCAACTAGAGTTTCTGATTTATAAAATTCAAATTCTTGCTTATGGTTCCTTTATGGAGTTAAATACCTACCATCAAGCCATACATCCACAAACAACTAAAACCACCGAAAGAAAGAGTTCTTGTCTGTTTTGAGCCTGGTTAGACCTTATTTGATCTAGGTAGAGAAACTAGTCATATTCTTTGATCAAGATCACGTACACATTCCACCTATGTATTACTTCTACACTGGAAGTATACATCTATGCTCCACACACCAATTGAGACAACCAACCACAATCAACCTTTGACCTTTTAATAGATGGGGAGTATAGGTTACTGAAAAAAAAGAGAGCAAGTGCTCAAGGAAAATAAAAGAGGACAAATGTCCCATGGGCAGGTGCCCATATATCTATACTTCAAAAAAAACTATGTATTCAGTAACCATGCTCGCCCTGTCTAAGGCAAAGGAATAAGTCTCAAGGAGCCCACCAAATAATTTACACCTGCACTTCTTGATCATCTTATATGACTTGTTGCTCCCTATGATCTAAGAGTCTAATCTTGCAATATATTTAGTTCAAGTGTGCTTTAGCTCCAATGCTATAAACTCCACATAAGCTTTAGAATAGACATGGAAAGCTCTCTTGAGCTCTTGTGAGGTCCATCACACTAGGGAGTGGTTGAGAGTACCATTAAAGGAACCAAAGCAAGATTTTTCCTTTCAAAAAGATAAAAAATTCTCTAGTAAATGGTCTCACTCTACGAAAGTAAGGGATGAAGTATCTACTTATCTATGCTATCTTGTTTCTGCATGACCCATGGTGAAAAAGCTATAAGCCCCATATAGTTAAGACATAAGATGAATTTCTGAATCATGCTCAATACTAGAATAGTGTTGGTTTGTATACAAGATCCTTGTGAATTATTACATTAAAGAAATTCTTGATTGCCATGTTAAAACCACATCTTTGCTTGAGGACAAGCAAAAGGTTAGCTTGGGGGAGTTTGTTGACGGTCGCTAACATCCTATTTTACCGTCAATATTTCACCCATAATCAAGGTAAAACCACATGAAAAGCAAAGAACTCACCTTGAAACTTACCTAGTTCCACATGTCCTTGGAGAAATCTTGTGTATGCAGGAAAAATAGTGAAATCAAGCAAAAATGAAGCATACCAAGACACCTCAGCACCTCAGCTGCCACATGGGAGCCAGAGGGGGGCGCCCGCCCTATGTATGGCGCCAAATTGGCATGCCACCTCACGGATCCATGTGCCATCCTCCCAAATGGCCTATGGCACGTTGAAATAACATCAACGGCTCAGAGACAAGGTATGAGGATCCGGTGGCCCTATCAACAGGGCGCCCGCCCTGTCCAAAGTGAGTGCCACGCCCACAATCTGAGGGAAGGTGTCCAAGAGTCATCCAAGCCATCAAATGAAGTCGCTTTTCATCCAACGGTGATCAAGTGATGTGCCATGGATCGACGGACCCACATGTCATCCACCTGGGGTTACAAACCGCCAATCCTGAGCTCCAACCGACCTTGCAACCGCCCTTGAGGGTGAAGGAGGGCCGTAGGATGCAAGGCAGTGGATCTAAGGGGGCGCCCACCCCCTAGGAGGGAGCCCGCCCTGCCACTTCACGCCACCGACCTCCAGGACCCCTACAAGTACCCCTGAAGCACTCCTACACTATAAATAGGACTTGAATCCTCACTTGTAAGCCGAAACCACTAGAAAACACCACTAGCAATTCAGCTCATAGTCAGGAGTAGCTCCTCTCTCTCTAGCGAAGCTCTGCTCTTAGGAATAGTGCTAGCTAGAAAAGAGTAGAGTAGTGAGAGAAGTCGGGAGGAGGAGGAAGTCTGTGGAGGAGCCAAGCTTGTCGGCGACCTCCTCTGCGGTGTTCTTCACTCTTATCGGTAATAAAGATCCCCTTCTTCATTTATTTATTGTTGTACTTTAAGTAGCTGTATACTTGCTCATTGCTTGGTTAGAGTGCTCTAATTCTTGAGCTTGAGTTAAAGTAGTAAGTTTTATAGATTAAGCGCGGTGCTTACGCTAAAGCTTACCCTTGAGTGCGGCTAGGCCCACGGATAGTAGTGGTAGGTTCTAGGTGGTGACAGACCTAGAATCCTCTGGATTCCACCACGTTCGGCCTGGTTTTATCAGCGTAGCCTTTTGTACGTATGGTGCCTAATCTGTCGAACCCCGGCGAGTTTAGGACTTTGTGCGTTCCGAGTATAGTAGTCTCTTTGGTATAACAATCATTTGATCTTTTACTGAGATAGAGTTCTCCCATAAAACTCCAGAGCTACCTAGTGTGTTTCCAACTTAGTTATACTTCATTGATTTATCCTTACTAAGGTTATTACCCCATCTATCCATATCTAGATCCTTGACTATCAGATCCTTGGAATCATAAACCCTGCCTTCCTTTGGGATAATATAAATTCGACACCTGGTACTCCTAGGTAATGTGCTACACGATAGTTCTGTGCGCTTGCATAATCCCATCACCTGTTCTATAGAGCTACCCATAGCATTTTTGGCGCAGTTGCTAGAAATAACTTTATTCCTAGTAGCAACGTTAGAAGTGTCAACAACCACATACTTTGAGCATAGGGATTGACAACCCCGGTGATTGCGTTGAGAAGTACTGTTATCACTGCTAGAGGATAGATTTGGCTACACTCTTTTGATAGCGTTAGTAACTGTCAGCACAAGGAAATAGCTCAATTCTCCAATCATTTACATCTCAAACTCATTTGCCATCATTTTCCCAAACTTCTCACAAAAGTCTTGATTGGTTGACCCAAAGATAATGTCATCAACATAGATTTTCAACACAAACAAGTATTTACCAATTCTTTTGGTGAAGAGAGTGGTGTCAACTTTCCCCATTTTGAAACCCTTGGATAGCAAGAAATCTCTCAATCTTTCATACCATGCCCTTGGTGCTTGTTTCAAGCCATACAAAGCCTTTCTCAATTTGAAAACATGGTTGGGCTTCTTCTCATCTTCAAAACCTGGGGGTTGCTCAACATATACTAACTCATTCATGTATCCATTCAAAAAAGCACTTTTGACATCCATTTGATAGAGCTTGATATCATGTGCACATGCATAGGCTAGGAGGATCCTGATTGCTTCCAATCTTGCAACCGGAGCATAAGTCTCACCAAAGTCCAATCCTTCCACTTGAGTGTATCCTTGTGCAACTAACCTTGCCTTGTTTCTTACCACAATACCATCTTGATCTTGCTTGTTTTTGAACACCCATTTGGTACCGATGACATTGTAGTTCTTGGGCCTCTCAACTAGCTCCCAAACTTGATTTCTCTCAAAGTTGTTGAGCTCTTCATGCATGGCATTTACCCAATCACTATCATTCAAGGCTTTCTCAATAGTTGTTGGCTCTTCAAATGAAGAGAAGTGCTCACAAAAGTTTGCTAACTTTGATCTTGTTTGAACACCACTTCTAATATCTCCAACTATTTGATCCAATGGATGATCTGTTGCAATATGAACTGGTTAGAGAACTTGATTGCTTGAGCTTGGTTGACCCACTTCAGATTGACTAGCATATTGATCTTCATCATTTTGCACATGAGTTTGTTCATGAGTTCCACTAGAGCTTGCTTCATTTGGATTTGCTTGCACACTAGGCTGAGTTTGCACTTGATCTTTGTCATCTTCATCTTTCACATCAACCACTTGTCTTGGCCGAATATCACCAATGTCCATGTTGTTCACTGCATTTATCAATTGAGTTCCTCTCACATCATCAAGATTTTCTTCCTCTTCTTGGGAACCCTTGGTTTCATCAAATTCCACATCATGAACTTCTTCTACTAGCTTGGTGGTGTGATTTCATACTCTATATGCTTTGCTTGTGGTGGAGTAACCAACTAGGAAGCCTTCATCACATTTCTTCTCAAATTTTCCCAATCTTGCACCCTTCTTCAATATGTAGCATTTGCAACCAAACACTCTAAAGTATGTAATGTTGGGCTTTTTTCCATTCAATAGCTCATATGGTGTCTTCTTTAATAGCTGGTGACAATAGAGCCGGTTGTTGCAACAGTTGGCCGTGTTGATTGCTTCGGCCCAAAAGTCTAAACTCACATTGTACTCACTAAGCATAGACCTTGCCATATCAATAAGTGTTCTAATTCTTTCTCTCAACAAGGCCATTTGATTGAGGAGCGTACTTGGCCGAGAATTGATGCTTGATTCCAAACTCATCACAAAGCTCATCAACTCTTGCATTTCTAAACTCACTTCCATTGTCACTTCTCACACTCTTGATTTTTACTTCAAATTCATTTTGGCTTCTCTTGATCAATGTCTTGAATATGTCAAACACTTCACTCTTGTCAACTAGAAAAAAGACCCATGTGTATCTTGTATAGTCATCCACTATCACAAAGCTATATTTATTTTCACCAACACTAGCATAAGTGGTTGGGACCAAATAGATCCATATGCAATAATTCAAATGCTCTAGATGTACTCATCATGCTCTTGTTAGGATGTGTGTTTACAACTTGCTTTCCCATTTGACAAGCACTACACAACTTATCCTTCTCAAATTGCACGTTCTTCCATCCTCTCACCATATCATGCTTACCAATCTATTGAGTTGCTTCCACTAGTACAAAAACAATTTTTCTTGATGCCAGCATTTCTTTTTTACAGGCAGTTTCAGTTATCGGGCGCCTGTAAAAATGAATCGATAGGCCCCATAGAACGAACCGCCTGTAAAAATCTATTTCTACAGAAGGTTTTCATTACAAACCGCCACTATAAATAGGTGATTTCTACGGGCGGTTTTCATTACCAACCGCCTGTAGAATTTTTTTTGAATTTTATTTTTTGAGTTCTGTAAACGATCTCGGATGAAGAAACTTCCAAAATAAAAGTTGTATATCTCAAAAAGTTATGAGACTTTGTAGTTGACAACGTTTTCATTTGAAATCATCTTGTTGATGCAAATTACGGTCAACGTTTGAAATTTGAAATTTGAATTTTTGCTACAAGCCTCGGATGGAGAAACACTCTACATGAAAGTTGTAGATCTCAAAAAGTTATGCAACTTTGTAGTTGATAAATTTTTCATTTGACTTCCTTTAGGGCTTCAAATAGTCAATTTTCTATTATTTGTTATAATATGTGGGGAACCGAAAACTATTTTAGATGCATGTGATGGTGTAGTGCAGTGGTAGGGAGGGTTCCGCACGAGCCCGAGGTCAGAGGTTCGAATCCCACCGGCCGCGTAGCGCGCGAATTTTGCGCGAAAAATGCCGCGACTTGCCGATGGGTCCATTTCCAGATTTATTTTTTTTTGTTTTACTATTTTTAAAACCTGATTTTTGAAAAAAGTTTGGTGCAGGCGGTTTTTTAAGTGAACTGCCTGTACAAATCAGATTTGTACTGGTGGTTCACAAGCAACCGCCTGCACAAACGGCTGATTTCTACATTCCTCGTGCACAGGCGGTTCGAAAAAAACGCCTGTACAAATGCGTTTAGAACCGAATGTACAAATGCTTTGTGTACTAATGTTCATTCCAACATGACCAAGCCTTATATGCCATAACCACCCCATACTTAATTTTGTGAACAAGCATGTTGACAATTGAGCTTCACTTGCATTGAAATCCACCAAATAGAGATTGCCATACCGAAATACCTTCAATATCAAGTTGCTTCCATCAACACTAAAAATCTCCACATCATCAACACCAAAAATGCATTTGAATTCCAAGTCACACAATTGAGCCACGGACAACAAGTTGAAGTTCAAACTCTCAACTAGCAAGACATTGGAGATAGACATATCATTTGAAATTGCAATCTTTCCAAGACCAATAATCTTGCCCTTCTTGTTGTCACCAAATGTGATACTATCAAAATTCCCATCTTCATTTGGCTTGATTGAATTGAACATATTTGATTCTCCGGTCATGTGTTGAGTGCACCCACTATCAAGCACCCAATGCCTCCCTCCGGACTTGTAGTTTACCTACAAAGAAATCAATTAGATTTTGATACCCAAGTTTATTTGGGTCCTTGGAGGTTAGTGACCAAACTCTTGGGCACCCAAATAGCCTTCTTCTTTAGGCTCTCCTTAGGTGCACCAGTATACTTGACTCTGACTCCCTTTGCACTCTTGGTAAGCACATAGGAAGAATCAAGTCTAATGGATGACACATTAGGCTTGCTTTGTTTCATCATCCTCTTTTTGCAATATTGCTCCTTGTGCCCCACTTGCTTGCAACTATAGCGAACCACACCGTTGCCCTTCACAAAAGTATTCTTGTGAGGAACAAAGGCGACTTTGCCCTTCTTGGGGGTATAGCCAAGACCCTCCTTGTTAATGGAGAACCTTTGACTACCCAAACACTTAAGCAAGCAGGGCATCTCCACCATAGGCATTACTTAGTGCTAGAGTGAGCTCATGCACCTCCTTCTTGAGGTTCTTGTTCTCAACCAAGATTGTGGCATCACAAGTGACACCAACATCCTTAGATGAGATAGAGGTGGATGTGCTACAAGAAGTGTTAGTGGAGGCAACAACAATAGGTGTATCAATAATAGCGCAAGTGACACCTACGTCACATGTTGTGGGCACATCCTCTATCTTAGCCAACTCCGAAAGTAAAGAGTGAGCCTTCTCAAACTTGGAGTGAGCTTCTTTAAGGTTCTCATGGTCTTCCTTTAGACACTCATGAGAAGCACTTAGCTCATCAAAGGATTATCCTCAAGAATTTTATTTTTCTTATTCAATTCTTTGCACTCTTTCACTTTCTTCTTAAGATAGGAGTGTGTGTCATGCAACATGTCAAGGAGCTCCTCCTTGGAGAAGTCCTCCTCCTCACTCTCACTACCGCTCTCAGCGGATTCAGATTGTACCTTTGATGGCTTAGCCATGAGACAAGTCGGTGTAGAGTCAAATAGAGATGGCTTTGCTAGGAATAGCAAGACTAGCAATGGCCTTCTTCTTGGTGATCTTGTGATCATCATCACTATCACCATCATCATCAGAAGAAGCATCACTATCCCAAGTGACACAATAAGAATGCCCCTTCTTCTTGAATTGCATCTTCTTGTCTTTCTTGTCCTTTTTGGACTTCTTCTCCTTGTCATCCTCATCATCACTATCATTCTTGTGAGGACAATCGGCTATCAAGTGGTCCTTGCTGTTGCACTCATAGCATCTCATGGTTGGACCCTTGCCCTTAGTGAAGTCTCTTCTCTTCCTTGCAACATAGCCCTTATTTCTCATGAATCTTCCAAATCTTCTCACAAGAAGTGCCATCTCCTCATCATTGTCTTCACTTGAGCTATCTTCATCATCACTAGATACTTGCTTCTTTGCTTTGCACTTGTGCCTTGATGAAGTTGCCTTGAATGCAATGCTCTTCTTCTCATTTTTGTCTTTCTTCTCTTCTTCCTTCTCTTCCTTGACTCCTCCTTCCTTCTCCACTCGGTATGTCTCATGAGTCATGACATCACCAAGCACTTGTTCTGGAGTCATCTTTGAGAGATCCTCCCTCACAAGGATAAGAACCAAGGTCTCAAACCGAGGAGGTAGAGATCTCAAGAAGCGATGTGAGAAGTCTCTATCACTAATTGTTTCACGAAGAGCCTTGAAGTCACTAACAATGACACTCAATCGGTGAAACATCTCCGGTATGCTCTCATAATCCTTCATCTTGAAGCTTGCATATCTATCTTTGAGGATTATAACTTGGCACTCTTGACAGCGGTGGTGCCCTCATATGTGTCCTCCAATTTCTTCCAAACCTCATATGCATACTCCAAGTCCTTGATTTGCTCAAAGACCTTCTTATTGAGAGCACTATAGATTATATTGAGAGCAATGTCATTGAATTGAAACTTCTCTTCTTTTCTTGGGGTGGGATCATTCATGTCAATCACAACAAAATCATTCTCAACAATCTCCCACATCTTCCTATTCATTGATTTAAAGTGAGCTTTCATTTGCTTCTTCCAATAGGCATAGCTAGAGCCATCAAACCGAGGTGGGTTACCCATATGGTCGATCAAGTTGTTGTGAGCCATTCTTGACACCGAAGGATGTTAAGCCTTGCAGCAACGGTGACCAAGGCTCTGATACCAATTGAAAGGTCCAAAGAGGCTAGAGGGGGGTGAATAGCCTATTAAAATTTCTACAAACAACACTTGACCAAAGGGTTCGTACAACAAATGGCGAAGCGAATTGTGCACTAGCTTACTCAAAAGTGCAAGCCTCCTAACCGTTCTACTTAGAATCTCTAGAAGCACACAAGATTAACCTAGGTCGCAACTACTTTACTCCTAGGTGGACAAACAAACTACCAAGGCTACACTACACAAGTAAATGCACAAAGTAAAGAGATAGGTAGAGAGTAGTTATACCGCCGAGTAGAGTAGATGACCAATCACCGGGAGAATGGTATACCAAAACACACGAAGGTGATGGTCCAATGAAATCCAATGATCAACACAATATGAACACCGATTTAACCAGAGGTTCACGTGCTTGCTGGCACGCTACGTCCCGTTGTGTCGACCACTACTCGGTGGTTCGGTGGCTAATTGACAACCAATGTCAAGCTCAACCAATGAGTGCCACTAAAACCCACCACGAGTAAGGTAACTCAATGACACGAGCAATCCACTAAGGTTACCTTTGGCACTCCGCTGGGGAAGGCACCAAACCCCTCACAAGATCGCCGGGAGTGGCCGGAGACAATCTCCAACTCCGCCAAGCTCCTCCACTGCTCCAAGCCGTCTAGGTGACGGCAATCACCAAGAGAAAAGAGAGAATTCCACAGCAAACACGATCAACAAGTGCCAATGGATGCAAGGATCAAAGCAATGCACTTGGATCACACTCTAGCTCACAATTGATGTGAATGATGCAATCTATGTGAGTAAGAGTGTTAGGAGAATGCTCAAGAGGTGTATCAACAAGTTAGAGAGCCAAGAGGGTGAGCTAGAACCGGCCATGAGCAATTTATAGACTTGCACAAACACACATAGCCGTTACTCACCTTATGCGAGGCGTCCGACGCTCGCGCGTGGGTGTCGGACTATTCAATCCTGTCCGACGCTTAGCCGCCAGCCAATCGTGTGTTGCCACGTAGATAGATCCATTTGAATTCGACCGTTGGCGCCTACAACTACAGACCGTCGAACGAAGGATAATCGTCCGAGGATCGTCGGACGCGATCCGTCGGACTAACGAGTTGCGCAGTCCGACGTTTCCAGAGAGTTCTGCGAGAGCAAATTTTGCGTCAGGCAGAGTCCGACGGTTGGCCTCGGACCAATGGGGAGCGTCCGACGCTTTGAAAAATGTTTCCTGCGCACTGTTAGCTACCGTCGGACGGTGAAACAATAGTCCGACACTCGGAAAACTACCGTCCGACGCTCTCTTTCTCTGTTCTGGGCAGTCGGCCGTCGGACCCTTGGAAATGGTCTGACGCTCTGATTTTTGTTAGAATGAGCCCGTGTCAAGTTCTTTGCTTATGTTGGCTAACACTTTTATAAATGAAATAATTCCTAGAGTGTGTTAGCCTTTTTCCAAAGTGTTTTGCAAAGGTTTTGAGTTAGCCACTAGATCTAAATGCAATGCATGATCCAAACAACTAATGACACTTGATAACCGTGTTAACCGTGGAATAACTCCCCTCTTTATAGTACGGCTATCTATACTAAACGTGATCACACTCTCAATAGTGTCTTGATCACCAAAATGGAAAGAGCCCTATTAAGTTTCACCTTTGCCTTGAGCTCCATCCAAACCACAAAGTGTTGAAGCATTTGATCTTCATGTTGATGGGCTTACACCAAGAGCTTGGATGCCGTCATTGCTCCATACTTGACCTTCTAACCATACTTGTAATTAATAGCTTAAGCACATGGTTAGATACTAGGTGTCATCAATTATCCAAAACCAAATATAGAGCTTTCACCGCTGCCGCATCGAAAATCGAAAGGGAACTCAGCAGAAACTGAGCACCGCAAGGAGTATGATGAAATCCACGGTCCTCTGATCAATGACAAGAATGCCCCCGAGCTGCCATTTATAGCAGAGCTCTAGGCGGTGCACTGGCCGCCGAACCTAAAAGTTGTTGGCGTCGAAACCTACGACGACACTACCGATCCCACCAAATGGCTCACCATTTATGAGATTGCGGTCAGAGCTGCCAGAGGCAACTCAGATGTCATGGCAAACTACTTGCTCGTCATGCTTAACGCATTCGCCAACAAATGGTTGCTCAGTTTGAAGCCAAATTCCATTGACACTTGCGAGCAGCTAAAGAAGCAGTTCATCAGCAACTACCGTGCCACCTGCAAGTAGCCAGGCACGAAGTACGATCTTGAGAAGCTTTAGCAAGCGTCACGAGAGTCTCCTGCGAGATTACATTCGGCACTTCACGGAGACCAGAAACAACATCCCGAGTGTCACAGATGCTGAAGCCATCTCCGCTTTCATACGTGGTCCTCCAACCTGATGAAGAACTCCAGAGGAAGCTGTATCGCAGCAGACCAAGCTCCATCGCCAAGATGCTGTGCATTGCCAACAAGTACACTGACGAGAACGAAGCTGCTCATCACTCCGTCCACAGCCGCCTTCGCTTCCCTGACTGTACACGCCATGAGGACGGAGACCGCCGAACTGATTGGCGTAATGACGATCGAGGACCGCGACGGGATTATCGCCGCGATGACCGTGATCACCGCGATCAGCGCCATTTCGACCGGTGCCAGGGCTAGAGAAAGACGCCGCCACTACCAGGTCTACAACACCCAACTAGCACCTAAGCGCAAACTACGACGAGGCCTACGTAAAGCTCCTCGATAGTCAATGCCCCATCCACAAGTTCCATAGCCACACCATGAGAGACTGCTACGGCCTTCCAGGGCATTCAAAGAGGAAGAGAAGATGAAAGTTCCCCTGGACTCCAACAAGGACAAGCGCGACGATAATAATTAGCCGCCACCTGGCTTCACCGAGCACGATAGGACAATCTCCACAATCATTACAGGCCGCATCGCGATGGAGTCAAAGGGAGAGCAGAAGCTCGTCGCCAGACACGTCAACTCCGTCGCCAACTACGACACCTCCATCGCTGATCCGAAGTTCCCTCCCTGGTCGCATAAGCCCATTACCTTCAGCAGAGACGACCAGTGGACGGAGATCCCGTACTTGGGTCATTTCCCACTGATCCTCGACCCGGTAATACGCAAGACGCGCTTCCACAAGGTGTTGATTGATGGCGGTAGCGGCCTCAACATCCTTTTCTCCGGAGCCGCCAAAGAGCTCGGGCTCTGGGCAGAAGACCTAGAGCTGACTACAGCTCCGTTCTGGGGGATTGTCCCAAGGCAGTCTTCCTACCCCCTGGGACAGATCAACCTGCCTGTCCAGTTCGGACCTCCGCAGTGCTTTCGTATTGAGCACATCAACTTCATGGTGGCCAACTTCAACGCCGCGTACCACGCCATCCTCGGCCATCTAGCTTTGGCCAAATTCGGGGCCATCCCCAACTACACGTACCTCGTCATGAAGATGCCAACGGAGACCGGCATCCTCATGGACCGCTCCAACCTCCAGACCGCATACGACTGCGAGAAGGAGGCTATCGCCATGGCTGAAGCTACCGATGTCTCCATCCTGATGAACATATGCACGGTCGATGCGCAGAAGCTACCTACCGAAGAGCAGAAGATCCCAGAGAAGACCTCGCCCAGAGCTGCGACCAATAACAAAGAGACGACATGGTCCTCGTCCCTGTTGACCCGAGTAAGATTACTCGCATCGGGACAGATCTCGACCCCCAATAGGAAGATGCGCTCGTTAGCTTCCTTAGAAAGCACGTCGGCGTTTTCGCATGGAAACCTGCGGACATGCCCGGCGAACCTAGGGAGCTGATCGAGCACTCCATGAATGTCTCGAAGACCGCCAAGCCCGTCAAGCAGAAGCTCCAGCGATTCTCTCCAGACAAGAAGGAGGCTATTAGGGTAGAAATAGCTCGGCTCCTAGTTGCTGGCTTTATCAAAGAGGTGTATCATCCCGATTGGCTAGCCAATTCGGTTCTTGTAAGAAAAAAGAATAATGAATGGAGAATGTGTGTTGATTACACCGATCTCAACAAATACTGCCCTAAAGACCCCTTCGATCTCGCCCGTATCGATGAAGTCGTTGACTCCACAGCCGGCTACGAGCTGCTCAGTTTCCTCAACTGTTACTCCGGCTATCATCAGATCGCCTTGAATGATCAAGACCAAGAGAAGACCTCCTTTATCACCCCTTTTGGGGCATATTGCTACAAGACTATGTCCTTCAGCCTGAAAAACATAGGCGCCACATACAAACGGGCTATCCAGGCATGCATCGACAAACTTATTACTGATATCGCCGAAGCTTACGTCGATGACGTCATCATAAAAACAAGAAAGTTGAGGACCTCATCCCCAACCTTGAAGCAGTCTACAAGAAGTTATCTGCTTTTCAGTGGAAGCTGAACCCCTCCAAGTGCATCTTCGGCGTTTCATCCGGCAACCTGCTCGGCAACATCGTCAGCAAACATGGCATCCTTCCTAATCCAGAGAAGATCGAGGCCGTCATGTGAATGAAGCCTTCGTCCAGCGTCAAAGACGTCCAGAAACTCACCGGATGCATGGCCACCCTGAGTCGATTCATCTCCAGACTAGGCGAAAAAGGGCTCTCTTTCTTCAAGCTACTCAAAGCTGGCGAGAAGTTTGTCTGGTCGGAAGAGGTTGACCAAGCTTTGAAAGAATTAAAGCAGTTCTTGGTGCATCCTCCTCTCCTTATAGCACCGGTGAAGGGCGAGACTTTGCTGCTCTACATCGTCGCGACCAGCAGGGTCGTCAGCACAGCCATCGTGGTCGACCGAGAAGAAGCAGACCATGCTTACCCGGTCCAGCGGCTAGTCTATTTTATCAGCGAAGTCCTAAGCGCGTCTAAGACCCGCTACCCAACAGTGCAAAAGCTGCTCTACGCCATCCTCGTCACGTCATGCAAGCTTCGACATTACTTTGAGGCACACCCAATCGCAGTGGTCACCCAACATCCCCTTGGCAACATCCTCCACAATAAAGACGCCAATGGAAGAGTCATGAAGTGGGCCGTAGAATTGGGAACTTATTCCCTCGAATTTTGCAGACGAACGACGATCAAGTCACAAGTACTGGCCGATTTCATTGCCGAGTGGGCAGAGATGCAGGAGTCATTATCCCCCGAGCAGGAGGAGCACTGGATGATGTACTTCGACGGATCCCTCAGTATCGGAGGCGCCGGTGTTGGCTTACTACTCATATCATCTTCCGGTGAACGCCTCCGTTACGTATTGAGAATATATTTCAAAGCCTCCAACAATGCCGCCGAGTACGAAGCCGCCATCCATGGCTTACAAATTGCCATCAAAATCGGCATCTGATGACTCATGGTATATCGTGATTCTGCCCTAGTCATCAATCAAGTAAACAAAGACTGGGACTATACCAGCGAGAACATGGACGCTTACGTCGCCGTCATCAGAAAGCTAGAAGGCAACTTCCTGGGCATCGAGTTCCACCATATCGTCCGCGCCAAGAATCAAGCAGCCGACAAGTTGTCAAAACTCGGCTCGTCACGGGCCGATATCCCTCCCGGCATCTTCGTCCAGGACCTGATCAGCGCCTTCATCAAAATGGAAGAGGAAATAGAAACTGTTCCATCCGATCAGATCGAGGCATGTGTCACCAACCACGAAGAAGACTGGCGAGCACCTTTCATCGCTTATCTACTCGAAGCCAAGATTCCAGAAGATAAGATCGAGATAGAGCACCTCGTGCGTTGCTCCAAACACTACGTTTTGGTCCATGGCAAGCTCATGTGTAAAAATGCCAAGACTGAAGTCCTCCAGAAGTGCGTAACGCGTGAAAAGGGGTCAAAATACTCCAAGAAGTGCACGGAGGCATGTGCGGCAACCACGCGGCTTCACGCACACTGGTCGGCAAGGCCTTCCGAGCAGGGTTTTACTGGCCCACCGCCGTCCAAGATGCTGAGACAAACGTTCGGCACTGTGAAGCTTGCCAATTTTTCGCCAGGTAGATACACGTTCCAGCCCAAGAATTGTAGACCATACCTGCATCATGGCCCTTCGCCACATGGGGACTCGACATGATCGGACCCTTCAAGGCGGCCAAAGGAGGATATCACTGCGTCTATGTTGCCATTGACAAGTTCTCCAAATGGATCGAGTATAAGCCACTGGTGAAAGCTACAGTGACCAAAGCCACAGAATTCTTCAACGACATCTCTGACCATTTCGGCCTACCAAACAGCATCATCACCGACCTCGGCTCCACATTTATCAGAAGTGATTTATGGAATTTCTGTGATGAAAGGAGCATCGTCGTGAAATATGTCTCGGTGGCTCACCCCTGGGCCAACGGTCAGGTGGAAAGAGCGAACGGGATGCTGCTCGACGCCCTAAAGAAGCGCCTACATGAAGTTGTCGAGCGAAGCCCAAGGAACTGGATCCACGAGTTGCCAGCGGTCATCTGGGGTCTACAAACCCAGCCCAGCCGAAACACCAGTGTATCTCCGTATTTTATGGTCAATGGATCTGAAGCAGTGCTTCCAGCTGACGTCGCATTCCGAGCTCCTAGAGTCGAAAATTACAATGAAGAAATATCCAACTCCTCCCGAGTAGAAGACGTCGACAGGCTCGAGGAAGAGCGCCTGATCTCCTGCGTGCGCACGGCAAAGTACCTGGAGGGAATTCGACGATACTACAACCGCAATGTCAATAATCGTTTCTTCGTGATCCGAGACCTCGTCCTCTATCACAAATAGAGCAAGGAGGGCATGCACAAACTCTCCTCTCCATGGAAAGGACCATACATGGTCAAGGCCGTGACTTGGCCAGGCTCGTATAGGCTGTGCGACCTCAAAGGCGTCGACATCCCCAACACCTAAAATATTGAACATCTACGTCGCTTCTACCCTTGACAGCATGTCAAGGCAGATATGTGTATTTAAGTTTGCTACTTCAATAAAAATTACATGATCTCCATATACCTATACACCATGGCTTGCAGATTAGAAAAAATTACTAACACTCGTCGGAAAGCATAAGCCCTGCACAGCTCAGGCGGCTAATGACTTGCCTCATCGTCAATAGTGCGTAAGTCCCACTTCTGCTCGGGCAGCATGACTTCGTCGACACGTAAGTCCCGCACCTGTTCGGGCTGCATTGCTATATCGCCACGTAAGTCCCACATCTGCTCGGGCAGCATGACTTTGTCAACACTTAAGTCCCGCACCTGTTCGGGTAGCATCGCTACATCGCCGCGTAAGTCCCGCATCTACTCGGGCAGCATAACTTCACTGGCATGTAAGCCCCGCATATGTTCGGGCAGTCTAACTCCGATAGCGCGTACCCTGCATTCACTCAGGCTGCCTAATATCATCACTTCACCGACCGCCCCGATTGGTTCGGGAAGCCATTGTAACACCCTAGTGTTAGTTACTATTTTCACACTTGCATTTGCATGTCATCAAGCATAGATCATGTCATTTCATGCATCATCATCATTTCATTTGAGTTGATTTCCTTTTATTGCTATATGTTTGTTTATATGTCCATAACATGCTAAATGTGTTGACATGCAAATGTGATGCTTGTTTACTATTCTAAATGCTTTAGACATGTTTGGGATAACATTTGGAACAATGTTCATGTTGGTGAAATCCCCAAAATACCCCTCTAGCTCATAGTTCACTAGAGAGCCCTCTAAAAGCTATTCTGTTTGACCAAAAAAGAAGGGCATTTTAGATATTTTGCATGTCAGTGCACCCTTAATCAAAGTTGTGTAGAATTTTATAAGAAACAAACTTTATTTTTGGGTCAACTCATGAAAATGGGTGGAAGGTGGTCAAAAAGTTGAATTAGTGCAGATTTAGAGTTGTTTTGAAGTTTCAAAAATTTGCTAAGTCTAAAACTGGTTTTCAGTTTCGGTGTACCCATGTTCATCGACCTGTATCTCTCAATCCAGGCTGATCTAGAGTAAAGTGTCTTAATACCAAATGATCTACTCATGTAGCTCTTCAATCCATATTAGTGAAGTTTTCACTGAAACGCCCTGGATCACGAGCTAGAGATCGATCAAAAGTCGAGTTTCAGTCGGCTTTCTGCAACTGAAACAGGCCGATTCAAATCGTCATTCAGCCGAACAGCTGGCCGCGCCGTCAGATGCCGCGCGCCAGGTGGCGTCGTACGCCGCCGTTGGCCGCCGCGCCGGTCGGCTTTACAAAAGTGGCACGCCAGCCGGTTCCCAGCACGCTCCTCTCACTCTCACTCGCTCGCTCTCGCCTCTGCTCTCCGTTTTCCCCTCCGCCGTCGCCATTTCCGCCGCGCCGTCGCCGCGGTGAAATCCGCCGTCACCGAGCCGTCTCCGACCGCTCCATCTCCGCCGTAGCTTCGCCTGGCTCTGCTCTTCATCCTCAACCCATTGCCGACCTCAGCCGAGCTAAGGTATAACGGTTTGGCCTTTCTCGCCGCCGCGCCATTGCCGGAGCACCACCGAGCTCTCGGGTCGCCGCGACGAGGGCGATGTCGGGGTCGGCTTCTCTCTCCATTGCTCGTCTAGGAGTCTCCGTTAGCTGTAGATCCAGTCTAGGCCGTCGGATGGGTCGGTCTCGCCGTAGGTTCGCCGGAAGCCGAGCTCGCCGTGAACCCACCCGCCGCCGTGCCGCCATGCGTGCGCGGTCAGTGAGTTCCCGTGCACAATAGTTCGATTCGTCGCACGCATAGGTCCGCTAGGGTTCCAGGATCTCGGAACGGTGCTTAGCCGCGCGAGTAACGGCCGGAATCGGCCGGCGCAAGCTCGCCGGACCACCGCCGTCCGCCATTGCCGCCGTCGAGCATGCTCCGGTGGGGTACAACCCTCGGCAGTTGGTCCATCGAGTTCGCCTCGTTGCCACGAGTCGGTAGGTAGCCTCGGCGTCGCCGGAGACCTCGCCGTCGGCGAGCTCTCGCCGGTCAGCGCCGGCGGCTCTGCCCCTCTCTCTGACGCGTGGGGTCGGGTTGACCCCGGGGCCCGCGAGTCAGCCGTTTTGGTGCGCCTCTGGTTCACTGAGCCGGGTGCACGTAGCAGTTTCAGTCGGGTTTGGATTTTATGATTTATAAAATGACTTTGCAGAAAATGTGTAAAATCTTCCAAAATTCATATCTGGAGCTAGGAGTGTCCAATTGGGGTGAACCAAATTTTGTTGTGTTTGTCTTTCTGAGCTCTATCAAGGAAAAATATAAAATGTATTTTTGGAATACTTTTTCTGTGCAGTTATATTTAAATTGTTAACTGCTTGCAAACTTGATAAATGCATAAGTAATTGTAGGAA
The DNA here is from genome assembly GCA_038502445.1 of Eremochloa ophiuroides. Classification (NCBI taxonomy): domain Eukaryota; kingdom Viridiplantae; phylum Streptophyta; class Magnoliopsida; order Poales; family Poaceae; genus Eremochloa; species Eremochloa ophiuroides. Next base: position 28,116,267 of record JAHLJS010000008.1, read on the forward strand.
TGTGTTAAAAATGTGATTCTACTTGCATTAATCTTGTTTAGGGAAGTTGAATCTAAGAAAAATATGTTTTCTGGTGTTGCACTGTTATTTGTATGATGTCTTGTATAATGTGCCTTTTATGTTTTAATCTTGCAAAAATCACCATGCTTAATGTGTTAAGGATATGGTCATGAATATTTTTCCTGAACCATGTTATGTTGTGAAGAAGCTAAGAAAAATGGGAAATCTGTTGTTTGATACTTTTCACTGTGTTAAGTATTTTCCATTGCTTAAAAGGCTGGTTGTTTGTTATTTTTGTGTAGACTGTTATACTTGTCCAAATGACTTGAAATTTTGTCAGTAGGCTAATCTGGATGTGTAATAGCTACTGTAATTTTTATGGATTTTTCTGGTCACAGTAAATAGTAGGTCCAGTTATAGGCTAAGGTTTGTTTAATTGTTTTTAAGCAAATATCTTTTGGTCGGGAAGTGTTTTTATGCATTTCTGTGATGTTCAGTATTATCACTTGTTTAAAACAGTGAAGTTGATCCTAATTTGAGCTTAGGGCAGCAAGGTCAATATTTTGTTTATATGATGTTGCTCGCGCTTGTTAATTATAAGTTGGTTGTGGTAGGTTAGTTGATGCATGTTAATTATTAAGTGCAGGTTGTAGACCTCTCACCCGGGACGAGAAATTGTTCTATGCTTTGCTTAAGAAGGGTGAGTATGAGTTGGTTGTCTAGAGAAGAAATATGCACGTACTCAGTAAATGAGTGCGGCTTGTTAAACTGATTGCATATCATAGGTTAATTTGTGCATCTCTATCTTGCATTTCATGTGCATTCTTAGTTCTCATATATGCATATCATGCATACAGGATCACCGGGAGGAGTAACGCTGTTGCAGTTCGATCCACCGGAGGAGGGAGTTCCGCCGGAGATTGAAGTGCTAGAGGTTCCCGAAGGCCAGGAAGAAGAGGCTGAACTTCTTGAGTGCCCGGATCACCAACCTACTAACTTTGTCAAAGGCAAGCCCCGGAGCATCCCTAAGTCTCCACCTACTCTTTTTACAAATGCACTGGTCTTATTAAATCGTATGATTGTGCACTTAAGTATAGGAGTTGATATGATACCGTTGCTGCATTTATACCTTGTCCACTTATACTTGATCCTGAAGTTATTACTATACAAGAGGATGGGTTCGATCTTATGCTTAGCCATGCTTAGACCGGTAGAAGTCGAGGGATTTCCTGTCCTTCGCGAGCATAGGTGGTTACTAATGATGACGGGGTTGGATTCCACATGATGGACTATATGTGCCACCATGCCACAGTGTCTAATGAGAGATTCAAGGCTAGGTAGCGGGGAGCCGCATGACATGGTTGAGGTCATGCCGTCTTCGGTGCTGCTTGCAGCCGACTAGGACTGAGGCCACCAGACATCAGTTGAGATTGAAAGACGTCGTCACATAGCTGGCCAGATAAGTCGTTCTGACCGCGAAGCCGAGTATTTCTTTCTGAGCCGGGAATTGGGCGTGATAAGGCAGACATATTCTGGAGGTAGGAAGGATGTGCGGAGACACCATCTTACCATGGGCAGGTCAGGGACCTGATGCATCCTGGAAGTGGGTTTGTCTCTGAGAATATGGACCCCTCCAAGCCCGCGATACATATTATGTCTCAGAAAGATTTAACGGTGGCCCAAGAAGCCAGTGGCTCGGCTGACAGGGTTTGTGATTGGCATATTTGCCAGCTGGTACAATCGATTCGAATCGCCATCTCTCCTGGTTAGTGAGAAACTGAACTGATCTTCTGGTGAGGTAGAGGCTAATAACTTGAACATAATGATTATGGTGAGATGAGGTTGATATCTGTGGATATCGGAAATCATATGGTTTTATTGATTGCTATAATATTCAGTGAATGCTTAGTATAGTGGCTAATCTTAGTAAATAGCTTAACTAAAATCGATGCTTATCACAATTAAAATGAATAAGTTGAGGATCTACTGTAGTAATGCTTTTGATGCAAAAAATGATGCTACCCTCTGAGCTCCACCAAATAAGCCTTGCATATCCTTGAGAGTCTTTTTATTTACTCCCTGTCGGGTAAGTCTAGCTGAGTACAATTGAGTACTCAGGGTTTTATTCCCATTGTTGCAGATGGCGTAGTCTACTACGCGTATTGCAGGAATTGCTTCACCCCTGCGGGCGAAGAAGACTAGGGCAGGGTCATTATCTATCCTTAGATGTTGTAAGAATGCTGTGACAGGGTCATTTGATGGTACTCGTATTTGAACTCTGTGGTGTAAAACTATGTTGACTTCCGCTACTACTTTATTCGTGTAAAAGACTATGTTGTACTCTGATGTTTAAATTCGGTTGCGAACTTATGTGTCATGTGATCGGGTATTGCTGAATGAATGATCCTTGGGGTATGAAATGTTTGAAATCCTTCGAGATTTCTGGACTACCGGGTTTATATTGGCTCAAGTGCGACTGGATTGTGATTAAAAATGCGATCGTTGTACTTGTGCTCGTATAAATTGGTCGGTTCTATGACAGCCATTGCCCACGATAGGCATAAGACCTGATAGAGCGTAGGCAGCCTCGCCAGCACATAAGCCCCAGGGACGCCTGGGCCATTAATCTTCACTACTACATATGCCCCGGGGACGCTTGGGCAGTTCTAGCAGGGTCTCCAAAAGCCCCGTCCAAAGTGCGGGCACCAGTCATCGATCTCCCCAAAAGGTCCCTCGTTCGGACTCCTCGCCAATCTCTCCGAAAGCCCGTGCTCGGGCACCTCACATCATACGCGACCAAGCTAAAGAGCATTCACTACCCTCCGAAGCAGAGTGAATTAAACTAAAGATTGAAAATTTGCACAAACTAAGTTTGGGCAGCATTGTATACAAGATCTACAGACCACACTTGAACTGATTGTTTCTCACATAAATACACACAACAACCCTTTGCAGGTTCAAATCAAATCCCTTTTGTTGGAAACAGTTGCACGTCCACCGCCAAGAGTACCGCCACTGGCTTTGCCTCCTCCTCCAACTGATCTTCCTGCTATACGGTGGTCCCATGGGCGTACCCGTCCTTTACCCTGTCGTTCTTCACGCCAGGGTAATGAGAACGAATAACTCCGAGCACATGGGCGGCAACATTTTCGATGACATCAGAGCAGAAGGCCCTGAAGTACTATAGCGCCTGACGGCTGCGACGGACGATCTCAAACGGCTCTGGTGCTCTTTCACCAGAAACTCCCACGGGTGAATCAGCAGGCGCATATTTGTTGATATCAAGAACAGGCTTGATTCCTTCCGCCATGGCGTCATATCGCCCTTCGGCGGCTTCAAGTCGCTGCGACAGATCATTAAGCCACGCTCGCGTCCTCTGCTTGAGTTCTACACATACAAAAAGCAAGTGCAAGAGTAATCAACAAGAAGTACTGTGTCAGCTCTAAAGCACAAGAGGCTCACCTTGGCGCATCTCCTCATTCCTCCTCGCTGCCTCTTGCAACAGGGACGTCTCACTCTCAAGCTCTTTGACTGCATCAAGAAAGAAAATGGGTCAATGAGTCTCACTAGAGGAACACGGTCGTAAAGATAGCTCGAGGAAGTACGAACCTCGATTCAGCGCATTCTCCAAAGAAGTTTGCATTTCTACACATGAAAAAATGCCAGAATTGAGAAGGGAGAACAAGCTGAGACGAAATAACCAGAACAACGATGGCCTTCATACCTTTTTTTCCTACAGCAGCCTCTATTCGGACTCCATCAAATCAACCAGATGCTCTTGCAGGGTATCGCGCTACTCGCAGAGATCATCCATCACCTTAACAAGTCGCTTCGTTTCCTTCTGTAACTCCTCGTTCTTCAGAGCAACTCCAGCGACACGCTGAAGGGTCTTCCGGCGGTCTTCCGCTGTGTCATGCACCACCTAATCGGCAACAGCAAAGCAAATCAAAATGCAAGCAGAAAAGTCTCAAGCAAATTCAAGAACGGTGCTGCCACCTGAACTCACGAAGACAATTGCCCCAGCCGGCGAAGCACTTTTCTTAGGTCGGCGCGAGTGTCAGTTATATTGGCCTTCAGAGCACTAAGTTCATCATCCGCCGCCTCTTCTTCCACTACGACGGCGTAGGTACCGCCAATCCTTCCCAGGGTATGAAGCACCACCGGTGGAACTTCTCCCACAGCTTCCCGGGTAATCTCCTCAACGTCGTTTTCCGGGGGAGCTACGCTCGAAGATGGCCGCTCGGGATAACTCTGACTTGGGCCTGGCATGCCTCCATGTGATGCATCACCGGCCTACGTGTCCATGCCCTGATCGGTGCCAGCAGGTGGCACTGACCCATGAACATCTTGCTCCCATTGGTGATTTCCCTCGGCGTCCTCTGGCTGTTGTGCTACGCCCTAAACTGAAGGCGATGACGGTGGTGTCGGGGCAGGATGCGGAGGTTGTTCCGGTGGCGGTGTCTGCTTCCGTGTGCTGGGGTCCGGCGGCGGCTCGGGCGGGTCCTTTGGGTCGGAAGGCCATGTAGCAGAGAAACCTCCGCCATCACCACTCTTCGTCGATTCGTCTCCAACAACTCCACCACTCGTCACCACCTCGACGTCCTTGATAGAAGGTCCCCTGGATGACAATGCATAATTTATGATCACCAGCGATAGACAAAGAATACTCAATAGACAAATAAGAAGACGCGGGTTACTCACATCTCCGACCGACGGCGCTTGCGCGCGAATTGTTTGTTCTGACCAGTAGTCCCCTCATCGGGACCGGGCACTCTGTTAGAAGGAACCTCGACCTTCTGATGCTTCGGTACCGGCTCTTCCATCATCACTCAAGCTCAGGATCACCGCTTGACGACGGGGCTGCTCCTCGGATATCTTCACCGGCTTTGTAGATCGCCGACTTCTGCCCTTCGACGAGCCGGCTTTCTCGTGTGCTGGTTGCTTACCGCGGGCTACTCGCTGAGCGAGGGTCTCTTGGTCATCCTCATCTTCGCCGTCTTCATCCTTGGCTTCGGATTCTTCAAGTTCTTCGTCTTCGCTACCAGGCTGGTAGCTGTGTTGAGGAATAACACCTTGAGGCCACTCAGCAGTAGGCACTTTTGAGAAATAGAACTTCCGGTCCTGGCCATTTATCTTCAACCAATCAAATAAGATATCAAGGATCATCATTTGGCAGAAGGTACAAAGGAACAACTTACAAGCAATATACCTCAGGCAGGTGGACTATAGATGTGCAAGGCTTTTTGCTGTCCACGAGTGTGGATGAAGGTGTCCTTATCAAAAAGCTCTCTCAGCCTTATTGTTACTTTAGATGCTGACATTTGCTCGGATACTTCTCTGGTCGGATCAGACTCGCCTACCCACTCATAGGCAGGGTGAACTCTGTCTTTACAAGACTGTACTCGGTGCCTTACAAAACTAGCGGCAACTCCAACTCCGTTCAAATTCATGGTCTTCAGGATCTCCAATAACTCATATAATTGGATCATCTCATCGGGCCCAGGCTTATCGGACCAAGTGGACTTCCTTTCTGGTATCTGGTCGACAGCACAGCGCACAAGAGGATCTTGGTTCGGGAGATAGAACCATCTGTTATTCTAGTCACGGAGGCTAGTGTTCACAGGAATAGAAATGTATTGTGCGGACATCCCATCCCGGAGTTTCAGATAAACTCCGCCAGCGATTCGGGAGCTTCCTCCGCTCGATTTCACGAGCATGAACAGATAGCGGAAGAGATTGAAATGGGGAAGGATTCCAATAAAGGCTTCGCAAAGGTGAATAAAAATGGATGCATGGAAGATAGACTTGGGATGCAAATGGCACAGCGAAATTTTGTAGTATCTTGAAGTTTGCGAAGGAAAGGGTGGCAAGGATAGCCGAACCCGCGAAGAAAATAATCAGCAAATACAGTCATCTCATTGGTGTTGGGCATAGGATATGGCTCACTATTTGACGGCCTCCATCCAGGCAGTAGCATGATCTGGAAGTATTCCCTTTGCCACCAACACCTCAATGCTCTTCTCCGTCATCGAAGATTTTTGCCATTCCTGGTCTAGGCGGAATTCACCAGGCAGCGGCTCTTTCTGCTTCTTTCAAACATGCGCGCTCTTCCTAGGAGCCATTTTCTTCTAATCTCCTGTGGATTTGGGGTGGCAGAAGGATGAATTGAAGAAAACTGAGCGGAATCGGATTTTGATTCGGTGGATGTAAAAACCCTAGATGGCGGCGGCTAGGGCACGTAGTAACAGTTCCTTGCTTGAATGGTTACTAGGTGTTTGTGCAAGTGAAGGTGAACCATTTTTTCATTCCACCTCAAGTCAATTATAAAGGGAAAGCGCGTTGGTTCGAATACTCGATATTTCGACCTACACAGCCCGGACACTTGCTATGCTCGAGGACTTCGTCATTGCCTCGTCAGCATTTCCGAGCGCTGGATGTGCTCGGGGACTTCGTCTTCACCCCGTCAGCGTTTTCGAGCATTGGATGTGCTCGGGGACTTCGTCTTTGCCTCGTCAGTATTTCTAAGCACTAGATGTGCTCGGGGACTTCGCCTTCGCCTCGTCAGTATTGCCGAGCACCGGATGTGCTCGGGGACTTCGCCTTCGCCTCGTCAGTATTTCCGAGCACCGGATGTGCTCGGGGACTTTGCCTTCGCCTCGTCAGCGTTTCCGAGCACCGGATGTGCTCGGGGACTTCATCATCCACCTCGCTAATGTTTCCGAGCACTGGATGTGCGCGGGGACTTCGTCTTTGCTTCGTCAACATTTCCGAGCACCGGATGTTCTCGGGGACTACGTCGACACCTCACATGACCAACAAGAATAAAGACTTTGACCCTGACACCACGTGCCTGCGTCACCTACTATCAGGCTCGGGGACTAAGTGGATACACTTCACCTGACGGTGAAGGTACTGGTTCTAGCAAACCAAAAGTGGATACACTTCGCCAAAGAGAAGGCTCTTTCAAAAAAATTTCTAAGCTCCTTACATCCGTCTGGTCAAGCAACTCTGACGATCTGCACCTCCCTACGAATACAATGTTCTCGGGGACTAGCTGTGAGGGTATAAACCCTATATACCCGCATGACTATACATGAGCCAAGTCATCCGATTAGGCGTGGACTTCCTGTCACACCCCAAACTTTCTATTTTGGGATGTGACCTAGAAAACACTAAACAATATTAAAAGGTTTTATCATTTTTCTAAAATTTTCCAACTTTAGTTAAGTTGTTGATATTCTAGATAGTGGAAAAATGTGTGTTTCTAGAATTTTTGCAACTCAATCTAACAGTTTATTGCATTCATGCCTTTGCATAGTGTTTATGTTTGAAAAATGAATTTCAATATTTCAAAATACGCCTAGGATTTTATTCGAGCATCATCTTCCGAAAACATCAAGACAAAAACCCAATCAAGTCTTTTGCTGAGATACTACTTAAACCCTAGCCCAACTCTCTCTTTCTTACTCTATGTTTCTATCATGAATAGTAGCCTAAATTATCTATTTTCGCTAATGGACTTAGCCCTCTTTCTCTCTTTAATTTATCTTGCTTTGGGCCAAGTCCAGATCAGCCCTCCACATCTCTTTTAGGAGGAAAAATCTGCACCTCTTCTATCTCTGGTGGACCTTCCCTTCCTCACATGCACAAAGAACAACATTATTAGTTATCCAATTAATCAAATACTACATCTCTCCTTAAATTTCCTATTTACTCCATCAATTTCCACCCACTCAAACGAATGAGTAAAGGACAGACATGCATCTTCTCTAATTGCTGCCCCATGTCAATTCTTTCTCCTCATGCAAAATTATATGCACCTATTCATTTTCCTTTTAATCTCCTAGACACACCTCTTGCTCTTGAACTGTATGCATGCAACAATATTATATTTCCCTCTGTTTTTTTGTGTGAATATGCAGCCTCCTGTCATGGTGTCGCCTCTGCTCTTCCTCTCATGCAAAAATAATAGCATCTAATGCCTACTCCCTTAATTCCCTGGCCTCATCTCTCTTGCATGCCCCTATTTAATCTTCCCCTTAATTTCCCCATCAATCACATGTTACAACTTTGGTACTTGAGGAAACAACCCTGCATTCATACTCTCCTGTGTCTCTGTTTTGCTCAACAAAAACATGAGCTGACCCATTCTTTGCCCATGTAAAACAACAGGTACACATAATTCTCTCCATTGGTTTCCTTGCTCACACCTCTCCTCAATTCTTTCTTGATAGCACCCATTTATTTCATCGGCTTTCCTCTCTCTTGAATTGCATGCATGCAGCAGCAATATTATGTGAAGATGCTGCCATCTCCTCTGTAGGTGCCGACATCCCCCTTCCCTCATGCAAAACAGAAATAGCAGCACTTAATCCCTTGGTTTATCCTTTGCATGCCTCTCTTCATTCTCCCTTTAACTCTCTCTTTGACAGCACCTTTTTACTCCAACCTCTCAATTGCATACATGCACATTATAGCAGCCATATAATTTCTCCTCCCTCCCTCCACGCACAAGCTTGCAGACAGCACCTTCTTGGTCGCCATCGTCTCCTATGTCACCCCCTCCGTTTTTCTCTCATGCAAAAACAACAACAGATAATGTTTTCTGTCTAATTCCCTGTCATTTAGTACTCTCCTCTCCATCAACCACACATTACTGCTTTCGATTCCTAAGGAGATAACTGTGGCTTCCTACTCTCCCTTAATTCCTTAATTGCTTGAGTAAAGAGCAGCAAACAGCAATTGTGCGCTCCACCCTCTCCTTGCGGTTTCTGCATGCATGTAGGGAAGCTCTCAGCCACATAGATATATATACTCCACCCTTCCTCACGCCCAAGAACAGAAAGGAGCCCTCCATTTCCTCCTGCATCTCCCATGCATGGCTGCCCCTTCTCATCCCTTCCTCCTCCTTCCTCTCCAACAAAAGGGAACTCCATAGTCAATCGGAGTATATGTTATGCCGTTGCTTCTTCCTTCTAAGCATGACAGCAATAATTGGTGAGATTTTTCTCCTCTCTGCTCATCCCTTTGATGCCATTGCTGATCTTGTCAAATCAAAGGACCTAAAAGACTCCCTCGTGATCATCTCCAATGTACAGAGACAAGGTTGTGATCCCTGCTGAACTCCACGCAGTGACGTCCCTCACCTCTTGTCGCAATTTGCCAGCGTCACTACTACTGGTGTGCAGCATGGTGAGGACGCCTCTCCCTCTCCACTCTCTGATCTCTTGATGCTTTTGCACCTCTAATCCATCTCCCTAATCTCTCATGTAGCGCGGATCATCTCCGAAGGGGAATTTGCGTTGTCCCGTTTATCGCAGCCCTATCGTCAACCGATCATCGATGCCGGCTACCATCAAAATCATATCCATCTGCTACTAATCATGATGTGAGAACCTCCTTCACCTCCCCACATAGTTTTCATGTTCCTTGCTGGAAAACATGTATTTATATTCAGTTTTGATCAAATTTCTGTGAAATTTCCCTGCGATCATGTCTCTGTCCCCTATGGACAGCAGCGCTTCTGCCTGTTGTCATTCATGTTCCCAGTGATCTAGACCTCCGGTCATTGAACCCTTTGATCACAATGTAGTACTCGAAGTTACACAAGCTCATGCGAATTGGTTTTATCATCGGAGCTAAGATGAAGGAGAGATCATATTTTCCGTGCACTCTGTCTCTGCTGTTTTAGCAGTGATGCACCTCTGAATTTCAGTGAAGTTCCCCACTAACCATTTTACAAATAATCAAACCCTTTTACCATAGTGTATATATCATCCTTGCACACGCCTCCACAAAATTTCATGGCCATAGGATCTGCAACGCCAAAGATATTGATGTCACTGCACTCGCTAATGCTGCTGCCCCATCTGTTCTAGCAGCAGCGCTGATCCATCTTATTATTGTGTTGCCCGACTAACCATAACTCCTAATGTCAATTCCTTTGGACCACATGAGCATCATATACTTGCACATGTCTCTGATAAATTTCGTGGCCACATGATCCAACATGAAAGATATATCATCATTTTTGTGCTTGCTATCCCTGCAGCCTCGTAGCCACAGTCCTGCCAGTTGGCATGCTCATTCCCAGTGATTCATCACTATATTGATCAAGCCCTTCTACCACAATTTGTGTCACATACCTGTGCATATGCTTGCAAGATAGATCATCATAAGATCTTCAATATTGGAGATATCGATGTTGCCATCCTCACTGCTCCTGCCATGCCAGCAGCCACACAGTCCAGTATTGTGATCGCGTTCCCTGCTAACCCACTATCCAAATAGTCAAACCCTTCAACCAAAATATGTTTCATATCCTTGCACATGCCTCTGAAAATTGGTTTACTCATAGGTGCCACGTTGATCGTGTTATCAATGACATACTAACTGCTACTCCTGCTGTCCAAAAATCAGCATGCTGTACTGTTTTGTAATCACGTTCCCTGACACACAACAATGGTCCAAAACATTTGTCCTTTTGGCAAACCATACTCCACATAGCACCAAACGAACCCACAAAACAGATCGCTGATTGGTATAGCAAAGACCCTATTTTGCAATGGTCTAATTGCTCGCTGTCCACATTCATGTGCATGTCCTGAAAACACCAATGTGCAACCACTTCTCCATCAAACCTTTGATCATACACATAATCCCTTTTGCCATACCGTTTGTCTACAAATCTCCCACAATCCCACAAAGTTTCTTGCCATAAGTTTAGTTTAGCCTCACCTTTTGACATCATTGCCACTACCTATCGCCTTCTACCGCAGGGCATGCTCTTCAGGTGCACTAGTCATCAGCCTATGCATCCATTCTAGTCATCAGCCTATGCATCCATTCTAGTCAACAATCCAATTGCCAACATTGATAGCTCACCTCAAATGACCTCAATCCATCCAAATTATATCATCATCTTACTACATAATCTATATCAATCTAATCCTAGTCTCTTGTGTTCAATAATATGCTTTACAACATATCTCTATAATCCTCGACAATATATCAATCTGTCCCAAATCAGAACATATGTTTATGATGAATACTGTTTTTCCCTTTCTACTCTAACAAATGCGTTGTCATTCTTCCAATCTTCACTCATGCACATCTAACTGTAATCATCTTCCATCTATACCTTTGATCTCTCATATCTTTAAAATCGTTGCTTTGTTTTTAGTAGTTTTTGCGCTCTAGCGATCGTGCTTACAAGGCCTACGTGTTTTAAAACCTTTATGTCTTGTTTTTATAATGATTAGTGTACTGTTTCTAGGTTTGTTTAAGATGCTTGTGCTGGTTGATTGCTGACGTTAGAAGTGGAGCTATGCAAAGATGATCAAAAAGGGAAATCAAAGAGTTTGAGCAAGCATTTGGAAGGCAAGTGTAACAAAGGCTCCTTGTACCTATTAACTATTAATCATTCATTTTATGCATGTGTTAATTTGATGAACCATAGGGACTTACCTAGTTTATTCTTGATCCACATATCCTTGTTTCCTATGGGTTGGTATGCATGTTGGATAGTTGCTGCCGCGCAAAACCAAGATTAATTATTTAACTTGATTAATGGTATATGCAATATGATAAAATGATGCTTTTTAGCAACAAGGTATTAGGAGCTTAATCCTCAAGCGGCCACCCAGGAGGTTCCGTACAACCCCGAGGACTATATGGCTCTGGTCTTAATCATATAACTAGTGCGTCTCTAGCTTGTTAGTGGTTACCGAAAGGCGCAAGAGGGGGGTGCCTCGTGGGGTCACAGATGTTCCTGCCTCGTGTATAGTGCTGCGACCACTTACACATATTTTGGTTTCTGAGGATACGTCTGTGCACACTTGCCATTGAAACCTCGCGGCCACTAACTTGTTAGGGTGCCTAGTGAAAGATTTCGTAGTGAAACCCTGCCATACTTCTAGAGAGGAGGTGTAGTGGGCCTTGCAAACCCCGGCATATGGGAATCACGACTCGGCGGGTAAAGTTGTACAAATTCTGCAGAATTCTTTCATCTGATATATCAGCCGTGCTCATGGACACGAGCGGCCTGGATCCTTCATGATTAATGTTTCTTGTTTACCTTAAAGAATGGATGTGATAAATATTGATTCAATTATGTTTTCAACTGGGATGGGTTACTCATTAAAAGTAAAATTAAGACAAATAAAACTTGATCAACTTAAAATTGCTAACCGCAGTCAAACAGTGTCAAGCCTTTTAGCCTTCATCACCCCTTTGTTATACTTGTTAAGCATGGTGCGCTTACGCTTGCTTTACAATCAACAAAAATCCCGGATGGGTACCAGATGGTGGATCAAGTGAGGAGTTTCCAAAGGAGTTTTGATGAGTACTAAGTGAGTGCTCCCCCAGTCAACCGTCCCTGTGGAGTATGGAGACCCGAAGATAAGATATAGAATAGTTTCCGCTATGCTTTTGTAATAGATGTAAGCTTCCTTGTAACTATGTTTTGATATGTAATAAAGCATTGTTCTTTGATAATCTCCATATTTGTCACTATATGTGTCTTGTGGACATCCTGGCCACACATATAGTTTGCGCTTGGTATTCTTTGGAAAACTAGGTGTGACACTTCCAAGGACGCGTCGCCTACATGTTCTCCAGAAGATCACGTATATCTACCGGCTTAGAAGTCTTGGCAGTTAAGGAAATAGCTTTCCTAGTATCTAGCCGATTAGTTTCCTTGTTCGGCTAGGATTGTAATCTGATATACATGGTAAACCGACTTATAACCCTGCTCCCCGGACTATATAAGGCGGGCAGGGGATCCCCTCAAAACATCTCATATCATAGTAATACAACCCACCAGCACACAGGACGTAGGGTATTACGCCTCACGACGGCCTGAACCTGTATAAATCTTGTGTCACGCGCATTCTGCGCAACGCTCGTTCGTCTCAGGCGCACCTTCACTGATAATCTAACACCTTGGGTATACCCCTTGGTGGACTATCGACGATACCCCGTCGACACTGGTCGAGCCTCGGAAGTCATTCTCTGACTAACCCAAGGCCCCACAAAGGGGCTCGGGCGCACCTCATCCCTATGGGGAAATCTCTAATTCGCATGAGGCTCCATTGAGGGCCTCTGGTACAGATCCCGTCTTCGGTAATTCCTCCGATTCACCTTAGGCTCCATCATAAGTGTTGGTATAAATTAACTGCACTCTACTAAATATTATTATTCTCAGATTATCCGCAAGCGCACAGATATAATATACCCCTGTCACATTTCACCCGGAGGTTTTAAATATCGAATCCACAAGGAACAGTAGGTGATAATGACCAAGCCGATGAACTTAGCCCTACAATTAGGCTAGATAATATCGAGAAAGAGGAAATAGCTAATGATTATCTAGTTCCAACAACCGGTAAGCTTTGAATAATATCGTTCTAACTGGGCAATGAAATGAATAAGAGTAGAAATCAGAGTTCCCTCCTACCAAACACTTATACACCTATTGATCCTTTCAACGGGAAGTGGACTACAGAGGAATCAACGTAGCTGTCACCTACGCGAACTACCACTATCCGGCCAATCAGGGGACATTCACAAGTAAACCTAGCCTAGGCACCACGCCTACACTACGAAATACTACTTCAATCAAGCAATTACCAAGATCAAAGTACTCAATATGAGTTGCAAACTTAAGAACGAATAAGAACAAATGCTTACTTGAATTAGAAATTGAATACAAAAGTACCTCAGAATGCAGCTCCGGGCGAGGAAGCTAAATCCAGAAGAATACAGCTACGAAAAAGCGCCGATAGGCCGGAACTCCTCCGAATCTCTACTCCTCTACTCTATCTCTCTACTTTACTAAACAAGACTAGATCTAGAAGAACTAGTCTCTCCTAATTGCTACATCTAACCCTAACTGGAGATATTGAATTGAAGCTCAGGAATAGGGATGCCTCCAGGGGGGTCTGTCCCTTTATTTATAGCCCGGTGGGATGAATACGCGCTGTTGGATCAAACCGACTTAAAACAAGGTCCGAGATGCATCGTGGGAGGTGGTGGAAGAAGACTCCAGAAGGCGGGTCCAAAACCCAAGGGGGGCGCCGGCCGGCCCCACTTTGTGGGGCCTCGGGCCCCGGTTGCCCGGGTGTGTTCCAGAGCCTTCTAGTGTTTCGATGACGATGTTTCCTTCGCGGTTAAATTTCGTGTGTTTTACGCACTTTAATCCCTCTTTTACGTTTTTCTGGAATAGCCCCTGGAAAATACAGAACATGCAAAACTCGTGGAAAATTGTCAGTTAAAACCCTAGACTAGTGTGTATTCATGTGTCCTTTCATGTCTAATGTTCTAATAAAAGTTGACGTTATCCACCGTCAACAACAAGGCTTGAGAAATAGTCTCACCTCAGACATTGATCTCCACCTCGCCCGAGCCCCCGAGGTGATGTCATCATTATCCATCTCGCCTGAGGGCTGCCTTGGCGCCCCTCGGACCAACTCGGTCGCATGTGCTGCCCAGTCAGGCAGGGCCCACAAGGACACCTCCCCGTACAAGTGCACAATCCCATATGAGCAAGGGATGACAGCCACAGCATGGTCTAACAAGACAGGAGTCAAATTGTCTCTCCATCGCCCATGACTACACAGGGAAGGGGTTATCGGCTCCTTTGCCACCAACCCCGCTCTCTCTGTGCACCACCGTCAAACACGACGAGACATGAGCAGATGTGTGACCTCCCTAGGCTCCTGCACCCATGTTCCTGACAAAGCAGGGCCATCAGTCCCTGTTCCACCTACTCCGTCCCTCTGCACAGGTGAAATGCCCAAGCACTCCATCCCACAAATGACGAAGACCACTGGGACAAGTACGCCTGGGCATATTGTGACACCACCTAAAGGACTGTAACAACCTAAAAATCATCTTTTGGAAAATAGAATTAAGTTGATATATTATTTGTATTTTTCTCAAACATAGAGTAAGCAAATGATAATTCTTATAAATATTAAATGGGAGAAAATAAACTTGTTAATTAATTGTTGCATTCATGCTGGTGCATAATTCTTGTGTTTGAGTGCAGGTTAGGTTGATTGAAATATATTTCAAACTCATATTCAAAATTTGCATGTTTGAAAATTTCAGAAAAAGAAAAGGCTATTCTTTTTCTCTCCCTCCCCTTCTCTCCTTTTCAGCCCAGGCCGCAGTAGCCAGCCCAGCCTTGCCTTCCCTCTCCCTGCACGCCCCCGCTCCCTCGCTCTGCCAGCCCGGCCCCGCATGGCAGTCGCGCGCATCTCGCTGACCGGCCGGGCCCACCCGTCGGTGACCGGCGCCCCTTCTCCTTCCTCTAGCCGAGCAGTCGCGCCGCCGCTGCCTTGCTGCATCGCCTAGCCATCTCTGCTAAGGCAGCGCTCATCTACGACCTCCCCAAGCTGTTCTCTCCCATCTCCGCTCATTTTCAACCTCACCATGAGCCCCTTTCTCTCTGCAGTTCGCCGCCGTTGTCGAGCTCCGTCGTGGTGAGTTCCACCGGTGAATCCGAGGCCTCCGTTGCGTTCAGTCGTGCCCGTGTCGTCGCGTCGGTGCTCTTTGTTCTGCTCCTAGCCCCTCCGAGCCGCCCTGTTCGCGCACGCCAGTGAGCTCGAAGCTCTCGGCCATGGCGCCACCACGTCGGGACGCCTCGAGCGCCTTCCCCGACCCCGCAGCCTCGTTCACCGATGTCCCAGCAGCACTCCAGTGCCCTCAGCTCCGCTCCCCGTGCCCTGCTTCGCCGTTCCGGCAACTCCCCGGCGAGGACCGCCGCGCCGCCCATGGCGTCGCCGTGCCGGAGCCGCCCCGGCCAGCCGTGGACCGAGAGGCCCAAACCCCCGTGCTCTTGGTCCACCATGGACCGAGAGGCCCAAACCCCCACGCCGGTCCACCGCAGTGCCGGTGAACCCGCCAACCCGCGTGTGACACGTGGCAGCGTGTCGGCCACGCGTGCGACAGCCCTGGCTGTTTTGCATTTTGGACCCTGTGTTTTACCCTTTTTAACCCGCAGTCATGTGCAATTCAAAATTAATTGCAAAGAGGCCCTATTTTTAGCAGTTTAGCCCCTGTAACTCTCTGGATCTCACCCCCGAGCTCCATAGCTTGTGTTTTTGCCTTTAAACCCCTCTGTTTTGGGTTTAATTATGATAGAACCATTAGATGATTTAAAAAGGACTTTTGTAGCACTATTTTATTTATAAAATGGCCCCTAAAACTTGTTTTGTTCATATCTTTCTCATTTTAACTCCGTTTTGAGTGATCCAAATATCCATGTGCTCGTAGAGACATGTAGAAAAGTTTTATCTATTTATTTTCTATCTTTTGATGCATGGTGTAATGTTCTAATTGTAATTTATATGTTTCTATGCATGTAATGACTGGTATGATGCTTGATTGTTGATGTTCGTGGTACTAGAGGACGAGTTCTTCGAGGAGAACGATTGTGAGCAGTTCCAAGACCACTCGGATTGTCAAGGAAAGTTTATATATGGTCTCATTGTTACCTATCAATGATGCAATCATTAAATTCATATGCATGAGTCCAATTTGATAAACCCTAAGTTGTACCTAGGATTACTTATACTTTATTCCTTGTCACCTATGGGAGATTTTGCATTAGAATTTTGTGCTATGCTTCGCTCAACAAAGGCTTATGATAACTATGTTTAATTGCTACTTTTGCAACATGAGATAAAATGAACTTTTTAGCAACATGGTTTAGGAGACTGGAGCAAAGAACATTTTGGGCTCTAGTCAATCTCCATAAAGGTTTTACTTAAAGCGGCCACCCAGGATTTTCCGTACAACCTTGAGGATTACATGGCTCTGATCTTAGACAAGTAACTAGATCTTCTCTAGCTCGTTAGTAGTTACCGAAAGGCGCTAGAGGGGGGCCTTGGTTTAAGAATGGGTTCCGAGCCTGTCAAGATGTGAGTTGGGCTGCGGTCACATGGTGTGCCATACTTGAAGGGGGGCTCCATTCGCCTAGCTGCTGAAACCTTGCGTCGACTAACTTATTAGAGTGACTAGTGAAATGCTTCGTAGTGGTTCCCTGCCCGCTCACCTTGGCAGTGTTTGTGGGTCGACGGGCCCCGGGCATCTGGGAATTCATGACTCCTGGTGAAAGTGTACACCTCTGCGCAGAGTTCGATCAAACTGATATATCAGCCGTGCTCATGGACATGAGCCGCCTGGATCCTTTTTGTTCAAACCTGTTACTTTGGAGAAACTGGAGAATTTGGAGATGTTAATTTTGTTTATGATTCAACTATCAATTGGGATGGGCTATTTCATTAAATTAGTTATTCAGACTAATAATAAAACTTGACCAACTAAAAGCAAACTGCAGCTAAGCAAAGTCTAGCCTTTTGAGCCTTGCATCCCCCATTATATACTTGCTGAGCGTGGTAAGCTGACGCTTGTCAGTTGTTTATCCAAATCATCAAAAATCTTAGATGGGTACCAGATGATGAAGAATTTGTCGACTTCCCGGAGGATATCCAGGACTGATGAAGATGGCGTGCCCCCAGTTGGTGTCCCTGTGGGTGGGAGTTTTACCTTTCTGCGTATTCCGCTGTAATAAACAATGCCATTGGCAATGATGTGACTCTCAGTACTGCTTTTAATAAGATTAATCATTGTTCATGCCATAATGATGTACAATTTGTTGATATATGTGGTTTTGGACTTCCTGGGTGCACATATATCCTTCGTTCGGATTTCTTCGTAAATCCAGGTGTTACAAATTGGTATCAGAGCCGAACTGACTGTAGGATGCCCTCTTTAGGTAGAATTGGATACCCCCTCTAGGAGTACTTGGGAAAATTTTATTGCTTTTACTAATTTACTACAAATTTTCTGGTACACTACTCTTATTCTTTGCAAAAAGCCTCTGATCTAACTCATATTTAAAAACAGGTCAATGGTGCGCACTAAGCAAACCGCTCACAAGAGCACTGAAGGACGTGCACCCACCCGAGTGGAGTACCTCAGTCAGTTCATCCCGCAGTAGGACCTTTCCGAGCAGGTGGCTGCAGGAGACCCAAGCGACGACTCGGGGGACTCGAGCGATGACGAGTCCTCCGACCACTCGGACAGCCACTCCCGCTCTGAGGAGGAGCAGGACCAGGGCGAGGACGAGGTCCAGCGCAGGGGAGGTGATGACCCGCCACCCGAGGATGACGAGGAGGACGAGGAGCCACGCCCTGGCTGGATTCGCCGGACCTACACAGTGCTGGATGGAGACGAGTTCTACCATCCTAAGCTTCTTCAGCTCGTCCAACGCTAGTACGCCATGATCACCGTCTCCGTCGAGTACCGGAGCAGGAGGTTCCTTCACCCCGACCACGCCGACTACTGGGTCACCAAGGTCTTCGTGAAGACCTAGTGTGACGAGGAGAGGGCCTGGAGGATCCGCACCGTTACCCGCGCTTTGACTCCTACTTACACCCATGAGTTTGGAGTCGAGGATACAGCGAGGCAGGCTCTCTACATGCACCGGGAGATGGTGTACCCCACCATTCAAGAGGACGACGACCGCTACTTCCCCCGACGCTGCCTGACTGAGCCCAGTTGCAGGGTTGCTGCGCTTCTGGAGGGCGAGGGTGCCAGGATGGCTGCGACACTGCCACTGGTGGTCTCGCTCAACAGCGCCCTGGACCGAGCTATGATGGACCAGAGGACCATGAGGATGGTGCTCGAGAGGCTGCAGGACAGGGTGGACGACTTGGAGCATCAGCAGCAGGGAGGACAGCCAGGAGGACTAGCACCTTCCCTGGCGCACGACCCGGCCATCGTCTCTCAGCGCAAGAGGCACCACCCAGGCTGCACCTGCTCCTGCACTACCATTGACCACTAGGAGCTCATCTCATGCTGTCGAGTCACGAATAATGCGAGTTGCTTGGTCGAGTCAGTTGAGTCTTTTTATATTTTGATGTCGAGTTAGTGAGAATTTGTCTTAATAACATGTTTGCATGCCTGTTATGATGCAAATGGATGATTTGGATTTTCGAATGATTGTGATGAGTGTGGATCTTGTCCACAACCATCATCTTAATACTCTTTGGTCTTAATGTTTAAATAATAGAGGTTGGGTTTATGCTTCAAAATCTTCCCAATCTGTTTTTGCCTGAGTACCCTGCAATTTTTGGATCATATCTCAAAATTTGATAGTCCAATGGCTGTGAAAATTTTATGAGCACATTTGGACTTCGCTGCCTTACCATCTGCAACTGGATTCACATTCATAACTATCATAGTTTAAGATTTATAGCCATTCAAATTTGTCACTGTCTGCTGTCAGGAAATTGTAAACAGATCTGAATAATTGCAGTTATTACCCATTTTCGCCACTGAATCAGCAAAATTGATCTACATAAGAGTTGTAGGAAAATTTTCAATATTTCCAACGGTATAGCCCATGTATTCATATTGTTTCCAGAGAATAAATTATGATCAGATTAATGCACTGCTGATTTCTGTCTATCACCTGAAAAGTTCAGATTGTGTATCATTTCTTATGCAACCAAGTTGTGCATCTATTTACTTACAACACTGATCATGCCTGAGTATTATTTGACCCTTACAAACAAGGAACTCATCCATGGTATGTACTTGTCACAGATGGTGGACACAAGGAGTGCGGGTGGCAACAGGAACCCGCCACTGCCGCCACCGCCCGTGTCGATGGAGCAACTTATGGCAATGCAAACTCAACTTATGCAACAAATGACACAAGCCATGCAAAATATTCAGAACAACCCTCCACCATAGGCTCCTCAACAAGTCCATGATAAGCGGGGTGAGATTTTGAAAGGTCGCCCGCCGGTTTTCAACAGCTCTCCTGACCTGCTTGAAGCGGATGACTGGCTCCGTGCAGTGGAGCGCTAGCTGGATATAGCTCAATGTAATGATCGTGAGAAGGTTCTTTATGCTTCAGGGCAGCTTCAAGGAGCCGCTCTTGATTGGTGGGAAACTTTCCAGAATGGTCATGCAAATGCAAATCAAATCACTTTGCAAGAGTTTTGGGAGAGTTTCCACTCTCATCACGTCCTGGCTGGCATCATGAGGCCTAAGAGGAAGAAGTTCCTCTCCTTAAAAATGGGAAGTATGTCTGTAATTGAGTACAGGGAAAAGTTTATCTAGCTCTCCCGTTATGCTCCACATGATGTGGAAGATGATCAAGATAAGCAGGAACTCTTCATGGAAGGGTTGAATGATAGTCTGCAGTATCAATTGCTCTCGCATACTTTTGAGAGTTTTCAAAAGTTGGTTGAAAAAGCTCTTGTGATTGAAAGCAAGAAACGTGACATTGAAGTGAAGAAACGCAAGTTTCAAGAGAGGAAGTGTGGTAGCAACAGCCGTCCCCGTTTCAACCAGCCACAAAACAATCAGCAGAGGTACTAGGGTCAGGACTCTGGAGCTACCCGTACACAGTTTTATGCCAAGAACTCTTCCCAGCAGTCTCAGTTCCGTACTCAGGGCACCCGCCCGAATTAAGGTGGAAACACGCCCATGAAGACCAACACCTCAAGTGCTTACAACCCCAACAACAACAACAAGTGCTATGTGTGTGGTGAGACAGGGCACATCTCCTACAATTGCCCGAAGAGGGCAAACCAAGGTCCACTGACTGCTCCTAACAACCAGAAGCTGGGTGTTCACACACAAGCAAGCAAGGCCAGCAGAACTATGCTCGAGCCAAGGTGAATCACGTGACTTACGAGTCAGCACAGGAGGCATCCGATGTGGTAATCGGTATGTTTTCGGTCAACTCCCATCCTGCCTCAGTTTTGTTTGATTCTGGAGCATCGCATTCTTTTATCTCTGCTCAATTTGTGAAGAAACATGCTATGCTTATGCAACCTTTGCAAAGAAATATGATGATTAGTTCACCCGGGGGTGAAATGAAGGCACCCCTTAAGTGTCCTAAAGTTAGGCTTAATATAAGTGGGGTAGACTTCACAGCAGAGCTTGTGGTATTAAATTCTACCGGAATAGATGTGATCCTCGGGATGGATTGGTTGACAGCACACGATGCGGTGATTAAGTGTTCTGCCAGAACCATTTTGTTAAGAACAGAGTCAGGAGAAAGAACTGAGTTTCGAGTAATGGCACTAGCACAAGGTGATTGCCAGCTGAATCATATGAAGGATGCTGCTATAGAAGATATCCACATCGTAAATGAATTTCCTGATGTGTTCCCCGACGATCTGCTAGGTATGCCACCTGAACGAGATGTTGAATTTATAATAGAACTTTTGCCTGGCACTGCACCAATAGCAAAAAGACCTTATAGAATGGGTGTGAATGAATTAGAAGAACTTAAGAAACAGTTAAGGGAATTGCAGGACAAAGGCTATATATGTCCTAGTTCCTCACCTTGGGGTGCTCCCGTTCTATTTGTGGAAAAGAAAGATGGTTCGTAAAGAATGTGTATAGACTATAGATCCTTGAATGAAGTCACGATCAAAAATAAGTACCCACTGCCAAGAATCGATGATTTGTTTGATCAACTGAAGGGTGCTTGTGTATTTTCTAAGGTTGACTTGACGTCTGGTTACCATCAATTGAGAATCCGTGCATCTGACATACCAAAGACCGCCTTTACAACTCCATATGGGTTGTATGAATTCACAATGATGTCCTTCAGGTTAACAAACGCCCCTGCATACTTCATGTACTTGATGAATAATATTTTGATGGAATACCTTGACAAGTCTGTAGTGGTATTCATAGATGACATCTTAGTTTATTCAAAGAATGAAAAAGAGCATGAGGAACATTTGAGAATGGTATTACAGAAACTGAGAGATCACCAACTGCATGCAAAACTGAGCAAATGTGAATTTTGGCTTAAGGAAGTGTCTTTCCTTGGTCATATTATCTCTAATGGTGGAGTGGCTGTAGATCCAAAGAAGGTGAAGGATGTAGTGAATTGGAATCCTCCCAAGAATGTGAGTGAAATTTGAAGTTTCTTGGGTATGGCCAGATATTATCGTAGATTCATAGAAGGGTTTTCGAAGCTAGCAAAACCAATGACATCTCTGCTTGAAAAAGATGCAAAATTTGTCTGGTCTGATAAGTGTCCAGCAAGTTTTGAAGAGTTGAAGAAAAGACTAACCACTGCTCCAGTATTGGTGTTGCCGGATCTTTCCAAGAATTTTTCTATATACTGTGATGCATCAAGACAAGGTTTAGGCTGTGTTCTTATGCAGGAAGGAAGGGTGGCTACTTATGCCTCGAGACAGTTGAGAAAACATGAGTTGAACTATCCGACCCATGACTTGGAGTTGGCAGCCGTGGTTCATGCACTGAAAATATGGAGGCATTATTTGATTGGACATAAGTATGAAATCTTCACCGATCATAAAAGCCTGAAATACATATTCACTCAATCAGATTTAAATTTAAGGCAACGCAGGTGGCTAGAATTGATTAAAGATTAGGGAAAATTAGTTTCATAGCACTCAAAGATTACGACATCTGGAAAATACCATTCAAAGTTTGCCGTTCCGTAAAATACCACTAAAAGTGAGTATCCGTTCCAAAATCTAGCACTCAGTTACTTTCTCTGTTAACATCGTTAGTTGGCCTCCGTCGGAGGCCTCCGCTTCAATAAAAAACAGGAATAAAAAACAGGCAGGGGCCATGGGAGGACGTGGAGAACAACCTGTACGCCGGCATCAACCTAGGCAGGCCACAACATGGCAGCAGTAGAGCAATGCAAGGACATACAGCTATGGGCCTCCTGCTGCTGCTGAACGACGTGACAACTTCTGATAGCGACATGCGGCTGCCCGGTCTTGGGTTTCATGCGATAGCTGGTCCTGTACTCACCGCCGATTACCATCACCGTGCACAGGTACTCCATGAACCAGTGGCTTAGTGGCTTGTAATCCCCCGTTCACCGAAAGGAGGCGCACCCGCCTGGGATGAGTAGCTAGCTTGAGTGCCGGCGTGTCGCACTCCGTGTGACCACGTCCATGCTCTCAGACTCTCCTGCATGCCTGGGATTCCCTTCCCAGCTGCAAGTGCAACGACACTACTACAGTAGCACAGCTGTCGATCAGTTGATGATCGTGGAGGCAATGGGGAAGGATTCGTGTGATAGATTCATATGAACTGAAAAATTAAGCATATGAATCGATTATATATGTGCAGAGGATCACTCACGTGCGTTTGAAGCTGGTCATGAACCTCAGACGGCCGACCATCATAGCTGCTGGGAGATGGCGCCGTCGCGGGCGCAATGGGGAGTGCGGCCACGCGGTGGAGCAGCAACGGCATACTCGCATTACATGGTGACGCGTTGCGGTGGGGTCTATGCGAGGCGTGCAAGGACGACGATGCCTGGGGTGCGCACTGCCAGGAAGCTTGGCGTGCATTTCACCGATGGTCGGTCTCCTCTCCTGTGTGGCAGCTGGCAGATGGCCACTCCGCCCTCCGCATCTTGGAGAAGGAGCCGCTGTTGGTGCAGTAGCTCTTTCCCGTGGCCGTCTCCTCCGGCGGATGCCTCAACATGACGAGCCGGAGCAGCGTTTGGCCAGACAGAGCAACGCGACGTATGCTAAGTGCTCGGCAGCGGCGTTAAATCAAGAGGAAGGATTGGAGAGAGAGAGAGGGAGGAGGATGACGAGTGGGGCCGTTTTATCTGGCGTGAGGAGAGTGGGCTTTGGTGGACGCCGTTAACAGCAAGGGAACAGAATGCTAGATTCAGGAATGGAACACCATTTTTAGTGGTATTTTACGGAACGGCAAACTTTGGATGGTATTTTCCGGATGTCGTAATCTTTGAGTGCTATGAAACCAATTTTCCCTAAAGATTATGACCTTGAGGTACACTACCATCCTAAGAAGGCGAATGTAGTGGCTGATGCTCTTAGTCGAAAGAGCTATGTGAATATGATCTATACCCCTCAGCTGCCAAAAGAATTAAGCGAAGAGTTTGCTCACTTAAACTTTGTGATAGTGGCTAACACCGTGGAACTTACAGTGGAGCCTATGCTCGAGAAGGAAATTCGTAAGGGACAATTGGAGGATGAGGATATAAAAGATATAGCCGAAGGCATAGTAATTGGCAAAGCACCAGGATTTAGTTTGGATGATCAAGGAACAGTTTGGTTCGAAAAAAGAATCTGTGTACCTAATGTAAAATAAATAAAAGAAATGATTCTAAATGAGGCTCATAACTCAGCGTATTCCATACATCCGGGAAGTACAAAAATGTACCTTGATTTCTGTCACACCTAATTTTAAGGATAAAATTGAATGAACCAACTTATATGCGCCCAGGGATCAATCACACACATAAGCGATAAATTACATAGTACCATCATAAGGTTTAATACATAACGAATAATATCACAGAGTCTTTACATAAATAGCAGCGGACTAATAAATATAATCTCTCACGGAAGCTCCAAATCACAGGGAAGTAGTTGACTGGTGAACCACAATCCTAGTAATCCTCAGAGGAATCATCATAGTCATCTGTTACCCATCCGGGATTTTTATCCAAATATGAAAAATAAAGCAAGCGTAAGTACATGTCATACTCAACAAGAATAGCACGGGTTTATGAGGCTCAAATAAGGCATGACACTGGTTGACAACGGTTGCTTTTAGTTGATCATGTTTTAGCAATTTGAGTAGCAGCAATAGAATATACCAAAGAACAAGATTTGCATGATCATATAAACATGATAATTAATATGGAATAAACATCAATAGAAACTTCAAATAAATCAATATTCAATTAGTTAAATTCTTGTAAGACGTCCATGGCCGCTTGTGACCGTGAGCACAGCTGATATATCAGTTTTACACTCTGCAGAAGTTGCACACTTTCACCATGAGTCGTGATTCCCATATGCCAAGGGTCATGACTCGCATGTCACCTCACCAAGGAAGTGCGGCAGGGTACACTATGAAGTCTTTCAAAAGCCTTCCTAACATGCTACTAATCAATCCGGGCGCAATGGCAAGGGGTGGTAGAGCCCTCCTTCTAGTGGCACACACACGCAGCAGTACACACAAAGATAGGAGCCGCAAAACAACTAGCTCGACAAGGAACCTTTCAAGATTAACAACATAATAGAAAGTAACTTCATACTTGACTAAGTTAGAGCCATATGACCCTCATGGTTGCGCTGTAAGTCCCGGTGTCATACTTACAGTTAAGTCCTTAGTCCATATTGCTAAAAAGCATCTTTTAATCTTTATTTCATAATCAATTAATCAAGTTCATAAGATCATGACACCATCAAGCACGAGCATCACTACTCAAATGTAATCTCATAGGTAACAAGGATCAAGTGATCAAAACTAGAATAAATTTTAGGGTTACCAAGGTAGACACATGCATCATGAATTTAATGATTAAAGTGAATAGGCAACAAGGATGGTCCATGCTATACTTGCCTTGATCAAAGTGCTCTTGAGAACTTGGATCCTCAATGTACTCTTGATCACCAACGTATTGCTCACCGTCTGAACTCGATAATAAAATCACCGCACTATCATTGAGGCAATCATACACGAAGCAAACAAGATTTAGATTCAAAATAGTACACCAACAGTAAAAAAGAGATTGAAAAGTTTATAAAACAAATCTATGCGTCGCTACGATTCCAACGATATAAAGATCACGAAAATCAGAGTTCAAACGGGGAAGTTATGAAATAAACAAGTTTCTCTTTAATAAAATAATAGATTAAATCTAACCTTGAATTTTAAAAGTGATGAATATAGGTAACAGTAGCATCATTAGATAGATTACGAAATTACGAATCCAACGAAATTTGAACGGATCAAATCGGAGCTAAAAACGAAGATTTTATGGCCAAATTAAACTCAGTGGCAAATCTGTAAATATTGAAAACGTATTTTTGAATCTATTTATGAAAATACGTTTTCTAAAAAGGAAAGCGTACTCTGCCTAATACGCCAAGGACCGCGGGTTTAAATATCAGAAAAGGTAGTGGCGCTTTACAAAATTTGCCCGCCGAAAGGGTATGGAGGGATTTGGGCCGTTGGATCTCAGATGGATGGGTTAGATTAGATCTGAGAGAGGGGGGCTCTATTCGCCGGAGCATGGCGACCGGCGGCGGCGTCCTCGCCGGAGACGGCCATTCTGGCGCTAGGAAGCTCTGTTTGACTCGGGATTTGGACGGGGCGCAAGAGGGATGATCGGAGAACTTGATTAGGGCATCTTTTAGGGCAGTGGAGGTTCGGGGAAGAAGCAGCGCCGGTAATGGCGGTCGGTTTGCTACGGCGAGCTTGCTGGCATCTGTGGAGGTCGAAAAACGAGAAAAGAACGGCGGGAGAAGCATCTTTACCTCGCTGTGAAGCTTCGGGAGCAATCGAATTGGACAGGGAAGGTCCCGGTAGTGGACCTCGACGGCGATGGCGGAGCTCTGCGCGGCGGCGGTGCGGGCGGCACGAATTTGGGCGGCTACAGTGGGCGCTTGGAGGTGGCGGCTGCGTTTAGGGCTTGTGGGAGATTGCGCACGGGCTCGGCAGTTTATATAGGGCACGAGGACGTGCACGGAGCGGACACCACAAGGAACAGAGTCAGCTACGAGGCGGCCGAGTCCACATCCCACACGAGCGGAAGGAAGGGGATGACCCTGTGGAGCGGGCCCCATCTGCCGGTCACTGGAAGAGAGAGGGAGCGGGGCTCCAAGCAGCTGGGCTCGCCCAGTTGGGCCTCGGCCCAAGCGGGAGAGGAGGAGAGAGCAGCAGGCCCTCGGGCCAGAGAGGAGGGAGGGATGGCGCCCTGGGCCAAAACAGGAAGAGGGTGGTAGCAGAAAAAAAGGGTTTGGTTCTCTTTTTCCTTTTTCAAATTCATTTTCCAAATAGGTTTTCAAAAATACTTTTGAATATTTGCAATACCAATAAATTGTGATCAATACAAAAAAAGATATGAGCAGCATGAATCCAACATTCAAGTTTCTAATTTCCTAAGATTAATTTTAATTCAAAAAAGAATATTACTCTATATATTAAATGCTCAATCACTTTCATAAATAAATCAAATTAATTCCTATTTCAAAGATGCAAATTTTTAGGGTGTTACAATTTCAAGGAGAAATACTGGTGGAACGGGTTAAAAAGGGATGTGGCAGAATATGTAGCCATATGGGATACATGTCAAAGAGTTAAAGCAGAACATTAAAGGCCAGCGGGATTACTTCAACCTATGAAAATTCCAGAGTGAAAATGGGAAGAAGTAGGAATGGATTTTATAGTAGGGTCTACATCGTACTCAACGGGGATATGATTCGATATGGGTAATCGTGGATCGATTGACAAAAGTGGCACATTTCCTTCCTATTAAAACAACCTACACAGGGGCGAGACAGGCTGAACTATACATGGAAAGAATTGTCTGCTTGCATGGAGTACCTAAAAAGATAGTGTCAAACAGAGGCACTCAGTTTACATCTCAATTTTGGGAAAAAGTTCATGGTTCCTTGGGTACTAAGTTAACCTTCAGTTCCGCATACCATCCGCAAATAGATGGGCAGACATAAAGGACTAACCAGATTCTAGAATATATGTTGAGAGCATGTGCGTTGCAATACGGAGTTAGTTGGGATAAAAGTCTACCATATGCGGAATTTTCGTTTAATAACAGCTATCAGAAGAGTTTGAAAATGTCACCCTTTGAAGCACTATATGGCAGAAAGTGCAGAACACCATTATTCTAGAATCAGACAGGAGAAACCCAAGTGTTTGGGCCTAAAGTGTTGAGACAGGCAGAAGAGCAAGTTCAAACAATCCTGCCAAAATCTTAGAGTTGCACAATCAAGGCAGAAAAGCTATGCGGATACACGGAGAAGAGATTTGGAATTTAAAATTGGAGATTTTGTTTACCTCAAGGTGTCACCTATGAGGGGAGTTAAACGATTTCATGCTAAAGGAAAGTTATCTCCAAGGTATGTGGGACCGTTTAAGATTCCATCGAGAAAAGGAGAAGTAGCTTATCAGCTTGAATTGCCGGAAAGTCTGTCAGGTGTGCATGATGTGTTTCATGTTTCATAACCAAAAAAGTGCTTACGTGTACCCGAAGAGGGAATCCCCTTGGAGGATCTGAAACTGAAGGAAAACCTCACCTATACAGAGTACCCTATCAAAATTTTGGAAACAGCAGAAAGGATTACTCAGAGTAAGATTATTAAAATGTGTAAGGTGCAGTGGAACCGACACTCTGAGGATGAGGCCACATGGGAAAGAGAAGAAGATCTCAGGACAGCTTATCCTCAACTTTTTGAATCTGTCGAATCTCGAGGGCGAGATTCGTTTTAAGTAGGGTAGGTTTGTAACCACCTAAATATCATCTTTTGGAAAATAGAATTAAGTTGATATATTATTTGTATTTTTCTCAAACATAGAGTAAGCAAATGATAATTCTTATAAATATTAAATGGGAGAAAATAAACTTGTTAACTAATTGTTGCATTCATGCTGGTGCATAATTCTTGTGTTTGAGTGCAGGTTAGGTTGATTGAAATCAAACTCATATTCAAAATGTGCATGTTTGAAAATTTCAGAAAAAGAAAAGGCTATTCTTTTTCTCTCCCTCCCCTTCTCTCCTTTTCGGCCCAGGCCGCAGTAGCCAGCCCAGCCTTGCCTCCCCTCTCCCCACACGCGCGCAGGTGCGTTGGGCTGCGCCCCAGCCCAACTCACATGCGGCAGCCCGCAGCGCGCCCCCGCTCCCTCTCTCTACCAGCCCGGCCCCGCCTGGCAGTTGCGCGTGTCTCGCTGACCGGCCGGGCCTACCCGTCGGTGTCCGGCGCCCCTTCTCCTTCCTCCAGCCGAGCAGCCGTGCCGCCGCCGCCCCGTCACCGTGAACTGCCGCTGTGAATGGCCATCAAGGCCACTTCCGGACCCCACTAGAGCCAGCCGGAGGGTCGCGACCCTTCCCCGCACCTCGCTCGGCCTATAAAGGCAAGGTCAGAGCCCTTCCTCCTCTCCTTTCGCACACCGCCACCTCCATAGCCTCCGCCGCTCGCCGGAGTTTCTCTGGGGACCGTCATCGCCGCCCTGCTGTGTGGCCTAGCCATCTCTGGTGAGGCAGCGCTCATCTATGACCTCCCCAAGCTATTTTCTCCCCTCTCCTGCTCGTTTTCAACCTCACCCGAGCCCCTTTCTCTCTCTGCAGTTTGCCACCGTCGTCGAGCTCCGTCGTGGTGAGTTCCACCGGCGAATCCGAGGCCTCCGTCACGTTCGTTGTGCCCATGTCATTGCGTCGGTGCCCTCTGTTATGCTCCTAACCCCTCCAAGGCACCCTGTTCGCGCATGCCGGTGAGCTTGAAGCTCTCGGCCATGGCACCACCACGTCGGGACGCCTCGGGCGCCTTCCCCGACCCCGCAACCGCGTTCGCCGATGTCCCAGCAGCACTCCAGTGCCCTCAGCTCCGCTCCTCGTGCCCTGCTTCGCCGTTCCGGCGACTCGCCAGCAAGGACCGCCGCGCCGCCCATGGCGCCGCCGTGCCGAAGCCGCCCCGGCCCGCCGCGTCCCTCCCTGCCGCGCTCTCGGTCCACCGTGGCCTGAGAGGCCTAAACCCCCGCGCCGGTCCACCGCAGTGCCGGTGAACCCGCCAACCCGCGCGTGACACATGGTAGCGTGTCGGCCACGCGCGCGGCAGTCCGGCTATTTTGCGTTTTGGCCCCTGCGTGTTACCCTTTTTAACCTGCAGTCATGTTCAATTCAAAAGTAATTGCATAGAGGCCCTGTTTTTAGCAGTTTAGCCCCTGTAACTCTCTGGATCTCACCCCCAAGCTCCATAGCTTGTGTTTTTTCCTTTAAACCCCTCTGTTTTGGGTTTAATTATGATACAAGCATCGGATGTTTTATAAAGGACTTTTGCAGCACTGTTTTATTTACAAAATGGCCTCTAAAACTTGTTTTGTTCATATCTTTCTCATTTTAACTCCGTTTTGAGTGATCCAAATATCCATGTGCTCATAGAGACGTGTAGAATAGTTTTATCTATTTATTTTCTATCTTTTGATGCATGGTGTAATGTTCTAATTGTAATTTATATGTTTCTATGCATGTAATGACTGGTATGATGCTTGATTGGTGATGTTTGAGGTACTAGAAGGACGAGTTGTTCGAGGAGAACGATTGTGAGCAGTTCTAGGACCAAGCGGATTGTCAAGGCTAGTGTATATATGGTCTCCTTGTTACCTATCAATGATGCAATCATTAAATTCATATGCATGAGTCGAATTTGATAAACCCTAAGTTGTACCAAGGATTACTTATACTTTATTTCTTGTCACCTATGGGGGATTTTGCATTAGAATTTTATGCTATGCTTTGCTCAACAAAGGCTCATGATAATTATGTTTAATTGCTACTTTTGCAACATGAGATAAAATGAACTTTTTAGCAACATGGTTTAGGAGACTGGAGCAAAGAACATTTTGGGCTCTAGTCAATCTCCATAAAGGTTTTACTTAAAGCGGCTGTTGGCGCTTCTTAGCGTCAGCAGAAAAGTCCGCAAGTGCACGGAAGTACCGTTGTAGCCTTCACCCGGAAGTATTAAGGGTATCGTAATTTCCCAGAGGAACGGTCTTTGTACTTAGTCTCTTAAACTAGTTTACTCAGAAGAGACGGAAGGGATAGCTTGGGTAGAGAGGTTCTTCTAAGGTCAAACGCAAATAAGCGATGGTAACTTCTCCTACTACTTGCCTGCTTCAGGCCCACTGACGCAGCTGGTCTGCCAGCCGATACCAGTATCAACGCTACTCCGTGGCCGAACGTGGGAGAGTTCAGATACGAGTGGACAGGGCTGTCACCACCTGCCACCTACCCCTCTGCCCGTGGGCGCGTGCAACATACAAAGGTAGACTCCGACCTAGACACCACATCTACGAACGTGACTACTACTCTAGCGGCGTACAGGAACATCTATCTCTATCAGGAGTCCTCTTACTAGAGCATCCGTCTATAGGACGAACGACGATCCCACAAACAAGTAGCTTTATAGAAGTAACATGCTTAATGAATCAAACCAAAGTTGAACACGAACTTCTTACTTCAAGTAGCAAGACGATCGTAGAGGTACAGGTTGGATCGAGAGCCAACAAGCCTGGCACTTCGTCCACCCGGAGGCAGGAACTGCTTCGACTCCGCTCTTTCTCCAGCTCTTGTCCCTCTCTCACTCCCTATACTAAATTAGCTATAAGCTAATGGAATGGAGCTTGCTCTTCCTCTCTACATTGTGACCTCTTGTGTTGGTGAATGAAATGATTTCTTCATGAATAGGGTAGAAAGGAGGCCTCCTTTTATAGCTTGAGAGGAGGGGGTTCTGTGCAAAAGGTTCATCCCCACATGGAAAGACCCAAACCGACCTCCAAAGGGCGGGTTTCCACTTTCCATCTATGTTGATCGTAGGTGGAACCGACCTTGGGGAACCGCCCTACAACCGCCAGAGAAAACTGGGCCCGAGAGGCCCCACCAGGGGGCGGCCGCCCCCAGGATCCGTTGGTCCCCTGGTGGGCCCGTTAGGCCACCGTCTTCTTGTGGTTGGTTCTCCTCTGGGCCTAGACCTCTTCTATGGTTACGAATGGGCCCAGATTTGTAATAAAGGTGGGCTTCTTTATTATTCTTGGTTGCGCATTCTCTGAATTCATGTTTTTCCTTTACGCTTTCCAATTGGTGTTGTGCACTTCCACTTGTATCACCATAAATCCTTCAAAAACATAAACACTAGGGGTACAAGTGGAACTCTATTAATAGCATATGTCTATGTGTTAAAGTATGATAATTTCTCTCCCTTTAGGCATAAATTGGCGGTTAAAAATGATCTATAAGGACCGCCAACAGCGGCCAACCTAGGATTTTCCGAACAACCTTGAGGATTGCATGGCTCTGATCTTAGACAAGTAACTAGATCTTCTCTAGCTCGTTAGTAGTTACAGAAAGGCGCTAGAGGGGGGCCTCGGTTTAAGAATGGGTTCCGAGCCTGTCAAGATATGTGCTGGGCTGCGGTCACATGGTGTGCCATACTTGAGGGGGGGCTCCATTCGCCTAACTGCTGAAACCTTGCGGCTACTAACTTGTTAGAGTGACTAGTGAAAAGCTTCGTAGTGGTTCCCTGCCCGCTCACCTTGGCAGTGTTTGTGGGTCGACGGGCCCCGGTCATCTGGGAATTCACGACTCATGGTGAAAGTGTACACCTCTGCTGCAGAGTTTGATCAAACTGATATATCAGCTGTGCTCACAGACACGAGCAGCCTGGATCCTTTTTGTTCAAACCTATTACTTTGGAGAAACTGGATAATTTGGAGAATTTGAAGATGTTAACTTTTTTTATGATTCAACTATCAATTGGGATGGGCTATTTCATTAAATTAGTTATTCAGGCTAATAATAAAACTTGACCAACTAAAAGAAACTGCAGCTTTTGAGCCTTGCATCCCCCATTATATACTTGCTGAGCGTGTAAGCTGACGCTTGTCGTTGTTTACCAAACCATCAAAAATCCTGGATGGGTACCAAATGATGATGAATTTGTCGACTTCCCGGAGGATATCCAGGACTGATGAAGATGGCGTGCCCCCGGTTGGTGTCCCCGTGGGCAAGAGTTTTACCTTTCTTTGTATTCCTCTGTAATAAACAATGTCGTTGGCAATGATGTGACTCTTAGTACTGCTTTTAATAAGATTAATCATTGTTCGTGCCATAATGATGTACAATTTGTTGATATATGTGGTTTTGGACTTCCTGGGTCCACATATATCCTTCGTTCGGATTTCTTCGTAAATCCGGGTGTTACAAGGATGACATCCATTCCTCTATAGTGCCAAGTTAGACTCCCCGAGAAGGATGACGCTGACCTCGAGGCCTCGGGCTCTCTTTTTCCCCTATCTACGTTGTATTCCAGATAGTGTAACGTTGTATCCTCCTTGTGTCTATAAAAGGGGATGCAGGGACCACTTTTGAGCTATCTCGATAAAAAGTGTTCGAATCCCAAAAAACGTTCGAATCCACACATCCACGCACATGAGCCAAATCTCACACTCATCTCACCTAGAGACTTGGGAGCACCTCCCTCTCTCCCCACCGCTTGTATTCCCTACTACAAGCACTCCAGTGCAATAATACAAGACCACCTCTTCACTGGACGTAGAGGCATTGGATTGTCTGAACCAGTATACATCTTGTGTCAATCTTGCACACCATCCGGATTTCCCGACATGTAGACAAGAATTTACTTATTAGTGTTAGGGTCATTATTCTTAACACTGACACATGAGAAGATACTTTTTGCACTGTTTTCAAAATATGAATGTATTAAAAACTGAAAATAGAAGGCAAGTCCTAATGGGGTTTTAAATGAGTTTTATTTTTAATTAGTATTGTGATGCAAGAGAAAACATGTTGAATTCGTAAGATATTGACAAGGAGAGAGAGACAAGAAGGGTTTCATCAGAAGGAAACCCACCGGCACAGACACCTAGGCGATGAAACCTGATAAAATGCCCACCGAGGTAGTCGTCGCACTTGACGAGATCTACTATGAGGCTGCGACGCACACGATTCTCCATCCTATTTCCTCCCAACTCCCTCAATCCGCAACACTATATTCCAACCTCCTTTCAACCTGGTGAAAGGTCTTAAATGGCTAGAGGGGGTGAATAGCTGCTTAAAAATCTACAAACAACATTTAACCAATGGATTAGCAAAATAATAAGAAAAGTGAATTTTGCGCTAGCCTACTAAAAAAAATACAAGCCTCCTACCCATTCTAAGCTATATCTCTAATATCACACAATATAGCCTAAGTTTCTAGAGCTAGCTACACCTTGGTGGACAAGCTACAACAACTACCACTACACAAGTGCAAGTAACAAAGTAAAGTGCTAAGTGCAGGGAGTTATACTGCCCAGTAGAGAAGATAGACAATCACCAAATAAATAAGCCAATCACTCGAAGGTGATGGTCACAATGAACACCAATAGCCAACACAAGAATGAACACCGATTTATCCTCGAGGCTTCACATGCTTGCCGACATGCTACGTCCTTATTGTGTCGATCTCAACTCGGTGGTTTGATGGCTAATCAATCACCAAGATTGAGCACAACAAATGAGTGCCATGTTTACGGTCATTAACACCCTATTTTACCGTTAGCATTCTACCCATAATCAAGGTAAATCAATATTAAATTTGAAGAACTTAGTTTATTACTCACCTAGTTCCACATGTACATGGAGAAATGATGTGTATGCAGGAAACAGACCCAAAATAGGCAAATATGGATGCAACATGGCACATAGGCAACCACAGGCGCCACATAAGAACCCGAGGGGGCAGCCACCCTAAAAAGGGGGCGCCCGCCCTGTCCATGTCACCATTCCACATCACTGATCCGTGGAAAGTGAACCAGAGCCCATCCAAGCCATTTGTCAACGTCGATTTCATCCAAGGATGATCAAGAGACATGTCAAGGATCCATGGACCCACATGTCATCCTCAAAGGATCACAAACCGCCTCTCCAACCGCCATCCGGACCTCAACTGACCTCAATACCAACTTTGGGGAGGATCCATGGCCATTGGATGGCAAGGCGGTGCATCCAAGGCGGCGACCACCGTGTCCAAGGCGACGCCCAGCCATCGACCTCCAGCACCTCTATAAATACCAAGGAAGTCCGCTGGTGCTATAAATAGAGTCCTTTAGCTCATCTGTAACTCAACTACTACAAGAAGCATAGTTCAAATAGCTCATTCATTAGTCCAGAGTAGTTCCTACTCTCACTCTCTCTCTAGTGAAGCTCTGCTCTTAGGAATAGTAGCTAGCTAGAGAAGAGTAAAGTAGTGAGGAGTCTCTACCTAAGGTCTAGAAGAGTCTTTTGGAGTTCTTGGGAAAAGGTAGAAGCGAGAAGATCAGAAGTCTGAGGAGGATCCGGGCTTGTCAGTCGCCTCTTCTGTGGCGTTCTTCTCGACTCTTATCGGTTATACAAATCTCCTGCCTTCCTTATTTATTTATTGCTATACTTTGAGCATTTGTTTACTTGTTTGACTGCTTGGTTCGAGTGCTCTAATTCTTGGTACCGAGTTGGAGTAGTAAGTTTATAGGTGGTGACAGCCCTAGAATCCTCCGGATTCCACCATGTTTGACCTGGTTCTTAAATCGTAGAGCTTGGAGGTGTACGGTGCCTATTCAGTCATACCCTAGGCAAGTTTAAGGACTTCGCATACTCACAGCAAGGCAATCTCTTTGGTATAGCAAACAATTGATCTGATTATCATAGTAGAGTTATCTCATAGACTCATACTACTCAAGAACTTTGTTAGAACTGCCCTAGTAAGTTCACCTTAGTAATTCTTCAATTATTTATCCTCACTAAGGTTTATCCCATTTTTCCATATCTAGACATTTGGCTATCAAATCCCAGGAATGACACCTACCCGCCTTCCTTTAGGAATAATATCAATTCAACATCTGGTACTACCAGGCGAAGTGCTACAAGATAGTTATGTGTGCTTGCAGAATCCCCTTTCTGTCTTTCATTGTGTGCTTTTAACGTCGGGATTGACAACCCCGTTGTGATGTTAATAAGTACCAACAAGCCTTTCTAGCACCGTTACTAGGGATAAATTTTGTCTGTATTCTTGTGATTGCATTAACAACTATCAGCACGCCACAAGAACCTACCAGGAGCAAGGTACTCAATGACACGAGCAATGTATTAAGCAACTTTGCGGCTCTCCGCCGGGGAAGGTGACAACCCCTCACTAATGACTGCGAGTGGCTGGAGACAATCTCCAACTCCGCCAACTCCTCCGCTGCTCCAAGACCGTCTAGGTGACAACAGTCATTAATAGTAAAGAGAGAATTCCGCAGCAACAAAGATCTACAAGTGCCTATAGATGAACTAGATGAATAAATGCACTTAGATCACTTCCAAACTTACTAGAGATGAGAATCAAAGCCAAAATTGTGTGGAAAGGGCTTTGGGAGGCTAAACGGTGATTAGCAATCAATGAAATGCGCAAGAGAGGGCTCCCAAGCAGTTACGTGGGTGAAAAACTAGCCGTTTTGAACTTGCTGGTGTTGGTATTTCTTATGCACAATTAAACTATGAAAGATTCCGCAAGCACGCAGAATACCATTGTAGCATTTTACCGGGAGTATTCTAGGTATCGTTATTTATATTTTACCATAGGGAAACAATGATTAAAGAAGTTGATAGTTCACCATCATGTATCTACTAACCAGTATAACTAATAGACTAAAGTAGGGGTAAAAAGTAAATGATAGGAGTTATGTATATCTGACACACACAGGAGAATTCTATGATAAAAAAGCAGATAGCTAAAGTGAGAGGACAATGGGAGAGTTCAAGGTTCCTAAGTACTTCTCTATTACCATAGTTCTATAAAACTAATTCATGGGTAGATAAAGCAATCACACAATAACACTTTGGAGCAACAGTACCTTTCCGACTCTCGAATAGACTGGGAAAAAGGTAGTCAGGAGAAGGCTTCCAAAAGCTCTACGGAACACCAACTCTGGCGTGGTGAAATACGAAGGCCTAATAGAGCTGTCACCTCTGGGGCTAACACAACTAACCATAAGAATTGGGCGCAACTTCAGGTAACCTATAGCCTAGACACCACGTTTACACTATCGATTACTACTCTAATAACATATGATAACTAGAGCACCTAATACAGGCTGAGATCTTGTGCCAAGATATAACAACTATATTAACCAGACATATAAAAGGCATAAAGGTAGATGAAGAAGATAAATATTAAAGCATAAGTCTTACAAAGATGAGATACAAAGATATACCAGACCCCTGAAGACTTCTCCAGAACCGAAGCACAGCTCCGCTCTCCCTAACTCTCAACTAGAACTAATCTACTACATTGAAAAGTCTAGCCCTAATTCTCTAGAATTGAGAGGTTATCCATTCGAGGGACGTCTCTACAACTCCATCATGGTGCACCTTGATTCGGGGGGTCCTGGGTTCCTTATATGGGGGCGCCTGGCCTCCCCTCCACCTTGGGCAAGAAATATGGTACTAAGCCTTTCCACTATGTGCACATAGGCTTTAATGGGCCAAATTCTGATTTAGGCCCAATTAATCCCGCAGCGTTTAATTAATCCCGCAGCTCAGGTTCTAGAATCTTCTAGTATTTGTAAAATCCATATCTCTTTATTCTGGACTCCAAAAATAGCAAGCCATAGGTCTGTTTTGATCGTCTCGACGAGCTCTATGCAATGGTGAACTCCAATTCCTCATTTGAGATACTTTTAATTGGTGAAAAATTGAATATCCTTTTATACCCTACAAAACAAGTGAGAACACCAAAACTCGTGGAACTTGTTAGAATCAAACCCCATAACTATGTTGTGTATTGTTTTATGCCCTTGATTCATGTTTATTTGATGGGTAAAAATGAGCAATAACTACCATCAACAAGTTCCCACAAGCTTACCCTTTGCTAGTCCCTTAGCAAAGCCAAACTTTAGCATAAATCAAAAGATATAGCTACCCCTCACAAGTATTCAGTTTTAAGCCAAGAAGTACTCAAGGATTAGAGTAGACCAAGCTAACCTTTAGACTTACCTGTATTACCTTTACCATGGAGCTTGTAGCTTTCTCTTGAGTCTTGGGTAATTGAAGGATAGAATGTCTAAGTTAAACACTATGTCTCAAGCTCTATCGTTCAACTCTTATCCTGGAGCTTTTGCAAGTTTTCAAAATAAAACTCAGAGTTTCCTTTGTATGACTCTCTCAAATCTCTCAATATGTGATATTTGCGGATCCTTACCAAGGCAATAGTGATGCATGCCTTCTCTTCTCTCTCTCACCCTATAACAAATAGCTTGTGTGGAGCATATGGGTAAGGAGACAGCTCATACATACTTGAAATGAATATATTGTAAAGTCAAACAATAGATCCAAAGGAACAAGTCATACAATCAAATCAAGATGTGCATGTATGTGGATGTGAGGTGGTACATGGATATATATGGTGGCTAATCCTAATTCTACTCGTTTGCTCCTTGAGATATCTCTCTCTCTTTTTTCAAACACTAGGGAATTGTGTTGCAGGACAACATGGGCTATCTTTCTTTTCTTTTTTCTTCTTTTTTAGGTGGGCATCAGAGTACCCATTGTTTTGATAAATTTGGACACTTGTCCATTTTTACCTCTCAGGCGGGTATCTTTGTACCCATTGTTTTCTCTCATCTCACTCTTTTGTATAGCCACATGCCTCTTCTCTGCAACAGTACTTTCCTTTTTCTTTTTCTTTTGAGAGATAGCAACAAAAACCTTGGAGCATTGATCTGGGATAACCAATGGGAATATTTTTAGTGTTCACTCCTAGTGTAGGAGTAGAACATTTTTAGGTGGATCTAGATGGAAAATATAGAATGCGGATGCGCTCACTCGGATATGAGTAGTGCATTATGGGTGGAGTGCATGTGATCTTGATTGTAAAAACATGACAAGTTCCTAAGGAATTAACAAAGCTTGACTAAACTCAAAACAAAGCAAGTAGCATATAATGTGTATGTTTTCCTAATCTAGCATGTATGGCTATGGTGGGATTATAAAGCTCTTGTCATACAGGAACTCATCATGTGGTTTTAAGGATTTTCAAAATAAATCTCCTGAATTCAAGTATCACTAGGAACAAGATAAATAGCAGCTCA
This sequence comes from Eremochloa ophiuroides, assembly GCA_038502445.1. Taxonomy (NCBI): domain Eukaryota; kingdom Viridiplantae; phylum Streptophyta; class Magnoliopsida; order Poales; family Poaceae; genus Eremochloa; species Eremochloa ophiuroides. The sequence goes on from JAHLJS010000008.1 coordinate 28,154,961, forward strand.
AACTTTGCATATCATATCCCTCAATTACTTAGATTTAGATCAAGCATTTGCTACCCACAAGTTTCAGGTTCAAAGCGAATTTTCAAGTTAAAATGGTCGTATCTAAAACTTGGGATGATTCAAGGTTGAAAACTAAGTTGGAATGAGGAATCATAGTAGGGTGCTACTTATCAAATTCCTGAGCATGGTTTCCATTGAGTCCGAGCAAAATTATTGTAAGCACTCTCTTTTTATTTTATTCAAACACACTAACTAACTTAAACACTATATATTTGGTTTTCAAATTTTATTTCACTAGCTAACTCACGTGAAAAGCAATATGGTACAATAATAAGGATGGAAAACTTATAGTTAGCTGGATTTAAATGGCGGGTGCCCTCCCCTAAGCTGGATGTTGACGTGGTCTTTGATGTTGCAAGTTGAGCAATCCTTCTGGGAGCAGGCATACTGGCAGCGTAAGGGCACCAGGTTGACTAGCTCTTGATCTTGTATTGTCTTGTAAAACTCAATTACCAACAAGAATACCAAACCTCATAGAGAGGGGTTAGGTTAATACCACTTCATGGTAAGTGATTGATTTTATATTTCCAGCAGAAGTTTCCTAATTGGGTGGACCTTCATGTGCCGACATATTTTTGGTTTTTTCTAAAAAGTGTGGACCTTCATGTGCCCACATATTTTTGGTATTTTTATATTTTCTTATGGTACTATGGTGAACCTTCATGTGTTCACATTTTTTTTGGTATTTTGTGACTTTATAAAACAGACTCGATAATCGCGTAGGTATAGTTACCTGATAACTAGAGGATGCTTCTTTCCCAAGCTAGATGTTTGCAATACTTAGTATTGATGGTCTTCAGGGCGAGCTTGCCAGCAGTAGTCCTGGTGGGCTCCACTGATAGACTCACTCCTTAGTCATAGTGTTATCCTGCATAATTATACTCCAACAAGAAAACCAAAACTCGAGGCTCGAATATGATAAGGGGTTAGTGGTCAGTCAATAAGTAATTGATTATTCTCTGAGTTGATTTTAATTAACAGATTCTAGCAGGATTCTCTTTTTAGGGTTTTCTAACTTTCTTATGCAACAATCTAATATGTATGCATGCTATATATTTTTATGCCACCACGGAGAATATTTATTCTCATGGGGCTTAGGATTTGCGTAAAGCAAGAAAGTAAATACAAATGCTATTATCATTTTTTTATTATTTTTTTATGCCACCATAGCGAATATTCGATAAGTTTATTCACATGGGGCTTTAATGTTTTATGATGCAATAAATAAGGCAATAAAGATTTTTCTCTTCTTTTTTCTTGATATACATAAAGATGAATATGCTAAAGTAAAGTTACTAATGTAAATTATGAATACTAATAATTAATTTGATAACAACCATGTTATCTTATGGCAAGGGTGTGGAATTTAAAGTCTACCGACAGGACTTTTTCTTCCACTCTTGTGTATCTCTCCGTTTTAGAGATGAAGGTCTTGATGGTTGCACCTCTGGGGATGGTGATGTCACTTTTGTTCTTTGCTTGGCCAACAGGTTGATGTGGAGCATTAATAGTGCAAGTTGGCAGCATCTTGCTCAGCGTGCATGTTCACAGAACTTTCACTTGTAGAATTTTGGGAATTAACAAATTTGCTTGAAGTGTTGTCCTGTTTGCAAAACCAAGGTAGAGATCAAGTGAATGGGCTCTGCTGGTGGAAAAACACCAACAGAACCGAATCTATTTCTTTATTTATTCTTCTCTAGCCTTAGGCACATTGAACAAGACAAAGTTGATGTTACATAATTTGTTTTACTCATGACATGAGTGGTAAGATCAGACAATTAAGAATTAATGTTGCATTTAAGTTCATATGGCAGAAAAGATTTAAATTGCTTAACCAATGGAATGGTTGTCTATCTCTACATAATATATAAATTTTCACATGAGTATGACTATCATCTTCCAAAGATAGAATACAATGTTTTAGCACATTTGGTTAAGATTGAGATCAAAAGAATGATGTCATGAACAATCTTAAAGGACAAAGCATGTTGAGTTAATTAGGTTAATGAATTAAAGATGTAACTCTAATATATTTGTGTCTTTATTTATCTGTATTCCAAGATCAAGAGGAAAATAGTGACCACTTACCTTAAGATATTACCTTTATTATTAGAGCGTGATGGCACTAAGTAATGAAGGATAGATGATTTGTGGTCCTTTCCTTCTCTTGCATCTTGAGTTGTTCATGAGCATCTTGTCTCCTTTGTTGCTTATCCTCTTTGCCATCTTTAACTTCTTTGATCTTATGACACCTTGTCATTCCTTTCATTATTATGCCTGCAATAGATTAGTGGACAACACATACCCGAAGGGATGTACAACTTTGGAACATAGGCTGTTTGTCCAGAATTTTATCATGTTCCATCTACGCTACTAAGAAGATAGGGTTGATATTATGCTAGCATAGATCATGTTCTATTCCGGCATGACTTAAGTCCAAGTAACTTGCAGCAGAAGATAAAGTGAATGAATCATTAATACTCACAGTTCTTCCATCCATAATGAATGAGCTATATCTTCCTCTGCAAAGTTATTGAAGTTCAGCATGTGCCCTGTCTCATCTCTGATTTGAATTTATCTCGTGACTTACCCAAATTAAATTGGAAGTTTTCTGCAAGGGTTAGTCCAACAAAATATCCAATATCTACTACAGCATACGAGCAGCTCAAAAATCAACCAATATACCACGTTCAATTTGACTTAGGAAGGCATTTTAACCTAAGCACCACGATTAATTCAAAAAGCCTTTGAAAGTAAAATCATCGCACCTCTTGGTTCAGAAATCAAACTAAACACCTTGTCTAATTATGATTTCAGAAAACAGTTTAAACTAAGCACCATGCCTAATTTAAAAGGTATATGAAATTTGTCCAAACCTTAAGTATACTATAGCGAACAAAGATAACATGAAAGTTTATAGGGAGTTATGCAAACAGAGATGAAAGAGCATGATCATTGATTAACAATTTGAACATGGATTGACAAGGTAGAGACAACCAATATTGGCAATATAAGATTTTCTAATAAGCCCATTCCCCCAAGCTTGAATTTTGCAAGGCAAAGTTAAGTTTGGATGGATTACTGTTGCATGATGATTGGTTGGACATACCTAATGATGTCATCCTTCTGCTTCAAGCCTGGAATGGTTAGTGACAAAAATACCCGAGGAAATATTTTTATAATTATAATTCTATGCTCAATTCTCAAGGGTATTACATCAAAAGGTACAAGCTCACGTTATTTTTTAAGAGTGGTTATTTTAGGACACAAAGTCATTCTCGGGAGACCTTCTAATTAATACACTTTTAGTTAATAAACTTAGATTAAAAATCTTTGAAAGTAAGATCAAACACTCCTAAACTAGGCACCATGCTTCATTTAAGAGATGTATGAAATTATTCCAGCCATAAACTATAGTAAGTAAAGGTAGCATGAAAGCATTACAAGGATTTATTCAAATAGAGATAAAATAATATGATCATAGTGAGGTATATATATTTTTTTTTCTTTTTAATATGCAAGTGGTATGGATGTATGCAAGAACTAAACATGCTATGGATTAAAAATGCTTGTTGGTATTTCTTATGCACAATTAAAATATGAAAGATTCTACAAGCGCACAGAATACCATTGTAGCAATTTACCGAGAGTATTCCAGGTATCGTCATTTATATTTTACCACAGGGAAACAATGGTTAAAGAAGTTGAAAGTTCACCATCATGTATCTACTAACCAGTATAACTAATAGACTAAAGTAGGGGTAAAAGGTAAATGATAGGAGTTATGTATATCTGACACAGACAGAAGAATTCTATGATAAAAGAGCAGATAGCTAAAGTAAGAGGACAATGGGAGACTTCATGGTTCCTAAGTACTTCGCTATTACCTTAGTTCTACAAAACTAATTCATGGGTAGATAAAGCAATCACACAATAACACTTTGGAGCAACAGTACCTTTCCGACTCTCGAATAGACTGGGAAAAAGGTAGTCAGGAGAAGGCTACCAAAAGCTCTACAGAACACCAACTCCTACATGGTGGAATACGAAGGCCTAACAGAGCTGTCACCTTTGGGCTACCACAACTAACCGTAAGAATTGGGCGCAACCTCAGGTAACCTATAGCCTAGACACCACGTCTACACTATCGATTACTACTCTAATAACATATGATAACTAGAGCACCTAATACAGGCGGAGATCGCATGCCAAGATGTAACAACTATACTAACCAGATATATAAAAGGCATAAAGATAAATGAAGATGATAAATATTAAAGCATAAGTCTTACAAAGATGAGATACAAAGATATACCAGACCCCTGAAGACTTCTCCAGAACCAAAGCACAGCTCCACTCTCCCTAACTCTCAACTAGAACTAATCTAGTATATTGGAAAGTCTAGCCCTAATTCTCTAGAATTGAGAGGTTATCCATTCGAGGGACGCCTCTACAACTCCATCATGGTGCACTTGACTCGGGGGTCCTAGATTCCTTATATGGGAGCGCCTGGCCTCCCCTCCACCTTGGGCAAGCAATATGGTACTAAGCCTTTCCACCATGTGCACATAGGCTTTAATGGGCCAATTTCTGATTTAGGCCCAATTAATCTCGCAGCTTTTAATTAATCCCGCAGCTTAGGTTCTAAAATCTTTCAGTATTTGTAAAATCCATATCTCTTTATTCCGGACTCCAAAAATAGCAAACCATGGGTCCATTTCGATCGTCTCGACGAGCTCTATGCAATGGTGAACTCCAATTCCTCATTTGAGATAATACTAATCGGTGAAAAATTGAATATCCTTTTATACCCTGCAAAACAACTGAGAACACCAAAACTCGTGAAACTTGTTAGAATCAAACCCCATAACTATGTTGTGTATTGTTTTATGCCCTTGATTCATGTTTATTTGATGGGTAAAAATGAGCAATAACTACCGTCAACAGCTAGGAGCGCACTGGACGTGTAGTCACCGGGCACAGGAGTGTGCGGTGCCAGCGTCCACTACTCGCCAGCTATCCATGTGTCACCGCTTTGAATGTCGCTTGTTCGATTCCAACGGTTGAAACTTACCCACGTACTATTAATGTTGCACCAAATGCGTATCATGACACACCAGATGCATCTGCTCGAATTAATCAAGAGACTATGCAACTTCACCGGAGAGCAAGGGCTGTCCTCCGGACGCGTCTGGTGAACCCCCACCAAACACTCCCAGCGTCCGGTGCGTGCTGAGGGACCAAGCTGTGGTGCCAACAGCCAATGCTCTTTTCAAGACACCAGACGCGACGTATGGTGAACTTCAGCATCCGGTGTGGGAACAGAGATGTTCCAGAGAGCACAAATTCACACCGGACGCGTCCGCTGCTTCTTCACTATGCACTTCCCAGCATCCGGTGCTCGCTTGTTTGCTGAAGCTATCTAGAGTTAGTCAGCGGACACGCTGACCCAGCGTCTGGTGCTATCGAGTTAGCATCAGGTAGCTCATTTCACCGCCCTTTTCCCCATGTAATAACATCTAATAAGTTTACACACTTAGGCACGGATGTTAGCTATTTTCAAAACAACTTTCATGGTCTTTAAGTTAGTGCTCTAGATCTAAAAGCAAATGCTCAAAGTAATCCAACTAGAGGCACTGGAAGACGAGGTTGCAAATGATTTTATCCTCTCTTAATAGTACGGTTATCTATCCTAAATCTGATCACACCCCCTATGGTGTCTTGATCACTTAAATAAAAAGAGCCTTATGGGTTGTACCTTTGCCTCGAGCTCTTTCCCAAAAACCAACCCAAGAAACACTTGATCCAACTTGTTGATGGGCTTACACCACTCTCATGGATGCCATCGTAGCTCCTCACTTGGTTTACTAACCATCCTTGTAATCACAACACTTAGGAACATGGTTAGTTAATCAGTTTCATCAATTAGCCAAGACCAAACTAGGGCTTTCACCTAGCAGGTCCGTGTAACTCAAGTCGGTGGTAGATCTCCATCGACAACCTAGAGGGGTAGGGCAGGCTCGTGGACGACGGGCAAGTGGTAGGGCAGGCCGTCATCAGCAACTAGATGTTCCTAGGGCTCCTTGCGATGTGGCTCAACAATGTCATCGCACCGAGTTAAGAATGGGGTGGGAACTCAACGGCGAGCAAAGGTCCTAGAGTCGCGAAGTGTAGAGCTCCCTTTGTTTGTGCCAAGCATGTGTACCTTGCTAGTGGAAATGGTGAGAAGCTTCAAACGCATTTGCTAGCGCAAGAAGTAGCCAGAGTGGGAAGGAGGGCCACCCGAGGTCTCGAAGAAGGCTGCAAGTAGTGGCTGGATGAGAGGTTGGTGGACAGGTTACGAGGAGACAAGGTATTGTTGTAATGATATATAGTTTGATGAGGAAAAGCATTTTTTTAGTTTTTGGGGGGGGCATAGATGATGGATGCAAATAGACAGAGACGCCGCTACATAGAGCAAGGGAAGCAACTACTAAGCTATGGGAAGTGACAACTTTGAGCCTATGATAGGGGTAAGCGGAGCTAGAAGAGGTGATGACGAAGTGGCTCGGAGCAGAAAGAAGGGACAATGTGCGAAGTGTGGTGACACTATTTTATGTACCTATGACGTGGCGAAAAAGCCAACACAGACGACCCTGATGTCATGTGTTCCCATGAGTGTAAAACTGATGTAGACATGACGCAATCTTTGATAAATATGGTAACTTCACTTGGTGTAGAACTCAACGTTCACAATCTAGGCTTCGAACCAAGTCTGATTCAGACCCGCAACTATACTTGGGCAACGGGATGGGCCGGCACGGCACGGCCTGGTACCGGGCTGGCATGGCCCGGTAGCCATTGGACGAGGAGGAATGCAGTGCCCTACGGGCCTGGCCTTCTGTTGACAGTGGATATACCATAATATTCTACATTCAAACACCGTCAACAGGCCTCGGATTCAAGGGAGAATAAACATAACATGAACATATTTTATCAATAACTAGTTCTACTTGTACTCTTAAGCTTGTGAATGTAGGGAAGACCAAAACAGTGCAAAAGTAAGCAGCTAGGGGTCACCTATGTGGTTCGGCTGAACCATGTCTGGTTGCCCCAGGCCACCACATTTCATCACCATGCATATAACATCAAATGGAAGAGAGAAGAGCCAAGGGTGGGCCCATGGTAGGGTCGCCCGAACCACTCATAGGGCCTACCTAGCTTTGGTGACATGGCACAATCCTCGTGACACTTTACCCAGCTCATCCCAACCATCAGATCATCATGTGTTTCCATTCAACGGTGGAGAAACAAAGCACAGGGATCAAGGCGTGAAACGATCAGATCAAGACAAACTAAGTACAGAGCCACAGTCTATGACAGATGGGGACCGTAGTGGTGGGCCCACCCTGCCATAGGTGGTTCGGCCAAGCCACGCATGGTGGGCCCAAGCCACCACCACACTCCAGGACTTGTGGGGACACCTTCTAAAGCTCCTGGCTGGGCCCACCTGCCATAGAGGGGGTCGGCCGAACCACATTGTGTGGGCCCCGGCCACCGACTTCCTCCACCGCCTTCCTGCATGACTCCCACGTGATGAAATCACCGATGCCATCCATTTCAAGGCGGTTTATCCAAGGGTGAAGAGTTGGGGAGCACACGGATCGCTGACGTGGCAACCCTCCACTCTCCACTATAAATAGAGGCTGCCTCCACCCTCTCAAGATATGATTCATTCAAGATACAAGTGAGAAACAATGTAGTTCCACTATAGTAGTAGTTGTAGTCTAGTGTGGAAGTTAGAGTTGAGTCGAGCTGCACTCGGGGTCTCCAGAGTTGTCTGCTGGAGAGTCTGGTATAGCTCTTGTATCTTTCTCTTCCTGTAAGACTTTCCTTTATTAATATAATATTCCTGCTTTACTTTACTGAGTCTTTACTTAGTGCATTACTATTCTTGCAATAGTATTGTTGTGAGTTATCATATTACTTGGTCGTCTTGCATTAGATTGTGATCCTATAACCACTCAACGTGTGTTAGTTCATCGCCTGTCATAGGGTGCTCTAGTTGCCTTGGCCACATCTAGAGTAGTGAGAATTAGTGTAAGCATGGTGCTTAGACTAGATCTTGCCTTGGATTGCCGCTTGTCGCACGGATTGTTAGTGGGTGCTAGTAGGTGGTGATAGTCCTGTCTAGACTTAGTATCCCTCCACATGTTTTAGGTAAGTTCATAAAAGGTAGGCTCCCATAAGAGTGTAGGCGCTTTGGGTAGAGGTTTTGTCCTCTATTGTCTCGCACTACCCCCTGCACGCCGGTAGTAAGGTAGCAATCTTAGTGTATTTCGTCCATTTGATAGGATAGTTCATAGAAGTAAAGTAAGAATCACAGTAACCTTTCTCACTCGTTGTCCTCCCACCTAACTATACTACACTAGTTATCTTTTATCATTTCATTTGTTATCTGTGAATCATCACATTCCTATTATACTTCGATTACCCCCCTCTACACTAGTTGTGCTAGGTTGAGATAGATTTAAGAATCTCTTTCTATTAACATTTCTAACAATCGCTTTCCCTTGGGATAAAATAAATAACGATACCTTAGAATACTCCCGGGTGAAATGCTACAACGGTATATTCTGTGCGCTTGCAGAATTATCCAATAGTCATAAGAAATACCATTAAGGCACTTTTGGCGCCGGTATCAGAGATAGCCTAACACCCTGCCTCTGGTGGTTGCGCTAAGAAGTGTCAACACCTTCGGCCCAGGCACGAGCCTATGGGCCGATTTTCTTGCCGGGCCGGCCCGATAAGAATAGCCCTTTTAGCAGAACGGGCCGGCCCGAGGCCCATCACCCACCAAATGCTAGCAGAAGAGAGAGAGAGGGGGAGGGGCCGCAGGCACGCGGCGCCACCCTGCCCGCGCGCTCGCCGTTTTTGCTGCCACTCGTCGCCGACCACCACCACCATTGCAGCTCGAGGTCAAGGCCAGCCACTCGCCACCGCTGACACCTCTATTTCTGCTTGTCAGCTTGAGGTCATCCACTCGCTAACGTTGCCGCTTGCCAGCTTGCCACCGTCACAGCTGTGCGGAAGGGCATGGAGATGGAGGAGGAGGTGGCCCTTGGGTTTGCGGCCTTGCAGGGGTAAGGAGGAGCGAGGAGGTGTGGAGCAAGATAGGGGTGAGGCGACGAGGTGAGGGCGTGAGGGGCTGACGGTGCTCAGGGCTATTGGGTTAGGAGGCTTAGGCCTTTAGGGTTAGGTTTGGTATATGTGAAATGTGGCACGTGGGCTGGGCCAAATTCTAAAGGGTTGTCGGTCTAACGGGCCGCCACCTGTAATACCCCTGGTATTACAAAGCAATTAACCTGCCATGTCATCATGTTTAAATTTAAGTATCTACATATTATTGTGCTTAGGGTCACTAGAGTGCTTTGATTTCATGTGTTGTGGATGGTGTAATTGAGCCTTTAATTAAAAGTCAAGCATTTAATTAAATAAGAAATAAAATTAAGCCCTAGAATTGGCTTAAAACCCTAATTCAAAATCTATAATGAATCTGATGAAAGTATCTTAATGAAAGTTGTAGAGCTTTTAAAATGGAACAACTTTTATTTTTGGAGATTTTGAAGTTGTGTCAAAGAAATTCAAATTAAACTCAAATTACTATGTTGAAATCTAAATTTGAAACTTCAATTTCAAAAATATTGACAATCTGCTAAAACTTCCTTAATAAAGGTTGTAGAGCTCACTGAGAGGAATAACTTTTATTTTGACCATTTTTCAAGTTGTTGAGAAAAATTAAAAGTAATTTTAAAATTTCAGTTTGAAATTCAAACCCTACTTTTATCCCCTTTTCTGTATATGTGGTGTCAAAAGCAAAATTGTTCTTCTTGAAATTTTGCACAACTTTCGTTTTTACACCATCTGCTGAATCTATCTGGATCAACTTGAATTCGAATCAAATAGAGTTTGACCTAGAGCACTAGCGCTGTAGCTAGGGAGGCCCCCCTATTCATCTTCCTCAGCCGTACCGCGCGTGCCGCGCCGCGCACTGCTGTCATTCGGCCGGCGTGGGCATGCCGCGGCGCTGTGGAGCGGCCGAAGATGGGGCCCCGAACGTCCCCGACCTTATTCCCTCACTCTCTGGCCTTTAAAGACGACGAGCACCCCCCTTTTCATTTTCCTTCCGCGCCGTCGCCGGTGAGCTCGCGTCGGCCACACTCAAATTCGCCCTCGTCAAGCCACCTCCACACCCTCCATCCCACAGCAAGGTAGCCAGCTCCATTGCGCATCGTTTGGTGCCCTTGGTGTGAGCTGTGGTGCCCTGCGAGCCTCGCTGCGGAAGTCGTCGTCTTCGGGTCCAACCGGAGCACCGCCGTCTGCCTTCGTGCTGTGTTTAGCGCGTCTGGGGTGAGGTTCTTCCTTTTATTTTGTGTGTTTCGAACTCATGGAGCCCCGCCGGTGTTCATGGGTTAGATGGTTTGTCTTTTGTTGTCCTAGGATCGTCGGAACGGAGGTTCGCCGTCGAGGCCGAGCCGCCGCACCGGAGCACCGCCGTCACCCTCGTCGTTCCACGCCGTGTCAGCCCCAACCCGCTACCGGTCTAGGACCGTGGTGAGCCCCGGAACTTTCCCGTCCTAATTTCCCTAAATTTTCCGCGCCACACCGGCCGGAACAACGTTGCTGCGCCGTCGCGTCCACCATGGGCGAGTTCAGTCTCGTCGAAGGTGTCTAGGGTTAGGGCTAGGTGCGTAGGGTTGCCGGCTAGGCTCTAGGGTAGATGTAGAGCCGCTTGGGTTCGCCGCTGGGGTCGCCGGCGGCGAGGTCCGCGCCGTGCCGTCGCGTGCACGCGCGCGCGAGCGCTCGGTTGGAGGAGGAAGAGAGAGCTGACAGGCCGGTCCCGCCTGTCAGCGACCCGGTGAATCAGAGCGAGCTCACGGGCGCGTGAGCGGGCCGTGCTGGGCCGGCCTGCGGTTAGTGGGCCGCTCGGGCTAATTTCGTTTTGTATTTTCCTAGAGAATAAAAAGGGTTTTTCCATTTATATTTCCTAGGAATAGTGCTATTGTTTTACATTTTTGTGTAGATTAATTTACTACATGAGTAATTGTGAAAATATTTATGTATGCTCTCTGGAATGTCTATTATTTTATAAAAATATTAAAAATGCGTTTTGGATACATTTTGTATCAACTAAAAATCAGCACATTAATTAATAAATGAAACTTTGAAAATTTTTAATAAATTCCTAGTAAGTCTAAAAATCATAAAAATTTATGTGGTACTGTTTTAGGCCTAGAGCTATCTGTTGGTGAAGTTTGGCATCAGATGGAAATAGTTTAACTATTTATTAATTATATGTTGGTTTTAATGTTTAATAAAAGGAATAGGAAATAGACATAAATATCGAATGATGTGACTTGGGATTGCTTGTGAATCTAGGTAAAACACCATTATGACCTAAGGCATGATGAATTAGAATAATCATGGTTAGCCTGTGGTAGGGTTATGATAAGGTCTGTACTATTTATTATGGAATCGCATCTGTCATTTCTTGCGCATCGTATTCATGCATATTATTTTGCATACGTGTAGTGACCGAAAACTCTGAAGTGAAAGCTGAGGGTGCATCTGAGGAGACTGCTCAGGAGATTGTGCAGGGCTTTGATATTTGTGGCACTGACGCAGACCCGACTCTCTACACCATCCAAGGCAAGCCCCGATGCATGTGCCCATCTACTTGTTGTTTTAAAAATATTTATCGCTCGAGTTAATTAATTGCATTAGGTTAATAGGAGTTGGGTGACAACCAATCGATGCATTACCATCCTTGAATACCTATCAATACCTGAGAACCTGATTTATTAAAAGTATTGAAAAATGCTTAGTCATGCTTAATGGTTAGTTTTGCAAAAAATGCTATTTTAATTTGTGATGATATAAAGCAAAAGAATCACTTTATGGGACTGGTTATGTCCTTGCTGGTTGGCAGTGTTCCTAGCTAGTTCATTGTCATCAACGAGGAAGGGTTTTCCTGCTCGGTGATCGTGGCATTGGGTTAGAGTCCCAACAATTGTCACCGAAGGAAACGGGATTTGAAAACCAAAGGGACGGTGGTATTTGGGTTAAAGTCCCAATGCACTGTCACCATCGGAAAAAGGTTTAGGGACCGTTCGTTGTAGGCCTGCTGGATCGAGACTTTGCAACTAGCCACATACTACGGGAAGCCTCTGACTCCGGTGGCTCTACTGCTGGAATCGACAACCACGCACTGGGAGTGGAGGAATGGCGAGAGTAACGTGTACCCTCGTGGCCGTCGTGCCTGGAGAGGAGAGGAGTACTGGACCCATGACAATAGTCAACATTGTCATCAGAGTGAGGAGACAACTGGAGAACTGTGTGCATTATTAACCAAGATGGACATACTATTAGGTTGGCTCACACAGGGAGATGACTACAAGAAGGATCGTCAAGCTATTCAAGATGCATTCGACGCACAGAACAAACGGGGAGAGCACTTGGGAGTGAAGTTTGATCCACCACAAGAAGACATCAACGTTATTCTCAACAACTCTACTCCACAGAAGCAAGGACGGAATCGACAGCAATCCAGTTACCAAGGTAAGTACCTAGGTAATTATCCTAAACAACTATCCTTGAGAGATTTGATATTAGAGCAAGCTAAAATTAATGATAATATTGCTAAGAAACTTGCTTCTAATGATAAAACCTTAGGAAAAATATAAATATCAAGATGGGTAACTTTTCTTCTGCTATCAAAGATCAACTTGCCTATAATAAGAAGATAGAATCACAATTAGCATAGTTGTCTGCTGCATTGCCTTTTGCCACTAACCATGAGCAGGTCAAAGCTATAACTATGAGAGGTGGTAAATCAACCCAAGATCCCCCATATCCAAAAGGAACATATCCACGAGGAACAACTAGGGTACCGGCAGCACCAGCAAAACCAGAAGAAAAGAGAGACGCTGAAGTGGAAAAGTTGCACCACAAGAGCATGAAAAGACACAAGATTTTCATGACATCAACTTTCTACCATTCCCGCGAAGAATCCAGAAGAATCAACAAGATGAACAGTTTCGGCAGATTTATTGAAGTCATCCAGAAGCTATATGTCAACATACCACTATTGGATGCCCTTCAAGTCCCCACTTACACAAGATACATCAGGGACATCCTAAACAAGAAGAGACCACTGCCGACCAACGAAGTCATCAAGCTGACAGAAGAATGTAGTGCGGCTATCCTCAATATAGCACCTGCAAAGAAGAAGGATCCAGGATGCCCCACTATTGATTGCTCGATCAGAGAATAATATTTCAACAATGCATTATGCGATCTTGGAGCAAGTGTCAGTGTGATGCCCAAGTCAGTCTTTCAAAAGCTAAGATATTCCACCCTGGAACCCACATCAATGTGCATTCAACTGGCAGATCAATCAATTCGTGACCCCGAGGGAATTGTTGAAAACATTACAATGAAGATAAGAGATTTCTTCCTGCCAGTAGATTTTGTGGTCCTAGACATCCAACCAGACTCGAAAGTGTCACTCATCCTTGGGAGACCTTTCTTGAGCACAGCCAATGCTCACATTGATGTCGGGGCAGGAGAAATCAGATTCAACATAAACGGGAAAGTAGAGCGGTTTGCTTTCCGACCAAGACCAGAACAACAACTCATTGCAAATATGGTAGAAGGAAAGGACAAACCAGCTGGATCACCATCTCCCTAGATTGGAGGAATCACCCACTAACTGAGCAAGAAGATGAAGTCCGATTCGGCGGACAAGAAAATCCCGAACCTTCGCCGAGAGGTAACTTAGTATTTACCCGCATTTATTTTCCGCATTTATATTCCTCATATGCATTATAAAAATAAAATAAAAAATTTGCATAGTAATATTTTTAGAGTCTCATATAGGTTTTTCCTGGAGCGTAAAAACTCCAGGTAGAATTATTTCACAATAGATTCAGAAAATTATAAAAATTTCATATTTCAATTCCTTGCATTTTATAGTTTCATAAAAGTAATAATTTCATACTTCGTATATGCATGGTATTTATCTATGGTAGAATACTGGGAGAAACATGGTTCCCACACCCATCATCTCCACCTCCATTATCACCCACTGTCATCCACCATTATTCACTACCATCCACTTCTTTCCATCACACCCATCCTCCACTTGGGGAACTAGCCATCAGACACCACGGTGCGTTCACAGACTTTGGATTGAAGCAAAGAGCACCCACGATTAAGGAGAAGCAAGTGGTCACCAGGAGGGTCGGCCGGCCCCATGCACAGGTCGCCCAACCTGCCTCTTCCTCCCCTATAAAATCCCAAGCTCTCAGCTCACTCCTTGCACCATCCCAAACCCGAGAGCACCCCTTTCGTTTAAAATTCCATTCAGAGAGTTGGAGTGCTAGTTAGCTCTTCATTTGGAAGAGTAGAGAGAGCTAGAGAGTGAAGCCAATAAGAGAGGAAGTTCTGTTGATTTCCCGAGTGAATCACATAGCATTTAGAGGAGATGTTGTCCAACTAAAATCAAAGTAGAAAGTCAAATCAAGTTTGACCTTAAAACCTTGATCAACTTGAACGAACCCTTGAACGACTAACCTTTGAACGACTGACTCTTGGACGGCTAACCTCTAACATTTTTCTTGGACTAATCCATGTGCAAGTTTTCTTTTATGTGGTGTGCACTAACGTTTTGCAGGTATGAGCTGGCTCAAGAAGAAGCTCACCCGTGCGGGATTGTCACGCTCTACCCGGAGCCATTCATTAAGCGGTTCGGATATGAACGTTGACCCCCCGTCCCAGGAGCTGCCTGATGTACCCACTGTCGTCTTAACGGAGGACAACCATTTGAAGCTGCGAAGCCAGCGAGAAGACAAAATTCAACGTCATCAAGGACCTCCCGTTCACACGGACGAGTGTCTTCAGCGAGGACCTACTCCGTGATACAGGTATGGACACCGAATTCCCCCTTATCTTTCATGAGATTGGTTGGGAGGGTTTTTGGCAAATGACTGAACCGGGTAGCAAGCTTCTCACTGCTGAATTTCTTTGCACACTTAAAGCTGAAAATAATGGAGTTTCTTTCCTGCTACTTAACAAAGAAATTTCTTTAACTTGGAAAGAACTTAGTCAACACCTTGGTTTTTATTCGGAATGTGTGATATATATGGATGTTGCTTTGCCTGAATTTGATAGAACTAAATTTTGGAAGGAGATAACTCATAAAAATAGCTGTAGACATCCTGTTACCAATTCCATTCAGCTGCCTACTTTGCGCCTTTATGCACCGCTGGCTAGGGATTACACTTTTTTCCTAGAGATGATGTGTGCATTGTTGGGACCGAGGATTTGCAAATTTGTTTCGCCATGGCTAGGCGTAAGAAAGTTTCACCTTTTTATGCCTTGGTAGAACATTGGATCAAAACTTTTGAGAGGAAGTATGGTCACATCAAGTATCCTTCTCTAGTAACTCGACTTGCCGGCAGTTTGGGTCTTCTAGAAAATGCTACGCTAGATTTTATAACAGAAGACCGGCCCGAGATCACCATCGAACATTTCAGACAGGGCCAAATAATAAAAGGAGGGAAAAATAATATTCCCATTACTATGATTTATCGTGGCGATGCAACCGAGATCCCATTGCCTAACCCGGGACTTGAATTGTACACTACGCCTTCTTTTATTGTTTTGCCAAGCAGTGCCACTGTCGGAAGGAGCGCATCAGCACGCCTTGACCGCATACCGCAAAAATACTATGGCGCAGACTCGACTCCACAAGGGCTAGCATTCACTGGCTACCAGACGTTCGACCACACGGGCACCTCACGTGGTTTTCATAACCCGTGGGAGACGACCACGTCCACACAATCGGATGGATCCTGGTAGCAAGCGAGCAGCACCCAGTGGCAGCACGGCTACTATGGCCATTACCAGCAAGGTAGTGGTTAGTTTGATATGCATGAGGAGACATCTGGAGGAATGCACTACCAGCCTGGACCTGCTTCCTACTCCGGCCCCAGCTACCACGAGTACCAGCAGGACCGGCACAAGCTTTGCGCTCAGCTGGGTAGGATTGAGGAGACCCAGAACGCCCTCATACAAGCCCAAGACCAGATATAGCAATGCCAGGCTATACACAAAACCAAGTGGAAGGCGCTCTTCACCCACTTCCACATCCGACCGCCGTACCAGTGAGGCTGCACCAACAGCTAGCTTAGGGGAGGACCCCCGCATGACCAGGTAAGTCATCTCAACCCGCTTTGTTTTAAAATTTGTGTGCTAGTAGTTTGCTTTAGTTTGCTTTAGTTCGTTTGATTAGTTTGCTTTAATTTGTGTGTGTGTGTGAATAAAGGAACTTTGAGAATCTGAACCTAGATGATAGTTGCTCTAGTGCTATGCTTAAATTAAAATTTCTCCCACTATTGAGTTATTAATTTGACTTGAAAATTTATTCTAAAACTTGAAATCTGTGGGTGCATACCTTGAGCTAAGCCTAAGTAATTGACAATTATGATATAAGAAAGTTTGAGCTGCTATCTATCTAGTTCATTATCACACTAAATTCCGAATGCTTTATTTTGGAAAAATGTTAAAATCAATATGATGAGTTCCTTGTATGACAAAAGCTGAAATTCCTACCAGATCCATATATCATGTTTAGAATGGAAAACCTTTCTGCATATATGCTTCTTGTATTGCACTGAGTTCAGTCAAGCTTTGTTAATTACCTTATGAGAGCTTTATCATACTTTTATAATCAAGATCACACACACTCCACCCACATAGGCAGTATCCCTACACTGAGGGTAGGCGCCGCAACATGCCATTCCATCCAAAAATGTTTTGTTCCTACACTGGGAGTGAGCACCAAAAATATTCCATATATTTCCACCCAAATAAATGCTCCAAGTTCTTGTGAATATCTCTCAAAAATAAGAAGTTGCAGAGAAGAGGCATGAGGCTAGGCAAAAGTGAGAGTTGTGAGAGAAAACAATGGGTACTTAGATGCCTGCCTGAGAGGAAAAAAATAATGGGTACTTAGATGCCCGCGTGAAAAGAAAAAGAAAGAGCTAGCCCATGTTATCCTGCAACATAAGTTTCAAGTTTCAAAAGACAGATCTGTTTTCAAGGAGCAAAAGTAGAATTAGCCACCACATACACCCCTCATACCACACACATGCACATCTTGATTTGATTGTATGACTTAATTCTCTTTAGATCCATTGTTTGACTTTACAATAAATGCTTTGCAAGTAAGTGTTCACTGTTTTCCTCACCTATGAGCTCCACAAAAAGCCTTATCAGTTATAGGAAGTAAAGCATACACATTATTGCTTTGCTGAGGATCGACAAATACCACATATATGAGAGATTTGAGAGAAAGTCATACAAGTGTAACTCTGAATTTTATTTTAAAAATGCAAAAATACCGGAACAGAGGTGAAATAATGGATTTGATATTTAGTGCTCAACTGATTATTCTATCCTTCAATTACCAAGGCTAAGTGATAGTGGAAGTCCCATTATTGTAGGTCATACGGATAAATTTGAAAGTTAGATTGGTCACTCTGTTTTGGTAGAGAGTTTTTAATGAAGGCATGTGTGCTGGAGTAACTCATTATTTGCTCGAGGACGAGCAAACGTTAATCTTGGGGGAGCTTGTTGATGGTAGTTATTATTCAATTTTTAAGCATCAACAAGACATGAAAAAGGGCATAAAACCATCCTCAAATATAGAATAGGGTTTAAACTGATAAAATTCAACGAGTTTTGGTGAATCTATAATGCAGGGTGTTAATCAGAAAAGAACCAAGAGAGACCCACATGTCCGATCAAAATATCAAATTTTGACGCGAAAGTAGAACAAGAATATTCCAGAGAACACCAGAGACACGCCTGACTAAGCGGGGCCCAGACCGTAGCCAGGGGAGGTCGGCCGACCTCCCTAACAGGTCGGCCGACCTGACCCGGTGTCCGTTTCACATGCTCTTCAACATGGACCCATAACCCGATTTTTAGGATCAATCTCCACCACCCGTAAAAGTCGATTTGATCCAAGGGCTACGATTCATCCCACCGGCCTATATAACCAGCCCCAGACCTCCCAGGGTTTCATATCAATCAGGAGAGAAAGAGATATCAAGCAGAGAAAAGAAGAGCTCTCCACCAGAGATTAGGGTTAGACACTCAAAGTTTTAGTTTAGACCTAGATAGTAGATTGAAGTAGAGTTGAGCCTTCTGCTCAGGATTCTGGATCGCCTGTCTACTAGAGGACGGTAATTCTGTTGTATTACCTCTTATTATGACTTTATGCTATTTTAATACTATGTTTCGGTTTGCTATGTTCCTAGTTTATTCTAGTAGTTTATTTGATATGGTTATGATTGATAATAAGTTTATGCATGAGTTCGCAAAGCGCTTAATCCAATACTCGAGTGGGTTAAGTGGTCGACATTATAGAGGCATGGTGCTTAGATATTGTTTGTCTAAATGCACTTTATATGCCGGGTCATGTGGTAGATCGCGGATGTGACACTCCCGTTGAGTCCTTTGTAGTCCACTCCCCGTACGTAGAAAGAGTAGAACTAGATTATGAAGGTAAACTTGCTCTTTTCTTGTTCTTCCTGAATAATATTCCTGATGCATAGATAAAGAGTCAATTGTGCTATACATGATTGTATATTTACTAGAGTAGATGAATAACATAATTAATTAGGAATGACATAAGAAACTGACCTTTTAAGTAATCCTATGTTTTGGTTGACCACTCTGGAAAGTTATCTAAGGCTTTATTATCATCATATTCATATCTTTATTATTGGCTTACCCCTGTTTAAGTTTGTTCTATTGTCACACCCCAAAATTTCTGTTTTGGGATGTGACTAGAAAACACTTAAAACAAAACAAATGATTTTTACCATTTTCTAAAAATTCCAACATAGCTTAAGTTGTTGACATTGTGGATAATGGAAAATGTGAGTTTTCAAACATTTTGTGAACAATTTAAAGGTTTGTTGCATTCATGCCTTTGCATAGTGTTTTGTATGAAAAATGATTTCAAAAGTTTTCAAACACGCATAGGGTTTAATTGGAATCAAATTTCTCAAATCTTTGATCAAGTTCCCATTCATGATTAAATCCTTGGAACCATATACCTTGATCCTTATTCCAAAAACCTTGATGGCTCTTCAAATGTTCATCTTGCCATCACCCTAACACCTATTCTTTAAAGCTCTATTTAGTCATATCCTAATATGTTCTCTCTTTATCCCTTTTTCCTTATATTTGAGATTCCAATCCTTTTTAATTGACTCTTGTTCAAATATCAAAACATATGCTTAATGATCAATCATTGTATCCCATATGCAACTCTACCATCACTTTGTTCAAGTGAAATCAATCACATGTTATGTACCCCTGTTAATCTCAGTTCCATCTTTCTTCTCGTTTCCTGACCTTTGGGCAATATATACATGGACTCTTTCTCCTCCACTCATTCTCCTCTTGGTCAAACCCAAACATATTTTTGAACCATCCTTGAAAACCATACGGTCCTGGTCTCACCATTTTGGAACGCTAAATTTCCCGAAACCCTTATCGTGTCTCTACGAATTTAGCGAGCCGAGCTCAACACTATCATTCCATATTGTATTCTTGTTTTCATACAAGCACCTAAATCTATCCCATTAGTAAACCATATTCCCCATCTTTATTTCTATTGCTAATGGGTCAACCCAACTCATTGCGTCCTCCGACATCGCTTCGAACCGAATCCAGTTAAAACTTTGAGTTATCTTTCGCCGCGGGTCAAAGCCCAACCACCCTCCCCTCTTTTGTGGTTCAACATAGAGTCCAACCAGCCCTCTACCTCTTCCTCTCACCTCTCCCACGTCACCCACCTGATGTCCTCTCCATCTTGCACAAAAATATCAACCAAGTCAAGAAAATATCAAGACAAGACCCTTTGCCTTCCAACCCTTTGGTCTCCCACCCTTTTCCCTTCAAGTATAACTCCCCCACAGCCCCCTCACGCCTCCCCCTTCAGTTCCCACGTCAAGAACAGAGGGGAGATGCCCCTCCTCTTCCTCATTCTCCCCCATGGCTGCCTCAACCAATCCCCAAATTTCCTCTCCATCCCGTCCATGGAAACGAAGTGTTTCGGCGATTGCAACCCATCTAAACACCTTGATTTCCTTCCCAAGCACCCAACAAGGATTTGGAGGAGTTCAACATCAACCTCCCTGCTCACCATGACGTGGTGGTTGCTTCTACCACCATGGATGTCGCCCCGATCAACCGCATCGCGAGAAGGATGCACCGTTGAACCGCGTTGTCATCACCGGCAATCGTTGATGAGTTTCCCCGCTCCACCCCACCAATACCCATGGTGAGAACCCTAAATCATGTCCCGCATAATGTTTTTATAGTGTTCTGAATATCAAGTACCCTTGTTGATGTTTGGTTGATTCCCGATGAAATATACATGTTGTATGTCTTGCTGTCCTGGCGGCCAGCAGCGCTGCTGTTTTTGGGCAGCGGCGTTCCTCGCTGTTTCTTTGATCAAATCATCAAACCCTTTGGTGAAATTGTAGTTCATATCCTTGAACACGTCCCTGCAAAATGGTTTCTTCATAGGAGTTGAGAATTTAGAGATATGGTCATCACCGTGCCGCTGTCCCTGCTGTCTGGACAGATTCGCATCTCTGAGTGCTTTCGGCGTTCCCCGCTAATCCGCTGACCAAATCATAAATCCCTTTGACCTACATGTTTATTACATCCCTGCATATGATCCCACAAGTTGGTTCGGCTATCCAATCCATGATGGCCGAGATATAGAGACCGAATTTTCTGCCGCTCCTGCTGCCCAAACAGCAATCAACCTGTTATTGTCAGTGGCGTTCCCGTTGATCCATAGAACCCCTTGATGAACCCTTTGGACAAGTTATCCTTTATATAGTTGCACACACCTCTGAAAAGTTTCATGGCTATATGATAAAGTATGAAAGATATATGCTCCAATCTTGTGGTCACTGTCCTGCTGTCCTGCTGTCCCGCAGCCGCACCACAGCGGGTTGGCACGAGCGTTCCCGTTGATTGACCACTCCGGTGATCAGCACCTTTGACCGTTGTGTGTATGATATACCTACACACATCCCTGCAGGTCAGCTTCATCATATGAATAATGACGCTTGAGTTATAATCATTGTCATGTCGCTGCCCTTGCCATGCCAAACAACCATATAGTCACATCTTGCAATCATGTTCTCCTACCAACGGATGGTCAAAACGTCACCTCCTTTTGCCATAACCTCCCTCATGCAGTACCTAGAAACCCCACAAAATATATTTCTATTTGTATTTGTTATAACCATGCAATCTATCATCATATTTCCCGCTGTCCTCCACCGGTTACGCTTAACCGATGCACAAATCGACATAACCTTGTTTTCCGTTGATCTAGCATCCACCTCAGTGCATTTGTTGGTCATGACATGTTCCAAAGTAACCTATTCACTTATCCAAAATCATTCCCTCATATCTCTAAGGAATATTCAGAACATAAGCCATTTGTGTAACCTCTCTTCCCACCTTAAATCCATGGTCTCCATGCGCTTAACATGATCTACCCGTCCAAACCACCACCACCATATTTGTCATGTTATGTTCTATAACCAGAGATAAATCTTGTTATCAATGTCATATCATGTTATCCATTATTCAATCCCAGTCCTCCAATGGTGCCTAATAGCATACCACCAACTAGCAAATTTGTTTCGTCCTTAGTGCATCTCTGATTGACATGCCCTCTTCATGTGACATGCCCTTACATGTTGCTGCATAATCCTTATATTTTGGTCATCACTTGCATTGTCCAGATAGAACCATGAGCTATATTTTAGTTAATCCTATCAAATCACATCACTCCACCATGATCTTGTGACCGCTAAACACACTTGTTCTATTCAAGTCACCCTTTATGGACTCTCCTAACCTATATCCTCATCACAAATAAACATTTATCCTTGCAATCAACCTTAATTTGTCACTCCAGCTTAGTCGTGGCAACATCATATCACTAATTATCATATATCCCTAGGAGAATGCCACATGATGTATATCAATTCAATATTATTCTCCAATGCTGTCTATTCCAGTTTCTCTACCACACACCATAATACATATACAATCCTTTTTGTTATGTTAAATATGTTCTAGTCCAAATTCCACTTTGCTCATCCAATCCAATCTTTTCCACCTATACCTTTCAACTCTCACATCATTTAATTGTGGTTCTTGTTTTGTTTAGTTTTTGCGCTCACACGATTATAGAACAAGCCATACGTTTTCAAAACCTTTGTAATTTATTGTTATAATGCTTGGTGTATTGTTTCTAGGTTTGAATGTGAAGCTTGTGCTGGTTGTTCTGATCGTTAGAAGTGGAGCTATGCAAGGATGATCGTGAAGCAGAAGTTGGAGAGCCTGGAAAGCTTTTGGAAGGCAAGTGTAACATGAGTTTCCTTGTTGCCTAATAACCATTTAATCACATTTTCATATGCATGTATCTAATATGATAAACCTATAAGGATTTTTACCTAGAACTATTGATATCTTATAACCTTGTTACCTATGGGTTATTGCATATGGGTAGATTGGCTTAGTTGCTATCACCAACAATAATGATCTATAATATTGATTAATGATTATGCAACTATGGATGGAAGATGCTTTTAAGCAACATGGATAGAAGAGGGCTAGAGCATTGGGCCTTTTTGGTCGCTCTAGTCTGCCCTCCGTATGCATCTGAATCTTAAAGCGGCCACCCAGGATTTACCGTACAACCATGAGAATCACATGGCTCTGGTCTTAGATGAGTAACTAGATCTTCTCTATCTTGTTAGTAGTTACCGAAAGACGCTAGAGGGGGGTCTAGGTTCAAGAATGGGTTCCGAGCCTGTCAAGATGTGTGCTGGGCTGCGGTCACATGGTGTGCCAATCTTGAAGGGGGGCCTCCATTCGCCTAGCCGAAACCTTGCGTCTACTAACTTGTTAGAGTGACTAGTGAAAGGCTTCGTAGTGGTTCCCTGCCTGCTCACCTTGGAAGTGATAAGAGGTTGGCCGCCTCGGGGCATATGGGAATTCACGACTCATGGTGAAAGTGTACACCTCTGCGTAGAGTTTGATCAAACTGATATATCAGCCGTGCTCACGGACACGAGCGGCCTGGATCCTTTTCGAGACAGATGATTTTATGGATGGCTCGAGATGATGAAATGATATTGATGATAATTATTATAATCTCACTGGGGTGCTAAGCATAACTTAGTTACATAGACTCTTAATAAGTAAAATATGACCAACTAAAAGTGCTTACCGCAGTTCAGCCGTGTCAGCTTTTTGAGCCTTGCATCCCCTCATGTTATACTTGCTGAACATGGTGAGCTGACGCTTGTGGTTTCACCAATAAAAATCCCGGATGGGTACCAGATGGTGGATAAAGTGAGGAGTTTCCAAAGGAGTTCCATGAGTACTAGGCGAGTGCTCCCCCAGTCAACCGTCCCTGTGGAGTATGGTGCCCCGAAGATAGAAGATGAAGATTAGTTTCCGTTGTGCTTTCATATATTTGTAAGTCTTAATGTAAATATGTTTCGCTATGTATTTAAGCATTGCTTATGGTATTTACCATATTTGTCACTATATGTGTTCTGTGGACATCCTGGGCACACATATAGTTAACGCTTGGTATTCTTTGGAAAACCAGGTGTTACATCTATGTGATTGATTCTATTCATAAATAATGTATCTTGAATCTATCCACTCATGCCTGGCTTCATACCTTCTCCCTGTGGTAAAAATATAAATAGACAATCCTGAAATACTCGGGTAAAATGCTACAATGGCATAATTAATCTGTGCACTTGTGGATACTTGAACTTGATTATTTATATTTATATCCTCTTTAGTCACTTGCATTCATAACAACTGCTTAGTATTATTCTAGGTAGTTTCCATACATGTCTCTTATATTCATGGTAGGGATGACAACTTAGTTATTGTAAGAGATATAGGTTTAAAAGATGTGGCTAAGTAATTTACCAAGTAACAATTAATTAATACCAACATTATGAAAGAGCCGTGGTTGACGGGGTTGGCATATGCAAGCTTAGGTGCTACATATGTATTGTGGTTAGGGATCCCCAGCTGGGTATAATCGATTCGAATTGTTGTTGCTCCTCAGTTATGGAGACTCGATTCTCTGTTCATCACCGTATCTTAAGAATGAAACATGATGACTATGGAAAGGAATTGAAGAGATGGATCTGAAATATGATGCTTAATACAAGTGATTGAGATATAGAATAGGTGCAAACTGGATACCTCTCAACTCTAATACGGCTGAAATCTAAAAATCAAGGACTTACTTTTTAGTAAACCATTTCTAAAAAGAAAACTTTTCCAACCTTGCTAAAAGTCTTTCCATCCTTTCTCTACTCAGCATATCTTTTTATGTCTTCTCCCCTGACGGGTAAGACTTGCTGAGTACCCTCATACTCATGGTTTTATAACTCCCTGTTGCAGGATAAAGTCAGCAGCAGTACAGGTATGGCTACCACCAAACTAGGGGCACCCGGAGGGATGCCCTATTCAGTAGATGACATGTGCTTATCAGCTACCTTACCTTGTCTTCTTTGACAATGAGTTTTGTAAAGACTATCGCTAAATTGTAAACTATGGTTGTAATTCTTTCTACTCTGATGTATTTTGAATTCTATAAATGAATGTAATAAGATGGTTAGTTTCTGCAATGTGAAATGGTCCTCATGGGAATATTGTGGTGTAATCGATGTTCATGGGAATATCCGACCGAGCTTCCGGAATATTGTGGTGTAATCGATGGTTAGTTTCTTGCTAGCTCTAGTGCTCCGAAATGCAGGAAAGCCCAAACCCTAAGCCTAATTCCATTTTATTTGACTTG
Organism: Eremochloa ophiuroides; assembly: GCA_038502445.1. NCBI lineage: Eukaryota > Viridiplantae > Streptophyta > Magnoliopsida > Poales > Poaceae > Eremochloa > Eremochloa ophiuroides. The sequence goes on from JAHLJS010000008.1 coordinate 28,180,009, forward strand.
TTTTGAGTAATTGACTTTTGATTAGGTTTCGTCTCTCTTGATTTGTGCAGGTTGTCGGTTGATCCTGCACTACACCCGTTGATCAGGAAATGGAGGGCTGATGATGGACGACAGTTACACCATCAACAATGATCTACTGACGACAAGGCTAACTGGAGATGACGAGGATGGAGACGTTATTGGGGAATGAGGACCCGGAAGAGCTCTCACGTTCCTGAGTGTTGAAGCACATGTCGACCTTGATCTGGCATGTACTCTTGAGCAGAGACCTCCATCGTTGGTTCTGATGTTGTCAGTGTGAAAAGATTAAAAGAATCAACAACTCTTCCACCACTGGTGTTTAGGACGGCTTTGAGAAGTTGTTCAAGATGGAGAAAAGTGTGAACGTTAGGTATGTTGCTAAGTGTAACATCTGCAAATTGACTATTTATACTTATGGTATTGACCATTTGAAAAGGCTTATAGGAATGCTGGCAAACTAAAACTGGCTTTATTTTAGAGTTCAAGGGCATCTAGCCCTAGCCTTTCAATTAATATCAGAAGATACAAGATTCGGTTACAACACAGTATGTAGCCAAAACACACGTCAGACACCCCTACTGGGAGCGACGCACCTGTATTGCAGAATCGTTCACAAACAAGCTTAAACGTAACCAAACCTATGCCTAAAACCTGAACTCAAAACCTAACTATGCTAGGCCGAGACCCGAGAGAATTGTACTAGGGCACCAAGTCTTGGAAAAAAAAGCATCCTTTTTAACTCCTAGGTTCTTGTTCATCAGGAGCTCTTCTTCCTCCTCACTCTTGTGAAACTTTAAGTAGTGCTTCGGTTCACATCTGGCTGCCACAGTATCCTTCCAGAAGCTGTCTATATAGGTCATGAGGAGATCCTTCTTACTTGCTGGACAAAGGATCACCTAGTTCTGCCCAATAACTTTGAAGAGCAGCATTTCCATGCTTCTCCATCCTACATTCTGAAAACAAAGATTGTTTTAAGCTTCCAAAGCTACAAAATAACAGCAGCAGTAATCATATTAGTCAAGCAGTGTTTCTTGTTACTTATCCAATACTTTCCAGTATCTACCATATCAGACCATGTCTTAAAACCTAGTACTTCAGAGATAATAAACCAACACTGCTTAGGTACTGCACATTCGGAGAAAATATGGTGAATTATTTCCTTTTCAGCACAGAACAAACAAATATCGTCCTCTACCTTCCTTCTCTTTGCTATACTATCTCTGGTAAAAAAATTCTATTATTAATTACTAGCCAGAGGAAGAAATGCACCCTGGAGGAATTTTCAAACTCCAAACCGCAAAAACATGGACAAGCATAACTCCTCTAAAATTTATAATTTATAATTTTGTAAAGTGACTGTGAAGAGTAAGCCCAGAGGATGAGAAATGCCAAATCATCCCATCTTCTTCATTTGAAATCTGGATACTGGAAATAAGCTCTATAATTTTTAGAAAAGAAAGATGAAGATCCCACAAACAAGTTTCTCCTAAAGGTACATTTCAAATTAACCCCATCCTAGAGGTTAACAATAGTTCTACCTTTCTCATGAACTAGCCGGTAAATAGGCCAAAACTAGATAGCTAGACTAGAAGAGCCTGGCCAATTATCTTCCCACAACCTTATCTTTTGGGCATTACCTACTTTCTATCTGTAGCCTGTTGGTATTTATTAACATGATACTTGTAACTGAGAAAAATTTATATAAACAATAAGGAATCTGCAAGTAAACAGATAATATAACATTTTACCATTTCATCATGGAGTATTCTATGTATCGTTATTTATATATCATGGGGAAGGACAGACATAGATATAATATTGATAATTTATACATATTATGGAAAAATAAACCATAACTTACTCTACTCATAACAATATTGATAATTTAAACATATGATGGAAAAATAAACCATAACTTACTCTACTCATAACAGGGGGTAAGTCATATAAGATATACATGAAGAGCATATGATAAATGATAAATCACACAGAGTTCTCCTTTATACGGCATTAGCATGGTGAAGTAGAATATTAGAGGGATAATTTATAAGTCATTCTTAATTGTAAGTCAAAGCATAAATTGGTTAGTGAAATTACACCAATTATAGTCATGGAGATGCCCTTGGATCAAACCGATTTAAGAAATGATGGAGATGCCACCTTAGAGGCGGTGGGGAACAACCTTTCAAAGGAGAGGCTGAGTGGTGAACCTAGGAAGTCAGCTGGCCTAGGGGTGGAGCCGGCCTACCCCACTTAGTAGCCACTTGCCCTCCGCTTCGGTATGGTGTCTTCTAATGTCATCCTGCATTAGTTTTCAATGCCGTTACGAAGTTTGATTTGATGAATAGGTCCTTCTTGCTGATTTCTAATTAAATCCTCCTACATACAAATATTCACCAAAGCTCATAGAAATTTATTAGTTTAAATCGATTTTCCTATGTTTAGTGAGTGCTCTATACTCCTCCAAGCTTGTCCTTTACTAGTCCCTGAGCAAAGCTAAACTTAACAATAGATCCAGAGTTGCTACAATGTTTTTACTCGCAAAGGTGCACCTGCTTTCAAACAAAAATTCTCCACCAAATTAGAATAAAGAAGATAACAAGACTTGTCTCACATTTCTGGAGTTCCCTACCTTAAGATATGGATTTTACGGGATCAACACGATTGTTGAAAAACAAACCACAAAGCCACCTAAACCCTAGATATATGCTAGATGCACCTAGAGTTACACCTAGCTAAACCACCATGAAAACTGACACGTGGGCCCTGCTATTGGGTTGGCCCACCTGTCATAGACCAATAGAGATAGAACACAGGGCCAGCTTCTTCTTCCTCTAGTAAATGAATAGGGAGAGGAGGTCATCGGGCCGGTCAGTCTGGCTAGCAGCGAGCCGGCTGAGGCTAGGGGCGGCCTAGGCCGGCCTTGCTCTGGGCTCGGCCGGCAACGGCTTGCGCACCTGCATGCATGGCGCCTGCAGGGTATGGTCCGCTGGCTTGTAGCGGATAGCAGAAGCGATGGCGGCAAGATGAGCGTTGGGCAACGTTGATAGGCCCGGCCCTAGGGGGTTTCTATAGAGCAGCCGAACTGGGCCCTTGAGGCCAGGGGGGCCAACCCCAAGTACGTAAGTAGTAGGTATAGTGTTCATTGTTTAGCCCAAAAAGAAAGTAGGCCATCGTACAACTATAGGTGTATACATGAGTTCATGTCTAGTTGCAGCTGGCCTTCTGAAGTTCTATGGCTGTGGGGATATAAACCCCGGTATCACAAGTTAAGACATGGGTCGTACCATCAAAGGTGGCCGGCCTAGAAGATAAAGACGTGCGATGCAAGACAATGCACCGCACGGTTATTGTACCAACTTGATTAGTTTACTTGTAATCTTGTCCCTTCAGACTATATAAGGAGGGGCAGTGATAGATCCCACAACTCAGGCCAACTCAACTCATAATAATACAAGACAGCAACACACAGGACGTAGGGTATTACGTCTCGCGGCGGCCTGAACCTGTATAAATCTCGTGTCTCGTGCTTACTGCGCAACGCTTGTTCGTTTCAGGCGCACCCTCACCGTCTCGTCTACTACCTTGGGCATACCCCTCGGTAAACTATCGCCGGTATTCCGTCGACAGTTGGCGCGCCAGGTAGGGGGTGTGCTTCCTGATCCCATAGCGGGCAAGATGGATATTTCTTTCTTCGTCGTCGCCAACCACGGCAACAGCGTCCGGCGGCAGCGAGTCCGATCTGAATTTTCGTTGTCGTCGACCACATCCGGCGGCGGCGAACTAGACAGATTTTTCACCATCAACCTCGACGGCGGCGTCCTTTATCAACGATGTTATCAACATCACTAATTCACCACCGACGTACATCACCTGTGGAGCACGGGCTGATCGCCGACTAATCAACGAGACCGGCCGTCGGTTTAATCTACAAATCCATACAGGCCACCAAGATTTGTATGTACTCGTGTACGATAGAAAGATGTGACACAACAGATGAAAATCATCGTGCTTCTCGCCGTCAACGCTCTGCGGTGACTTCGTCAACAGCAAGATTGGAATCGACCGAGCCACGACGAGCTGTCTAACGAGCCACGTCAGAATTTTCATCGTCGTCGACAATGGTAACGGCGTCTGGCGGCGGCAAACCAGATGAAAATTTTGTTCAACACGACGTTCCCGGCGAAATCGATAGGGCTTTATCTTCGATTTCCGCGTGGGAATTTTCTTCGTCAATGTTGTCCGTGGCAACCTGGCTTCCGGCGGCGGCGTCCTTCGGTGGTCAGATCCGCTCGCGTCTACTGCTTCTTGATGGTGTAACGCAGCGGCCGGCAACAAAGCTCCGTGTTCGGTGGGATCCGATCTAATCCATCAGCTTCACGCCGGCAACCCGTCACCCTACGTCAACGATGTGGATCGTGTCGCCGACTCGACGTCGCTCTAGCTCAGCCATCGCCGGTGATAAACAACGACGGACTTTTCCAACGGCGCGGACATCTCTTTCCCTGTTCACTAGGACACTTGCATGCGGATGTATGCATGTCTATGATCGATCTGCACCACCATGCAAAAATAAAATAAGGTTTCAAGAAGCAAGCAACCAAAGCCTACGTACATCTACAGCACCATGCAAGATCACAGATCGTATCTAAAGACTGATCGCGAGGCTCAGTCTGTCCGAGCCGCCGACCAAACTGCTCATCGAGCCTCCGAGCTGTCAAAAGCTAAGTCAATTTTTTAATATATTTTATTTATATCGTCTTCGAATTTCTCCACGAATCTATATGATATTTGCTGGCAGGAAATTAATCACGCTTCTCGTCGTCAAACGCTCTGCGGCGGCCTCGACAACAGCAGGCCTTGAGCCGTCCGGGCCATCAAGCGAGCCTCGACAACACAGATGGTTTTTTCTTTTCGTCGCCGTCGACCACATCCAGCGGCGGCAGACCAGACAGAAATTTTCTTCATCGGCATATCCCTGACAACATTGTCACGAACGGCGGCATCTACGCACACCCGCGCTCGTCAGCAATCCGTGCAAGATCCGATCTACAACCGCTACCAGACGGTGGCATGTTGATGAAGGGCCTGCGTTGGTGATTCAAGCACGCGCGCGTCGCCTAGGTGCTCGTCTCCATCTGCCATCGTTTCTGATACGGCGCCAGCACGCATGCAGATTCAAGCATACCCGGTTCGCCGACCCGCCGCAGCAGCATCGAGGTTTCAGTTAATTATGGATCGAAGCTAAGTCAATTTTTTAATATATCAGTTAGCATGTGCTCGTATTTTTAGATGGTTCTCGTGCATCTACACGATTATTTTTTTTCAGTATTCCACGACGTTATTTGAAAGCCCACAACGGTTTTTTTACTTTACATCGAACTGATCTACTGAGACATCTAGAAGCCAGCCCGCGACATGAAGGAAAAAAAAAGGCACACGATCTACGTCCTCGGCCTCTGTTCCAAGCACAACGCAGAGCCGAGCTCACGACGTCCGCGAGACAGTGAGACTGCGACTCCTGTGTGGCTGTGTCCTAGTGCCGCCCGCGGCAGCGACTTCCTGGTTGCTGCGCGAGCCGCGAGGCTACTAGCGATCGGCCGTCGGCAATCCTGTGCGAGTGCGAGCGGCCGCCGACCTGCACCTGTTCGGCCATCGATCACGCTCCTGCTGAGCTGCATCTGTACGGTCTTTGTATTCAGAGGTACAAAACTGCTCTTGTCCCAAATCTTTATTCTCAATTGATTTAGGTTTGGAAATTAGGATTTAGGAACCCTATATGATGCAGCAATCATGTTGAATTTAGTATGGCATATTTTATTTAATTACTTACTACTTTTTTAATCTTATAGTGAAATCATGTTGCCCAAAAAGCATGCATGTGGAAGTTAGAAAAAAGAAGAAAGGGATAGTGGCCTTGGTAGAATCACAAAGAGGAGATAATCATAAATTTTTTAAGACTAACACGAGCACTTTAAGAACGGATGAGTGGTCTAGAGTTGTTGGACTAACAAACTACACATCCATAAGATGAAGGCCATATAGAAGATAATGTCGACATCAACATGGATGGTAATAATGTGAGTGATCATGAGCTCATATTTAATTCTCCTATGACAGAATCTGCTCGTGTTGATGAAGAACCAGTTTTTACTATTGATATGTATGGGATAATCTTGATAACAAATTAAGGGACATATTAGAGGAGAAGGGGCCTATAAGAGAAGAAATATTGTGTTTCCTATGGATGTGAGATCAAGACATTTTGAATGCACTCAATATTCTAGAGTCTAGAAGAATGAGCAATGGAGAGGTAAATGACACGAAATGGTAGGTCTATTCAAAAAGTGTTGACAAAGTTTTTTTTTGCTTTTATTGTAAGTTGCTCAGCTCTAGTAACTACAAGAGTTCATCGGGCATGATAGGTTTAGAGATTGAAACCATGTTAGTGAGAGACTAAAAGAGCATGAAGTTAGTGTGGATCATATGACCAATATGAACTCTTGGAATGAATTGAGAGTTATATTAAGAAAACAAGAAACAATTGATAAGAAGTTGCAACATCAAATTACAAAGGAGGAAAAGAACGCATAAAGCTAGTTCTACTAAGAATTGTTGCCATTGTGAAGTTTCTTGGTAAATGCATTTTAGCTTTTAGAGTATCTAGTGAGCAACTTTACAATAATGTGAATGGTAATTTCTTAGCTTGTTGTGAGATGGTTGCTGAGTTTGACTTGGTAATGCAAGATCACCTTAGATGCATTCAAAACAAAGAGCTACAATATCATTATCTTTGTCATAAAATTCAGAATGAGTTGATTTCGCTTATGGCCTCTAGAATTACAAGTTCCATCATAAAGATTGTTAAATAGGCCAAATATTCCTTTGTTATCCTTGATTGTACCCCAAATGTGAGTCCCAAGAATAAATGAGTTTGCTGGTTAGATGTGTTGATATGTCTGGTGGAAAAATAAAAATTGGGGGTACTTTCTTGCTTTCTTAATGTGGATGAGACATCTGGAATGGGCCTTTTCAATGTATTGGTTGACTCCATCAAATCATTTGGTCTTAATGTTGATGATATTAAAGGTCAAGGTTAGGACAATAGCTGTAATATGAAAGGAAGAGTCTCAACAAAAGTGCCCGAGCAATTAGATATCAAGCTCCTCAACTACGGTCAGCTTTGTCATGGCTAAATGAGGATGCAGATACTGAAGCAAAGGATAGAAGTGATGCATAAAACTTATATGACGTGCTTGGAAGCTTTGAGTTCATACTTAGTATGGTTATTTGGCATGACATTGTATACTCTGTAAAATTGTCAGTAAGAAGTTGCAATGACTATCCATGTGCATTGATTCTACCTTGCAACATATAAAAGGAATGGTGAATTACTTTCAGAACTATAGAAATACTGGGTTTGCTGATAGCGTGGTTCTTGCCACAGAAATTGCACTTTAAATGGGAGTAGAGCCATCCTTTTATGTAAAGTGTCTTTATCTTAGGAAGAAACAATTTCATGAAATTTAATGCAATGAAGCTATTTTGCAAGCTGAGAAGGATTTTTAAGTTTTTTATTTCTTGGTTATGGTTTATATGCCAATTGGTTCGTTGAAAAGCAATTAACTCCAGTCATTCAATGAAAAATTTGGATTTCTATTGAATTCAACATCTTTGAAGGCATTGGATGGTGTTGATCTAAAAGACTATTGCATTAAATTTGCAAAAACGTTCTCTTCAGATGGTTCATCAGATGTCGATGTAGATGACATGATTTCTGAGTTAGCTGTAATGCAGTCTACTCTGCCAAATAAGCCAATGTATGCTATGGAGATCTTTGAGTTTGTCATAGAAGCGGATTGTTTTCCTAATATTTTATTGCTTATTGTATCCTATTCACTATGCTTGTGCCTGTGGCCTTAGCTGAAAGAACCTTTTTAAAGATAAAATTGTTGAAGAATTATTTGAGGTCCGTAAAGTTTCAAGAAAGATTGAATAGTTTGGTAACTTTATGCATCAAGAAGAAATTATTAGATGAAATGGATATTGAGGACATCATCAATGACTTTGCAGCAGCATATGATAGAAGAAATTTTTAAGATAACATAAGATGTATAACTTGTTTCATAATAATTTTTTTATATGTTACACTTATTAGAATCATCATTATATTATTAGAGTTGTATTAAAGGGCCCATCGCTCGTAGGTTTGCTCTAGATCTGTAATTTGATAGCACCAGGCTTGAGCATTGAGTGAGGTTGGATGGTGAGGGAATTGACGAGGTAGAGAAGAAGGAAAAGGGTGGCATAGGGAACTCAGCTCTGCCATCCATGGCGGCGCGGTCCTATGCTTGCACTGAGCAGAGCAAGAGAAAGAGTGAGAGGGCCAAAATGGAGGAACAACGAGAGAGGAGGGTGAGTCAGAGAGAGAAGTTGGGACTTGGCTTCTCCCCATCAATGCAGGGCACAGGTAGAGGAGTGGGGTTAGTTGTCAAATGTGGAGGAGAGCAAACTGCTGCATGTCAACCACGTACCCGGGGCCATTCACCGAACAGGTGGTGGGTGACGGTGTGCTCGACTTTGGACACCGATTTTGAGCCATTCCTTGGCCGAATTAGGCCATTGACCAAGAAACAAAAATTGAGCCCACACATCACTCTACGACTTTTTATTAAATTACCTAGTCATTAGGTGATAGGATTAGATAAATAATCTCAAAGTTTTTTTGTGGGTCAAATAATCTCAAAGTTGATGGTGTTAGTGAACTAATGATGATTGACAATGGACATCAAACCTCGTCACACTGAGTTGGACCGATTCCAACTTTTGGCATGCTCTTCCTCCAATAATTACCTGCAGCTTGTATATTTGGTCCAACATAAGTTGCTTACCAAAAACTTATGCGGAATGTCAATGACATCGGCATAGATTCTAGACATGGAAAATATTCTAACTCCTAGAAAAACAGCAACAGTTCCTACTTTGAATCCACTATTTGAGCAACTTAGGTGCTAAATCATGGTTTGGTCAAAAGATAACATTTGTTCTACACATCCTGTTCTTCAACTTTGTTTAAACTTTGAACTCCACATCTTAATAGATATTTTATTTCCACTCTAGTCAAATAAAAGTCGATAAAGCCCAAATCAAGGTTTTGAGCTAATTAAGGCATTTTCTTGTCATTTATCCAACATAACTTATAACTTTTGTTGTAGAGTTTTTTTGGGAAACGTTGCAAGGCTTGGTTGACTTTGCATGTTCACATTCCCTTAATCAAGTAATTCAAGCAAGAATCAAACTTGTTCTTTCCTATGATTATTTAATTCCAAACTTCATGAAACTGTTCCAATAGTTAAAGTAGATGGATGTTGATGTGAGGCACTTGATAGACGCATGGTTAAAGTGAAAAGGGTTTCACACTAATCATAGGGTTCTTGCTTTGTCTCTCAAGAGCTCAAGTTGGCTTCACTTTAATAACATTGACCTCAATATCATTGTAATCTTGTTGTAAAAAATATCATTGTAATCTCCAAGGTTGTGAGGTGGAGTTCATGATCATCACTTGACATATCTTTCTGATGTCCAAACTCACTGCTTAACTCATGATTAACAACTATGGTGTTACACTCCACTTCACCATTCCATACACTAAGTGAATCTACCACACCAGGAATATTGAGGTCAAAGCCAGAAGCCTGCCCAATCTCGAGCTTTTCCACTTTTCTATTTGGAAGGATTTGATAATGTAAATGTAATCATCAGCTTTTTTCAGTTGTTAGGGGCACTTCTTGTCAAAAAGATCTCTCAGGTTCTCTAGAATACATTCTTCATCAATATAACCTTCTTCAATAGTAGGGGCAGATCTATGTTAAACTTAGTTGTTGTGGCCACACCCAAAAAAATAGAAAACAGTGAAACGACCTCGATTTCCACGAAGGGAAATCCACAGGCTCGAATTGTAATTCAACAGATTGCTTGGGACAATCCATGAAATTACCCATATCTCAGTTGACACCAGGATCCATACAACGGTAAATAAGTCTTACATAAATATTTATTACATCGCCACACTGGCGGAATCAACAATCAGAGAAGCTTTAGAAGATGCGGAAGCGATTCATCCTTCACGGCCAACTTGAGTGTAGCACGCGACCCTATTCCTCGTCATCATCTCCCTCGAAGTCGTACTCATTCTCGTCACCTGACAGCAAATTTATCAGTACGATTTGTACTGGCCACGGAGCCCACCTATGCAGCATTTGCTTTGTGGAAAGTGGATGCAAGGCTATACAAGCAGACCTATAGGCTGAGGTTTTCCTATGCAGCTGTAATCAATGTTTAATTAGTCAAGTTTTATCACCAGTTAACACCATCATCCCTTTTCCCATCACCACACCTCACATACCCACACCTCACTCTCATTCGACAGGCCCAACTCCCTCTCGGGCCTATCTCAGCGGCACACTACCACAACGGGTACACTGCCGGAAAAATGTCATCCAGGGGGAGAAGAGAACACTCACTACACTAGTAGAAGCTTCACAGGAAAGGTCCATAGCCAACAGGTTGGCATATGTATCGATCGATCAACCGTACACTCTGCAGAGGTTTCACTACTCACAAGATTAGCCATCATAGGTGTTGCGCAAACACCTAGGCAGAATTCCGGGTGCTTGCTTGCCTAGGTCGATGCCACCCTACCACTCAGCCCTGGGATATTCCGGATCCTACACCGTTATGCTGAGACTGGGAGACACAGTACCGGGCCCATCCAGTGGTACTGTGCATCTAGAACGGAACGGGAACCCATCGACCGTCTCCGCCCACCCTTATCACCTTTCAACCTAGCAGTAGTGGCACCGTCCTACCAAGTAGTCCAGCCGTCTCCCGCCCATCAGAAGCGAGTGAGTAGAAAAGGATTCCCATGAACCTGAAACTAGTCCATCCTAGGTTTGACCAAGCAGGCATCTTCCACTTAGGGGATACTCTCCCCGTGCCATCACAGCACCTCCGTCCACGGGCTTCAAACCACCAAGGCTATCCCACCCGGAACCTCCTCAACAACTTTACCCGCCACAGGTATCTCGCTTGGGGATGCCCAGGTTGCACCCCCGGCACGACTTGCCCCATGGGCTCGTCTCACATCCCACTTGGTCGACATCAACCCTTACCACGCACCCAAGACGCACGCAGCACTCTCTCCCAGTAGTTATAATCAGTTATACACCGTCCCAATTCCACCACATAGCATATAGCAAGTAGTAAGTAGTGGAAGAGTAACAGTAAAATAAGCAGCAGCTAACCTAACAGCGGATAGCAGGGTAAAGTCTTATCAAGGCAGGTAATTCAAATATACTACCATGCAACCAATCCATACATAATCATAAAGCAATAGCAACAATGTCATTTGCAATGCGTAATAGGATCTAAGGATTTGGTGGGACGTGGCACCTTCGTAGTCGTCTCCTAGCTCTTGGAAGTACTCGTGGTCGTCTTCCTTAGTCAGATCCTCCTCCGGCTCTGAAATCGAACACGAAATAGTCGCGTCAGCGACTCCTATAGAGTATTTCAGAAAAATCCAATAAAATAAAGAGCCAAATGCACACAAACATAGTCTTAGATTGTAGATCTCATTTTCCTGAGAATTTTGATATGTGGTGCGCAATTTTTGGTCATCGTACGAATAAGTTATGAATTTCCGAAGATTATCCTATTTTCTAAAAATGGGAAAACTGGTCGGTTAATAAGGGGCAGCTCGGGATGTGGCGCGCGGGTCCAGTAGTGCGGCATGTGGCGCCTCAACAGAACACAGACCCGATGGTCGTCCAGGTGTTCGATGCTGGTTCCCAGAGAGTTGCCGGAGTTGGCGTAGCTCGGCGTGGCTCGGCGGTGGTCGGTGGTAGCTCGGCTGTGGTTGGGGGTATCTCGGCGGAGCTCGGCGGTGGTCGGGGGTAGCTCGGCTGTGGTTGGGGGTATCTCGGCGGAGCTCGGTGTAGCTCGGTTTAGCTCGGCGGGGCTCGGGCGAATCGGAGATTCGGGGCGCCGAGGGTGCCGCTCTCCCGAGCTCTTCCGGGGAGGCTCGGGCGAATCGGAGATTTGGTGCGCCCGAGGGTGCCGTTCTCCCGAGGTCTCCCGCGGAGGCTCGGGCGAATCGGAAATTTGGGTGCCCGAGGGTGCCGTTCTCCCGAGGTCTCCTGCGGAGGCTCGGGCGAATCGGACATTTGGGTGCCGAGGGTGCCGTTCTCCCGAGGTCTCCTGCGGAGGCTCGGGCGAATCGGACATTTGGTGCGCCCGAGGGTGCCGTTCTCCCGAGGTCTCCTGCGGAGGCTCGGGCGAATCGGACATTTGGGTGCCGAGGGTGCCGTTCTCCCGAGGTCTCCTGCGGAGGCTCGGGCGAATCGGACATTTGGTGCGCCCGAGGGTGCCGTTCTCCCGAGGTCTCCTGCGGAGGCTCGGGCGAATCGGACATTTGGGCGCCGAAGGGGCTGCTCTCCCGAGCTCTCCTGGGGAGGCTCGGGCGAATCGGAAATTTGGGCGCCGAAGGGGCTGCTCTCCCGAGCTCTCCTGGGGAGGCTCGGGCGAATCGGAGATTCGGTGCTAGCAGGGTTCCAGGGCGTCTGTTCAAGGCGGCGGTGTCTCTCCGGTGCGGCGGACGATGACAGGGCGGCGATGGCCATATTTCGGCAAGGCAGGGCTCGGCTTTCTAGCGGCGGTGCCGAGGCAGACTTGGCGAACCTCGGCGGCCTTTCTTCGCAGCGCGAGGCGTCCGGGGGAACTCGGAACGGATTTAGGCGAGGCGGAACCTGTCGGCGGCGATGTCGTCGCGACGGTGAGGTTCCGGCGGGGCTAAGGAGGTCTTCTAGGAGATGTATACGCGTCCAGGGTCCAAGGCGATGGTATACCAACTACCAATTTTGGCTACCGAGCTTTCCAAGGTGCTCGGTTGTGGCGGCGGCGTGTCGCCGACGACGGCGGAAAGCGGCATCGCGGCTACGACCAAGTATTGGTTCAATCGAATGCGGTCTTGTCAAATTGGTGAGGCCAGAGAGGCATACAACACTCTGGTGGCGAACTTAGCCATGGCATGACCTTCTTTTGGCTACGGCTCGCGGCGGCGCTCCGGTAAGGTCGCGGCGCACGCGGCCAGGGCGATTCAGGCTTCCTCTAGCGCTTAGATCCGCGTAGCTAGCTCAAGGGGGTCGTGGCGGTGCTCCACGACGTTCTAACCTGTACGGGTGCTAGTCGGATTGCTCGGAACGGGTGATTCGGCGTCGGAACGCGTCGGTGGTGAGCGCGCTCCGCCGAGAACGCGTCGTGCTGCGTTCTCGGTCTAGCAAGCTTGTAATCCGGGGGTTTTGGCTGGTCGAGTGAGTGCATGGTGCAGGTGATCTTCCCGAGCCGGTATAGGCTCGTGCCTGCGCGTCCCGAGGGTGGAACGCCATGGCAAAAGCAGGGCAAGGTTCGGACATGGCGTGCGATGGCTCACCGTGGTGTCGGTGAAGCTAGGATGGCGGTGCAGTGGCGAGTCGGAGCCGTGCAGAGCGATCGCAGTGCCGTGCCGCTCCTCGTCCGCAGCTCGGCTTCTCCTCCGTGTCCGGCTCCGGCGTGCTCCGCGGCGGCGGCGCTCCGGCAGCTTCTCCTCCCCTGCTCCGCCCTTCTCCTACGCTCTCTCTCTCGGCTTGGTGCGGTGTGCCGGTCTGTGCTGCGGTGGCGGCGAGGGGAAATGAGGGTAAGGCTTCGGGGTGCTCCAATTTATAGGCGAGCTTGGCCAGTCTCCAATGGCGAACGGTCCCGATTGCGCTCAGCCGATCGAAGGGCCGTGGCTCGAGTGGATCTAGGGCTCCGGATGGCGCGGGTTGGCTTGGCGGCCAAGAAAGGAGGGGACAGGAGGGGAACAGCGGGGTCCAGGGCTCTGCCATGCTGTCGGCTGTGGGACCGGGGTCACGCCATTCGCGCGACACCCCCGGCTGGCGCGTCGCCTTCGTGAGGAAGAAGAACAGTGGAGGCGAGAGTGGCTGACAGGCGGGGCCGGGTTGGCAGCGAGCGCGAGCGCGAGCGCGTGTGTGCCGGTCGCGCGCGTGCGCTGCCGAGCCGCAACGTGGGCCGCGCGGTGAGATGAGGAGAGGAAGGTCGGGCGGGCTCGGGCTGGCTTGCTGGCCGAACTCTCTTTCTCCTTTTCTGTTTTCAGTTTAGTGTATATATACATATATTGCCCATTTTAATTTATTGAGTAAATACAAACATAAATTGCAATAAATCCCAAATGTGGTGCATAAGTTACTATTCTATGTGATTGGAATTAAAATGCAAACTACACACCTTTATTTACCAATTTCATAATGAAACCTATATGCTTGCACAAGAAAAATGGGTTTTCACAATAAATAAATGAAAAATTTTAATTGGTTGGGATTTTTAGGTTGTGTGGATTTTTAGGGTTGTTACAGTCCTCCCCCCTCATTAGGATCTCGACCTCGAGATTCAGAGTTAACGTACCCATCGAAGAGGTAAGGAAACATAATCCGCAAGTCCGATTCTTTCTCCCACGTAGCTTCCCTTTCAGTGTGATTGCTCCACTGTACCTTGCACATCGGAATGGTTTTGTTTCGCGTCTCTTTGGTGTCCCGTGCCAAGATCTTGATCGGATGTTCCTTGTATTCAAGTGTGTCTTGCAGGTCCAATGCATCCGTAGGAACTTGCTCCTCGGGAAGCTTCAAACACTTCCTTAATTGCGAGACATGGAACACGGGGTGTACTCCAGATAATTCCTCCGGTAGTTCCAGCTTGTAAGCAAGCTTTCCAACCCTTTTACAGATCTTGTATGGCCCAACATATCTTGGTGCCAATTTCCCTTTTACGTGGAATCTGACAGTGCCACGAAGTGGAGATACCTTGAGGTAGACATAATCCCCAACCTTGAACTCAAGCCCTCTACGTCTTCTATCTGCATAGCTCTTTTGCCTACTCTGTGCAATCCTCAAATTCTCTCTTACTTGGGCAACACCTTCTTCTGCTTCCACAATCTTAGCAGGACCGAAGAATGTCCTCTCACCTGGTTCTGACCACATTAGTGGGGTCCTACAGGGTCTTCCATACAATGCTTCAAACGGTGACATCTTGAGGCTTGTTTGATAGCTGTTGTTGTATGAGAACTCGGCGTGGGGTAGACAGCTCTCCCATCCTTCCTTGTACCTCAATACGCAAGCACGTAACATGTCCTCGAGAATCTGGTTCACTCTTTCTGTTTGCCCATCCGTTTGCGGGTGGTATGCGGTGCTATAGTCGAGCTTGGTTCCGATGGACTTGTGCAAGGATTTCCAGAACTGTGATACGAACTGTGAGCCTCGGTCAGATATAATACTCAGAGGCGCCCCATGTAACTTCAAAATGTTTGATACGTATAGATCTGCTAGCTTTTCAACTCTATACTTCCTTTTGACCGGTATAAAATGTGCAACTTTGGTTAGACGGTCCACTATTACCCATATAGAATCATATCCATGCTCGGATCGGGGCAGTCCTATTATGAAGTCCATGGATATGCACTCCCACTTCCATTCTGGTATCTCAACTGGTTGTAGCAACCCTGCTGGTCTCTGATGTTCGGCCTTGATTCTATTGCATGTATCACATCGGGCTACATGCCCTGCAATGTCTGTCTTCATATTCTCCCACCAGAAGTGCTTCCTTAGATCATGGTACATCTTGGCTGACCCTGGGTGAATGCAATATTTGGAGTCATGGCCTTCTGACAGAATCTCTTCTCGTATCGCTGAATCCGTCGGTACACAGATTCTATCTTTGTACCATACAGTTCCCTGCTCATCTTCTCGGTATTCAGGGCCTCTTCCCAGCTTCATCAAACCACGGATATAGTCTATCTCAGGACAGTTCTTTTGTGCTTCACGGATTCGTGAGGTGAGATTGTACTCGACGCGAAGCTCATTTAGCATGCCATAGGAGACTACCTCGAGCTGGAATGCGTCGAACTCTCTCCTGAGCTCAGGTGGCATAGAGTTGGTGATGAGGGTATGGCAGTAGCTTTTGCGGCTAAGTGCATCAGCGACAACATTAGCCTTTCCTGGGTGATAATGGATCTCAAGATCATAGTCCTTGATGAGTTCTAGCCATCTGCGCTGCCTCATATTCAGATCTTCCTGAGTGAAGAAGTACTTCAGGCTCTTGTGGTCAGTGTAGATGTCACACTTGTTGCTTATCAGATAGTGTCTCCAAATCTTGAGTGCATGTACCACGGCTGCAAGTTCTAGGTCATGAGTCGGGTATCGCTGCTCATGCTCCTTCAACTGTCTTGAGGCATAAGCTATCACTCTTCCTTCTTGCATTAGTACACAGCCCAAACCTTGCCGAGAGGCATCACAATATACAACAAAATCCTTGTGAATATCGGGCAGGGCTAGTACAGGTGTAGTAGTGAGCTTCTCCTTCAAGGTCTGAAAACTCTTCTCACATTCAGGAGTCCATATAAACTTGTTCTCTTTCTTCAGCAAGTTGGTCATGGGTCTTGCAATCTTGGAGAAATTCTCAATAAATCTGCGATAGTATCCTGCAAGTCCCAAAAAGCTTCTGATTTCTGACACATTACAGGGTTGTTCCCACTATTTCACAGCTTCAATTTTGGCTGGGTCTACTGCGACTCCTTCTCCTGACAGTACGTGTCCAAGGAAAGCAACTTCCTCAAGCCAGAATTCGCACTTGGAGAATTTGGCGTATAGCTGGTTGCGAGACAACCTCTCCAATACGGTCCTCAGATGATGTTCATGTTCCTCTTTTGTGGCTGAATAAACCAATATATCATCAATGAATACCACCACAAACTTGTCTAGCTCATTCATGAAGACCTTGTTCATCATGTTCATGAAGTATGCCGGAGCATTAGTGAGTCCAAATGAGACTACTGTGCACTCATATTGTCCATATCTAGTGACAAATGCAGTCTTCGGGATATCTTCTTCCCTGATCTTCATCTGATGATACCCTGATCGGAGATCGATCTTTGAGAAGTACTTGGCCTTACTCAATTGATCTAACAGATCATCGATGCGGGGCAATGGGTACTTATTCTTGTCTGTAACCGCATTCAGATTCCGGTAGTCAATGCACATCCTCATCGTGCCATCCTTCTTCTTGACAAACAAAACGGGAGATCCCCAGGGCGAAGCACTTGGCCTAATGAAACCCTTCTCCAGTAATTCTCCCAGCTGCTTCTTAAGTTCCTTCAACTCATCAGCCGACATTCTGTAGGGTCTTTTGGCAATCGGTGCAGTCCCTGGCATCAGCTCTATAACAAACTCCACATCTCTATCTGGTGGCATTCCTGGCAACTCCTCTGGAAATACGTCATTGAATTCACAGACTACTGGCACATCTCTGAATGTCAGCTCTGTCTTTTCTGCTTTAGTCTCCAGGGCACATAGGAGGGCTTGGACTCTCTCGGTTTAGGGTACACATCGGACAGCTGTTCCCCAAGGGTGGGTTACCTGAACATATCTAGGTGAACAAGATATCACTCCCCGGTGTTTGGTTAGCCAGTCCATGCCTAAGATGACATCTAAGCTATTGGAGGGTAGTAGGGTTAGGTCAGCTCGAAAGTCAAGTCCCTCGATTGTGATTATCACTCCCCTACATATGTGAATGCTCCTGAAGGTTCCTAAGGGCGAGCTAGTTAGGATGGGGTTTGCTCTCGGGGTTACAGGTATGTTATGCTTACGTGCATATGCAGATGAAATGTATGAACATGTAGCTCCCGAATCGAACAGAACTGTAGCCATGTTACCCTGAACTAGGAACGTACCGTACACAGCATCAGGTGCAGCTTCAGCTTCCTCAGCGGTCATGTGGTTCAGTCTTCCTCGGGTAGCAGATCCCCGGTTCGGTGTGCCCTGTGCAGCTGCTGGTGCGCGGTTGAGGTCGGGGCACACAGCCACACGGTGTCCAGGCTTTCCGCATCCGAAGCAAGTGAAGGGCGCACTGCCTGCTGTAGCTGTCGCAGGAGCCTTCCAATTGCTTGTCCTTGGCGTGTTGGCAGCGGGGGCGGGTGTGTTCTGCACAGCTCGAGTCGGCGCAGGGTAGGTCTGAGCGGGGCGGGTGATAGTTGCTGCTGTTGGTACCACCACGGCTCGTTCCCGAAGAGGGTCCCTGGCGAGTCCGAAAAGACGGAGGTGCACCTGTTCGCTGTCTCTGAGGTGGAGCAGTGCGAGCGGGTCCCTCAGAGCGGCGCTTCTTTCCCTTGTTCTGGGCCTCGAATTCCAGTCGTGCTTCCATGCGATCCTTCTCGATCTCAATACAGCGGTCAATCAGCTCACGCAGAGTGTAGCTCTTGTTCCCTGACAGAGCCAACCTGATCTTGGTCTGAAGTCCCTTCCTGTAGTAGTACATCTTTTCCTTCTCGGAACTCACGCAAGACGCAGGTGCGTAGCGGAGCAAGCAGTTGAAGCGGGTGGTGTACTCGTGGATCCGATCAGCTCCCTGGGAGATGTTGCGAAACTCGTTCTCCTTGGCCTCCATGACTCCCTCAGGAATGTGGTGGTCACGGAAAGCCTCGGTGAACTCATCCCAGTCAATGCGGGCTGGGTCCTCGTGAGCGCTGGTGTAGTTGTCCCACCATGCTCGTGCAGCACCGGTCAGCTGGTGGCTAGCAATCCCAACACACTCCTCGTCGGAGCAAGTGGTCAGGTCCAGCTTCTTCTCCATCTCCTTAAGCCAATCATCGGCAGCGAGAGGATCGCTGTCGGTCCCGTCGAAGGTAGGTGGCCTCAGCTTCAGGAAACCCTCCAGTTTCCTTTGGAAGTCATTCTGGGGTGGCCCGTGATGCCTGTTCATCCCAGCAGCTATGGCATTCAGCAGCTGGGTCTGCTGAGCCATCACTTCCGCCAACGTTGGTGGCGGCGGCGGTGGCGGTGGCGGAGGCACGTTCTCGCCTTGTGGTGGCGGATCGTTCACCGGCGGTGTATTCTCTGCCCGGCGCAGCTCTTCTTCCAGGTTAACTCCAGCACGTCTGCCAGCTGGGCGTCCACGGCTGCGACCACGCCCGTATCCTGGCGCAGGTGCGGGGGAGGGCTGGCGGTTCTCCAGGCGCGCGGAACGTCTCATTGACATCTGAAGCTATTAGGTACGTGCTCAGTGCAGTAATAATCTTGTAGTGGTTTAAGTAGGAGTTAGATGTTTTCAACGATTTAAATGAATTAAAACATTTTTCAGGCTATCCTACACTCAACCAAAGAAGCATAGAGAACCATAAGAAGCATAAGATCCAAATGTCACTCATCACATGGTTATTATTATATAAAGGATGTTCCTAGCTGCTAAGAAGATCGTGCTAAGCGCAGATAGCCAATGACAGGACAACTCATGGTATCACTAGTCTAAAGGCTACGCAGGGTCCCATAAGCTACTGGTGCATAAGGTCAATGGCCATTTGATCGGGATCTCAATAGTGCCGTCGTGCAGTGGACGAAGTGGTGGTCCAAGGCTGGTCATCTGCAAATTTTTCAAGAAACGGATTAGCAGGTCCTTGTATTAGATAAGACATTGCATAAAAAAGTGAATGCAAGGTCGGTAATATAACCGAAAGAGAGTCTGGTTTCCTATTCTAACGTCCATTTTCTATGGGTCTCGTCCTACAGTCAAGTATGGCTCCGATACCAACTGAAACGACCTCGATTTCCACGAAGGGAAATCCACAGGCTCGAATTGTAATTCAACAGATTGCTTGGGACAATCCATGAAATTACCCATATCTCAGTTGACACCAGGATCCATACAACGGTAAATAAGTCTTACATAAATATTTATTACATCGCCACACTGGCGGAATCAACAATCAGAGAAGCTTTAGAAGATGCGGAAGCGATTCATCCTTCACGGCCAACTTGAGTGTAGCACGCGACCCTATTCCTCGTCATCATCTCCCTCGAAGTCGTACTCATTCTCGTCACCTGACAGCAAATTTATCAGTACGATTTGTACTGGCCACGGAGCCCACCTATGCAGCATTTGCTTTGTGGAAAGTGGATGCAAGGCTATACAAGCAGACCTATAGGCTGAGGTTTTCCTATGCAGCTGTAATCAATGTTTAATTAGTCAAGTTTTATCACCAGTTAACACCATCATCCCTTTTCCCATCACCACACCTCACATACCCACACCTCACTCTCATTCGACAGGCCCAACTCCCTCTCGGGCCTATCTCAGCGGCACACTACCACAACGGGTACACTGCCGGAAAAATGTCATCCAGGGGGAGAAGAGAACACTCACTACACTAGTAGAAGCTTCACAGGAAAGGTCCATAGCCAACAGGTTGGCATATGTATCGATCGATCAACCGTACACTCTGCAGAGGTTTCACTACTCACAAGATTAGCCATCATAGGTGTTGCGCAAACACCTAGGCAGAATTCCGGGTGCTTGCTTGCCTAGGTCGATGCCACCCTACCACTCAGCCCTGGGATATTCCGGATCCTACACCGTTATGCTGAGACTGGGAGACACAGTACCGGGCCCATCCAGTGGTACTGTGCATCTAGAACGGAACGGGAACCCATCGACCGTCTCCGCCCACCCTTATCACCTTTCAACCTAGCAGTAGTGGCACCGTCCTACCAAGTAGTCCAGCCGTCTCCCGCCCATCAGAAGCGAGTGAGTAGAAAAGGATTCCCATGAACCTGAAACTAGTCCATCCTAGGTTTGACCAAGCAGGCATCTTCCACTTAGGGGATACTCTCCCCGTGCCATCACAGCACCTCCGTCCACGGGCTTCAAACCACCAAGGCTATCCCACCCGGAACCTCCTCAACAACTTTACCCGCCACAGGTATCTCGCTTGGGGATGCCCAGGTTGCACCCCCGGCACGACTTGCCCCATGGGCTCGTCTCACATCCCACTTGGTCGACATCAACCCTTACCACGCACCCAAGACGCACGCAGCACTCTCTCCCAGTAGTTATAATCAGTTATACACCGTCCCAATTCCACCACATAGCATATAGCAAGTAGTAAGTAGTGGAAGAGTAACAGTAAAATAAGCAGCAGCTAACCTAACAGCGGATAGCAGGGTAAAGTCTTATCAAGGCAGGTAATTCAAATATACTACCATGCAACCAATCCATACATAATCATAAAGCAATAGCAACAATGTCATTTGCAATGCGTAATAGGATCTAAGGATTTGGTGGGACGTGGCACCTTCGTAGTCGTCTCCTAGCTCTTGGAAGTACTCGTGGTCGTCTTCCTTAGTCAGATCCTCCTCCGGCTCTGAAATCGAACACGAAATAGTCGCGTCAGCGACTCCTATAGAGTATTTCAGAAAAATCCAATAAAATAAAGAGCCAAATGCACACAAACATAGTCTTAGATTGTAGATCTCATTTTCCTGAGAATTTTGATATGTGGTGCGCAATTTTTGGTCATCGTACGAATAAGTTATGAATTTCCGAAGATTATCCTATTTTCTAAAAATGGGAAAACTGGTCGGTTAATCAGGGGCAGCTCGGGATGTGGCGCGCGGGTCCAGTAGTGCGGCATGTGGCGCCTCAACAGAACACAGACCCGATGGTCGTCCAGGTGTTCGATGCTGGTTCCCAGAGAGTTGCCGGAGTTGGCGTAGCTCGGCGTGGCTCGGCGGTGGTCGGTGGTAGCTCGGCTGTGGTTGGGGGTATCTCGGCGGAGCTCGGCGGTGGTCGGGGGTAGCTCGGCTGTGGTTGGGGGTATCTCGGCGGAGCTCGGTGTAGCTCGGTTTAGCTCGGCGGGGCTCGGGCGAATCGGAGATTCGGGGCGCCGAGGGTGCCGCTCTCCCGAGCTCTTCCGGGGAGGCTCGGGCGAATCGGAGATTTGGTGCGCCCGAGGGTGCCGTTCTCCCGAGGTCTCCCGCGGAGGCTCGGGCGAATCGGAAATTTGGGTGCCCGAGGGTGCCGTTCTCCTGAGGTCTCCTGCGGAGGCTCGGGCGAATCGGACATTTGGGTGCCGAGGGTGCCGTTCTCCCGAGGTCTCCTGCGGAGGCTCGGGCGAATCGGACATTTGGTGCGCCCGAGGGTGCCGTTCTCCCGAGGTCTCCTGCGGAGGCTCGGGCGAATCGGACATTTGGGTGCCGAGGGTGCCGTTCTCCCGAGGTCTCCTGCGGAGGCTCGGGCGAATCGGACATTTGGTGCGCCCGAGGGTGCCGTTCTCCCGAGGTCTCCTGCGGAGGCTCGGGCGAATCGGACATTTGGGCGCCGAAGGGGCTGCTCTCCCGAGCTCTCCTGGGGAGGCTCGGGCGAATCGGAAATTTGGGCGCCGAAGGGGCTGCTCTCCCGAGCTCTCCTGGGGAGGCTCGGGCGAATCGGAGATTCGGTGCTAGCAGGGTTCCAGGGCGTCTGTTCAAGGCGGCGGTGTCTCTCCGGTGCGGCGGACGATGACAGGGCGGCGATGGCCATATTTCGGCAAGGCAGGGCTCGGCTTTCTAGCGGCGGTGCCGAGGCAGACTTGGCGAACCTCGGCGGCCTTTCTTCGCAGCGCGAGGCGTCCGGGGGAACTCGGAACGGATTTAGGCGAGGCGGAACCTGTCGGCGGCGATGTCGTCGCGACGGTGAGGTTCCGGCGGGGCTAAGGAGATCTTCTAGGAGATGTATACGCGTCCAGGGTCCAAGGCGATGGTATACCAACTACCAATTTTGGCTACCGAGCTTTCCAAGGTGCTCGGTTGTGGCGGCGGCGTGTCGCCGACGACGGCGGAAAGCGGCATCGCGGCTACGACCAAGTATTGGTTCAATCGAATGCGGTCTTGTCAAATTGGTGAGGCCAGAGAGGCATACAACACTCTGGTGGCGAACTTAGCCATGGCATGACCTTCTTTTGGCTACGGCTCGCGGCGGCGCTCCGGTAAGGTCGCGGCGCACGCGGCCAGGGCGATTCAGGCTTCCTCTAGCGCTTAGATCAGCGTAGCTAGCTCAAGGGGGTCATGGCGGTGCTCCACGACGTTCTAACCTGTACGGGTGCTAGTCGGATTGCTCGGAACGGGTGATTCGGCGTCGGAACGCGTCGGTGGTGAGCGCGCTCCGCCGAGAACGCGTCGTGCTGCGTTCTCGGTCTAGCAAGCTTGTAATCCGGGGGTTTTGGCTGGTCGAGTGAGTGCATGGTGCAGGTGATCTTCCCGAGCCGGTATAGGCTCGTGCCTGCGCGTCCCGAGGGTGGAACGCCATGGCAAAAGCAGGGCAAGGTTCGGACATGGCGTGCGATGGCTCACCGTGGTGTCGGTGAAGCTAGGATGGCGGTGCAGTGGCGAGTCGGAGCCGTGCAGAGCGATCGCAGTGCCGTGCCGCTCCTCGTCCGCAGCTCGGCTTCTCCTCCGTGTCCGGCTCCGGCGTGCTCCGCGGCGGCGGCGCTCCGGCAGCTTCTCCTCCCCTGCTCCGCCCTTCTCCTACGCTCTCTCTCTCGGCTTGGTGCGGTGTGCCGGTCTGTGCTGCGGTGGCGGCGAGGGGAAATGAGGGTAAGGCTTCGGGGTGCTCCAATTTATAGGCGAGTTTGGCCAGTCTCCAATGGCGAACGGTCCCGATTGCGCTCGGCCGATCGAAGGGCCGTGGCTCGAGTGGATCTAGGGCTCCGGATGGCGCGGGTTCGCTTGGCGGCCAAGAAAGGAGGGGACAGGAGGGGAACAGCGGGGTCCAGGGCTCTGCCATGCTGTCGGCTGTGGGACCGGGGTCACGCCATTCGCGCGACACCCCCGGCTGGCGCGTCGCCTTCGTGAGGAAGAAGAACAGTGGAGGCGAGAGTGGCTGACAGGCGGGGCCGGGTTGGCAGCGAGCGCAAGCGCGAGCGCGTGTGTGCCGGTCGCGCGCGTGCGCTGCCGAGCCGCAACGTGGGCCGCGCGCGGTGAGATGAGGAGAGGAAGGTCGGGCGGGCTCGGGCTGGCTTGCTGGCCGAACTCTCTTTCTCCTTTTCTGTTTTCAGTTTAGTGTATATATACATATATTGCCCATTTTAATTTATTGAGTAAATACAAACATAAATTGCAATAAATCCCAAATGTGGTGCATAAGTTACTATTCTATGTGATTGGAATTAAAATGCAAACTACACACCTTTATTTACCAATTTCATAATGAAACCTATATGCTTGCACAAGAAAAATGGGTTTTCACAATAAATAAATGAAAAATTTTAATTGGTTGGGATTTTTAGGTTGTGTGGATTTTTAGGGTTGTTACACAAGGGTTAAATTTTCACCACATTTACACCCACAAAGACAAGCGCAACCTCCACAGGTTTGCTCTGGTTCCGCCATGTTTCAGTAGGGAGTTAAAATAAGAAGGAATAGGGGAATATTCGACCGTTTGCTCCAAAAAGAGGATGAAATCCATCCTATTAAAAAAGAAATAATCCGAAATAGAAAGAATTTTTTTTTTCAAATTCAATTCTTTATTTATCTTTTATTCCAAAATTCCCCTGAAAATCCAATTTCATTTTTCAATGGCGTTAGATGATCTAGTTCTTAATATTATTAGTTTACTTAACTGATAGATTCCACAACAAACCTCTTGATTCGGAATTAGGGACTCATGTTCCGTCTGATGAATCGATTTTCTCTTTTTTTTACACTTCTGTAGAACAGGAAATCGTAAATAGCGAAAAATTCTTGCCTTGCACGATCTAAGTCTAAGGAAATACAAAAAAGCGCTTATACACCAATTTCATCCACATCGAATTTATATATCAGAATAGCGGAGAGAGGCATTATTCAAGGGGTCAGGATTTTGCCAAATAAAGTTGCCCATCCTGTTATATGTGTTCGCTAAAGCTCTCTGTGGCTATGGTGGATGCCATTGATGAGTACAAAGGGATTGCCTTTGGAGAGGTAGTGATTTCAGGAGAAAAGGATATAGTTTAGCTGCTGGTCATGAAGCCAAAGCTAAAGGGTGGGCTTGAGGTAGTCAATTTGTAGCTACAAAGTGATGCCCTGCTACTAGAACAATCGGAAAAATTCCATCAGAAGAAAGACATACAATGGGTCAAGCTGATATGGAGCAAATATTATCCAGAGGGAGTTCCCCATTTAAGGAAGGAAAAGGATCATTTTGGTGGAAGGATATCATGAGATTAAGCACCAATTCAGAGGAATTGCTAAATGCAGTCCACATATGGGCGACACTGTTAGCTTTTGGGATGATAACATTCTTGATACAATCTTCGCAAGAAAATAACCCAATGTTTATGGTTTTACCAAGGAGTCAGTGATCTCATTGAAGAAGGCCAAGGAGAGTGATAATATTGTCAATTTATTTAGAATTCCTATGACAAGGATAGCATTTGAGGAGTTGACTCAGCTATCATAAGAGCTGCTTGACTTAAACAACGGGGAGCAGAAGAATGATGTCTGGACTTTCATCTGAGGGCAAAAGTATTCTGTTAGCAAATTCTATCAGCATTTTAAGCCTATTCAAACCTCTCCAATCATTGGTTGGCTCTAAAATTTAAGTGTGTCCCAAGAATAAAATTCTTTACTTGGCTCTTGTTGAATGACAGATTAAACGCTAGGAATATGCTAAGAAGAAGAAAGAAACATTTAGAGAACCACAATTGTACCACATATCAATGTATTGAGGAGGAAACTTTGGGGTATTTCTTCTTTGATTGCCCAAGTGCTGCTGCAAGATGGTTCTCTATTGGAATCTTATGGAATGATGGAGCCCTAGTCAATTACAAGATCATTTTGGCTAAGAGGGCATTCCCATACCCTTTCTTCATGGAAATCTTTATGATTGTAGCCTGGTGCATCTAGAATGAGATATGAGAGAAACACAATCATCTTTGCAGGGAAGATGCCTAGTGTGTCATCTTGGAAGGTTTAGTTCAAGCATGAAGTGCTGCTGCATCTCTTCATAATCAATAGTAGTTTTCATCCTGCTTTAAGATCTTGATCGGATAGCTTGTAATTTTGTTGTTTTTTCTATTTTTCCTCCCCGGTTAATCACTGATTAACCTATAACCTGTCTTGGACCTATCCTGGATTTAATATATTTCTGCCACCGGGGGGCTTTGCCCCACGGTTTGCGTTCAAAGTTGCCCATCCCCTCCTAGTACTTGAATCTACTCTCACTACTGTTGACTCAAAATATGGTCTGTAGCCAACACATTAGTGAAGCTAGATGATCAATGCGCGAGAGCAAGAGCCTCGTAGATCCTGCTAGCTTCAAAAACATCCGAGGTTGGATGTGCCGTTGACTCCAAGATGTGCCAGTCAATTTGACCTGCAATTGACAAGGAAAGAAAAATAATCAGTAACACGGGGGTGTTACCCTAGACAGTTCCAAATATCTGGCCTCATAGGCCGTTTCTCAAGGCTATCGACTAAAGAGTCAAAATCTGATAACACAAATTGATTATACAAGTACAGCATGGTTGGTGACCTCTTTTAACCGATTTAAGGATACATGAATAATAGCAAATCATATTAATCGAATTTTAAACATGAGTTACTTTGCAGATTGGGCCACATTTTAAATATATCAAGTTTATTAGTGAGGATCAAGTGGATCAAGATAGCTATGATGCACATGACAGATTTTAGCGTAAACAAGGCGTAAAGCATGCATGAATAAAGACCACAATTAATGCAGATCGCAGGAGTGAAAGCTCAAAGTGAGATCAGCTAAATAATCAATCCGAACACATACAGGCAACATATAAGCCTATAAAATAAGCAATGTTTTAACCCATTGACCAATATACTCAATTCTTCGTTTACGTCAATAAGGATCGAGTGGATCGAGACAGCTATGGCGTAAACTCCGAACCAAATCTATTATTCATTAGATCTAAGAAAAGTTTATTTTATTACTTGAGAGCAACATGTATACAATCAATATCTGAACCAATCAGCTAATGGAAAAACTTATCTACCTTCTTGACTATAATATATTACATAATTATTGTCTGTTGATCAAACAAAACAGACACATAGGATTTAAGCCGATAGGAATAGATCTGGATTGGGCGAATTGATGATTGCTAAAATGAATAAATAAGCATCAAGCAACATCGATAACTTAATAAATCTTACAACAAAATTTATTTAGAGCCGATAAATAACCCTTAATTCAATCTAAGCAGTTCGGGTGCAAGGCAGAATTGCACAGGCCATACTCGAATCAAACGAGGATCGAGAACTAGTTGAATTCAGATAGCAGTGGGGTACGAGGCAGAATCGTATAGACCATACATGATAAAAGCAAGCGTGATGGTACTTACAAGTAAACTTGTGAGTCCACCGGATGGCTCAGCTCCGTTTATGATGAAGAACTCGTCGGATCTACTCTACTCCTACCCCTAAGAAAAGGGTGGCTATGAAGCCAGTTTATATATTGATTGTTGCCGTGTTCTTTTACAGTGTGTCAGGCTTAATATTTATACCCGGTGACCGAAAGAGAATCCTAACCGAATACTCTTGGTCTACTGCAGGTAGAGATTAGATGTCCTAATTGACCGCAATTGAAATAGACCATATGGAGTTTGTTTTTAGTAGCATCATGTCCATTACCTTCCATTGTGTTAGTCACCTCTTCTCATCTATAGGCTGACCTTCTTCTCTTGCAGTCTCCCTGTTTTCAGAAACTTGTTCTTGAATTAGAGGTTGCCCCTGATGGGTTGATTGCAACACCCCGCATCCAAAAACTGCTTATATGTCCCACTCCTCACGCGGAACGAGCCTGCATACGCGTAGCACCTCGCTTACACTTTTGTCCTCGCTTCATATAAAAGGGTTAACCCGGAGGTGATACGTTTGGAACGACAAGGATTATAAGCTAGCCCTCACCCTCCTAAACTTCCAAGGTAGCACTAAACCCACCAACTACGACTCCACATGAGGCAATGGGCTACATGGGCCAACTTCACAACTACGATAGGCTACAAATAGGTTGGGGTGTTACATTCAACCCCCCCCCCCCCCCCTTAAGGACCTCTCCCTCTTCCTGTCATGGATTCCTTCACAACATGAGCAAAACTTCTCCTCCAATCCTTGCCCCAAATCGAGTCCGGAAACCTAAGCTTGGACGGTTATTCGATCCAAGTATCACTCTCACCAATTGGGAAGCAACCAGATGGATTGAAGGATTTTGAGTTCCATAGTTGTCTCTCGATCCACACTTGATTCTCTCTCTCCTCTTCCCTAACCCTAGTTCCACCTGATGCGAGCTTCGAACTGGGGAAGAACCACATCTGTCTCTAGAAATACTGAACCTCATCTTCATCCATGACCGGGTCATGGATTCTTGGTTTCACTTGGAGATTGGGTTGCCCTCGGATCCGCCATTAGTGACCTTTTGCCACCTGTTCCTTCGACAGGGGGATCAACCCGCACTCACGGATTGGCGAATCCGGTGCTTTCCTCACCGGTGGTGAGGAGTCACCGTGGAGGTGCACGATCGCCCGACTGTCATTTGTGTTCCTATGCGCAAGAGTTGGCAGGGTTCTGTCCTAATTGACATCCACTAAAACTGGGTACGCTTATGTCCCCAGTTGGTGTGGAAACTTGAGGTTGCTCGTGCTGCTTTTTTTATAATTTGATTCCTTGGCTAGATCTTCTAGTGCGCGGGGCCTAAGCAGATCATGCTTAAACGGGGTAAGGCCGTGTTTGGCCATGCCGCCCATTTAGCCATCAATAGTCGCTCGTGAGAACGACGTAGAAATTTAGTACACTAGCCAGAGATGTTGTGTCGCAAGTGCAAACTGATCAAGAACATTATAACCAGCGAATCTACTGACGAATTCCAGTCTACTCTGTAGCGACAGCAACAGGTGCCAAAAGCTTCCTGGGTCTGAGGGAGGCATATATCACGCTCACGCATGACGAGGCAACAGACGAACGGGCGACAAAGATCGGCTTAATTTCCAGTTACTCGACAATTGAATATTACAGTAACTGAGAGCGGTTCCCTCAAAGTCCAAATGCTTGCGACGAAATAAGCCACGTTGTTGCTAGGTAGATCCAAAGATACGACATAAAAGATATTGATGCAAGAAGAAACGTCACAAATACACTGTATACAGACACATGATATATCTAGCTGCAGCCTGCAGGGTGGCCCTTTTTTATTTTTTTATTTCAGGATTCAGGTTGGCCCTCACAGCTAGACAATCCAGTAGCTACCTTTCTGAACCCTGTATTATAATTATTATTTATATACACATCAGCGGAAACATTCATAGTTGAATGCCTTAATACTTTAATATAATTTGGTAATTAGTTGCATCCTAGGCAGGGCTGTGTCAATGATAGTCTGTGGATGACAGCAACACCAGAAGCAAACAGCCATGCCAGCTCAGTATAAAAAATTGAACAAAAAGCAAGCCGTACATGTACACAAGCTGATTCCATGTGTAAGCCTGACGAAGATTACTCGAAGCAAAATTATTCAAATAAATATGATATCTGCCCTTTTAGAAGGCGCAAACTTTTTGTGTTAGCTACCATGTTAATAATATTTGATGACAAAACAATAAAAAATAATTCAACACATGCATAGCGTAATAAATTTTAGCAAATGCCACGTACGTATATTCTATTAATGAAAATCAATTAATGCTGTTACTTTACGTATAGTTACAACCAACGATGTCCTGACATTTTCACAAACCAAATAATGATGTCCTAAGGCAATACCTGCGACAATTATTCTCTTTTTGTCAAAAGAGAATGTCACACTAACCAATGCTAACTAATACTAGTATCATGTCCGTCCCAGAATAAGTGTAATTCTAATTATGTGCATAGACAAGTACTTGTCTACCTGATAACCAAAACTGCACTTATTTGGGGATGGAGTTATTTGTATACATATGCAAATATCTAACGAAGGTATAATATTTTTGCATTACTTTTCAATATCAATCTCATATCATTTGTTGTCAAATGGAGTAATTAAATTAATAATGATGTGATAGCCAAATTAAGCTTACCATACGCTCGTTTATGTAGGATTTTAGTTGTCAATCATTCGCTCTCTGTGCTTCAAAATTACAGTCACTTTATTTAGCTTTGTATTAAGTCAAAATTTTGTAACTTTGATCAAATTTTAGAAAAAAAAAATTGATAACATCTACGAGTTCATATAGATACTTTATAAAGTATTTTTCATGGAGAATTAAATGAAAATATTTTTATATTAGGGATGTCATGTAAACATTTTTCTAAAAACATTGTTAAAGATAGAAAAGTTTGACTTAAGACAAGAAGTGAACTATAATTTGAACGGAAGGAGTACATAGGAGTTGCATGCATGAATTACTGAGACATAAAGGAAATGTAACTATATAGCTGAATTGAATACAACTTTATTTGAACACGATTGGCACTGACTTCTTGCAGATCATTGAGCATGGGAGTACTCCCTTTGTTTTCAATAAAAATATCTAATTTTATTCTATGTCAAACTGCGCTATATATGTTTAATCAAGTTTATAGAGGACAACAGTAGCATCTATGGGGTTGTTCGCTTGTATGAAAAGAAATGGTGATTTCAGGTGATGCGGATTCGTTGCGAGAGAAAAACACCGTTTTATGGCTAAAAAGAAATTAAAAATTTGGATGATTAGACAAGCGAATGGGGCTGATAACCACTTCAAAGTTGTAGATTATGAAAATATATTTCATAAATTCACCATATTCATAAAATCACACATTAAATAATGTGTTACTTGACTTTTAGATGATATTGTTTTGGACCGGATAAATAGAAAGTTTTTACTAGTAGGAACCAATAGGCAATATCAAGACTAGGACGGGATGGAAGCATATCTATAAGTACTAATCTAGCCACTTGTATGTAGGCCTGGATATCGAGCTAGGTCGGCTCGGCTCGGCTCGGCTCGTTAGGCTCAGTACGATAACGAGCTAGCTTGGCTCGGCTCGTTATAACTAACGAGCTAAAAAGTCGGCTCGGCTTGGCTCGGCTCAAAAAAAGCTCGAGCTTCGTTAGGCCCGTGAGTCAGGGACAAAATAATGTTAAAAATATAATTCTTTATATTTCAAACATAAGTATTAGGTCTATTGTTCAAAAACAAACATATTATAAATATCTACATGTATAATATACATATTCAGACCTACACAACACATACTCATGCATCATATACTCATATTCATATTCATCATTTAACAACAAACATGGTATATATAAGATCTTGTTCGGTCGTTAGGCTCGCGAGCTAGCTCGGCTCGGCTCGTTATAGCTAACGAGCTAAAACTTTGGCTCGGCTCGGCTCGTTATCCTAACAAGCCGAGTCGAGCCGAGCCGAGTTGGCCACGAGCCGAGCGAGCTAACGAGTTTCGAGTTTTTCATCCAGCCTTACTTGTATGAGATATATACTTCCGACTGGTTCTAGAATTGAATTCATATGTTTGATTTGATGTCATAAATATTATTCTATTTTTCTATAAACTTGATCAAACTTGGCATATAGTTTGACTGAGAATAAACTCTCGAATCTCTTTGTATTCGAAATGGAGAGACTATCTAGGCGGCATGCCATATACATATCAAAATGATCACGGTGTTTTCTGTAGGCACATGGTGGCGATCTAGTCTTAGGAATGGCTTTCATTATAGTTTTCTAAGCTTTCCTTTTGTTTTGTTTTTGTTCAGGCCGTGTGCGCTTTTTTCACAGAAGCCACCAGGAGTGAGATCATAATCTCAATGTATTGATTGTTATTTAATAAAAAATCCTCCATTTACAAATGTCTTATGTTATATATCACTTAGCATGAGCCATGTAGCGTATAGATCACCGCTTCCTTAAATTAGAGAAGGTACAATAATGGTTGTCTTATAGGCCACACCATGCATTTCCATATATATACACAAATGAAACTCGCCACATCTTCATTGACTTCATTGGTATAATTAAATTAAGTGATCATCTAGTTAATATTATTCATCTACCGAAGGATGCAACTATAGGATTTGTGCAAGAAGAACTAGCTGAGTTTTGACTATGTTTACAGTGAATAGTATTCACATTTATATCTCTAGGTATACTATAAATCTATATTTTATAATTATATTAATGATGCTTATATTATATGTAAGATAACTAAACATAGCCCATCGTAGGGTTTGCATTGTGTAAAATCATCTCAAGATTCACATTGGACTTGGACTTGGATTTGTCCTAAAAGTG
Source organism: Eremochloa ophiuroides (assembly GCA_038502445.1). Classification (NCBI taxonomy): domain Eukaryota; kingdom Viridiplantae; phylum Streptophyta; class Magnoliopsida; order Poales; family Poaceae; genus Eremochloa; species Eremochloa ophiuroides. The sequence goes on from JAHLJS010000008.1 coordinate 28,212,200, forward strand.
TGTAACCCAACCAATTAGCTACTACATATACACATATAATATTTTAGAACAACGTTGCACGTATGCTAGAAGATCAAATCTATACCAACGTTTAGGTTAATTATAAAATGTTATTACGATCGTGACTAACCCTACCCGCCGGTGCAATTTGAGTTGAGACTAATATAATGACTGCGATATGCTGCGCCTTCGCTATTATATATATTGTAAAAAAGGATACTTGTATGTGAAGCACCTCCGATCCATTGCAGGTTTCCACTGTGAGAGCTATATCAGAAGACAGCTAGGGCACAGTGCTGGAAAGCGAAGCAGCTGCTAGCCACACCAAGGCCGGCCGGCAGAGCAGATGACCTCCAAAGCTCGTCAAAACCGTGTACAATCTTTTATTCAGAAATGGCTGACACTATCAATGTACTCCTTTGGCCATGTCCCAACTTTTATAATAACCTACACATACACCCCATGGACGACGCAAACTTCACTATCGTCGTTTACCAATCCCCAAAACAGTCGAACCATCCTGTGGCTAGCTAGGTAGGCACCGCCGGCCATGGAGAGTGGCAGCAACGTTGAATCCAAGACGGCGTCAGCTGGAGACGAGGCCATGCCGGAACCGGTGGCGGCAGGCTGCTGGAGAGGACGTCGAGGTGGTGGCGTCGCTGCCAGCGGGGGCTGGAGAGGCGTCGACGCCGGCACCAGCTGCCAGCCCAAGGCCGTACTACGAGTGTGTCTTCTGCAAGCGTGGGTTCACCACGGCACAGGCGCTCGGCGGCCACATGAATATCCACCGCCGTGACCGCGCGAAGCCGACCCGCGACTCACCAATCCCTAGCATAACCACGGTGTCCCGGAACGTCGAGTGCTACAACAAGTACCGCTACTTGTTGGGGCCATCGTCGTATCCCCCAGCAGCACAGTCGATTCCGATCCCGATCGGTGCCGGCAGCAGCTTCGGCATGTACTACGCCAGTTCGGCGGCTGCCGCAGGGGCTAGGCTGGACACCGAGGGCGGGAACCCTAACAGGGTGAGCCCCAGGGAGCTCAGCCTGTTCGGCGAGGCCAGCGGTGACCGTGATCAAGACTTGCACCTGGGCCTCGGGCGCCACGGGCATATCGTCGGTGAAGGATCACGCATGCCGGTCGAGGAGTCATCATCGGAGCGCCAGGAGTCAGGTGAGCCGGAAAGGGAGCTGGATTTGGAGCTCAGGCTTGGGCGTTGTCCCCGCAAGCATTGATCACATGGTAGTCCATACAGTTCTCGTAATGCCTGCAACCATGTATATATATGGTTTATTATGTGATATATACATGGTGCTAAATTAATTATTGGTGCATTGGTTCTTTTTGTTTGTTTCTTCTTATACCTGTATGTATGCTTCTTACCATGTTTTTGTGGTACATATGGCAGCTGTTTGATTTTGTTATTACTCATTTTATGACCGGTGTCTTCTAGTCATTATATGGACAATTTTATGCCACATATGTGTTTTTTCTTCATGTCCTGATTAATCTAATTCTTTCTATTATAATATCATCAACGGCAAATTAAGCTGAATCCGTACTTATTTCTTTGTCATAATAGTTGCAATAGCAAGAAGATTTTGTGTTTGATATATCGAAACCTGCAAATGAACTCATGACATGCATCTCAGTTAGAAGACACATATTCCAGCTGAAAGATTGGTTATATTTCACAACTCAATTACCCTATATTATTATGCATCCAGACCTTATGTGTCCCTGGTTCTGTACAAGCCATTACAGAAAGTAAATAGTTAATCAGGGAACAATTTAAACGCTTTCAGCAATCAATTCTCTTTATACTTAATAGATATTAGGTTGTGAAGGACATTACATGTTGTCATGCATGGATCAAATCCAGGGTGGCTACAGCTTAAGACAAAGCTCAACAAAACTGAAAATCTATGCCTGTTGATCATTTTCATGGGATTGGACTATTATAAAGTTTGGTAATTCTCTTTTTGATAGATGCAAAAAAAATAGCGGAGTGACCATTGTCGACTAAGGTGGTTAGAGCTTCAAGAAGAGGTAAAAACTCATATAGTATCCGCAGTGTGCCCTACTAATGCCGCCGTCACACAATTGAGCTAATTTAGAGTACATAATTAAATATAGCTTTATTTCTACTGCACCTTTTTTTTATGGGAAAAATATCCATTTTAAGAAGGGTACCTTGTAAAAGGCAGTTGTTGGGATAAGGCCTTCACCAAGTGAAGCATCTTATCTGAAAACCCCTTCCTCATGCATATTAGATGAGAGAGTTGAGAGATCGATGAGATCAAGGCTGGTAAGGTGTAATGAAGGATCTCTGCAGGCTGTGAGCAAAGATTTGGATTTTGTGTCATCGTTTGATCTTTGTTGGATATTTCTTTACGGGGTGGGTGCTAAAAGGAAGATGTAAAAAAGTACCATACAATAAGTAATCGGTACTTCAGGTCTTCTATATACATGGTAGATTTCGAGGTGCATGCAGGTATATGAATGGTTCCCCTCTCATCTTTATTATGTTTGTTGATCTTGATCTTTCATGCTATCAATGTTCCCTTATCTGAAGAAAAATTATAAATTGGTAAACATGTTAATTTATTCCTTTATCTTTATGTATAAATGAAGAAGTAGCAAAGATCTCAATGATGTCTATGGTATACGTTGCTTCAGTTATAGTTAGCACTGCTGATGTCATTCTGTTTCAAACTTATTAAATTTGAGTAATATGATGACTTTCCAGACTGTAAGTGGACATTTTTGTCCAAATGATGTGATGTGCTGAACCATTTTTATCAATCGTACTTTAAAGTTGCCTTATTATGTACCTAGCTATATATCTTGTGTTTTGTAATGAGCATATATATTCTATTTCCTTCACAATGGAATTGCAGCTACGGTGCTACTGGGTTTCTTGGGCGCTGTCTTGCGTCTCTGCAATCCAAATGCAGGCCAATAGGTTATAAAGCTGGTGCTATACAATCTCTTCATTGAGACCTGTTGAACTTGAAGAAATAGGCCATAGCCTGTCCGTTACACTACCAGAATCGGTACGTTTGCCGTATGCCGGCCTCTTTGCCGAGAGAATTTTGTCGGGCACTTGACAAACCCTCAGCTAATACACACGGCAAACATTAATTATACACTCGGTACACACGGCTTTTGCCGAGAGCCAGAAATAAAACACTCGGCAAACGTCCGCATGGCACTAAGTAAATAGTGACACCGTTAGTGGCCATCGTCCGCCATCTGTCGTTTGCCGAGTGCCACAGGTAGCACTCGGCAGAGTAGGTATTTTGCCCAGAATATTCCTGGGACACTCGGCAAACCAGTTACTTTGCCGAGTGTATTGTGGCAGCACTGAGCAATTTTTTTTTCATTTTTTACCCTCCAATTTTTTTGTACTCGCCACATACAATATGGGGTATTCTATGTATAAATGTGGTATATTTCTTTGTTTTTTGGCATATTTAATCAATTTTTTTCGTATAATGGATTTGTTGGGAAATAGTTAAATTTGAACTGGAAGTGATTTCTAAAATGGAATAAAAGTAATGAAAAGATGACATACATGTTTTTGAGCGTGCTGTGAAGCCTTATCTAGGAAATAAAAAGGAAACTTTGAACATCTTGTTGGTGAAACATGACAACAAACGTCTGCCTGATTTGTTTTAAAATTATAAAAAGGAAATGAGGTCCAAAAATCATGAGAATTGTCAAGTTCTCTTGATATCATATGTGGGTGCACTGCAAAAATCATTGAGAAGGTTTTGCACCGTTCCACAATTTTATTTTTTTTAAAAAATGTCATAAATTGAATTTAAAATAGATCTGCATGAAATAATGATGAAAAATTCATGGAAGTACTGAATAAATATTTTGGAGTGAATTTGAAACAAAAGAAGCAATTTAAATTAAAAACAAATGCATCATCTATAATTTTTAAAAAATGGAAAAAACATTGTTTGCTGAGTGCCAGATCAACGGCACTCGGCGAACAGGCTCCTTTGCCGAGTGCAGGATATGTAGCACTCGACAAACTCTCGATCAACATAACGACCGAGTCACACACCTCTACATGCACACTAACGCATGCCCATGCCCACACAGCCATTGCCCGAACGCGCGCGCTCCCCACCGGCGCCATGCCCAGAGCCCATCCCCGACTCGGGCGCCGCCCCCGGCCATGGCCACTGTCATTCCTGGCCCTGTGCCCACCCCTGGCCACGGCGCTCGCCCTCGACCTCCGCCCCGGCTGCACACGGCACAGAGCGCACGGCCCCCATACCTTCCTCCGGCTCTGGCAGCACCCCACCATCCTCGGCAGCGCCCCCACGTATGGCGACCTTGGTGCCCCCGGTCGGACGCGTCCCCGCCCAGCCCTGCCTGCATCTGCCCCGAACCGCGTGTCGCGTGGCCCATCCTAACCCTGACCACCACACCGTCCCGTGCTGCCCCCGGAGACGCCACGCCACGTCGCCGCAACAACTGGTCCAGACCAGTCCGTGATGCCAGACCCCGCTCAACGCCGGAGCATGACACCGCCACCCCGACGCCGGGCACCCCTGCCCCGACACCACCCGACCGCCCCGATGCGTACAACCCTTGGCCCCGACACCGCCTGCCCGACACACGGCGCCCTGTTAGGTATACACCGATCCCTACCATGTGTAGAATGAATAGGGCGGTGTTGGCCATCGTGCCATTTTTTTGAATATAGTGGTCAGTGCCATTCTTTTCTTGCAGGTTTTGGAAACCTTACCGTGTAGGGTACCTTCTGCCGAAATTTTTCAATTAACACTATAGCCATCGTTTTTTCAAGAGAGGCTTCGACAGCTTTGGAATAACCGATGTTCATTTTGCAAAAGACAAGATTTGTAGCGCTTGCCAAGCAGAAAAGCAAGTAGGGGTGTGCCACACCCACCAAAGACCATCATGACCACCACTCAACCTTTGGAGTTGATAAATATGGATATCTTTGGACATGTCGCCTACCTTAGCATCAGGGGTAATAAATATGGATTAGTTATTATTGATGATTATTCCCGTTTCACTTGGCTATTCTTCTTGCATGATAAGTGCTAGGTGCAACAAAAGGTGAAGGACTTTGTTAGAAGGGCACAAAAGGAATTTGGTCTTTCCATCAAGAAAGTAAGAAGTGACAATGAAACCGAATTCAAGAACACCCAAGTCGAAGAATTTCTTGATGAGAACGGCATCAAGCATGAATTTTCAGTGCCATACACCCCTCAGCAAAATGGTTTAGTAGAGAGAAAGAATTAAATGCTCATTGACATGGCAAGAACGATGCTTGGTCAACACCGCTTGACATGCAATCAACCGAATCTACTTACACAAGAAGTTGAAGAAGACCCCATATGAGCTTTTAACCAGTAACAAACCAAAGGTCTCTTACATTAGAGAGTTTGTGTGTAAGTGCTTCGTACCTATCAATAAACCCAAAACCTCTAAATTTGCACCTAAAGTTGATGAGGGTTTTCCTTCTTTGTTATGGATTGAATGAGCACGCCTACTCTATTTTCAACAAAAACTCTGATCAAGTTAAAATAGCAGCAGATGTGACCTTTGATGAATCTAACGGCTCTCAAGTATAGCAAATTAATTCAAGTGTTACTGATGAGGACATGAAATCTTCGGATACGATCATTGATTATGCGGTGAGATCATTCCAATATTTATATAATGATTTCTGGTACAATTCACTTGGTTTCACATGTACATATAATAATTTGCTTGTAGATAATGTGCCATGGAATGAGAGTTCATCAAAGACCAAGTTTCAGTTCGTCGGCAGCCCGATAGTGCTTCATTGGAAAGGCCATAACTCTTCCATCCGGAGTGTGATTGAGGTCAATGAGCTCTCGTTGGAAAGCTTATTTGATATGCTTTCAAATGGATCAGGTACCAACTCTATATCACGTCAGAAAAGTTGCCAAATCATCAAGTCATTCTATCGTTGTTTCTGCCGGGTGCAACGACGATGTCGCGGGCTTGTTATTTATACTTGGGACCCCGGCCTAAGTTGGAGCATGCCCCAAGAAGATGGAGAACACCTAGGAGATGCCCCAAGGACATCCTCCTCCTTGGCCACCACCTTAAGAGGGCAAGCAAGGACGTCCAAGCCAAGTTGGAGGCCCAATCCAAGTCAAGTTCGAGTCCATCTCGGGTTACAGGAGTAGCAGATAGTAAAACGGACGCTCATGTCGCATAAGGACTCCGTTTTTGATGAACCACATATAGATAGAAAGATAATTTTATAAGAAAGCCAATGAAAGTGGTCCCATGTCAAAACACCTTCGGAATCAATGGAAATAGTTGAATCAATTTGACATCCAGAATCGGTCAAGGTGTTATGGCGCCGTCTTTTGGGCCGTTTGAGCCTTGTAACGTGGCGGGACTCTGTAGGGACGTGGCTAGGGGTCCTTGGATGCCTCTTAGCCTATATATTCAGCAGCCGCCACTTATGTTAGGGTTTGAGTTTTGTTTTAGATCAATCTGTCGCTGAACAGTCGCCGTTATCGGTTTGCAAGACCCCAACTTCGAGTGCTTAATCATTCATCTGCAATTGTCACTTCAATTGAGTTGTGTTTTATCTTGTTCTTGCTTGTGTCTTCGATTTTCAACAGAGATTAGCCTTCTTGGCGAGGTAAACCGGATTGTGACACGGTTAATAATCAGAGGAGACGTTGAGCTAAGGTTGCAGGAATCGGGTCTTTGTGATCTGAAACCGGATCGATGGGTCGCGCTTTGACCAAATCGATAGTTATCTTTGAACTGACGGAATATCGGGACCCCCATCCCCAACAAGTGGTATCAGAGCTTCAGGTATACCGTCAGATTCACCTTTACCCTAGTTTTTAGTTGATTTTGCCTTCGTCCCATAAATCCAAAAAATTGCCCTACAAAAATATTTGTGTTTACCTTTGTTTTTCTCCATATCCCATTACCCTTTGTGCCACTGCAATTTTTATTTCAGTTTGCTTTATTGAATGGATGTCCCTTGTTCTGTCACCGTGCTCGTTGGTTTAATCGAGTCTTAGATCAAGTCTCGTTAGGAGGTTTTTTTTTCCTTATTCTAGTTAGGCATTTGTAGCATCTGATTGTTGCTGTGTCGTCCTCGCTTGCCCACTGAAAAACAAAAAGGGAGAAAAGTTCTTTTAGGCGAAAGGAAGGGTAATCGGCACTTAGCAGATTGCTTGGCATCTTCTCAGCCGATTAGTTTCTTGCTACATGCAGATTTTTTTTCCATGTGGACAGGAATCACAGGATAGTGTTCCGTAAGTGAGATTTTTAGCCCGACGCTCCTGTATTTATTTCCGTTAGTTGATAGGAAAAAAAGAAAAAGTTATTTTTCTTTTTGAACAGATCATAGTACAAGGAGCAAGATACAGGATTGACACGTTTTTGCCTACTATGTTTGCTGCCCTGTTCACGTGGCAGTTATCTTAGAGGGTTAGTCATTGTGTTGGTAATATCAGTTGCAATTACAAATTGTAACATCTCTGTCATTTTTTTTTTGCCGCACTATCTCATTGAAAAAAAATAAAAGCCAAAGGTGCTAAAAGAAGAAGAGAAAAAAACCGCACCCAAAAAAAAGAGAAAGGAAAACTTAAGAAAAAAAGAAGAGGAAAAAAAGTGAAAAACAAAATTCAGAAGTGCTTGCATCCTTTGAGTTCTTGTGCTGAGTTGTATTGTTGCTTGCTTAAACTAGTTCTAGTACAAGTTTAGGTCGGCGATATAGACTAGCTTGGGACTACTTTTCAATCTTGCAATTTCTGAAATAAATTATTGCTATTCCTTGTTACTATATTGTGCCTCCTAAGCTCCAAATTATATACTTCAGATCGGTACAGGGAAAAAGATCCTTGCATTCTTAGTACCACGCCCTCACAAGTATCACGAACCAGCCGCCGGTTGTACCGTCCACTGCTTTGCATTGGCAAGATCTTTGTAAGCACTTGGTAAGACGTGTGCGAGGGTGTGATTCCACCGACCCATAAAATAGTTGATAGGAATTTATTTTGATTTCTAACAATATCAAACAATAAGTTTTCTATTTGAGAGTGAATTGCAGGAAATCATGGACCATAAATTTACAAGGATGGACAGCATGAAGAACAATCATCCACCACATATAGACTATGATCACCAAGGTAAGAGAGGTAAAGTTACCATACCATCCTTTGCTGGATTTTATGATGGAGAAAAGTATTTGGATTGGAGATGGCTATAGAACAAAAATTCAATTCTCACCTAGTTCCGGAAAAACATAGAGTTAGACATGCTACCAGTGAGTTTAAGGACTTTGCATTTATTTGGTGGTATGGGCTAGTTTCAGAGGATACTTTACCTAGTACTTTGGAAGAACTTAAGATTATCATGCATGATCGTTTTATTCCTCCTTCTTATAAACATGATATGCATAATAAATTACAGTACTTAGAGCAAGGTAATATGTCAGTGCAAGAATATTATGCAGTATTTCAAAGGTGCAGAATATGCTGTGGGATAATAGAGGACATAGAAGATAAAATTTTTCATTTTTATGGTGGTATGAGGCGCGATATCTAGGATATTGTTTATTATAAATAATTTTACACTATTAACCATTTGTTCCAGCTTGCTGTGCTTGCAGAAAAAGAATTGCAGGAATTTCAACAAAAGAATCAAAGCAACATTGATGATATCCTCACAGCCCAAATAATAGTAAGGGTGGAGCAAACAATTGCGAATGTCAAGACCACGACAATGGCTTTAGATGCCACTGCAGCACCTTCACCACCACCACCACCCACACCCACTCAGGAGTCTAGGTAAAACTATGATCCATGCTAAAATTATACAATAAGACAGAGAGAACACTACTAGTGGGAATGAAGATATTGATATTAAATCTGAAAATGACCAAGTACTTAATTTGCAAGATTCTTTTATGCTTGCTGCAAAATCCGATGTTGCTGAAATTGGTGACGATGTGCTGAATTTGTCCACCACTCATGTTACAATAGAGCAACATCTTGTGTCCTTGATTCGCAACAGGGATTAGCCTTCTTGGCGAGGTCAACCGGATTGTGACACGGTTGATAACCAGAGGAGATGTGGTGCTAAGGTTGTAGGAATCGGGTCTTTGTGATCTGAAACCAGATTGGTGTGTCGCGCTTTGACCAAATCGATAGTTATCTTTGAACTGATGGAAGATCGGGACCCCCATCCCCATCAAGTGGTCCTTGGTCACAAAATAATTGTTCTCATAGTGTTTGTGATAAAGAAGAGTTGTGTGATAATCCTTCTATTATACATGTGCCAGAACTATTGAGTGAGATTGATACTTTGGTTTGGGAACAAAATAGTTGTGCTGAAAATAAACAATTGCTTCCCATTGCTACCGAACAAGATGAACGAAAAATATTGTCTTCTTTTAATACTCTGGGTTATATTGAGTTTAATACTCTGTGTGCTCTTAGTAGTTTGGAAGAAAAAATTAAAGGTGCTGAATTTCCATGGTTAACTAGTTGTACATATCACTTTATTGGCAAATATAACTATAAAGGAGAGTATATGGTGCATCGTATCTACATTTGCTCAAATCTGAAATCTCCTTTTATTGTCCAACAATATAAACAACTAGAGGGCTACAATAGATATAATCATATTATGTCCATATCCCCAAGTTTTGTTTTAAAGAAACAGGTTCAATTTAAAGAAGGAGAGCAATCTTGGCTACTACTTACAACTTGTCCTCCAATTAAGCTCAAACCGAGGACGGTTTGTTGTCAAGAAGGGGAGGATGATGAGGACATGAAATCTTCGGATACGATCATAGACTATGGGGTGAGATCATTCCTATATTTATATAATGATTTTTGGTACAATTCACTTGGTTCCACATGTACATATAATTATTTGCTTGTAGATAATGTGCCATGAAATGAGAGTTTATCAAAGACCAAGTTTTAGTTCGTCGGCAGCCCGACAGTGCTTCATTGGAAAGGTCATAACTCATTCATCTAGAGTGCGATTGAGGTCAATGAGCTCTCGTTGGAAAGCTTATTTGATATGCTTTCAAATGGATCAGATCCCAACTCTATATCACATCAGAAACATCGCCAAATTGTCAAGTCATTCTATCACTGTTTCTGCCAGGTGCAACGACTGACGTCGTGGGCTTGTTATTTATACTTGGGACCCCGGCCCAAGTTGGAGCACGCCCCAAGAAGATGGAGAACACCTAAGAGATGCCCAAGGACGTCCTCCTCCTTGGCCACCACCTTAAGGGGCAAGCAAGGACGTCCAAGTCAAGTTGGAGGCCCAATCCAAGTCAAGTTCGAGTCCATCTCGGGCTCCAGGAGCAGCAGATAGTAAAACGGACGCCCAGGTCGCATACGAACTCCGTTTTTGATGAACCACATATGGATGGAAAGATAGTTTTATAAGGAAGCCAATGAAAGTTGTCCCACATCAAAACACCTTTGGAATCAATGGGAATAGTCAAATCAAGTTGACGTCCAGAGTCTCTCAAGGCGCTGCGTCACCGTCTTTTGGGCCGTTTGGGCCTTGTAACGTGGTAGGACTCTGTAGGGACGTGGCTAGGGGTCCTTGGATGCCCCTTAGCCTATATATTCAGCAGCCACTGCTTACGTTAGGGTTTGGGTTTTGTTTTAGATCAATCTGTCGTTGAACAGTCGCTGTTATCAGTTTGCAAGACCCTAACTTCAAGTGCTGAATCATTCATCTGCAATTGTCACTTCAGTTGAGTTTCATTTTATCTTGTTCTTGCTTGTGTCTTCGATTCACAACAGGGATTAGCCTTCTTGGCGAGGTCAACCGGATTGTGACATGATTGATAACCAGAGGAGACGTGGTGCTAACGTTGCAGGAATTGGGTCTTTGTGATATGAAGCAGGATCGGTGTGTCGCGCTTTGACCAAATTGATAGTTGTCTTTGAACTGATGGAGGATCGGGACCCCCATCCCCATCAGTTACCTTGTGAACCAATCAAGCAAATAGGTATTGGTGATATAAGACAACAAGAAGACAAGGCTGCAGAAGTGAAAAATCCTTTGGAAGAGTCCATTGTTCAGCCTGCTGTTCCAGCCAGAGCGGCTGTGCTGCCCTCTTGCGCGACAATGTTGCCCGAGCAATAGTGCTGAATCATCCCATTGACAAAATAATTGGGAGTCTACGAAGTGGAGTAACTACTCGTTTACATTCAGTAAATTTTTGTCAATTTTTCTCTTTTGTCTCCTCTTTAGAACCTCTAAATGTTGGTAAAGCACTTGGTGATCCAGATTGGGTACTAGCCATTTAAGAAGAGCTAAACAACTTCGAGAGGAATCAAGTATGGACTCTAATGGAAAGACCCAAGATCAATGTCATAGGTACCAAATAGGTCTTCTGAAACAAGCAAGATGAGGATGGAATGGTGACGACGAACAAGGCAAGATTGGTTCCTCAAGGTTCCACTCAAGTTGAAGGCTTGGACTTTTAAGAAACTTATGCACCGGTGGCAAGGCTTGAAGCAATTCGGATGCTTCTAGCCTATGCTGCCCATCACAACTTCAAGCTATATCAAATGGACGTGAAGAGTGCATTTCTCAGTGGCCCTATTCAAAAACTTGACTATGTTGAGCAGCCACTGAGTTTCAAAGCTAAGTTCCCCAATCATGTCTTCAAACTCCATAAGGTGCTGTATGGGCTTAAGCAAGCACCGAGAGCGTGGTATGTGACTTAAGGATTTTTTGCTTAAACAAGGCCTTGAAATAGGTAAAGCTGATCCTACCCTTTTCACTCACAAACTTGGTAAAGATATTTTTATATGCCAAATATAGTACACTAGTACTAATCATTCTTTTGTGAGGAATTTAGTAGAATCATGATCATAAGATTTCATATGTCCATGATGGGTGAGCTAAAGTTCTTCCTCGGTTTTCAAGTCAAGTAATTGAAGAAAGGAACTTTTATTAGCCAAACCAAGTACATCCATGACATGCTCAAGAACTTTGACATGGCGAATGCAAAGCCAATCAAAACTCCCATGCCAATCAATGGATATCTTGATCTAAATGAGGAAGGTAAAGCCATAGACATCAAGGTATATCGCTCCATGATCATCTCTCTACTCTATTCGTGTGCATCTAGGCCCGATATAATGCTTAGTGTTTGCATGTGTGCTAGATTTCAAGTTAACATGAAAGAGTGCCATTTGATGGCCGTTAAGAGAATCTTGAGATATCCAGTACACACTCCTAACCTTGGCTTGTGGTATCCTAAGGGCTCCAAGCTCGATTTTCTTGGGTATTTGGACTCCGATTACACCGGTTCCAAAGTAGATCGAAAAAGCACTTCAGGGACATATCAATTTCTTAGACAGTCCCTAGTGTCTTGGAGTTATAAAAAGCAAAATTGTGTAGCCCTTTCCACCACATGTTGCAGCTAATGCATGTTGTGCTCAACTACTTTGGATGAGGCAAAGCCTTTTGTGATTTTGGATGTCATGTAACACCCTAGTGTTAGTTACTATTTTCACACTTGCATTTGCATGTCATCAAGCATAGATCATGTCATCTCATGCATCATTATCATTGCATTTTATTTGATTCCCTTTTATTGCTATATGTTTGTTTATATGTCCATAACATGCTAAATGTGTTGACATGCAAATGTGATGCTTGTTTACTGTTCTAAATGCTTTAGACATGTTTGGGATAACATTTGGAACAATGTTCATGTTGGTGAAATCCCCAAAATACCCCTCTAGCTCATAGTTGACTAGAGAGCCCTTTAAAAGCTATTATGTTTGACCAAACAAGAAAGGCATTTTAGAGATTCTGCATGTCAGTGCACCCTTAATCAAAGTTGTGTAGAATTTTATAAGCAACAAACTTTATTTTTGGGTCAACTCATGAAAATGAGTGGAAGGAAGTCAAAAGGTTGAATTAGTGCAGATTTGGAGCTGTTTTGAAGTTTTCAAATTTTCCTAAGTCTAAACCGGTTTTCAGTTTCGGTGTACCCCTGTTCATCGACCTGTATCTCTCAATCCAGGCCGAACTAGAGTAAAGTGCCTTAATATGAAATGATCTACTCATATAGCTCTTCAATCCATATTAGTGAAGTTTTCGCTGAAACGCACTGGATCACGAGTTATGGCTTGATCAAAATCGAGTTTCAGTCGGGTTCGCGGAGACTGAATCGGAGCCGATTCAGTTCGACCGTCGGTCGTCGCCGCGCGACCGCGTCAGGCATCGGCCGCCAGGTGGCGCCGTACGCCGTCGTTGCTGCCGCGCCGGTCGGCTTTACAAAAGGGGAACACTCCTTTCTGTCTCCCGCACGCTCCTTCACTCTCACTCGCTCGCCCTCGCCTCGCTGCTCTCCTCTTTCCCTCCGCCGTCGCCATTTCCGCTGCGCCGCCGCCGCGGTGAAATCCGCCACCACCGAGCCGTCTCCGGCCGCTCCATCTTCAGCGTAGCTTCGGCTTGCTCTGCTCTTCGTCCCCGAACCGTTGCCGACCTCAGCCGACCTAAGGTATAGCTCCAGCGAGCTTCTCGCCGTCCGCCATTGCCGGAGCGCTGCCGAGCTCTCGGGTCGCCGCTGACGAGGGCGATGCCGGGGTCGGCTTCTCTCTTCATTGCTCGTCTAGGAGTCTCCGTTAGCCGTAGATCCATTCTACGCCGTCGGATAGGTCTATCTCGCCGTAGTTTCGCCGGAACCCGAGCTCGCCGTGAACCCGCTCGCCACCATGCCGCCATGCGAGCGTGGTCAGTGAGCTCCCGTGTGCAATAGTTCGATTCGTCGCACGCATAGGTTCGCTAGGGTTCCAGGGACACGGAACGAAGCTTAGCCGCGCGAGCAACGGCCGGAATCGGCCGGCGCAAGCTCGCCGGACCACCGCCGTCCGCCATTGCCGCCGTCGAGCTCGCTCCGGTCGGGTACAACCCTCGGCATTTGGTCCATCGGGTTCGTCTCGTTGCCACGAGTTGGTAGGTAGCCTCGGCGTCGCCGGAGACCTCGCCTTCGGCGAGCTCTCGCCGGTCAGCGCCAGCGGCTCTGTTCCTCTCTCTGACGCGAGGGGTCGGGTCGACCCCGGGGCCCGCGAGTCAGCCGTTCGGGTGCACCTCTGGTTCACTGAGCCGGGTGCACGTAGCAGTTCTATCGGGTTTAGGTTTTATGATTTATAAAATGAATTTCCAGAAAATGTGTAAAACCTTCCAAAATTCATATCTGGAGCTAGGAATGTCCATTTGGGGTGAACCAAATTTTGTTGTGTTTGTATTTCTGAGCTATATCAAGGAAAAATATAAAATGTACTTTTTGAATACTTTTTATGTGCAGTTATAATTAAATTGTTAATTGCTTGCAAACTTGATAAATGCATAAGTAATTGTAGGAATGTGCTAAAAATGTGATTCCACTTGCATTCATCTTGTATAGGGAAGTAGAATCTATGAAAAATATGTTTGCTAGTGTTTCACTGTTATTTATATGATGTCTAGTATAATGTGCCTTTTATGCCTTAATCTTGCAAAAATCACCATGCTTAATGTGTTAAGGTTATGGTCATGAATATTTTTCCTGGACTATGTTATGTTGGAAAGAAGCTAAGAAAATTAGGAAATCTGTTGTTTGATACTTTTCACTGTGTTAAGTATTTTCCATTGTTTAAAAGGCTGGTTGCTTGTTATTTTTGTGTAGACTGTTATACTTGTCTAAATGACTTGAAATTTTGTCAGTAGGCTAGTCTGGATGTGTATTAGCTACTGTAATTTTTATGGATTTTTCTGGTCACAGTAAACAGTAGGTCCAGTTATAGGTTAGGGTTTATTTAATTGTTTCTAAGCAAATATCTTTTGGTTGGGGAGTGTTTTTATGCGTTTCGGTGATGCTCGGCATTATCACCTGTGTTAAACAGTAGAGCTGATCCTACTTTGAGCTTAGGGCAGCAAGGTTAATATTTTGTTCATATGATGTTGCTCGCGCTTGTTAATTATAAGTTGGTTGTGGTAGGTTAGTTGATGCATGTTAATTATTAAGTGCAGGTTGTAGACCTCTCACCCGGGACGAGAAATTGTTCTATGCTTTGCTTAAGAAGGGTGAGTATGAGTTGGTTGTCTAGGGAAGAAATATGCACGTACTCAGTAAATGAGTGTGGATTGTTAAACTGATTGCATATCATGGGTTAATTCGTGCATCTCTATCTTGCATTTCATGTGCATTCTCAGTTCTCATATATGCATATCATGCATACAGGATCGCCGGGAGGCGTGACGCTGTTGCAGTTCGATCCACCGGAGGAGGGAGTTCCGCCGGAGATTAAACTGCCAGAGGTTCCCGAAGGTCAGGAAGAAGAAGCTGAACTTCCAGAGTGCCCTGATCACCAACCTACTAACTTTGTGAAAGGCAAGCCCCGGAGCATCCCTAAGTCTCCACCTACTCTTTTTACAAATGCACTGGTTTTTATTAAATCGTATGATTGTGCACTTAAGTATAGGAGTTGATATGATACCGTTGCTGCATTTATTCCTTGTCCACTTATACTTGATCCTGAAGTTATTACTAGACAAGAGGATGGGTTCGATCCTATGCTTAGCCATGCTTAGACCGGTAGAAGTCGAGGGATTTCCTGTCCTTCGCGAGCATAGGTGGTTACTAATGATGATGGGGTTGGATTCCACATGATGGACTATATGTGCCACCATGCCACAGCGTCTAATGAGAGAATCAAGGCTAGGTAGCGGGGAGCCGCATGACATGGTTGAGGTCATGCCGTCTTCGGTGCTGCTTGCGGCCGACTAGGACTGAGGCCACCAGACATCAGTTGAGATTGAAAGACGTCGTCACATAGCTGGCCAGATAAGTCGTTCTGACCACGAAGCCGAGTATTTCTTTCTGAGCCGGGAATTGGTGCGACTAGGCAGACATATTCTAGAGGTAGGAAGTATGTGCGGAGACACCATTTTACCAAGGGCAGGTCAGGGACCTGATGCATCCTGGAAGTGGGTTGGTCTCTGAGAATATGGTCCCCGCCAAGCCCGCGACATATTGTGACTCAGAAAGATTTAACGGTGGCCCAAGAAGCCAGTGGCTCGGCTGACAGGGTTTGTGATTGGCATATTTGCCAGCTGGTACAATCGATTCGAATCGCCATCTCTCCTGGTTAGTGAGAAACTGAACTGATCTTCTGGTGAGGTAGAGGCTAATAACTTGAACATAATGATTATGGTGAGATGAGGTTGATATCTGTGGATATCAGAAATCATATGGTTTTATTGATTGCTACAATATTCAGTGAATGCTTAGCATAGTGGCTAATCTTAGTAAATAGCTCAACTGAAATCGAAACTTATCACAATTAAAGTGAGGTTCTACTGTAGTAATGCTTTTGTTGCAAAAATGATGCTACCCTCTGAGCTCCACCAAATAAGCCTTGCATGTCCTTGAGAGTCTTTTTATTTACTCCCTGTCGGGTAAGTCTAGCTGAGTACAATTGAGTACTCAGGGTTTCATTCCCTATTGTTGCAGATGGTGTAGTCTACTACGCGTATTGCAGGAATTGCTTCACCCCTGCGGGCGAAGAAGACTAGACCCGAGGGCAGGGTCATTATCTATCCTTAGATGTTGTAAGAATGCTGTGACAGGGTCATTTGATGGTACTCGTATTTGAACTCTGTGGTGTAAAACTATGTTGACTTCTGCTACTACTATATTTTTGTAAAAGACTATGTTGCACTCTGATGTTTAAATTCGGTTGCGAACTTATGTGTCATGTGATCGGGTATTGCTGAATGAATGATTCTTGGGGTATGAAATGTTTGAAATCCTTCGAGATTTCCTGGACTACCGGGTTTATACTGGCTCAAGTGCGACTGGATTGCGAATTAAAATGCGATCGTTGTACTTGTGCTCGTATAAATTGGTCGGTTCTGTGACATGTCACTTCACCAAAATCCCATTAATGTGTGACAAAGAAAGTGCTATAAAAGTTGCATACAATCTCACAAGCCACTCATGAACCAAACACATTGACATTCGACATCACATCTTGAGAGACCACGAAATAAAAGTTGATATCAAACTTTGCCATGTGAGCACCAAAAAACAACTAGCTGATATCTTCACAAAGCCCCTCGACGAGTCAAGGTTTTGTGCTTTGCAAAGGTAGCATGGTTTGAAATCTAGCACATCTCTGATTTCTTAGGCTAGATTCCATGAAAAAGGTTTGAGAAGTTTCATAATGTCTTTCAAAACTAGTTTCAAAGAAAATTATGCATAATTTAGTCACTATTTTCATTTAATATACTCTTCTGACCAAGTTATTGCATGAATAAATATGCATATCCATGACCTAGAGAGAAACTAGATTAGAATTCGTTTTCTCTGCTGGAAGGCAGAGCGGTAGTGTCGCGCTTGACCGTGGCAGTGCCGCGCCTTGTCCAATAAAGTGGCCCATGGTCCAACTTAGTCAGAACGGTCGAGCATCTTTCCTTATTCCATTCAGCCTATGACTGACCCCTCCCTCTCTCCTCATTTGACTCTGTTAGTTTCTCCCTATCTACCCATGACTGAGGGTTAGGGCGTCGAGCACCTCCTTTGCCGCGCCCTCTATCTGCCTGCCGCGCTCCGCTCCATACAATTCGAAGTATTGTGCCCCTCCAGACCTTCCTTGCTAGCATTCAAGACTCTAGGACGCGAGGCCATGGTTCTCTCCCTCTCTTGCCTTCAAGGTACTTTCAAACCATTATCCCTAAATCCACCCGATCTATGCAATGTGTCAATCTTGGTTGAAGATTGTTGTTTCAAGTGTTTGCATGATGGTAGTGGATATGTTTTTGACGACTGAGTCGAGTTATTTTGGGGATTCATGGGCTGAGGGATCAGTTGCAAGAACTGCAGCACTGGGCCGAGCGGTAGTGCTGCTCTCAGCCGTGGTAGTGCCGCACCCTTTGCTTTGGCTGTTCTTGCTGGGCATTTTTCATCAACCTATATCTTCCCAATTTGACATGAATCATTTATCAAATTGTCCTTTACCCCTCTATGCAGTCACTTACCCATTCTTCCTATCTTTTGCATAGATGTCGGACCATGAGAATGAAGAAAAGAGGAGCAAGAAGAGACTAGATCCAGCAGCAGGACCGATTAATCTGCCTCAATCCACTGGCAGGACCAAGCAGCCTGCCCATCGAGGTGGATGAGGTGGTGTCAATGTGGGCATGAACCTTAGAGAGATAGCCAGACAGGAGGCCTAGGCTCTGATGGTTAGCACCAATACAATGAATGCTTGCCTTGAGGCTCCAGAGGATCTCACCACTTTTTATGGTGCTTATCTGGATTTTGAGAGTGATGAACCTTATGTAAGGGCAGCACAGGCAAAATAGGCAAAGGAACAAGATTAGCCATCATAATTAATTCAAAGCAGTACAAGAGCAGCGCAGGATCCTTCCTTACTCAGTGTATAAAGACACTCACCTTGATTACAGGTTTTGGACAGCCTTCCACTAAGATTTTTATTAGTAAGTGTTGCAGAATGCCAGGCATCCCAAGATCATTTAGATGAAGTATTTTGATTAGGAGCATACGGAGAGCAAAAATGAGTGAGTCTGCAATCAAATCATTGCTCTTTGCAAGAATTGCAACATGTATGACTTGATGGATTTGAGATATGATTGGAACACAGGAATTCTATTTTAATTTCAAGCTAACTGTTTCTTTGAGACCTACACACTTCATTGGATGACTGAGGGTCCACACCAGCTATGCGCACCATGCCTGCACAACTGCGACACACGCGCCCGTGAAACCGCGAGGGTCGGCTCTGATACCATTCTGTAACGTCCCGTCTCTCCGAGGCCGGGCACGCTTACATCTGGCACCTTAACTAGGATATAGACTGCCCTCACAGACCAATACCAGTCTTTTCTGTGCACTTTGTCCCCACTCATCTGCACCCGGGAAGGACTTCCCAGTCGGTCACCCATCGCTCTAGGCCAAGCTCGCTTAACCTCAGAGTTCTTTAGAGATAGGATTCCGGAAAATAAGTTACAACTTGTTGGTATGAGTATCCAATTAATCCTATTAAACCCTAGGTCGGGATGTTACACTTTTGATTTCCATGATGAGAGGATCTTGCTTGACAGGGAGATTGGCATTCTCAATGATTGACCCAGTGAGGCAAATGGGTTGGTGAAGGTGTAAGGGTCGAGATGGCAGCCTAGAGGGGGTAAATAGTCCTTTTTGAATTATAATCGTAGCGGAAGTAAATCTAATTGGTTCTAGTAATGATTCACCCCTCTAACTAGACTCTAAGTACCTTGTCAAAGATCCTATGCAAGAAACAAAGGTGCTTCCCTAGCTTGAGCTTCCCTAAACCGTTCTAGCACAAAATCACAGAAACCTAGCGCTAGTACTTCAAGCATGGGGAAGCTTCTATCAACTAGCAAGTAAAAAAGCACTAAGCACCTAAACTCACTAAATGCTCAATGACAAGGATACACAATCCTAATCAAGAAGCGCAACTTGATTAGCTTCACAAACTACTCAAGAACACTACTTCTAAGCTACATAAGCTAAGAAGGTAAGGGCAACCTACACAAGCTAACCAATCTCACAAGAGCAACTACAACTACACAAGTAAAGTAAAGAACAATATAAATAACTTGTATATAAGGGAACAAACCACCATGAAGGATAGGAAGATGTTGACGCGGTGATTTTTGCCCGGAGGTTCACCTGTCGCCACAAGTTATGTCATCCGTTGACACAAGCTCCAAGGTTGACAATAATCCACTAGCAAGAGGTGACCCACCACACATCACCACCCCACGTGGGGAGCCCGCAAGCCCTTTCTCTTTGATCCGGCTGATCCACTTGTAGCTCTTCATGTCTCGCTCTACTAGCGATGCTCTTCGCGATCTCCCGCAGGGTGAGCTCCAACCCCCCCACAATCTTCTCCGGAGCCAAGCACAACTCCTTGCTTGCTTTCATGGAGTCTCTCGCCACCAAGTCGTCTAGGAGGTGGTGACCTCCCAGACTAACAAGCACCACCAACTTGCCACTGGCACATCTAGTGCCACTAATGCACTCTCACAATGACTCACACTAGAATCGCTCACTAGAGCTCAATCGGATGTTCATTAAGCTTACTAGTGAGTTTGGGAGCATCTAGGCACACCCACACAAGCCACATAGGCCAAGGGGTGGTTAGCTAATGTTGATGGTGGATATACCATAAAAATCCACGCTCAAAACACCATCAATATGCCTCGGTTTCAAGGAAGAATAAGCATAACATGAACATATTTTATCAATAACCAGTTCCACTTATACTCTTAGCTTCTAATTACAGGTAACACAAAACAAAGCTCAGGGGGACCCACATAGGGGGTCGGCTGACCCTCCTATTGGCCTGAGCTTTCGAGCATGATCCGTATCAAGGTCCCTGGAATCCATTTCAACCCTTAGATCAACTTGTTTTTTCATTCAATGGTAAAAGATCATTTCACATGGATCCATGGGCCCACAAGGAAGGAAGCAACGTGACAAACACTTGGCAAAAGACGGAGCCACCTCCTGTGACAGATGGGGACACCTTCTAGAAGACCCTGGCTAGGCCCACCTGCCATAGGGGAGTCGGTGGACCCCCCTGGTGCCTAGCCAAGTCGGTTGGCCCCCCACCGACGACTTATGCATGCCTCCCACATGCTGGTTTCGTCACTGCCATCCATCTGAGGCGGTTTCAAGGTCGGTTCATCCAAAGGCCAAGGTGGAAAGGCACACGGATCGCTGACGTGGCACCTCTTCACTCCCCCCTATAAATAGAGGTAGCCACCACCCTCTTCAAGACACATAAGAGACACAAGAAAAAGAGAAGCAAGAGTCAAGTCCCACTTCTTAGTAGTAGTATTAGTCTAGTGTGGGAGTTAGAATCGAGTCGAGCTAAGCTCTGGAGTCGTCTTTTGGAGAGTCTGGTATAACCCTTGTACCTTTCCTACTTTAACTACTTTCTTTATATCAATATAATATTCTTGCTTAACTTTACTAAGTCTTTACGTTGTGCAATTCTATACTTACTATAGTATTGTTGTGTCTTGTCTTAGCAATATAGTTGTCTTATACTAGATTGTGATCCTGTAACCAGTTATTGTGTGTTGTTCATCACCTGTCATAGAGTGCTCTAGTTGCTTTGTACACAACTAGAGTAGTGAGAATTAGTGTAAGCATGGTTCTTAGACTAAATCTTGCCTTTGATTACCACTTCCTGCATAGATTGTTTGTAGGTACTAGCAGGTGGTGACAGCCATGTCTAATCTTTGGATCCCACCACGTGTTTTAGGCAAGTTCTTAAAAGGTAGGATCTCTGTAAGAGTATAGCCGCTTCGGGTAGAGGTTTTGTCCTCTACTGTCTCGGTCTATCACTGGCACTCAAGAAGTAAGGTAGCGGTCTAGGTACTTCAGCTATTTGTTAAGGTTAAGTTCACAAGAGTAAAGTAAGAAACATAGGAGTCCTGTACTCACTCGTTGTCCTCCCACCTAGCTGTACTCTACTAGTTATCCTTAGTTATCCTAAACCTTGTCTTGTCTCTGTGTCACTATCTTTCCTCTTTATCAACTTACCACCCTATCACTAGTTGGTGCTAATTTGCAATAGACTTGAGGATATCTCTTTTATTAACATTCCTAGCTACCGCTTTCCCTTGGGACAAAATAAATAATGACACCTTGGAATACTCCCGGGTGAAGTGCTACAGCGGTATATTCTGTGCGCTTGCGAAATTATCCAATAGACATAAGAAATACCCCCAGGCACTTTTGGCATCGTTATCAGAGATAGCCTAACACCCTGTCTCTGGTGATTGCGCTACGAAATGTCAACAGCTAACAAGGCATGCCGGCCACAAGCTCTGTTTATAGCCCACAAGTCAAATAGAGCTGTTACCCCCTTGAGTGTGCTCACTACGCAACCAACTGACGCTCCGGTTGGTGCACCGAACGCGTCCAGTGCCAATGTCCGGTGCTTCCCATGATGCCACAGTGTAGTGACCGTTTGAATAAAGCCGTTGCCAGCCAATGGCTACTCCACGTGTGCGCCTTTGCTCCACTTATTGGGCGCTCCGACGCTTCCACCAGACGCGTAGACACCAGCGTCCAGTGCAAAACCAGAGAGCACCCGAGCGCTCCAAACTGCCACCGAACACGTTCGATGTGCACCCACCGGACGCGTCCGATGCGCACCCACCAGACGGACCACAATGTCTGGTGCTCCTCTGCTCTCCCTCACGCTGCTAGGACACCACAACAGGACACGCAGATAGTGCGCCCCTCACGTCTGGTGCTCCCTGATCAACGTTCGGTTCTCACTCCTCTGAAGTATTTCTCCTCGGGCAACCACCGGACAGCTCTGCTCACGAGTCCAGCGTCTAGTGCATGCGTCATGTGTTAAGGGCATGATTGGTTGCTCTAGGGGTTCCCAGTCAAGATAGCTACTTTGTACAGGTTGTTCTTCTCACAACTAAAAACATATAGGGAGTTGTGTTTGGTTGCAACTGGACCGGCCATCTAGGATGACAAGTAATGTGTTTGGTTAACGACATGGATCGTTTGCTAGTATTCCTCGGTGCTTCAGCTATTTGTTTGGTTGGGTCTATCACAACATATCCCATCACCCCATGATGGTATTGGTGAGGTTACCACCCAGTTATGCACAAGCCACAAGAGTGTTTGAAAAACAAATAATAGTGCCTTAGATAACATGCTCGACTTTGGAGCATAAGGAACATGAAGAAGCAGGGGAGAAGTCCATGCCAACTAGGTGTGTTAAACAAAACAGTCCAGTTCCTCACAAAGCCAAACATGTGAAAGGGGTTTTCAGGGAATTTGAGTTCATCACAGCCAAAAGAAAACCATCAGTTGCATTTACAGGAATACATCAAAATATACAAGACAAGGACGACCACCAGAGTAGATAGAATGACAACAATGACAGGGAGGAACAATGTTTGCTTAGCCTGACCAGAAGGAGCCTCCAGCAGGAGTGGCTCTTCTTCACAACCCATGAACTCCAAATATGATTCTTGTGTCGATTCTTTGCTTTGGAAACTCTTGTAGAAATTATTTGGAAAACCACTTACCTGGGCTTTGCATTCTGCCCAAGAAGCATACATGCCAGGTAACTTGCCGCGATACACAACATACCAAATCATGTGGTCCTTTTAAATTAAGGAAAAAGCAAGTATTAGATGTTGACAATAAAATGATAGCTCAAACAATTTGCCTCAGATTTAAATTGCCATTTCATTTCACCTTTGGACTCGGAGCTTTAGGAACATACAAAGTAATGAACCTAGAATAGAGCAAAAAACAGCAACATCACGGTAGGCATGGAACCATGGGAGATGTCCAGCCCAAATATAATATCATCATGAGAATGCCCAGCTGCTATTTGGCCATGGACGTATCCCATGGTTTGATGACAGCCATGAAACTCATAACAGCAACATATGCTCCAGTAGCTCACAAGTCCAAGGTGATCAATATGTAGAATCCCCGATCATATCAAGCAATATTATCATCATAGGCAGAAGAAAGAAAGATAGGCCTCAGCTTAGTACAAAAAGACATTGTTTACCATCACTAGAATACACCTACTGCTCCTGCACTAGGAGTACTGCAAAAACATGCCTTCCATCTAGATCCATGTGAAAATGTTCTACTCCTACACTGGGAGTAAACACCAAAAATAGCTCATAGGTTATCCCCAAAATAAATGCTCCAAAGTTCTTGTTACTATCTCTCAAAAGTCTTGTTGCAGAGAATTGAAGAGGCGTGTGGCTATACAAAATGTGAGATGAGAGCAAACAATGGGTACATAGATGCCTGCCTGAGAGGTGAAAATGGAGAATTGTCCAAATGAATAAAACAATGGGTACTCAGATGCCCACCTAAAAAAAGAGAGAAGAAAAAAAGAAGAGAAAAAATATCTCATGTTGTCCTGCAACATAATTCCCAAGTTTTGAAAAAGAGAGAAATGTTTTCAAGAAGCAAAAGTAGAATTATGCTAGCCATCATATTCACCTAACATCACATATCCACACACATGCACATCTTGATTTGATCGTATGACTTATTTCTCTGGATCCATTGCTTGACTTTACAATATATGCATTGCAAGTATGTATGAGCTGTCTCCTTACTCATGAGCTCCACATAAGCCATTAGTGATAGGGTGAGAGAGAGAAGGCATACATTACTACTACCTTGGTGAGGATCCACAAATACCACATATTGAGAGACTTAAGAAGGTCATACAAAGGAATCTGTGAGCTTTATTCTGAAAACTTATAAAGACTCCAGGATAAGAGTGAGGCAAAAGAGTTTGAGCGATAGTGTTTAACTTAGATATTCTGTCCTTCAATTACCCAAGACTTAAGAAAAGGCTACTAGCTCCATAGTTAAATGTAATAGAGGTAAGTCTGAAGGAAGATTGTTCACTATAATCCTTTGGAAGTTTTTGTTTCATTACTGTTGACGGTGGATAAGCCCTTAAATTCCCACTCTAACACCGTCAACATGCCTCGGATTCAAGGAAGAATAAGCATATCATGAACATATTTTATCAATAACTAGTTCCGCTTGTACTCTTAGCTTGTGAATGCAGAGAAGACCAAACAGGCCATGAAACTTCAAGATACAGTGTACAAAATCACATGAAAGAGAATGGAGCTCAAGGTAGACCCATGCATGGGTCGGCTGACCCATGTATGGGGCCCACAGGGCTCTGGTGACGTGGCACGATCCTCGTGACACTCCACTCAGTCCATTCCAACCCTCAGATCAACTTGTGTTTTCATTCAACAGTGGAAGATCAAAGCACATGGATCAAGGGATGAACCAACGTGACAAACACTCAGCAAAAGGTGGAGCCACTCCCTATGACAGATGGGGACACCTTCTAGAAGCCCCTGGCTGGGCCCACCTATCATAGGGGGGTCGGCCGACCCCCTTGGTGCCCAGCCAGGTCGATTGCCTCCCCACCGACTCCTGCATGTTTCCCACGTGATGGTTTGTCCACGACCATTTTTGAGATAGTTCATCCAAGGGAGGAGAATGGAGGAGCACACGGATCGCTGACGTGGCACCTCTTCACTCCCCCCTATAAATAGAGGCTGCCTCCACCCATTACAAGACACACAAGAGACACAAGAATCAAGGAAGAGTCAAATTCCACTCCTTAGTAGTAGTATTAGTCTAGTGTGGGAATTAGAGTTGAGTCGAGCTAAGCTCGGAGTCTCCAGAGTCGTCTGCTGGAGAGTCTGGTATAGCTCTTGTACCGTTACTTCTGTAAGACTTTGCCTTTATCAATATATTATCTTTACTTTACTTTACTGAGTCTTTACTTAGTATTTTACTATTCATTATAGTATTGTTGTGTCTTATCTTAGCTTATAGTTGACTTATACTAGATTGTGATCCTGCAACCAGCTGTTGTGTGCTGTCCATTGCCTGTCATAGGGTGCTTTAGTTGCCTTGTACACAACTAGAGTAGTGAGAGTTAGTATAAGCGTGGTGTTTATACTAAATCATGCCTTTGATTGCTACTTGTCACACGGATTGTTAGTGGGTACTAGCAAGTGGTGACAGCTCTGTCTAGTCTTAGCATCCCTCCACGTATTTTAGGCAAGTTCTTAAAAGGTAGGCTCCCATAAGAGCATAGCCGCTTTGGGTAGAGGTTATATCCTCTATTGTCTCGGACTATCCCCTTCACACAAGAAGTAAGGTAGCAGTCTGGTTAATTCATCTATCTGTTAAGGTTAAGTTCACAGGAGTAAAATAAGAGTCATAAGAGTCTTAAACTCACTCATTGTCCTCCCACCTAGCTATACTCTACAATTTATGTTTAGTTATCCTAAACCTTGTCTTGTCTCTGTGTCATTACCCTTTCCTCTATATATCGATTTACCCCCTATCACTAGTTGGTTGCTAATTTGCAATTGACTTAAGGATCTCTCTTTTATTAACATTCGTAGCACCGCTTTTCCTTGGGATAAAATAAATAACGATACCTTAGAATACTCCCGGGTGAAGTGCTACAGCGGTATATTCTGTGCGCTTGCAGAATTATCCAATAGACATAAGAAATATCCCCAGGCATTTCTGACGCCGTTATCAGGGATAGAGTCTAACTCTGTTTCTAGTAGCGACGTTAAGAAACTCCAACAATTACTCAGGTATCTTAAAAGGGTAACTATAAAGAATTTTTACATCTAATGGGATAGGCTTTGCTAAGGGACTAGCAAAGGTTAAGCTTGGGGGAGTTTGTTGGCAGTAGTTATTGTATGACTTGGGTTTAATGGTGCTAAGGCAATCACCAACATAGAATTGGGTTCAAACTGACATAATTCTACAAGTTTGGTGAATCAGTGATTTGCAGGGATTAAACAGGAAACGAACCAAAGGAGGACCCACATGCCAAACCAATATATCAAATTTCACGTGGGCTCCGTGTTAAGAACATCCTAAAGAACGCCAGAGACTCACCTGGAAAAGCGGGGCCTAGTTGGAAGCCACGGGGTTCAGCCAAACTGCCCCCCAGTTCAGCCGAATTGGGCCCACCTGGTCAGCCTCTCCGCATCAACGTCGGTTCTCCAATGCCTTTAAGGATGCATCTGGTCCGTTACTCAAGGTCGATTTGGTCCGAGGGCTGAGATTCGCCGCTCCGGCCTATATAAGTAGCCCCAGACCCTAGGGTTTCAGAAGTCTAATTCATTAGAAGTCACTTGATCATGTTCTCAGCGCCAGAAACCCTAGTTCATTAGAGCTCCACCATCTATAGCATAGATACATAGGTTTAGAAGTAAAATGAGGCAAGCTCTGCTTGGATTCCTGATCGTGTCGGGAGCGTGGCTTCATCGGAGCCCTGTAAGCTCTCTCTTGTATCTTTCTGTATTTACTTTGCTAGATACATTTGATTAGACATTACTTTATGTTGATTATGTTCTTAATGGTGCCATTCATTGTTTGCCTAGATTATATTCTTAGCATAGTTATGATGTTTTTATATTTATACATAAGATCGTATAGCGCTCACTCTTTGATATCATAGGTGAGTGATCGACGACAAGTAAGCATGGTGCTTAGATATTGTTTGTCTGCGAATGCACCCTATATTCTGGGCCATGTGGTAGATCACGGATGTGATACTCCCGTTGAATCCTTTGTAATCCACTCGTCGAGTGTAGGAATAGTAGGAACATGTTATTATTATAGAGGTCATTCTCTATTCTTGATCTTCTTTACTAATATTCCCTTATGTTTAGATATAAAGTATTCTTGCCATGATTGCTAGCGTAATTACACTAATCTAAATATGACTTTGATAATATAGTTTAGAATGATTTAGGAATATTCTTGTGCTTCTGCCTAATCCATGCTAGTGCCTAGATAGAGAGTGCTCTAAGTAAACTACATTATTTCATATATAAATTGATCATTTACCTTTATTATTTACTATTATTCATCTTATGACTTAACCCTGTTATGTGTAAATTGAGCATACATGGTTATATCTCCATTGCATGTGCATATGAGATCTATCTGTTTTTTAATCAATGCCAGTTCCTTCCCAGTGGTAAAATATAAATCGATCTGTTTTTTAATCAATGCCAGTTCCTTCCCAGTGGTAAAATATAAATCGACAACTCTGAAATACTCTGTGCACTTGCGGATACCTAAGTAATTTAATTGTTACATTATTTCAATCACTTGCAGAACTCCATGAGATATTTTAGATACATGCTAGGGATGACAACCTAGTTATTCTAAGAGATAGAGGTTAAGAGTGCAGGTTACTAGTTAGAGCAACCAAGTGTCAAGTTAATTTACATCAACAAGCATTATTTTGGTGCCGTTGTCAGGGCTGGAGTCTAGCTCTATTCTTAGTAACGACTTTAAGAAGTGCAAACAGATATGAAGTGGATCATATCATTTATGAGGTGTTGGTGCATATGTTGCACCAGCATCGATGGTGTTGGAGAAGAAGATGAAGACGGTGATTGGAATGGAAAGCGTAAGGCAAAGATATAACTTAAGGCGTTTCTATTTCACCGGTCATAGGTTAAGTAGAGAAGTACTTGACCAGATTTATGATAGATGGCAATACTATTAAGAGGGGCATACTTGTTTGCATATCAGTCATCTAGTGTCACTTGAGCGATCTAACTTTGTTTACATTCTTAGGATCGAGTGGTGTGATAAAAGTGAGTGAAAATTCTTTGAAAAATGTTTGTAAAAAGTTAACACAAAAGCAAATTAGGGTTTGGTGGTATTAGCACATTCAGTGATTTTCGCTGATGTCACTTTGGAAAAACATGCACCGGACGCTGGAGTTGGGAGCACCAAACGCTAGGCTGAAGCGTCCAGTCAAGGTGGCCGAGAGCGGCCAGTTCAGTGTAGAGGCATCGGACGCAAGTTCGTTCGCACCGGACATAGGGTGCACTGAGTGCATGCATCTGGGGACTTTGGTCTGGGAGAGTGGTGGCGCACCGGACCGTGGCGATCCGATGCGAGTTGGTGTAACAGAACCTCCTAACTTATTTGGCCCACGGGCACCTGTCATTGTCCTAAAGACCTCTGATGGCTATGCATGTGATCCAAATAACTTAAGAGTTCTGCCAGGTTTTTCCGAACAGGATCTCATTGCGAAGACATTGCAGAATTACAATATTTAATACAAAATATACATCAGAAGAGTGGAAGTCTTACCTAACTTAATATTACAATCAAACTTAAGTGGAAGTGCAATTATTACAAATCAACTTGAAAGTAGCAGTAGCGGACTAGCTTAAGTAGTAAGATACATATATTACAAGAATGACCTTACCCAAGGGTCTAAGCTTTCACTCTTCTTCATCTACCATCTGAAAGACCATCATGCAGCAGGGCCCGAAACACCTCTGGGGAGACTGCCCTCCAGCAATAGGGGTTAACAAACCCTGAGCACAAAAATACTCCGCAAGACTTACCCGGCTAAAAAATAGAGAGAAGACTTAGGAATGCAGGCTCAGAGGAATCAAGGTAAGGCTTCAGCAAGAATCAAAGTCCTCTACCGAAAAGCTTTCTAGTAGGGAGTTCTAACTTTCAATATTTAAACTCATAATTAGTCATTAATTGTTGTCTAGTGATCATCATCTAGATTGATTCATACTTATAAACATCTTCTCAATTCTAATTCTTCGTCTCATTCTCAAAATCACATTTCTCTTGATACTACGATGATGAACATAGAATCAGGTCTCATTAACCGAGGAGCAGCGACGATTCAAATCATTCAAACCCAGCTGGAAATCCCTATCCACACGGTATATGTAGCACCTAACCTTGCATATACCAACCCGTCTTCCACGGATCCTCTAAGACCAAAATGGCTCCGCGCCTCCCGAGAGCACAGTACTTCACCGCCCTACCCAATTCTAGTAGGGTGGGTACATGCTACTCTTGCTATCTCTCCACTCCAAGTGCGCGGGTAACCCTTCTCGTGATAGAATAGCCGAAGCCAAGGCTTACCAAAGTATGTGTCCAGTTGCAAAGTCTCGACGCACGCAATTCAACAACGGACGGTCCTTAATCGACATAGTCAGAGACACTACATTGAGACTCATTTCTCAATGCAAGTCACCTGAACGATCTCAATCTTATTACCACATTCCATAATCAACTTTCAAAATCATCAAACCGTGCCACCATTGGCCATTTAATAATCCATTAAGAATTCTATCTCATAAGCATGGCTAAGCTCAACTAAGCAATTTTTCATTTAAAAATCAGGTAACAAGGATAATATTGGAAATAATCAAGGTAGATAATGCGGCAATTAGGTATCAATCAACTCCTAATCACATAATGCAATAATTTATAGACTGAAGTGATAAAAATTTATAAATCAAAAGGAAGGGTTAATGCACCGAGGCTTGCCTTGTGTAGCAGGTAGAGCAGGTTCTTTGGATGCACCGCAGATATCAAAACTTCCTAAAACAGCAGGGGCTTCCTCAACGGGTGCTTGTTCAACCTTGATTTCCTCACCCTTGGTTACTAGAATAATGATGCATGCTTACATGATACAGGATGATACGAACAGTAGTGCATAATAAGAATTACTCTAACAACCTTGAGAATAACTTTCCTTCATGATGAAGTTATAGTCAAGATTTCACCTAACATTGTTGTTGTAGCATAACTAGTTTATTAACCATTTTAACAGTCATTGAAAACAAGATCAACATTTTCATAAGTCAATTAATTAATTAACAAATTTATCAAATAATTAAATTGTCAATGACCATTTAGGGTTTTATGATCCATGGTAATCACACAATCAAAAAAATCACACATAACCCTAAGTTATTAAGACTTACGTAGATTTTTACCACTTAATGAATTAAGGGTAATTTATGAAATAAATCAACTTGGTCCAAATGAGCTACAAATTTTTGTTAAGCTATCTCATAGCTTAAAACAGTGGCAAAATAAATTTCATGATTTTTTATATTAATGTTTTGAGCTAAAAAATTCATAGAAGTTCCATTTATGAATTAAAATAGGCATTTTTTATACATACATAAAGTGCTCAAAATTTATATTTCATATTTTTCATAAATCAAGTACACCACAGAGAGACTATTCCTTTTTCATAAAACTAGAACATTAGGCACCCTTTGGGCGCCCTACCTTGATTATTTGACAATATAAATACCAAAGTATTTAGATAAATTTATAACAATAATTTTATTGTTTCATAAAGAACAAAGTTAAGAAAATAATTTTGTATGTAAGCACTAAGATTCTTGCACAACCAAAAATAAATTAAAGCACAAATGCCATCACAAATCTTTGAAGAATTTTACGGCATCGCTTGAAAGGGTCACTGTAGTCTCAAAGGTCAATTTAGGGGGGGTGGGGATTTAAAAGGAAAAACATGTCTACATATATCTAGTAAGTATACATGTAACCAATGAACTTCGAAGGAGTCAATTCTAAACTTGCTCCAAAATAGAAAGACTCAAAATCAAAATCTTAGATCGGGATGCACTTAACATCAAATTTCTACTATAAAAAACCCTCAATGCCAGCTGGGTCAAGAAGTCGTTGTACGACAACAATAGTGGGACTGAACTAATCTTTGTGTACCTGCAGAGAGCTCACCAATTCAGTAGCAATCTTAATCTACTGTGAATTAAAAGTATATGCAGTAGCCACACCAATCATGGATAGGATCAAAAATTTGCAAGTCAATAGCAAGACTGTTAAAGAAAGTTTAATCTTATAGCCAACCTCAAAACGAAACATCTTACAAGCTGTCCGTAAATTAGTTTTTTCTGCAAGCTACTCCAAAAATCAGTGGTAACAAGAATCATGTAAGCAAACAACTCAAAAAAGAGAGGAAATATCAAAGTATTACCCAGGTGAGGCCACTTTGTCGCAAAACAGGAAAGCCCCGTTATCATCTTGTTGATCCTTCTTCTGAAATTTCCAGGGAAAGAATGGAAAACTATGTCATTGATTATTCATTCACATGGCCACAAGAAACAAAATGTAAAACAAAAACCTAGAACTTAATATCAGTGCAGCAGATATTATGAGTTCACAAACAAATTTTAAAAATTAGAAGGACACAAGTTCAAGCACAATCCACCAAATTGTGTGATACACAGATATCCATTGTTTTCAAAATTACCTAACACACCTCAACAGCATGTGCTGCTCTTCAACAATTTATCTCACACTAAAAGCACATCAAGGCCAGTGATAGTGGGGAACCCTTCGCCCTTCACGGATCTAGGGAGAAGGCTGGAGCTGGGGCCGGGGCCGTTGACCTGCCAAGATCTCGCCCTTTGTTCCTCGTAACTAATGCCCCGCGAAGAACGGAGAGGATGATACCGCCGTGGATGCGACTGTGGGAGGCGGAGGAGCGATGGCGGCGAGGTAGGAGCGCGCACGGCCAGATGCGAGGGGTAGCGGCGGCGGTTGAAAAAGGAAGAGAGAGGCCCTGCCCCACCCCGCCGGCTGCTTGCTTGCTGAAATTTCACCGAGCAATTAGGGGGACCCTCTCGCTCCTGCGATGGAGGCGACCAGGGAGGCGTGCATGGCGAGCACCGAGGACCATGGTGCGGCGGCGGCAGGAAGGCCGAAGATCAGAAGGGGCGCGGGCGCTGCGCCAGGGCAGGGGACCCTGCTGCGGGGGCTCTCCGAAAAGCTATGAGGGGGTTCATGCAAAATGGATAGATTATCGAATTTTGTCTTGTTCACGTTGATATAATATTTACATGAGAGCTATAGTAGTAAAATAAACGGACACGATTACTGTGTAGAAGGGATATATTGGACGACGGGTTGATTTTCTTAATAGTAGTGGGTCTTTTTGTAAAACGTCCAGTGACTCGTGTCAGCACGCGATGAAGCCAGCAATGCTTCGAATTCTCTCGTTGCAGCAAGCTGGAGTGGGTTTTAACGAAGAACCCCGGATGGAGAAATCAATTCGACTACTCGGGCCATCCTAACCAGGCCAACCTACTTCGGCCCAGCGCTCTCTCTTATTCCCTAGATGCTCTGGCCGTGTGTGTGCGGCGGCTCTGGCCGCAGAGCTCGCCGGCAGCGACCACACCGACGAGGTGAAGGCTCCCTCAAGCTCCCCTACAAGCACCCGCACCTCCCCAAGGGCTCTGCCCTGCATTACGGCCACCAGAACACGGTCACCGGCAGCCATGGCGGCACGCCGTGGCGGCGCCCCGTGTTTCGGTGTCCAAGGACCAACAGGGTTCAAACGAAGGCGTAGCGACTTTCAGCAGCTCACCTCGAGCCTCCTGCTTGTGCTAGTTAGGACGAAAAGGCACTGGACGGTGCCGACAATGTTGACCGCGGACATGGTGACGTGCTCTGGTGGCAAGGGCCGCGTTCCGGCGTGCCTGGTGCGGTAGCGTTCAACACAAGAGGTCCATCGCCATCACGGCTTCAAGACGATGCTTAGACAAAAGAAAAGCAGAGGAGGACTGGCCACGATGGGGGTCGAGCTTGGCGCCGCTACGGCCGGACTTCGAGAAGAAACGGCGGCGCCGGCTATTCCGAAGGACAGGGGAGCTGCTAGTGATCTCAGAGGAAGCGCAAGAACGCGGCGAGCTTAACAGCTAGACAAAATGGATAGAGGAGTTGTGACGGTGAATTTCTTTCGAGCAGAGCTCGTCGTCGATGGAACGGAAGAGAAAAGAAGAACAACGATGACTGCTTCATGTTTTAACGAGAAGGGGAGCTGCAGGGGCTGGCCACGTCGTGCAGGAGTTCTCCACCATGACGGACGTGTGCCCACGCGTGAGGATGGCGACTGGAGCGACGGGCGGCGGCGCGTGACGCAGCAGGCGCGTGTCGAGCTCTGCCCGTCCCAAGTTACTGTAGTAGGGGATAGACCAGTTTTGTACTCTCTCAATCCCAAATTGTAAGTCATTTTAAAAATTTTGGACAGTCAAACTTTTTCGACTGTGATCAAGTTTATATAATAAGAAAATAATATTTACAATATCAACTAAATATTATTAGATTCTTCATCAAAAATATTTTCATGGTACACTTATGTGGTGTCATAATTCTTTATATTTTTCTCTATAATTTTGGTCAAAATTGAGATAATTTGACTCTCCAAGATTATTGGAATGACTTGCAATTTAGAATGGAGGGAGTATTTTTCAAATTACTCCTAATTTTGTGCAGAAACTCGAAAAATACCCAAATAAGAAATATGGGGAATTTGAAAATGAACAACTTTGCCTTTTGAAGTATTTCAAAATTCAGCCTAGTTTTCGAATTATTCATAGGGGGGTAAATAGACGTTTACAAATTCAGGTTTAAATTTTAAAAAAAATTGAACAACTTCAAAATCTTCAAAATAAAAGTTGCTCTAATTAGTGAGATTTACAACTTTCATTAAAGGTCCAAGCTCAGGTCTCAATAGTTTTTGTACTAGGGTTTTAAATTTAAATTTTCAAACATAAATTAGGGTTTAATTTGAAATTTTTAAATAGTAAATCGAAAATGCCCCAATATGAAAGTTGCTCAGCTTTTCAAGACTTATAGCTTTGCTTTTGGTGTAAGACCAAATTCCATTTAGTTTTGAAATTAGGTTTTTAGCCCCAAATTAGGGTTTGAATCGAATTCAAATCAAATCACTCTAAATACCTAAGCACAAGCAACCTATATCATTTAAACTTTATTCTTAGTTGATGCACATCAAATTAGACTTAAACATGAATGCTTTGTAGATGACATATCCAATTTTAGTTAAGTAACATCAGGGGTGTTACAGTTGGGCGCTGTCGGATGCGCTCTGGTCGTGCACCGGACACCGGAGTCCGCGTGTCCGTTGGACGCTTCCAAGCGTCCGGTGGCTCAGTAATGATTGATGCGCGTGGTAGCCGTTGACGCGTAACGGTTAACTTTTAAACGGCTCGCTGACGTGGCGTTTATGGTGCACCAGACGCTCTGAGTGTCCGATGTGGGCGTTTCAGCACACTATCAGGGTAACAGCTCTATTTGGCTTATGGGTTATAAATAGAGCTTAAAGTCGGCTTGGCAAGCTAGACGAGCACCCCTTGCCCTGTGTGCCTTTGTGTGGGTGTGCTTAGATGTTCTCCAACTAACTAGTAAGCTTAGTGAAACATCTGATCGATCGTTAGTGAGCGATTCTAGTGCGAGTGTATTGTGAGAGTGCATCGAGTGGCACTAGTTGATTGAGTTATAAGCTAGTGGTGCTTGTTACTCCTGAAGGTCGCCACCTTCTAGACGGCTCGGTGGCGAGAAGCTCTGTGGAAGCAAGCAAGGAGTTATGCTTGGCTCCGGAGAAGATTATGAGGGGTTGGAGTTCACCCTACAGGAGATCGTGAAGAGCATCGCTAGTAGAGCGAGACGTGAAGAGCGACAAGTGGTCCGACCGGATCAAAGAGCAAGTGGTTGCGGATGCCCACGTGGGGGTAGTGACTTGTGGCGGATCACCTCTTGCTAGAGGATGAGCGACAACCTTAGAGCTTGTCTCATTGAAGGACATAGCTCGTGATGATAAGTGAGCATCCGAGCAAAAATCACCGCGTCAACATCTTCCCGTCCTTCGCGGTGGTTTGCTCCCTTCTACACAAGTTGTTTTTATTGTTATTACTTGTGTGGTTGTTGTGAGATCAGTTAGTTTGTGTAGCTTGCCACTCACTTTCTTAGCTTCTGTCGTTTAGAAGTAGTGTATTAGTTTATGTAACTAAGTAAGTTACGCTACTTAATTAGGATTGTGTATTCTTATTATTGAGCATTGAGTGAGCATAGGTGCTTAGTGCTCTTTTACTTACTCATTGATAAGAGCTCTCTAGTGCTTAAAGTATACTTAGATTTATGTGACCTTGCGTTAGAATTTATTAGGAAAGCTCAAACGAGGCGAGTACCTTTGTTTCTTACTTAGGATCTTTTAAAAGGTGCTTAAAGTCTAATTAGAGGGGTGAATCGTTGTTAGAACCGATTAGATTTATTTTCTCTGTGATAAGATTTGAAAAGGACTATTTACCCCTCTCTAGTCCGTCATCTCGACCTTACAACTGGTGATTATAACGTATCTAGCAAGGATTAGGAAAGGCCAGACTAAAAAGTAAAAAATTAGATGTAATCTATTCTAACTTGCACGAGTTTAGAATTTCTATCCGAGTACCCATCGGATGGATCTTTTTTTTTTAACAAGGAAAATACTTCCATTACTCATAAACTGGCGCCATATCATTGGCGACCAAGACACGAATACAGCTTGGAATGCTATCCACAACCGGATTAGCACCCGGACTCAGGTTTGCCCCTAGGGCCGCAAGGCTATCAGCAGCCTGATTACAAGAACGCGGTACATGAAGAACTTGGTAAGACACAAAATTACATTTGAGAAGATCCTTGAGCTCCCACACAAGGCCGCCAGCTGAGCTTCGATCAAGTTGTTCAGACGTCAAGGCATGCACGACCATAGTAGCATCAGATTCAAGGATTATTCTCTGTACTCCCAGGTCAGCTGCTCTCTGCACCGCCTGGAGGCAGGCCACAACTTCAGCGTGGAAAGCTTCATTTACATTATCAATTCGACCATAGCCAGACCCAATTACACCGCCATCACATTCTCTGATCAGGAAACCCCAACCTCCAGTTTTTGTGTCCACATCAAAAGCTCCATCGCAATTTATTTTGACAGCACTCTCCGGTGGTGGCTTCCAGTTCTTCTTCTTTTTGGGCAGGCTCCTAGTAGTCCCTCCGGTGACGCACTACTGG
This sequence comes from Eremochloa ophiuroides, assembly GCA_038502445.1. Lineage (NCBI taxonomy): Eukaryota > Viridiplantae > Streptophyta > Magnoliopsida > Poales > Poaceae > Eremochloa > Eremochloa ophiuroides. Next base: position 28,248,537 of record JAHLJS010000008.1, read on the forward strand.
CATACCATTCTTCTGCATATGAGCCAATTAGATGCACCATTCTCCAAGTGCCCCTTGGCTGATCACCCTCTCGCACAGCACATCTTTCAGACCACCATAGATACATCAGAGTAATCACCCTTCTTCTGACTCCCTCTTCCATCTCAACAATTTTCTGCAGCACCTCTCTGGCTGTCAAGCAATCAGCAAATTCCTTTCGTATTGCCTCCAGTTGCAGGCCTGCCCATATATGCCTCACATTCTTGCATTTGAAGAAGAGATGTGCCCCATCCTCGTCACAACGACCACACATTACGCAGCGAGTGTCAATTTTCATTCCCCTTCTCCTCAGGTTATTACGCAGTGCCAGGCTATTATGTCCTGCCCGCCAGAGAAAATGTGTAATCTTTTTCGGGCACTCTAGTTTCGAAAGCTTTTTCCAGACAGGGTCTGCTGTGGAGTTAGCCGTGCCAGATGACGACACGCCAGCCTTGCGCTCCATAGCCCGCTGCCTGTCTGCCATAACCATAAACGCCTTATACGCTGATCCTACAGAGAAACGCCCATCTCTATTGAAATGCCATGCCACCAAGTCTTCCATTTCTTCATGTATGGGTATGCAAACGATGCAATCCGCATCCTCCTTCCAGAACAACTCCCTAATCAGAGTCTCGTCCCAAGAGCCTGAGTTTGGATCAATTAGTTCATCAACATGCGAAACCAGCGTAGCTCCTCTTGGTGTGAAGGGCTTTTGGGATTGCTCCCTTGGCAACCAGTTATCCTCCCACACTCGAATAGATCTTCCATCTCCAACTCTCCATATTATGCGTTTTTTCAGTAAGTCCAAACCCGACATGATGCTGCGCCAGGTATATGACATATCGCTCTTCCGCTTTGCCTTCAGGACATGGCCATCAGGAAAATATTTAGCCGCCAAAACACGAGCACACAGAGAATGAGGATCAGTCAGTAATCTCCATGCCTGTTTTGCCAGCATCGCCATGTTGAAACCATGAAGATCCCGAAAACCGAGACCTCCCTCCTCTTTCGCCTTCGTCAATTTGTCCCAGCTCAACCAATGCATTTTATTGTCTTTATCTTGATGGCTCCACCAGAATTTTGCCACCATTGAGCTAATCTTATCACATAACCCTTTTGTGATATCAAAGCAACCCATCGCATATGTTGGGATGGCCTGCGCCATGGCTTTAATCAGGACTTCTTTTCATGCCTTTGAGAGCATCTTTTCCTTCCAACCAAGGATTCTCTGCCATACACGGTCCTTTAGATAGCTGAATGTGCCTGATCTTGGTGAGCCCACATGTACAGGTAAGCCCAAGATACCTATCATTCATCGCCTCATGCTCAATTTGCAGAATTTCCATCACCGCTCTTCGATCATCCTCCCTTGTGTTTGCACTGAACAGGACAACCGATTTGCTTTTGTTAATGGTCTGTCCCGACACTTGCTCATACACATTTAGGATGTTCCGGACTTGCTCAGCATTTTTCCGGTTAGCCCGGATCATGAGAAGAGAGTCGTCTGCAAAAAAAAAAAAAGTGAGATATACTTGGGGCATTTCGGCAGACCTGGACTCCCTTCAATCTTTCTTCTCTCTCAGCCTCCGTTAGCAAAGCACTAAAACCCTCAGCACATAACAAGAATAAGTACGGCAACAACGGGTCACCTTGCCGTAAACCTCGTCCTGGCACAAAGCTCGGGCGAATCTCGCCATTAACCTTTACCCTAGAGGATACTGATTTCACACAATTCATGATAAGCTGGACCCAATCATGGCAGGAGCACAACTTGATCATCATTGCCTCTAAAAAACTCCATTCAACCCAGTCATACGCCTTGCTCATATCCAGCTTTATAGCAGCCCAACCGTCCCTTCCCTTTTTTTTCCTTTTCAGGTGATGTATTAGCTCGTATGCAATTAATATATTGTCACTTATCAGACAACCGGGGACAAAAGCACTTTGATTCTCAGAAACAACTTCCGGTAGGACGACCTTCAAACGATTGGCCAGCACTTTGGATATGATTTTATAAAGAACATTGCATAGACTTATAGGGCGTAAATCAGTCACCTTATCCGGTTGCTTCACCTTCGGAATGAGCAGGATGATTGTTTCGTTCCAGTGCGGTGGCATATGTGATCTTCATCCCCACCACTTCCCAGAACTTCTTGTAGAAAATGGCCGCCATGCCATCCGGACCCGGTGCTTTGAGGTCGCCAATGCTGTCCAGGGCCTGCTTTATTTCCTCCTCTGAGAAGTCGGCCGTCAACTCTCCTATTCATCTCCGGTGTAACTCGGGAATGTGGACATCATGCAACAGCTGCTGCATGTCACCGGTTACGTTGGACGTAAAGAACTACGAAAAACAGTTAGTAATAAGAGAAATTTTACAGGGCTTGGGGATAACGAGAGCCCTCCGTTTCATTAGATCCGATGATCTAAAAATAGGAGGAACCAGATGGGAGGAACTTAAGTTGTGGACCGGAACCAAAAAACTGTGGACCCAGAACTTGTTTCTAATTAAAATAGAAGGGTATTATAGTATTTTAACGTCTCAGAAGCCGCTTCTCTGAGTCAATTAAAAACGAGCTTCTTCTCTGAATCTCAAGAAGAATTGCTTCTCTGAATTAAAAAAAAAGCTGATTTTCCATTTTTATCCAAACGCCTTACCGCGAGGAGCCACCACCCGCATCGCCGCTCACCGCGAGAGACTCCAATCAGAATGGTATTTTGACATCTCACACGTGTTGCTTCTCTGAATCGAGAAAAAGGAAGTAGGAGCTTCTTCTCTTCGCGCACATCTCTCTCTTATCGGCTTGACTTGAGGCATCGCGCGGGATCGACATCGTCGTGTCGTCCAGCGTCGGATGCCTCCTAGCGTAGTAGATGCGGTGCTCACGCGGCTGCCGCTGTGTTTAATGCCTCCCTGCCAGTGATTTTGGTGCGTCTCTGGCTGGAGAAGAATGACCACCGCTGGACTTGCTCCCAGCAGCCTCCGATGAGTTGCTCCTCAAGACAGACGAAGAAGCATTCTCCTATGGCCGTTCGTGCGACCGTGCCCATCGACTAATCCCGTTCGACTAGATACATGGCGCAGCAAAACGCGCTACCTCCGGTCGAAGTCCACGCCTCCACGGTCTCGCCCTCGAGTGCCTCCTTGCTTGCTGGGCCTGGCAGTCACAGGTCAGCTGGCCGGCGGCCGCCGGGCGGCACCGCATGGAGCCAACTTAGGCTGCGAGTAGGGAGGCCGCGACGCAGATCTAGCGAAGCATGGAGCAGTTCTTGCAGTTTGAGTTACGGAACTGAGAATTTGTACAACAGTAAAATACTTAACTATCCTTAATTACAATTCTTAATTAACACCTGCCGCAAAATTAGCAAAATATTTTAACGGGAGGAACAGGTGGTTCCCCAAGCATCATAACAAATCTCTAGTAATAAACTCCTGTTTTTCTTCCTCCCCCTCCACCCAACCCCCAACACCATCATCGGATGGATCTATTTGGACTAGTATTCTAACTGTTATGTTCAGGCCTCAACAGTATATATTGAAGCGATAGACAGATGAATAGGAACAATTTTTACATTTACACAGTTAGTTAGTGAGGGCCATACAAAAAAATAGGATAAATTTTCCTACTTTATTTATTTTTATATATGGATAATATAATAGATACGTTATACTATATACTTAGCATTGTTTTTTTTATTTACCCCTTATTTTGTGGTTTCACTTTTAAACTCATATGGCCTGTATCCCTTCTGTCGGGCGTACACACGGTTACTCCAAAATCCAAAAAACTCCGTCTATTTAAAAAATATGTCATTTTTGACTTTCTGACATCATAATTGACAACTCGTTTTATTTAAAAATTTTATACAAATTATAAAATAAATAAATCGTTATTAAAGTATCTTTAATAATAAAATAAGTCACAAACAAAATAAATAATATTTATAGCTTTTTTTAATAAGACGGATGCTTAAATAAGATATATATGTAAAATTTTAAAACGATATTTCTTTTAACGGAGAAGCACTTTGTTGAGATCTCCGGCATTCTCGTGTGGGCCCGCTCTGGAACTACATAATTTCCAACTCAGAAATCCAGAACTCCTGGATGACTCGCCCCAACCATAAACAATTTCGTGTTTGGTTGGTAGTCGAGGTGGAGCGGAACGGTCAGCGGGATGGTCCTGACTCTAGTTTCTGGGATGGAACAAGTTTCGTATTTGGTTTAGGAGGGATGAGACCAACCCATTTTGTGTTTGGTTTGGGAACATTATAAGTGGGATCACCCTCTGACAACTGGGGTGTCCATTTGTCAGGCAATTTTTTTTCTTTTTCTTTCCTTTTCTTTCTCCCGACCTTGTTCGCTCGAGGAGCCGCGACCCGCTCCTATTCGTCGGAGTCGGAGGAGCCACGATCGCTCGGCCCGCTCCCACGTTGGAGCGCGCCGGCCGGCTAGTCACCTCGCCTGGCCACGCCTCCCCTTTCTCCCCTTGCCTCTTCTTCTTCTTGCCTAGTCGGGCGCAGGCAGCGGGCCGGATCTCGGCCGCATGCTTGCCCCGCACGGCCGCATGCCGAAGTTGCCTCGCCTGGAGGCCGGAGCCCGAGGCCTGGATCGCCGCCTCGTCCGGAGCCGGAGCCGCGACTGCTCATCGCATGCTGGATGCCGGAGCCTGGAGCCGCAGCCACAACTGCTCGCCGCATGCCAAAGCCTGGAGCGCCACCTCGCCTCATTTGCCATCCCTACGCCTACTCGTCGGAGCGCCGTTCCTCTTCTTCCTCCTCATGCGCACGCAGCAACGACCACGTCCTATCCCCCTACGCTTGCCTCCGTCCGCTCAATTTCCTACGACGGGAGTCACGTATTGCCAACTGGGACATCCCAATTCCTCTCGTCTCGGAACCAAACAGGTCCTAAATTGGGCTCGTTCCATCTCATTCCACTCTGTCCCCAACCAAATACACCCTAAACGACGCCACCCCTCCGTCTAGGGATGAAAACGGATCGAATACGGACGAATATAACTAATATTATATTTGTTTTATATTTCTGTTGAAATTCGGATTCGAATACGAATAGTATCGGTTACGTCAGATAAGATACGATTGGATATATATTAGACGTAGAATATTCGGAATCAGAAACCGATTCGGTCTCTGATCCCAAAATATCCTACCGTTTTCATCCCTACCTCCGCCGCCATCAGATCGAAGCTCGACTCCAGCTTCTCCGCCGCAATGGCGGCGCCACCGCGCCGCTCCCTCCTTGTCCTCCTTGCCGGGATCCTAGTATTCACCTGCCTCGCCACCCTCGCCACCGCCATCTATGAGGACCAAGTCGGCCTCGCGGACTGGTACGTCTACTCGCTCGCCTATATCCGATCCGCCCTTAGCTTAGGCCGGTGCGACGTAGCGGAACTTCGAGCTCCTAGTTCAGATCACGAGAAGGATTGTGCTGTGAGGAGCTGTGCGCGGTCAATATAGATTTGCTAGGTTTCAGCGAATCAGGGGTGTGGTTTTACGAGCTTCCAACTGAATTCTGTAGTAGTAGCAGTGGATGATGCGGATTGGTCTGTCTATCTGACAACCGGGTGTTTTGGCCCCTCACCCACACTCGATTTTTTTCATTGTTGTTCTTCCTCCTCCAGCTGGTCGCCCCCGCCGCCGGCCACCGCCCCGCTGCGGGTGCTAGGGCTCGCCGGAGCTCCGGCGAGCCCTAGCGCCTCCGGCGAGCCCTAGCGCCCGTGGCGGCCACCCTCTTACCCTCCCCGACCGCCATCTTCTCCGACTCCGGCGACCCGCCCCGATCTTCCCGGTCGTCATCTTCTCCGGCTTCAACTCCGGCGAGCCTCCCCCTCCCCGACCTTCCCGGCCGCTTCCACCGCCGCCAGGACCCTGAAGCCGCCCGCCTCCATCCCCACCGCCTGGCCTACCTACCTCCCCCGGCCGGCCCCTTCTATACCCGCCGGGAAAGGGCTCGCCGGAACCCTAGCACCGCCGCCGGAACCCTAGGAGGAGGAGGAAGCCTACCGAGCTTGGCCGCCGCTGCTGCCGGAGGGGAGGGAGGAAGGAGCTGCGACCTCATCCACGCGCGGGATAGGACGGCCGCCACTGCTTCCCCACGCGGATCGGAGAGCCCAAAAATCGCGCGTCGGCGGGCGGAGAAACGCTCGAGTGTCATATAGCATTCCCGAAATTCTCTGCTTTTTAGCTATTTAGCGACTAGCGTATACAGATAATTTATTTTTGGGTTAGATTCATGGATAGGCATGGGCTTCATCATTCGAATAAAGCGCAGTCTCCGTGAGCCTGAGTAGGTTTGCGTTTTGTCCTGGTGCATGCTTTGCATGGTTTACTTGGAAGGTTAGGTTTTATACCATGGATATTAGTGATTGTCTTCATTGTCATGTCCCTTTTGGCAAATCTAGCTTCAGTCTGAATATCACAACCTATGTGTACCATGGATATTAGTGAACTGCATTCCATTGTATTCATTGTGAAGTCCCTTTTGTCAAATCTAGCTTCTGAGTGGTCCAGTCTGAGTATTGCAATCTATGTATGCATGCGGTGCAGGCAGTCAATTTTTGGTTACTGCATTGCATATGATAATTATATTAAATTAGGACTTAAGGTTAACCTTGATTTACTGTATTACTTTTATATTTTTTCTTCTAAATATATTAAGTGTATCTGACTTAAGTTTCTTACTTTAGAGATAAAGTTTCTTAATAATTATCATGATGGAAGAATGAATTTGTCTTTCTCCCTAAATGTTCTTCCTCTCAGTCCATGGCCTCCCACTCTCCCTCATCCTTCTTCGAGTCCTCGGACTCCTTGAAACCTTTAGTATTTTTAGCCTGTGCTACTCATCATACAGTAATTATTCTGTTATTATCCACCTGATGTCTGAGCATACATCATAATATGTCATTATCAAATTTGCTGAATTGCTTCAGTGTCCATGATTCCTCCTCTCTCTTAATCAGATTTGGCATCTACTCTTCAATTGCTCGCATAACCCATTGAGAAGCCTATGTTTGTTTCATGTTGTTTCCTGTGCTAGTTCTATGAATGAGAAAATCATTCTTTGGTAAACTTGTGTAGAGTTCAGTAGTTCACTATTTTGATATGGAATCAGACAATCAATTATTGCTAGCTGCTGCACCTCTTGACATCATTTGATCTGTAACTACCTACATGCAGTCTTTTGGAGTAATCCAGCAGCACTATTTTAGTATGTTGATGTTCTTCACAGGCATCATAAGTACATTGGCAAAGTAAAGCAAGCAGTTTATCACAGCCAGAAGAGTGGAAGGAGGCGTGTTGTTGTCTTGACAGAGGAAAATGTGATCTCGTCTCTTGATCTACGTTCTGGAGATATATGTGAGCCTTCATGTTCACAGATTAGCAAATCAAAAGTGCAGTTTCTTATCTCTTGCTTACATTTTTTTTGTCCTTAATCTGTGTATTTTTGTGGTGCAGTCTGGCGACATGTCATTGACAAGAACGACCCCTTGGATCAGCTTAGTCTCTCACTTGGAAAATGAGAGTCTAATCTTTGTTTCCCGTTGGAGATGCCCTTGAGAAAATTGCTCTATTACTGCTGTATGTTTATTTCATTCTATTATGTTTCTTCCACTCTTGATGGGTTTTCTTATTTTCTTGGCATCCAGTGTTGTTAACTTTATCCTCCAAATAACCTGTTTTTCCGGCCTTTTTTTTGTTTTTTGCATTGGACCTATAAGTAAGGCCAATCATTTGAAAACGAGCCCCCCCACCCCCCCCTGACTTTGTAGTTACGAAGTTTGTGGCGGCCTTTGACTCTTTGTGTTTTCACTGTTGAAGGGGGGTTTCATCAACTCCCGCCTTCAGTGGTCTAACTCATGAGAAGTTCTCTTTGAATACACATGTTTTCAGGATTGTTTCTTTCAGATTAATGAGGTATAGCTTTTTTTAATCTTGTGAGCTCTTGTACTTTCATATCGTTTAGTCATCTCCCATTGTTACGCCAACATGTTGGGATTAACCTCACATCTGTTAGGACTGGTACTACCTAACTGCTAAACATTTGAACATTAATACATAACTAGCATTGTAGAACATGCAAAGTTCTTCTGGGTAACATCCTGAATATCCATTTCACGTGTAGCCCCATGTTAGCGTGCTTTCAAAATCAAATCTAAAAAACAAAATACTTGTTATGCAACTATAGAAAAAAATGTATTTGTTAGGGTAAAAGGCTTGGTCTTTGAGTGTATATGAAATCTCCTGATTAGACTTTCGTAAACATTTCAGTATTTGATCCTGGATGTCGATCTCACTGGGCTGACTGATTACTGCCAGTTTCTCCTGAAATTAATTTGAAACCTTGGTACTGCAGAATGAAATGAGATATCACTAGTATAAGTATGCAACAATGTTAGTTGCATAGTGATAGGAAACATGAAGTGGCAAATTTATGGTGTCGGTAGCTTGATCTGTACAGGATATCACTCTAGTATCCATGTTTATTAGTAGCTTACGAAGCAATAGTTACAATTTAGACCTTAGTGGCTCAAGGCTATTCTAGTCCTTTCCTTTTTGGTATGTGAGAATAGCCTTTATTTATGGTACATGTTAGGCGCCCTCTGTTGGAGGGGTCAAGGGCCTATTGGGCCTTAGCCCATTAGGATTAATTAGTCGCTTGCTTAGGGGTCAAGTAAACCTCTCTATATAAGGAGAGGAGAAGTATCAATCAAATCAAGCAAGAGATTAGAAGGAAATCCCTTCTCTCTTGCCGGCCGTGGGCAAAGCCCCGCGGCCGGCCTTCCCAGCGCCCCAAACCCTAGCCGCCGCTCTCTGTCTCTCTCTCTCACTAGCCGCCAGCCTCCTGTGAACAGTACCCGCGGGAACTGTAGCGCAGGTACTGTTCACGCTGTCGCCGCCGCTCCCTCGCAACCACGCAGCCCCAAAGACGTCCATAACACCCTCTGGGCAGGCCTTGGGCTTGGCGCCTAAGCCCATATGGCTAGGCTGCCTTAGGGGTTAAGATAAGATAGATTCAGATTAGGGAAGGATCACCGTTGATTGGGTGTTTTGATAAACCCTCCGGATCCTTGCCTATATATTGTACCCTGTACTCATATCAATATATCAATCAATCCCGAGACCTATTGGCTCTCAGTACATAAATATTATAGGCATGATTGATATGGAGTAATGAGAAATTGAGAACTAAAACTCTGTTCATCCACTATTGGGTGCTGGCTGATTACTAACTGTTGATACGAACAACCACTATGTCATCATATACACGTGCGCTCTGTTCGCTTGAACTTACCAGCCAGCATCAGTCAGCCATTCAGCAGTGTTTTTCTCTCACAACAATTAGCCAGCCAGTCGTACAATCCAGTCAGCTGAACAGAGCCGTGATTATTTTACTAACTGATTATGAAAGGGGTTTTAATTTTTAAGATTTGTTTATGGGATATAATTTATCCAGCCTATTGGGTACTGGATGATTACTTAACTGTTGGTGCGAACAACCATTATGTAATTAACATATATGTGTGATTCTGTTACTTACTAACAACACTGATTATGAAAGGAGTTGTGGTTTTTAAGATTTGCTTATGGGAGATAGTGACACCTTTTTGGTGATTTTTCTTTTTTATTTTTTCTGCCTATGTTTATGACAATCTAATTTTTGGCTTGTCTTCAGATGTTCTAACTCTTTCTTCAGGAGGAACTATGTTAAGGGCATGGAATCTTCCAGATGGACAGATGATCTGGGAAACTAATCTTCGAACTTCCACAGCATCAAATCCACATTTGCATGTTATGGTCTGTGCGCACAGTGCATTTTCAATTTTCTCAGAAATCATATGTTGATAATGCAATTGATGTTTTCTATTGCACTTTTCTTGAGTGCTGGGCCTTTATTCTTTGCAGTCAAACAATAAAGTGTCCAAGGACAACTTGGTTTTAGTTTCAGTTGGGCGATGGATTTATGCTGTGTCAAGCATTGATGGGGCAATTTCATGGGAAAAGGACTTCTCTCTTGATGGGTATGTATTATTCTGCTCTGTTGCCTTGTTCAGGGCGTTGGGAATATGATACAAACCTAACTAACAATTTTGCAGCTTGGAAATCAAGTGGATTCTCCAATCACCTGAAAATGATGTTGTATATGCTTTAGGACTTGCTGGTACCTCAAAGCTAGCTTTGTATCACTTGAGTGCTAAAACTGGAGAGATACTAAAAGATATCCAAGAGTCACTCCCTGGTGGATTATGTGGTGAAATAGTACTTGGTTCTGATAATGTGTTGGTAGCATTAGATAAGGCCAGATCAAGTCTGTTACTTATTGAATTCAAGGGTGAGAGAATTAGCTACAACAAGGTGCATGTTTCAGATCTTTTTCAAGACTTATCAGGATCATTTGAACTTCAATCTTTGTCCAGTGGCGTCATAACTTTGCAAACGCCATCTTCTATTTCCCTCCTAAAGCTCAAAGGTACTGATGGATTGGAAGTACTTCAGAGATTTGACCATCCAGCTGCAGTGAGTGATTCCCTTACAATAACAGAAAAAGAAGCTTTTGCCATTGTACAACATTTGGGTTCTGAAATTGAGTTTATTGTAAAGTTTACAAGTGATCTAAGCAGTGAAATAATTAGAGAAAAGGTTAATATAGACCAAAATAGGGGCAATGTTGAGAAGGTCTTCTTGAATAGTTATATTCGAACTGACAAATCTCATGGTTTTCGAGCTTTGGTTGTAATGGAGGATCATTCACTCTTGTTAATTCAACAAGGTGAGGTTGTTTGGAGCAGAGAGGATGGGCTGGCTTCAATTGTTGATTTAACAACATCAGAATTGCCTGTTGAGAAGGATGGGGTATCAGTTGCTGCTGTGGAACACAATCTCTTTGAGCGGCTTAAGGTAATCCACAGAAACTGGTATTTATTTAGTTATTCGTTATTGGGAAATGCTTCAGATATATATTATTTTGGAAAATCTAGGCCCCGTTTGGATCCTTGGAATTAAGCTAATATAGTTGTATATGGAATATATTTGTACGCTATACGAGAGAGATACTTATGTGTTGCATTTCTACTATAGGGGAGTGAGTTGAAGAGTGTGTTATAAGTTGCAAAGTAGAAGCATAGCATGATGACCACCCTATGAATTTGAAAACTTCATAGGGTGGTCTCCATTTTATGCTTCTACTGTAGGGGAGCGAGTTGAAGAGTGTGTTATAAGTTTTAAAGTAGAAGCATAGCATGTGACCACCCTATGAATTTGAGAACTTCATAGGGTGGTCTTATATGTGAACTTTAAAAAGTTGTGGAATATCAAATTCGAAGCCAAATAGCCTAGTCTATTAAGTAGATTCCAATTCCCCTAAAATGCAAGGATCTAAATGGCCCGTAGACAATTTGAAGGCTACAACATTATGGTGAATTTAATATCTTTCTCAAATTCTCTACAATTACTTGTAGCAATGTGTTAGAATGTTCTAAGAAATCGGTCAATGTCGATCTAAGGTTTTTTTTTTTTTTTTTTTTTTTTCATTGTTATCATAAGGTGATACAATGGTATTCATTCATAAAATTGGCCACAACATTATCTTATGATACTCACTTGTGGTTCTTACATAGGGACACGTTCTGAAACTCAAAGGAACTCTAATGCTCGCTAATGCTGATGAAGTTGCTGCAATCCAAGCATTGAGACTAAAAAGCTCCGAGAAAAATAAGATGACAAGAGACCATAATGGATTTCGCAAACTCCTTGTTGTATTGACAAAGGCTGGCAAAGTGATGGCTCTGCACACTGGAGATGGACGCATTATCTGGTCAAAATTGCTGCCATCTTTTCGTGCCCCCAGATTTGGTGGAGTGCCTTCTGCATTAAAGATATACCAGTGGCAGGTCCCGCATCACAAAAACCCATCTGTACTTGTTGTTGGCAAATCTGGAGCAGAATCTTCAGCTCCTGGTGTATTCTCTATTCTTGATTCATATTCTGGGGAAGAACTGAACTCTATGAAACTTGACCATTCTGTTGTCCAAATTATCCCCTTGACACTGAAGGATTCATCAGAGGAGCGACTTCATCTGATTGTTGATTCCAATTCCAATGCACATTTATATCTGAAATCTCCAGATGCCCTTGATGTATTTCTTCATGAAATGTCAAACATGTATTTCTACTCTGTAGATTTTCAGGCAAATGTTATTAAAGGGTATTCATTGCAGAAGTCATGTGATCTCAATTTGGGTGATCAGTACTGCTTTAGTACGAAGGAGTTATGGTCCTTAATCTTTCCTTCTGATTCTGAAAGGATTGCTATCTCTGAAACGCGAAAGATGAATGAGGTCTGTTCATTGTCTACTTCTTTATTAATAGAATACTCCCTCGGTTCCAAATTATAAGTTGCTTTGACTTTTTTGGTACATCAGTTTTTTTATGTATCTAGGTGTAACGTAGGTCTACGTAGCAAACCTTATTTACTAAAAAAGTCAAAACGACTTATAATTTGGAACGGAGGGAGTATCTTGTAACTTGAAACTAATTACAGAATAATATTTTCTTTATCTCCTTTTCTTATTCTAAGGTTGTTCATACCCAAGCTAAGATAATTGGTGATCATGATGTGATGTACAAGTACTTATCAAAGAATTTAGTTTTTGTTGCTACTTTATCCCCTAAAGCTGCTGGTGATATTGGGTCTGTGCTACCTGAAGAAGCTTCTGTTAGAGTGTGTGTATTAGGCCCATGAGGCTAGGCCCATGTAAGTGCTACTATATTGCTACCCTTCTAGGGTTAGCCCTAATTGAATGAATCACTCTCTTTAGCATGGTATCAAGCTAGGGTTAGCTTCTCTCTCTCTCTTCCCCACCCCTCCCTCCCGTCAGGCGCCGCCGCCGCCCCTTCTTCGGTCATGGCTGGCGGCCGACCCCCTCCTTCTCCTTCCCCCTCCTACTTCTTCTTCCCACCCCTCCCCTACTCCTCCTCCTGGGCCCAGCGGGTCGCCGGCGGGCCCTCGGCTGCGGCTTTCATGGCCGCCGGTGGCGGGGCGGACGCCGCAACCCCGTCCCTGCCCGGCGGCCCGCCACCGTCGGCCCAGCTCCGTCCTGGCGGGCCACCGCCGCCGTTGCCTCCATGCGGGCCGCCGCCGGCCGCCCCGGCCTCGGCCGTGCCACAGCCGCCGCCGCCACTGCTTCCCGGCGGGTCGCGGCCGGCCGCGCCGGCCCTCACCGCGCCGCCGCCGCTCGGGACTGAACCGCCGGCGGACGCCTCCACCCTGCTCGAGCCGGCGCCATCCAGGGCCGCCCTCGCCTCCACCATCCTCGAGCCGGCGTCCTCCAGGGCCGCCCTCCTCACTGCGCTCGGGGCTGGTGGCCTGCCTGCACAGCAGCCGCCAGCCACGCAGCACCAGACCATGGTTGACCCGGCAGGGACCCCCGGTGCACTTCTCCTCGATCCCCTACCGCACCGCTGCCCTCTTCTCTGCCTGGGTTGCCGCCGCGGAAGGTGCGGCGCGTGTGAGCGCGGCTGCCCTCACCTTGGAGCGGGAGCGTGAGGTGGCCGCTGCCTTGGCACGTCAGCTCGCCGAGGCGGAGCAGCTCCTCGGCCACCCGGCATACTACGACTCCACCGCTGTCTCCTCCGACTCGCACGCCATCCGAGGGTCGCCTCTCCAGATTCCCGATCCGGCGGATCCGCTCGTGGCGCAGCTCCACTACCAGGCCGGGGGTGTTCAGAACATTCCGGAACCTGGTTACGGTCGTCCTCGACCCGGGGTCGTCCTCCTACGCCCGCTGGCGGGACATGGTCGTCCTCACCCTCCGCCGATACGCCCTTGACGACCACGTCCTCACTCGATGCCCCGCTGGCGGCTCAGACCCCCGGGTGGTTTCGCCTCGACAGCATCGTCCTGTCCTGGATTCTCGGGACCATCACCACCGACCTCCACGACCTCGTCCGCAACACGCCCGACGCTCGGCGTGCCTGGCTGGCACTCGAGGGCCAGTTTCTGGGCAACGCCGAGGCCCGGGCTCTGCGCCTTGACGCCAGCTTCCGCACCTTCGTCCAGGGCGACCTCTCCGTCGGGGAGTACTGCCGCCGGATGAAGGGCATGGCGGACTCCCTCGGTGACCTGGGCTGGCCCGTAGAGGACCGGATCTTGGTCCTCAACGTCCTCCGCGGCCTCAGCGACCGCTACGGCCACCTCCGGACCTGGATCACACGGCAACGGCCCTTTCCCCACCTTCCTGCAGGTCCGTGACGATCTTGTCATGGAGGAGCTCACTCAGGGCGTCCAGCCTGCTCCCACCTCCGCGCCGGGCTCCTCGTCCTCGTCCGCACTTGCAGCCACTCCTCCGCCGCGTACGTCCACACCGGCACCGTCGTCTCTTCTGGATCCTCCTTCCCCCGGGCCGAGCGGGGGTAGGAGGGTCGTGGTGGCCGTCGTCGACGCGGAGGGGGGCGTGGTGCTGGCTCTGGGCGTGGGGCAGCGCCTGCACCACCCCGGGAGGGTGCACCCTGGCCATCCTTCAGCAACCCATGGTCAGGGCGCATCTCGATGTGGCCGTTCCAGGGTGCCGGTGGTGGCCCTCGCACCCCCGCGGCCATGCTCGCCGGTGCTATCCCGGCCACTCCGTGGACTCCACCTCCTGGGGGCGCTCCGTCTCTCACGTCGCCGCCCGGACCTGCCGGTTGGGATGCGACAGCTCTGGCCCGCTCCTTCAGCACCATGGGCCTGACGCCTCCCACCGGACTTGACTGGGTTGCCGACTCCGGGGCCACTTACCACACGACGTCCCACCCTGGTATACTCACGGCGGTCCACCCTCCTTCTTCCTCTCTTCCTTCCTCTATCATGGTCGCCAATGGTTCTTGTATTCCTGTCACATCCGTGGGTTTCGCCACCACACCTGGTTCTTTCCGTCTTCCTGATGTTCTAGTTGCTCCTTCGATGGTTCACAACCTTCTCTCCATTCGTCGTTTTACCACTGACAATTCTTGTTCTGTTGAGTTTGACTCCTCTAGTCTTACTGTGAAGGATTTGGCTTCCCGGCGTCCTCTTCTCCGATGTGACAGCGCGGGACCCCTTTACACGCTTCGGCTTCCTTCTTCTGCTCCTACCACTTCGGCTTCGGCTTCTGCTTTCGCCACTTCTACTTCTGCTACTACTTGGCACCGCCGACTCGGACATCCAGGCCGTGATGTCTTGATGCAGCTTAGTCGTAGTTCCGACATACCATGTACTCGGGCTAACGATGGGCACTTGTGTCATGCGTGCCAATTGGGTCGTCATGTTCGTCTTCCGTTTCCCACCTCTTCCTCACATGCGACTCACATTTTTGATCTTGTACAATGTGATCTGTGGACATCTCCTGTGATGAGCATTTCTGGTTATCAATATTATCTTGTCATAGTTGATGATTTCTCTCATTATTCCTGGACGTTTCCCTTACGTGCTAAGTCTGAGGCGTTTCCGACTCTTCGTCACTTCTTCGCCTGGGTGTCTACTCAGTTCGGCCTTACCGTCAAGGCCGTCCAGTGTGACAACGGGCGTGAGTTCGATAACTCCACTTCTCGGGACTTCTTTCTCTCTCACGGTGTCCAGTTGCGCATGTCTTGCCCCTACACTTCCCCTCAGAATGGCAAGGCTGAGCGCATGATTCGCACCACGAATGACACCGTGCGCACTCTTCTCCTACAGGCTTCCCTTCCTGCCCGCTTCTGGGCCGAGAGCCTGCACACCTCCACCTACCTCCTTAACCGCCTACCTTCCACTGCCTGTCCCGCTCTCACACCACACCACGCTCTCTTCGGTACCCCTCCTCGCTACGACCACCTCCGGGTTTTCGGGTGTGCGTGTTACCCTAACACCACTGCCACTGCCCCTCACAAGCTGGCTCCCTGTTCGACTCTGTGTGTCTTCCTTGGGTACTCCCCGGATCATAAGGGGTACCGCTGCTATGACCTCACCTCTCGCCGGGTCCTCATCTCTCGTCATGTGGTGTTTGACGAGTCCGTCTTCCCTTTCTCCACCACCACCACCCCTCCTCCCACCCCCGACCTCGACCTTTCCTCTCTCTCTCCCACTGACGCGGTGGTTCAGCCACCATTTCCGTTTCCTCCTGCAGGTTCTACTCCGCCACCCGTGTCGCCGGCCCCATACGTTCGGACCGGCTCCTTCCGGTGCGTCGCCTGACCCTACCTCCTCCGCGGGTCCGGTCGTGCCCGACCACGGTCCGGATGCCCCGTCCCCTGGTGCTCCGCCTGCCTCTGCGCCTGGCCCGGGGACGGGGGCGCCGACCTCGGAGACTTCGGCGCGGTTCGCCCACCCGGTGCGCGTCTACCAGCGCCGCGTGCGGCCGGCGCCGCTCGACGTGGTGCCGGTACCACCACCGCCTTCCTCGCCGCCACAGTCCCCACCGGTGGCCTCTCCTCCGTCGACGCCCACACCGCTGCCTCTACCACTACCGGCTGCCCGCGCCGAGCCGCCGGTGTACCACCCGCCGATTCTTCACCGACACCCGCGTCACGTTCACCCCATGGTGACGCGGCACGCGGCTGGTGTCCTGCGGCCCTGGGCTCTTGCGACGACGCCCGGGGACTCGCAGGTCTCTCCTGTACCCTCTTCTGTCTGCGACGCCCTGACGGATCCTTACTGGCGCCGTGCGATGGAAGAGGAGTACGCGGCCCTTCTGGCCAACCAGACGTGGGATCTGGTGCCGCGCCCGCCTGGTGCCAATGTGGTCACCGGCAAGTGGATCTGGACCCACAAACGTGCGCCGATGGCTCCCTGGAGCGGTACAAGGCTCGTTGGGTTCTCCGGGGCTTCACCCAGCGACCCGGTGTTGACTATGATGAGACCTTCAGTCCAGTGGTGAAGCCCGCTACCGTCCGCATGGTTCTCTCACTGGCTCTCGAGCGCTCCTGGCCTGTGCATCAGCTGGATGTCAAGAATGCCTTCCTCCATGGCACTCTGACCGAGACCGTCTATTGCAGCCAGCCGGCCGGTTTCGTGGACTCCTCTCGCCCTGACTTGATCTGCCGGCTCAACAAGTCCCTCTACGGTCTCAAGTAGGCGCCTCGGGCTTGGTACTCTCGGTTTGCTACCTTCCTGCCTGACTCTTGGGTTCACAGAGGCCAAGTCTGACACCTCGTTGTTCATCTACCACCATGGGGGTGAGACTGCCTACCTGCTTCTCTATGTGGATGACATTGTTCTCACCGCCTCGAGCCAGTCACTGCTCCAGCGCATCATCACCTCTCTCCAGGCGGAGTTTGCCATGAAGGATCTGGGTGTGCTCCATCACTTCCTCGGTGTCACTGTTGAGCCCCGACCTTCAGACTTGTTTCTCCACCAGCGACAGTTCACTTGTGATATTCTCGAGCGCGCAGGGATGACTGACTGCAAACCCTGCTTTACCCCCGTCGACACTCAAGGCAAGCTGTCAGAGGCCGCAAGTCCGTTGCTTGGACCCGAGGACTCCACCTCCTACCGGAGCCTTGCGGGTGCGCTGCAGTATCTCACCTTCACCCGGCCCGACATCGCCTACGCCGTGCAGCAGCTGTGCCTCTACATGCATGCTCCGTTGGAGCCCCACCTTGCTGCTATGAAGCGGCTTCCTTCGGTACGTCCGCGGCACCATCGGCTACGGGCTACTTCTCGGCCGGTCCTCCTCTGCCGACCTTGTGGTCTACACCGACGCTGACTGGGCGGGTTGTCCAGACACCCGCAGGTCCACCTCCGGCTACGCTGTCTTCTTGGGCGGCAACCTTGTCTCCTGGTCGTCCAAGCGCCAGCCGGTGGTCTCACGCTCCAGTGCCGAGGCGGAGTACCGCGCCGTCGCCAACGGCGTGGCCGAGGCCGCTTGGCTCCGCCAGCTCCTGGCTGAGCTTCACCGCCCCCTCGCCAGGAGCACGCTCGTCTACTGCGACAACGTCAGCGCGGTCTACCTCTCCACCAACCCTGTGCAGCACCAGCGGACCAAGCATGTGGAGATCGACTTGCACTTCGTCCGCGACCGCGTGGCCATCGGCGACGTCCGGGTCCTCCACGTCCCGACCACCTCCCAGTTTGCGGACATCTTCACCAAGGGCCTCCCTTCCTCGACTTTCTCCGAGTTTCGCTCTAGCCTCAACATCACTAGTGGCTAGTTGTGGCTGGGGGGGGGGGTCCTGTGTTCTTGGTTCTTTCTTGTCCAGTCTCGTACTTCGCTGCGCCGGTAGTCCAGACTGCGGGGGGGTGTTAGAGTGTGTGTATTAGGCCCATGAGGCTAGGCCCATGTGGCCCATGTAAGTGCTACTATATTGCTACCCTTCTAGGGTTAGCCCTAATTGAATGAATCACTCTCTTTAGCAGCTTCACTTGTTGCATATCTTATTGATGCAGTCACTGGACGCATACTCCATCGTGTGACTCATCATGGTGCACAAGGCCCTGTACATGTAGTAAGTATATCTGTATCTTCAAGTCTTTCCAGTCCCTGTTTTTTGTGATGGCCCATTTGGCCCTTAATATATGCATACCAAACTTGCTTGCATGGCAAACTGGAGTTTAGAAACATGCACAATCATATGCTGTTAATATGTTGGTTCAGAATAAATTCATCTTAACAAAGCTATGAATCGAGAATTGTTTTGCACATTTCATCACTTCTAATTGTAAATGGTTCTCTGCTTAATATGACTAATGCTTCTTCTAGGTCTTGAGCGAGAACTGGATTGTCTATCATTATTTTAATCTACGAGCTCACAGATTTGAAATGGCAGTGATTGAGATATACGATCAATCTAGGGCGGTATGACTTGTGCTATCTTAATTATGTACACTTATTTTTTTGTTATGATGGTGATAGTAATATTAAGTGCACTATTTATTTTATGCAGGACAATAAAGATGTTACGAAGCTCATACTTGGGAAGCATAATCTCTCGGCACCAATTACATCTTATGCCCGCCCTGAGGTTGTGGTAAAATCCCAGTCATACTTTTTTACCCATTCAGTAAAAGCGATGGCAGTTACACAAACGGCTAAGGGGATCACTTCCAAGCAGCTTCTGATTGGTACTATTGGTGACCAGGTCTGTTGTCTCTATTTCTTACTTTTCCCGTTTACAATAGAGCAGAATAATGTGTGCTGCTATTTCTATTTCTATTTGCTTATTAGTCACTATTCAGTGCTGCCTCCCTTTTTTTTCTTTTTATAAAAAAATGTGTAACCAATGCAAGCAGGTTCAATTTTGTTTGAAAATTGTTTTATTAGTATCTAACTCAACAGAACTTATGTTTTGTTAGATTACTGTAGGCTTGAAATGCATAGGAATTTCCTAGCCTACTGCATAGCAATTCAATCCACATGTTAACATGTCTATACAGCTCGACCTTAAGTGCTCATTCAGGGCCCAGTTCTGTAAGGTGGAGCCTTTTCCCAAACTGCTGCTGCTTAGCTGGATTAGGTCAACCTATTTGAATGCTAATACGGATACATTAGTGAGATGAATATTTTGCTATTGGTAACTTGCTTGGTGATTATGTACTAAGTACCATTCGTACATGTTATGGACGTCGTTGGGGACTGCGTGGCTGAGAGGAGAGAGGGTTGAGAGCAGCGGCTGGCTGGTGTGAACAGTACCCGCGGGTACTGTTCACAGCGCAGCTAGGGTTTGGGTTGCGAGGGCGAGACGCGAGAGAGCTAGCCCCGGGGCGTTCGCCCACGGCCGGGCAAGAGGGAAGGGTTTTCCTTCCTAATTCTTGCTTGATTAGATTGATACATCTTCCTCTCCTTATATAGAGAGGTTTACTTCACTTACAAGCAAGTGACCCTTATCTCTAATTAACCCTAGTGGGCTATATAGCCAACCCAGGCCCAATAGGCCCATGAGATACTCTAACACTACACCCCACCTAGACATGCAGCTCGTCCTCGAGCTGCAACTAACAATGACTCAACGCAATACAAACCTAACACCTAAAAATAAGTCTTTTACATCTCGGCTTATTTTATTTTCTCAACCTGAAATAGACTTAACATAAGGTGGACACCATCTGCACGCTGGACCTACACGTTTACAGCCACCTGGATCCCATGGAGACCATCTGAACGAAATAGGTGCAGATGTATGGCCACCTAGAGTTGGTCGCAGCGACGACCAGCGGAGGCGCCCTCGCAGTGGCCGCTGGCGAAATGCGATGGCGCTAGGCCGTGCGCTCGCGCCAATGACCCCATGCCTGCTCCCCGCTGGACGGCTACTGAGAGGAGAGTGGAGGGCTTCCGATGGGGAACAACACGGAGGGGAGCGCCTTCCCAACTGTCGTCGCCACCGCAGACTTTGAGTTGTCTGCTCGCGAGAACAACATGCCTGCCGCCAGCAGAGGAAACTGTATATCCAAGATCCCTGACGTAGTGGACGAGATCGAGGTCCTCCAAGCGGCGATGTGCAACTTGGAGGAGTTGTGAAGGGGTGGAGGGCTGAATCAGCTGCGGATCGCGCAGCTCCCGCACCCTTCGGCCTGCTTGGAGGTCACGCACAGCAGACTATAGCCTCTCCGCCGCCAACTCCTGGCAAGCACTATCCCACGCAAGCTCCTTCCTCTTCTCAATCTGCTGCTGTTAGACATAACCTGCTGCTACTAATCACTTTTGTGCGGTACAAAGGCAAGTAGAAGGTCAGCTCTTGCTGACCTGCCCTGGTACTGTAGGTAGTATGGCAATAGGCCATATTGTAGTTGGTAGAAGGCTGACTTCAGCCATGTATTTCAGAGTAGAAGTACATCAGCAGGTAGTGGGCTGATCTCAGGAGTAGTTGAGCTGTACACAGCCATACCTAGTAGTACCTTGTAGTTGGTATGTAAAGTTGTATAAATACCAAGTAATGGAATGAAGAAAGGCAGTTCATTTGCCACCACATTCAGTGTTTCCTGGTTGCAGCCACCGCTGAACCAAGTGCTGTGAGTGTGAGAGTGTGTGAGAGCTCAAGCTCTTCTTCTACCTTGGATCAGGGGAGAGGGAGAGGAAGGTGAGCTGGTTGCTTAACTGTGTCCTAGGTCCTAGGATCAACAGCTGCAAGGCTGCTGCAGCTGCAACAACTAGCCGATCTACAGGGATGACATGCCGTCGCCTCTTGAAGATGGTGCGCTTCCCCTGCCTAGTTGCGGACAGCGACGTCATCGAAACCAGCGGCGGCGCCATCGTGTACACCGGCCCTGTTGATGGTGCCAGGGCATACGGCGGAATCGGCGATGGAGACGGTGGGATCCTCAGTTCATGGATGAGGATGGGAGCCGCCGGTTGGGAGCCCGGGAAACATAGCGCCGTCGTGCCGTAACCGGGCATTCCATATGGAACCCTAGCGGCAAGAACGGCACAGTCGATGACGAGGGTGGTGGCGCACCGGCGAGGTACGATGGTGGACCGTGCAAGGGTAGCGGTGCTGTTGCTGTGTGGCGAGGAGGGCAGCCACGACGCGTTGGATCGTGCCCACAGCATGGCTGAGATCGACGATCGCCGCCGTCATTTGCCCCGGGGTGAAGGCGACGGCTGCCGGGGCGTTGTTATGGACGTCGTTGGGGACTGCGTGGCTGAGACGAGAGAGGGTTGAGAGCGGCGGCTGGTTGGCGCGAACGATACTTGCGCTACAGTACCCAGGGGTACTATTCACAGCGGCGGCTAGGGTTTGGGTTGCCAGGGCGAGAGAGAGCCGGCCGCGGGGCGTTCGCCCACGGCCGGGCAAGAGGGAACGGTTTTCTTTCTTAATTATTGCTTGATTAGATTGATACATCTTCTCTCCTTATATAGAGAGGTTTACTTTACTTACAAGCAAGCGACCCTTATATCTAATTAACCCTAGTGGGCTATATAGCCAACCTAGGCCGAATAGGCCTATGAGTACTCTAACAGTACATGGAGGTAGCACTGACATATGGGAATCACGGTTTGTTCCTGTTATGTACCTTGGGGATCTTAGAGCATAACTACTCTAGAAGTGGAGATGAGTATGTATAGTGGGCTTGAGAGCCTCATGGGCTGGGCCATATAGGCCTATAATATAAGAGTCATTTAACACCCACCTTCAAACTCAAGGTGGAAAGCGGAGGATTGGAAGCATTGAGTTTGGTCAAGTGAAGCCGATGCTGCTCTCGAGTTTGTGCTTAGTGAAAAAGTTAGCCAATTGCAACTTTGAAGGCGCATACTGGAGAGTGATATTTTTATGTTGACAATGAGACTGAGTAAAGAAGGCATCCATACCAATATGCTTTGTAAGTTCATGCTTCACAAGATCATTGGCAATTTGTATGGCCCTTATATTATCACAGAGAAGAGGTGTGGCAACATCACAAGAGACCCCAAAATCAGCCAACAACCATCGAAGCCAGACAATCTCTTCAACAGTAGTAGCAAGGGCTCGAAGTTCGGCTTCTATACTAGTACAACTGCCTGTTTCTTGGACTTCCATGCAATAGAAGAACCAAGAAGAATGCAATATCCTGTGATGGAACGTCGATCATTTGGGTCACTTGCCCAAGTGGAGTCCGAGTAAGCATGAAGCTGAAGTGAACTGTCATGTGCATAGAATAAACTCTCCCTCGTACGTAACGCAGCACACGAAGTAGATGTCCAAAATGAACAGAAGTTGGGGCACAAACAATCTGGCTTAAAATATATGAACAACATGAGCAAGTGTGGGAAGTGATTTTTCAACACTTGAACCTGGGGGTTTACTGGGACAGCCACCCTGGCAACCAGTTTATCTGCTTTGTGGTGCAGCTTGGTCAAGTCTGTACCAAAGGATTTTAAGAAGGGCCTAAACTCTCTTATCATATTGGTCACGTGGGAGATCTGGAAGCATATAAACGCATGTGTCTTTGAAGGAGCTAGGCCAAGCGTGCAGGTGCTCCTGCAGCAAGTGTCTAGCGAAGGCCTGTTGTGGTGTTCGGCAGGGGCCGACAAGCTCAAGATGCTCCTGGCTAGGTCGTCAGTTCAGGCCGTTTGAGCCTCGGTTTTGTTTTGGTCTGGGGTGGTGGTCTCGTGGGTTGTTTTTACAAGTTTTTTGCTAGTGAGTGTGTTGTACTGGGGGCCGGGGTTTTTCTAAGCCCCAGACTCATGAGATGCGTATGCGACAGGAAGAAGGATTATAGCATCGATAACCCTTATGCTCAGGACTGTACCCCAGAAAAACACACTCAATAGATTGTGCAGTCAATTTAGTGCGTTCACAAGGGGCAAGCAAAACATAGCAGGTGCATCTAGAAATGTGAAGATGGTCATAGGTAGGAGTACCATAAAGTACTTCCAGGGCATTGGTCTGACAGTTTGGATGAGGGTTGCCTATTGATGAGGTAAACAGCGGTGGAAACAGCTTCACCCCAAAAATGAGAAGGAACAAAGGATGGAATCAAAAGGCATAAAGTACTTCCAGGGCATTGGTCTGACAGTTTGGATGAGGGTTGCCTATTGATGAGGTAAACAGCTGGTGGAAACAGCTTCACCCCAAAAATGAGAAGGAACAAAGGATGGAATCAAAAGGGTGCGAGCTGTCTCTATGAGATGGCGATGTTTTCGTTTAGTAACACCGTTCTAAGCATGAGCACCTGGACAAGAGAGTTGTGCAAGGGTACCCTCAGAGGACAAAAAACGGCGAAATGCAGAAGACAGATATTCACCCCTATAGTCAGAGCAAAGAATTTTAATGGGAGTAGAAAATTTTGTGTGAACCATTCGAACAAAAGATTGATAAATGGAACACAACTGCGAACGGTGTTTCATGAAATAAACCCATGTATAGCGAGAATAATTATCAATAAAAATGACATAATATTTATGGCCACCCTTTGTAACAAAGGGTGCAGGACCCCACACATCTGTATGAGCAAGATCAAATGGTTTAGCGGACCGAGAAACACTAGAAGAATAAGGGAGTTGTATTTGTTTGCCAAGTTTACAACCCTTGCAATGAAAGCTAGATTCAATAGATGTATGGCCTAAACAACCTTTATTTATCATGAAGGACAACAAAGATGACCAAGATGATGATGCCACTTGGCGAAAGAGGCTGAGGACGATGCAGTGGATGAAGCATGAGGTGTAGATGCAACTTATGAAGGGAGACGTAGGGTGTCTAGAACAGAGGTTGGAAGCACCTTTACGGCGATGACCAGTCCTAATCACATTCCCGCTATGACGGTCCTGAATAAAACAAGATGAGTCATCAAAACTAACAAAACAATTCTGGTCGGTAACTTGACCAACCGACAGAAGATTCATAGACAACTGAGGAATAAAAGAAACATTGGGTACAAAAAAATGATTATTGCAAAGTGAACCCTGATGAGTGATGTGACAAGAAGTACCATCAGCTGTTTGAATAGAAGCACCATTAATAACCGGCTTGTAGGCATCCAGCTGGGAATGATCAGACGTCACATCAAAGGAAGCTCTAGAATCAAGCACCCAAGACGAAGGAGCACTGACAGCCGAGGAAGCAGCAACAGAAACAGTGCCACCAGCTGAACCGTTAGGAGTGGAAGAAGTACCACGACCGAACACGACGACGAGCATGAAATTCAGCCAGCTTCTCTGGATGCTTAGCAAAACAATTGTCTGAACGATGATTAGTCCTACCACAATGCTTACAAGGTTCTTTGGATGCACTGGTCCGCTGATGAGAAGCTGCCAACACACTGTGAGGATTAGGCACAAAAGAGGACAAGGCCTGAAGACATTGTGAAGCAATCTTGTACGAATAGAATCAAACTCTGCCCTGACTCCCATGACAAATCTGTAAGTAAGGAACTGCTCAATAAATGGAAGTGCAGTACAATTCTGTCCTGCTGTACACTGAGGCACCATGGAAATCAAAGAACCCATCAAGCGATCAAAGGCAGAATAATACTCATCAATGGACATATCTATCAGTTCAATAACATGAAGCTGCTGCATGACAGTATGTTGAAGGGCACCACTTTCCTGGACATAATGGTCCTTCAAATAAGACCACATAGGTTTGGCTTGCTTAAACTTGCGCAGACTTGTAATCATGGTTTGTTTAACATTGTTAACCATAGCAGCCATGTCTTTCCCATCATTAATTTCCCAACATTGTTAACCATAGCAGCCATGTCTTTCCCATCATTAATTTCCCAATTTTTAACAGCAACAACATTACTATTATCCGACTTAAGAGTTGGTGGATAATCAGTCAAATGAAAATAGAGACCATGATCCCTCAATGCAGTTTCAACAGTAAAAGCCCACTCTAAATAGTTCTGGCCATCCAATGTGATGTTGATGACAATAGCCGAACGCTGAGACTGAGACATGATGGACTTTGAACAATAGCAGTGAAAGGCAAAGAGGTGACGGAGACAAGGATATCACCACAACTGAGGGGTCACTCCGTTCCTGGGAAGCCGGAGGAAGGCGTCGCGGATCGCAGGAGCCGTAGGTCCGCGCTTCCGCGCGTCAAAGCCACGGTACGCGTCTGAAGAAGCCGCAGGTCCACGTGGTTCCGCGTGTGAAGGCACCGAGGCCACGGTGTCCGTAGCCGGAGGCGCGAAGTCCGGATCGGGCGTCCGCGCGTGAGTCGCAGTGAAAGAGCTGGGTCCGTGGTCGTCCGCCGTGAACGAGTCCCCGTCCGCGCGTGAAGCACCGTCCGTGCGTGATCCGCGCGCGTGAAGCTTCGGCGCGTGATGGACGGGCCGGGCGGAGATGAAGACGGCGAATGTGTGGCGAAGGAAGATGGCACTGCGACGGGCCGCACCAAGTAGAGGAAAGTCCAGCGCGCCGACACGGAGCACGACGATAGTCAGATCGTGCAAAACAGGGAAGGATCCCAAGGAAAAAAACTAATCGTGGATGAATTAGACGAGTCTAATCCTAACCCTAATCCATGGCTTTGGTACCATGTTACCTACCTTGGGGATATTAGAGCATAACAACTCCAGAAGTGGAGATGAGTATATATGGAGGGCTTGAGAGCCTCATGGGCGGGCCATATATAGGGCTATAATATAAGTCATTTAACAGTTCCAACATACTCCATTTGTCTGGTCAAGCTTAGTATCAGTTGGCCATAGATTTAAACTGTAAGGAGACCTGTGCACCTAGGTCAGGCCATTTAAAATTAGTGTAGCCTATTTGTATGGTCAATATTATATTGGATACAAATGGATTGCACTATTTTTAGATTAATTGATTTATATGGATAAATAATGCAAGATTGGCATTCTTGTCATGTGCATGCAGCCAGGGGAGCTCCCAAGGGCGTGCATGCTGGGAACAGCCCGAGGAGGCTTAGGGGCTGAAGAGGCCTGAGTTATGAACGCAATTAAGAGGAAGAAGAGGAGATTAAGGGAGCATTAGTGGGCTGGTAGTTATTAGCTGGCACCAGTAACTAGGAGCTGGGCGCCAGCAGCATGGAGCTGAGCTCCTAATATATGTAACCCCTACTCAGTTGAATGGGGAAGCAATGAAGAAGCAAGAAGTTATCCCCCAACCTCTCACCTCTACTAATCTCAATCTCATCCCCTGCTGTTCGGTAGCCAGGCGAAAACCCTGGCACCATTACCCGGCCTACCTTGGCAATAGTTATCCTCTCTATGCCCTCATATGAACTAAGGTTCATAACAATTCTTCTCAAACATATGGCAGGTTTTGGCACTTGATAAGCGCTTTCTTGATCCACGCCGTTCGGTGAACCCGACACAACAAGAAAAAGAAGAGGGCATTATACCATTAACAGATTCTTTACCTATAATACCCCAGGTATTTGTTTTAGTCTTGATACATACATCTCCCTTGTACAATATTTAATTGTGGACATTTTTTCCATGATCTTGTGTTGCAAAAAGGAGAAATCGTAAGTAGGTATTACATTTGAATTCTCTTCATTATTGTTGATATTGATTAAAATGGCAGCATATGTTTAAACACTCAAGGAACTATGATACAAGTTGCAAATCTGACTTATGGTACTTGTTTAAAGTACAGGAATAATTTCTTAATTTTTCTAACTCATATTGCTTCAAGTACAGGAATGCTTAACATGTGTACCCTGGTGTTTTCTTTCTGTAATTTAACTGGGATACCATAACTAGCTTCAAACAGAACATTCTAGTTTGCACATTCATTGGTGATGGATCTGGCTTTAGTAAAATTAGAAACATTGTTTATGTAAAGTTCGATAGCTTCGTGCATTTTTTCTAACTACTACCCAGATATCGCATTATTAGTAGATGGTGTGAAAAATGCTTATATTGGTAAAGCTCAGCACATGTATTTTTTTGTGAAACTTAAATTACAATGGTTATCCATAAAAACTACAAGCATATCTTGAAGATTTGGACATTGGAAGGAACAAGAAAAAGGTTGGGATGAGATATTTTTTGGAGCGAGGATATATTAATTGTTTGTGTGACTCATGATGAATACAAGGTGGCCCCTTTTAATAGGAATGACACAGTCCATCATCAATGAAATAATTTCAGAACTACGAAGACCTCCAATACACCTAAGGGAACTGTGTAATGGACCCTTGCTATGTCAAATTCAACTAATAGCTAGATGTCTATGAAAGATATCAAATGAAATAATAAACAACTTTTACTTTGATTTGTGTGATGGATACAAGGCTGCCCCTTTCAATAGGGATGGCACAGACCATGATCAATTAAATGATTTCTGAACTACAAATACCTCAAACAAATAATGAACCTCACAACTATCAGTTAGACGTCTATGAAAGGTATGAAATGGAATAACAAAACGACTTTTAGTTTGATTTGTGTGGTGGTTCTGATACCAGTAATAATTGAGACGACATTCATTGTATTTTCGTTTATTTAGTTGAGCTTCTGCTAATGGGTGAATCACACTTTTTTCATTGTTTCTCTTTCAGTCCTTTGTGACGCACTCTCATCAAGTGGAGGCACTGCGAGGAATTGTTTCTATTCCTGCAAAGTTGGAGTCCACTACTCTTGTTTTCACATACGGTGTTGATCTATTCTACACCCAGCTTGCTCCGTCAAGAACCTATGATTCCCTCACTGACGAATTCAGTTATGCGCTGCTTCTAATCACAATTGCAGTCCTGGTTGGTGCCATTATTGTTACATGGATTTGGTCTGAGAAAAAGGAGTTGAGAGACAAGTGGAGGTGAGAGAGGTCTCAATGTTCTGATGCGGATGAAATTTTGGGCCCTAGTCAGCTTCCTTGTGCTTCCTCTTTTCATTTTAGTGCTAGAGTTCGTTTCATTTTTGACTAGGCCTTTATTTATGTAACCATTTGATAAAAAGCCTATCTGCTGTGAATTGACATACTGCGGAAGCCTTATAGAAAGCCACTTATGCCATTAAAAAGTTTGGAAATGACATCAAAGGATTAGCAGAGCGCAGATGGTGTGAACGGATTGCTTATAATCTGTAAGCTGTACCACTGCAACCAAACTCTTTAGCAGATTGTTGGTATTGTTGTTGATAGAGGCTTTCTGCTTCTCTTGTGTAACATAAAGCTCGTCTTGTTTCAATCATTATACCTTTCTTGACAGAAACTGTATTTCTCTTCCTCTTTACTGTCATCACTCCTGCTGTTAGCTTGTGATAGGCTGGGCTACAAGTTGCTCCTTGTTGTGGTTTGCGCAACCTCAGTTCTCTGGGGCATATCTTATTCTGAAGGTGATGTAGCAACCACATCATTGAACCAATGATGCATATTGCTACTTCCTGATCCGATCGTTCATGTGTTAATGATAGCAGTGGTAAAGTCATGTACTGTTTAAAGTCTCTTACCAAGGTTATCTTTCTATTGAAGTCTGGATGCTGCACCATTGCATATTACTGGTCGCCATGCTCAGATTTTTAAACTTCAATAAAGTGTTGATATGGTACTTCCTGCCTCTGGGTCTGTCAGCGTGAGCCCGTCTAGCTTGTCTCAGGTTATTTCATGTCACGCCCAATCGCGCTTTTGCAACGAACCTAGTAAGGTGAAAGTGGGCTTTCATGTTGCCCCTGCAAAAAATCCCAGGTATGGCATCTCTTTTCTGTGGGGGTAAACTGATAGGGGTCGTGAGCTTGAATCATGGTAATATGGGTATGCTTGCAACGATGGAGCTGTCTCACCGGAGTAGCCTAGCGCTTGCACATGGCGGCAGGGATGAGATGTGAGATGTCAGCCATGATCGGGAGAGATCAGGTAATTAGCGGTGGCTTTTCTGTCCGAAGCAACTGCGAGTAGATGATGGAAGTCGAGCTCTCAGCCAAGGCAGGAGGGGTCGTGTCCATCCATTAGGGCCTATGCTTTTTCTGTGCCCTTTTCCTTCGGGTGCTTCTGCTTCGCATCATCGGATTATTGTTGGCAATGGCAATAGCTCAATAATCGACCCCTCCCCAGAATCAACGGTTTTTGGAAGACCGGTAAATCTGTCACTTGTGCGCTTTGCACCGGTAGTTCTGTCAAATCCTCAGCATCTTTTGCGGCTAGTAGGCCTTTGGACCTGAAGCGTCGTGCATCAGCTAAGTTGTGGTGCCGCTTTACCGTGGGTTCCTTTCCGAGTTGCAGGTACCTGCTGCTGGGTGCACTAGCCAAAGTGGTGGTGGTGTACTATGTGAGGCCTCCTTTTTACCTGATGGAACGGGGCGGGGCTATGGTGGATGGACCAGCACTGTGTTGTGCGGGCGCGGCGAACGCAGCGTGGCGGGTTGCCTGAGCCCGAAATGTGTCAACCGCCGGCACAAGTGAGATGGCCGGGCCTAGCAAGCAGCTAAACCGACCGTGACGAGACGCATGCATTTCCCATCCCGGTGCGAGCTGCGAATGTGACACGGCGAAAGTGCGTGCGTGCTCATCGTGCCGTGACACGCCGCACGAGGTTGGCCGGTAGTGGACTGGTGAGTCCAGGGCGGCGGTTTCCCTGAACGTGCCAGGCCAGAGTGAGCCGCTCCGAAATCGTGCTGTGCCTGAGCACTGGTATGGGATGGAGGTGACGACGGCGATGGCGATGGCGATGGCGATTGGTGTGGTGGCCAGTAAGCTCGCGTCGGGTTATGATGGCCATATTTTCTCCGGGAACAGGCTTTCGCCGGAGGGTCCGTGGCCTCGCTGTCTGCTTGTGTCGGTGGTCACTTCCTTCTGCTAGAAGCGGTAGGAGGAGGATCTTCTCAGCTGAGCCCCCCTGCACCCCCATGGCCATGGCCCATGGGCCACTGATCGAGTACAGGCGCTTGTTGCGTGACTCGCAGTGCTGTTTTGGCCAGCGCACGTCATTTTTCTCCACCGCAAAAACGTGACCCGCACTGCCCGCGTACGTCGTTACGGCCTTATTAGTTCTACTTCTAGCACAAAAACTTTACACCCTATTTCACTAGATGATTGGACAGACTGTATGTAAATTGCAAGATAAGTTTTTAAGTCTAATTAGTCCATGATTTGAAAATGTCATGTTACAGTAAACAAATTTCAACGATAGATTAATTAGGCTTAATAATTTTGTCTCAAGGCTTATAGATGAAAATTATAATTTGTTTTTATTGGAATCTGAACAATCATCCGATGTGATACAGAAAAACTTTACCCTAAAACTAGACGTAAGGTACAGCAAGGCAGATGATGCTTTGCTTTGCCCTTGTTCGTTAGCCCTCCAAAATTTAATTGTCTCAAGTCTTTACACCGAGCCCCTAGATTAGATGTGCATGCACCGTCTATAATGTACTTTCTCTATCCTAAATTATAAGTCATTTAATTTTATTTTACCTCAAGTTTGATTACTCGTCTTATTCAAAAATTTATGCACGTACAATATCATTTGTTGTGTTATATCTTGCTTTATTAATAAAAGTTTTTTTTAGAATACTAATAAAAGTTCTTTAAGAATGCCTTATAATAACTATGTTTGCACAATTGTTTTTAATAATACGAGTGGTTAAGCTTTGGATAAAAAAGTCAAACGACATATAATTAATTTGAAACGAAGGGGAGTAAGTTTGTCGCATCTTTTACCCATCTTTTTCAGTTATCGATGGAGTTTTTTGGTCAAAGGAATAATGAACTCTATTAACCACGTAATTTTGCAAGTGTGTTGAGCTCGACAAATAAGTTTAACACAAGCTTGTTGTGTACTTACGTTGCTTGAAGTTAAGCTAACATGGCCGGGCGCATGTAATTGATCTCTGGCGACAAACTACGTACGAGAAAGGAGTAAATACCCATCAGTTTTTGAATCAAAAGGCAAGAGAAATATTTGAATGGAATTGGTTTCCATATTTTCATCTAGTGGTAGGCCCACTACGAATTTTCCCAATTAGACATTAATATCTATATAATATGTAGAGTGTCACACATCTAAATTTACATTTGAGGTTGGGAAATAAAAAAACACTAAATAACATAAATGATTTGATGATATTTTTTTTAACAAAATTTGTTCAGCTTTAGTTAATTTATTTCCTGTTTAGATAACTAAAAAAGTGGTTTATAAATTAACTTTCTTAGAGTAAATGTGTTGGATTTATGATAGTTACAAGTTGTGCTTTACGAGTGCGAAAATAATTTTAGATGCATTTAGGAATCATCCAATATTTTTTAGATTGTTCGGAACTTTTCCATTTTCCTTAAGAAAAATATAATTTTTGTGCTTTAAAAAAACGTTTTACATGAGTTTTTTTTTTTGAGAAAACAAGAGGGGAAGCCCCTACTGGAATCAATTTTATAGATATAAGTCTGTACAAACGTTTTACATGAGTTGCAAATACTATATAGGGTTCCTTGTGTTCCAATATATCTATGGGATTGTTTACCAAATTTTTGGAAGCTTTAAGAGTATATTTTGTGGCTGAAACAATAATTCTATAGTTCCTAGAATTATTTCATACCCAAAATAAAAATATCCAAAAACCTCATAACCTAAACCTATTCCAACTCGGCTCAAACCCTACATATAATTACATCATCACATTCGTCTCAACACGCTCATTCCAGATTGAGTCTCCGTTTTTGTGGCCTTGTCTCCTATCTCCGTAGATAGTGGTGGAACTAGGGGGGCTAGCAGGGCCCTGGGTGCCCCCCTATTGCAGTAGAAGTTTTTTAAAAAATATCCCTATATCTATTGCAATTTTGTAGCATATTTAGACATCAAAAGCATTAGAAAAGTTTTGTGATTTTTCGTTATAAATACTAATTATATATACAAAAAGCATTAGAAAAGTTGTTGAAATATACGTTTATGTATATATTTATCTCATTTAGGACTGTTATTATATTTGTTCGACCCTTTTAATCAAAGTTGTTGGTTCCGTCACTGTCCGTAGAAGTTTCATCTTTGATGAAACTCCGACGAGTTTTCCCATGAACATGTACGTGCTGGTGAAACCAACACCATCACAATATTCATATGTCGTCGTTCTGTATGGTATCTTTGTTTTTATAAATCCGATACTGTATGACTACGTCTCTTCATTTTCTCTCTTTTTCACCGAGATGTCCACCAAGAATTGTTGCACCTTCAACTTCACCAACGAGGCTCCATGTTCTTTTATTTTATAAAGTTAAAGTTTTACTTGCTCAAATTATATGATAATATTTTAAATAAAACATAACTAGTTTTAATTTAGCTTTAAAATTTAAATATAATTTGAATATCTGAATTAATATCCTTCGCATGGTTTTGTTTGATTAAAAAATGAAACATGTAATCTTATTTGTCCTTTTATATGTAAACCTGTCGATAGCCATATCTTTTTTAGGTGTATCTCAATTTTTTATATTTCTTGTGTTGTACAACCGTAGCTATGAGCCCTATCCTTTAGTATGCTCTCTTTTTGACTTTTTTATTCTATCAACCATAGCTATTAGCCCTATCCTTTAGTACGCGTTTCTAAAGTTTTTCGTTTGATTGGTGGTGTTGTTCTTAGTCATTTTTGTTTTGTCAGCTTGTATGTTGTATGTTTGCTTGTGTTGTGGAGTGCTTTGCTATGAGTAGGGGAGGAGCTGCCCGAGGATGAGAGAATTTGAGCAACCTTTGGGGACAAGTACAATATGAGGCTCCCTTGCACTTATTCACTTACAATGCCACTTTAACCATGTGCCTAGATGTTGTTTAGGTGGTTCTTGTTACATATGGATATGCTTGGTTTCTTAGCCTCCTCCTAGCCTAGTGAGCTGTCCAAACCTATACAGTCTAGGCCTGCTACCAACAAGTAAATCTCTATTTATTTGGTTGCCTACATTGTCTAAGACTGCCTAGAAAATGAATTGTTTGGTTTTCTATATTTGTTTGCATAGAATCCCTTCTTCTTTATCTAGTAAGTTTACCTTCTTTAAGACATTTTGTCGAAGAGGTGGTGGGCGTGCCCAGAGTCCGACTACGAGGTTCACTACTCCTGCTCTAGTGGCAATGTGGCAAGAATGCATGGGAGCTCTGTGCCGAGGGTGCTAAGGAGGGCAACAACCACGTCATCAACATGCGCGATGCATGGGACATCACCAATGAGTTGTAGGGTTTCTTGCTTTGGTGATTGTCAGTAGTTGAGAGAGACATGTGTATGTGGTGAGGGTGAAGGAGCGATGGGCGATGAGGCAAGCGCTGGCTTAAGCCTGGCTATGCGGAAATGCTCACTCCTTCATTTCTAGCAATCCAAGCTTAGAGCTCATGGGTGGATAGCTGGGGCTAGCTAGGAGGCATGTCCAACATACCAAATAGACCTAAGTTGGTCCATGCAGCATGGACAAGGAGGGAGCTAGGGAACACGATTAAAGTTTAAACAAGTTTAAACAAGTTTGATAACTATAGAATAGGAGTTTATTTATATTACATACACTTGAAGTGTGAAATGTCGTATCATTTGAAGCATGGCAAAGGTTCAACAAGAAAGCAAACTAGATGATATTTTGTATTGTGTTGAAAGGAAATTTGAAATGAAAGACACAATGCTGTATTGTTGTAAGATAAGCAAGTTAAAAAAGACAATAATGCAAACAAAATTGATGAAATGACTTATATATTATGGAATGTCTTTGTGCATGAAAGAAAGCATATTTGAGAAGATTATATGATACATGAAGTCTTGCATAAGGAATGGTCTCATTTAGAATGCTTTCTCAGGGAAACCAATATTGATAATTCAAAATAGCGAGTGAAACAGAGCAAGCCAACTCTCGAGCACTTGTCGACCTCGTGATTCATATTTGTAACCTTTAGAACATTGGTTCTAGACAACTAGGAGTCGTTAGAGAGGAACCAATACTTGTGGTGTGCCTCAAAGTTTGTGAAGCTCTGATCAAACCACCACAAGGCAAGTAATCAATTTTAGTGGTATGAAGGAGAGTGGTTGGAAGAGACCTGGGAAGAGACCTGGCTAGAGTAGACCTTTGTTGGGTCACTTACAACTTTCCCAATGGAGGCGTATGACTCATGTGGAGGCCAAAACTTCAGTAAAACAAATATCATATTCCGCTGCATTTAAATTGATATATTTGTGTGTGTCAATCTATTCAAGTCATGTTTGTCCATGCAAGAAATCACCATATTACATTTATTGCACAACCACTACAACAAAGGATTGAAGTTGAAATTGAAAAAGAACAAGTTTTCGGTTTGGCCCGTCAAAAACTAAACTTTCTTTTTATTGTATTCAATAATTTGTTTCATAGGTATTTAGCTCCTAGGTTTATTTAATAACCTTTATATAGTCAATGTATCACTTTATAGGAGTTTATTACTCTGATCTGGAAATCCCAAGTATTAGGACATACCCTCTCTAACAACTTCCGGATATTAAGTTGTAAATTTTCATATTAGCGTATTCACCCCCCTCTAGGTGACATCGTTGATCCTTTTGGTATAAAAGCTTGGACTCACTACAAGCATCACTGCCATGAGAAAGGATATCGATGCCTACTGAGTTGGAGTCGGTGTTTATCGAAAATGATGGTTCGAACTTTGTACCTTGGTCAATTCATGTACTTGATACCTTTAAGACTTTTAGTCCTCATGTTGAGTATATTGTGGTTGCAGGCATCCCTCTTCCTACAGTTAATTGGTGCAGCTATAAAAAAGTATGAAAAGAGTAGAGAGATGAGTATTGAATTGCATTGAATTTCAATACTTATATCTTTGGCAATGGCAAAGAGTAGAGAGATGAGTATTGAATTGCATTGAATTTCAATACTAAAGTATCTTGTATATAAGTAGTTAAAGAATGGTCTGGTGGGTATTCTTGAGAAGAAGAGGAAATGTCATGATTCTAGAGCAACTAGAGGCGCGTTGCTTTGGAAACTACTAATTTTTCATACAATTACTTATGAATAGATTAATTTTTATAAATGTTATTGGATAGTGTGGCATGCTGATGTGGAAACACTAAATGCATGCTAATGAAATATGTATCCTAGTGACATGGATATCATCATTGCATGTGGTAGTAAACTTGAATTGGACGCGATAGTGAACTACTAAGGTAGTATATAAGTTGCATGTCGAGAGAAATTGCTAGTGGGGTTAGCTTTATAGGAGTGTATAGATGATCTTAGAAAGTTGTGAAGATCAGGGATCAATGTTCTTTCTTGTCCTCTGTATTATTAATTGTTAATCAGTTTGTTTACTTGCTCTGGATATGTTGACATGGATACTTACATGGAAGAACAAAGAAGAGTACCATAATTGAAATATCCAGGACGTGGCAGATTTCGAGACTCCGAACATGCTGTTTAAAAAAAAAAAATACTACGAAATCACACACACACGCACACACGCACAATCTTTGACATATTACTGATCATCTTTTGGAAAGTTCCTTGGCAAGAATCCCGACGTTAGCTAAAAAAACATAAATTAATATTTGACTTCTCCATTAACCTGCCGAATTAATTATTCTAACTGCAAATATCATGTCTACATTTTTCACTCACATCCCATCAAATAATTCCATTCTAGATTACTCTTTAGGCTGCATTTAGTTTGGAAACTTTGGAAATTTTGCAACTGTAGCACTTTCTTTTGTATTTGATAACTTTTGTCTAAACATGGCCTAACTAGACTCAAAAGATTCATCTCAAGATTTAAACATGCAACATCTGCTACTTTATTTAATGTTTCATTCATATGTAAAAGGATAATAGATGCGATAGGAATCTGAAAATTTTTGATGAACTAAACAGGGTCTTAGTCTACATAGCAGATGCCTCACCACTTGTTCATATTTAACGCTGATGATCCAGGCTTGTTGGAACCTAGGTCATAGGGTGGGGGCCGGGCACGCCATTGTGGTGCAAAAGTTGTTGCTTGTCAGTCAAAGTACAGTGCAAATCAGATCTTTCTCACTATCTCCTCTCTTTGTTTTCCTTTACACAGCCCTCAGTTTTTTTTCCTTTTTGTTCAGTGCTTTTCTGGTTTCACATAAAAAACTGCTCCACTACCTGTAACACACTAACTAGCTCATCTCCTAGATGAGATGATGGTCTACAAATATTCCAGTCCCATTACAATAATTGTCTCCCAGCATTTGAGCTAGAATATTTCTTCTCGATTGCATCTACTGATCTGGTTGCATAGAGAAAAATATGCCGAGTTTATCTGAAAGTTTAGCCATGATTCCATGGCAAATAATGCAGCCGGAGACTTGATAAAATGAGCGTTAATCTTTTGAAAGGAACCTCACCTTCTTACCGTCTCTAATCACTAGAGAAAAGAGCTCTACGCTGAAGTCTCGATTTTTTTTACAGGCGGTTTTGGTTATTGGACGCCAGTAAAAATGAATCGATGAACCCCATAGAACGAACCACCAGTAGAAATCGATTTGTACAGGCGGTTTTCATTACCAACCGCTGGTACAAATAAATTTGAATTTAATTTTTTTCTAGTTTTGTAAATGACCTCGGATGAAGAAACTGTCTAAATAAAAGTTGTAGATCTTGAAAAGTTATGAAAGTTTATAGTTAACAACTTTATCATTGAATTCATCCTGGTAACGAAAAATACCTTTGAATTTTCGAAATTTAAAATTCAAATTTTGCAAAAGACCTTGGATGGAGAAACTATCTAAATGAAAGTTATAGATCTCGAAAAGTTACGTGACTTTGTACTTGGTAACTTTTTTATTTTAATTCGTTTAGGGCCTCAAACAGTCGATTTTCCACTGATTAATATGTGGGGAACCAAACTCTACTATTATCACATGTGATGTTGTGGGGCAGTATTAAGTCAGGATACGCGCGGAGCCGAGGTTGCGGGTTCGAATCCCACCAGCTATTTAGTGAGCGAATTTTACGCGAAAAATACAGCGACTTGCGCTGGCGAGTCTCTTTCCGGATTTAAATATTTTTTCCTGTTATTTTGAAAACCTAATTTTCGAAAAATCATTAGTACTGGCGGTTTCGTTAAGAAAACCGCCAGTATAGACTTCATTTGTACTGGCGGTTCACAAGCAACCGCATGTACAAACGCTTATTTGTACTGGTCCCTAACACTGGCGGTTCCAAAAAACGTCAGTATAAATGCCTCTACAGCCGCCAATGCTGAGCTTTTCTGTAGTAGTGAATGTATTAAGCTAGAGGTCTGTAACACCCTTGGTGTTACGATAACTAAAACCTGTCATGTCATCATGATTGCATGCAAATCATCTCGCATAAACCCATTATTGCCGTGCATCACTAAAATAATTTTTATTTCCACTTGTGGTTGTGCATTGGTGATTTAGAGTGTTTATTATATAAATGTTGGTATTGGTGTATAATTACCTAAATCCAATTAGAAAATAAAAAGAAAATTATTTATGAACCCTACGTCGGACCAAAAACCCTAATTTAAAAACTAAAAAGAATTAGGTGTTAGGTATTAAACAAAAGTTGTAAATCTTTAAAAACTGAGCAACTTCTATTTTGGGCAATTTTGAAGTTATTAAAATTAATTTCAAATAAAACCTCAATTCATGATTTAAAGTTTAGAGTTAAAACTCAATTTCAAAAACTAAAAAGAATCTGATGAAAGTGATTTAATAAAAATCTTAGCTCTTTTAAAATAGGACAACTTTCATTTTTGGAGGTTTTAAAGTTTACTAGTGAAAATTTAAAGTAAACCCCAATTAGTGTTTGTTTATTTGAATTTAAAATACCATTTTAAAAACCATCAAGAATTCGGGCAAACTCCTTTAACAAAAGTTGTAAGGATTTTCAAGTGGAATAACTTTTGTATTTGTAGATTTTGAAGTTATACATTGAAAATGTAAATTAAACTCAAAATAGTGTTTTAAAATTTAAATTTGAAATGTTATTTCAAAAACTATGAAGAGTCTGACAAAACCTATTTACTAAAAGTTGTAGGACTTGTTAAATAGAACAAATTTTATTTTTATAGAATTCCAAGTTGTTTAAAAAAGTTTTGAGAATTTAAATGAAATGTTGGCGACTTTCAAAAGGCTTATTTACCCCCATTTAAATTATTCAAAATTTCAAACTTCTTCCAAAACAAAAGTTGTCCAGTTTAAATTGTTCCACAATTCTTATTTTGGGAATTTTTTGGGTTTATATGTAAAACAAAAAGTAATTGAGTGAAACATGACTATGAGTCAGACATTGCTATAGTGCGCTACAGGGGGGGTGGTCCGGCTCTCGCCCTGCTCGCGTGCAGGTGCGCGTCCGCGCGCCGGCCGCCGGCGCTACCCAGGGCCGGCCGGCCGCGTGTCGTCGACAGGGCCGGGTCCATGTGGGTCACCTACAAGTCGCGCACCCTTCTTAGACACATATATATATGCCATGAGCTCGTCGGTCATCTCCGGTGAGCTTCCTGCTCCAACCAAATTCACGCGGCTCGGACCACCACAAGCCTCTCTATTTTGCAGCTAGTGAGTTCATTTCCTTATGCGTTGTTTGAGCCCGTTAGTGACCCCTATCGTCACCAAAATCAGCTTCACGATGTCGTTCGTCCCCGCGTTCGGTCGGAGCGCCGCCGTGTTCGGTTTTGTCGCGACGATCTAACTCCGTTCCTTCTCCGCCTCAACCAACCTGAGCCCCGTCATTTGGTGAGTGCCTTGATGCTCTAGGAGTAGCTTCGGTCCGTGCCCGTCGGAACGTGGCTCACCGCCGCTCCTGCCCACGGCCGTCCGCCATGGGCGGGCACAAGCTCGTTAGGGTCCCTAGCTTGTTAGTTAAACCTTGGGAATCATGCAGGAGGCGCGGTGGTGCACCCGTATGCCCACACCCTCACCGGGGAACCGCCGCCGGCGAGCCCATGGCTGGGGGTCGCGCGCGCACGGGATCGGCCCGTCGCAAAGAGGAAGAAGGAGGGAGAGAGGGGGTGTGGCCGAGTTGGGCCTAAATGGGCCGACTGAGGCCGGCTCTTTGGTTCAGGAAGGACTGGGAGAGGGGCAGGAGGGGTTGGGTCGTGAGGCAGTGGGCCGGCCTGCTAGCTCGGGTCCAGCGGAGTGAGGTTCCTTTTTCATTTTTCTGGAAAGATAAATAGTACCAAACTTTGTTATTTTTGTAAAGCAATATTTAGAGCTCCAAAAATGATGCAAATATTTTTATGTACTCTCTGCAGTGTGGGGTGTTTTATAAAAATACTAAATCATAAATTTGAATGCTTTCTGCTGAACTAAAAATCTGCCTTTTTATTCATAAATGGAAATTCTAAGAATTTTAATAAATTCTATATTGATCCAAAAATCGTGAGAAATTATTTTGGCACTGTTTTAAGGCAATATCTATCTATTGGCAAAGTTTGGGCTCAAATAAAAATAGTTTACTTATTTACTATTTAATGCTCTATTAATCAATTAATAAATAAATAGAAACTCTAGCCATTTGAGGTTTTGTGTGGCTTTTGGATTGAGCGATATCCCTGGGCCGTTAACTTGAGATGATCCTTGACACCTTAATTAGTGTTTGGGTTCTTAAATAAATTGTTAAAAAGGAACATTAATAATTTATGTTATTAATATATGATGATAGGATTTAATAATTTGTTTAAGCGAGGGCTTGATAGTGTTCTAGGAAAAACTAACTCGACTTTCCACGATTGTTAAAATGGTCAATAAACTAAAGTAGCTAATACTCAAATAGTAATTAGCTTCATTGGTTTGCAACTTTATCGTAAAAGGAAAGTTGTACGCAACTTTTTGAATCAAGTTTACTTTTAATTTAGTGCATCTCATGCATCATGGCATGCATATTATCATGTTAAGCATTGTATTATTATTACGTGTAGTGATCGGGTTTTCGAAGAAGTCGTTTGATTCTTATCGACGGAAGGATTATTCATCAGGAGAAGTCAAGCGGGTTTTCTCTGGTATTTCGAAGAAGTGACATACCTGCAACACAGGCAAGCCCTGGTGCATTTAGCCCCTTTCTTATGATTTGAAAAATATTTATAACTTGAGTTGATCCACTGCATTAAGTTGATAGGAGTTGATTGATAACCCAATTGATGCATTACCATCCTTGACCACTGAATATCCGTAAACCCATTTTATTAAATATTTGAAAATGCTTAGCCCTGCTTATATAAAATAGATTTGCATAAAATACTATTTTGAGCTATGGTGATATATGTTATTGATTAAATCATGAAAAGGGTAATGGTAATATTATCGTTCGACGGCTGTGCATCTGATCAGTACACTGTCGTCGACGGGAAGGGATTTCCTACTCGGTGATCGTACCTTGGGTAGAGTCCCAACATAATGTCACCGACGGAAAAGAGATTTGAAAACCGATGGGCATTTGTACTTGGGTTAGAGTCCCAATGCAATATCGTCAGCGAAAAGGAAAATAGGGACCATTTGTTGTAGGCCTGTTGGATCAAGACTTTGCAACTAGTCACATACTCCGGGAAGCCCTATCTCCGGTGGCTCCTTTGTTTGAACTGACAACCACGCACTGGGAGTGGAGAGATGGCGAGAGTAGCGTGTACCCTCGTGGCCGACGTGTCTGAAGACGAGAGGAATACTGTGCTCTCGGGTGGCGCAGGACCGGTTCAGGGATAGAAAAGCCGTGGTAGATGGGGTTGGCATATGCAAGCTTAGGTGCTACATATGCAGTGTGGATAGGGATTCCCAGCTGGGTACTAATCGATTCGAATCGTCGTTGCTCCACGGTTATGGAGACTTGATCCTCCGACCACTCAGCGAAGAGTGGTTCGGAACTAGGATATTTTTGAGAATGAATAAGTAATTGAAATTGAAGGATATATGTGAAAGAATTGAGAACTATGTATATTGATTATAATAATATTGAGTAAAATATTGAACGAAGGATTAGTAATGCTTTTTTTTCGTAAAATACTTTGACTCTTACTAAAGCCTTATCTTGACTCCCCTCAGCCTGCGTTCCTGAGTCTCATTCCTTTTTCTTAGTCGGGCAAGTCTTGCGGAGTACCCCAGTACTCAGGGTTTGTTAACTCATGTTGCAGGTGAATTAAGTGTATAGTTCTGCGTTGGATCATGCCGGTCAATGGATCGTGCATGGACGGAGGTGTGTTTATGATACACACCCTTGGGCAGGGTGTCTAGTTGTATACAGCTACTCCACTACGAAACTCTGGTTTGGGAATAATATAACTTAGGTTTGTAAATCTATGTTTATGTAATACTTCCGCACTCTTCACTCTGATTTATATTATTTGTGTAAACTGTTGTAATATTTGCAAGGTCTTTACAATGAGATCCTCGGGTGTATTTGGTTTTCCGAGGGAACCCGGCAGGCCACCTAGGTCAAGGGGAACTCGTGCGTACTGATCGTGGGTCCTTAGGGACGATGGTGGTGCACGTGGGCCCTATGATTAAGGCGGTTCTGTCACAAGTGGTAACAGAGCATTTCATTGTAAAGTACTTACAGTATTACTTTATGAAAACTTCAAAATGGTTTCGAATGAATAAAATCAATGGGGTAGTTTGGTTCGAGTTGTTTCTGAACTTTCCTCATTCATTCTATAGCATCTTTCCTCGATTATTTCTATAGGTTTGTAGTAAAATTTTAGACTTTATAGTGGACTAGCACTTTAAGTATGCCCTATGTTATAAAACATTGAGTGCATGTCACTCTAGTAATTAATTTACTTGGAATAATACGTATATGTTAGAGTATTCTGATTTGCGTTGGAACGCTCATGCATCAAGACATTACAACTATTAATAATTCCCCCGATATGAAGTATATTTATATTTTCAAAAACTAAAACTTAATTCAAAAGGTATTTTATTAAAAATAAAATTCCTACCTTTCTTCTAAACCAATGGATCCACAAGACCCTGCTACTGGAATTGACAACTGCCTGACCATGTTTAGAACCCCTACAGGGATGTGGCAATCACCGCAGGGAGTAGGTTACTTAGGACCACTAAAGTATTTTTAGTCCCGCACTGTTCTCCTTGGTCGGTCTGTGTCCCTACAGATCCTAGCCAGAGCATTAATAATGGATCAACTACAACTTTACTTTTGAAAACTTCAAAAAAAATTTATAAATTAAAATGTTTGAAGAAAGCAAATTTAAAAATGATTCTTCTAGCCTCTTTTGTGCTTGCTGAAAGATCTGGTGATGATTTCTGACAACTCAAGTCGAAGACACGCAAGAGTCCCCAGCTCTTCTTTAGAGGGTCAGTGAAGAATCAAAAATTTCTCCAAAATTGTTCTGTATAACGTTTCTCATTCTCTCTTTGAATTAGGGTAAAGATGGTATATAAAGTGTTACCCTATATATAGCTAAGTTTCACTAACATTGAGAATCATAACATCTATATGAGATTAAAATATTTAAATTCTCCCTTACATTCAAGCATAGCTGTTGTTTAGTGTGTCGGTTTTCAACATAGATAGCAACTTGATTTGTTAAAACAAATACTTCCAAAATGGGGTATTCACTATTCTTGCAAAATGGGAGTGATGCTTTGATTCGAAAACTAAACCATTCAAACCAAGTTTTGAAAATTGTTTATGAAAGTAAGACATTCAAAAGGGTTTTGTTTCAAAACTCGTATTGATTTTAAAATTATTTTCAAACTGTTCCGATTCTAAAGCCTCACAAAAACGCTTTCCAATTTCCAAATAAGGTTTCAATTCCATCATCTTGAAAGGTTCTTGGCAATTTTGCAACGTTTTCTGCGAAACGGTTCCAACTCTGCATACCACCAATTTAAAATACTTTTAACCAAAACTCCAATGCAAAGAGATTATGAAACGACTCAATTTCTGAAATTCTTGCTTTCAAAAGTCGCCAATACCTGAGGACTTCAAAAGAACGATCCTCTAAGTCATTTAAAAATAATTGTTCAAAAGGCTCTTTTTCCTTCTCTTGCTTGGAATATCAAACTGATGCTGGTACCTCGATGGGATAAGTCGTTCCCGACCTACGGTACCGCTACGAAACTTGAGGCCCCATGTGTGATGCATCCACATGGCTTGCCGCCGAGTGTATGCGGGTATCGTGGTATGATCGTGACCGCTCTCAAATGGTACTGGGCAGAACTGAATTTCCATGTAGGCTCTGTTAAAAATCTTCTTACAAAGGAAAAATCGAGTTCATTGAAAAGTTACACGTTGCATATCAAGTTTTTGTTAGTTTTTAGTAATCTTCGCTCCATAGGTTCCTAGTCCTTGGGGAACTTCTGGATGCACTCATTTACTATGCCAACTCCCTACAAAACTTTGGCTAATCCTTGATTTCTTAAACCCATTCATGAGTAAATTCTTACCTTCTACTCTCAAGACACTGCTATTTTCCTGAAAGCTATTGTAGTTGTAGTCTATGGGATATCATGATCCATGACCATGATGCAGCGTCAAAATCTGGGGTCTCTTACGGCTCACGACCATAGGTAATTACTGCTGGACGATCGCTGTTATCAGGGTTAATGGTCATGATCCTAGCCTGCAATTAATGTGTTTTCACTCTCTTTCAAATACCTTTTATAAAATTCATATCCATATTTCTTCATGAATTTCAAAATTCTTTTGCTCTTTATAACTATATTAAAACTTACTTCGAGAATTCACATCTGATCTCTCCGAGTTCTCAAAATTCTTTATCCTTGCAATCATCTTAATCTCATCTGATAAAATAATGGGAACCGATTTGGAAAAGCGTACCTAAGATCCAACCACTTGGAAATGGTATCTGCGATCCGCTGAGGATTCCCTGTTGTTTTATGGATTCTTGATTATTTATAAATATCTTGAATTCTATTTTGAAAATTTACTTCTTCGGAAACTTCGAGATGCACTCGAATTTATCCCACTACCTCATCCAAAAACTTGGTCCTAGTCCTTGATTTTCCACCAGTGAATGTGTCATGCCCTGATTCAGCACATACCACTCCCTTAAATTCA
Organism: Eremochloa ophiuroides; assembly: GCA_038502445.1. Classification (NCBI taxonomy): domain Eukaryota; kingdom Viridiplantae; phylum Streptophyta; class Magnoliopsida; order Poales; family Poaceae; genus Eremochloa; species Eremochloa ophiuroides. The sequence continues at coordinate 28,292,858 of JAHLJS010000008.1, forward strand.
ATAGGTTATTCGAGAGTCTTTATGGTTGTGCCCTATAGTGGTGCCATGATCTGAGACCACGGTGCCGCATCGAAACCTAGGGTCTCTTGCGTGCCATGGCCGCACAGGATACTACTAGGCACGTGCTGGTATCAAGGTTTAAGGTTGTGATCTACTATACCTTCATGACTAATAAGCTCTATTCCGTTTGCTATGGTGTAACATGATCTACGATTGCGATACAATATAGCAACCCGGAATCTCATGTAACTCACAACCGCATGAGGTTTTGAAAAGGGTATATGCTCGTATCAAGGCCTGCGGTCATCTTCCATCATAGCCGCAATCAATATACCTTCTCTCTTTTACTAAGGTTACATTAATTGTGTTCTACAATGGTATCTCGACCCGTGACTATGGTGCCGTGTCAAAAACTGGAATCTTCTGTGGACTGCAGCCGCATAAGATCTTACTAGGGCACACACTGGTATCGTAGTCGGTGTTCCTGAACCATTATAGCTCACAATTAATGTACTCTCACTCTCCCTGAAACTACCCTTAAATGATCTTCCTCGTAAAGGTATTTTGAAGAGTAAAAGTTAAAGCTTTTAGTGTTGAGAGACAACTGATTAGGTCAAATAAGAATTTTTATTATAACCATTAGGAATAGAAGTGTGGGCTAGTAGTTTATCAACCCAAGCGTCTGAACACTTGTCATCTGCACAGAATGTAGTTCATGTATCGCCACTTGAGAAGTCTTCAAATACCAGATCGAGTTATTGGCTTGGCAGGAGATGAATTGAACTAGATCTGACACACTCCGAATATCCAGTGTGAGTCATAAACCAAACAGAGATCGTGTTACTCAAAGGACTTCAACAGGATGATGCACAAGTACCTTGGAATCAGTCTTCAGGAGAAGAAGCTACTCGAGAGATCAGAGAATTTCTCATCTGAAAACTTTCCTAAGTTCCTTGCTACCATTTAAAAATAATTTATCCCTTTCAAGTCTTACAAAATATAAAACCCCTACTTGCTTTATAGTCAAGTTTTAAAAAAATGTTTACTTGACATGTTTTCTTTTCCATTACTAAACTTAAGGCTTTAGCCACATCTTAAATCTCGAGACGAGATTTATTTTAAGGGGGAAGGATGTAACACCCCTGGTGTTATGATAACTAAAACCTGCCATGTCATCATGATTGCATGCAAATCATCTCGCATAAACTCATTATTACTGTGCATCACTAAAATAATTTTTATTTCCAATTTTGGTTGTGCATAGGTGATTTAGAGTGTTTATTATATAAATGTTGGTATTGGTGTATAATTACCTAAATCCAATTAGAGAATAAAAAGAAAATTATTTATGAACCCTACGTCAGACCCGAAACCGTAATTTAAAAACTAAAAGGAATTAGGTATTGGGTCTTAAACAAAAGTTGTAAATATTTAAAAGTTGAGCAACTTCTATTTTGGGCAATTTTGAAGTTATTAAGAATAATTTCAAATAAAACCTCAATTCATGCTTTAAAGTTTAGAGTTGAAACTCAATTTCAAAAACTAAAACAAATTTGATGAAAGTGATTTTATAAAAATCATAGATCTTTTAAAATGGGACAACTTTCATTTTTGGAGGTTTTGAAGTTTACAAGTGGAAATTTAAACTAAACCCCAATTAGTGTTTGTTTATTTGAATTTAAAATGCCATTTTAAAAACTATCAAGAATTTGGGCAAACTCCTTTAATAAAAGTTGTAAGGCTTTTCAAGTGGAACAACTTTTGTATTTGGAGATTTTGATGTTATACATTGGAAATGTAAATTAACCTCAAAACAGTGTTTTAAAATTTAAATTTGAAATGCTATTTCAAAAACTATGGAGAATCTGACAAAACCCATTAATTGAAAGTTGTAGACCTTGTTAAATAGAACAACTTTTATTTTTGCAGAATTCCAAGTTGTTGAGAAAAGTTTTGAGAATTTAAATGAATTGCAAGTTACTTTCAAAAGGCTTATTTACCCGCTTTTAAATTATTCAAAAATTATTCAAAATTTCAAACTTCTTCCAAAAAAAGTTGTCCAATTTAAATTGCTCCACAATTCTTATTTTGGGAATTTTTCAAGTTTATATGTAAAACAAAAAGTAATTGAGTGAAACATGACTATGGGTCAGACATTGCTACAGTGCGCTACAGGGGGGTGGTCCGGCTCTCGGCCTGCTCGCGTGCAGGTGCGCGTGTGCGGGCCGGCCGCCGGCGCCGCCCGGGGCTGGCCAGCCGCGTGTCATCAACAGGGCCGGATCCGTGGGGGTCACCTACAAGTCGCGCACCCTTCTTAGACACATATGTATATGACATGAGCTCGTCGTTGTTCTTTTCTTCCTCCTCGGTCATCTTCGGTGAGCTTCCTGCTCCGACCAAATTCGCGCGGCCCGGACCACCACAAGCCTCTCCATCTTGCAGCTAGTGAGTTCATTTCCTTGCGCGTTGTTTGAGCCCGTTGTTGACGGTGGATATACCATAAAATTCCACACTCAAACACCGTCAATAGGCCTCGGATTCAAGGGAGAATAAACATAACATGAACATATTTTATCAGTAACTAGTTCCACTTGTACTCTTAGCTTGTGAATGCAGGAAAGATCAAACAGGCCATAAAACATCAAGATAAGGTGCACAACATCACATAGAAGTGAAGAGAGCTCAGGGTGGGCCCATGTGTGGGTCGGTCGACCCCACCATGGGGCCCACCTGGCTCTGGTGACATGGCACGATCCTCGTGACACTCCACTTAGCTCATTTCAACCCTCAGATCAACATGTGTTTCTATTCAACGGTGGAGAATCAAAGCACAAGGATCAAGGGATAAATCAACATGACAAACACGCAGCAAAGGTGGAACCACACCCTGTGACAGATGGGGACAGCTTCTAGAAGGACCTGGTTGGGCCCACCTGTCATATGGGGGTCGGCCGACCTCCCTGGTGCCCAGCCAGGTCGGTTGGCCTCCACCGCCTTCCTACATGATTCCCACTTGATGGATTCACCAACGCCGTCCATCTTGAGGCAGTTCAAGGTCAGTTCATCAAAGGGAGGAGAGGAAAGGAGCACACGGATCGCTGACGTGGCATGCCTCCATTCTCCCCCTATAAATAGAGGCTGCCATCACCCTCTTCAAGACACACAAGTTACAAAAGAGACAAGAGAAGCTCCATTCTTTAGTAGTAGTATTAGTCTAGTGTGGGAGTTAGAGTCAAGTCGAGCTACGCTCGAGGTCTCCGGAGTCATCTGCTGGAGAGTCTGGTATAGCTCTTGTACCTTTCATTCTGTAAGACTTTGCTTTTATCAATATATTATCTTTACTTTACTTTAGTAAGTCTTTACTTAGTGTTTTACTATTCATTATAGTATTGTTGTGTCTTGTCTTGCCTTATAGTTAATTTACACTAGATTGTGATCCAGTAACCAGCTCACGTGTGTAGTTTATTGCCAGTCATAGGGTGCTTTAGCTGTTTGATACCCAGCTAAAGTAGTGAGAATTAGTGTAAGCGTGATGCTTAGGCTAGATCTTACCCTTAAATGCCGCTTGTCGCACGGATTGTTAGTGGGTGCTAGCAGGTGGTGACAGCCCTGTCTAGTCTTAGTATCCCTCCACGTACTTTAGGCAAGTTCTTAAAAGGTAGGCTCCCATAAGAGCGTAGGCGCTTCGGGTAGAGGTTATATCCTCTTTTGTTTCGCACTACCCCCTACACACCGGAAGTAAGATAGCTGTCTTAGTGTAATTCATCCATTTGATAAGATAGTTCACAAGAGTAAAGTAAGAATCATAGGAGTCTTATACTCACTCGTTTTTCTTCCACCTATCTATACTCTACTAGTTATCCTTAGTTATCCTAAACCTTGTCGTGTCTTTGTGTCATTACCCTTTCCTCTATTTATCGATTTACCCTCCTATCACTAATTGATACTAAGTTGCTATAGACTTAAGGATCTCTCTCTTTTATTAATTATTCCTAACAACCGCTTTCCCTTGGGATAAAATAAATAACGATACCTTGAAATACTCCCGGGTGAAGTGTTACAGCGGTATATTCTGTGCGCTTGCGGAATTATCCAATAGACATAAGAAATACCCCTCAAGGCACTTTTGGCGTCGTTATTAGAGATAGCCTAACACCCTGTCTCTGGTGGTTGCACTAAGAAGTGTCAACAAGCATTTCTGGCGCTGTTGCCGGGGAAAACATCAGTCTAGGAATATTAATAAAATTAAATCCGGAGTCTACTATCAACTTAGTTATCGATTAGTGTTAGGGGCTTACCCCTGTCTGTGTTTCTCGTTATCGTGAAGCTAAACAGTGCATGAGCGGTTTCCAATTGCCGTCAAATTTTGTTGAAGATCCTGAGCAATTGTTGAGGAGAACTAGACGCCGTCAAGTCATCTCAAACCTGAATCTGTTCGAGGAAAGAGACTCCGCACTATCAATCAAGGAAGCTATGGCCGAAAAGACTATCTCTGAGTTCTCTGCACCGTCAGCTGACAACATTGCCACCGGTCCGCAGCTCAACTTGGGGGATGCTACCTTTGAGCTTAAGCCAGCACTTATCAACATGGTGCAAGCCAACCCGTTCTATGGGAAGCCGCATGAAGACGCTAATGCCCATCTCTAGCACTTCTTGGAGGTGTGTGGTACCTTCATGTTGATGGTGGATAACGTCAACTTTTATTAGAACTTTAGACACCAAAGGATACATGAATACACACTAGTCTAGGGTTTTAACTGACAGTTTCCATGAGTTTTGCATGTTCTGTATTTTCCAAGGGCTATCTCAGAAAAGCATAAAAGAAGGGTTAAAGAGCATGATTACCACGTAACATAACCGCCAAGGAAATATCATCACGAGAACATTAGAATCATCTGGAACACACCCGAAGCACCAGGGCCTGAGACCCACCAGGGTGGGGACGGCCGGCGCTAGGGTAGGGCCGGCCGGCGCCCCCCCACTAGGGTTTCAGCCTATCTTTTGGAGTCTTCTTCTGCCACCTTTGGGGAGTCATCTCGGCCCTTATTTCAAGTCGGTTTGATCCTACGGCGTACGTGCATCCCACCGGGCTATAAATAGAGGGGCAGACCCCCCTGGAGGCATCAACCCATCATTCATTCACAGTTCATAGTTCTAACCTAGTTAGATTAGAGAGTAGAGGAGTACTAGTTCTTCGGTGGATTTGGAGCCCCGGCGTGTGTCTGGAGCACGAAGTTCGGTATAATTCTAGTTCTTTCTCTATTATTGTATTCTTCATTATGATTAGGGAAACATTGTTCTTAATAGTTCATATGTTCTTGATTACAATAGTTTTTGTCTACTTTGATTATATGTCTAGTATAGTTGGTTTGATCTTATTGAATTCATGTAATTGCTCTTATAGCGTTTATTCATGCGTACGATGGATAGATGATGAACGATATGTAGACGTGGTGTATAGGTATTTTGTTTATCTGCGAGTGCACCCTGATGTGCTGGGTCGTGTGGTAGATCGCGTAGGTGACAGCTGCGTTGAGTCCGCTGTTGTCCACCCCCCGTATATAGGCCAACAGGCACGGTCGCGAAGTTGGTGATGACCCTGTTTCACACCTTTCCTAGATGATGCCCTTTGCATGTGATCATGATATAGGATTAGTCTAACAATGATTGCTAGATGTAATTGCACTAATTAGAGTTATTCATTGATGTAGTTATAGAATTACCTTTGATATTAATTCCTTAGTTTATCCATTGGATAGCTATTACTATGACTAGAGAAGTGCTCTGATGATTATCTTTTATTTATGATGCTTGATCATACTTATCACCTTTATCTTTATTTACCTTGTGACCTCTGCCTGTTATGAGTAGAGTAGATGACAATGGTAATGTCACTTATCCATTGTATACCATCACTATCAATATAATAGATTGTAGTTTATTCTTAGTCCTTTCCAGTGGTATAAATATAAATCGACAACCTATTAGAACTCCCTAGGTAAAATGCTACAATGTTATAATTATCTGTCCGCTTGCAGAACTGATCTTAGTTTATATTATTTATATTTATTTCTGCCTTGTCACATAGATTAATATATGAAACCTTTATTTATTCTTAGCATTATTAATTAGGGATGACAACCTAGTTCTTGCATAAGAATGTTGGTAATAGAAAAGTGGCTAGTTGCTAATGACAAGTTAATTAATTAACATTCATCTTCTAATCTCGCCTCTCGCATTAAAAGTTATATAGTTATATTTGGCGACGTTAGTAGATGTCAACAAGCATTTTTGGCGCCGTTGCCGGGGAAGGCACATAAACTTAGGAAATATTGATAGCATATGTATACATAATGGATAAGATTGTATTACCGATTGATCTCTAAGTCAAACAGGTACACCCTTGTATTTTTATCATTTGCTTATCTTATGCAGGGTCATGAATGAATAGTTTTTCTCTTCCAAATAATTATATTGACGATCTAGAGAAACTCCTGAGAAGAAAGAAGTTTGTAGAGACGAGGGAAGATCCCGAATCACTATAAAAAACACCCATCGTTTCTCGAGCTAGTTTATCAAAGGAGCCAGCTCCAACATTGGAAGAAGAACACTTAGGAGAAGATTTATCTCCTGTGTTTGAAGACATGGCTGAGAAGACGCTGCGCGAGTTCTCTGCCCCAACAACAGAAAACATCTGGACTAGACCAGCTGTCAACACGGGGGAGAATGGATTCGAGCTCAAGCCTGCTCTTATCACCATGGTTCAAGCCAGCCAGTTTTGTGGAAAAGCTCATGAAGATGCAAGTGCACACTTACAACACTTTTTAGAGATTTGCAGCACCTTCATGATTAGAGGAGTACCAAGAGATGCTATTTTACTCCTTCTTTTCCCATTTTCACTTTTGGGGAAAGCTAAGCAGTGGTTGTACGCCAACAAAGACAAGAACACTACATGGGACCGATGCTCAACTGCTTTCCTGGCAAAGTTCTTTCCTACAGGCAAGACAAATGCTCTGCGTGGGAAATCTCAAATTTTCAACAGCAACATGATGAATCATTCACTGAAGCATGGGAGAGATTCCAAGATTACATTGAAGACTGTCCTCATCATGGGATAGAGGATTGGCTACTATTGCAGACCTTCTACCACGGGCTTATCTCAAGCACCCGTGAGTCCATTGATGCTGCAGCTGGAGGAGCTTTTCCTATCACTTAAGCTTCCAGAAGCTCAACCACTTGTTGAGAAGATGGCCTCAAATTCAAGCTGTAATGAAGAACGTACTCAACCTCGCAAGAGAGGAGGAGGCATCCATCATCTGAAGGAGACTGACATGGTCACTGCCAAGCTAGACCTCATTATGAAGAAGCTCGACATAGAGAAGAAGGAAGTCATGCATATCAATGATTCTCGCATAACCTGTGAAGAATGTGGAGATTACGGGCATTCAGCTGTCAACTGCCCTACGTTGCAAGAGGATGTGAACTTCATCAACAACAACACCTACTATCGTCCTCAGCAAAATCAAAGATGGAACCAGCCAAACCAAGGATGGAATCAGCAACCTCGACAAGGTAATTACCAAGGTAACAACCAAGGTAATAATTATAATAATTACAATCTTCCGCCTTTAAGAGATTTAGTTGCTGGTCAATCTAAATTGTTAGATCAAATGTCTAGAAAGGTAGCCTCTAATGATAAAGCTTTAGAAAATATAAATATTAGAATGGATATCTTTGTTTCTGCTATAAAGAATCAGCACAGCTTTAATAAAATGTTAGAATCACAATTAGCTCAGCTAGCTGCTGCTGTCCCTCCATTTGAGAAAGGAAAAATTCCAGGCCTAGCCGGAGGATTTAGAAACTGCTAATCGTATTGATATTCACAATGCAACACAATACCAAATTGAGCCTGCAGATATACAGTCACAACTTTCCAGAGGCTATCTGCGATTTCGGCGCAAGTGTCAACATAATGCCCAAGGTAATCTATGAGAAAATTTTAGGTGATCCTTTGTTGTACACAGATATGTGTTTGCAGCTTGCAGATCAGTCCATTTGCTACCCCGAGGGAGTACTAGAAGAAGATGTTATCAGAGTGGGGCAATCATATGTCCCAATTGACTTCGTGATCATAGATACTGGAGGAGATTAGAAGGCACCCATTATCTTGGGACGACCATTCTTATGCACAACCAAAGCCATCATCTATGCGGAACACACCAAGATTGTCCTCTCCATCAAAGACAAGAAGGAGAGATTTTCATTCAAGAACCGCATCCTCAAGAATCCAGCAGTCCCGAAGCAATTCCATCAACAAGAAGAACAACAACAACAACCAGCACCCAAGAAGAAGAACAATAGAAGATAGAGGAAGAACAAGCCCCAGCATGTACCTGAAGAAACCGCTCAGCTAATCAACACTATCAACACAGAAAATGATCATATGCTCCCGAAAGCATTTCCAACAAAGAAATGTGATCCAGGTGTACCAATCATTGAATGCACAATCAGAGACATCACTTTTCCTGACACCGTCTGCGACACTGGATCAGGCATCAACATGGCAGACCAATCACTGAGATTCTCTAAAGGCGTAGTCAAGGACGTAATGGTAAGAATTCAAAATAAATATATACCCATAGATTTTCTAGTTCTTGACACGCAGGGGGACGATGAATCGCCTATTCTTTTGGGAAGACCGTTCCTCTACACCGCCAATGCTATCATCTACATCGGGTCAGGATAGATCCACTTCAACCTACCCACTGTAAAGGTACACTGTCAATTTAGAACACATCTTAACCATGAGCAGATCAGGAAGCAACGTAACAGAAGGAAACGCCAAGCCCGCCGTCAGGCTTGCCCAGCCTCACTGTGGATGGGAGGAGTTCCCTGGTTGGATTGTGAAGTATGAAGACTGCTACAAGGAGCAAGAAGAAGCCATACAAGCACCACGCTGGAGTGAGTGGGAAGCGAAAGCTGAAAGGATGGACTAGATTGCTAAGGCAGAGAAAGAAGAGATCCAGGCACATGTAGAAGAATGGATGAAGAGAGATGAAGAATCAAGAGAAGCATACAAGGAAGAGCTAGAGCTAGAAAAGAGAGAAGCAGAAGAGACAGAAAAGAGATGGAAGGAGATGGAAGAAGCACCTGTTACACCTCCGTAAAATGGGGAATTGACTGAGTAACCTCTGACAATGAACCTACCGAGTAAGTACTCTCCTCTATCTAAGTCCTGTCGGTAGACTTTAAATTCCGTACCCTAGCCATAAGGTTAGAATGGTAGTTATCTAATTAAATTAGCATTCATTAGTAATTTTGCTTAGCACATTTATTAGTACAATCATTTTTGCATATTAAAAATAAAACCAACAAAAATACTTACTACTTTATTTACTATATCATAAATATTAAAGCCCCATGTAAATAGACCTATGGTGACTCTGTAGGTATATTTACTGTGGTGGCATAAAAATAAAAATAAAAATAACAATCTATATTTACTTTATTGCATTATTAAAGTCTTAAGCCCCACGGAAATGAATATTCCCTGTGGTGACATAAAAATTAATATATAGCATGTATACATATTTGATTACTACATAAATTTAGAAAATCCCCAAAAAAAGAGAATCCTGTTGTAATCCTGCTAAAATCTATTAACTAAAATCAACTCAAAGAATAATCAAAGTGCTCATTGCTGACCGTTAAGCCCCTTGATAATTCGAGCCTCGAGTTTTGGTTTTCTTATTGGAGTATAACTACGCAGGAATAATATTATGACTAAGGAGAGGGTCTATTAGTGGCACTCACCAGGACTGCTGCTAACCAACTCACTCTGAAGATCATTCAAGCACCAAGTATTGCAAACATCAAGCTTGGGGGAGGAGCATCCCCTAGTTATCAGGTAATTATACCTATGCGCTTATTGAGTCTATTTTATACAAACACAAAATACCAAAAATATGTGGGCACATGAAGGTCCACACTCTTAGAGATGTTTCCTAATTAGGAAAAAGAATTTAAACTTCTGCTGGAAATATAAAATCAATTACTTACCATGGAGTGGTATTAAACCTAACCACTCTCCATAAGATTTGGTATTTTTATTAGCAATTGAGTTTCATAGGAAAATACAAGATCAAGGAGCTAGTCAACCCGACGCGCTTACACTGCCGATACACTGCTCAGAAGGATCACTCAATCTGCAACATCAAAGACCCTGTCAAATGTCAAGCTTGGGAGAGGGCACCCTCCAATTGAAATCCAGCTAAGTATAAGTTTCCTATCTTATTATTATTACTATATCGCTTTTTCGCGTGAGTTAGCTAGTAAGATAAAATTTGAAAACCAAATAAATATCTATCTATATATTAGAGTTTGTTTAGAGTCAGTCTAGGCTAGAACTAAATTAAAATTGATGAACATTAAAATTTTGTCTTGGAGATGATGAATAGTTGCTTTGTCACAATACTTTTTAAATGCCTAGTTGTCAAACTTAAATTCTCCTGAGTTTTAGATATTGCTGTTTTAACTTAAGAATTTACTCTGAATATGAAACTCGTGGAGGCATATGTTTGAGCTAAGTCTAGGTAATTGATTTATATGATTCATAAAAGTTGAGCTACTATTTATCTTATTCCTAGCATTACTAAATTCTGGAGATTTATTTTGAAAATTTGAAATTTATATGATGAGCTCTTGTATAACAAAGTATGAATTCCTACCAAAGCCATATATGATACATCTAGATAGGAAAACCTTTTGCACATTCATGCTGCTTGCTTTACATTGAGTTTAGTCAACATTTGTTGAATACCATATGAGAGTCTTGTCATGCTTTTAAAACCAAGATCACGTACACACTTTAGCACATATGCATTCTTCCTACCCTGGGAGTAATCGCAACCATTTCCACTTTCATTAATGTTCATTATGAAAATGTTTTTCCTACACTAGGAGTGAACACCAAAAATATATAAAACCCGTAGGACAGCCCTGTTATAATTGCTCTAAGTTCTTATTATTATCTCTCTAGTTATTTATGTTCAAAGGATACATGTGGCTATAAAATAAAAATATATATATAAAAAAAGGGAGTAAAAGATGGATAAGTGTCCCAGCATTAAAACAATGGGTAATAGATGCCCGCCTCCCGAACGAAAAAAAAGAAGAAAATAAAAAATAGAGAGAAAGAATAAAGATAGCACATGTGTTCCTCCAAGTTACAAAAGAGAGTGAATCATTTTCAAAGAGCAAAAGTAGAATTAGAAATAGCCACTAAATGCCACATATACACCTATCCACCATATTCCATACACATGCACATGTTGGTTTGATTGTATGCCTTGATTCTCTGTGGATCCATTGTTTGACTTTACAACATATGAATTGCAAGTATGCGTAAGCCTTGTTATTGCCACTCCTATGAGCTCCACTATAATCCTTAGATATAGGAAGGTATAACATTAATGCCTTAAGTGAGATCCACAAATACCATATATACTAAGAGACTTGAGGGTGTCATACAATTAAAGCTCTGAGTTTTATATTGAAAACTTGCAAAACTCCGGAATATTGGTACTGTGAAGAATTTGCTACATAATGCACGACTTGATTGTTCTTTCTTTCAATTACTCAAGACTGAGGCAAGAACTGTAAAGCCCCATAGTTAAAGGTAAAATGGGTAAGTTTAAAAGTTAGAGCAGTTTTGTCTAAATCGAAGGAGAATCTATGTTTGCAGCATGTGTACTTGGGAAGTATGAAAGCATTGTAACAACTCCTGATCCAATTACATTAGTAATTAGGCTTAGTTTGTTTGCCAAGGGACTGGCAAACAGGTAAGCTTAGGGGTGTTGTTGACTGTGGATAACGTCAACTTTTATTAGAACTTTAGAGCATGATTAGGGGTTAAAGAGCATGATTACCACGTAACTTAACCGCCAAGGAAACATAATCACGAGAACACTAGAATCATCTGGAACACACCCGAAGCACCCCGAGACCCACCAGGGTGGGGCCGGCTGGCGCCCCCCCACTAGGGTTTTGGCCTATCTTCTAGAGTCTTCTTTCGCCGCCATTGGGGAGTCATCTCAGCCCTTGTTTCAAGTCGGTTTGTTCCTAAGGCGTACGTGCATCCCACCGGGCTATAAATAGAGGGGCAGACTCCCCTGGAGGAATCAACCCATCATTCATTCAAGGCATCAAGTCCTCAAGCCATCAAGAGCCTCCTAGTTCATCAAGAGCCTCCTAGTTCATAGTTCTAGCCTAGTTATATTAGAGAGTAGAGGAGTTCTAGTTCTTCGGTAGATCTGGAGCCCTGGCGTGTGTCTGGAGCACGGAGTTCGGTATAATTCTAGTTCTTTCTCTATTATTGTATTCTTCATTATGAGTAGGGAAACATTGTTCTTAATAGTTCATATGTTCTTGATTACAATATTCTTTGTCTACTTTGATTATATGTCTAGTATAGTTGGTTTGATCTTATTGAATTCATGTAATTGCTCGTATAGCGTTTATTCATGCGTACGATGGATAGATGATGAACGATATGTAGACGTGGTGTATAGGTATTTTGTTTATCTGCGAGTGCACCTTGATGTGCTGGGTCATGTGGTAGATCACGTAGGTGACAGCTGCGTTGAGTCCGCTGTAGTCCACCCCCCTGTATGTAGGCCAGCAGGCACGGTCGTGAAGTTGGTGATGACCCTGTTTCACACCGTTCCTAGATGATGCCCTTTGCATGTGATCATGATATATGATTAGTCTAACAATGATTGCTAGATGTAATTGCACTAATTAGAGTTATTCATTGATGTAGTTATAGAATTACCTTTAATATTAATTCCATAGTTTATCCATTGGATAGCTATTACTATGACTAGAGAAGTGCTCTGATGATTATCTTTTATTTATGATGCTTGATCATACTTATCACCTTTATATTTATTTACCTTGTGACCTTTGCCTGTTATAAGTAGAGTAGATGACATCGGTAATGTCACTTATTCATTGTATACCATCACTATCAATATACGAGACTAAAGTTTATCCTAATCCTTCGCAGTGGTATAAATATAAATCGACAACATGCTAGAACTCCCTAGGTAAAATACTACAACGGTATAATTATCTATACGCTTGCAGAACTGATCTTATTTTATATTTATATTTATTTCTGCCTAGTTCACATAGATTAATATATAAAACCTTTATTTATTCTTAGCATTATTAATTAGGGATGACAACCTAGTTCTTGCATAAGAATGTTGGTAATAGCTAGTTGCTAATGACAAGTTAATTAATTACCATTCATCTTCTAATCTCGCCTCTCACATTAAAAGTTATATAGTTATATTTGCTGACGTTAGTAGATGTCAACACTTCGCTATCAAGAATGTCTCGGCAGACGCCATCCGCCTTCGCCTATTCCCATTCTCACTGCTTGGGAAGGCGAAGCAATGATTCTATGCCAACAAGAATGAAGCTACCACTTGGGAGAAGTGCGCCAACGTATTTCTCAAGAAATTCTTCCCAATGGGGAAAACCAACGCTCTTCGTGGAAAGATCTCAAGCTTCCAACAGCAAGCTGATGAGACAATTCCCGAAGCATGGGAACATCTCCAGGAGTACATCCGTGCTTGTCCTCATCATGGAATTGAAGAATGACTCCTAATCCAAGGTTTCTACCATGGGCTGACTGGACTAGCCTGTAGTCACCTTGATGCTGCCGCTGGAAGAGCATTCCTGCAACACAATGTCAAGGATGCTAAAGACCTCTTTGAAAAGATGGTTATCAACCAAGGATGGAATGAGGAGCGTCTCCGGCCCAAGAAAAGGGGTATGCACACCGTTCATGAGGTGGACATACTTTCAGCAAAAATGGACCTCCTGATGAAAAAGATTGAGAAAAGTTCCAAAAAGGAACAAGAGGCCATTCGACCCACTGCCACCGCACGAGCAATTGAAGTTGATCCATGGTGCGAGGTATGTGGTGGAGAAGATCACTCGAGCAACAAATGTCCTGAGATGAAGGAAGAAGTGAGCTTCATCAACAACAACAACAACAATGGGTATCGACCCCAGCAACAAGGAGGATGGAACTCGCGCCCCTTCTACCAAGGAAATCAAGGTAATGGTTACAGCAATAGTTTTAATAATTCTTATGGTAACCAACCTTCTCTTAAAGATCTTGTCTTAGGCCAATCTAAAATCAATGATAGTATAAATAAGAAAATAATGGCTAATGATAAGATTCTTGAAAATCTTAGTGAGAAAATGGATAGCTTTAACACTGCTATGAAAAATTAATTGAATTTTAATAAAATTCTAGAAACATAATTAGCTCAAATAGCAGCAGCTGTCCCATCCTTCGAACAAGGTAAGATCCTAGGGAAACCTGAGGAACCGGTTGAGGGTGTCTGATTAATTTCTACGAGGTTTGGTAAGCCTCTGGTTAGGCCAAATCCGGGTTGCCTTCTTGACCCACCATTCATGGCCAAGAAGAGTGAACCTGGCCATCCCACCATCACCTGCGAGATCGGGCCGCACACCTTCAACAACGCCTTCTGCGACCTTGGATCTGGAGTGAACATCATGTCCAAGATAATGTATGAAAATCTGCTAGGAGGACCCTTGTACCCTACTTTTGTCAAATTACAGATGGCGGATCAATCCATTGGGTTCCTCGAGGGATTGGCAAGCGACATCCTTCTCAAAGTTCAAGACGAGTACATCCCCGCCGAATTCATCATTCTCGATATGGGGGCCCATGACGAAGTCCCCGTCATCCTGGGAAGGCCGTTCCTGAACACCGTTAACGCCATCATCTACGTGGGATCCGGCCTAGTCCACTTTTAACTCCCAGGTAAGAGAATTAAATGTCCCTTCAATGGTTATAAATCTATGCAACAGGCAAGGAAGAACCTATGGAGAAACAAGCCACAATATGCACCCCGCCGAAAGAATCAACCGCCGAAGGCCAAAAAGGCCGAACTGGTAAGTAAAGCCGAGGTGGTAAACAAGATTGACTCCGCTGAGTCGCCAGCATCAACCAAGAAGGAATGGCGGAAGAAAGAAGTGCAATCATCATGGTCCCCGTCTCCAGGACCGACCGAACCACCCAAAGAATGAACCCGAAAAGGAGAGGTCCTGCTCTATGGACCTAAAACATGGAGCCCTTGCTGGTAAGGTAAATCAGTATTTATCTCATATTTAATTCCTGCATTTCAATTTCTGCATTTTCTTCATTGGATTTCATATTTAAATTTTGCAATATTTTATTTCGACAAAATAAAGAATTTAGATAGATAAAACTTGAAAAGAACTGTAGTGCTCACGCCTGAGGTGGTGAGACCACCCAAGGTGGGGTCAGCCGACCCACCATGGGGCCTACTCACCTCTGGTGATGTTGGTGTGGTGTCCTGATCATTGTCTCAACTTTAATCACCAGTTCATTTTGAATTTGGTCGACCACTTTTTGGTCATGACCACTTTCACATGCTCCAAGGAGAATCCAACATTCACCACCATCCAAATTCTGAAAAGTGGACGCTTTGGCATGCATTAGTGCTCTCATGGTCCATGGGAATCACTTTAAAGCATGTCCCCACTTTTGTCATACGCCTTTCTCTTTCATGAAACACTAGACAAGGGAATCTCTGAAAAGTTCTCCACTTTTGGTCCACCACTAATCTTTACTTTACTGGACAAAGTGAAACACACTGTTTAAAGCTGAAAAGAGGACCAAACATGGGTCGGCCGACCCATGTTTAAAGCCCTGTCTGCAAAATTGTGTTTGAATTCAAATAAATTCCCTGTCCAAAGGTGAAAGCAGCTCTGACACTGTCATAGTGGGGTCAGCCGACCTGGCCCTAGTGGCCTGGCCACCTGCCCTTCTCTCCCTATAAATACCCATGCATTGTGTGCTCATTTCCACACCCGAACCATCTGAATCATCTCGAGCACACAATCTCTCTTCTTCTCTCCATTTGAGCAAGTTCTTTCTCAAGTTTAGTTAGCCACTCAAAACAAAAATCCAAAAATATTGTAGTAGTAGAAGCTTGTCTTTGCTCTCAAGAGCGATTTTGTGGAGGTGACCATACCCCACAAGGACTACTAACATTGGGACAACTAACGCTAACGGTAACGCTAATCCTTGTTGTCCTAGTGTGTTCTTGTGTCATCTCATTTCTGCAGGAAGATGAAGAAGTTCTCCTCCGCATCCAAGAAAGCCAAGGGTGTCGTAGGGAGTTCCTCCCAAGGACCCCGTCATGACGAAGAAGAAAGAAGAGAAGCTTCGCCAGGAGAAGGCCAAGAAGTGCTAGACGTACCTCCCGAGAGAACATTCGATCCTGAGAGCGGCCTCACGTTGAACCAAGAAGAGTACCAAAGGTATCTCTCCATCCGACACCATGGATTTGAACATACCGGCATCATCGACCCTGTCCTTTTGGACAACACATGTATGACCGTAGAATTTAATACTGTGTTCAATACAATTGGGTGGGGAAGCTTTTGGGAAGTGCCTGAACTTGGTATTAAAATGCTCACCATGGAATTTTTATGCTCTTTACAAGTCACTGATGATAATGTTTACTTTCAAATATTTAATAAAGAGTATAACTTAACTTGGGGAGTTCTTAGTGTGGCACTTGGATTTGATAGCTCATGTCAACTAAACTTAATTAGTGCCACAAGGAAATTTGACAAAGCTGCTTTCTGGAAAGCCATAACTGGGTCCAATGATTGTTCTGATCCTAAAACTGATGAAATTCATAATCCCACTTTACGCTTTCTCCGCTATTGGCTGGCCATAACCCTTTTTCCTGGATCCAATGTGCAAGTCCTTTATAATGATGAGTTAAGATTGCTTTATGCCATGACTAAGAAAATAAAAGTTTCACCTATTAAACTCTTAGTCAACTCTTGGTATAATGAGTTTCATAGAAGAGAGCCCATTTACTTTACTTCTTTCATAACTCGTATTGCTGACACAATGGATCTCTTAAATGGAAACCATTACTTTGAATATATTGCTTCCCCTCGAGATATTATACCTGAAGATTTCTTCATTAATGCTCAAGTCCTAAAGAGAGGTCCAAATGGTGATCTTAAAATGATTTATCCAGGCTATACAGACGAAGTTTCTCTCCCATGTGAGAGACGTCGGTTGTATGCGCTGCGAACACTAACCATAAATTGGGACCGAGAGGTAGAAAGCCAAAATGTTGTAGGAACAGGCAGAGTGACCAGAATCATGTCACAAGCCGCTCAATTTGAGTAAGGCGGCACATCACGTGCTGCTGGGGGAAACAAAGAAGAAGGCGATGAGGCAAGTTCCATGGACATTTCAGGATCCATGGAAAGGTCCCAACAGCACACTCCAAGAGTGCGCACTCTCCGTCCGTCCACACGGGCGAGGGGTCGTTGGAACCAACGGTCGGAAATGGATCAACTCATCAACGACATGGGTGATATGCAAGTTGAGCAAGATGCAACTCTGAATGTGGCACAACAAAATGCCCAATTACTGCAAGCCATACAAGATGAAGAAGCACAACACTGGGAGAGATGGTTCCAATACTATCCGCCACCACAAAGACCAAAAGACAAGCTTGGGGGAGATCCTCTCCCCGACCAAGGTAAGTCCTCTATCCTATTCTTATTGCATTATTCTTCAGTTTTATTATCTTCACTTAAAAAAATCCCATATGTCTCATGAATGTTTATCTTCCTCATGGAAATGATAAAAAGTTACTCTGTTAATATTTCTTTAATGCCTATTCTACAACTGAGTATTTCTTTGAGTATGGATCACTTGGCTCATTTAAAATCATCATGAATCTGAAAACTTTGTGGGTTGTAAGTGCTAGAACTAAGTCTAAGTTGTTGTGAGATATGATATAGTGAAACAAGAGCTACTATAATATTATTCTAAGCACACATGATTACTGGAGATTGATTTCTTAAAAACAATTAAAGCCTTATTGTTCCTCAATGGTAATAAATTTCTACCACAGCCATATATGCTACACATGTCTTAGCCCTTCCACTTAAGCTATTTGCTTTGCATTGAGTGTTGTCAAGTCTTGTTGACCCTTATTGAGAGACTTATCATATTCCTAAGATCAAGATCACGTACACACCACATATATTTGCTACTTCTACACTGGAAGTACGCAACCACATGCCTTTCATTTCTACCAAAATAAATGCTCCATGTGTTAAAGTCATAGAATATCTCTCTTGGTTGATATGATATAAGAGACAAAAGGCTATGCAAATTAAAAGAGAAAAAGAAAAGAAAGAAATATGGACACAAGAAAGTCCATAGAAAAGAAAAGAAAATATATGAGCAAAAGTCTAAGCTTAGGAATAAAAGAAGAAAAATGATAGCCATGTCTCTAAAAATTTATTAGAGAGAGATACAATTTCAAATAGAGGAGCATCATAGTCTGCTTTTTTCACACACTTGCACGTCTTGATCTAAGGGCATGACACTTCTCTCTTTGGATCCAAGCTTTGACTCTACAACATATGCAAGGTAAGTATGCTACATTCTTTCATTCCTACCTTAAGCTCCACATAAGCCATTTTTTTAGAAGTAGGATAACAAAGAGAAGGCAACATTTACTTTGTGCCTTGGTAAGGAATCATACACCATCTGAGCGACATGAGAGAACCATATGAGGAACATTAAGTTTTCTTTTGCAAAACATTGCTAAAACCTCCAGTATGAAACTTGCAAAGAATGAGAAAATTAGTGCTCAAGTTAAACTATTCTGTCTCTCAACCATCTAAGGCAAAGGGAAAGGCCATTAGCCCCATAAAAGATTAAGGTAATATGGGTGAATTTTTATAGCTAATTTTTCCATTCAAAAGAGAAGTATTTTGTTGTACACATGGTACTATTGAAACATGAACATTGTAGCAACTCTTGATCCGCTGAGGCTAAGTTTAATTATTTGCTCGGGACGAGCAAAGGTTAAGCTTGGGGGATCTTGTTGACGGTGGATATACCATAAAATTCCACACTCAAATACTGTCAACAGGCCTCGGATTCAAGGAAGAATAAACATAACATGAACATATTTTATCAATAACTAATTCCACTTGTACTCTTAGCTTGTGAATGCAGGAAAGATCAAACAGGCCATAAAACATCAAGATAAGGTGCACAACATCACGTAGAAGAGAAGAGAGCTCAGGGTGGGCCCATGTGTGGGTCGGCCGACCCCGCCACAGGGACCACCTGGCTCTGGTGACATGGCACAATCCTCGTGACACTCCACTCAGCTCATTTTAACCCTCAGATCAACATGTGTTTCTATTCAACAGTGCAGAATCAAAGCACAAGGATACAGGGATAAATCAACGTGACAAACACGCTGTGACAGATGGGGACAGCTTCTAGAAGGACCTAGTTGGGCCCACCTGTCATAGGGGGGTCAGCCGACCCTCTGGTGCCCAGCCAGGTCGGTTGGCCTCCACCGCCTTCCTGCATGATTCCCACGTGGTGGATTCACCAACGCCGTCCATCTTGAGGCGGTTCAAGGTCGGTTCATCCAAGGGAGGAGAGGAAAGGAGCACACGGATTGCTGATGTAACTTCCCTCCATTCTCCCCTATAAATAGAGGCTGCCATCACCTTCTTCAAGACACACAAGATACACAAGAGACAAGATAAGCTCCATTCTTTAGTAGTAGTATTAGTCTAGTGTGGGAGTTAGAGTCGAGTCGAGCTACGCTCGGGGTCTCCAGAGTTGTCTGCTGGAGAGTCTAGTATAGGTCTTGTACCTTTCCTTCTGTAAGACTTTACTTTTATCAATATATTATCTTTACTTTACTTTACTAAGTCTTTACTTAGTGCTTTACTACTCATTATATTATTGTTGTGTTGTGTCTTGCCTTATAGTAGATTTACACTAGATTGTGATCCTGTAACCAGCTCACCTGTGTAGTTCATTGCCTGTCATAGGGTGCTTTAGCTGTTTGGTACCCAGCTAGAGTAGTGAGAATTAGTTAAGCGTGGTGCTTAGGCTAGATTTTACCCTTGAATGCCACTTGTCGCACGGATTGTTAGTGGGTGCTAGCAGGTGGTGACAGCCCTGTCTAGTTTTAGTATCCCTCCACATGTTTTAGATAAGTTCTTAAAAGGTAGGTACCCATAAGAGCGTAGGCGCTTCGGGTAGAGGTTATATCCTCTATTGTTTCCCACTGCCCCCTACACACCGGAAGTAAGATAGCTGTCTTAGTGTAATTCGTCCATTTGATAAGATAATTCACAAGAGTAAAGTAAGAATCATAGGAGTCTTATACTCATTTATTTTCCTCCCACCTAGATATACTCTACTAATTATCCTTAGTTATCATAAACCTTGTCGTGTCTTTGTGTCATTACCCTTTCCTCTATTTGTCGACGGAATACCGGCGATAGTCTACCGAGGGGTATGCCCAAGGTAGTAGATGAGACGGTGAGGGTGCGTCTGAGACGAACAAGCATTGCGCAGTAAGCGCGAGACACGAGATTTATACAGGTTCAGGCCGCCGCGAGGCGTAATACTCTACGTCCTGTGTGTTGCTGTCTTGTATTATTATGAGTTGAGTTGCCTTGAATTGAGGGGATCTATCCCTGCCCCTTCTTATATAGTCTGAAGGGATAAGGTTACAATGTAAACTATCCAAGTTGGTACAATAACCGTGCGGTGCAATGCCTTGTGCCGCACGTCTTTATCTTCTGGGCCGGGCCAGCTTTGATGGTGTGGCCCATGTTTTGTCTTGTGGTACTGGGGGTCTATGTCCCCACAGCTAGTCCCCGAGCGCCTTGCATTCGTCGGGAGATGCAGATCTTCAGAGTTGCTTGACCAGACGGATGTAAGGAGCTCAGAAAAAATTTGAAAAAGAACTTCTCTTTTATGAAGTGTATCCACTTTTGGTTCGCTAGAATCAATACCTTCACCGTTAGGTGAAGTGTATCCACTTAGTCCCCAAGCCTGATAGTAGGTGACGTAGTCACGTGGTGTCAGGGTCAAAATCTTTATTCTTCTGATCATGTGAAGTGTCAACGAAGTACCCGACCAGCTTTGGTGCTCGAAAACACTTGATGGAGATGACGAAGTCCCCAAGCAGCTTTGCTGTTCGAAAACACTTGACGAGACGACGAAGTCCCCAAGCAGCTTTGCTGCTCGGAAACACTTGACGAAGGCGACAAAATCCCCGAGCAGGTTTGCTGCTCGGAAACACTTGACGAAAGCGACAAAGTCCCTGAGCAGCTTCTGCTGATCGGAAACATTTGACGAACATGACGAAGTCCCCAAGCATGGCGAGGCGCATATCAAGACCCCTGATGTGCTGCCCAAGATCAGCACCCTGATCCGAACAGCATGGAGTGACTTGATAGCTTGGCGACTGAAGTCCCCGAGCAGCTGTACTGCTCGGAAACGCTTGACGAGGCGTCGAAATACCCGAGCAGCTGTACTGCTCGGAAACGCTTGACGAGACGACGAAGTCCCCGAGCAGCTTGGTGCTCGGAGATGCTTGATGAAGACGATGAAGTCCCCGTCGTAGTCCGAGCAACGCGAGGACGCCGAGCAGCGACGACGAGTCCCAGCGTGGTCGGAGATAATGTCCGAACAGTGCGAGGACGACGAGGCGCGACGGTGACGAATCCCCAGCCTGATCGGAGATGATGTCCGAGCAACGTGAGGATGGTGAGGAGCGAAGGCGATGAGTCCCCAGCGTGGTCGGAGATGATGTCCGAGCAACGCGAGTACGGCGAGGAGCGACGGTGACGAGTCCCCAGCGTGGTCGGAGATGATCTCCGAGCAACACGAGGACGGCGAGAAGCGACGACGACGAGTCCCTAGCGTGGTCGGAAGCGGTGTCCGAGCAGCGTGAGGACGGCGAGAAGCGACGACGACGAGTCCCCAACATGGTCGGAAGCGGTGTCCGAGCAGCGCGAGAACGGCAAGAAGCGACGACGACGAGTCCCCACCATGGTCGGAAGCGGTGTCCGAGCAGCGCGAGAACGGTGAGAAGCGACGACGACGAGTCCCCAACATGGTCGAAAGCGGTGTCCGAGCAGCGCGAGGACGGCGAGAAGCGGCAACGAGTCCCCAACGTGATCGGAGGCGATGTTCGAGCAGCGCGAGGACGGCGAGGAATGACGACGAGTCCCCAGCGTGGTCAGAGACGTAGTCCGAGCAGCGCGAGGACGGCGAGGAGCGATGATGAGTGTCCGGCGAAGAATTCCTGCAAAATAAATATGTACAGTGGGTAGTACATGATGTAGAAAGTAGATCCGAATATTGTAGATGCATGATAAAATTATCCGTTTCTTGCTCTTGTCAGGTCACATAATTTCTCCTAGTAGTTGGCCTGTTACGTTTAAAGCACCTGACCCAGCGTCTGGTTCAGAGGTTTGTTAACATGACCATTCGGTTTGACGGCTTACAGGGCGATGACAGGTTTCACGGATTAAGGCGTGGCTACCAAGGTACGTTAAGCAACCCTTGAGAGGAGAAAACGGAGAGATACTTAGTATCTCATCGGCGAAGAAAATCTTCTGATTGCCCGAGCGTGGTCGGGGCTTATGTCGGCGAGTCGCCCGAGCTTTGTCGAGGCTTATGAAGATATCGGCGGCAAAGAACCATGGAGATAATTTTCGGAGATATATAGAGATCGAAAAATATGTAGAAAAATATTAAAAATATGATTTAGCTTGTTTGACGTCAGGTGGAGTGGTCGGCGTGTCGAGGATTTAACGTGGCTCGCGTGATGGTTCGGACGGCTCCAGGCTTGCTGTTGTCGAGGTCGCCACGGCGTTGACGACGAGAAGCACGATTCAATCTCTGCCAATAAATATCATGTAGATTTATGGAGAAAATCTGAAGATAATATATAATAAAATATCTTAATTAATTAAAAAAATATGACTTAGCTTTTGATTGGGCGGCAAGCTTCGGATGATGCAAGCTTCTTCGTACGTAGCTTCTATTTTTGGAGTGCATGTATGCATGCAAATCTCAGGTGCTTGTCCGATCGGTAGGCACTCCTTCCTTATTCGTAGATGAAGTTGCAGACCGGTGCTTCCTTTATGTGACTGCATGGAGCTCCGGTCGCATGATTAGATCCGGTCTTGTTATCTTGGTCAATTAGCTTGCATGGTTTGACCACCTTGATTCTTGTCACCCGGCTAAATTGTTGAACTAGATGAATGCATCCGATTGGATATCTAGCTTCATGATGGCCGCATCTGAGCATGATATGGTTCCGATCTGCATGCTCTGTTCATCTTCTAGTTTGTATGAGTATGAAGAGATAGATCCGGGCATCGGGCATCGTCACGTTTTCTTTCAAATAATATTGAACGCAACCGTCGATGTGCGTCGTTATGGCCGCCGTACGTGCTCGCCAAAGTAGAACTCGTGGAGACCCTCGACTGTGGAGATCCTGATTGGGATTTGCTGATGCCGATGCACGTGGTGATTGGCAAGGAAGAGATCAGATCCTTAGGTCGGTCCTCGTCGCTGTAGATCGTTGTGGACGTAAATGTGAATCTGGATCCTGGTGCCAAACGATGCCGTCGCCGGATACCGCGATCGCCGTGGATGACCCATTAAAGAAAAAATCTACGGCCCACCGCCGTCGGACGTGGTGGACGACGACGAAGATACAGATCTAGTTCGCCGCCGCCGGACGCTGTTGTTGTGGTCGGCGACGACGAAGAAAAATATCCATCTTGTTCGCTATGGAATCAGGAAGCACACCCCCTACTTGGCGCGCCTAACTGTCGACGGAATACCGGCGATAGTCTACCGAGGGGTATGCCCAAGGTAGTAGATGAGACGGTGAGAGGTGCGCCTGAGACGAACAAGCGTTGCGCAGTAAGCGCGAGACACGAGATTTATACAGGTTTAGGCCGCCGCGAGACGTAATACGCTACGTCTTGTGTGTTGCTTGTCTTGTATTATTATGAGTTGAGTTGTCTTGAATTGAGGGGATCTATCCCTGCCCCTCCTTATATAGTCTGAAGGGACAAGGTTACAAGTAAACTATCCAAGTTGGTACAATAACCGTGCGGTGCAATACCTTGCGCCGCACGTTTTTATCTTCTGGGCCGGCCCAGCTTTGATGGTGTGGCCCATGTTTTGTCTTGTGGTACTGGGGGTCTATATCCCCACACTATTTATCGATTTACCCCCTATCACTAGTTGATACTAAGTTGCTATAGACTTAAGGATCTCTTTTTTATTAATTATTCCTAACAACCGCTTTTTCTTGGGATAAAATAAATAACGATACCTTAAAATACTCCCGGGTGAAGTGCTACAGTGGTATATTCTGTGCGCTTGCGGAATTATCCAATAAAAATAAGAAATACCTCTTAGCGCACTGCTGGCGCCGTTATCAGAGATAGCCTAATATCCTCTCTCTGGTGGTTGTGCTAAGAAGTGTCAAGACCCGTTAGTGACCCCTATCGTCACCAAAATCAGCTTCATGACGTCGTTCGTCCCCGCGTTCGGCCAGAGCGCCGCCGCGTTCGGTTTTGTCGCGACCAACTTACTCCGGTGAGCTTTGTACAATTTCGTGGCGCGTTTAAGCTTATCCTTGGTTCAGCGATGCTCAAGAGTCAGACGGTTTTTGTTTTGGTGCTTAGACCTCGTCGGAACGCCATCGAATCCGTCAGAGCACGTCACGGCGTCCGCCATTGACGACGGCGATCTAACTCCGTTCCTTCCCCGCCTCAACCAACCTGAGCCCCATAATTTGGTGAGTACCTTGATGCTCTAGGAGTAGCTTGTTTGGAGCGGGGAGGTCCGTGCCCGCTGGAACGTGGCTCACCGCCGTTCCTGCCCACGGCCGTCTGCCATGGGCCGGCACAATGCTCGTTAGGGTCCCTAGCTTGTCAGTTAAACCTTGGGAATCGTGCGGCAGGCGTGGTGGTGCACCCGTATGCCCACTGCCCTCGCCAGGAAACCGCCGCCGGCGAGCCCATGGCTGGGGTCGCGCGCGCACGGGATCGGTCCGTCGCAAGGAGGAAGAAGGAGGGAGAGAGAGGGTGTGGCCGAGTTGGGCCTAAATGGGCCGACTGAGGCCGGCTCTTTGGTTCAGGAAGGACTGGGAGAGGGGCAGGAGGGGTTGGGTCGTGAGGCAGGCCGAGTGGGCTGGCCTGCTAGCTCGGGTTCGGCGGAGTGAGGTTCCTTTTTCATTTTTCTGGAAAGATAAATGGTACCAAACTTTGTTATTTTTGTAAAGGAATATTTAGAGCTCCAAAAATGATGCAAATATTTTTATGTACTCTCTGCAGTGTGGGGTGTTTCATAAAAATACTAAAGCATAAATTTGAATGCTTTCTGCTGAACTAAAAATCTGCCTTTTTATTCATAAATGGAAATTCTAAGAATTTTAATAAATTCTATATTGATCCAAAAATCATGAGAAATTATTTAGGCACTATTTTAAGGCAATATCTATCTATTGGCAAAGTTTGGGCTCAAATAAAAATAGTTTACTTATTTACTATTTAATGCTCTATTAATCAATTAATAAATAAATAGAAACTCTAGTCATTTTACGTTTTGTGTGGCTTTTGGATTGAGCGATATCCCTGGGCCATTAACTTGAGATGATCCTTGACACTTTAATTAGTGTTTGAGTTCTTAAATAAATTATTAAAAAGGAACATTAATAATTTATGTTCTTAACATATGATGATAGGGTTTAGTAATTTGTTTAAGAGAGAGCTTGATAGTGCTCTAGGGAAAACTAACTCGACTTTCCACGACTGTTAAAATGGTCAATAAACTAAAGTAGCTAATACTCAAATAGTAATTAGCTTCATTAGCTTGCAACTTTATCGTAAAAGGAAAGTTGTACGCAACTTTCTGAATTTAGTTTGCTTTTAATTTAGTGCATCTCATGCATCATGGCATGCATATCATCATATTAAGTATTGTATTATTATTACGTGTAGTGATCGGGTTTTCAGAGAAGTCGTTTGATTGCTCATCGACGGAAGGATTATTCGTCAGGAGAAGTCAAGCGGGTTTTCTCTAGTATTTCGAAGATGTGACAGATCTGCAACACAGGGAAGCCCCGGTGCATTCAGCCCCTTTCTTGTGATTTGAAAAATGTTTACAACTTGAGTTAATCCACTGCATTAAGTTGATAGGAGTTAGTTGATAACCCAATTGATGCATTACCATCCTTGACCACTGAATATCTGTAAACTCATTTTATTAAATATTTAAAAATGCTTAGCCCTGCTTATATAAAATAGATTTGCATAAAATACTATTTTGAGCTGTGGTGATATATGTTATTGATTAAATCATGAAAAGGGTAATGGTAATATTCTCGTTTGGCGGGTGTGCACCTGATCAGTACACTGTCGTCGATGGGAAGGGATTTTCTGCTCGGTGATTGTAGCTTGGGTTAGGTCTCAACATATTGTCACCGACGGAAAAGGGATTTAAAAATCGATAGGACACTTGTACTTGGGTTAGAGTCCCAATGCAATGTCGCCAGCGGAAAGGAAAGTAGGGACCATTCATTGTAGGCCTGTTGGATCGAGACTTTGCAACTAGCCACATACTCCGGGAAGCCCTATCTCCGGTGGCTCTATTGCTTGAACTGACAACCACGCACTGGGAGTGGAGAGATGGCGAGAGTAGCGTGTACCCTCGTGGCCGACGTGCCTGGAGACTAGAGGAGTACTGTGCTCTCGGTGGCGCAGGAGCGGTTCAGGGATAGAAAAGCCGTGGTAGACGGGGTTGGCATATGCAAGTTTAGGTGCTACATATGCAGTGTGGATAGGGATCCCCAGCTGGGTACTAATCGATTCGAATCGTCGTTGCTCCTCGGTTATAGAGACTTGATCCTTCGACCATTCAGCGAAGAGTGGTTTGGAACTGGGATGTTTTTGAGAATGAATAAGTAATTAGAATTAAAGGATATATGTGAAAGAATTGAGAACTATTGATATTGATTATAATAATATTGAGTAAAATACTGAAAGAAGAATTAGTAATGCTTTTTTTCCCATAAAATACTTTGACTCTTGCTAAAGCCTTACCTTGACTCCCCTCAGCCTGTATTCCTGAATCTCATTCTTTTTTCTTAGTCGGGTAAGTCTTGCGGAGTACCCTAGTACTCAGGGTTTGTTAACTCATGTTGTAGGTGAATTAAGTGTACAGTTCTGCGTTGGATCGTGCTGGTCAATGGATCGTGCATGGATGGAGGTGTGTTTATGATACACACCCTTAGGCAGGGTGTCTAGTTGTATACAGCTACTCCACTACGAAACTCTGGTTTGGGAATAATATAACTTAGGTTTGTAAATCTATGTTTATGTAATACTTTCGCACTCTTCACTCTGATTTATATTATTTGTGTAAACTGTTGTAATATTTGTAAGGTCTTTACAATGAGATCCTCGGGTGGATTTGGGTTTCCGAGCGAACCCGGCAGGCCACCTAGGTCAAGGGGAACTCGTGCATACTGATCGTGGGTCCTTAGAGACGATGGTGGTGCACGTGGGCCCTATGATTAAGACGGTTTTGTCACAAGGTCGAGCTAAGCATTGTGGAACATGTGTCCATTGTGAACACAAACTGGATTAGACATGCCAAAAGTCAGGTCTTTTCCTTCCCTACAGAACATGCTACTATCGATTCCTATACATTGTTGTGACTGAAAACATTTTTTAATCATCAACCATAGATTTAGGTTGATGCCAAATTGCTATCCGCATCAGACACTAGTAAGGGCTAGTACGCCCCAGTATGCATGGTTTATTTATTAATTGGTGTAAGGCGGGTGGAAACGAACATAATTTATTGTTATTAACCACAGCGACAGCTTTATGCTGAATAATCTGGCTAACAAGGAACAAAGCGGTTTTTATAAATGCAGACCAAAATTTTTTTTACAGGTACTATTCAGAAGAACCCATTGGCTACGGCAATGGGCAAAGCTGCAGCGGCGTGATGATATACAGGATCAGATGACTCCTGTTGGGCAGCAGTTGGAGACTTCAGCTTTGCATTTTTTTTAATTTCAATGGATGGTTATCGACTAGGTTTATTGGTCTTCATTAGTCAACACTTTACTTTCCGTCTTGTTTTCCTTGTGTCCATTTCTAAGCTTGAGAACTCTATGGTTTGGTCATTGGACCGAACTTTGTAATAATTGGTTTGATTTTACTATGAGGTAGATGAAACCGGATTTAAACTATCATTTATCTAAAAAAGGGCTAGTACGCCCACAGTTGCACACAATTTTAATCGCAGCAAGAACGCAATAGATCGACGAAACTAATCGAGGGGTTAGTTAGGCCGATGTTGAGCCCGTCCTTCACCTGATAGACTCCCGAATGCCTCTCGAGAACACCCATTAGAGAGGAGCACATAGAAGTTGTGATAGGCAAGGCCACCTAGAACATCGTCAAATCTTGCTAGGAGACGTAACAAGCAGCAATGTAGAGAGAAAGTTTGGCAAAAGAGGTATGTGTTGTGTTTTTGACGATTAAAATTTGGGATCCTTAATCGGTCATTATCCTCTCGTTTATTTAGACGGGGTGGTCTTATCTCTATGAGAAACAAGTCCAAAATACGTTCTACAACTTTTCATATCCAAAATAGATACAAAACGGATTAGAAACAAATGGTTCAGACAAGGTAGGAAAATTGATCTGGCCGATTTCCTCAAGCCAAAAAATTGACAGGGCCAGCTAGGGCAATGTAGTGAAACCGGCCTAGCCGGTTCGGGGCAGCAGAACAGGCCCCGGCCGATTTCATGGAGGCAAGCGTCTTTCTCCTTCGTCTTTTTTTTGCTTGTTTATTCTATGCTTATTGCGCCAAATATTTTCCAACATCTGTTTGATGCTAAGAATTCTACGAACTAGCCCAATTTTCATGATGATACATATGCCCCCCTATTTTTATGTGAATAAAATATTAACCTAAAAAATCATTACATAGCAATGATGCCCAGCTTATTGGCTATCTAGCATCTAATGGCGAGGTATACATTAGCCATATTTGTTCTAAGAGTGATACATGTATGGGCCATTGTTTGGAGAACACTCTACGCTTGTTGCCAAACACTTGGGAAATATTTTTCAAATATCTTCCGTTTATTGCTATTGGGAGATTTTCACCTTGCAGTATCTCTGGAAGATTTGAATTCCTAATAAATATCACTTTGATCACTTTTATGGACCTTCCCACCTTGGTAACCACATGTTAAACTTGTTGCACTTCGTCCCAAGTGGTAGTATGGTCTTCCATACCAAATCTCGAACCTGGAAGGACTTACCTTTAGATTTCTTGTTGTATGCCGGAGCACTTGAGCTATGTCCTTCGCCATATCCTTGAGAGCTTTGATTCTCTTACTGGTCACCTCGTTGATATTATTAATCATCAAATCATGATACATAACAACGGACAAATTATTCTATTTAGAAAGTCTATATGCATCTAAATTTACCTCGATAGGTAACATGACTTATTGCCCATATATCAACTCAAAAAGGAATAACCATTGTAGCACCATTGGCGGAGCTAGAAACAACACACAGGAGGAGCCAAATTGCAACAGATTTGTTAGATAGAACTCTACAAATTTAGCAGATCTACAAATGATATGCACTATATGCAATTTGGGGATTATTGCTTTAGGGCAAATCAAATAGCCAAGCATCTAAAATTCTCTTATCACTCAATTAGCTAATCAATTTTAGTCTAAAAGCAAAAGAAGAAGAAGATTCAATAAGAATCAAATGTACATGTATGGTTGTTGGCCTGTAGGTCGTACACACTACACAGAGCAAGAGGGAGAAGGCAGAGCTGTGTGGGGGACGGAGCTGAGCAAGCTGTTGCCTAATGGTGCTGGTCGACGGCTGGCCCTCCTTCAAGAAAACACAGAGGCAAGGGGGGAGCCAGAGCACAGCATGGCCGATACCTAGCTCCGCCCATGTGTAGCACCATGTCTAGATATGCAATGTGCCCATAAAGCTTTAGACAAAACCTTATGCCACCTCCTTGGATACTCTTCAATCTTTTTGTTGATGAACTTCATCAAAGTCTTATTACCAGACTTAGCCTGTCATTAGCTTGAGCATAGTATGAGATGAATTGAGAAACTTGATCTCATATAATTCGGTAAAATCCCATACCTTCTCTCGGTGTTTTACGACCGATAGCCTGCCTCAGGGCTACCTAGGACAGTTGTTCAGGCTTGGATGAACTCTGGAACTTAGTGGTGAATGCAAAGACAATCGATTTATAGTGGTTTGGGTCCTCGCGATCGAGTAAAAACCCTACATCTAGTCGGCGTTTGTCTTTGTATTGTATTGATGGTCTTGTCAAAGTCGTTGTTGGCGGTGCCCTTGTCCCTTCTTTTATAGTTAGAAGAGGGCCGAGAGCTGTTCTAATCCTAGTCGAATACAAAAGAAGGTGTCCTATTCTAATTATAGGAGGTACTTTCTATTTGTTGTCCGCCTAGGTCATCCGATTCTGAGTCGCCGTTGGTTTCAACCGAAGACTGTGGTCCTAGGTCTGAGTCCGGTCAGGAGCACCGATGAGGGCCCTGGTCTGTCCCGTTTCGACACCTCCTTTATACAAATGAGGTACCTTGGTCTGTAGTTAGCTTTTGATGGATGTCACATCCAGTAAAAAACACAATTACCTCCTTATGTGTCATATTTTTTAAAGGATTCGTGTCGGTCCATTTAGTGAAGTAATCCATAGCAACAAAACCAAATGATCTCCATTCAGTTATGGGAGATGAAATTGGCCAATGAATTCTATTGCCCAGCCATGAAAACATCATGGCATGATAATAGGATGTAACCCAAACCATTGGAAATCCTTAGAACCTTTGTAGTAATGAAAACAATTGGCCATCACAGTAGTCACATAGATACTGACTATACATAATAAGCACTTCATGTTCAGGGCCGATTGATGTATACCACAAATACCTTCATGGACTTCCCTACTTTTGCTTGATTCGTTACGAAACACTTTAGCAAAATACTAGTGTTTGGTAGTTCTTCGCTAAAGCTCTTCATTGGGCAAGAGGAACATCTAGGCACATCCTTAGTGCACTTTGCCAAACACTTTTTTCAACTTTGGCGCTTGGATTACATAGATACTTTAATTTGAGAGTCATCCAATCAGACAAATCATCTTTATCATCCATGGAGAAAAAATCAAGCTGATTTAGGCCCACACCTATGAAACTTGCCTGGCCGGTTCTGTAGACCGTGCACCTGCAAGAGGAGAAGTAATAACTGGTTTGGCCGGTTATGCTGCACATGTACCTGCAAGAGGAGCAGTAGAACTATGATGGACAACGTGACTTAACCCACTCCCATGGATACTTGTCTTCCATTATACACTAAGTACCTTAGAGATCATACTAAATCAGAAAATTCAGCAAGCACGCTCGACAGGAACTCGAAAATCTACATTTTTCATCAGGATCACTGAACGAACCAAGATGCCCGGGGGGGTGAATTGAGTTAATTCTAAATTTTCACGATATAATTAAATCCCATCGCTAGCCTATTTGACACGTAGTGCCTAAGAGTGTTACCTATTGTTCTAATGCACAAAAATGTTGCACCCTAGGTTCCAATCCTACTCTAGCATGGCATTTCTAAGAATGAAAAGACAATAACTGAAATGCTTAAAAGTAATTGTGGAAAGTAAAGAGAGGATAGCAGTAAGTGATATTTTCTGAGTATTCAGAGAGTTAGCACTCCCTGCTTGTCCTTGTTGGAACACCCGCACAAGGGCGTGGCTCTCCTTGATCTGCACAAGGATCAAGTGCTCTCTAGGGGCTGATTCTTTGCCACTCCGGTATGGTGAATCACCCACAATCACTCACAAGATGAGTTGGGTCATTCACAAGCTCTACCAAATGATCACCAAGCTCCCAATCACCAACAAGCTGTCTAGGTGGTGCCGATCACCAATAGTAACAAGCACAAACTCTCACTTGACCAAAACAAGCCTAATAAGAAGGGTGGATGCACACTTGCTACTCTCTTGACACTAGAGATGTCCTGAGACTTGGATTATTAAATCTCAACAACCTCACTAGGATCTTGCTCCCTCTTGCACACGAAATGTGTTTCTTAGTTAAAGAAATGCGCAAGAGACCCTCCATAATACCCCCCACACAAACCACTAGCCGTTTGAGTCAAAACACAGACACTGCGCATTGACCGGACGCGATGTAATGTTGCACTGGATGTGTCAGGTGAGCGTCTGGTCAGACTCCAAAGACTACTGTATGACGAGTACATTTCATCTGATTGGACCCACCTGCATTCAATCAGCTCTCACTAGACGCGTTTGGTCAAGAAAAACCCTCTCTGGTTTGTCACCGAACATAGCGATCAGTGTGTCTGGTGCAGCGTCTGATTGCTCTAAGGACATAGCTACACTAACCGGACGCAGGAACAGTGGTTGGAGCATGTCTGGATGTTTTCCCGTGGCGCGTTCGGTCAACCAACACTTAGTGGGACTTATCGGATGCTCATTGACGTCCGGTACAACATACAGTGCACTGCCCGGTCAAAGGATCACAAACCAAACTTCATCAAATTAAAAACTTTACAGGACAAAGTTTGTTCTACTCAGTCTGTGAAAGCTCTATGTTTGGTTTTGGCTAATTGATGACACCTAGTATCTAACCATTGTGTTTAAACTTTGTGATTACAAGTGTGGTTAGAAGATCAAGTTTGGAGCAATGACGGCATCCAAGTCATTGGAATAAGCCCATCAACATGAAGATTAAATGCTTCAACACTTGGTGCAATGGATGGAGTTCAAGGCAAAGGTGAATTTAATAGGGCCCTTTCTATTTTGGTGATCAAGACACTTTAGAGAGTGTGATCACATTAAGGTTAGATGACCATACTATTAAGGGAGAAGAAATTTCGTTAACAACCTCGGTCATCAAGTGCCTCTAGTTGATATAGTTGAGCATATGCATTTAGATCTAGAGCACTAACCTAATACCTTGCAAATTGACTTAAAATCAAGCTAGTCTTGCCTAAGTGCTCATACACTTGGTTGTTGGCACCTAGAAGTAAGGTAGTTGAAGAGACGACGAAAACATCTCTCATAGGTGCACCAGACGCTGGGCGTATCCGGTGGGTGCGCACCGGACGCGTCCGGTGCAGCCAGAGCCTCTTTGGAACCTCTCTGAGTAGACACCGGATGCTAGAACAGTAACTCTAGCGCGTCCGGTGATGTTTTTTGAGCGTCCGGTGAGACTTCGTGCTTTCTGACTGAGTGAAAGCACCAGAAACTGGCAGCGTCCGATGACCTCACAGCGGACGCGTCCGGTGCCACTTTGAGCTCTCTGGATGCTCTCTTTTGTTGCACCAGACACAGGCGTCGGAGCGTCCAGTACGACGTCTCCGCGTCCGGTGTGTTGGCGTGCTGCGGGAAGTTTGAAACATAATCACCGGACAACCACCGGACGCGTCCGGTGCCAACTTAATCAGCATCCGGTGTGCACGCAGAAACTGTAAAATAGCTAGTTTTTCACCCTCACTTATAAATAGCCAATCAACCTGTTTTGGGACTCTCTCTTGCGCATTTCACTCATTGCTAAGTATCTCTTGAGCCTCCCAAACCTCTCCACTCACTCTAGAGCTTGATTCTCATCCATAGTGAGCTAGGAAGTAATTCAAATGCATTGTGTTCACCTAGAGCATCTTTGGGCACTTGTTGATCATTGTTGTTGTGGATTTCATCTATTCTCTTGGTGATTGCCATCACTTAGACGGTCTTGGAGCAGTGAAGGAGTTGGCGGAGTTGGAGATTTTCTTCGGCCACTCCCGGAGGTCTTTGTGAGGGGTTTGCACCTTCCCCGGTTGTAGGGTCGAGATGCGGACTAGAGGAGGGTGAATAGTCCTTTTTAACAACTAATCACAGCAGAATAAAACCTATTCGGTTCTATCAACAATTCACCCCTCTAACTATAACTCTATGCACCTTGTAAAAGATCCTAGCAAAAACAAAGGTGCAAGCCTAGCTTGAGCTTCCCTAAACCGTTCTAGCGCAAGATCACACAAACCTAAGCACTAGTACTTTAAGCACGGGGGAAACTCCTACCAACTAGCAAGCAAAAGCGCACTAAGTACCTAAGCTCACTACTTGCTCAATGACAAGGATACACAATCCTAATCAAGGAGCGCAACTTACTTAGCTACACAAGCTAGGTAAGACACTAGTTCTAAGCTACACAAGCTAAGAATGTGAGTGGCAAGCTACACAAGCTAACCGGTTTCACAAGAGCAACTACAACTACACAAGTAAACTAATGCACAAAATAAATAACTTGTGTAGAAGGGAGCAAACCACCGCGAAGGATGGGAAGATGTTGACGCGGTGATTTATTTCCCGGAGGTTCACTTGTCACCACAAGCTACGTCCTCCGTTGAGACAAGCTCCAAGGTTGCTAGCCGGTCCTCTTGCTAGTGGTGACCCACAAGTCACACTCTCCCACGTGGAGTGCTTACCACAAGTTCTAGCACTTGACTCGGCCGGACCACTTGTCGCTCTTCACGTCTCGCTCTACTAGCGATACTCTTCGCGATCTCCCGCGGGGTGAGCTCCAACCCCTCACAAAGCTTTCTCCGGAGCCAAACACAATCTTCTTGCTTGCTTCACGGAGCCATGAGCCACCAAGCCGTTTAGGAGGTGGCAACCTCCAAGAGTAACAAGCACCACCCGCTTGCAACTCAATCACCTAGTGCCAACTCTTGCAATCTCTCAATGCAACGCACTAGAATCACTCACTAGCGATCAATTGGATGAACACTAAGCACACTAGTGAGTTAGAGAGCACGAAGCCATGCACTAGCAAGGGAAACACATTCCCAAGGTGCAAGACCCCTCTCACAGCCGGCCACAGCCCTCTACTTATAGCCCTCAGCTCAAAAGAGCCGTTGCCAACCGAAATCGGCCGTCGGACTGAGCGTCGGACGCTCAGCCGCGCCACCGTCGGACCAAAGTTGACGGTCCGACGCTCCCGATAGCCGGCACGTGTCACTAGCCGTTTGAAGTCGAACGTTGGATAACAATGGCTAACTTCCCGCGCTTCAGCTCACCGTCGGACGGAACACCGTCGGACCAACGAACTCCACGGTCCGACGCTTCCAGAGAGCAACCCGAGCGCCAAAACCTCGTCGGACGCTGTCCGACGCCCAGCGTCGGACCAAACTGCCTCGTCCGACGCCGTTCCCAGAGCGCGCCACAAGCCTCGCCACGCCGTGAACTCGCCGCGACGCGCCGTCGGACTGTCAGCCAACAGTCCGACGCTCACGCTTCTTATACCGTCAGACTGTCCAACTCTCACAGAGCCAAACACCGTCAGACCGGCACAATGGTCCGACGCTCCCTCAACGACCACCGTCCGACGCTTGCACTAAAGCTAGGGTAAGCCGTCGAACCCAAACCAATGGTCCGACGCCCCTCCTCCTTAGCGTTTGACGCCCTTCCACTTCGCCGAAAACCTCTGAATCCTGCCTCGCAAGCTCGGCAGGAGGAAGAGAGACCTAAGCCACCTTTCACCTTTGCAAATGTGCTAACACCACAAGTGTTCAACCTTAAGTGCAAGTGTGTTAGATTTTCGCAAATATTTTCACAAAGGATTCTCTCTCTTTTCACCGCGCCACTCGATCCTAGCACGTATGCAAAGTTAGATCACTCAAGTGGCACTAGATGACCGATATACAAACAAGTTTGCCCCTCTTGATAGTACGGCCATCTATCCTAAATCTGGTCAAGCACTTCTCTACTCAACCTTAGACCGGTGAAATGAAAACGCTCTAGGTTATACCTTAGCCTTGCGCTTTCCATTTCGATCACCGTCTTCATCACCTTCTCTATCTCCAACTCGGTCGATGCCGGTGCAACACATGTACCAACACCTCAACAATGATATGATCCATTTCATATCATCATGTGCCTTTTGGTTCATCGATCCTCGACTTCACTTGCTCTTCACTGTTGCGTTGGTCCATCGGCGCCAAGCCCACTAGCTTGCCCTTCACACTTGCAACCGGTCCGTCGACGCCAAGTCATGTCTTGATCTTCTCCACCTAGCCACATGACTCCATGTCATGTTTCATGCGTTTAGCTCCTTCATACCATATGTGTGAGCTAAGCATCATCTCCAAGCCATTTCCACCTTCATGGCATAGATGCTCACACACATGTACCTGTGGACTAATCACCTGTGTAATTAACACTTAAACACATATTAGTCCACCTAAGTTGTCACTCAATTACCAAAACGAAACAAGAACCTTTCACCGGTGGAGAGCCGCAAGGTGACTTATTGGATTGCTCATGTCATTGAGTTACCTTACTCGTGGTAGGTTCTACTGGCGCTCATTGGTTGAGCTTGACATTGGTTGTCAATTAGCCACCGAGCCATGGAGTAGTGGTCGACACAACGAGGACGTAGCGTGACGGCAAGCACGTGAACCTCGGTTTAAATTGGTGTTCATCTTTGTGTTGATCTTGGACCATCACCTTCGTGTGTATTGGTATCTTTTCGATGATTGGTCATCCACCCTACTCGGCGGTATAACCACTATACACTCTCTCCTTTACATTTGTGCACTTTTCTTGTGTAAGTTGTAGAGCTTGTACTTTGCTTGTCCACCTAGAAGTAGAGTAACTCAACCTAGGCTAGTTTGAGTGTGCCCTTAGTGACTTAAGTAGAACGGTCAGGAAGGCTTGAATTTTGAGTAGGCTAGCGCATAATTCGCTTCGCCATTTGTTATTCTAACCCTTTGGTCAAGTGTTGTTTGTAGTGTTTTAATTAGGCTATTCACCCCCCTCTAGCCTCTTTTGGACCTTTCAATCTCTCTGGACTATCTATGAGCTACCTAGTGTTAAGATTGACAAGTGTGCACCACACCTAAACTTATTAGACTCACCTAGGTCACACTACTAGTTCATACTCCACTTAATAGTACTACCAAAGGAAAAAAAATAAAGTCTTAAACTAATCTAAGTACCTCTCAACTCCAAATGGCACTTAGAACTAGTCCATTCTTAACCTTGTTGTTCATCCTTTGAAAACCGAAACAAATTCCATCGATAGGGGCATGAAAACCATTATAGCCTAAACGATCGTTATTATTGTGACCTAACTCAAATTTACTATGCAAAACACATGTTATTTATAATAATCTTGTGTTATCATTAATCACCTAAACCCACTACGGGACTAGATGTTTTTAATCACAAATGAGTAGATAAAGTTTACAACATTCTTCATGCATCACATGATTACATGAATATTGGAGTTATCAAAAAACTTGTTTTGTATAACAACGCAAAGAACAATTATAAGTATAACATAAGTAAAAGTTGATGGATTACATGTTTGCATATTTAATCTTCAACATAAATAAACATGTGATCAATATTGTAGTGAAAATGATCATTTATTTAGAGACATTATCTAAATATTTAACATGGTCAACATATTATATACAAGATGTGATGGCCAAATTATAAGACTTTTCTTTATAAAAAATCATTTAGTGAAGGTTATAAATAAGAACTACTATTGTAGCATAAAAGAAATCCACACACAAGTGTTAGCTCTAGTATCCACCTATTACCTGCAACAGGTGAGAATAAAACCCTAAGTAATCGATCGTATATACCAAGACTTACCCGAGAGGAGAAATAAAATACCCCAAGGATACGGAAGGCTTATTTGGTTTGCTAGTTTGAACTTGCATGAAGCATTACTAATGGTACATCCTTATATCCAAGTTTTAGCGGTCGGTTTAGTTTATTACCTAACCATTCTAGATAAGCACATATATTACTTTCAAGAATGTGATAAGCAATCAGATTTTTTTTCATTTCCTCATCAATATTCAAGTTCTTACTAAGGTGCTAGACAGTAGTTAAGCTGGTACCATTGTAAAAGAGACGACGATTCGTGAATCAATCGCTATGTTCGTTTGAGCTAGTTTTAGCTTATTTTTAGTCACAGAATATTATTTCTCTGTCAACAATTCAGCACAGCCGAACAGAGTCAATAATATATCCCAGCAAATAATATATCCCAGCAGAGTATCCCTTAACACAAGCCTTGTATGCAACAAAGAGTACATACTAACTAAACTACCAGCACACAAATTAACAACAACAAATATTTAGAAACAAAGGGAGTATTTAGATATTCTATAGAGAAAAAATTATGTATGAAAAAAGATATAATTTGCGAGGGAGGCCAGTACCAATCTACTAGCTATAGGAGTACCTAATTGATGATCGACCGCCGTCCCACAAATAAGTCTCGCATCTGGAAGGGTTAAAAATTCTTAATTTTAATGAAATAATATAAAAAATATTAAAGTATATGATGTGTAATAAGTATAATTAGATTAATCATGTGAAACATTTTATAATATAAGTGTAGATGAAGATCTAAATATTGCTCTGTCTCAGGCGACGCTGGCCTCCGTTGGATGAGCTTCAAGATGTCTGCGCCTGTTTTGCTTCATGTTGGGTCCGATGTTCCTTATCTGGTATGGACTGTGAAAACCGCACCCTCTAACACGTCCTTGACCCATGCTGAAATGAAGCGGTGTTGCTCGAGCTCGTCGGGAAGGGTGGTTGGACAGGGCGATTCTTTAGGGGAACTCCACCTTCCTCCCTGTGGAGGCACGTCGGAGTCTCTTCTCGTCGATTTGGAGGCTTGCGCGGCCTCCATTGGTAGGGCTTGGAGGTATTCCGTCCGTCTAAAAAGAATGACGTTTTTAATTTCTAGTATTATGTTTTACTATTCGTTTTATTTAAAAATTTTATATAAATTATAAAACAAATAGTTATATTAAATTCTCTAAAGATAAAATAAGTTATAACAAGTTAAATAATATTTAAAAAAATTGAATATGACAGATAATTAAACGATATTATTTTTAGGATGAAGGGAATATGCTTGTTTGCCTACTCGCTCTCCCATGATTTGGGTAATCTCAAATTTTGTTTGAGTAGATCTAGCTGATGCATGTGTCGTAAGTCAGCAATTGCCCATGTTTCTACTTCCACTTTGAGTTCCATACGTGGCTAGATTTTAGAAACCTGAAATAGTAAGTCCTAAATAATATCTTTTGATTAATCTAATGATAAATGTAGGTGATTCTTTTGATTACTCGTAAAACAAGATTTATCTACTTTTAGGAACCCTTTGGCTGGTTGGGGAAGCGTAGGAAATTTGTAGGATTCCAACGACAACGACACAGGATAGGAAAGCAACTTTATTTCCTCTACTGTTTCCTCCACTCCCGTCCGGCGTCCGCCGCGCCATATCCATCCACCCGCGAAGCCACGACCTGCCGCCCTCAGCGCTAGCAGGCAGCAGCCATGGAGGCTCCTCGGCTCTTCCTCTCCCGCGCCGCCTTGCTCGCGCTCGTCTCCCCCGCCGCCGCCGCCGTCAACCGCCAGGAGCCCCGGCATGCGGCCCTGAAGCAGAGGGCCCCATCGCGTGGCCCCGTAGCGGCCCCGATGCGGACGGCGTGGAGGGAGGCGGCGTCAGGGCGAACGGCCCGTCGAAGTTTGCGTCGGACTTCGCCACCGCCCGCTGCGTCTCCGGCCAAGCCGAGGCGGACCTGCGCGAGCTGCGCGCGGACGGCGCCACTCCGTCCGGGCCCGACCAGACACCGCCATGGCGCGCCCGCTCTTCCTCCTTCCCCCAGCAGCCACGGTGGGCCCCCTTTAGCTCCGACCTCGGCTGGAGACGGAGCTTGGCGTGACGGAGGAGGCTGCGCGGGCAGCAGTCGAGCACGGCGGCGCTCCCAGTGCAGGGGCGGGGCTCCTGGTCACACTCAGCTCCGGCACGGCGAACGGTGACGGGGCGCATGGTGGCCGTGGCTGCGACGGCCTCGGCTCCGGTGCCGTTCCTGGGTCGACGGTGGAGAAGCGAGCTCACTAGAGAGGGAGCTCAGCCGCGCTCGCTGGGGTTGCCGAGGCAAGCCGTGCGCGTGGAGGGAGGCGCCGTTGCCTCCGACCTCGAGCAATTCATGAGGTCGGAGCAGATGTTTTTTTTTTCGTCGGTTCAGCTCTGAAATAGCTCTGAAATAGTATTTCTTCTCACGACAAATCAAAATCAGTTTCAGTCCAAATCAGCTCCTGAAGCGACGAGGGCCTTTCTTGCGGTCTCATGAGGGATTCGAGAGGAACCAAATCCTCCATTTTGTC
Source organism: Eremochloa ophiuroides (assembly GCA_038502445.1). Lineage (NCBI taxonomy): Eukaryota > Viridiplantae > Streptophyta > Magnoliopsida > Poales > Poaceae > Eremochloa > Eremochloa ophiuroides. Next base: position 28,333,119 of record JAHLJS010000008.1, read on the forward strand.
TGTGCGGTACCAAAAAGATGATGATGTCATCGATTCCTAAGGATTCAATTCCTTAAGTTTTGTGCGTTTCACCTCCAATCCAGCCTTACTGGACGGAGGAACTACCGTGCAGCTGTAATAATGCTAGATCATCTTCTTCCTGCCGTGTAGCTTTTGCGGTTGTGTTCGGTTACCTGAATTTAAATCGGGAATTATTATAGCTTACTCCCTCCGTCTCATAACAGTCTTATTAAAAAAAATTTAATAAATCATAATAAACGTAATTTTTTGACTTCTACGATTCACGTTTAACCAAAATTTTAATAAATATTATTTATTTTGTTATGACTTATTTTATTGTTAGAGATATTTTCATAATGATTTGTTTAATTTATTATTTGTATAAAAATTTTGAATAAGACGAACGGTCAAACTGGATTAACAGAAGTCAAAGAATTACGTTTATTATAGAACGGAAGGAGTACAAAAACTAGTATAAATTAAAAAACTATTTCCACCTGGAATGATTCCAGAGACTCAAACCCTGTTTAAATACTCTGCAACTTTCAATTTTAATTGTAACTAGTCACATCAATATTACGGTACATATATAAAGTATTAAATGTAGTCAAAATATTTGAATATTTGCACAGTTTATATGTACGAGACGAATTTTTTAAGACTACTTAGGTCATAATTTAATACTTATTAAAAAAGATTCCTTACTAATGTGTCAAAATTTCAAATTCCAAATAAAATTTAAGGCTGCGTTTAGTTTGGTAAAAGTGGAGAAAAATTACACTGTAGCATTTTTGTTTGTATTTGACAACTTTTGTCCAATCATGGCCCAAGTAGACTCAAAAGATTCATCTCGAGCTAGGACAAACAAAAAGTACAAACATGCAACAGCTGCTATTTTATTTAGTGCTCCATATAGATGGAAAGTACAATCAATGTGATGGGAAGAAAAAAAGTTTTTTGCGAACTAAACGTAGTCCTAAAGGCAGCCTCAATCCACCCCTAACCGAACAAGGCCTAAGAGTAGGTGCAGCACACGCACGTACGGTAGCTGTGCAGCAGCCAGCAGGCGTCCGTGGCATGCGGCCGGCAGGGTGCCGTAGCAAACCGGCCTCGCCGTACGTACGCGTGGGGGTTGTGTCGCCATCCGGCGGATCCCGCGGTCGGGCCCGTGTCGCCGGTGCGCCCGACACCCCACGCCCGCGCGGCCTTGTCCGCCTCCCCCCTCTAGTAGTACCTGAGTGCCTGACCTGGGTCTGGGTGCGAGCCGAGACGACGACCGGCCGATAGATGGCAATGACACATACATACTTCCTACATCTTAAAAAAATATATATATAGGCTCTGTTCGCTTCAGCTGAATTTGGATTGAAGCTGATTTGTTACGGGAAAAATACTGTTTCAGAGGTAAAAAATATATGATGTTTAGTTAAAACGAACAGAGCCGTAGTATAATTCTAGCATTTAAATTTTGTCTCAGAAAATATATAATCGTAAAGTTATAATTACCTTTTTAAATTGGACCTACATACTAACTAAAATATCTCATATAAGTAAAAAGACAATTCATCCATAAGAAAAATATTCGATAGCTATTCTATAATAATTCGATAGCTATTCTAGAATGATGGATGAGGAGAAAATACTCGAAAAATGATGTATGTAATTTCATGTCTACACTTATCTCGAAAAATAAGATTTACATCCTTTCAAGATGGAAGGAGTACTAGCTCCCGTTTCATTCACTTTCAACTTTCAATCAAATTGGTGATATCAATTTTTAGATATATACATGGAACATTAAATGTAGCTAAAAACTAAAACTAATTTGATAGCTTGACAAATGTTATCTCACGGATATTTTGAGCCTAATATTTGAGTTATTTGAGTTATGATTGAATAATTATTAAAAAAATAAAACATTGTTACAGTACTCCCAACTGTTAGGATGTACTCCGGTGAAGTATGGATAAAAATTGTAACAGAACCGTCTAAATCACGTGGCCCACAGGCACCTGTCAACGTCACTAATGACATCTGACAGCCGGGCCTGTGTTCCAGATGACTTAGGCGGGCTCTGCCGGGCTACATAAGCACCCGTTATCTCCGACAGGATCCCATTGCGAAGCCATTACAGAGTTACAATATTTCATAACAAAATACATCAGAGTAAAATTTGCGGAAGAGTAAATAATACTTAATATTACAGACCAGTGTTCGAATAGAATTATGTGCAGTTATTACAGACCATAAATTTAAAAGAGTAGCAGTAGCGGTAGGAGCAACAGTACGACAGATAGATAAATATTACACGAACCCTGCCCAAGGGTTCAACCTTATTCTTCTTCACTCTCCTGGACGATGGTGACGTAGCACGGAGCAAGACAAACTTCGGTCTCCTGCTGCCCTCCTGCAACGGGGTTAACAAACCCTGAGTACATGGGGTACTCCGCAAGACTTACCCGACTAAAAGTGTAAAATTAGACTCAGGAATGCAGGCTGAGGGGAGTCAAGGTAAGGCTTTAGCAAGAGTTCAAGAGTTTTGCGGAAAATCATTACTAGTCCTATCACAATATTTTATTTCAATAATACAATTCATCATTAACCATATCTCCAAGTTCTTTCTCATATATCATCATTCTTTCATTTGTTTTATCCATTCAAAAACAATCCTAGTTCCGAACCACTATTCACTGAAGGTGTAAGGATCAAGTCTCCATAACCGAGGAGCAACGACGATTCGAATCGATTAATACCCAACTAGGGATCCCTAACCACACTGCGTATGTAGCACTTAAGCTTGCATACGCCAACCCCGCCTACCACGGCTTTTCATACCCCGGAACCGGTCCTGCGCCACCCGAGAGCACAGTACTCCTCTCGTCTCCAGGCACGACGGCCACGAGGGTACACGCTACTCTCGCCATCTCTCCACTCCCAGTGTGTGGTTATCGGTTCCAGCAGTGGAGCCACCGGAGTCAGAGGCTTTCCATAGTATGTGGCTAGTTGCAAAGTCTTGATCACAGCATGCCTGACAACGAACGGTCCCTAATATTTTTCCGTTAGAAACCATGCATTGGGACTCTAACCCAAGTACACTGGTAACTACCCAGTTTTCTCATCCTGTTCCCGATGGCGATGAAAGTTGGGACTCTAACCCAAGCAGTTGGCCAACCAAACGGGAAAAACCCATCCCCGTTGATGACAATGAACTGTCAACCAACAAGGACAAAACCAGTCCCATGAAGTGATTCATTCATTTTGCATCCTCACAGTTGAAAATAGTGTTTTTGCAAATCTAATCATTTAGCAGGACTAAATATTTTGCAATACCTTTAAATAAATCAGGTTCTCAAGTATTGTCAGGTATTCAAGGATGGAAATACATCAATTGGTTATCACTCAACTCCTATTGACCTAATGCACTTAATTAACTCAGGCAATAAATATTTTAAATAACAAGGAGAGGGCAAATTCACCGAGGCTTGCCTTGGATTGCGTAGAGTGTCGGATCCGGGTCGGTACCACAAATATCAAATCCTTGCACAACTTCCTGAGCAGTCTCCTCAGATGGACCCTCAGACTTTACCTCTGGATTCTCGGTCACTACACGTTTGCAATGAATGAATGTATGAATGCGATGCACATGAAATGACAGATAAAATTTAAATGATAAGTAATGCACACACGTGATCAAGATCCTATCATAGGCTAGCCGTGATTACTCTAATCCACAATGCCCTAGGTCATAAAGGTGATTGACCTAGAATCTCAATCAAACCCAAAATCACATCATTCAATAATTATTCCATTTCTATTCCTATTATTAATCATTTTAAACCAACATATAATTTAATAAATATTTAACTATTTCCATTTGATGCCAAATTCCACCAACAGATAGATTTCAGTACCAAACAGTGGCACAATAAATTTCATGATTTTTTGAACAACACAGAAATTATTAAAAATCATCAAATTTCCTTTTATCATTTAATGTGCTGATTTTTAATTAATACAGAAAACACTCAAATCCTACATTTAATATTTTTATTAAATTCTACACATCACAGAGAGTATCTACAAATATTTTCATAAATTTTGGTGCAGCAGATTAATCCACACAAAAAGATTAAAAGCTAACACTATTATTTTAATTAAAATGAAAAAGCACTAGAAAATCACTTGGGAAAATGAAACGGCCATTCGGCCCACCACGGCCCAGCAGCGGCAATTACAGCCCAGCTGGCCTGCCCGCGCTACTGGCGCCACCGGAGGACACTGACAGGCGGCCCCCGCCTGTCAGATCCTTCTCCCACCTCCCACCGAGCGCTTGCTCGAGCATGCGCGCGGCGGCCCGACGCGCCCCTCGCCGTCGGCGACCCCGGCGGCGCAACCGAGGACACCCACACGTGCCCCTAGACCTCGTGGACCCCCGGACCTAACTAAACGAATGAGGCATCGACGGTGTCGCGCCCAGCCGTGACCGCGGCGGAGGAGACACGGCGGCGCGGCCGAGCCCCGGCCTACCGAGGACCAAAATGCTCTACCGATGAGACGATGCTTACCGAGAAGCTCATCAAAGGCTAGTGTACTAGCTGGACGGGGCGGAGAGTGACCGGAGAGGCACGGTGGACGAAGGCAGTGTGTTTGGCGGCGAGCTCCAATGGCGAGGTCGTCGTTCCGGCGGTCACTGTAAACCAAAAGCCAAACCGCCTAACTCATGAGACTCAAGAAGGGACAGGGGCTCCGGAACGCTCTGCAATAAGAGAATAAGCTCACCGAGGCGAGTTGTTCTCGGAGAGACGGACCACGGCGGCGCTCCGCCGGCCGTGAGGGAGAAAATCACGCCGTGCGGTGATCTCCGATGACGAACAGTGGCCGGGCCGGGTCCAAAAGGTGCGCCAGGAGATGTCTAGCTTGTGGGTATGACGAATTTGGGCAGGAGTGGATCGACGGTGGGCAATTTGGCCGAGAGCCGAGAGCTCACCGGAGCGGAAGAATGGAGGAGGAAGAAGAAAAAGTGGTGCGCCTCGCCTTTAAAGGCACCCGGGAAGAAGAGGGTAAGGTCTGGACACGTCCGGGTCCCCCCCCCCCCCCCGAGCTCGACACGGCGACGGCCGGCCCCGGGACAGCCGGACGACGACCGGCGCGCGCCGCGCGCACGCCGCGTACGGGCGGAAGAAGAACAGGGGATCCCCCTGTAGTTACAGTAGTAGCCCTCTAGGTCAAAAGCTATGTGGTTTCAATTAGATTCCAATCCGGCCGAATCAAAGGAAGTGTTGAATATCAAAGTTGCAGAGAATTTTGTGTAGATCATTTTTTATTTTGACAAGAATTTCAAATTCGGCTGAATTTTCAAACTACAGCAAAGGGGATAAAAGTAAGGTTTGAATTTTAAACTAAAATTTTAAAATTACTTTTGATTTTTCTCAACAACTTGAAAATTGGTAAACATAAAAGTTGTTCTACTCAGTGAGCTTGACAACTTCTATTAAGGAAGTTTTTGAAGATTCTTAATATTTTTGAATTTGAAGTTTCAAATGTAAATTTCAGTATAGTAATTTGAGTTTAATTTGAATTTTTATAATATAACTTTAAAATCTCCAAAAATAAAAGTTGTTCCATTTTAAAAGCTCTACAACTTTTATTAAGACACCTTTATCAGATTCATTATAGATTTTGAATTAGGGTTTTAGGCCAACTCTAAGGCTTAATTTGATTTCTATTTTTTTATTCTGAATTTGATTAAGGACTTAATTACACAATCAATCACTATCTGAAAATAAATCACTCTAGGCCCTAAGCACAATCATATGCAGATGCTTAACTCAAATATGATGACATGACAGATTAATTAAGTTGCAATACCAGAGGTATTACAAAAATAGTATGGATATTTATCCGACTGTTCCTTCGATCGAATTCGTTTAGAGGTATTCAGATCTCTCCATATCCGAGTCCGGATGTTTAATATCCGATACCGTATCCGTATCTGAATATTCAAATCGTATATTTATGATATCGATATCTAATCATATTCTATCCGATATTTCTGACACTATCCGTATTTAAATTCGAATCTGACCAAAAATATAAAAACAAATATAATGTATCCGTCCGTATCCTATGCGTTTCCATCCCACTCGTAGGCGTCACATCCACCACCCCGGCCGACATTGCGCGTGCTGGGCTGGCATGCATAGCTAGCGACTTCTTCCGTTCTTCACGAGGCGTGCTATGACAGGGTGTGTCCAGTCCACGGCTCCAAGCAGTACGTACACGCACTCGATCGTCGATTCATGACACCATGGACACGAGTAGTACGGAGTACTACGTGCGTGCTGCTGATGCTGCGCGATGAACCGACACGATTGCAGAGAGCACACAGGACAGGGCGCGGCTGCAGCTGGGTGAACGAAGAAGAACCTGCAACTACTGTTGCCAACACGAATATTCTCCGGCCAGTTGTAGTCCTACTAGGCTTTATTTTTCCTCTTTTTTTCTTTCTGGTTCTTTTTGGCGCGCACGACTGCAGTTCAAGGCTGGACAGAGTGCTGTTTTTCTGTGCGCTCACATACCGGATCCTTCCATTTCCATGCTACTCCTGCATCAATGCAATGCATGCAAGGGTGGTGCGTGCTGCGTGCAGAACATCATCCAACTGCCTTTCTGTGTACTCCGTAGTCGTGTGCTTTGGCTTTGGTTTATTCCAAATGAAACGATCATTTTACGTGATGCTGATTTATTGTAAGAGAAAAATATTGTTTTAGAGCAACTTCAAAAGGTTGGTAAAATTAGATGCTAAATTATAAGATTTAGCCATTATATAAAATAGAAAGTCCATCTAAAATGTAGAGTTTTATAACAGACTAGCTAAATAGAAAATATATATAGCAAACATGACTCGCTAGGTAAATATGGCCAACGAGAATGGTGGGATACCCAACTTACTATTTTAGCAAACCGAATAGCATGTCTGTTGCAGCTCAATTTTTTTTAAAAAATTCTAAATATAGCATAGAAAACAAAAATAGCACCTTTTAGAGATGCTCTTATATCTTAAATAAATAAAACAAGACAAACGAACAGGCCCGGTCCATTCTTAGACGTGCCTAACCGCCCCGAGATCGATGCATCACAAGGGTCGTCTTAAATTATTTGCATCTTATTGGTAATGTTATCATGTGAGACAGATAGAGCATCCGCACGTTGTCTGCATCAGTTTTAGGTTTGTTGTCGTAATTTATAGTTTATATCAAAGTGTTACTATTTAGATCAGCCTCAATAGACTTTTTTTGAGAGTTTCATACACATTTAATAGGATAATACATCAGAAAAAAAATCTTCACATGAAATAGGGATGAGAGAGGGGGGAAATGTTTCATCCCACGACACGAGTCAGCCGCGTTTCCAAGGTCTCGGAAACGGAGTGAAACCTGCGTTGAGAGAACCCATTCGTTTCATGGGCTCCTTAGTCATGATCCAGCGCCTCCGCCGCCGTGGACCGAGCGCCTCCGTCGTGGGCGAGCACCTCCGCCGCCGGCAAGCGCGCCACTCCGTCGTGGGCGAGCGCCTCCGCCGCAAGCTCCGCCGCAGGCGAGCGCGGCCGGGAAATCGCGGGCTCCGGTCAAGCTCCGCCGCGGGCGAGGGCGGCCGCGAAATCGCGGCTCCGGCCACACTCCGTCGCAGGCGAGCGCGGCGGCGAAATCGCGGGCTCCGGTCAAGCTCCGTCGCGGGAGAGCGCGGCCGCGAAATCGCGGCTCCGGCCACACTCCGTCACGGGCGAGCGCCCCCGCGAAATCACGGCTCCCGTCAAGCTCCGCCGCGGGCGAGCGCGCAGCTCCGTCGCGGGCGAGCGCGGCCGCGAAATCGCGGCTCCCGTCAAGCTCCGCCGCAGGCGAGCGCGCAGCTCCGTCGCGGGCGAGCGCGGCCGCGAAATCGCAGCTCCCGTCAAGCTCTGCCGCGGGGGCCGGTCGGTGCGCGTACGCGCGGTGCGACGTGACGGACGAGGCGTAGGAGGAGCCGAGGCGACAGTGGCGCGCGTGGTGGCGGCGCACGGGCGGCTGCATGTGATGCTCAGCATCGCCGGCGTGCTGCTCTCGACGTGGTGGCATCGCTGCAGACGGCTTCGTCCCGGCGTCGTCCTGCACGAGGAGGTGCTGCGCGCCGAGGACATCGCGGAGGCGGCGTTGTTCCTCGCGTCCAACCAAGCCGCCTTCACCAGCGGCCACAACCTCGTCGTCGACGGCACCACCGCCATCAACACTGCCGTGCTGCGTCTTCCGTGTGGAGCTGGTTCTTCTTTCTTCCAATCTTACGGTCACGGTGGGAGAGGAAGCCAGGAAAGAGAGGAGGAGATAGCGGGACTAAAAATAATAAAATAATTTATGAAACTGTGCACTGAGAGTAATATCTATTTCATATTTTGTTTTATAGTTTTGGAAGCTGTAAGGTGAATAGGTTGTTCTTTTGACCAATCAGCACTTATTTTCAGCCATGAAACAGTATTTTTCTATCACAATAAATCAGCACGAGGTAAAATCAGCGTTTATTTTTAACTAAAAGAACAGGCTGGAACTCCTATTGAGACCGGTCTTAGAGCATGTCTCTCTGTTGGCTAAATAGGTTTGTAGAGACGAACTCGTGCTCCAAGACGAACTTGTGCTTCAATATATAGGTCATGTTTAAATTCCTTCCAACTTTTAATCCAATTAGTCACATCAATTTTTGACACAAGTATAGAGCATTAAATATATATAAAATAAAATTAATTTGATAGCTTGATAAAATATTGTCTCACGAATCTTTTAAGCTAACTTGAATATGATTGGACATTTATTAAAAAAAATTAAACGCTACTATATTGTTTTTAAATTCTAACTGACTGTAACTAAACGGAGCCATAACATAGACGGCTAAACTGATGGCTTGTCTATTTGGCCATCTAAATACACGTAGCAATCATCAATCATGAATATTGTTTCTATGGCCCCGTTTAGAAGAAAAAAATTTAGAATTTGGACACTCTAGCAGCGGAGAATCTTTTATAATAAGTGTCCAATTATGGTCTAAAAAGACTCAAAGATTCGTCTCATGGGTTTTGCACTAACTATACAAATATGCGAAAGATTCATCTACATTTAATGCTCCACGCATGTATCGAAAAATTGATATGTCCTTTTTGTTTCAAATTTGGAAGGGATCTAAACAAGGCCTATATATCATTGTGTTGCTAATTGATACAAAACAAATTCTACAAAGTAAAATAACGTAATATGACATATTTCATAAATCAAGCATTCAGTTACAATTATCAGTGAAAATGAAAAACGAAAAATGAGCGTGATGGCAAGCATTCAGTTATTAGGGAAGTGAATATGCTAGTAACTGAAAATTAGAATTACTGAATGCGTGCATTCAGTTATTAGTTTTCAGTAGCTGAATAGAACTCAGATTTCATATTTCTGTGGTTATCTATACACCAACACCGAAGTACTAGTTTCTAAACTTCTAGATGCGTCATGTTCTTTCTCGTCGGCATGTGCTTGCCTGCGTAGCTCACCTCCGCCGTGAGGTTACCGCGTCGAGATGCGCCCTGCCCAGTCGACACGGCCCCGCTCTTCCTCCCGGCGCAGCCGTGGTCTGCCATGCCCTCGTCCTCACTGTGTAGGTGTCTTCTCTGCCCCGCCTCGTCCCAATACCATTTCGTATCGTAATGTATATTTGCCGCCGTATCGTAATGTATAATAAGGTACCATTTGGAATTTTGGACGAATTTCGGGGACGCAGGCAGGCGGCCTTGTTGGCCGAAGAGAAATTCAACCTTGCTCACTCAAGGATCCGCAATGTGCTCGAGAGGTCTTTTGGAGTGTTGAAGGGTAGGTGGCAAATACTGGAGGGGCTGCCTATGTACCATAGGCAGAACTGCATCAAGATAATTCTAGCATGCTTTGAACTACACAATTACATGTGGGAGTGTGAGCACGGTGATGGTAGCACAGCACAATATGCAGTATCGTCGTTTGTGATTCAGAACCGGGATGAATCCATGCCTTTCCTCAAGCAGCTGATAACTACGGGCCTTAATTATTATGGTAACATGGTACGTCTAATGACCATGCTTGTTGGAACTTGGTGTACAAATTCTAATCGATAGCTGTTGAATTTTATAAGTTATGCAAGCCACCTAAGGTACTGCGAACTTGGTTGCCATGGTGTTTGCATGTACGGACAGCATGGAGGCCAACAAGCTGCGGCTGCGGCCGGCCAGGAATAAGAACTGGATAGCAGGTAGAAGTCTGAAGATTGGGAACTTTATTTTGGTCCCTTAGTTGTGCTGTTTCAATAGAGGCAGATTTTAGAATGTATTTAGGTATTTAATAGTGGACAGATTTGGTAGACTATGAAGTATGTGTACCTTGATGAAGGTACTGTTTGTAAAGTTCCCATGAGTACCTGTTGTTTAGAACTGTGAAGGCAGGGTTTTTTTTACCGCCCGAATACCGCGGTAACCGGCCGGTTACCGGTCATACCGGTCCGGGCCGGTACCGGTACCGGCCGGTTTGAAAAAACCAAAATTTCAAATTTAAAATCGGAGAAAAAAATGGTAAAAAAATTCCTAAAAATACTTCATGATTTATAGATTCCAATGGTGTCAAAATTTTTCAAATTTGACTACATTTAGAATTTTTTTTGAAGTCCCGAAGTAAAAAAAAAAGGCCCATTAAGGCCCATTAAATCATGAAGGTCGAAAAATATACTAAACGTACTCAAATTTGAAAAACTTTGACATCATTGGATTCTATAAATCATGAACTATTTTTAGAAATTTTTTCAGCATTTTTTTTAAAAATAAATCTGAAATTTGAAAATGCGACCGGTTACCACCAAACCGGTCGGTAAACCGCTCAAACCGGCCGGTAACCGGTCAAACCGGCCGGTATACCGGTCCGGAACCGATTGAACTGGGGTTCAAACTCAAAATTTGAATTGGACCGGTTTCTACCGGTAACCGGTCAAACCGGACCGGTATACCGGTACCGCCGGCCGGCGGTTACCGGCTACCGGTCGGTAAAAATAACCCTGTGTGAAGGTAGCACCTATTTTAGATAGTGGTTTGTAATGTGAGTAATTATTGTAATTTGAAGATTGGTAGAAGCCTGGTAGTTTTAATTATGTTATGCGAAGTGTCAAGCAAGTTTCGCGCCAAGCACTGCGTGATGGATTGGCGTTGGCGCCATAATTTGAATCCATTGTGTATTGTTTAGATTTGAAGGATGCTGCTGCCTGATTTCTGCTGGGCTGATCAGCCGGCTTATTTTTAATACTGTAGAATCCGCCACAAGAAGGTGGCACCCGCAGTGTAGTGAAAAACGATGCTTACTTTTTTTTTTTCTCTCTCTCATAAGAAAGCATCGATATCGCCACTGAGTGCCGATGCTTGGTTGAAAAAAAATCTGGTATCGAGGCTTGTGTAGTCATCGATGCTCCAAGCAAAGAAGTGCAAAGAGTATTATTTTGGCTGAGACTTGTGAGAGGAGGGAATCATGCAAAAGGGACATAATGAGACCTATAATATTTTAGAGCAACTTCAACAGATATGGTATCTTTTTTTACTATATTTAGATTTTTTTTAGCATAAATGAAGCTTTTATCAAATTTTCTAAAAGAGAATTGTTACAGTACCCCAAATGACTGTGAGTCGTTCATTTAATTCGATCGGACGGTCACGATTAGATCTTACCTAGTAGGAGGTAATATCTTAAATATATTTTTATTATTAGTTTATTTTATAAAATAGGATAAAAAAGTAAAATTAGGATTTTAAAAAAAAATCTATTTTAGATTTGAGTGGTGCATGCAATCTGCATGCGTGAGGTAGTTTTGATTGGTGCATGCAATCTACATGCGTGAGGATATAAAAAATATTATTTATTTATTTAGTTTGTACGTGAGAAAGTGCATCCATAAACTGTATTTAAAGTTTATGTTTTTTTAAAAAATAAAATTTAAATTATTCTAACAAAGCTGACTAGAGAAATGAGTAAAACAAAAGTCATATATTTTAATGATTTATAAAAATTTATAGTTAATGATTTTTGTATTTGAATTTATTTATATCTTTGAAAATTTTGTATTATTCAATTTGGAGTTGTGGCGGTGGCGAGGAGGTGCCGGCAGCGGGCGACCAAGGCCGCGGCGCGGCGACAGCGGCACAATGCGTCAGTTTGGTGCGGGGCAGAGGCTACAAGCGTGCGGCCGACGCTGGCAACAAGCAGCGGAGACCTGCATCGACATCATCTTCGCCATCATCCTGCCGCCGCTCGGCGTCTTCTTTTAAGTTTGGCTGCGGGCACCCGCATGCGATCGACACGGATCAAGACGGCAGGCGGTTTCTTCTTCCTCTTCTTTTTTAACCGCAACACCTGCATGCGATCGAGATGACCGTGGCGCCAACTGCAAGGACCGAGATTCCAGAGGAAGTTGGGGAAAGAAATCTCTTTTTTTTTAGATATAATGGGGGAAAGACATCTCTTGTTTCATATTTATTAATTTATTATGTAATTTAAAAAATCGTAATATTCAACGGTCTAGATTTATTTAAGTAGATATAAGATTTCCTTAGCCATAGAAAGCAAGCCACTGGCTCTTCATTCCCACATGCGATGATGGCAAGATTTCAACATAGAAGACTAAAAGTAGTTAAATTGTTGTACATATGGGGGCTAAAATATGCAATTTGACATCTAGTTTTGGCCAATCTCTTTGAGTTGCTCTTAGACATCATGACATCAGCATAAAATGAGTTGAAGCATCGATGCAAAAGCATGACGTTCAAGCCCCGGCCACCACACCCCTTTGAGAAGGGCTCGGCAGCCTAAGAGACGACTGATGACATCAACGTGTACTCCTTCCCAACTCCGTTCATAAAAAGAACTACAATTCTTATTTTTCAAGACTAACATGCATGAATCAAATAAGTACCGATAGATTAGTTATAAAATATATTTTCATAATAAATTTTGTTTGGAGACACAAATGCTAATACCAGTATAAACTTTTAACTCGAGTTATTTTAACCGGCATAGATCTCATTACTGCGTACTCCCTTCGTCCTAAAAAAATATTGTTTTATAATTTCAGACATCTTATTTGACCACTGTCTTATTCAAAACAATTTTATAAATATTATTTATTTTGTTGTTACTTATTTTATCATTAGAGATAGTTTAATAATAATTTATTTATTTTATAATTTGTAAAAAAATGAATAAAATAAACAGTCAAACACGATGTCTCAAAGTCAAAAACTTTTTTTTAAACATAGGAGTATTAATTCTCGGAGGGAGTATATCGCCTGGTATGTAGCCTTTTTTTTTTCTCGGAGGGAGTACACTGCCTTTGCACAGCTTAAAAAAAAAAAAACCCATTGCCTTTGCACAGGATGGAGGAATTTTTTTTAAAATAATATTTTTTATTGATTAATTGCGAATCTAGTATTTGGAATCGAAAAATTACAAAAATAGCATCCTGTCGCCCATTCAGCAGCCGATAGGGGACCTGTCGACACTCCAGCAGCCGACAGACTTACGTGTCAGCTGCCACGCAGCCGACAAGCGTCGGCAGCGGCTGTCGGCGCCGACAGTAGTCCTGTCGGCTTCTGGAGGGCCGATAGACCCAGTCGGCATTCGGGTAGCCGATAGGCCTGTCGGCTCACCGGAGGCCGACAGGCCACTACTACCATGTCCTTTTTCATTTTGATGTTCATTTTCATGTTTTTTCATATTCGTTATACGGTTCAATCCGAAAACTTAACTTACTCGCGGCTCGCTAGCCTATTCTATAAATGAAGTGTGTTGCAAACTACAAAAAATAGAATTAAAACAACACATGTTCAATTTAAAAGAGTAACCCAGCGATACATGAAATGAGCGGTACGTGGCATATGCGGTTTGCAATAGCATGTGTGCGTGACTCTGGTAAGAGCCCACAGACTGTTGTAAACATGCCTTAGGGAATTTACCTTACTGGGTCTATTACATTGTTCTACTGGGTGCAGCGTGGTTGTTTGCCCTTGTTGTCGCGCCGTGAAGATGGTTCCGCTGCATCCCTCTTGTTCTTGAGTGCTGTCTCTCGCGCTTTAAGCTCTTTCTCTTTACGCTTGACGATTGTTTCGCGCAAGCTTAACTCCTCCCTCCTCCTGGCAAGATCTTCCTCCTTAGCTTTGAGACAGATCTGATCTGCCCTGATCCGTCGCTCTTTGTCCTCCCTGATTTTGTGGTCAACCTCACGAACCTCATTCATCCTCTGAAGATATTGAGCTTTGTCTTCAAGCTCCTTCGGACGCCTCTGTGGCCATGCGGGCATCTCTCGATTCACCCATTGGATCCACTTGCAAGGCTACATGTGTGGATGTAAATGATCAAATTGTGTATAGTTTACGAGAAACGAAAGAAGAAGTTGTTGATAGTACCATGAAGTCGTCATCCAGATCTGGGCACCCGAAGTACCTACACCCATAGTGTCGGTCCAACTCCATCCACACGCATAACCTAGCGACAAACCCACAACGACACTTTGGCTGCTCACGCCACGACGGTAGCTGAGTTAGGTCAGATGTCCATGACGACATTGTAGTTGAATGACGAGGGTTTGGAGAAGAAAATGTGTGGTATGCTAACTCGTCGGATGTCTTTAAATAGGGCAGGCATGACGTGAAGGAGTAATTTCATAGACCCCAGCCTTTTCCGACTTAGTCCTTTATAGGCTTTACACAAATAATTGCGAGTAGCCTGTTGCTCACCTCAGAGTACACAGCGAGTAGCCTTTTCAGTGTATTGGCAAATCAAGAGCCTATTTAACCAGTCAGAATTAACAGCGACTAGCCTTTTCAGTGATTCAGAGGGCTTGCGAATAGGCTTTTCAGTGCATAGCCTTTTTAGTGATTGCGACTGCACAGTGCGTAGCCTTTTCAGTGACTTTGGCAGACCGAGAATCTAGACTTTTTAATGATTCAGAGAGATTGCGAATAGGCTTTTCAGTGCATAGCCTTTTCAGTGCTTGCGACTGCACAGTGCGTAGCCTTTTTAGTGACTTTGACAGATCGAGAATCTAGACTTTTCAGTGATTCAGAGGGCTTGTGAATAGTGTAACACCCGGAAATTTTCAATCTTTGAAATAGGAATTTAATTTGATTTATTTATGCAATTGATTGAGCATTTAATATATAGAATAATATTTTTTGTGAATTAAAATAAACCCTAGGGCATAGAAACATGTTATGTTGCATACATGCTGCTGCACATATTTATTTCCTGAGATTTGATTGGATTTTTGCAAGGGTTCAAAACTTAGTTTGAAAAGCCATTTGGAAAACAAATTTGAAAATGAATTGAGAAAATTAGAAAAGGGAAAACTCCCTCCCCTTCTCTGCAGGCCGAGCCGGCCCATCCCCTCTCCTCAGTCCAGGGCGCTGCCCCTCTCCTCCTTCTCTGCATGGGCCGAGCCGGCCAGGCCGAAGCCCAGCTTCAGCGCAGCCCGCCTCCCCTCCTCTCGGTCTCGCTGACACGTCAGGCCCACGGCTCAGCGTCGTCTCCCTCCTCAGGACGGAGTCCGAGCGGAGCACGAGCGCCGCCTCCAACAGAAGGCAACCGCCGGATTTTTCGGACGAGTCCATCCCATGCATGCCTCCACTGGCCCGTAAAAGGAAGCCACGACCCTCTTCCCCCGCCGCTGACGCGTAGGGCCCGCTGCCCCGCGCCATCCCCTTCCTCCAGTCGGAGTCCGCGCGAGACACGAGCGCTCCCTCCTCCGGGTCGAGTCCCAACCGAGTCCAGCTCTCCTACACCTCCCTCGCGACCCTATATAGGTCGGCCGAGCCCTGCCGTCCCTCCCCACAAGTTCCCGAGCAAGCCACACCCTCCAATCTTGCCCTAGCCGCCGCCCCGAGCTCCGCCGTTGCCCCGAGCTCCGCCGCCGCCGCCGATTTCTCCTCGGGAAGACTTCTCCGTCGAAATTGGTTGTTCTCCAAGCTTCGCAGCAAGGTCAGGGACCTTCCCGACCACTTCTCCCTCGGTTTTGTGCACTATAGCCATGATGCCGAGCTTCGCCGCCACCATAGTTCTGCCACCTAGCTCGCCGCAACCTCCCCGAGCTACCTCTGTGGCAACCGAAACCATAGATAGGTTTGGCTTGAGCTCCTCTTGCTTCCCGACCAGATCCTGAGGTGTGCCGAGCTTCCTAGCCCCGAAAACGCCGTCTCCGGCCATCTTGCCGGCGAGGAATCGGCCGGGCGCCGCCCGACTCCGGCGACCAGAGCCGTCCCTCTTTTCCCGAGCTACCTGCGCCGTCCACGGCCGATCCAACGGCTCACAGTGAGAGATACCTTTTCGACCGGCACATTTGCAAAAGAGCCCCTGAGCTTTTTATTGTTCTAACCCGCGATCCTTTGGCGTATTTTTTAGATTACGCTTTCCTTTTTAGAAAACGTATTTTTCTCGGTTTAGATTCAAAAATACGTTTTCAATATTTGCAGATTTGCCACTCAGTTTATTTCGGCCATATTTTATTCGTTTTAGCTCCGATTTGATCCGTTCAAGTCTCGTTAGATTCGTAATTTCGTAATCTACCTAATGATGCTACTGTTACTCATGTTTTTAACTTTTAAAATTCGAGATTAGATTTAATCTATTATTTTATTAAAGTAAAACTTGTTTATTTCATAACTTTCCCGTTTGAACTCCGATTTTCGTGATCTTTATATCGTTGGAATCGTAGCGACGCGTAGATTATGTTTATACACTTTTCAATCTGTTTTTCCACTGTTGGTGTACTGTTTCTAATATAGATCTTGTTTGCTTCGTGTATGATTGCCTCGATGATTGTGTGGTGATTTTGTGATCGAGTTCAGACGGTGAGCAGTACGTTGGTGATCAAGAGTACACGGAGGATCCAAGTTCTCCAGAGCACTTTGATCAAGGCAAGTATAGCATGGACCATCCTTGTTGCCTATTCACCTTAATAACTAAATTCATGATGCATATGTCTACCTTGGCAACCGTAGTGATTATTCCCAGGTTTTGATAACTTGATCCTTGTTACCTATGAAATTGCATTTGAGTAGTGATGCTAGTGCTTTGATGGGTCATGATCTTATGAACTTGAATAATTGATTATGAAATAAAGATTAAAAGATGCTTTTTATCAATATGGACTAAGGACTTATCTGTAAGTATGACACCGGGACTTACAGCGCAACCATGGGGGCTATATGGCTCTGGCTTTAGTCAAGTAGGAAGTTACTTTCTACCATGCTATTAATCTTGAAAGGTTCCTTGCCGAGCTGGTTGTTTTGCGGCTCCTGTCCTTGTTTGTACTGCTGCGTGTGTGTGCCACTTGGAAGGAGGGCTCTACCGCCCCTTGCCATTGCGCCCGGATTGATTAGTAACTTGTTAGAGAGCCTTTTGAAAGACTTCATAGTGAGACCCTGTTATGCACCTTGGCAGTGTAGTGTGGGCCTTGCAAACCCCTGACACATGGGAATCACGACTCATGGTGAAAGTGTGCAACCTCTGCAGAGTGTAAAACTGATATATCAGCCGTGCTCACGGTCATGAGCGGCCTTGGACGTCTTACAGGAATTTAACTAATTGAATATTGATTTACTTGAAGTTTCTATTGATGTTTATTCCATATTAATTATCATGTTTATATGATCATGCAAATCTTGTTCCTTGGTATATTCTATTGCTGCTACTCAAATTGGTAATACATGATCAACTAAAAGCAACCGCTGTCAACCAGTGTCTTGCCTCATTTGAGCCTCATAAACCCATGTTATTCTTGTTGAGTACGACATGTACTTATGGTTGCTTTATTTTTCATATTTGGATAAAAATCTCGGATGGGTAACAGATGACTATGATGATTCTTCTGAGGATTACTAGGATTGTGGTTCACCAGTCAACTACTTCCCTGTGAATTGGAGCTTCCGCGAGAGATTATAATTATTAGTCCGCTGCTATTTATGTAAAGACTCTGTGATATTATTCGTTATATATTAAACCTTGTGATGGTACTATGTAATTTGTCGCTTATGTGTGTGATTGATCTCTGGGCGCACATAAGTTGGTTCATTCAATTTTATCCTTAAAATTTGGTGTGACAAATAGGCTTTTCAGTGCATAGCCTTTTTAGTGCTTGCGACTGCACAGTGCGTAGCCTTTTCAGTGACTTTGGCAGACCGAGAATCTAGACTTTTCAGTGATTCAGAGGGCTTGCGAATAAGCTTTTTAGTGCATAGCCTTTTCAGCGAGTTGTCAATTCAATTCATGGCGTCTTCAGTGATTGCGACTGCACAGTGAGTAGCCTTTTCAGTGACTTTGACAGAACAAAAATCTAGCATTTTCAGAGTACTTCAAAGTGTTGTGCTCAATTAACCCTGCATTAATTCAGTTCTATTCAAATGCAATGTCACCCCTTGGCTGCCTCTATAAATATGGGACGGTGCTGGGGAACATCACCAGCAATACAAGATGTCTGGACCAAAGAAATGGGGGTTTGGGGTTGGGAAGCTCAAGGGCACGGTGGAGAGCAAGGGCCCACCAATAATGTGGGATGATGGGGGTAGTCTTGGTCCCGATGAGTTCGACGAACCCATCGACAGGTTTCCAGAAGAGAGCAAGAGTGATTATGATCCACAAAGACCTCTGAGGGAATACGTGAAGAAGGATAAAGAAGTGTGGCCGAAGTGCAGGCATGGCGAGGACTGCCTTGTGCAGATGTACACCGAGGGCGGGATACACGGGGGCCGGCGATTCTTCAAGTGTCCTTATGCATGTGTAGTGTTTTATTGTCCCTCTTCAGTAATGTATTTCGCAACATAAACGAACGTTAAAAAATCTATTCATCGCAGACCTCGTGGGCAGAGGACAATTGTGGGTTCACTAAGTGGGTGGACCCGCTACCTATTACCCCGCATTTGGAGTACATCTGGTACCTGCAGGACCGCATCGACTCGCTCGGCCCAAGGTACAGCTCGAGCTATAACAAGGAGGAAGATGAGAAAGAAGGCAACAGTGGAGCCACATCGCAGGAGCCAAAATGCACAGACCCGTACTGCCGCTGCCCTCATCACAGGAACTAATATAAGTAGGAAAAAATTCCTAACTCAAATAACCCTAAATCAAATAAACAAGTACTACTAGAAAAAATAAAAAATAATCCTTAAAATAAACTAATACTAACTACATAAATAAACTAACACTAACTGCATAAATAAACTAACAGTAATTATTCCTACAATTCTAATAAATAATCCTAACAAAGAAACTAATCCGAAGAACAAAATAAACTAACCCTAACTAATTAAATCAACTAACCTAACCGTAAATAAACAACTAAAGAAACTAACCTAACCCTAACTAACCCTAATAAAAAAACTAAATAACCATAAATCCACGGTTCAATAATGTACAACTAAAAGTTACCCTAATCGAATCTACAACTATAAATAACCCTAAACTAATCTACAACTAAAACGAATCCTAAACTAATATACGACTAAAAATAGCCCTAAACGAAACTACATCTCAAACTAACACTAAACTAATGTACCACTAAAACTAACTCTAATTCTAAAATAATTTACAATTTTCTCAAATTCTGAACTAATTTAAAAATAATTACAACTTCCTCTAAACTAACCCTAAATCTAACTAAATCTAACTAACCCTAAATACCTAATTTTATCTAAACTAAATAAATAAAGTAATCAAATTTATAAAAAAATAGGAAACTAACAAAACAGAAAAAAAAGAAAACTTACCGGTGGTGAGCGACGACGGCGGTGGCGAGCCGTCCGTGGCCTCGCGCCCGTGCGGGGACGGTGGAGGGCGGCGGCGGGGGCGGCGGACGGCGGCCGGAGCGGCGGGGCGGCGTCTGGCGACGGCGAGGGCGCGGTGAGAGAGAGAGAGCGCGCAAGCGAGCGGCGCCGGGAGGAAGGAGATGGCCGCGGAAGATATAGGGACCTGTCGGCTCCTCGGTGGCCGACAGGCCCCTATCGGGTCGCGAGGGGCCGATAGGCCTATCGGCCCGACAGGCCCGCCAACTTCGGCTCGGCCCGCTGGCGTGGCGAACTAGTCGGCCCTGGAGCGGCCGATAGGGTCCAGTCGGCTCCTCAGCGGCCGATAGGTCCCTAATCGGCTTTCCAGCGGCCGACATGGTGCTATTTTTGTAATTTTTCGATTCCAAATACTAGATTCTCAATTAATCAATAAAAAAATATTATTTACAAAAAAAATTCCAGGATGGAGCAACCTACGAACCGAGTACTAGCATGCAAAGTGCAACTTCGTCGCCTGTTATTTTCGGCACCGAGTGCAGTTCATTTCTACAAAGGGGCAGCCGAGGAAACATACAGTAGTAGGGAGAGGGGGATAAGCAACAAAGTACTGAAAAGTGCACGCCCTTGTTTTTCAAGCTGCCGTCCGTGCTTTGCTTCTTCTCCCAAATGTTTGTGCTGTCTCGTTCGGTGTACTTGTGTACTCTAGTAGTAGCAGGCAACAAAAAGCACCAGCAGCACTCCTGTACCCCCTAGCTAGTCGTTTCACTTTGACACAACAGTTAACTGCTGGAAAGGAGGCAATTAACTAACTATGAAACAAGGATTATATCGTGAGAACTGAAACAGAGTTCGATCAAACCTCCAATCCTAATGATCTCATGACTGACTATTTATATACGTATACAGTCTCTGCAGCCTCCACTGAAAACTCGACGTGGGAGAACTAAGCCTGTAGCATAGTGGACAGAGCGGAGGCACAGACGCAAAAAGCATGCCTGTTTGTGTATGCGTTCGGCAGGATCGTGTATCATATTTTTTTTTTGTCAGATGCGCATGGGCTCCACAACTGAGCAAGCGCTGCCCGCACCTGTACCGGTCGAGCCGCCCGTGCCTGTGCCGCCGGAGCTCTTTTTCTCCATCTCGTCCTCATCCTCCTCCTTCCACCGCCCGTGCCTGCACCAACCACGCTGCTTGCGCCGCCGGAGCCGCCAGATGTTGCGTCATCCACGCCGCCCACCCCGCCAGAGCTCTTCTTCTCCATCTCTTCTTCTTCCTGCTCCTCCTCGCCCTTGCCCCATTGTTGGCGGTCCTTAACGATATATTTTTACCGCCAATTAGAGATCAAAACAGGAAGAAACAAATACTTATACGCACATATACATTCAATAATATCCAAATTCAACTTGTATCGGTAGAACCATAACTTTTCAAGAAATAAGACCAAACAAGGAAATTGAGTCGAAAAGACGCCATCTGAGAAAGTGCAGAATCGCCATTCATAGCAAATGGCCAAAGAAGCCCAACCAAAAGATTTATCTAGGCCAACACACCTCACCACCAGGCTGTTCACCAAACAAGCAAACCACCAGACAAGGATGGGGCCAAGGCGGCTGACCCAGGCCACGACACACTACGGATTTTTGCCCTAATGCAACGGTCTAAAAGTGTTGCAATAGGCCTAAAATTATTGTAATAGCCACAACTGCAACGACTTCTTTTCGTTGTCAGGGTATTGCAATACATACCGTTCCAATTGCCCCATGCAATGACTCTTTAGGGTGTTGTAATTGACTAACCTCTGTTGCAACACAATATTTCTTGTTGCAACGTCAACGAAGTGTTACGAGTCATAGTACCTGCAACCGCCATGAGTGTTGCAACAGTATCTTTGCAACACTCCTAGGGTGTTGCCAGAGATAGCAATTGCCACACGTCCAAAGAGTGGCAATTAGTGCATTAGCAACGCCAATGGGTGTTGCTATAGACCCTATTGCAACACATCAAAATTGTAGCATTAGACTCACAATTATTGCCACATTTGCCATGTGGTTATTATAGATCATACCTTATATTGCAACTAGAAACAATTGGTTGTTATAGGTACCCTTTCTATTGCAACATGGTTCATGGTGATTGACAAAGGTATGACCCTTTATTGCCTCAAAAAAATTTGGTTGATAGAGGTGTGTTCTCTATTGCTACACTTTTTACTTTCGTTGCTATTGTGGAACACTCTTTTGCAATGCCAAAATTTTGGTTGCTAGAGGTGGCTTCTCTTTTGCTACCTTTTTCTTGTGGTTGCCATAGGTGTGACCCTCTATTGTGTCGAAAATTTTTGATTGGTAGAGGTGAGGTCTCAATTGCTCCACATTTCCCTTTCGTTGCTATAGGGGACCTCTCTATTGCTACTCTTTTCTGTGGTTGCTGGCACGATCGCCCCGAGTTCTACCACCGATCCGAAAAGTATCGTGTACTACGAGCAGCCTAGTCTAAGCACCGCGCTTACACTGCGTATACTACCTCAATCAAGGAGCTATCAAGACCAAAGTACTCAAAAGAGTCACAAACTGAAAGAACAAAAAATAGCAACGTTACTCACTTGGATTAGAAGTTGAATACCAAAGAAATCTTCAGAAGCAAGCTCCAAAGAAGAACTTTAATCCACAGGTGCAAGTCGTAGAGCAGTCATCGATAGACCGGTAACTCCTCTAACTCTTTCCCAACTCTCTATCTCTCTACCTCTAAATAAGACTAGCCCTAATCTTAGGAGACAACATGTAATAGAACCTCCTAACTTATATGGTCCACATGCACCTGTCATTGTCGCAAAGACCACTGACAGTTATGCATGTGACCCAAATAACTTAAGATTTTTGTCGGGTGTCCTTAGAAACCCGAATCATCCACAAGATGTCCTTGTGAAGGCATTGCAGTTTTTTTTACAACATTTCATATATAATATACATCAGAGTAAAGTACGGAACTATTACATAACATAAGTTTACAAAGCAGTTGCTCAAACTTACAAACATTAAGCACGGTTGTTACAAACCATAAGTACCAGTAGTAGTAGAGTCATTTAAGTAATATTATACAATAATAAACCCTACCCAAGGGTTACACCTTTACTCTTCTTCATCGTTCACCTAAAAAACAGACATGCAACACGGACCCAAGCAAACCTACCTAGGCTTCTCACCTACAACAAGGGTTAACAAACCCTAAGTAGAAAAAAGTACTCTGCAAGACTTACCCGACTAAAAAGTGGGAAGAAGACTCAGGAATGCAGGCTCAGAGAAATCAGGGTAAGCCTTTAGCAAGATTCAAAGTCTTCTGCAGAAAATCTCTCCACTAGAGAGTCATTAATTTCAATATTTTAAAGTCATTATTAGTCATTTATCTAGATTGATTCTCATTCATGTCAACCAAGTTCTCAACCTCATTCTCATTCTCATTCCTGCACCATATTTCTCTTCTAACTACGATGCAGGGCAGTTGATCGAGTCTTCATAACCGAGGAGTAATGATGATTTGAATCGATTAAACCTAACTGGGGATCCCTAACCACACTGTATATGTGCACCCAAGCTTGCATATACCAACCTGTCCCCCACGGATCCTCCAAAATCTGCACCAGTTCGTGCCACCTGAGAGCATAGTACACCTCCAATCCAGCCTTTGCCACGAGAGTACACGCAGCTCTCGCCATCTCTCCACTCCCAGTGCACGGTTGTCGCTTCAAGTTATGGAATCACCGGAGCCATGGCTTCCTGAAGTATGTGATTAGTTGCAAGTCTCAACCAAGCAAGCCTACAACGGACGGTTCTCAATTTACTCAGTCGAAGACACTACATTTAGACTCCTTTCCCAATGCCAGTCACCCGATCGGTCTCAAATTCATTACCATATTTCGTTATCCAGCAAGTTATGCCATCATAACTCATTTTGAAATATTTCATTTAAAAGCCTATCTCATTAAGCACGGCTTAGCATACTAGGCATTTTCAAATAAAATAGGCTTCAAGGATGATACTGAAGTAATCAAGACTGGTAATGCATCAATTAGGTTATCACCCAATTCCTAATCAGCTAATGTAATATTCTAAATGCAAAGTGAGGGTTTAAATGCACCAGGACTTGCCTTGAGCAGCAAAGCAGTCTGGTTCTTGTAAAGTACCACAAATATCAAATCCGGCTTACACCGGAAGTTTTTCTTTAGCAGAAGCTTGCTCAACCTTTATTTCTTCGTTTTCGGTCAATACACGTAAACTAATGATGCATTCTTAATATGCTGCAAGATGACATGAGCAATAATGTATAACAAGTACTAATTTAATGATCTTGAGTAAAACTTTTCCTCACAATAAAGTTTTAATTAAGATCTCAATAAGAAGGCTTGTTGTTGCATTATTGATTTATTAACAATTTTAACAGTTGTCGAAAGCAAGATTAATCTAGTCACAATTCAATTAAAAAATATTAATAACTAATTAACAATAGACTCAAAAAATTTATTAAAGTGCCAAGGATCAGGCCAAGTTAGTGATCTAGGGTCTTCACACAATCCCAAAAGTCACACAAATCCTAAGTAATTAGGCTTTTCTATGTGTTTTATTAATTAATCTAAATTATGAATAAAATTAACTTTGTTCAATTAAGCCCAAACTTTTTTGTACAGATAGTTTATAGCATAAAACAGTGGCAAATAAATTTCATAATTTTTATACATTTATTTTGGGCTACAAAAATCATAGAAATCCCATTTAATAATTAAAAGAGATATTTTTATCACATGCAAAAAGTAAACAAATTTCAAATCTCGTGTTTTTCCTATACCAAGAAGCTACAAATATTTTCTTGATTTTTGGTGCACAGAATACTTTTCTACAAATTTATGAAGTTGTAGCACTATTCACTTCTTCAGAAAATAGGAAAAGCATTTCTTTGTACATAAGCCACCGCTACCGGGCTGGCCCAACACAGCCCACAATAGCCCATTTCTTCCTCAACGCTCTAGTCGGCTAGAGCAGTGCATGGGCAGGGTCAGCCCTGCTTGACCGGTGGCGAGCTCATTGCCGGTGACTTCTCCGGCGAGTCCGAGGGAACTGGAGTACTCCCCTTGACCTTGCAAACTCAATTAGGTGCTTGGCTTGATGTATTGGGGCTCGTAATGCTGCCAGCCACAGCCATGGCGGCTTGGCCGGTGCGAGGCGTTCTGACCTTGTGTTGACGGTAGTTATACAATGTTTTTACCTCATCAAAACCGTCAACAAGACATTCTTTCTGGAAGGAAACCACCAAACACATAGTGACTTAGGTACAAATAATTTGGTTCCACATGTACTTGTCATTATTTGGTTGTAGGCACTCAGAACAGGTACTTTTCAGTGTCCGAAAGCTCTATATGAAGGTTGGGCAACCAACCAAGTATGGCCAAATGACAAATCAACTTCACAATCATTAATATCATAGCTTCTGGAGACGATGTGCAAAAGATGGGCACAACGAGTGGTTCGGCCGAACCACCCATAGGCAAGTTAGGACCAACATTGTGCTTAGAATTGCATTAAGAAGCCACCTGCAGAAGATGGACCTTTGATTCCACCAAAGGTGGTTCGGCCGAACCCACCTTTGTGGGCCCCGAAGCTCAGCTGCACTCCAGTGAGGTGGGGAGACCTTCTAGAAGGCTCTAGCTGGGCCCACCTGCCATAGGGGGGTCAGTCGAACCCCTCCTTGGGCCCAGCCAGGTCGGTTGAACCTCCACCGCCTTCCTCATGTTGAACATGTGCTGAAAATCCTCCACCCTTGATCCGAAGACGGTTATATGGCGGTTTGATCCAACGGTGCATGATGGAGGTCACGCGGATTGATGACGTGGCAGTGGAGTAGCCTCTACTCCACCTACCCCTATAAATACCCCCCATAGGCCTTCACTTTAGAGCATGATTCAAAGAAGAAAGCACTATGTAGTAGCTTTAGCTCTGCTATAGTGCTGTGCTAGTTGGGAGAGAGTGAGGGAAGTCTTCAGGAGAAAGCCCTGGGCCAGTCGGGAATCTTCTCCAAGGTGTACCTCGGCGGATGCAAATCTTCAAGTAAGTTTTACATCTGAGTCCTTCTAGTATTTGATATTCTGGTTCTGGTACTTTAAGTATATACTTGCTTTACCTGTACATTGCTTTACTTAGTGAAGTGCTCTAGTCTCTCATGAAGGTTAGAGTAGTAAGTGTAGTGTAGATGTGGTGTCTAGGCTATATCTCGCACGGATTGTTTGTGGGTGCCAGCAAGTGGTGACAGCCTTGTCTGGTCTTAGTATCCCACCACGTGTGTAAGACAAGTTATTAAAACGGTAGGGCATCAATACAATAGTACAGCTGCCTTGGGTAGGAGTTATATCTCCTACTGTTTCGCCTGTCGCCTCTTGTAAAGGGAGGATGTGTATACCTCTTTATACTTAGAAAGCCAAGACCAGATATATTTTGCCACATAAGAACCTCTCTACCTAGTTATCATAGCTCCTTTGTCTCATCACTGGACGGCCTTGAACCTAGTTAGAATACTTCACGTTTCCCGTGGAAAATACGATACCTGGAATACTCCCGATGAAGGCTACATTGACTACCGTACGCTTGCGGTATATCTGTTTGCCACTTCTGGTGTCAACACCTTGGCGGGTGAAAGGTCTTTGTTTGGTTTTGGTAATTGAGTGCCAACTTAGGTGGACTAATATGTGTTTGAGTGATGATTACATAGAAGATTAGTCCACAGGTACTCATGTGTGAGCATCTATGCCATGGAGGTGGAAATAGCTTGGAGATGATGCTTAGCTCAAACATGTGATGACGGAGGAGCTTAACGCATGAGACATGAAATGGAGTCATATGTCCACATGGAGAAGATCAAGACAAGGCTTGGCATCGATGGACCGGTTGGAAGTGTGCATGGCAAGCTAGTGGGCTTGGCCCCGATGGATCAACACAAGGTGAAGAGCAATCAAGTTGAGAATCGATAAACCAAAAGCCATGTGATGATACGAAGTGGATTGTTGACATAAATTAACTTTGACACTTGACTGAGCTAACTAGTCACTTGCACTTGTACCTCTGTCTTCTAGAATGACTAGGTTGTCTCCCCTAGCATTTATCTAAAATATCTTCCACATAGCAAGTAACTGAAATAATATTACCAATTAAGTATCCGCAAGCGCACAGATAATGTATACCATTGTAAAATTTTACCCTAGAGTATTCTAGGGTTGTCGATTTATATTTTACCACTGGTAAGGACTGACATGATTAGAAAATAGATATATCCCATATGCACATGCAATAGAGAGATAACCATGTATGCACAATTTACTCATAACTGGGTAAGTCACAAGATAAAATAATAATAATGATAAAGGTAAATGATCAATCCATATATGAAATAAAGTAGTTTCACTTAGAGCACTCCCTATCTAAGCACTAGCATGGATTTGGTAGAAGTTCAAGATACTCCTAAGTCATTCTAAACTATATTATTGTTGACGGTAATTATTGTATGATTTTACCTATCAACTAAACATGAAAAGGGTATAAGAGCAAACACCAACATAGGTTTGGGGGTTGAACTGACAGAATTCCACGAGTTTTGGCGAATCTGTGTTTCTGCAGGACGTTATCAGGAAAAGGAGAAAATACTAAGGATGTCGGTATAAAAATCGAATTCCGCCGTGAAAGTGGATTAGGAAGAATCTAGAAGACACTAGAGACTCGCCAGAGAAGACGGGACCCGTTTGGACTCCGAAGTGGGTCGGCCGACCTGGCACCTTGGTCGGCCGACCTATCAGAGAGACGGTTTTGCCTCCGCTTTGACGTGGACCCACATCCCAATTTTTAGAGCAATCTCCACCGCTCGTCGAAGTCGGTTTGATCCAAGGGCTACGGTTCATCCCACCGGCCTATATATAGAGCCCCAGACCCCACAGGGTTTCATACCAATCCATATCAATAAATGTAAACCCAAATCGAGAGGTGTCCCATGAAAGGACAACCTCTCATTAGGATCTAGGGACTAGATAGTAAAGAGATGGAGAGCGAGGGAAGAGTTAGGAGGAGTTGCCGGCCTGTCGGTGATCCCTCTACGGCTTGTACTTCGGTAGGATCTAGCTCTACTTGAGCTAGCTCTTAAGATGTCTCGGGCAACCAACTTTTGATTCAAGTAAGTTTATGTTTATATTGTTCTTCTGGTTTACGAGTCTCTTTTGAGTGGTTTAATCTATCCGGTTTAGGTTAGAGTAATATTCGTAGTGTAAGCGTGGTGCTTAGACTCGGTATCTCGTAAATACACCCTACTGTTCTGGATCGGTGGTAGATCGTGGTAGACTTAGTCCTTGACGCAATAGTCCTTGACGCAACCGTTGAGTCTTTTGTAGTCCACCTCCTGTTAGTAGTACCATGTAGGACTTGTTGCTTTGGAATAGCATCATCTATTGATGTCTACTCGTTATGTATCATCCCCAGATGAAACAATAGAAGACTTAAGCTTGCCCAAGTTAGAAGTAGAAACCCTGAGTTATCCTCTCTACACTCCTATTATCTATAACCTAGATCACCATAGCCATATTATCAACACCCTTGACTACATTACAGCCATAACCTTAGTTGCAACACCACTATCCTTGATTACATCACCACCATCATTGACTGCCACCTTTTGACTTAGTTTTTACCTTTACTTATTGACTACCCCTGGTTAAGTTATATTTTAGTTAACCAAGCCCGTTTCCCTGTGGATACGATATTTAAAACCCTCCAGGTGAAAGCTACAACGGTATCCGTGCGCTTGCGGATTTATTTGTGTGAACTAAAAAATACCAACAATTATCAAAGTCATACTTAGATTAGTGCAATTATACTAGCAATAATGGAGAGAATACTTCATATCTAGACATAAGGGAATATTACTAAGGAAGATCAAGAATAGAATAAGACTTCTATAGTAATAATATGTTCCTACTATCCCTACAGTCGAGAAGGGGACTATAAGGGACTCAACAGGAGTATCACACCTGCGATCTACCACATGACCTGAAATATAGGGTGCATTCGCAGACAAACAACATCTAAGCACCATGCTTACATGTCGTTGGTCACTAACCCATGATATCAAAAAGTGAGCGCTATACGATCTTATGTATAAATATAAAGACGTCCTAACTATGCTAAGTATATAATCTAGGCAAACAATCAATGACACAATTGAGAACATAGTGAATATAAAGCAATGTCTAATCAAATGTATCTAGCAAAATACTTACAAAAAGATACAAGAGAGAGCTTATAGAGGCTTCGATGAAGCCACACTCCCTACATGATCAGGAATCCAAGCAGAGCTTGCCTCCTTTACTTCTCAACCTATATAGCTATGCTCTAGATGGTGGAGCTCTAATGAAGTAGGGTTTCTAGCTCTGGGAACATGATCAAATGACTATTTATGAATTGGACTTGTGAAACCCTAGGGTCTAGGGCTGCTTATATAGGCCAAAGTGAAGAATATCAGCCCTCGAATCAAATCGACCTTAAGCAACGGACCAGATGCATCCTGTTGGTATAAATTAACTGTACTCTATTAAATATTATTATTATCAAATTATCCGCAAGCGCACAGATATAATACCGATGTAGCACTTCACCCAGATTATCCTGGTTTAATATCGAACCCAAAGGAACAGTAGATGATATTGAATAAGTTTATTGATTCTTGACCCAATGGCACAATCAATCCAGAGAATACTGAGAATAAGGAAATAGCTAGTGACTATCTAGTTCCAACAACCAGTAAGCTTTGAATAATACCGTTCTAACTGGGCAGTAACCTGAATAAGAGTAGAAATCAGAGTTCTCTTCTACCAAGTACTTATACACCTATCGATCCTATCAACGGGAAGTGGACTACAGAGGAATCAACGTAGCTGTCACCTACGCGAACTACCACTATCCGGCCAATTAGGGGACATTCACAAGTAGTCATAGCCTAGACACCACATCTACACTAAAAACTACTACTTCAACCTAGGAGCTACCAAGATCAAAGCACTCAATATGAGTTGCAAACTTAAGAACAAATAAGAACAACTACTTACTGAATTAGAATGTTGAATACAAAAGTACCTCAGAACGTAGCTCTGGGCGAGGGAGCTGAATCTAGACGAATACAGCTACGAAGAAGCTCCGACAGGCCGGGACTCCTCCGAATATCTACTCCTCTACTTTATCTCTCTAATCTCTCACTTGATTGCTTGCCTAGATCTAATGGATATCTATCTAACGCTTTAGGCTCTTTAGCTCTTGATCTGGCTTCCTCCAGGGGGGTCTGGCCCTTTATTTATAGCCCGGTGGGATGAATGTGTACCGTTGAATCGAACCGACTTAACGTAGGGCTAAGATGACTCCTCATACGCGGTTGTGGAAGACTCCAGAAGACGACGGCCAGAAACCCTTGGGGGCGCCGCTCGGCCCCCCTTGGCGGCGGCCGGCCCCACCTGTCTAGTGGTGGGGTCCCGGTTGCTTTGGGTGTCTTCTAGATGCTTCTACCTTGCCGATGACGTATGTTGCTGTTGACATCTACTAACATCGCCAAAAATAACTATATAACTTTTAATACTAGAGACGAGATTAGAGATGTATGGTAATTAATTAACTGGTCATTAGCAACTAGTCACTTATATATTACCAACATTCTTATGCATGAACTAGGTTGTCATCCCTAATTATATATGCTAGAATAAATAAAGGTACCATATACTATTCAATGTGAATAGGCAGAAATATATAAATATAAACTAAGAACAATTCTGCACGCGGACAGATAATTATACCATTGTAGCATTTTACCTAGAGTTCTACCAGGTTGTTGATTTATGTTTATACCACTGGGAAGGACTGGATAAACTTTAATCTATTATATTGATAGTTAGTATGTACAATGGATAAGCGGTGTTATCGATGTCATTTACTCTGCTCATAACAGGTAGAGGTCATAAGATAATAAAGATAAATAAAGGTGATAAGCATGATCAAGCATCATAATTAATGGATAAACATCAGAGCACTTTCTAGTCATAGTAATAGCTAGCCAATGGATAAACTAAGAAATTAATATCTAAGGTAATTCTCCAATCAATAACTCTAATTAGTGCAATTACATCTAGCAATCATTGTTAGATTAGTCCTATATCATGATCACATATAAAGGGTATCATTTAGGAAGGATGTGAAACAGAGTCCTCACCCAACTTCGCGACCGTGCCATCTTGCCTACATACGGGGGCTGGACTACAGAGGACTCAACGTATCTGTCACCTACGCGATCTACCACACGACCCGGCACATGAGGGTGCACTCACAGATAAACAGAATATCTAGACACCACGTCCACATATTGTTCATCATCTACCCAACGATCTTTTGGGTAAACGCTATACGAGCAATTACATGAATTCAATAAGATCAAACCAACTATACTTGACATATAATCAAAGTAGACAATGACTATTGTAATTAAGAACATATGAACTATTAAGAACAATGGTTCCCTAATCATAATGAAGGAAACAATAATAGAGAAAGAACTAGAACTATACCGAACTCCGCGCTCCAGACAGACGCCAGGGCTCCAGATCCCGCTGAAGAACTAGAACTCCTCTACTTCTAATCTAACTAGGCTAGAACTATGAAATAGAAGGCTCGTGATGAACTAGAAGGCTCTTGATGGCTTGACTGAAGACTTGAGGCCTTAGATGAATGATGGGATGCCTCCAGGGGGGTCTGCCCCTTTATTTATAGCCTGGTGGGTTGAACGTGCGCCGTAGGATCAAACCGACTTAACCAAAGGCCGAGATGACTCCTCAAAGGTGGTGGAAGAAAACTCCAGAAGACGGAGGGTGAAACCTTAGGGGGGCACCGGCCGGCCCCCCTTGGCGCCGGCCGGCCCCACCTCTTAGGTGGTGGGGCCCCGGTTGCTTCGGGTGTTCTCTAGATACTTCTTGGGTCCCGATGACGATGTTGCCTTCACGGTTACGTTTCGTGTCTTTTATGCACTTTAATCCCTCTTTTACGCTTTTCTGGAATGACCCCTGAAAAATACAGAGTATGCAAAACTTGTGGAAGTTGTCAGTTAAAACCCAAGACTAGTGTGTACTCATATATCCTTTGGTGTCTAAAGTTCTAATAAAAGTTGACGTTATCCACCGTCAACAACACCCCCAAGACCTTTTTGCCAGTCCCTTTTCAAACAAACTAAGCCTAATTACCAAAGTATTTGGATCAGGTGTTGCTACAATGCTTTCATATTTTCCAAGTACACATGTTTTCAAACAGAGATTCTCCTCCAGATTAGACAATAACTGCTCTAACCTTAGACTTACTCATTTTACCTTTATCCATGGAGCTTTACAGTTTTCGTGTAAGTCTTGAGCAATTGAAAGATAGAACAATCTAGTCAAGCACTATGTAGCAAATTCTTTACAGCACCAATATTCCAGAGTTTTTATAAGTTTTTGAAATAAAACTCAGAGCTTAATTGTATGACACCCTCAAGTCCCTCAATATATGTGGTATTTATGGATCTCACTTAGGCATTAACGATGTCATGCCTCCTATAGCTAAGAATATATAGTGGAGCTCATAGGAGTGGCAATGACAAGGATAAGCATACTTGCAGTTCATATATTGTAAAGTCAAACAATGGATCCACAAAGAATCGAGGCATACAATCAAACCAAGATGTGCATGTGTATGGAATATGGTGGATAGGTGTATATGTGGTATTTAGTGGATAATTCTAATTCTACTTATGCTCTTTTGAAAATAAATCTCTCTCTTAGGATTCGCAGGAAAATATGGGCTATCTTTATTCTTCCTTCTTCTTTTCTCTTTTTTTTCATTAGGGAGGCGGGCATCTAGTACCCATTGTTTTAATTGCTGGGACACTTGTCCATCTTTTACTCCCTTTTCTTTTCATACTTTTGCATAGCCACATGTATCCAATAAATGATTTGGAGAGGAAATAATGGTAAAATCTTAGAGCATCTATAACAGGGCTGTCCTATGGGGTATATTTTTGGTGTTTACTCCCATTGTAGGGGAAAACATTTTGATGATGAACATAGATGAAAGTGGAAATGGTTGCGATTACTCGCAGGGTAGGAATAATGCATATGTGGCTGGAGTGTGTAAGTGATCTTGGTTTTAAAAGCATGACAAGACTCTCATGAGGTATACAACAAAGGTTGACTAAACTCAATGCAAAGCAAGCAGCATAAATGTTCAAAGGTTTTCTATCTAAATGTATCATATATGGCTTTGGTAGGAATTCACACTTTGTCATACAAGAGCTCATCATGTAAATTTTAAGTTTTCAAAATGAATCTCCAGAACTTAGTAATGCTAGGAATAAGATAAATGGTAGCTCCACCTTCATGAATCCTATAAATCAATCACCTAGACTTAACTCAAACATATGCCTCCACAAGTTTCAGGTTCAGAGTAAATTCTCAAATCAAAACAGCAATATCCAAAACTCAGGAGAATTTAAGGTTGAAAACTAGGTACTTGAAAGGAATGACAACAGAGCAACTATTCATCATCTCCAAGATAAAATTTTAGTGTTCATCAATTTTAATTGATTCTAGCCTAGACTGACTCCGAACATATTCTAATATATAGCTAAGTGTTTATTTGGTTTTAATGATTATACATCTTACTAATTATTTTTGATTGGACTCAAAAAGACTATATGATTTGTGGACCTTCATGTTCCCATATATTTTTGGTATTTTTTAGATTTTCCTATGATACTATGGTGAACCTTCATGTGCTCACATATTTTTGGTATTTTTGGACTATATAAAACAGACTCAATAATCGCCTAGGTATAATTACCTGATAACTAGGGGATGCTCCTCCCCCAAGCTTGATGTTTGCAATACTTGATGTTGAATGATCTTCAGAGTGAGCTAGCCAGTAGTAGTCCTGGTGGGTGCCACTGATAGACTCTCTCCTTAGTCCTAATATTGTTCCTGCAATATTTTACTCTAACAAGAAAACCAAAACTCGAGGCTTGAATGTAACAAGGGGTTAACCATTAGCCAATGAGCAATTGATTATTCTCTAGGTTGATTTTAATTGACAGATTTTAGCAGGATTCTAATAGGATTCTCTTTTTGGATTTTTCTAATTTTCTTATGCAACAATCAAATATGTATGCATGATGTATTTTTATGCCACCACGGAGAATATTTATTCTCATGGGGCTTAGGATTTTCTTGATGCAGTAAATAAAGCAGTAATTATATATTTTTGTTGTTTTATATTTAATGGGCAAAAGTGATTGTATTAATAAATATATTAAAGCAAAATTACTAATGAATGCTAACTTAATTAGATAACTACCATTCTGACCTTGTGGCTAGGGTATGAAATTTAAAGTCTACCGACAGGACTTAGATAGAGGAGAGTACTTACTCAGCAGGTTCATCGTCTGAGGTTACCTCAGTCAATTCACCATTTTGCGGTGGTGTAGTAGGTGCTTCTTCTTTCTCCTTCCATCTCATTCCTGTCTCTTCTGCTTCTCTCTTTTCTAGCTTCAGCTCTTCCTTGTTACACTCCCTCAGGTGTGCTTCTCTTGATTCTTCATATCTCTTCATCCATTCATCTAATTGTGCATGGATCTCTTCCTTCTCTGCCTTAGCAATCTGATCCATCCTCTCAGCTTCCGCTTCCCACTCACTCCAGCGTGGTGCTTGTACAGCTTATTCTTGCTCGTTGTAGCAGTCTTCATACTTCACAATCTTGTCAGGGAATTCCTCCCATCCACAGTGAGGCTAGGCAGCCTAACGGCGGGCTTGGTGTCTTCTCCTGTTGCATTGCTTCTTGATCTGCTCATGGTTAATAAGTGTTCTAAATTGACAGCGTACCTTTCCTGTGGGTAGGTTGACGTGGATCTGTCCAGACCCGATGTAGATAATAGTATTGGCGGTGTAGAGGAATGGTCTTCCCAAAAGAATAGGTGATTCATCGTCTCCCTGCATGTCAAGAACTAGAAAATCTGCAGGTATATATTTATCTTGAATTTTTACCATATCGTCGCCAAAAATAAATATATAACTTTTAGTACTAGAGACGAGATTAGAGATGTATGGTACTTAATTAACTGGTCATTAGCAACTAGTCACTTATCTATTACCAACATTCTTATGCATGAACTAGGTTGTCATCCCTAATTATATATGCTAGAATAAATAAAGGTTTCATATACTATTCAATGTGACTAGGCAGAAATATATAAATATAAACTAAGAACAATTCTGCAAGTGGACAGATAATTATACCATTGTAGCATTTTACCTAAAGTTCTACCAGATTGTCGATTTATATTTATACCACTGGAAAGGACTGGATAAACTTTAATCTATTATATTGATAGTAAATATATACAATGGATAAGCGGTGTTATCGATGTCATTTACTCTGCACATAACAGGTAGAGGTCACAAGATAATAAATATAAATAAAGGTGATAAGTATGATCAAGCATCATAATTAATGGATAAACATCAGAGCACTTTCTAGTCATAGTAATAGCTAGCCAATGGATAAACTAAGGAATTAATATCTAAGGTAATTCTATAATTACGCCAATGAATAACTCTAATTAGTGCAATTACATCTAACAATCATTGTTAGATTAGTCCTATATCATGATCACATGTAAAGGTCATCATTTAGGAAGGATGTGAAACAGAGTCATCACCCAACTTTGCGACCGTGCCTGCTTGCCTACATACGGGGGGTGGACTACAGAGGACTCAACGTAGCTGTCACCTACGCGATCTACCACATGACCCAGCACATTAGGGTGCACTTGCAGATAAATAGAATATCTAGACACCACGTCCATATATTGTTCATCATCTACCCAACGATCGTTTGGATAAACGCTATATGAGCAATTACATGAATTCAATAAGATCAAACCAACTATACTAGACACATAATCAAAGTAGACAATGACTATTGTAATTAAGAACATATGAACTATTAAGAACAATGGTTCCCTAATCATAATGAAGGATACAATAATAGAGAAAGAAGTAGAACTATACCGAACTCCGCGCTCCAGACAGACACCGGGGCTCTAGATCCCACTGAAGAACCAGAACTCCTCTACTTCTAATCTAACTAGGCTAGAATTATGAATTAGAAGGCTCTTGATGAACTAGAAGGCTCTTGATGGCTTGACCGAAGACTTGATGCCTTGGATGAATGATGGGATGCCTACAGGGGGGTCTGCCCCATTATTTATAGCCCGGTAGGATGAACGTGCGCTGTAGGATCAAACCGACTTAACCAAGGGCCGAAATGACTCCTCAAAGGCGGTGGAAGAAGACTCCAGAAGACGGAGAGTGAAACCCTAGGGGGTGCCGGCCGGCCCCCCTTGGCACCGGCCGGCCCCACCTGTCAGGTGGTGGGGCCCCGGTTGCTTCGGGCCAGGGTTGCTCCCGTATAAGGGGTGAGATATTGTAATGTAGCGGGTGAATCCGCCATTTCAGCTACTACTATAGTGTATTCCATGGCCCACTGAAGGGACACTGGAAGACTAATTTGGACTCAATTTTGCCCTGATTGACCAATTTCTAGGTGTTCTCTAGATGCTTCTAGGGTCCTGATGACGATGTTGCCTTCGCGGTTATGTTTCGTGTCTTTTATGCACTTTAATCCCTCTTTTACGCTTTTCTGGAATGACCCCTGAAAAATATAGAGTATGCAAAACTCGTGGAAATTGTCAGTTAAAACCCTAGACTAGTGTGTATTCATATATCCTTTGGTGTCTAAAGTTCTAATAAAAGTTGACGTTATCCACCGTCAACAGTTGCCTTCGTGCTCAAGTTTCGTGATAATTAAGCACTTTAATCCATCTTTTAAGCTTTTCTGGATAATTCCCTGGAAAATATACAATTCACCAAAACTCATGGAAATTATTAGTAATAACCATATTCTAATAGATATTCATGTATAATGCAGGGATAATTGATAATAAAAATTAGACGTTAACAAGTGTCAACAATTACCCCCCACACTTAGGCTTTTACTCGTCCCGAGAAAAAGGTTGGTTTTAAGATATAAAAGTTTAGGGAGAGACTGGAACATTTAAAACATAACTTTAGAATATATTACATAAAACTAGTCTAGTCATACATGTACTGCGGAATTCAAAGTGTCTACCATGAATCTTTGAGTAGTTGGAGAATAGAACAGCTTGAAACAGATCACTCTTATCCTTTAGTTAAATCAATTGGAGGGTAAGTTAATTTTGCAAATAAAGCTTAGCTTTACATTCTCTTTTTGTAGTACTCTCGAATCACTGATATATCTGGTATTTTTGTATCCTTACCAAGGCATTAGTGATACTGCCTTTTTTATCCTATTTCTAAAAGGCTTATGTAGATCTCAGGTAGGTATAAATGTGGAAACATACTTGCATTGCATTTATTGTAAAGTCAAATAATGAATCCACAGAGAAATAAGGCAAATAATCGAATCAAGATTTATATGGTGGAATATGGTGGAACCTAATTCTACCTTGCTCCTTGAGAAAATAAATCTCTCATTAAACAATTGAGTTTATCCAGAGAGTATGAGCTATCTTTTATCTTCTTTCTTCTTCTTCTCCCCTTTTTTCAAGGAGGCGAGCATCTAAGTACCTATTGTTTTAATTTCTTTGGAGACTTGTCCATTTTTTATACTCCCTTTTTCTTTTTCCTAGCCCATACCACTTTTGGATTTAGTAAACGAGAGATTTTAACGAAACATAGAGCATTTATTTGGTGGCTATCCTATATGATTATTTTTGGTGTTTTCTCCCAGTGTAGGAGAGAAACATTTTCAGTGGAATAATTTGCTATTACTCTAGATTAGAGTAATGCTTATGTGGTAGTTGCACCTGATTCGAAAATATGATAAATTTCTTCAACGGGTTACAAAGGTTGACCAAACTCAACACAAAGACAAGTATTATATGTAGAAAGTTTCTATCTTATATATGGCTCTGGTAGGACATTATCTTTACCACAAAGGAGAGGTATAGCTAATTATTTTAAATTTTCAAAATAAAATCTCCAAAGACAAAACATCAGGGATTGAGCTCTCATTATTCTACTATCTCGTATTCCACAACAACTTAAGCAATCATGGGGTCGCTATAAATAGTTTCCAACAGTGACATGACTCGCAGAAAAGTGTTATACAATTTATTTTTAAGTCATGAATTAAACAGTCTTTTCCTCTCTTTAAAAGTGATTTAACATGTGAATTTTTAATTCGGATCGAAACTGGAATCGAAACATATGCAATTATACTGTATTGGGCTCAAACCTGACCATGGCTGAGGCAAGGACGCAGAGGAGGGAGGTGCTGGCCAGCCCAGGTAGGGCGCCGGGCGGCGTGTCTCTGTGGCCCCTTGGGGCTCACTTCGTTGTGCGTGATCCTGGTTCTATTGTTTTTCGAATTACGTGATTTTCCCAAGCGAATTGATTTCCGTGGTCGCGATGTGCCTCCCCCACACTTGTTTTCCTGTATACTTTTCTGCGCAACATGTGGAAACAACATGCGTACCAAAAATAGAGAGTAGACTAGATAAAGAAATACTAAAACATTAATGTTAATAAAAGATAAGGCACTTTGTTCATTAGTAATAGTAGATAACTTGATAGACGCTTTATTGACTAAGCTAATGACTGCCCTAGCTCATTAGGCTTTGTCCTAACAAAATATATGACCCAAAAGACTTAATAATATAATTGAACCTAACACACTTGTGCCTTATTATATAGATAACTAGGGCAACTTAAGGATGCCCTTTCTTTGTGAGATCCATGATCTCTTTCTTAAGCTTCTCAATCTCTTCTTCAAGCTTATCTTTGTCGCACTTGAGACTGCGAATTAACTTGACATTGGTTCCTATCTATTTAGTCATGTCGCCCATAATCTTTTCCTATCTGTTTAGTCATGTCACCCATAATCTTAGTCCTCATATCATCAGTCTTCTCCAAGCCTTTAATAGAATTAGAGAGGCCTTCAATCCTCTCACTGAGAATCCGTAGAGAGAGCGGAGGCTGTTTAGGACCTTTTTCTAGTGCTAATGCTGATGCAGCCCTTTGTGTCTTGGGCGGAAGTGGTATGAAATCGGTATAGCGGACTTAGTCTGGACGTGCACGAACTCCATTGATGGCAGGGCGAGCAGTGGTGTATTTCGCACATACCAGTGTTCCGTTCTTGTTGGTCTTGACCGATAGGAGTCGTTCATTGTCCCTTGGTGGAAGAAGCGAGGTCCCTCAGGGAATAGCGATCTGTTTTCCCTTGGTACTGTCTTCTAGCAGCATCCTTGCGGGTGGTGATGGCAGAGCAGGCTGAGCTTGCGCGTAGTAGACTTGCTCATATTGCTGAGACACCGTAGCGATGCTGCTTTGGTGGCACGATGGCGAGAGGCCTTCGGCTGCGCGAGGACTGATGGCCTTCGAGTCGTCGCTTGGGATCTTGTCGAAGTCAGCGCCGATGATCGCTTCGTCTGCCATTGCTGCTATTGGCGCTTCTTAGCGTCAGAAGAAAAGTCCAGCAAGCGCACAGAAGTACCGTTGTAGCCTTCACCCGGAAGTATTCAGGGTATCGTAATTTCCCAGAGGAACGGTCTTTGTACTTAGTCTCTTAAACTAGTTTACTCAGAAGAGACTGGAAGGGATAGCTTGGGTAGAGAGGTTCTTCTAAGGTCAAACGCAAATAAGCGATGGTAACTTCCCCACTACTTGCCTGCTTCAGGCCTATTGACGCAGCTGGTCTGCCAGCCGATACCAGTATCAGCGCTACACCGCGGCTGAACGTGGGGGAGTTCAGATACGACTGGACTGGGCTGTCACCACCTGCCACCTACCCCTTTGCCCGTGGGCATGCGCAACATACGAAGGTAGACTTCCGACCTAGACACCACGTCTACGAAGGCGACTACTACTCTAGCGGCGTACAGGAACATCCGTCTCTATCAGGAGTCCTCTTACTAGAGCATCCGTCCATAGGACGAACGACGATCCCACAAACAAGTAGCTTTATAGAAGTAACATGCTTAATGAATCAAACTAAAGTTGAACACGAACTTCTTACTTCAAGTAGCAAGACGATCATAGATGTACAAGTTGGATCGAAAGCCGACAAGCCCGGCACTTCATCCACCCGGAGGCTAGAACTGCTTCGACTCAGCTCTTTCTCCAGTTCTTGTCCCTTTCTCACTCCCTATACTAAATTAGCTAGAAGCTAATGGAATGGAGCTTGCTCTTCCTCTCTACATTGTGACCTCTTGTGTTGGTGAATGAAATGATTTCTTCATGAATAGGGTAGAGAGGAGGCTTCCTTTTATAGCTTGAGAGGAGGGGGTTCTATGCAAAAGGTTCATCCCCACATGGAAAGACCCAAACCGACCTCCAAAGGGCAGTTTCCACTTTCCATCTATGTTGATCGTAGGTGGGACCGGCCTTGGGGAACCGCCCTACAACCGCCAGAGAAAACTGGGCCCGAGAGGCCCCACCAGGGGCCGTCCGGTCCCGGGGGCGGTCGGTCCCCTGGTGGGCCCGTTTGGCCACCGCCTTCGCATGGTTGGTTCTCCTCTGGGCCTAGACCACTCCTATGGTTACGAATGGGCCCAGATTTGTAATAAAGATGCGCTTCTTTGTTATTCTTGGTTGCGCATTCTCTGAATTCACATTTCTCCTTTGCGCTTTCCAATTGGTGTTGTGCACTTCCACTTGTTTCACCATAAATCCTGTAGAAACATAAACACTAGGGGTACAAGTGGAACTCTGTTAATAGCATATGTCTATGTGTTAAAGTATGATAGTTTCTCTCCCTTTAGGCATAAGTTGGCGGTTAAAAATGATCTATAAGGACCGCCAACAAGACCCCCAAGCTTAACCTTTGCTCGTCCCGATCAAATAGCTAAGTATGGTTGTTGATCAGGAGTTGCTACAATGTCGATCATATTTCAAATGTACCAAGTTTATAACAAAGTTTTCTACCGCAATTTGAATAAATCAGCATGCTATCCACCCTGCTATTATCTTGAAACAAATGGGGCCTTTTAGCCATCTCAAGTCTTGGGTGATTGCAAGACCGAATAGATTCATAGACATTGCTTATCATTCATCCCAAGATGAACCATCTTTCAGGAGTTTTTGAAAATTTTTGCAAAGAAATGTAAGTTCCTCAAATGATTCTCATGATCGCTCAAAGTGTATGAATACCTCACCAAAGGCATTGTAATGTTGCCTTTCATATCCTACCACTAAGGCTTATGCGTGGAGTTTTGGACAGGTATAAAGGTGGGCATACTTGCATCACATATATTGCTAAG
This sequence comes from Eremochloa ophiuroides, assembly GCA_038502445.1. Lineage (NCBI taxonomy): Eukaryota > Viridiplantae > Streptophyta > Magnoliopsida > Poales > Poaceae > Eremochloa > Eremochloa ophiuroides. The sequence continues at coordinate 28,374,397 of JAHLJS010000008.1, forward strand.
TCAAAAACCGAACCACAAGGAGATACAAGTCATATACTTTGATTGAGATGTGCAAGTGTGTGGAGTATGAAGATGGTGGAATCCTAATTTCTAAATATTTTGGCACTCCATGCATCATGAATTTCTTCTTTATTGGATGAAATGAAACTTTTTTGAGGGATATGGGCTATAAGATCATATATCCATATTATATTTTTTCTTCTTCTTCTTCTTTTTTTTGAACGGGTACTTTTTTTTCCGTTTGTTTATTGCATGCCCCTTGGCATGTTTTTTTAAGCATAACCCATATCTCTTGTTAGTATTTAAAGAACTTTGGCTGGAGAGATGTCATGATGGAATGCGAGGAGTCATTATATGGTGAAAAATGAATGCGCGGCTTCTGAGGGTAAGAGTCGGCCTTTTTATTTGGTGGATAACAAATGCGTGGCTCTCAAGGTAAGAGTCGGCATTTTTATTTGGTTGAAGAGTGCGCAACTTTCAGGGTAAGAGTTGGCATATTTTTAGTGGATGGATGGGTGCATGTTGTGCGCAACTCTCGGGGTGAGAGTTGGCTTTATTTGGTGGGTGCATGACCATAGTCTCACTTAGGTCACAACAATTTGACCCAACTCAATGTTCCACAAGCAGCATATGACTAAAAGGTTTGCATAATTGAAACATGTCATATGGCCTTGGTGGGTATTTCATAATCATTGAGGAACTTTTGTTTTTGAAAGTTTTCGAAAATAAAACTCCGGATGTCAAGTTTCACTCAGAACAAAGTCATAGTGCAGCCCATGGCACCATATCATATCAGGCAATAACTTAGACAAGATTAAACATGTGCGACGCACTAGTCCAAGTTTTTAGGATGAGACATTAGCTGATAAACCCAAACCTTAGAGAAAGCTTGATTATAAAATGGATACAGGTGAAACATAAGACAGAGCAACTGTTCATCATTTCAACAAGGGTAGAAACTAACACATCTTAACACATATAAGAGACGAGAACATATCTCACTTTTTTTTAAGTTGGAGAATTTTAAAAAGAAATGTGAGATACAAGTTACCTTTGTGGGAGCCCTCCCCCAAGCTTGCTTTTGACTTACCAATGTGGTTCACCTGGGGGTGCCGCTAATTGGTGGTGCCTCAGCTTGATGTGCAGTTTGTGGCCTCTCTTGAGCGTGCTAGGAAGCTCCCCCAAGCTTGTTTTTATGGTGGTATTGAGATAACAAGATAACAAAACTTGGGGGTTGCAAGATAAATTACTCTTTTTCTTCAAGATTTTATTTATCATTATATATTTTTTCTTTTCAAGGTTCACTTAAGAAATTCTTGTCTCTGCTGTCATATCAAGACTTACCCTCATGGAGTTGATAAATTTCTGTAAGGAGTTAGTCCATAAGATTAACCAAAATCTATACTAGCAGCTTTGGTTCCAAGATCAAACTAGACACCACGTCTAATTTGTCAAGATAAGCTTAAAAATTTAAGCACCATGCTTACATTAAAAGTCCTATAGAGGCATGATCTCACATCCTAGCTTCAAACTAAACGCCGTGCTTAGTTAAAAAGATGTAGGACCAACACTTCTAAACCAAAACTTACTTAGCATAGAGAAATGAAATATGACAAGATAACCAAGAATCATTCAACGGAGACAGATTTTTGAACAAAGGAACCTAGTCAAAAGTTTGCTCAGCCGATCTATTCAAACTCAAACAAGGCTAGGATAAGAGAGCAAAGAAAGACATGCCTTGCTTCATCTCCAACATGAATTTCTTCCATTATTCATGATAACAACTCAAAGTTCATTAATCAAAATGTAACACCATGTCACAATTTTGATTAAAGAAGGCTAGTTTAACCTAAGCACCATGCTTAAATTAAAAAGCCTATGGATGTATCACAAGTGCACTCATGTGAATACACCCAAACTCAGAGCATATGACATGAATAGAGGAAGAGCATGATATTATATTTTCATGGAGACAAATATGAGTGAATGAGTTGGTCAACATTACCTTGACATACCTGAATGTGTGTACCCACAGCATGTATGGATGAAGCATTAGAGTTGTTGCTGCAGTGGCTCGGTAAGCCTTATGCTCTAATTCCACCTGGTAAATGACAGGTCTTACCATACACTAGCTGATAGGGTGACGTGCCCAAGGGTGTCTTGTAGGCGGTCCGATATGCCCAAAGTGCTTCGAGTAATCGATCCTTCCATGCAGTACCTATCTCATTTACTATTTTCTATAGAATATTCTTGATCTATTTGTTTGATGTTTCTACCTGGCCACTGTTCTGAGGATGGTATGGAGTAGCAACATTATGATGGATTCCATGAGCTTGTAAGTATCAGTGAAACTTCTTATCAGTGAAATGTGTTCCTTCGTCACTAATGACCATCCTTGGTGTCCCAAAACTTGGAAATATAATCTCTTAAAACATCTTCTTTGAATGTTTAGAATCAGCATTCATATATGGCATAGCTTCTACCCACTTGGATACATAGTCAACTGCCACCAGAACATATTTATAATTTCTTGATTTCACAAATGGTCCCATGTAATAAATTCCCCAGATATCAAAGAGCTCGATCTGGAGATTGTTGGTGAGTGGCATAGCATCTCTTGCATTGATATTTCTGTGCCTCTGACACGATCCACATCTCCAGACAAAATCTTTGGTGTCTTCATATATAGTGGGCCAAAAGAACCCGCTCTATCAGATCTTAGCATGGGTGCAGGAATGCCCCATAATGACCTCCATATGGTGATGCATGACATTTCTGAATGATCTGCATGCCTTCTTTTACTGGTACACATCTCCTAAGTAACCCATCTGAGCAAATTCTGAAGAGGTATGGTGGATCCCATATGTGGAGACGACTTTCATAAATGAGCTTCTTTTTATTTTCCTCTGGTGGTACATAACCTGTAACCATAAAGTTGACAATATTCGTGTACCAAGGGTCTGACTTGGTCACTTTAAACAACATGTCATCTCTTAATGAGTCATTAATAGGTAGTTCCTGAAGGTTTCTCAAATTGCATTCTAGGCAAGTGATCAGTAACTGGATTTTTCTATTCCTTTTCTATCTTTTATTTCTAAGTCAAATTCTTGAAGTAACAGAATTGTAATAGAACCGCCTAAATCACATGGCCCACAGGCACCTGTCATTGTCATAATGACCTCTGACAACCAGGCCCGTGTCCCTAGATGATCTAGGTAGCCCTGCCGGGTTACATCAGCACCCGTTTCTCCGACAGGATCCCATTGCGAAGCCATTATAGGATTTCAACATTTCATAATAAAATACATTTGAGTAAAAGTGCGGAAGATTTAACTAGTACTTAGATTACAAACCGGTTGTTTAAATAGAATTCAAATATAGTTATTACAGACCATAGTTCGAATAGTAGTAGCAGTAGTAGAACAACGACATAACATAATAAGATAGATAAAACATAGACCCTACCCACAGGGTCCTCTTCACTCTTCTTCACTATCCTGGATGATGGTTACGCAGCAAGGGGCGAGACAAATCTCCTGCTGCTGACTACCTGCAACGGGGTTAACAAACTCTAAGTACTGGGGTACTCCGCAAGACTTACCCGACTAAGAAAAAGGAATGAGACTCAGGAATGCAGGCTGTGGGTAGTCAAGGTAAGGCTTTAGCAAGAGTCAAGATTTTTTGCGGAAAGAGCATTACTAATCCTGTTCTCAATATTTTAATAATCCTTATTAATAGTCAATAGTAATAATTCACAATTCTTTACTAATATGTCCATCAAACCAATTTACTTATTCATTGTCAAAAACATCCTACTTTCGAACCGCTTTTCGATGTAGGTGTGAGGATCAAGTCTCCATAACCGAGGAGCAACGATGATTCGAATCGATTAGTATCCAGCTGCGGATCCCTAACCACACTGCATATGTAGCATCTAAGCTTGCATATACCAACCCCGTCAACCATGGCTTTTCTATCCCTGAACCGGTCCTGCACCACCCGAGAGCACAGTACTCCTGTCGTCTCCAGGCACGATTGTTGGCGCTCCTTAACAACCTAAAATATAACATCATTCTAATGCTAAAATAAATAGAAGGTAGGGCTTTTTATCTAACCTTTCCACGAGTTTTGTTGCACATGTGACTTGCAGGTCGAACATGTGGAAATGCATAAAAATCGCCGAAAAGCGCACTTCCAGAAAACATATTCAAAAAAGGCGCAAATCAAGATTAAAAGAGAAAAGTCCATCAAACCATCAAATGGGATCCATCCGTAACCGCGGGGGAGGCCCAGGCCCAGGGAGCAACCGACCACCCGAAGGCGGTGGCCAGTTGCCTGCCTCCCAGGGACCGACCGCCCCTGGGTGCGGCCGCCCCCAGTTAACGCTTCCCGGGCCCAGTTTTCAGCGACAGTGCTCGTGGCGGTTCCGTGAAGGCGGTTTCACCTCCTTCGATACTTAGCTACGCCTGAAACCGACTTGTGGAGCTATAAAATGAGGCCCTCACCCCCTCCATAGAGAACAACTTGATACAAGAGAGAAGAAGAAGGGAGTGCCACCATTTTTCCATTAGTTTAGCTTCTAAGCTAGGCTAGTATAGGGTTAGAGAGAGAGATAGAAGCTTGAGAAGTGAGAGCGGGGTCGAAGCAGGTTCTACCCTCGGATGGACGAAGTGCCGGGCCTGTCGGCCTCTCACATCCAACTTGTACCTCTACAACCATCTTGCTGCTTGAAGTAAGAGGTTTGTGATACATTCTAGTTTTGATCCATTAAGTGAGTTACTTTTATAAAGCTACTTGTTTGTCGGATCATCGCTCGTCCGTTGGACGGGTGCTCTAGTTAGAGGACTCCTGATAAAGACGGAAGTTCCTGGCCATCGCTAGAGTAGTAGTCACCGTCGTAGACGTGGTGTCTAAGTCGGGATCTACCTTCGTATGTTGCGCGTGCCCACGGGCAGAGGGGTAGGTGGCAGGTGGTGACAGCCCTGTCCACTCGTATCTGAATTCCCCCACGTTCGGCCGTGGAGTAGCGCTGATACTGGTATCGACTGGCAGACCAGCTGCGTCAGTGGGCCTGAAGAAGACAAGTAGTGGGGAAGTTATCTTCACTTAGTGTTTCCAGCCTTAGTGTATCCTCTCTACCCAAGTTATCCCCTCTACCCTTTTTTAGGGTAAACTAGCTAAGAGCCTGTAAACATAAGCCGTTCCTTTGGGAAATTATAAATACGATACCCTGAATACTTCCGGGTGAAGTGCTACAACGGTACTTCCGTGCACTTGCGGACTTTTCTGCTGACGCTAAGAAGCGCCAACAAGCATTTCTGGCGCCGTTGCCGGGGAACGGTTGTCGTTTTTAGTCTCCGAACCTAGTTGCCCGTGTATCCTTTGTTTTTACCTTTCTCTTCTTTTACCTCTTTTGATCTGATGGAGCAACCCACCATTTTCGAACTTTCTGCTCCAAGGGCGAGTTCGTTGAACCTCCACAATCCGCGAAGCCAATCATAGCCTCGAGTTATGAACTCCGCCCGGCTTTTATAGCCATGGTTCGGGAACAAACCTTCTCAGGGTAAGATTACGAAAACCCATATCATCACTTAAGGGAGTTTGAGTAGCTCTGTGCGTGCCTAACCATTGCTGGCATGTCACATGAAACAATGCGGTGGAAATTGTTTCCTTTCTCGCTTGATGAGAGAGCGAAACAATGGTACGCCCTCAACGTAGGGAAGGTAGCTGGTGATTGGGAGGAATTGCGGAACAAATTTTGCGTAGCATTCTTCCCTATATCTCGAATCGCTACCCTACGTCAAGAGATTCTCAACTTCCAAAAAAATGAGAAGGAATCCATAGGTGCAGCTTGGGAAAGATTTACAATTTTAACAAAATCTGGCCCAGACTTGTCTATTCCCAACCACGTGCTCTTATAGCACTTTTGCTTAGGACTTAGTAAGGACTCTGCCCTACAACTCGACATAGCCGCAGGAGGGTCGTTCACACACAAAACCACGGACCGAAGGAGAGGCCCTTCTAGATCGCATTCTAGAGAATACTCTTCCATTAGAACCCCTCCATGTAGAGCCAAAGCTCTGTCATGAGGAAGTCTCTTCGGCCGAGGCCGAACCAACGTTACCTATAGAGACACCCTCACCCGAACCAGAAGATCCGAAGGAAGGTCTCCAACCTTCAGGTCTTCCATGCTTCGATGACTGACTTCTTCGATGATTTCGGGAATGTCTCGAAGTATGCATGCAAGAAAAACACCCACGTCTCTATCACTCCAAAACCTTACCTCGATTCTTTAAAGGAATCCATTAGGGAGTTGATGGCTATCATGAGTGACGAATGGACAAACGAAAGGGAGTCTTCATCTGAAGTTGTTCAGATTCGCTTCCCTTCGCGAACCATCCGTTGCAAAATCCAGGATGATTGGGTGGAGATGTTGTATAACCCCACGGTAGGAGCAAACCTAATGTCTACAAGTTTTGCACGCACTCATCTGAGTGATAAGCATTTTGCTCCTACAACCCTATCCCTGAGAAATAGCTCACGAACCGGTCAACTGGGAAAAGGGTTGGTGCACAACATCAATATTCAGCACGACGATGTAGTCTTGACCTTAGATTTTCACATCTTTGACGATGTAGACTTTAGCGTGTTGATTGGGCATCCCCTGGAGAAATTTCTCTCCAATGCGTCAAGAACAGGGGAATTGATTGTTAAACTGGGGAGGAATGATTATTCCATACCTTTTGCTCGAGCCAAAAACTCGGTTGCAGACCCTCTCCCCTATCCTATACTGCCCGAGGAGGTTATGTCGGTTTCCCCTTTGAACCCCCTGAGTCATCCTTAGAAAAAGATGCTAACTTCTTTATAGAAGAAGAGGAAGACACCGGGGAGACTTTTGACCTTCCTAAAGAGGAAGTGCCGACTCCACCTCCCGTTGAGCTAAAAACCTTGCCGGAAGGATTACGTTATGTTTTTCTAAATGGGAACAAAAGCACTTCCGTCATTATTAGCGATAAACTTTCAGACGAGGAGACAAAAAGACTTGTTGCCGTTTTAGAAAAACATAGATCGGTCTTCGGGTATTCATTACGAGACCTTAAGGGGATTAGCCCAACGCTCTGTTCCCATCGCATCCCTATTGACCCTGCCAGCACACCATCACGCGAACCACAGCGTAGGCTCAATAATGCAATGAGGGAAGTCGTGAAGAAGGAAGTGCTCAAACTTCTTCACGCCGGGATTATTTATTCCGTACCACACAGTGACTGGGTTAGTCCTGTCCAAGTGGTTCCCAAGAAAGGAGGAATGACGGTAGTTGAGAACGCTAAAAATGAGCTCATTCCACAACGTACTGTCACGGGATGGAGGATGTGCATTGATTATAGAAAACTCATTGCGGCAACTCGAAAGGATCATTTCTCATTGCCCTTCATCGATGAGATGTTGGAGCGGTTGGCGAAACATTCTTTCTTTTGTTTCCTCGATGGGTATTCTGGCTATCACCAAATCCCCATCCATCCCGACGACCAAAGCAAAACAACGTTTACATGCCCGTATGGAACGTATGCATATAGGAGAATGTCATTCGGGCTTTGCAACGCGCCTGCATCGTTCCAACGTTGCATGATGTCTATTTTCTCAGAAATGATTGAAGAGATCATGGAAGTTTTCATGGACGATTTTTTAGTCTATGGAAAAACTTTTAATCATTGCCTCGAGAATTTAGACAAAGTTTTGCAAAGATGCCAAGAGAAGGACCTGGTACTTAATTGGGAAAAGTGCCATTTCATGGTCCGTGAAGGCATTGTTCTTGGACACTTAGTGTCCGAAAGGGGGATAGAAGTAGATAAGGCAAAGATAGAAGTTATTGAGCAACTACCTCCCCCTGTGAAAATCAAAGGGATCCGAAGCTTTCTAGGCCATGCGGTGTTCTATAGATGCTTTATCAAGGATTTCTCACAAATCGTTAGACCCTTGACTAGACTGTTAGCAAAAGGCATACCCTTTGAGTTCACGGATGAGTGTTTAAAAGCCTTCGAAACCATCAAGAAAGCACTCATTTCTGCGCCCATCATCTAACCTCCGGATTGGACGCTACCATTCGAAATCATGTGTGATGCTAGTGACTATGCTGTTGGTGCGGTCCTTAGCCAAACCAAAGATAAGAAGCATCACGTGATCGCTTACGCTAGCAAGACTCTAACAGGACCTCAGCTTAACTATGCCACAACCGAGAAGGAGCTCCTCGCAGTAGTTTTTGCTATCGATAAATTTAGATCTTACTTGGTGGGGGTGAAGATAATTATTTATACTGATCATGCCGCTTTAAAATATCTGCTCGCCAAGAAAGATGCTAAGCCTCGTTTGATCCGCTGGATCTTATTATTGCAAGAATTTGATGTTGAAATAAAAGATAAAAAAGGAGTAGAAAATACTGTTGCCGACCATCTTTCGTGTATGCAAGTCACTAACATGCAGGAACAAGAAATCAATGACTTCCTACGCGACGACATGCTGCTCATGGTCACCGACACAAACCCATGGTATGCAAATATTGTGAATTACATAGTTTTAGGGTACGTACCCCTAGGCGAATCTAGAAAGAAGCTAGAATACGAAAGCAGATGTCACCTGTGGGATGAACCCTACTTATACCGGGTTTGTGTCAACGGACTACTGAGAAGATGTGTGCCGACTGCTGAGGGTGCACAAATCATAGAAAAATGTCATGCAGCACCATACGAAGGCCATTATGGAGCTTTCCGCACACAAGCCAAAATCTGGCAGTGCGGATTCTACTAGCCAACGATGTATAACGACACCAAAGAGTTCATCCGAAGGTGTCGACAATGCCAGCTGCAAGGCAACATCAGCTCCCGCAATGCGATGCCCCTTCATTTCAACCTCCAAATTGAAGTCTTCGATGTCTGGGGCATTGACTTCATGGGATCATTCCAAAAGTCAGGAGACTGTGAGTACATCCTCGTAGCAGTCGACTATGTCTCCAAATGGGTCGAAGCGCTACCTTGCCGAGCAGCAGATGCAAAACATGCAAGGAAGATGTTCCATGAAGTGATCTTCCCTCGCTTTGGAACACCAAGGATGGTGATAAGTGACGGGGGCTCACACTTCATAGACAAGACTTTCAGAGCATTCCTGCGAGAGCTGGGAGCCAAGCACAATGTAGCTACTCCTTATCACCCCCAAACCAGTGGACAAGCCGAGACTTCGAACAAACAAATTAAAAACATCCTTCAGAAAACGGTGAACGAGATGGGAAAGGATGGAAAGATAAGCTACCTGATGCGCTTTGGGCATATAGGACAGCCTACAAAACCTCCATCGGGATGTCACCATATTAGCTGATCTATGGGAAAGGTTGCCATTTGCCTGTTGAGCTTGAACATAGAGCTCACTGGGCAATTAAAACCTGGAACATGGATCTCAAGTCAGCTGGTAAAAATAGGCAGAAACAAATAGCAGAACTAGAAGAATGGCGAGAAAAGGCCTATCATAGTGCCAAGCTCTACAAGGAACGAACGAAGAGATGGCATGATCGAAGAATTCAACATAAAGAGTTCAAGATGGGCGACAAAGTTCTGCTCTTCAATTCAAGAGTCAAATTGTTTGGGAAAGGAAAGATTAGAAGTAAATGGGACGGACCTTACACCGTCATCAACATATCACCACATAGAGCAATCACAATAGTAGAGGATGACGGGAACATTCATAAGGTAAACGGTCAACGTCTCAAAGTATTCCTTGAACCCGAACCGAATTTTGTCGATGAAATAAACATAATATCCTTTAAAGAGTTCATTAAAAACTTATAAAATATATATATATATAATAATAATAATAATAATAATAATAATAATAATAATAATAATAATAATAATAATAATAATAATAATAATAATAAATATATATATATAAATAAACATTTTTTTACTTCACTATTTTATAAATAAATAGATGGTTGTAGAGCGATAATGTTGCATTTATGAAATACCCAAAAAGCCCCTATGATCTTTCCTTTCATTTACATGAAATCATTTTGATCATAGGTATATTCTCTCATAAATGCATGATAGTGTAATCTTGAGATATTTTTATAAAAAATCACATATCAAATTTACACTCAATCACTTTGATCCTCCGCGCATCACACTTGATCGTAACCGGGATAGGATTCCACTTGTTCTGATAGGAATATGGGCAAAAGGCAGGGGCTGGCAGGTGGACCCAGGGGACCGACCGCCCCCGGGGTCGACCGCACCCCCAGCCAGCTCAATTGATGTCAATCTTTTTCGTACCTGTTTGTGATCACTCCAGCATCACGTCCTTGGTTACGATCAGATCATTTCCTCAACAAGAGACCTCGGTAGAACCTATAAAAAGCATTCCAAGGCCTCTCCTCTCTTCACACCAAACCATTCTCTTCCTCTCACAAAACTTGCAAACCGTGACCATGTCTAGCTATGCTCTTTCGCTGATCCAAGCTCTCGGCTCCATTGCCAACTTAGACATAGTTCCCTATCAAGAGAGCTCTTTTGTGAGAGAAGAAGCTCATGCCATAGTGGAGAAGCCGCTAGCCTTTCTACCACCCCCTAGCGATAACTTCAGCAACATATCAAGTTTGAAGTCCACGGCACGCTCCCGTGCACCCGCAGGAGGTGCCAAGAAGAAGAGTATCGCTGCCCGACCAACTACCGGCGCTTTAGGCCTCAAGAGGAAGGCTCCTAGTAGTAGCGGGCTTAGCAAACGTGCTGCCGTGATGCCCTCTACGTCTAGTTTACCTTCCTTGTCGTCTCCCGTTAAGGATAGTTGCTCTTACACCATTAGGGGAGTGCGCAAACCCGATGGAGGGTACGCTAAAGGTCTTTTCCGCAAGGGTGAAACACCTTCTAGCATTCCTATACCCTCTGCCGAAAAGCGCAAGGTATTTAGGAAAGTTATTAGAGGGCAGCCTAAGGGATTCTTTAGCGACAGTGGGGATGAGAAGCCCTTCCAAAGGCCCAACCATCGCCTTACTAAATGCTAGCATCAAGAGCACGTGCCTAAATGTTGAAAAGGCACAAATCCGCATAGCCGAGGCTCATCTTAGTGTAAAAGGACTTAGGGATGAATTAGATGAGATGCGCCGCGGCTATGGAGAGCAGCTGCGTAGGATCGCTAAGGCAGCAGAAGTTGAGCACGTTTTCTAAATATCTTTAGAACGCTCCTGCTACATAAATAGGCACACATTTTCGTTACCACAATCTTTTACTTCCCAATCATATTTCCCTTCAATGTAATGTGCCTATTTGATCTATCAATGAAATAAAAAGTTTCTATCTTTGAATATTTTGTGCACTTGTTTTCTATATATATATATTGTGACTAACCAAGACAGAAAAGAAAACAAGTGTGGGGAAAGGACTCTGCAAATTTAAACTGCACAAGAACAAAAATCAAATTCGGCTTGTGCAAACATCTCCCCTCTCTCTCCCTAACTAAAAAGTTTTAAAAATAAAGTTTAAAGAATGATGTACCCTTCATACTCCATCAAACATGTCTTCCTATGTTCAGAATGTTTGCATACTTTTTATTCATTGCTAATATTCTCACAAGATTTATGAACACGGATCAGGGACCCCTTTTTATCTAAGTAATTGACAAATGAGATATAGCCGGATGACATGATGCTTACTCGTTCTTGCAAAGTACATGGGATTGATTTTTACAAAACAAAAATTCAATTAGCATGTTCCTTGAAAGATTAACAAATTCCTATCAAGGCCAAATATGATTCTCTATAATAAAGCCTTCCACCTATGCCACTTACTTTGTGATGAGTCTAGTCAAAATTCGTGACCGCTATTGAGAGATGTTTCATGCTTCCAAGATCAGAATTCACATGCACCCACCAAACTAAGCCAACTCTCACCCTGTGAGTTGCGCAAAACACGCATCCTTCCTTCCACAAAAAAAAATATGCCAACTCTTACACCAGGAGTTGCGCAGTTTTCTTCCACCAAATGAAAGTGTTGTTTTTATCCAAAGAAACACGCACCCTTGATGCAAAACTTTACTCATCCATCATGATATCTCCTCATTCAAAATATGTCATATGCCAATAAAAGATATGGGGCTATGCTAAAAAAATGCAAAAGAGAGAAACTGTGCCAAGGGGCATCAGAAAATAAACGGGAGAAAAGATTCCAAATACCCGTTCAAAAAAAATAATATAAATAGTGATGAAGTTCCTATAGCCCATATCTTGTCTTTTTTTTCAAAAAGAAGAATCATGATGCATAGAGTATCAAAAAGATTAAGAATTAGGTTTCCACCTTCATATTCTCCACACACATGCACATTCTGATCTAGGAGTATGACGCACTCCCTCCGGTACGGTCTGGGGTTTGACTCGACAACATATGCAGGGTAAGTGTGTCTCATCATTTTCATTCCTACCTAAAACTCCAGATAAGCCTTTTTAGAGGTAGGATGACCATGTGAAGGCATTATTTTTATGCCTTGGTGAGGAACCACTTGCATACATGAGCGATTTGAGAGAATCATTCAAGGAACACAAGCTATTCTTATGATTTTCAAAATCTTGCAAAAACCCAAGTTTCTACACATGGACAAACTAAGCAGATTTGAATCCAGACTATTCCATTTGTACAACTACTCAAGATAATTTGGTAGACACATTGAAGTTCATAAATCCAGGTGAAGTTTGGAATAAACTGTATGCAGATCTTTATGAATAAGGAAAACGAACCCATTTGGTCCTTAGCACTTTACACGAGGACGAGTAAAGGACCAAGTGTGGGGGAGTTGTTGGCGGTCCTTAACAGCCAAAATATAACATCATTCTAATGCTAAAATAAATAGAAGGTAGGGCTTTTTGTCTAACCTTTCCACGACTTTTGTTGCACATGTGACTTGCAGGTCGAACACGTGGAAATGCATAAAAATCACCGAAAAGCGCACTTCCAGAAAACATATTCAAAAAAGGCGCAAATAGGAAATAAAAGAGAAAAGCCCAACAAATCATCAAACGGGATCCATCCATAACCGCGGGTGAGGCCCAGGCCCAGGGAGCAACCGACCACCCGAAGGCGGTGGCCAGTTGCCACTTCCCGGGGACCGACCGCCCCCGGGTGCGGCCGCCCCCCAGTTAACGCTTCCTGGGCCCAGTTTTCAGCGACAGTGCTCATGGCGGTTCCCTGAAGGCGGTTTCACCTCCTTCCATACTTAGCTACGCCAAAACCGACCTGTGGAGCTATAAAATGAGGCCCTCACCCCCTCCATAGAGAACAACTTGATACAAGAGAAAAGAAGAAGGGAGTGCCACCATTTTTCCATTAGTTTAGCTTCTAGCTAGGCTTGTATAGGGTTAGAGAGATGTTTCGTTGTACCCTCAGGTGGACGAAGTGCCGGACCTGTCGGCTCTCACATCCAACTTGTACCTCTACAACCATCTTGCTGCTTGAAGTAAGAGGTTTGTGATACATTCTAGTTTTGATCCATTAAGTGAGTTACTTTTATAAAGCTACTTGTTTATGGGATCATCGCTCGTCCGTTGGACGGGTGCTCTAGTTAGAGGACTCCTGATAAAGACGGAAATTTCTGGCCATCCCTAGTGTAGTAGTCACCGTCGTAGACGTGGTGTCTAAGTCGGGGTCTACCTTCGTATGTTGCGCGTGCCCACGGGCAGAGGGGTAGGTGGCAGGTGGTGATAGCCCTATCCACTCGTATCTAAATTCCCCCACGTTCGGCCGCGGTGTAGCGCTGATTCTGGTATCGGCTGGCAGACTAGCTGTGTCAGTGGGCCTGAAGCAGACAAGTAGTGGGGAAGTTATCTTCACTTAGTGTTTCCAGCCTTAGTGTATCCTTTGTACCCAAGTTGTCCCCTCTACCTTTTTCTAGGGTAAACTAGCTAAGAGCCTGTAAACATAAGCCGTTCCTTTGGGAAATTATAAATACGACACCCTGAATACTTCCAGGTGAAGTGCTACAACGGTACTTCCGTGCGCTTGCGGACTTTTCTGCTGACGCTAAGAAGCGCCAACAACGACGGCCATGAGGGTACACGCTACTCTCGCCATCTCTCCACTCCAGTGCGTGGTTGTCGGTTCAAGCAATGGAGCTACCGGAGATAGGGCTTCCCGTAGTATGTGGCTAGTTGCAAAGTCTCGATCACAGCAGGCCGACAACGAACGGTCCCTAATAGTTTCCGTTGGATACCATGCATTGGGACTCTAACCCAAATACCCTAGTAACCACCCGGTTTTCACATCCCTTTTCCGTTGGCGACGATAAGTTGGGACTCTAACCCAAACATATGACCACTGTTGGTGGTCCTTATGGATAAATTTTATACCACCAACTTAGACTAAAAAGAGGATTACCAATCATATTCTAGCACATATGCCTTTACGACTAACAAGTTCCACTTGTACCCATAGAATTCATGTCTTACAGGTTTTATGGCATAACAAGTGGAAATACACATCAACATGGAGAAAGCGCAAAGTCAAATGACGAATCCGACAAATGCGCAAACAAAGAATACTAAAGAAGCCCACTTTCAAAGCGTAATTGGATCCATCCGCAACCACGGGAGAGGCCCAGGCCCAGGAAGCAACCGACCACCCGAAGGCGGTGGCCAGATGGCGCTCCCTAGGGACCGACCGCCCCTAGGGGCGACCGCCCCCTGGTAGGGCCTTCCGTGCCCATCTTTCTTAGGCGGTGCTCAAGGCGGTTTGCTGATGGCGGTTTCACCTCCTTCCAAGTTTAGATGCACCAAACCGTCATAGTTCTACTATAAATAGATGGGACTCCATCCCCTTCAACACATACATCATTTTGGAGTCATCTACCTCACACTTCTCACTTTATCTTTAGAGTAGTATTAGTAGTTTGTGAGCAAGGCAAGAGCTATCAAGGAGAGCTTGTCTCCTTGGAAGAAAAGGATCATCTTGGTATGAATACAATTCGGTCTTCTTCCATGAGCAAGTTCTTATCATACTTATATGATTATGCATATGAACTAGAGTCTAGTTATGATCTTGCTATAAGCATAGTACATGAGCTAGAACATAGTTTATGTATCATGTTCTTGATTTGTTCATCATTGTTCTTCATTGTTCATCGAATTAGTATGAATAGAGGAAGAACTAGAAATGAGGTGATGGTTTGTCGTGCTGTCATGGTTGCTCTTAACCTAGCCTGTCAATCCGAAGGGTTGGGGTCCACGGGGGTTAGGAGTTGTTTCCAAGTACGTGAGCATGGTGCTCAGGTATGCGGAGATCGGCGAATATGTCGGTATCCCACGGGCAGAGGGGTAGGTGGACAGGTGGTGACAACCCTGTCCATCCCTAGCATTCCCCCACGTTCGGATATTGAGTAGGAGTTCGTAAAGTCTCTATCGGCTGGCAGACCAGCTGCAGGGATCTCCCTATCACCCCAGACTTAGTCCTAATACTAGAACTACTAATTAGATGATTTGATAATAGTTCTTTGCATAATTATATATGATCAATGCCTGCTCAGTTAGATATATTCTTTTATTCTTTATATTTCTTTTATCCTTGAGGTTGATCCATATGTGTGTCCACTATCTTGAAATCATGTTTACACCACGCTTGATGCATATTGCCCTCCTACAGGGAAATTATAAATACGACACCCTACTCACGGGTTAAAATGCTACAATGATAGTTCTGTGCGCTTGCAGAGTAATCTTATTTTTTACTGAGCTATCGATTGGCGTACCTAAGTACCATTACTTAATGATTGTAAATCTTGTGCACCCCACGGCGCCGTGTCACAGTTTTGCATATCGTAAGTAATGACGGTTAGGAAGGCCAATCCGGCACTTCTAGCTGCTATTACCAGACTGCATTACCTAGGCCTGCGCCACTAAGGGCCAAGGATTACCTTTCTGAAGTAATGGTGGTTGGGAATGTCAACTTATGTTTCTAAGTATTATTATTAAGGACGGACCTTTAGTCTATCTTTAGTAGTAATGCTAAGAAACGCCAACAAACATTTCTACCGCCATTGCCAGGGATGGACTTTTAGTCTATCTTTTGTAACGACGTTAAGAAATGCCAACAAGCATTTCTGGCACCGTTGCCGGGGAGGGCAAAAAACATCTAAGCTGGCATAAACATCGATTACAAAATAAGCATTGGTAGACGTAGTTTAAACCGGCTAACTTCGCTGTTTTCTTCCTCTTTTTATTGGAATGAAAACAGGATAGTGTATGAGCGGTTTTGCTCTGCCGAACAATTTCATCAGCAATCCGGAAGCACTCCTAAGGAAAAAAACCTCTCGTACCGTTTCTTCTTCGGCTGCTCCATCGGCAGATGAATCGTTCATTCCCGCACCATCCGCTACTACCGTCATGGCCAAGACACTCCGTGACTACTCCATCCCCGCTGTTGCCAACGTGCCCGTTGGGCCCGCTGTCAACATCGGAAATGGAAATTTTGAGATCCGTACAGGCCTTATCTCAATGGTGCAGGCAAGCCAATTCTGTGGCTTGCCAAGCGAGGATGCAAACGCTCATTTGCAACACTTCCTTGAGCTGTGCGACACCATTGTCATCAAAGACGTCGCACAAGACAGTATTAGGCTCCGTTTGTTTCCTTTCTCCCTTACGGGGAAAGCGAAACAATGGTTCTATCAAAAGAAGGAAGCCGTCGACACATGGGACAGGTGTTCCGCAGCATTCCTCGCCAAGTTCTTTCCCATGAGCAAGACCAGCGCTCTAAGGGGAAAGATCTCAAACTTCCAGCAATCTTCCCTTGAATCTATCCCCGAAGCATGGGAAAGGCTTCAAGAGTACATCCGAGCCTGCCCTCATCATGGAATGGAAGATTGGCTCGTGCTCCAAAAATTTTATGAAGGTCTCACGGCCATGTCAAAGGGGCACGTAGATGCCGCAGCTGGAGGTGCATTCCTCTCTCTCACCATCGCGGATGCAACTGCACTTATTGAGATGATGGTGGCCAATCAGAGTTGGGGAGAAGGAAGAAAAACACAAAAAGGCTCGCATATCATGAAGGAGATGGACTTGCTTGCCGCAAAATTAGACTTGCTGGTGCAAAAGCTGGACGATCGTGCCACCAACCCTACCATGAGCACCGTCCAGGCCATGGACTCACATATGACGTGTAAAGTCTGTGGGAACGTTGGCCACTCGGGAAATAACTGTCCCGAAACCCAAGAAGACGCTTCATATGTCAACAATGGGTTTCGCCAACCTCAGCAAGGTAATAACGGGTGGAACAACCAACACCGCCCGCAAGGTAATAATTTCAATTCAAATTACAATTCATACCATCCTTCCTTAAAAGATCTCGTTCTAGGACAAGCTAAAATCAATGAAAATTTGACCAAAAAGCTATCTTTCAACGATAAAATGTTTGAAAATATAAATGTCAAGCTTGAAACTTTGTCTTCTTCAATTCAAAATCAAGCAAGTTTTAACAAAATGATAGAAACACAAATGGCACAAATAGCTGCTTCTATTCCTGTCAACAATACGGGAAAAATCCCGGGGCAACCCGAGACTTCTCTCGAGTTTGTTCATGCGCTACAAATCAATAAAGGAAGAAAAGTCTGGTCAACAGACTATAAACGTTGAGCCCTTGCCGAAGGTCATCGGTGGTTATCAAAATAAAAATAATAATAATATATATACACCTACATACATATATATATGCATAATAATTATCTGAAGGGGCCCACACCAACATTCAAGCTTGGGGGAGGTGCCCCCAATCAGGTATTGTACCTTATCCTTTTGAAAAAAATAATAATAAATGAATATTTATATACACATTTATATAATAAATATATATTTCATAAAAATTATTTTCTTGCATTAAAAAATTTTTTCCCTCTTCCTAGATTTGTAAAATTTTATTCCAAAATAAATTCTTCTCCAAAAAAATTCAATAAAAATATTTTTCTGAAAGAGTAAATTTTGTTGAAACTAAATATTATTTTTAAATAATTTTTAAAAATAAAAAAGTTTCAAATAAAACTTGTGGAAAATCAAAAAAACTGGAGCAAAATTTCGAATGGAGTCATTCGTAACCGGCTACATACTGGAGATAGCCGTTAGAGAGAACTACAAAAAGGCTGGACCAAACCGGCCCTATCAGGGGACCGACCGGTCCCAGAGGCGACCGCCCCCTGCCCAACGGCTCTGCAGCGCAGCCTTTTGCCAACGACTACTAGCCGTTGCATAAAACACTCCTCCACCTACGATCAAGCCTATAAATACCAGAGCATTCGGGTGGAGCTCCTCACCTCTCTCATTCTCACATTTTTCACTCCCTCCATCACTCTCTTGCTCCACCATTCTCCAAGCATTTTTCCACAAAGTTCAAGTGCAAGGAAATCCTGCACAAACTTCTTCCACTCCCATCACAAGTCAAGTTCTTATGCCAAGTTCACCATGAGTGGGATTGGAGGTCGGATTTCCAGCATGTTCCAGAAAGGCCGTCGCTCTCGTGGGGAGTCTAGTCAAAGTACTCCCACACGTGAGGAGAGCCCGCTACATGAAGAAGAGGAGGCGCCAAGAGGCCACGCCATTGACGAGACCGACGCTCCCTTCATCGAGTTGGAGAGCGAGCGGGAGATGCAAGCATACAATCTCCTCAAGGGACGTGAATTCCTGCATACACCGGTCTTCGACCCACACTTTCTCCAGTAGACAGGTATGAACATCGAATTTAATACCATTTTCAAAAATGTTGGTTGGAGCCAAGTTGCCCCCGTGCACGAACTTGGGTGTCGTCTCTTGACCATCCAAATCTTGGGTACTTTACAAGTTGTCGACTATGGTATTACCTTTCGCTGCTTTGGGAAAGAACATAGCCTTTACTAGAATGATTTTGCTACACACTTAGGATTTCATGAGCGATGCTCTGTTGATTTGGGTTTTACTCTTTCGGGATATCAGCGTCATACGTTTTGGTATTTGATAACCGGACAAAATGTGACTGGAAAATTCCAACCCAACGTCAACACCATCCGCCATCCTTCTCTAAGGCTTATGTATAAATGGATTGCTAATTCTTTCTTTCCTAGAGAGGACACTCACCATGCTTATGATATTGAGTTGAAGTTGCTTTATGCCGTGCTTAAAAAGATTAAAGTCGCTCCTGTCTATGACATTGTTAAGCACTGGTTAAACTCTTTTAAAACTTCCACACCAATTATGTGCACTTCACTCATCACACGTCTTGCTGCTAGTGTTGATCCTCATGGTGTAACACTATTGTTTATCTCTCCATTCCGCGCATTATGATCAATGAGTATTATTTTACTCAAGCTCATACCATAAAACGTGATGACTCGAGAACAAACCTGGTATTTTATTATCCGGGATATATAAACGAGATTCCGTTACCTAACCCGGATCTCGCTTTATATAAATCCCCATCTCTCACCTTCGACCTTGTTGAAAAGGAAGAAGCACGCAGGAGTTCTGTTTCTCGCAGGAGATCACGGAGGAGAGAAGTACAGAAGGAAGAGCCTGCGCAGTCTGTGCAGCCTACACCACACCCGGCCATGCCTACCACGATACCAAGGATGGAATGGTCCCCGGTCATATCTACACCTGGGTTCACCCCCGGGTATGGATATGGTATGGGACATGTTCCTCATCCCTATGCGGCTGGAGGGTCAGGATGGCAACACTCGCATGAGGCAGGGGGATCTAGGTAGCTCGAGCACAAGCATTCTCCAGATTCTGAAGGCATGCCACCTCCGATACGCCCACAGCCGGTCACACTAGAAGTCCTCAACACACGCATGGGAGGACTAGAACTGTAAAATAGACAAATCCAAGGTACGCTCAATGCTCACATCCAGACTTCTACCCAATGGCATGAGCAGTACCAGCAGCAGTTCATGAACCTCGAAGATGCGAACTGGCAGTGGCACGAGGCACAGATGGCCTACCTTCGGTCCATGGGACAATTCCCGGGACCAAGGCCTTGAACTAGCTTAGGGGAGGAGACCCCACAAGAGGTAACATTTATCTTTCAATTTCTTGCACTTTATTTCTCGCACTTTTAAATTCTGCAATTTTATTTCCTTATTAAAAATAATAAATAAAATATTCCACTCCCATATGTGCTAATATATGATTAGATTCTCTTCTGTTGAAATGATGAATAGTTGCTCTGTCTATAATTCGTTTGTGCCTAAGTTATAACTTAGTATTCCTTAAGATTTAAGTTTGTTGGCTAAAAATATCTCATTCTGACAACTTGAAATCTTGTGGGATGCAATTGCATGATCCTTTTCTATGTTGTTGTGAGATTTGAGATGGTACAAATAGACTTTGCTATGACTTTGTTCTAAGAGAAACTTGACATCCGGAGATTTTTTTTCAAAAATTCAAAAATCAAAAGTTCTCC
Source organism: Eremochloa ophiuroides (assembly GCA_038502445.1). Taxonomy (NCBI): domain Eukaryota; kingdom Viridiplantae; phylum Streptophyta; class Magnoliopsida; order Poales; family Poaceae; genus Eremochloa; species Eremochloa ophiuroides. The sequence continues at coordinate 28,394,835 of JAHLJS010000008.1, forward strand.
AATGATTATGAAATACCTACCAAGGCCATATGACATGCTCTACTTTTACAAAAACTTAGTCATATGCTACTTACGGAACTTTGAGTTGAGTCAAAACGCTGAGACCTAGTGAGATTATGGTCATACACCCATGATTGAGATTCACGTATACCCACCAAATAAAGCCGACTCTCATCCTAAGAGTTGCGCACAACATGCATCTTTCATCCACCAAATAAAAATGCCGACCCTCACTTTGAGAGCTGTGCATATAAAAAAATTTCACTCCTTGTTCACCATCATGACGTCTCTCCATCCAAAAGTTTTCATATGTCAAATCAAAATATGGGCTATGCTAAAAAAAAGCCAAAGGGCATGAGAAAACAAACGGGAAAGAAAATCCAAATACCCGTTCAAAAAAAATATATAATGATGATATTTCTATAGCCCATATTCCTCCAAAGAGTTTTATTCCATCCAATAAAAAGAGAGTCATGATGCATGGAGTGCCAAAAAGATTAGAGATAGGTTTTCACCATTCCACACACTTGCACATCTCAATCAAGGTATATGACTTGTATCTCCTTATGGTCCGGTCTTTGACTCAGCAATATAAGTAATGTAAGTACGCCCACCTTCATACCTACCCAAAACTCCGCTCTCAGCCTTAGTAGTAGGATGAAAAGGCAACACTACAATGCCTTTGGTAAGGTAAACCATCCACATTGAGTGATTGAGAGAATCATTTGAGGGACTTGGTTTATTTTGCAAAAATTCATAAAACCTCCGGATAAAAGGTCTATCAAAGAATGAATGATTGATGAGTCTATTATAACCATTCTAACTTGCAACCGCCCAAGCAATTGGAGAAACTATAAGCCCCATAAGAAATCAAGGTAAAGAATGGATAGAATGCCAACTTATTTAAATTACGAATGAATGCTATGTTATAGGTATGACACTTATGAATTATATCAGCATTGTAGCAACTCCTAATCAACAACCATACTTGGCTATTTGCTCGGGACGAGCAAAGGTTAAGCTTGGGGGTCTTGTTGGTGGTCCTTATGGATAAATTTTATAGCACCAACTTAGACTAAAAAAAGATTAATAATCATATTATAGCACATATGCCTTTACCGCAGACAAGTTCCACTTGTACCCCTAGCATTCATGTTTTACAGGTTTTATGGCATAACAAGTGGAAATACACATCAACATGGAGAAAGCGCAAAGTCAAATGACGAATCCGACAAATGTGCAAACAAAGAATACTAAAGAAGCCCACTTTCAAATGATGAATCCGCAACCACGGGAGAGGCCCAGGCCCAGGGAGCAACAGACCACCCGAAGACGGTGGCCAGACAGCGCTTCCCAAGGACCGACCGCCCCCAGGGGCGACCGCCCCCTGGTGGGGCCTCCCGGGCCCATCTTTCTTAGGCGGTGCTCAAGGCGGTTTGCTGATGGCGGTTTCACCTCCTTCCAAGTTTAGATGCGCCAAACCGTCATGGTTCCACTATAAATAGATGGTGCTCCATCCCCTTTAACACACACATCATTTTGGAGTCATCTACCTCACACTTCTCACTTGTATCTTTAGAGTAGTATTAGTAGTTTGTGAGCAAGGCAGGAGCTATCAAGGAGAGCTTGTCTCCTTGGAAGAAAAGGATCATCTTGGTATGAATACAATTTGGTCTTCTTCCATGATCAAGTTCTTATCATACTTATATGATTATGCATATGAACTTGAGTCTAGTTATGATCTTGCTATGAGCATAGTACATGAGCTAGAACATAGTTTATGTATCATATTCTTGACTTGTTCATCATTGTTCTTCATTGTTCATCGAATTAGTATGAATAGAGGAAGAACTAGGAATGAGGTGATGGTTCGTCGTGCTATCATGGTTGCTCTTAACCTAGCCTGTCAATCCGAAGGGTTGGGGTCCGCGGGGGTTAGGAGTTGTTTCCATGTACGTGAGCATGGTGCTCAGGTATGCGGAGATCGGCGAATATGTCAGTATCCCACGGGCAAAGGGGTAGGTGGACAGGTGGTGACAGCCCTGTCCATCCCTAGCATTCCCAAATGTTCAGATATTGAGTAGGAGTTCGTAAAGTCTCTATCGGCTGGCAGACCAGCTGCGGGGATCTCCCTATCACCCCAGAATTAGTCCTGATACTAGAACTACTAATTAGATGATTTACTAACAGTTCTTTGCATAATTATATATGACCAATGCCTGCTTAGTTAGATATATTCTTTTATTCTCTATTTTCCTTTTATCCTTGAGGTTGATCCATATGTGTGTCCACTATCTTGAAATCATGTTTTATTCCTGTTTACTCTATGTCTACCATTGCACTCAATAAGTGATCATGTTTACACCACGCTTGATGCATATTGCCCTCCTACGGGAAATTATAAATACGACACCCTACTCACGGGTTGAAATGCTACAATGATAGTTCTATGCGCTTGCAGAGTAATCTTATTTCTTACTGAGCTGTCGATTGGCTTACCTAAGTACCATTACTTAATGATTGTAAATCTTGTGCACCCCACGGCGCCGTGTCACAGTTTTGCATATCGTAAGTAATGACGGTTAGGAAGGCCAATCTGGCACTTCTAACTGCTATTACCAGACTGCATCACCTAGGCCGGCGCCACTAAGGGCCAAGGATTACCTTTCTGAAGTAATGGTGGTTGGAAATATCAACTTATATTTCTAAGTATTATTATTAAGGACGGACCTTTAGTCTATCTTTAGTAGTAATGCTAAGAAACGCCAACAAGTATTTCTGGCGCCGTTGCCGGGATGGACTTTTAGTCTATCTTTTGTAACGACGTTAAGAAATGCCGACAACCACCATCCGGAAAACTCGTCCCCATTGATGACAATGGACTGGCCAAGTACACTGCCAATCAATGAAGACCATACCCTTCCCTTTTCAATGATTCATCCTTTGCATATTATCATATTTCAAAATAGCATTTTATGCAAATCTAAATCAATTAAGCAGGGCTAAGCATTTTTAAGTATTTAATTAAATCAGGTTCTCGGGGTGTAATTAGTGGTCAAGGAAAGGTAATGCATCAATTGCTTATCACTCAACTCCTAGTAACCTAATGCAGTAGATTAACTCAAGTGATAAAACATTTTAAATACAAGGAGGGGCTAATGCACCGGGGCTTGTCTTGGATGGCGTAGAGTGTCGGGTCCGGGTCAGTTCCACAAATATCAAAGCCCTGGATCTCCTCAGGAACCACCTCCGCAGTAGGAACCTCGGCTTTGACTTCTTCGTTGCAGGTCACTACACGTATGCAATGATGTATGCTTAACAGGATGCGACATGAAATGACATGCAATATTCGATAATAAATACACAGGACTAGAGCACAACCCTACTACATAAGCTAGCCATGATGACTCCCATATAAGATGTTCTAGGTCATAAGGGTGTTTGACCTAGAATCACAATTAATCCAAAATCACATCAAAACCCTAAATTATTAAGGTTTTTATTTCCTTTATTAAGCAATTTATAAAGCATGTGATTAATAGATAATTTAACGATTTCCATTTGGTGCCAAACTTTGCCAACAGTTAGCTCTTGACATAAAACAGTATCAAATAAATTTTCATGATTTTTGGGATTAACAAAGATTTAATTAAAAATCATCAAAGTTGCTTTTATGAATTAAATTACTGATTTTTAGCTACTGTAGAATATGTCGAAAACACATACTTAACATTTTTATTAAATAATACACACATCAGAGAGTCTACCCAAAAATTTCCATGACTTCAGGATCTATACATTAATTCTAGTAAAATTCACAAACTGCTGCACTGTTGAACTAGAATAAAAATGAAAAGGCATTACAAATTCCTTGGAAAAATGAAAAGCGCACACCAGCCCGAGGCGGCCCAGCTAAGCCAGACTGGCCAAGCGAGGCCCGCTCGCCTACCCGCCCTCTCTCACTCTCACCCAGGGATGCTGACCAGCAGGCCCCCGCTGTCAGCTCCCTCTTCCTCCTCTCGCCAGGTGGTCACGCGGGTGCACGCGCGGCAGGCGACGCGGACCTCGCCGTCGGCGACCCCAGCGGCGACCCCAGGTGCCCGAACACCTACGCCAGGAACCGGCGGATGCCCCTGCGCACCTAGCCCTAACCCTAGGCGCCTCCGACGAGACCAACCTCGCCCATGGCGGACATGGCGGCACGGCGACCCTATTCCGGCCGATACGGTGCGGTAAAGTTAAAGAAACATGGGTGGGAAGAATCAGGAGCTCACCACGGTCCCAGACCGGCGGCGGGTCACGGCTGGAACGGCGTGGAGAGACAATCGTGACGGCGGCGGCGGATGCAGCGGTATGGTCCCGACGGTGATGACCCGTTCCGGAGATCCTGGAGCACCAAAAGGAAAACCAGCTAGCGCATCATAATCACAAGACCTCCTAGTGCCTACAACATGCCATGATGAGGGGAGATGCTCACCGTAACAAGCTAGACACAACGAGGATATCGGCGGTGGCGCTCCGGTGGAAAACGAGAACGCCAACACGCGTTTCGGTGACCCCTCTACACAAGAGCTCGTGCACAGGGACTCAAACGACACGCAGGGGAGTCAAGTGATTGGCTACACGACGAATTGGACTATGGTGGCTTGGAGGCTATGAATTTGGCCGAGAACGACAGGGCGGTCATCGGTGGCCGAGCGGAAGGAGAAGAAGGAAGAGAGGGCTCATCGCCATTTAAGGACGGGGAAGCGGAGGGATAATAACGGGCGGCTCCGGCCCCCCCCCAAACGCCCACGACGTGGCGGCGTCCGGGCCCCGGCCGGCCGGACGGAGAACAGCACCCAGTGCGCGCACGCGCGTACGGCGGTGAGCAGGAACAGGGGACCCCCCTAGCTACAGTAGCTACCAGCTCAAGGTCAAAGCCTATTTCAATTCAAATGGACCTTATCCAAATCGAATTTGGTGAAACCCCAAAAATAAAAATTATAGAAAATTCTGTGTAGATCATTTTTGCTTTTGACACCAAGCTCAAATTCGAAGTAGTTTTGAAAATATTCGGAAAGGGGTAATTCCCCAATTTGGAATTCAAACATAATTTTTCAAATTACTTTCAACTTTTCTCAATAACTTGAAAAATGGTAAAAATGAAAGTTGTTCTACTCAGTGAACTCTACAACTCTTATTAAGGAAGTTTTGTTAGATTCTAAGTAATTTTTGAAATGGTGTTTCAAATTCAATTTTTAAAACATTGATTTGAGGTTAATTTGAATTTCCACTACATAATTTCAAAATCTCCAAAAATAAAAGTTGTTCTATTTTAAAAGATCTACAACTTTTATTAAGACACTTCCATCAGATTCTTTATAGTTTTTGAATTAGGTTTTTGAGGCTAATTAGGGCTTAATTCAAACTTTCTTTTAATTAAATTCTTTATTTCCAATCAAAGGTTTAATTGCTCAATCATTACTAAACATAATCAAAGAACTCTAGAAGCCCTAAGCACAATCATATGCAGATGATTAATTTAAACATGATGACATGGCATTTTTAAGTAACCGTTGACAGGTATCACACCTGGCCACATATCGAGCAATTTCTATCTTCATCTTAGTCCACCAGAATTTCTGCCTCAAGTCCTGATACATCTTGTTGCTTTCTGGATGAATGGAGAACCTTGTTAAATGTGCTTCATCGAGGATCTTTTGACGAAACTCAGGTATCTTTGGGACTACCAGACGATTCTTGAACCACACAACACCTTCATCATCAGTCCTGAAACAATCTGCCTTGCCGGCTTGAACTTTCTCCTTGATGTGCTTGATTCCTTTGCTTCCTTTCTGAGCAGCAATAATCTCATCTTGGATAGGTATTTCAATGCTGATGTTGGCTAGACTGCCCTGTGGAACTATTTCAATGCACAATTTTTCCAGCTCATAGCACAAGGAAAGATCTCGAGGTTTCACTGTCAAACAATTGCAGTGAACCTTGCGACTAAGTGCATCGGCGACGACATTCGCCTTACCAGGGTGATAATGCACCTCAATATCATAATCCATGATCAACTCGAGCCATCTTCTTTGCCTCATGTTCAACTCTTCTTGAGTAAAGATGTACTTCAAACTCTTGTGGTCAGTATAAACAATGCAAGTACTACCTAGCAGATAATGACGCCAGATCTTCAAGGCATGTACTACAGCTGCCAACTCCAAATCATGGGTGGGGTAGTTCTCTTCTTGACGCTTGAGTTGCCATGAAGCATAAGCAATAACTCGGCCTTCTTGCATCAAGACACAACCAAGTCCGGTACCAGAAGCATGACAGTATACGTCAAATGGCTTTTCAATGTCAGGTTAAGCCAGGACTGGTCCAGTGGTCAATAACTTCTAGAAGTCTGAAATGTTGCCTCACACTCCGGTGACCAGACGAACTTGACTTGATTCTTCAACAAGTTGGTGATGGGTTTGGCTATTCTAGAAAAATCCAGAATAAAGCGGCGGTAGTATCCCGCCATCCCCATGAAACTACAGACTTGATGGACTGTGGTCGGTGGCTTCCAATTCAAGATTTCCTCTACCTTGCTCAGGTCAACAGACACACCTTCAGCTGACAGGATATGTCTGAGAACCGGAACTCTGTCCAACTAAAACTCACACTTGCTGAACTTAGCATAGAGTTGGTGCTCCCTCAGATGAGTTAGGACAACATGAAGATGATTGGCATGCTCTTCGGGAGTTTTGGAATAGACAAGGATATCGTCAATGAACATGACCACAAATTTGTCAAGCTCAGGCATGAAAACAGAGTTCATGAGGTACATGAAGTAGGCAGGAGCATTGGTTAGGCCAAAGGACATGACTAGGTACTCATACAAGCTGTATCTGGTGGTGAAGGCTGTTTTTGGAATGTCTTCGGGACGGATCTTTATTTGGTGATAGCCAGACCTAAGGTCAATTTTGGAAAACACTTTGGCTCCCGCTAGTTGGTCAAAGAGTAGGTCAATACGAGGTAAAGGATATTTATTTTTGATGGTGACCTCATTGAGTGGACGGTAATCGACACAGAGTCGAAGAGACTTGTCTTTCTTTTTCACAAAAATGGCAGGGCAAGCCCAAGGTGAGGAGCTAGGTCGAATGTAACCCTTGTCAAGAAGATCTTACAACTGTACCTTAAGCTCTGCCAATTCTTTGGGAGGCATTCTATAGGCTCTACGAGATATAGGTGCCGTCCTAGGCTTTAACTCAATAGCAAACTTAACATCACGGTCAGGTGGCAAACCAGGTAAATCGTCAGGGAATATGTCTGCAAATTCACAAACCACTGGAATATTTTGCACTTCATTGACTGATGTGGCACACAACCTATGAGCAGATCCTTCGGCTTTTCTCAAAGGAAGTGGAAGTTGGATGAGAAGTTGCGAGTTGCTGTCAGGTATGTTCACTCTTATAGTCCTATTCAGCACGTCTATAAGAGCCTTGTGCTGATACATCCAATTCATGCCTAGGATCACATCTATGTCTTGATCTTTCAGTACTATCATGGTGGTAGGGAATATATGCCCTCCCAAAGCTATAGGTACCTGCCGAGCTACTTCCTTAGTACATATGCGCCCCCTGGGCGACTGTATAAGGAAATTTTTCTTTATTTCCCAATTGGAATCTCATGCTTGATGACAAACTATGATTGATGAATGAATGTGATGCGCTAGAATCAAAAAGCAGAATTGTGGGATGGCTAGCGACTGGGAACCTACCTAGCATGATGGGTTCGCCTTCAGGAATCTCACCAACTTGAGTGTAGAAAACATGGCCTGCTTTCTTCACTACCTTGCCCTTCTGGGCGTGCTACTGATGTCCACGGTACTGCACGTGCTGCTGCTGCTGCTGCTGACCACCAGGGCCCTTCTGTGCAATCTGATTGTATGTCTTTGGATATGGACAGTCACGAGCTCAGTGTCCCATCTTGCCACAGTTGTAGCAAAGGTGGTTGTAGTTGGTCTGAGGGGTAGTGATACGAACGCCAGGGGCATTCGGCTGGGTGGTGTTTTGTTGGTTGGAGGTGTGGGAGGTAGCGGCAGTGGGCACAACTACCTGCTGTTGGGGGTACTGTGGGCTGTTATGGTGAGTGGGGTGGTAAATGATCTTCTGGCTCTTCTGGCTGCCAGAAAACCTAGCTTTCTTCTTTTTGTTCTCACTCTGGTGCTTACGGTCACTTTCTTCAAAAGCTATGGCAATGTTGACCACCTCATGGTAGGTGCAATGAAGGTTGTTGGATAGATTGCGCTGAATCTTGTAATCTAGACCCCTTACAAAGCAGTCCTTCTTCTTCTGATTAGTACTAACATGTTCAAGAGCGTATTGGGCCAGATGGTTGAACTTGCTGACATACTCCATCACAGTGGAGTCTCCTTGCAGTGCCAGGAACTAATCCAGCTTCATTTTCATCACACCCGTAGGGATGTAATAAGCACGGAAGGCTTCACGAAACTCAGCCCAAGTCATCTGATGTCCTACAGGCTGAGCTGCCAAGAGATTTGCATACCAACCACTCACGGGACCACGGAGCTGCTGCGCTGCAAACTGCGGTTTCTGAGTTTCAGTGCAGTGGATCAGACTAAACTTTTGATCCATGGTGCGAAGCTAGTCGTCAGCTTCCAGTAGCTCATCAGCCTTTGTGAACACCGGTGGGCGTGTGTCCGTGAAGTCATCATAAGTGGTTTCATCCTCATTGCGGCGGCCACGACGCCCGCCGCGGTTCTCCTGATTCTGAGAGAGCATTTCAGCAACATTGGTCAAAGCAGCGATGGCTTCTGCCAGAGTCGGTGGAAACGGCAGTGGGTTGGGAGCAGCACCATCCTCAGACGTGCGAAGACCAGTCGAACGGGTGTTGCGAGTCATCTGTCCAAAGGTGTACCAACTCAGAACTAACATAACTTGATTAAAACACAACAGCAGGTCACACATAAAGATTACAACACTTAAACAAGTCTTAGCAACATGTCTAGGACTTAACAAAGTTCCCATCCCAAACTAAGGTTCATGACACGACAACACTACAACATAGAGATAACGATAGGGCGGCACTCTTGGTGCTGTGACTCGTCTAGTCGTCGTCAATGAAGATGACTCCTCCTCGCCGTCATCCTCAACGATCACGTCCTCCATCGGGTCAACGGCCTCGAAGAACCCATTATCAGTAGCCTCACTGTCATACTCCTCCTCCTCTGGTCCCAAAACCACACCGGCCACCGGGTCATCCTCACGTGGAACCAGTATGGGGTTGAGCTGATCATTCAGCCTATGGATCTCCTCATGCGGAGCCCCATTGTACCACTCCACATGCTCCGCATAGTGCTGAAGCTCTTCAACCCTCTCATGGGCCTCAACCTCACGCTCCAAGGCCTGATCCCTCTGCTGAGTCAGATGGTCAATCTCCCGCCGTAGGTCCCTGGTTTGTCCTCACATCCCTGTAGTGGTCCAGACGGGCCACACGGAAGTCCTCCTGCATGAGCTTCATCTCCTTCTTAAGCTCCTTGATCTCGGCCTTCAGCTCCTTCCTGCTGCGACGGGGTGGGCGGCTACCAGATGCCTCCCCCTCTCCTGTACGTGGCGCCAGCTCAGTCATCTTGCGAGCAGTCAACTTGCAGTGAGCCAGCTGGGGAAGGTAAGTGTGGATTAGTAAAGATATAACAGGCTAGCAAGAATAGGTTTGGTAAATCCTAACCCATAAACCCAACTTTTAAGGAGGAGGTATTATCATAGTGAGTTAAACATGATGCATGTATCGTACTTACGAATCTAAATCAATGCAAGATATTTAAATGTAAAATTAAATTTAACATAGGGCTAATTAATAAAGTTGTTCCACCTGCTACTTAACTATTTTACTGAATAAGATAAGAACAAGCAATTTGGACCAAAATAGCAATTTAGATTTTTATGATCCAAAACATTTTGAAGTTTTGCAAAGTAATACTGTAATGATTTAGCAATGGAACGCTCTGATACCAGCTGTAACAGAACCACCTAAATCACATGGCCCACAGGCACCTGTCATTGTCACTAATGACCTCTAACAGCCGGGCCTGTGTCCTAGGTGATCTAGGCAGCCCTGCCGGGTTACATCAGCACCCGTTTCTTCGACAGGATCCCATTGCGAAGCCATTACACGATTAAAACATTTCATAATAAAATACATCAGAGTAAAAGTGCGGAAGATTTAACTAGTACTTAGATTACAAACCGGTTGTTCAAATAGAATTCAAATACAGTTATTACAGACCATAGTTCGAATAGTAGTAGCAGTAGTAGAACGACGACATAACATAATAAGATAGATAAAACACGGACCCTGCCCACAGGTCCTCTTCACTCTTCTTCACTGTCCTGGATGATGGTTACGCAGCAAGGGGCGAGACAAATCTCCTGCTGCTGACTACCTGCGACGGGGTTAACAAACCCTGAGTACTGGGGTACTCCGCAAGACTTACCCGACTAAGAAAAAGGAATGAGACTCACGAATGCAGGCTGAGGGTAGTCAAGGTAAGGCTTTAGCAAGAGTCAAGATTTTTTGCGAAAAGAGCATTAATAATCCTGTTCTCAATATTTTAATAATCCTTATTAATAGTCAATAGTAATAATTCACAATTCTTTACTAATATGTCCATCAAACCAATTTACTTATCCATTCTCAAAAACATCCTACTTCCGAACCACTTTTCGATGTAGGTGTGAGGATCAAGTCTCCATAACCAAGGAGCAACGACGATTCGAATCGATTAGTACCCAGCTGGGGATCCCTAACCACACTGCATATGTAGCACCTAAGCTTGCATATACCAACCCCGTCAACCACGGCTTTTCTATCCCTGAACCGGTCCTGCGCCACCCGAGAGCACAGTACTCCTCTCGTCTCCAGGCACGACGGCCACGAGGGTACACGCTACTCTCGCCATCTCTCCACTCCCAGTGCGTGGTTGTCGGTTCAAGCAATAGAGCTACCGGAGATAGGGCTTTTCCGTAGTATGTGGCTAGTTGCAAAGTCTCGATCACAGCAGGCCGACAATGAACGGTCCCTAATACTTTCCATTGGATACCATGCATTGGAGTCTAACCCAAATACCCTGGTAACCACCCGGTTTTCACATCCCTTTTCCGTTGGCGATGATAAGTTGGGACTCTAACCCAAACATATGACCACCATCTGGAAAACCCGTCCCCATTGATGACAATAGACTGGCCAAGTACACTGCCAATCAACTAAGACCATACCCTTCCCTTTTCAATGATTCATCCTTTGCATATTATCATATTTCAAAATAGCATTTTTATGCAAATCCAAATCAATTAAGCAGGGCTAAGCATTTTTAAATATTTAATTAAATCAGGTTCTCGGGGTGTAATTAGTGGTCAAGGAAAGGTAATGCATCAATTGGTTATCACTCAACTCCTAGTAACCTAATGCAGTAGATTAACTCAAATGGTAAAACATTTTATATACAAGGAAGGCTAATGCACCGGGGCTTGCCTTGGATTGCGTAGAGTGTCGGGTCCGGGTCAGTGCCACAAATATCAAAGCCCTAGATCTCCTCGGGAACCACCTCTGCAGAAGGAACCTCGGCTTTGACTTCTTCGTTGCTGGTCACTACACGTATGCAATGATGCATGCTTAACGGGATGCGACATGAAATGACATGCAATATTCGATAATAAATACACAGGACTAGAGCACAACCCTACTACATAAGCTAGCCATGATGACTCTCATATAAGATATTCTAGGTCATAAGGGTGTTTGACCTAGAATCACAATCAATCCAAAATCACATCAAAACCCTAAATGATTAAGGTTTTTATTTCCTTTATTAAGCAATTTATAAAGCATGTGATTAATAGATAATTTAACTATTTTCATTTGGTGCCAAACTTTACCAACAGTTAGCTCTTGACCTAAAACAGCACCAAATAAATTTTCATGATTTTTGGATTAACAGAGATTTAATTAAAATTCATCAAAGTTGCTTTTATGAATTAAATTGCTGACTTTTTGCTACTATAGAATATGTCCAAAACATATACTTAACATTTTTATTAAATAATACACACATCATAGAGTCTACCCAAAAATTTCCATGACTTTAGGATCTATACATTAATTCTAGTAAAATTCACAAACTGCTGCACTATTGAACTAGAATAAAAATGAAAAGGCATTACAAATTCCTTGGAAAAATGAAAAGCGCACACCAGCCCGAGGCGGCCCAGCTAAGCCAGACCGGCCCAGCGCGGCCCGCTCGCCTGCCCGCCCTCTCTCACTCTCACCTAGGGACGCTGACCAGCGGGCCCCCGCTGTCAGCTCCCTTTTCCTCCTCTCGCCAGCGGCCACGCGCGGGCACGCGTGGCAGGCGACGCGGACCTCGCCGCCGGCGACCCCAGGTGCCCGAACACCTATGCCAGGAATCGGCGGATGCCCCCGCGCACCTAGCCCTAACCCTAGGTGCCTCCGACGAGACCAACCTTGCCCATGGCGGACATGGCGGCACGGCGACCCTATTCCGGCCGATACGGTGCGGTAGAGTTAAAGAAACATGGGTGGGAAGAATCAGGAGCTCACCACGATCCCAGACCGGTAGGCGGGTAGCGGCTGGAATGGCGTGGAGAGACGATCGTGACGGCAGCGGCGGATGCAGCGGTACGGTCCCGACGGCGATGACACGTTCCGGAGATCCTGGAGCACCAAAAGGAAAACCCGCTAGCGCATCATAATCGCAAGACCTCGTAGTGCCTACAACGTGCCATTATGTGGGGAGATCCTCACCTGTAACAAGCTAGACACAACGAGGATGTCGACGGTGGCGCTCCGGCAGAAAACGAGAATGCCAACACGCGTTCCGGTGACCCCTCTACACAAGAGCTCGTGCACAGGGACTCAAACGACGCGCAAGGGAGTCAAGTGATTGGCTACACGACGAATTGGACTATGGTGGCTTGGCGGCTACGAATTTGGCCGAGAACGACGGGGCGGTCGTCGGTGGCCGAGCGGAACGAGAAGATGGGAGGGCTCGTCGCCATTTAAGGACGGAGAAGCGGTAGGGGTAAGAACGGGCGGCTCTGGCACCCCCCCAAACGCCCACGACGCGGCGGCATCCTGGGCCCTGGCCGGCCGGACAGTGAATAGCGCCCAGCGCGCGCACGCGCGTACGGCAGTGAGCAGGAACAAGGGACCCCCCCTAGCTACAGTAGCTACCAGCTCAAGGTCAAAGCCTATTTTCGCTTCAAATGGACCTTATCCAAATCGAATCTGGTGAAACCCCAAAAATAAAAACTGTAGAAAATTCTGTGTAGATCATTTTTTCTTTTGACATCAAGCTCAAATTCGAAGTAGTTTTGAAAATATTCAGAAAGGGGTAATTCCCCAATTTGGAATTCAAACACAATTTTTCAAATTACTTTCAACTTTTCTCAATAACTTGAAAAATGATAAAAATGAAAGTCGTTCTACTCAGTGAACTCTATAACTCTTATTAAGAAAGTTTGTTAGATTCTAAGTAATTTTTGAAATGGTGTTTCAAATTCAATTTTTCAAAGATTGATTTGATGTTAATTTGAATTTCCACTACATAATTTCAAAATCTCCAAAAATAAAAGTTGTTCGATTTTAGAAGATCTACAACTTTTATTAAGACACTTCCATCAGATTCTTTATAGTTTTTGAATTAGGTTTTGAGGCTAATTAGAGCCTAATTCGAACTTTTTTTTTAATTAAATTCTTTATTTACAATCAAAGGTTTAATTGCTTAATCAATACTAAACATAATCAAAGCACTCTAGAAGCTCTAAGCATAATCATATGCATATGATTAATTTAAACATGATGACATGCTATTTTTAATTAACCTTAATACCCGGGGTATTACAAGAATCCATCTTATCAAATGAGGTTTAGCATCTTTCTTAGTGAGCAAATATTTTAAAGCTGCATGATCAGAATGGACAATTACTTTTGCTCCTACTAAGTAAGATCTGAATTTATCAATAGCAAAAACAACAACTAGGAGCTCCTTTTCAGTTGTTGCATAATTTATTGTGCTCCTGTCATAGTTTATTAGCATAAGCAATTGCATGAGCTTCTTATCCTTTGTTTGTCCTAATACTGTCCCTACAGCATAATCACTAGCATCACACATAATTTCAAAATGCAAAGACCAATCAGGGGGTTGAATGATTGGTGCCGATGTAAGTGATTCTTTAAGAATATTAAAATATTTTAAACATGCATCATCAAATTCAAAAGGAACATCCTTACCTAATAAGTTAGTCAGTGGTCTAGCAATATGTGAAAAATATTTTATAAATCTACGATAAAAACCACAATGACCAAGAAAACTTCGAAATCTTTTTATATAAATAGGTGGAGGTAGTTGCTCAATTACTTCAATTTTTGCCTTGTCTACCTCTATACCTCTTTCAGACACTAGATGTCCTAGCACTATTCCTTCTGTAACCATAAAACGACATTTTACCCAATTAAGGACTAAGTGTTTTTCTTCACATCTATGCAAAATCTTATCTAGTTTTTCTAGACAATCATCAAAAGTTTTTTCATAAACTTGAAAAATCATCCATAAAAACTTCCATGGTTTCTTCTATCATTTCAGAAAATATAGACATCATACATCTTTGAAAAGAAGCAGGTGCATTACATAATCCAAAATACATTCTACGATAAGCATAAGTTTCATAAGGACATGTAAAAGTGGTTTTGCTTTTATCATCAGGGTGGATAGGAATTTGGTGATATCCAGAATAACCATCAAGAAAACAAAAGAAAGAATTATTTGCTAAACGCTGTAACATCTCATCAATAAAGGGTAGCGAAAAATGATCTTTCTTTGTTGCTTTATTAAGTTTTCTACAATCTATGCAATTTCGCCATCCAGTGACAGTTCTCTGAGGTATTAATTCATTTTTATCATTTTGAACTATGGTCATTCCACCCTTTTTAGGTACAACTTGAACAGGGCTTACCCACTCACTATGCGGCACAGGATAAATAATCCCAACATGCAAAAGTTTTAAGATCTCTTTCTTAACAACTTCCTTCATCGTATTATGAAGCCTACATTGGGGCTCTCTAGAAGATGTAATTTCCAGATTGGTTGGAATACGATGGGTGCATAAAACAGGGCTAATCCCCTTAAGGTCTTGGAGTGAATAACCAAAAGCAGCACGATGTTTTTCTAAGACAGTTATTAGTTTAAAAGATTCTTCATCAAAAAGTTTATCACTTATAATCATAGGAGAATTTTGATCATTATTCAGAAAAACATATTTAAGACCAGAAGATAGTTGTTTAAGCTCAATAGGAGGCTTAAGTGGCTCTAGTAATTCATCCAGAGGTTTAGGATCAATAGGATCCTGCTCCTCTTCATTAATGAAGAACTGGGTATCATCTTTTAAATTAGGTTCAATAAATTCTTCAAATGACACAGCCTTAACCTCTTCTATTGGATCTAACTCAGGAAGTGGCTCTGCCTTAGCTTTTAATGCATGCGTTATAGGCACAGAGAGATTAAATCGTTTCCCAAGTTTAATATCTAAATTGCCCGTACAACCTTCTCGCATAAGTTTTCCTATTAGTAAATCCAATCATTACATCAAAATCCCAAACATCAAAGATATAAAAATTAGCAAAATTTAGAATTCATTAATCACAATAGGAAGAGCACATAAAACTCGTAAACCAGGAATAATATGTCCCGAATGACTTTTCAATAATTTATTTGTAGGAATCAATGGCATATCTTTCAAGAATTTTTTCAGCAAATATAAGAGACATGATGGGTTATAAAAGGCATCAAAAGGATATGCATCAATTTGACATTTAATACTAATGGTAGGAGAATTTAAACGAATTATATCATTTGAAGGTTCAGATTCTATCAACCACTCATTACTCATAACAAAAGTCAATTCTCTTGTTATTTCTCTAAGAAATTTTAAATCAGCAGGATGTGAAAAATTTAAATTTTTAAAATTTATATATTCTTGAGGTTTCATAATTTTATGATAACAAGAAGGTATTTCCATAATTATCAAAAAGTTCATCCTCAAATTCAAGCATAAAATCAGAAATTGGAGTTATCTCCTTCTCATTAGATAGTTCAGGTTCTAATTTAGCTAAAGGTTGAGATGAATCAGACAAAAGTTTAGATTTAGGTAACAAAAGTTCATCTTGTAACAACTCTTCTTTTTCTTTAGGAAGATCATTTAAGATATTAGTAAGAATAGTTTTAGCATGTGTAGTAGTAATATGCATAAATGCTCCACCCGCGGCCAAGTTAACGTATCTCTTGTTTTTATCATTAAGGCCTAAAAAGAAATGTTGCAAAAGCATAGGTTTCGGCAAAGCAAGATTTGGTCCAGAATTTACAAATCCATCAAAGCGTTCCCAAGCCTTGCCTAATGATTCATTATCTAATTGTTTAAATCCTATAATTCCAAAACGAAGTTTAGCGACTTTCTCGATAGGGAAAAATTTAAGACAAAAATTAGCATCTCCTTGACTACTCCCAACATGGCGATTATACCATTTCTTTGCTTTTCCCGTTAACAAAAACGAAAAAAGTTTCCATTTTAAAGTTTCATCTGCCATGCCCTTAATATGTAGACATGCACATGTCTGCTCAAAATCCGTTAAACGGGAATAGGGGTTTTCGCTAGAACTACCAGAAAAAATATGTTCCTGAACTAACTTAATTAATCCCGGGACGTAGCTCATAGCCAGATGATGTAATAGGTTTAGATGATTCTTTTGGCTGGAGATACGATCCCGATGGTGCTCCGTATTGATATAAAAGTTGGGATATGGGTTCCATATTTAAAAAGGTAAAAGATAAATGTATAATATAAGATTAAGACAAACTAAAGTCAAAATCAGCAAACCGTTCCCATGGCAACGGCGCCAGAAATGCTTGTTGGTATAAATTAACTGTACTCTATTAAATATTATTATTATCAAATTATCCGCCAGCGCACATATATAATACCGATGTAGCACTTCATCCCAGACTATCCATGTTTAATATCGAACCCAAAGGAACAATAGGTGATACTGACTAATTTTATTGACTCTTAACCTAATGGCACAATCAATCTAGAGAATATTGAGAATAAGGAAATAGCTAGTGACTATCTAGTTCTAACAACTGGTAAGCTTTGAATAATACCGTTCTAACTGGGCAGTAACCATGAATAAGAGCAGAAATCAGAGTTCTCTCCTACCAAGTACTTATACACCTATTGATCCTATCAACGGGAAGTGGACTACAGAGGAATCAACGTAGCGGTCACCTACGCGAACTACCACTATCCGGCCAATCAAGGGACATTCACAAGTAGTCATAGCCTAGACACCACGTCTACACTACAAACTACTACTTCAACCTAGGAGCTACCAAGATCAAAGCACTCAATATGAGTTACAAACTTAAGAACAAATAAGAACAACTCCATACTTGAATTAGAATGTTGAATACAAAAGTACCTCAGAACGCAGCTCCGGGCGAGGGAGCTGAATCCAGATGAATACAGCTACGAAGAAGCTCTGACAGGCCGAGACTCCTCCGAATCTCTACTCCTCTACTCTATCTCCCTAATCTCCCTCTTGAATGCTAGCCTAGATCTAATGGATATCTATCTAATGCTTCAGGCTTTTCAGCTCTTGATCTGGCTTCCTCCGGGGGGGTCTGGCCATTTATTTATAGCCCGGTGGGATGAATGTGTACCATTGGATCAAAGCGACTTAACGTAGGGCTAAGATGACTCCTCATATTCGGTTGTGGAAGACTCTAGAAGACGGCGGCCAGAAACCCTAGGGAGGGCACCGGCCGGCCCCACTTGTCAGGTGGTGGGGTCCTGGTTGTTTCGGGTGTCTTCTAGATGCTTCTACCTTGCCGATGACATATGTTGCCTTTGCGCTCAAGTTTCGTGATAATTAAGCACTTTAATCTCTCTTTTAAGCTTTTCTGGATAATTCCTTGAAAATATACAATTCACCAAAACTCGTGAAAATTATTAGTAATAACCCTATTCTAATAGATATTCATGTATAATGCAGGGATAATTGATAATAAAAATTAGACGTTAACAAGTATCAACACATCCTCAAAGGTGGTGGAGGTACCAAAAAAAGGACGGAGGCTAACAAGGTAGGGGCCAGTTTGGCCGAACCCACCCCTGGTTCGGCCAAACCCCTATCTCTATCAAACGGGACCCGCGTAATTTGATATATTTGTATATGTGGGTCCTCCTTTGGTTCTTTTCCTGTCTAGTCCCTACCAATCACTAGATTCACCAAAACTTATGGAATTCTCTCAGTTTAAACCCTATTCTATATTGGTGATTACCTTTGAATCCCTTTTCATGTTTTGTTGATGGATAAAATCATACAATAACTGCCGTCAACAAGCTCCCCCAAGCTTAACCTTTGCTAGTCCCTTGCTTAGGTTTGTGTGACCTAGCGCTAGAATTGATTACGGAAGCTCAAGCTAGGATAGCATCTTTGTTTTTTGCATAGGATCTTTGACAAGGTGGTTAGAGTCTAGATGGAGGGGTCAAGTCTTGGTAGAACTGATTAGGTTTTATTCTGCTACTGATTGGTTTTCAAAAAGGATTATTCACCCCGTCTAGTCCACCATCTGAACCCTACACAACTGTCGGGAGATCCTTGACTTGCAACTTCTTGGTCATTGTGACATCCGGCTGTTCATAGTAGTTATTGTATGATTTTACCCGTCAACTAATCATGAAAAAGGGTATAAATGAGAACCAACACCTAGAATAGGGTTTAAATTGACAGAATTCCACGAGTTTTGTTGAATCTGTGTTTTCCAGGGACTATACAGGAAAAGAACCAAAGAGGACCCACACTGCAGAGAAAAATACCGAATTACGCCGCGGCAGGAGATCAAGAATATTCTAGAGAACACCAGAGACATGCCTGCCAAAGCAGGGCCCGCAAGCCAGAGAGGGTCAGTCGACCCTCTAACATGGTCGGCCAACCTGGCAGAGAGTCCGTTTTGCCTCCGCTTCGACGTGGACCCACATCCCAAAATTTCATGCAATTTACACCATCCGTCGAAGTCGGTTTGATCCAAGGGCTACGGTTCATCCCACCGGCCTATATAAGGACCCCCAGACCCCCCCAGGGTTTCATATGATCCAGAGAGAAATCAATCCAGGGTTTCAGAATTCCACTGACATATCTCTAATAGAGTAGAAACCCAAGATAGGATCTAAAGCCAAGCATCAAGTAGAAGACTAGCCTTGTAGTCTCTCTAGATTAGGGCTATTCTTGTTCCAGAAGTGGTGTGGTAGTAGAGCTGGAGATAGTTGGAGGAGTTGCCGGCCTGTCGGTGACTGCTCTACGACTTGTACCTGTGGATTCAAGTCCTTCTTTAGGGCTTGTTTCTGAAGATTTCTTCGGAGTTCAACTTCTAATCCAAATGAGTAACGTTGCTATTATTATTCTTGAGGTTTACTGATTCTTTTGAGTGCTTTAGTCTTGGTAGCTCCTTGATTAAAGTAGTTATTTACAGTTTAAGCGTGGTGCTTAGATTATATTTACTCGTAAATGCCCTATACTATCCGGATCGGTGGTAGATCGTGAGGGTGACCTAGCTTTGTTGAGTCTTACACAGTCCACCTCCCGTCAGTAGGACCGTATTTCCATTACTAAGGAATTTACCCTTTGTTGGTGTATTCCTATAGTAATACCCCTTTCAGAACAATCATATTATATCTTGTGAGGATTAGAACTAGAAGCCTTAGCAATCTCCTATATCATCTATTTTCTCCGTCCTTGATAGCAGCTCAGGGTTAAGTCTAGATTCTAGTCATCCCATTTTTCCTGTGGTAAAATATAAATAACGATATCTGGAATACTCCCGGGTGAAGTGCTACATCAGTATCTATCCACTTGCAGATAATCCTAGTGTTTATTTGTTTGAGTTATCTTATACCAACAAGCATTTCTGGCGTCGTTGCCGTGGAAAATGGTAGAAACATCTAGAGTCTATCTTACCTTGTATTCATACTTTTATCTTTATTATCTCTTTATTTTTAATTTCATCCTTATGGATGCCATTGAAACCACACCCATCTATAAATATGTTACATCCACAAGCACAAGCCATAGGCTTAGGCTATCCTCAAAGCCTATCCAAACTCCTACCTATGAGCTACGCCCGTGTCTGATTGAAATGGTCCAAAGCCAATCCTTTTCTGGAGAGGGAGATAATAATCCTCATCTTCACCTACGAGAGTTCGAATAGACCTGTGACTGCCTCCGTATGGAGGGCATGTCCGATGAAACCTTAAAGTGGAAGCTTTTTCCTTTCTCTTTGAGAGGGAGAGCTAAAACCTGGTATGACGGAACCGTAGAGAAAGAAGGAGGAGATTGGGGAAAACTTCGTTCAGACTATTGTCTCGAATTCTACCCCCTTTCCAAATTGTCAACCTCAGAACCAAGATCCTATCTTTCAAACAGAAAGATAATGAATCTTTGGCCACATCCTGGGAACATTTTAACGATCTCATAAAATCTAGACCAAACCTATCCATACCAGACCCGATTCTCATTCAACACTTTTTTATGGGTCTGAGAAGAAAATCCGAGAAGCATCTCAACTACTCTTCAGGAGGATCTTTTGCTCATGTTTCAGATTCTGAAGCACGAAAGATCCCAGACAATATCTTAGATAACCAACCCAAGGAGAAGTTAGAAGAAGAGCTTAGGGAAACTGAACCTAAACCTTTACCATCAACATCCCAATCCTCAGCTATCCCAATTTCCAACCCTATGAAAAAGGAGGATACTCCATTTTTGGACTTTATACTTGACATAGAAGATGATCTTTTCTCCGAATTTTGGAAACACCTCTCACTTCCATATGATTCAGAAGCCTCAAGAGTCCAAGAAACCATATTTAGAACCTTTAGAACCTCCTGAAGTAGCCTTCTGTAGAAACACCGCAAGAGAGCTCATAGCCATAATCTGCAATGATTGGCTAGAAGAATCAGAGGTTTTCTCTGATGTAATCCGATTGAATTCACCTTCTGTCCTAATCAAATGCCAACTCCATAAAGGCTCTTTTGAAGCTTTCTACAATCTAGTTGTGGGTGTTAATATCATGTCGGCATCATTTGCTCAAGGTTTATCTATAGAACTGCCACTAACCCCAACAACAAAGCCCTTGAAAAGTTCTTCCGAGCACAGTATTCCAAGTTTGGGCATTTTATATGTGCTCCCTTATCCGGGTAAACGACACCATGCTCTATCTAAGTTTTTATATCTTTGATGTCATGGAGTTTGACCTGTTGATAGGCCAACCAATTGGAAGACTTATTCAAAAAGGACAAACAGGGACAATCAATGTTCAATTAGGACCAAACTTTAGATTCCCTTTGTCCATCACCCATTCCATAAATGCTAAGACTGAGCCATGTCCTGAGCCTGATCCAATTAGTGAGATCACGTTGGTAGCCTTGATTTTCTAAGAGAATCACATCTTGAAGAAGATGAGGAATTCTTCATTGAGGAAGAAGCCGAAAATCCAGAACCTTTACCCCTTGATGAATTTCTAGTGCCAGCTAAACCTCCTATTGAGCTCAAGCCATTGCCAATCGGTCTTAGATATGCCTTCCTAGATGGAGATATGTAATCTCCAGTGATCATAAGTGACAAACTCTCCCAAGTAGAGACCATTCGCTTGATCACTGTCTTGGAAAAGCATCGATCAGCTTTTGGCTATTCACTCCAATATCTGATGGGAATCAGTCCTGTTCTTTGCACCCATCGCATTCCAACTGATCCCAGCATCATACCATCTAGAGAGCCCCAGCGAAGGCTCAATAATGCGATGAGAGAAGTTGTAAAGAAGGAGGTCTTGAAGCTATTGCACGCCAGGATTATCTATCCTGTGCCGCATACTGAGTGGATAAGCTTAGTCCAAGTTGTGCCCAAAAAGGAAGGCATGACGGTTGTGAAGAATGACAAGAATGAGTTAATCCCCTAGAGAACCGTCACTGGATGGCGAATGTGCATAGATTATTGAAAACTCAACAAGGCAACAAGGAAAGATCACTTCCCTTTGCCCTTCATCGATGAGATGTGTTGACATCTACTAACGTCGCCAAATATAACTATATAACTTTTAATGCGAGAGGCGAGATTAGAAGATGAATGGTAATTAAGTTAACTTGTCATTAGCAGCTAGCCACTTTTCTATTACCAACATTCTTATGCAAGAACTAGGTTGTCATCCCTAATTAATAATGCTAAGAATAAATAAAGGTTTCATATATTAATCTATGTGACTACGCAGAAATAAATATAAATAATATAAACTAAGATCAGTTCTGCAAGCAGACAGATAATTATACCATTGTAGCATTTTACCTAGCGAGTTCTACCAAGTTGTCGATTTATATTTATACCACTGGGAAGGAATAAGGATAAACTACAATCTATTATATTGATAGTGATGGTATACAATGGATAAGTGACATTACCGATGTCATTTACTCTACTCATAACTGGCAGAGGTCACAAGGTAAATAAAGATAAAGATAAAGGTGATAAGTATGATCAAGGATCATAAATAAAAGATAATCATCATGGCACTTCTCTAGTCATAGTAATAGCTAGCCAATGGATAAACTAAGGAATTAATATCAAAGGTAATTCTATAACTAGATCAATGAATAACTCTAATTAGTGCAATTACATCTAGCAATCATTGTTAGACTAATCCTATATCATGATCACATGCAAAGGGCATCATCTAGGAAAGGTGTGAAACAGAGTCATCACCCAACTTCGCGACCGTGCCTGCTGGCCTACATACGGGGGGTGGACTACAGAGGACTCAACGCAGCTGTCACCTACGCGATCTACCACACGACCCGGCACATCAAGGTGCACTCGCAGATAAACAGAATACCTAGACACCATGTCTACATATCGTTCATCATCTATCCATCGTACGCATGAATAAACGCCATACGAGCAATTACATGAATTCAATAAGATCAAACCAACTATACTAGACATATAATCAAAGTAGACAATGACCATTGTAATCAAGAACATATAAACTATTAAGAACAATATTTCCCTAATCATAATGAAGAATACAATAATAGAGAAAGAACTAGAATTATACAGAACTACGTGCTCTAGACAGACGCCGGGGCTCCAGATCCGCCGAAGAACTAGAACTCCTCTACTCTCTAATCTAACTAGGCTAGAACTATGAACTAGGAGGCTCTTGATAGCTTGAGGACTTGATGCCTTGAATGAATGATGGGTTGATGCCTCCAGCGGGGTCTGCCCCTTTATTTATACCCCGGTGGGATGCACGTGCGCCGTAGGATCAAACCGACTTGAAACAAGGGCCAAGATGACTCCATAGAGGCGGTGGAAGAAGACTCCAGAACATGGGCCAAACCCTAGCAGGGGGCGCCGGCCGGCCCCACCTTGGCGCCGGTCGGCCCCACCCTGGGGGGTCTCGGGTCCCGGTGCCTCGGGTGTGTTCCAGATGCTTCTAGTGTTCTCGTGATGATTGTTTCCTTAGCGGTTAAGTTACGTGGTAATCATGCTCTTTAACCCTTCTTTTATGCTTTTCTAGAATAGCCCCTAGACTAGTGTGTATTCATGTATCCTTTGGTATCTAAAGTTCTAATAAAAGTTGACGTTATCCACCGTCAACAAGATGTTAGAGCGATTGGAAAACCACTCTTTCTTTTGCTTCCTTGATTGATATTCTGGATATCATCAAATTCCAATCCACTCTAATGATCAGAGCAAAACCACCTTTACCTGTCCTTATGGAACCTATGCCTACCGTAGGATGTCCTTTGGATTGTGTAATGCACCAGGTTCTTTCCAAAGATGCATGATGTCTATCTTTTCGGATATGATTGAAGAAATCATGGAAGTTTTCATGGATGACTTTTCTGTTTATGGAAAAACTTTTGATGATTGTCCTGAAAATTTAGACAAGGTTTTGCAAAGATGTGAAGATAAGCACTTAGTCCTTAATTGGAAAAAATATCATTTTATGGTTAGAGAGGGAATAGTGCTAGGACACTTAGTGTCTAAAAGAGGGATAGAGGTAGACAGAGCTAAAATTGAAGTAATTGAACAACTACCTCCACCTATTAATGTTAAAGGGATCAGAAGTTTCCTTGGTCATGCTGTCTTTTATAGACGCCTTATTCAAAACTTTTCACATATTGCTAGACCACTTACAAACCTGCTAGCCAAGGATGCTCCCTTTGATTTTGATGATGCTTGTATGAAATCTTTCAACACCATTAAGCAAGCACTCATCTCTGCACCAATTCATTCAACCCCCTGATTGGTCTTTGCTTTTTGAAATTATGTGTGATGCTAGTGATTATGCTGTGGGGGCAGTTTTGGGACAAACTAAAGACAAAAAGCATCAAGCCATTGCTTATGCTAGCAAAACTCTGACAGGAGCACAACTTAATTATGCAACAACTGAAAAGGAACTTTTGGCTGTTGTTTTTGCTATAGACAAGTTTAGATCTTACTTAGTTAGAGCTAAGGTGATTGTTTACACCGATCATGCTGCTTTGAAGTACTAATACTTACTCACTAAGAAAGATGCTAAACCTAGATTGATAAGATGGATTTTGTTGCTCCAAAAATTTGACTTAGAAATAAAAGATAAGAAGGGAGTAGAAAATTCGGTAGCACTTGTCTAGAATGCATTTTGAGAATATGCAGGAAATGCCCATCAACGACTCGATGAGGGACAACATGGTCTATCGGATCACCCGATCCGACCCCTGGTACGCAAATATTGTGAATTTTATGGTTCCAGGATATGTACCACTAGGGGAGGACAAAAGAAAGCTCATCTACGAGAGTCAACAACACATGTGGCACCTGCCATACCTCTTCATGATGTGTTCTGATGGGCTACTCCAAAGATGTGTACCGGCGGAAGAGGGGATCAAGATCATTGAAAGATGCCACTCATCACCATATGGAGGACACTATGGCGCATTTCTCACACTTACAAAGATTTGGTAAAGTGGGTTCTTTTGGCCTGCCATGTATGATGACACGAAAAGCTTTATCTGGAGATGTGGGGCATGCCAATGACATGGAAATATCAACTCAAGAGATGCCATGCCCCTCATCAACAACCTCCAAGTAGAGCTCTTCGATATCTGGGGAATCGACTACATGGGACCATTTCCAAAGTCTAAGCAGTGTGAGTACATTTTGGTGGCAGTAGACTATGTCTCAAAATGGTAGAAGCTATGCCATGCAAAGCTGCAGATTCTAGAAGCTCAAAGAGGATGTTTGAAGAAATAATATTTCCAAGATTTGGTACTCCAAGGATGGTAATCAGTGACGGAGGATCCCACTTCATCGACAAGAGATTCCAACTATATTTAGCAAAAAGAGGGGTCCGTCACAACATTGCCACTCCATATCATCCTCAGACAAGTGGGCAAGCAGAGACATGAAACAAGCAGATCAAGAATATTCTGCAGAAGACGGTCAACGAAATCGGAACAGCATAGAAGGACAGCCTACCAGAGGCACTGTGGGCTTATAGAACAGCCTACAAGACACCAATTGAAATGTCACCATACCAGCTTATTTATGGAAAGACCTGTCACTTGCCAGTAGAGCTTGAATTCAAGGCTCACTGGACAATCAAGAGATGGATTATGGATCTGGATGCTGCAGGAATAAAAAGAAAGATGCAACTCTCTGAACTGGATGAATGGCTGTGAGAAAGCATATCACAACTCCAAGATCTACAAAGAGAGAACCAAGAGATGGCATGACAAAAGGTTGAAGAAGAAGGACTTCACACCCGGAGATCAGGTAGTACTTTTTAATTCCAGGGAGAAGTTACTCGGTCATGGAAAGCTACGAAGCAAATGGGAAGAACCATTCAAGGTGATCAACACTTCGTCCCATGGAGTGGTCACACTTCAAACCGACTGAAGGTACGTTATTCAAGGTAAATGGTCACCGCCTCAAACTCTTTCTAAAACCAATTAAAGGCCTAAAGGAAATAGATATTATTGAATTTATTAATTTACCAAGTGTATTAGGGTCTAAGCCTTCCTTTTTCCTTCCCTCACGGGAAAGTCCGAATTTTGGAAACTAAATATCGCGAGAAAGCCGCACGAAGAGACCGGAGGCAAATGGACACAGGGGCAGGTCGCTCGACCCACAACCAGGTCGACCGACCCCCCTAGGACTCCATTCACCGCTGCATTTTTGTGGCGTGATCCTTCAGGTCTCTTTTTGCATATTTTCCAACTTTTATTTTTGTTAAGTCAATTCGCCGCTGCCGTAAGCTCGTAGGGAAAATTTTGAAGCCCTAGCGCCCACCGGACCACTATATAACCAGCCCCTGATAGCCTCCAATCTCATCTCATCTAACCCATCCTCTTCCTCGTGCCTACAAGCTCTCCTCCAAAGACTCGTATGGCCGACAACAAGATCATCCCCTACGGGATGGATCCAAGCAAGGTTCCCACCGACGACTCTCAAGCCATCGTCCCAGCCAAGCCTCTCGCCATTGCTCCACCAAGCTAGCCTTGCAAGCATGAGCAATCCTTTCGTGCTTGTACTAGATCAGCCCTTCCATCACCGCCGGAGACCCTCTACCTGAAGGACGCGCCACGGAAGGAACCGATCGTCAAGCTGCCGAAGGATGTCAAGCTCCTGCCACCGAAGCCAAACGAGACGCTGACGGGAGTGAAGCTCGACAGGGATGGCCATGTTGCATGTGCCAAGTACACCTCTCACCCAACCTTTGATAGAGTCCGTGCCGATCCGGCCAAAGTCAAGTTCATGCCACCCAAGGAAGCACCACGTGGAGAGCAACCTCCACGGAAGCGTTCCAAGGTCACCACGGCAGAGCTTCAGCAGCAGATGGCCGCGATAACGCACAAGATGGAAATCGTGAAGAACCTGAATAGGCTCCTTGCTAGAACTATAGCTAATACCAATCTTAGGATTGATCTGAAAGATGAAAAGCATAGGGAGTTAGAGATCAAATTTGAGCTTTTCTCTCGGAACAATTCTAGGAGGCATTAGAGTTTTGCATCCATAGGGCACCCTTAGTTCGTTTAGTTCGCTTTAGCTCGATTACTTCATTTTAGTTTGCTTAGCTTGTTTTAGTTTGAAAGTCTTGCATAATAAAAGTGCCCTATTAATAAAAGTGAGTTTGAGTCAAATGTTATCTCGCTTGGATATATTGATGCTTGTCTCCACTTTGTTATGCATAAAGGAAAATAGGAAACAAGTGTGGGGAAGGAGCACATGATGGAACGACGAACACCGAAGACGAAAGTACACCAAAACAGAAGTAACCGACACACAGATCACACACGACGAGACAGGGCACGAACGGCCACCAGGAGGGGTCGGCCGACCCCTCCCCTAGGTCGGCCGATCCACCCAATCACCGCCTCGCCGCGAGGTTCGTCCACGTTCTGGTACGCACCCTGAACTTTCTATTTTCTCGTGCACCGCTTGCTGTTTTGCACTGAATTGAAAATTTTATAGTTAAACAATTTTAAAAATTGAAAAGATTAACCTGAGTAGCCTTGACTTAATGATAGACACACATAACACTTTTCCTAAAAGTCTTGCTGTTGTTGGGAACTTAAAATTAGGGACCCTATGTTGCTTAAGTTGTTGTGGAATACGAGATAGTAAGAACACTGAAAGCTTGATTCTTGATATCTAGTTGTTGGAGAATTTTATTTGCAAAACTTAAAACCAATAGCTATGCTTCTCCTTTGTAGTAAAAGCATTTACCTACCAGAGCCAAAAATAGGATAGAATCAACACTTCTACATTTATTACTTGCTATTGCTTTGAGTTTTGTCAAACTGAGTGACCCTTGTTGAGAAATTTATCATGCTCTCAAGATCAAGATCATGTACACTACACATATATCTGCTATTCCTACACTGGGAATACGCAACAACATGCCTTTCCACCCAAAAATGTTTCACTCCGATATTGGAGGAAGCACAAAAAGAAGTTAGGAATAATTGCTCCAAAGTTCTTGTTATCATCTCTCAAAAGTATGCAGAGAAGAGGCATGTGGCTATGCAAAAGTGTGAGAAGAGAGAAAACAATGGGTACAAAGATGCCCGCCTGAGAGGTAAAAATGGATAAGTGTCCAGAATATCAAAACAATGGGTACTCTGATGCCCGCCCGAAAAAAAAGAAGAGAGAAGAGAAAAAGAAAGAGAAAGATAGCCCATGTTGTCCTGCAAAAGAAAAAGAGAGAAAATCCTCAAAAGAAGCATAGTAGAATTAGGTTAGCCACCATATATTCCACACACATGCACATCTTGATTTAAGAGTATGACACCTTTCTCCTTGGATCATTCTTTTGACTTTACAATATATGCAATACAAGTATGTTTTAACTTTACCCCTACCTCAGCTCCACATAAGCTTTAGAAATAGGCAACAGAGAAGGCACATCACCTATGCCTTGGTAAGGATCAGCACCACCACATATGAGTGATATGAGAGTACTACAAAGAAGGAGAAGGTAAGCTATGCTTTATTTTCAAAAATATTCAAAAACCTCCAACTACTTGATTGATAGAGGAAGGTGCTTAATTTCTAGCTGTTCTATTCTTCAACCCCTCAAAGTTTCATGGTAGACACAATGAATCCCAGCGGTGCAGGTATGACTAGGAATGGTGAAATAATGATGTGTAGTCCTGAAGTTAAAATTGCTTAATTCCATCCTTTAATCGGGACGAGCAAAGACCTAGTGTGGGGGAGCTTGTTGACGGTAGTTATTGTATGCTTTTACCCATCAACCAATCATGAAAAAGGGTATAAATGATTTTTGGTGACAGAATTCCATGATTTTTGGTGAATCTGTGTTTTCCAGGGACTATACAGGAAAAGAACCAAAGAGAACCCACACCGCAGAGAAAAATACCGAATTACGCCGTGGCAGGAGATCAAGAATATTCTAGAGAACACCAGAAACACACCTGCCGAAAGCGGGGCCCGCAAGCCAGAGAGAGAGGGTCGGCCTGACCCTCTGACATGGTTGGCCGACCTGGCAGAGAGTCTGTTCTGCCTCCGCTTCGACGTGGACCCACATCCCAAAATTTCACGCAATCTACACCGTCAGTCGAATGTCGGTTTGATCCAAGGGCTACGGTTCATCCCACCGGCCTATATAAGGACCCTCAGACCCCCCAGGGTTTCATATGATCCAGAGAGAAATCAATCCAGGGTTTTAGAATTCCGTCGACATATCTCTAATAGAGTAGAAACCCAAGATAGGATCTAGAGCCAAGCATCAAGTAGAAAATTAGCTTTGTAGTCTCTCTAGATTAGGGCTATTCTTGCTCCAGAAGTGGTGTGGTAGTAGAGCTGGAGGTAGCTGGAGGAGTTGCCGCCCTGTCGGTGACTACTCTACGACTTGTACCCGCGGATTCAAGTCCTTCTTTGGGGCTTGTTTCTGAAGATTTCTTGGGAGTTCAACTTCTATCCAAGTGAGTAATGTTGCTATTGTTGTTCTTGAGGTTTACGATTCTTTTGAGTGCTTTAGTCTTGGTAGTACCTTTATTAAAGTAGTTATTTATAGTTTAAGCGTGGTGCTTAGATTGTATTTACTCGTAAATGCCCTATACTATCCGGATCGGTGGTAGATCGCGAGGGTGACCTATCCTTATTGAGTCCTACACAGTCCATCTCCCATCAGTAGGACTGTAGGTTTCCATTACTAAGGAATTTACCCTTTGTTAGTGTATTCCTATAGTAATACCCCTTTCAGAACAATCATATCATATCTTGTTAGGATTAGAACTAGAAGCCTTATCAATCTCCTATATCACCTATTTTCTCCGTCCTTGATAGTAGCTCAGGGGTTAAGTCTAGATTCTAGTTATCCCGTTATCCCTGTGGCAAAATATAAATAACGATACCTGGAATACTCCCGGGTGAAAGTGCTACATCGGTATCTGTCCTGCTTGCAGATAATCCTAGTATTTATTTGTTTGAGTTATCTTATACCAACACCGGCCGGAATATTCATATATTTACCATCCTTATGGTGTTAATGGCATGCCTTATGCCACTTTGGCCCACTGTCAGTGACTCATGTGTCCCCACATGTTAGTGGCACTTTGGGTGCCATGCGTAAGGATGGCAAATATGTAAGCCCAGTTTGGAATTTGGCCCGTTGTGATCCTGTGCAACTTAATAAGATGTTGTAGGGGTTTAGTCCCAACTTGGTTGTTTAGGGTGGGATAGACCAACATATAAGGCTTCCTAAATCCATCCCATCATTCTCGAGTTAACCCTTTTATGTGAAGCGAGGACGAAAGCGTAAGTGGAATGGTGGTACGCAATTGATGGTAGTTATTGAGCATTTTAAACCATCCATTAGCCATGGAAATGGGCATGAAAACATCCACAAATATAGAATAGGATTTAAACTGATAGAACTCCACAAGTTTTGGTGAATCAAAGTTTTGCAGGGTGTTATCAGGAAAAGAACCAAAGGATACCCAGAAAGTCAGACTAATACATCAAATTATGTGGCAAAACCATGTCAAGAATATTCTAGAGAACACCAGACACTCACCGGAAGAAGATGGGCTCGATTGGCCACCAAAGTGGATCAGTCGATCAGGCCCATGGACCGGCCGATCCTCCCTGGGCCCATTTGATCTCCCCTTCGACGTGGATTCTCCATTGTCTTTGAGGATTAATCTCCACCGTTGTCATAAGTCAGTTTGATCCAAGGGCTACAGTTCATCCCATCGGCCTATATAAACAGCCCGAGACCCCAGGGTTTCATATCGATGATCAATCAAGTCATTTGATCCAGAAGAGAAGAAGTTCTCTCCACCAGTGATTAGGGTTAGACACTCAAAGTCCTAGCTTAGACCTAGCTAGTTAGATTCAAGTAGAGTTGAGCCTTCGGCTCAGGATTCTGGATCTCTTGTCTACTAGAGGCCGGTAATTCCGCTGTATTCCATCTTGTTAAGACTTTATTCGATTTCAATACTATGTTTCGGTTTGTTATGTTCCTAGTTTACTCTAGTAGTATATTTGATATGGTCATGATTGACAATGAGCCTATGCATGAAATCGCAAAGCGCTTAATTCAATACTTGAGTGAGTCAAGCGGTCAACATTATAGAAGCATGCTGCTTAGATATTGTTTCCCTCCGAATGCACTCTATATACTGGGTCATGTGGTAGATCGCGTATGTGATACTCCCATTGAGTCCTTTGTAGTCCACTCCCCGTATGTAGAGATAGTAGAACATGATTATGATGATAGACTTGTGTAAGACCTCTGGTGTAACTAAAAACCTGCATGTCATAATATGCGTCATAAATCATCTCGCATAGACCCCATTACTGTGCATTCACTAAAATAAATTTTATTTCCACATGTGATTGTGCATAGGTAACTTAGAGTTACGTCGAAAGATCCTCGATGAAGCACATTTAACAAGATTCTCTATTCATTCAGGAAGTAATAAGATGTATCAGGACTTCAAACAAAGGTTCTGGTGGACTAAGATGCAGATAGAAATTGCTCAGTATGTAGCCAGGTGTGATACTTGTCAGAAGGTAAAAGCTGTGCATATGAAGCCCACTGGAGAACTACAACCATTGCCTGTTCCTGAGTGGAAGTGGGAAGATGTTAGTATGGATTTCATAGTGAGTCTATGCCCAAGACATCCAGAGGCTTTGATTCAATCTGGGTTGTTGTACATCGCCTCACCAAACAAGCTCACTTCTTACTAGTTAAAACCGCATATACGGCAGCAACTTATGCAAAATTGTACATAGAAAACCTTTTGAAACTCCATGGGGTGCCGAAGACTATTGTTTCTAATCGAGCTACTCAGTCAAATTTTTAGAAGTCCTTTCATAAATCACTGGGGACATAACTTCTGCATAGCACGGCTTATCATCTGCAGACTGACAGTCAGATCGAGAGAGTCAACCAAGTTCGGGAAGACATGTTAAGGGCACGTGCCCTCAGTCCCTCACTTACACAACCACGTGGAATGAATGTTTGGTATTAGCAGAGTTCTCATACAATAATAATTATCAGGAAAGTATCAAAATGGCACCGTTTGAAGCGATGTGTAATACCCCTGGTATTACAGATTAATTAATCTGCCATATCATCATATTTAATTTAACTGCATGCATGTGATTGTGCTTAGGGCTCCTAGAGTGATTTGATTGTGTTCATGTTTGATTGTGTAATTAAACCCCAAAAAGAAAATCTAAAGTTAATTCAAATAGGAAATTATGTTAAACCCTAATTTGATCCCAAAACCGTAATTCAAAAACTACTTGGAATCTTGTGAAGGTGTCTTAATAAAAGTTGTAGATCTTTTAAAATAAAACAACTTTTATTTTTGGAGATTTTGAAGTTATATTGTGGAAATTCAAATCAAACTTAAAACAAAGCTTTGAAATTTGAATTTGAATCTTCATTTCAAAAATTAGGAGGAATCTGACAAAACACCCTTAATAAAAGTTGTAGGGCTCTGCAAATGGGATAACTTTCATGTTTACAGATTTTTAAGTTGTTATAAAAATTTTGGAGAATTTCAGTGAATTACATTTGAATTTCAAATCCCACTTTTACCCCCTTTCTGATATTTTTCAAACTGAGCCGAATTTGAAAATGATTCCAAAACCAAAAATGATCTACATGAAATTCCCCACAACTTTTGTATTTGTTATTTCTGCAGATTTGAATTGGATAGGCCATGATTTGAATCAAATAGCTTTTGACCTTGGGAGGTATAGCTACAGTAGCTAGGGGGGTCCCCTACAGTGGCGTCGCCCACGTACGCGCGTGCCCGCGCCGGGCACTAGCCGCCGTCCGGCCGGCCGGGGCATGTACGCCGCCGTGTCGAGAGCCAATGGGGGGCCCCAGAGCCCTTCCAATCTTATCCCTCCATCTTCCCGAAATATAAGAGCCGGCGAGCCCCTTTCCTCATCCGTTTTTCCTCTCGCCGCCGCCGGTAACCACCTCCTCGGGACGGCAAAATTCGTCGTAACCGAGCCACCTCCACGCCCTCCTATCTCGCGGTCAGGTAGACAACTCCATTGCGCCTCGATTGCCACTGTCCGTGCCAACTCTAGTGCACCGTGAGCTCCAGAACGCTCTTCAGTCGTCCCTAAGTACGGTGAGTGCACCGCCGCGAGGCATCTCGCCGCGTCGGGTGCACAGTCGGTGAACTTCTTGACTCTCGGGTTTATGTTTCGTGCTCTATATGGTTTGTTGAGTCTCTTGCGTGCGTCGGTTGGTCGTTTGGTACACAGGTTAACCCGGAACGGGACCTCGCTTTCGTGCTCGACCTATCACCGCCGCCGCCGTCGAGTCCACTTCTCTGTTGCACCTCGGGTCGATCCTAGCCCATCAGTCAAGTCCCGGTGAGCTCCTGGTTCTATTGCGCTCCTAAAACCAAACGCTACCGCTCTGTACTCGCCGGCGTACGGCATGCCGCCGTGGCCGAGTCGCCATGGATCGCGCCGTGTCATCGCGTGCGCGCGAGCGCGGGAGGGCGCCGTGAGGTTGAGGAGAGAACAGACAGGTGGGGGCCACCTGTTGGTGACCCAGTGAGATGGGAGAGGGCGCGGGCGAGCGCTGGGCCGGCCCCGCTGTTACTAGGCCGATTCGGGCCGTTTGGCGATTTTTATTTTCTGGATTATAAGATGTCTTTTCCATTTTAAATTGATATGAATAGTATTTGACTTTGTTATTTTCCTAAGAATATTTTTGTGGCTCTATAAATCCTGAAAATTTTTGCAGACACTCTCTGTAATATGTAGTATTTAATAAAAATATTAAATAGTGAGTTTGAACAGTTTCTACAGAAAGTAAAAATCAGTGCATTAATTGATAAATGGAAATTTGATGAATTTTAATCAATTCTTTGTAACTCCAAAAATTATGAAATTTGGTTTGGTACTGTGTTATGATGAGAACTATCTGTTTGTGGAGTTAGGCATCAAATGAAAATAGTTTAGTTGTTTATTAATTAAATGTTTGATTAATTGGTTAATAAAAGGAATAGGAAATAAAGATAAATAGGATATTATGTGATTTTTGGATTGATTGTGGTTCTAGGTCAATCACCCTTATGAGCTAGGGCAGGATGGATTAGAGTAATCATGGTTACCTTGAGGTAGGGTTATGATCATGTGTGTATTATTTATTATCGAATCTCGTCTGTCTTTTCATGTTGCATCGCATTGAAGCATTTATCATTGCATGCGTGTAGTGACCGAGAATCCGGAGGTAAAAAGTGAAGCGACTGCTGAGGGGACTGCTCCTGAATTTATGCCAGGCTTCGATATCTGTGGCACCGATCTTGAACTGACTCTCTACGCACTTCAAGGCAAGCCCCGGTGCATTTGCCCTTCCTTGTATTTAAAATGTTTTATCACTTGAGTTAATCTACTGCATTAGGTTATTCTCGTTCGGCGGCTGTGCACCTGATCAGTACAATGTCGTCGACGAGAAAGGATTTCCTGCTCGGTGATCGTAGCTTAGGTTAGAGTCCCAACATATTGTCAGCGACGGAAAAGGGATTTGAGCATCCGATGGGACTTTTGTATTTGGGTTAGAGTCCCAATGCACTGTCGCCATCGGAAAAGAAAGTTGGGACCATTCGTTGTTGGCCTGTTGGATCGAGACTTTACAACTATCCACATACTCTGGGAAGCCCCATCTCCGGTTGCTCTATTGCTTCAACCGACAACCACGCACTGGGAGTGGAGAGATGGCGAGAGTAGCGTGTACCCTCGTGGCCGGGGTGCCTGGATAGTAGAGGAGTACCGTGCTCTCGGGTGGCGCAGGACGGTTCAAGGATAGAAAAGCCATGGTAGACGGGGTTGGTATATGCAAGCTTAGGTGCTACATATGCAGTGTGGTTAGGGATCCCCAGCTGGGTACTAATCGATTCGAATCGTCGTTGCTCCTCGGTTATGGAGACTTGATCCTCCGACCATTCAGCGAAGAATGGTTTGAAACTTTGATGTTTTGAGAATGAATTGGACTTAAAGGACATATGTGAAAGAATTATGAACTATTGATATTTATTATTAACCATGTTGATTAAAATATTGAAAACAGGATTAGTAATGCTTTTTCCGCAAAATGTCTTGACTCTTGCTAAAGCCTTACCTTGACTACCCTCAGCCTGTATTCCTGAGTCTCATTCCTTTTTCTTAGTCGGGTAAGTCTTGCGGAGTACCCCAGTACTCAGGGTTTGTTAACCCCGTTGCAGGTAGTCAGCAGCAGGAGGTCTACCTTGCCCCTTGCTGTGTGACCATCATCCAGAATAGCGAGGAAGAGTGAAGTAAACCCGTGGGCAGGGTTCGTATTACAGCTATCTTATTATCCTATGTTGTTCTACTGCTACTATTTGAACTATGGTCTGTAATAACTGCATTTGAATCCTATTTGAACAACCGGTTTGTAATCTAAGTACTATTTAAATCTTTCGCACTTTTACTCTGATGTATTTTATCATGAAATGTTGTAATCCTGTAATGGCTTCGCAATGGGATCCTGTCGGAGAAACGGGTGCTGATGTAACCCGACAGGGCTGTCTAGATCATCTGGGACACGGGCCCGGCTGTCAGAGGTCATTAGTGACAATGACAGGTGCCTGTGGCCACGTGATTTAGGCGGTTCTGTTACAGCTGGTATCAGATCGTTCCATTGCTAAATCATTATGATATTACTTTGTAAAACTTCAAAATGTTTTGGATCATAAAAATCTAACTTGCTATTTTGATCTAAATTGTTTATTCTTATCTTATTCTGTAAAATAGTTATGGTAGCATATGGAACAACTTTATTACTAGCCCTATATTAAATTTATTTATGCAATTATTTATCTTACATTGATTTAAAATTCGTAAGTACGATACATGCATCATGTTTAACTCACTATGATAATACTTCCTCCTTAAAAGCTGGGTATATGTGTTAGGATTTACCAAACCTATTCTTACTGGCCTGTTATATCTTTACTAATCCATACTTACCTTCCAGCTGGCACGCTGCAAGCTCACTACTCGCAAGATGACAGGTCCTAGGGGAGTGCCGCGCCACCAGCTGGCGTCGCGCGATGGAGAGGAGACTTCCAGTAGCCGCCATCCCCGCCATGGTCGCAAGGACATGAAGGCTGAGATTAAGGAGCTCAAGAGGGAGGTGAAGCTCATGTAGGAGGAGTTCAGGGTGGCCCGTGTCAACCACTATAGAGACGTGAGGTTGAACAACGAGCTGCGCCATGAGGTCGAGCATTTGGCTCAGGAGAGAGATGAGGCCGTGGGGCGTGAGGATGTGGCTCGTGCAAGGGCCCATTGGTATGAGAACTATGCGGAGCACCTCGAGGGTTACAACGATGCTCTGCATGAGAAGGTCCACATGCTCAATAATGAGATCGACCCTATCCTTGTTCCTCATCAGGAGGATCCTGAGGATGGCATGGTTGTGGGACCTGAGGAGGAGGAGTATGATGAGGAGGCGACTGAGGATGACCTTGAGGTGGTAGAGGATCGCATGGAGGAGGAGATCATGGAGGATGATAAGGGGAAGGAGATCGTCCTTGACAACGACTAAACTAGTCTTAGGACTAGGGGTGCCAGCTTATCATTATCCTTTGTGTTGTAATGATTAAGTGCCAAGAACCATAGTTTGGGTGTAGAAACTTTGTTAAGTCTTAGCTGTGTTCTTTAAGAATCGTTTAAGTCTGGTAAAGTTTAAGTTTGAACCGCTACTATGTTTCGCTAAGTAATGTTAGTTCTAAATTCGGTTTGCAATTAAACAGATGCCTGTCCACACCCGCTCAACTGGTACCTCTGAGGATGGAAACGCTCCCAACCCACCGCCTATTCCATCGACTCTCGCCGATGCTATTGCCGCCCTGGCCAATGCCGCCAATGCAATGGCGCAAAACAGGGACAACCGGGGAGGGCGTCATGGTCGCCGCGATGATGATGAGACAACATATGTGGATTTCACTGATACTCATCCACCTGTGTTCACGAAGGCCGATGAGCCATTGGAAGCTGATGATTGGCTCCACACCGTGGAACAAAAGTTCAGTCTGATTCATTGCACAGAGACAAAGAAGCCTATGTTCGCAGCACAGCAGCTGCGAGGTCCTGCCAGTGCATGGTACGCAAATCTTCTGGCAGCTTAGCCTAATGGACATCAAATGACCTGGGCAGAATTTCGTGAAGCTTTTCATGCCCACTACATTCCACCTGGTGTTATGAAGATGAACCTTGATCAGTTTCTGGCTTTGCAGCAAAGAGACTCTACCGTCATGTAGTATGTGGGGCAGTTCAATCACCTGGCACAGTACGCCCCTGAACACACCAACACTGACCAAAAGAGGAAGGATTGTTTCATCAGGGGTCTGAATTATAAGATTCAGCGAAGCTTGTCCAATAACCTCCACTGCACCTACCATGAGGCGGTCAACATCGCCATTGCTTTTGAAGAAAGCGATCGTAAGCACCAAGAAGAAAACAAGAAGAAGAAAGCCGGGTCTTCTGGTGGTCAAAAGCGTCAGAAACTCATTTACCATCCCACCCACCACTCTCGTCCACCTTACCCACAGCAGTAGGTTGTTGTCCATACTGCTACTACCTCCCACACCTCCAACCAGCAAAACACCACCCAGCCGAATGCCCCTGGCGTTCGTGTTACCACCCCGCAAGTCAACTACAATCACCCATGCTACAACTGTGGCAAGATGGGCCACTGGGCCTATGAATGCCCATTTCCCAAGCAGTACAATCAAAATGTTCAGAAGGGTCATGGACATCAGCAGCAGCAGAATCAGCAGCGTGGTCATCAGCAGCACGCTCAGAAGGGAAAGGTGGTCAAGAAGGCAGGCCACGTCTACTACACTCAGGTTGATCACATTCCCGAGGGAGAGCCTGTCATGATGGGTAGGTTCCCTATCGCAAGTCATCCTGCTATTATGCTTTTCGATTCTAGTGCATCTCATTCATTCATCAAT
Source organism: Eremochloa ophiuroides (assembly GCA_038502445.1). Taxonomy (NCBI): domain Eukaryota; kingdom Viridiplantae; phylum Streptophyta; class Magnoliopsida; order Poales; family Poaceae; genus Eremochloa; species Eremochloa ophiuroides. Next base: position 28,432,973 of record JAHLJS010000008.1, read on the forward strand.
CGCACTTTTGTCGTCAAGCATGAGATACCAATTGGGGAAATAAAGGAAAATTTCCTAATACATTCGCCCGGGGGGCATATAAATACAAAAGAAGTAGTGCAACAAGTACCTATAGAACTGGGTGGGCATATATTCCCTACCACCATGATAGTGCTCAAAGATTAGGACATAGATGTGATATTAGGCATGAATTGGATATATCAGCACAAGGCTCTCATTGACGTGCTGAATAGGACCATCAGGGTAAATTTGCCTAATAGTTCAACCCAACTCCTCATCCAACTTCCAATCCCTCAAAGAGCATTTGGTAGAATATGTGAAACCGCAGTCAAGGAAGTGCAGGATATCCCGGTAGTCTGTGAATTTCCGGACGTGTTCCCTGAGGATTTGTCTGGTTTGCCACCTGATCGTGATGTGGAGTTTGCTATTGAGTTGAAGCCTGGAACAGCACCTATATCCCGTAGAGCCTATAGGATGCCTCCCAAGGAACTGGCAGAGCTAAAAATTCAATTGCAAGATCTACTGGATAAGGGTTTCATTAGACCTAGTTCATCACCATGGGGTTGCCCTGCCATCTTTGTGAAAAAGAAAGATAAGTCCCTTCAACTCTGTGTTGACTACCGTCCACTCAACGAGGTCACCATCAAAAATAAATATCCTTTACCTCATATTGACCTACTCTTTGACCAACTAGCTGGAGCCAAAATGTTTTCCAAAATTGACCTTAGTTCTGGCTATCACCAAACAAAGATTCGCCCCAAAGACATTCTTAAAACAGCCTTCACCACCAGATACGGCCTGTACGAGTACTTAGTCATGTTCTTTGGCCTAACTAATGCACCTACCTATTTCATGTATCTAATGAACTCCGTTTTCATGCCGAAGCTTGACAAATTTGTGGTCATGTTCATCGACAACATCCTTGTTTACTCCAAAACCCTGAAGAACATGCCAATCATCTCCGTATTGTCCTGACTCGTTTGAGGGAACATCAGCTTTATGCCAAGTTCAGCAAGTGCGAGTTTTGGTTGGACCGAGTTCCGTTTCTCGGGCATATTCTGTCCGCGAAAGGTGTGTCAGTTGATCCGAGCAAGGTGGAGAAAATCTTGAATTGGAAGCCGTCAACCATGGTGCATCAAGTTTGCAGTTTCATGGGAATGGCGGGATACTACCATCGCTTTATTCCGGATTTTTCTAAAATAGCCAAGCCTATCACCAACTTGTTGAAGAATCAGGTCAAGTTTGTCTGGTCACCGGAGTGTGAGATAGCATTTCAGACCTTGAAGAAGTTGTTGACCACTGCACTAGTCCTGGCTCAACCTGACATTGAAAAGCCGTTTGACGTATACTGTGATGCTTCTGGTACCGGTCTTGGTTGTGTCTTGATGCAAGAAGGCCGAGTCATTGCCTATGCTTCACGGCAACTCAAGCATCATGAAGAGAACTACCCGACCCATGACTTGGTGTAGCAGCTGTAGTACATGCCTTAAAAATTTGGCGTCATTACCTGTTAGGCAGTACTTGCAATGTCTACACTGACCACAAGAGTTTGAAGTACATCTTTACCCAAGAAGAGTTGAACATGAGGCAAAGAAGATGGCTCAAGTTGATCAAGGATTATGATATTGAGGTACATTATCACCCTGGCAAGGCGAATGTGGTCGCCGATGCACTCAGTCGGAAGGTTCACTACCACTGTTTAACCATAAGACCTTATGACCTATCCTTGTGTTATGAGCTAGAAAGGTTAGGTGTAGAAATAGTCCCATAAGGTAGCTGGCTAAAATCAGTATTAAAACACCTATTCGTGAGCAAATTATTGCTATTCAAAAGGAAAGCAAAGGAATCAAACACATTAAAGAAAAGGTTCAAGTAGGCAAAGCAGATTGCTTCAGAATTGATGACGATGGAGTCGTATGGTTCAAAGATCTGTTAGTTGTTCCCAAGGTTGCTGGGTTATGGCAGACCATTCTTGACGAAGCGCATTTGACCAGGTTCTCTATTCATCTGGGAAGTAATAAAATGTACCAGGATTTGAAACAGAAGTTTTGGTGGACCAAGATAAAAATAGAAATTGCACAGTATGTAGCGAGATGTGACACTTGTTAGAAAGTGAAGGCCGTACACATGAAACCTGGCGGAGAGCTGCAACCATTACCTGTTCCTGCATGAAAATGGGAAGATATTAGTATGGATTTCATCACAGGTCTACCCAAGACCGCCAGAGGTTTTGATTCGATCTGAGTAATTATGGATTGTCTCACCAAGCAAGCTCACTTCATGCCAGTCAAGACACTTTATCCTACCTCTACATATGCTGACCTATATATCAAACATGTCATGAAGCTTCATGGGGTACCCAAGACTATTGTTTCTGATCGAGGTACACAGTTTATCTCAAACTTCTGAAAATCTTTTCACAAGTCTCTAGGGACGAAGCTTTTGCATAGCACAGCGTACCACCCGCAGACCGACGAACAGACCGAAAGAGTCAACCAAGTACTCGAGGACATGTTGAGGACTTGTGCACTCAATTACACCAACACGTGGGACGAGTGTTTGGCATTGGCAGAGTTCTCATACAACAACAGCTATCAAGGGAGCATCAAGATGGCTTCGTTTGAGGCAGTTTACGGTCGTAGGTGTCGTACTCCGTTGAATTGGTCTGAACCTGGAGAAAGGTGATTTTATGGAGTCGACTTGGTCAATGAAGCCGAAGCAAAGGTTCGGCTGATACAAGAAAATTTGAAGGTGGCACAGTCTCGATAGAAAAGCTATGCCGATAAGAGGCGTCGACCGTTAGCATTCAAGACAGGAGATTACGTGTATCTGAAGGTATCACCAATGAAGGGTGTCACCCGTTTTGGGGTTAAAGGCAAGTTAGCCCCTCGTTACATCGGACCATTCCAAATTTTGGGACGTTGTGGAAAGGTAGCTTATAAATTGAGATTGCCGGATCATCTCTCAACCGTGCACAATGTATTCCACGTGTCACAACTCAAGAAGTGTCTTCGAGTGCCTGACCAAGTGATCGACGTTGAAGGAGTAGAGCTCGAACCAGATTTGACTTACGCCGAGTATCCTATTCGAGTCTTGGATCGAAAGGATCGCGTCACTAGAAGGACCACGACTAGATGGTACAAGATCCAATGGAGTGAACATTCCGAAGATGAAGCTACTTAGGAATCGGAGGACTATCTTTCGGAAAACTTTCCCGAATTTTTCGCCACCTTGTAGATGTAAAGCTCTAGTTGTGTATGTGTAAACTTTCCTACTCGTTTAATGATCAAGGTTAATTGACGTATTTTCCTTTCCATTACTTTGTTTCAAGTTTTAGTTATGTATCAAATCTCGCGACGAGATTTCTTTTAGGGGGAAGGCTGTAATACCCAAGGTTAATTGACGTATTTTCTTTTCCATTACTTTGTTTCAAGTTTTAGTTATGTATCAAATCTCGCGACGAGATTTCTTTTAGGGGGAAGGCTGTAATACCCCTGGTATTACGGATTAATCAATCTGTCATGTCATCATATTTAATTTAACTGCATGCATGTAATTGTGCTTAGGGCTCCTAGAGTGATTTGATTGTGTTCATGTTTGATTGTGTAATTAAACCCCAAAAAGAAAATTTAAAGTTAATTCAAATAGGAAATTGTGTTAAACCCTAATTTGATCCCAAAATCCTAATTCAAAAACTACTCGGAATATTGTTGTAGATCTTTTAAAATAGAACAACTTTTATTTTTGGAGATTTTGAAGTTATATTGTGGAAATTCAAATTAAACTCAAAATAAAGATATGAAATTTGAATTTGAATCTTCATTTCAAAAATTAGGAGGAATCCGACAAAACACCCTTAATGAAAGTTGTAGGGCTCTACAAATGGGACAACTTTCATGTTTGTAGAATTTTAAGTTGTTATAAAAATTTTGGAGAATTTTAGTGAATTGCATTTGAATTTCAAATCCCATTTTTACCCCCTTTCTGATATTTTTCAAAATGAGCCGAATTTGAAAATGATTCCACAACCAAAAATGATCTACATGAAATTCCCCACAACTTTTGTATTTGTCATTTCTGTAGATTCAAATTGGATAGGCCATGATTTGAATCAAATAACTTTTGACCTTTGGGTATAGCTACAGTAGCTAGGGGGTCCCCTACAGTGGCGTCGCCCCCGTACGCGCATGCCCGCGCTGGGCGCTGGCTGTCGTCTGGCCGGCCGGGGCACGTACGCCGCCGTGTCGAGAGCCAATGGGGGCCCCAGAGCCGTTCCAATCTTATCCCTCCATCTTCCCGAACTCTAAGAGCCGGCGAGCCCCTTTCCTCTCCCGTTTTCCCCTCGCCGCCGCCGGTAACCACCTCCTCGGGACGGCGAAATTCGTCGTAACTGAGCCACCTCCACACCCTCCATCTCGCGGTCAGGTAGACAACTCCATTGCGCCTCGATTGCCACTGTCCGTGCCAACTCTAGTGCACCGTGAGATCCAGAACGCTCTTCGTCGTCCCAAAGTACGGTGAGTGCGCCACCGCGAGGCATCTCGCCGCGTCGGGTGCACGTTGGTGAACTTTTTCACTCCCGGGTTTATGTTTTGTACTCTACATGGTTTGTTGAGTCTCATGCGTGCGTCGGTTGGTCGTTTGGTACACAGGTTAACCCGGAACAGGACCTCGCCGTCGTGCTCGACCTGTCACCGCCGCCGCCGCCGTCGAGTCCACTTCTCTGTTGCACCTCGGGTCGATCCTAGCCCATCAGTCAAATCCCGGTGAGCTCCTGGTTCTATTGCGCTCCTAAAACCAAACGCTACCACTCTGTACTCGCCGGCGTACGGCATGCCGCCGTGGCCAAGCCGCCATGGATCGCGTCGTGCTCATCACCGGTCAGTTTTAGCCAGTCTAGGTCCATGGGAGTGTGGGCTGGGGTTACGGGCCGGCCATCGGAGAGCTCCCTCGCCGAAGAGGGGGTCGTCGGCGGCAAGCCGTGCACTGCGTCGTCGCGTGCGCGCGAGCACGGGAGGGCGCCGTGAGGTTGAGGAGAGAACCGACAGGTGGGGGCCGCCTGTCGGTGACCTAGTGAGAAGGGGGAGGGCGCCGTCGAGCACTGGGCCGGCCCCGCTGTTACTGGGCCGACTCGGGCCGTTTGGCGATTTTTATTTTCTGGATTATAGAGATGTCTTTTCCATTTTAAATTGATGTGAATAGTGTTCGACATTGTTATATTCCTAACAATATTTTTGTGGCTCTATAAATCCTAAAAATTTTTGTAGACACTCTCTGTAATATGTAGTATTTAATAAAAATATTAAATAGTGAGTTTGAACAGTTTCTACAGAAAGTAAAAATCAGTGCATTAATTGATAAATGGAACTTTGATGAATTTTAATTAATTCTCTGTAACTCCAAAATTATGAATTTTGGTTTGGTACTGTGTTATGATGAGAACTATCTGTTGATGGAGTTTGGCATCAAATGAAAATATTTTAGTTGTTTATTAATTAAATGTTTGATTAATTGGTTAATAAAAGGAATAGTAAATAAAGATAAATAGGATATTGTGTGATTTTTGGATTGATTGTGGTTCTAGGTCAATCACCCTTATGACCTAGGGCAGGATGGATTAGAGTAATCATTGTTAGCTTGAGGTAGGGTTATGATCATGGGTGTATTATTTATTATCGAATCCCGTCTATCTTTTCATGTTGCATCGCATTGAAGCATTCATCGTTGCATCGCATTGAAGCATTTGTCATTGCATGCGTGTAGTGACCGAGAATCCGGAGGTAAAAAGTGAAGCGACTGCTGAGGGGACTGCTCCTGAATATGTGCCAGGCTTCGATATCTGTGTCACCGATCCTGACCCGACTCTCTACGCACTTCAAGGCAAGCTCCGGTGCATTTGCCCTTTCTTGTATTTAAAATGTTTTATCACTTGAGTTAATCTACTGCATTAGGTTAATAGGAGTTGAGTGATAACCTATTGATGCATTACCATTCCTTGACCACTTATTATCCCGATAACCTGATTTAAATAAAGTATTGAAAAATGCTTAGCCCTGCTTAAATGATTTAAGATTTTCATAAAATGCTATTTTGAGCTATGTGATATATGTTATTGATTAAATCATGAAAAGGGATTGGTATTATTCTTGTTCGGACGGCTGTGCACCTGATCAGTACACTGTCGTCGACGAGAAAGGATTTCCTGCTCGGTGATCAGTAGCTTGGGTTAGAGTCCCAACATATTGTCACCGACGGAAAAGGGATTTGAACATCCGATGGGACTTTTGTATTTGGGTTAGAGTCCCAATGCACTGTCGCTGTCGGAAAATAAAGTAGGGACCGTTCGTTGTAGGGCTGTTGGATCGAGACTTTGCAACTATCCACATACTCCGGGAAGCCCTATCTCCGGTTGCTCTATTGCTTGAACCGACAACCACGCACTGGGAGTGGAGAGATGGCGAGAGTAGCGTGTACCCTCGTGGCCGGCGTGCCTGGATAGTAGAGGAGTACTGTGCTCTCGGGTGGCGCAGGACCGGTTCAGAGATAGAAAAGCCGTGGTAGACGGGGTTGGTATATGCAAGCTTAGGTGCTACATATGCAGTGTGGTTAGGGATCCCCAACTGGGTACTAGTCGATTCGAATCGTCGTTGCTCCTTGGTTATGGAGACTTGATCCTCCGACCATTCAGCGAAGAGTGGTTCGAAACTAGGATGTTTTGAGAATGAATTGGACTTAAAGGACATATGTGAAAGAATTTTGAACTATTGATATTTATTATTAACCATGTTGATTAAAATATTAAAAACAGGATTAGTAATGGTTTTTCCGCAAAATATCTTGACTATTGCTAAAGCCTTACCTTGACTACCCTCAGCCTGCATTGCTGAGTCTCATTCCTTTTTCTTAGTCGGGTAAGTCTTGCGGAGTACCCCAGGTACTCAGGGTTTGTTAACCCCGTTGCAGGTAGTCAGCAGCAGGAGGTCTGCCTTGCACCTTGCTGTGTGACCATCATCCAGGATAGCGAGGAAGAGAGAAGTGAACGCGTGGGCAGGGTTCGTATTACAGCTATCTTATTATCCTATGTTGTTCTACTGCTACTATTTGAACTATGGTCTATAATAACTGCATTTGAATCCTATTTGAACAACCGGTTTGTAATCTAAGTACTATTTAAATCTTCTGCACTTTTACTCTGATGTATTTTATAATGAAATGTTGTAATCCTGTAATGGCTTCGCAATGGGATCCTATCGGAGAAACGGGTGCTAATGTAACCCTGCAGGGCTATCTAGATCATCTGGGACACGGGCCCGGCTATCAGAGGTCATTAGTGACAATGACAGGTGCCTGTGAGCCACGTGATTTAGGCGGTTCTGTTACATGATGTATGGTCATAGGTGTCGAACTCCATTAAATTGGTTTGAACTTGGGGAAAAATGGTTCTTTGGAGTTGATCTGGTAGAAGAAACTGAAGAGAAGGTCAGGCAGATATAGAACAATTTAAAGGTAGCACAATCTCATCAGAAGAGCTATGTGAAAACAAGGCGTCGGCCATTAGTATTTGCCAAAGGAGACTATGTGTATTTGAAGGTCTCACCAATAAAGGGAGTTAGTCGTTTTGGAGTCAGAGGCAAGTTGGCCCCTCACTATATTAGACCGTTTCAAATCTTGGAACGATGTGGAAAAGTAGCATATAGATTGAGATTGCAGACCAACTCTCAGCAGTGCACAATGTATTCCATGTATCACAACTTAAGAAGTGTCTTTGAGTGCCAGACCAAGTTGTTGAAGTCGAAGGAGTGGAAGTCGAACCAGATCTGACGTACTCCGAGTATCCAATTCGAGTCCTGGATCGAAAAGATCGTGTTACTCGAAGGACCACAAACAGATGGTACAAAGTACGGTGGAGTCAGCATTTAGAAGACGAAGCTACCTGGGAATCAGAAGATTATCTATCTGAAAATTTTCCTAAGTTCTTTGCTACTCTGTAGATGTAAATTGTTCCTTCCAAGTCTTGTAATATGTAAACCTCCCCTACTTGTCCTATAGTCAAGTTTGAACTATATTTACTTGATACTTTTTTCCATTATTTAACCTAAGGCTTTAAGAGTATCTTAAATCTCGGGACGAGATTTCTTTAAGGGGGCCTCTGGTGCTACTGTAACTAAAAACCTGTCATGTCATCATATGGATCATAAATCATCTCGTATAAACCCCATTACTGTGCATTCACTAAAATAAGTTGTAGCTAAAATCAATTATAAACCCTAAATCGGACCCAAAACCATAAATCAAAAATTTAATTAGAATTGGATGTTGGGCCTTAAACAAAAGTTGTAGCTCTTGAAAAGTGGAATAACTTTTATTGTGGGCAATTTTGAAGTTATTCAGTAAACTTCCAAATAAAACCCTAATTTGTGTTTGAGAATTCAAATTTGAAATGCAATTTCAAAAATTATCAAGAATCTAACAAAATTCCTTTACTGAAACTTGTAGGGAATATTAAATAGAACAACTTTATTTTTAGATATTTTCAAGTTGTCGAGAATAATTTTGATTTCAAACCAGATTCGATTTGAAATTCAAATGACCCAATTACCCCCTTTTGAATAATTCAAAACCTGTTCAGAATTTGAATATGACTCAAAAAAGCAAAGTTGTTCAGTATGAAATTCTACACAACTTTTATCTTGGTAAATTTTTGAGTTGTTACACAAAATAAAAAGTAATTTTACAAAAAACAATAAAAGGGAATAGGGTTGGGCTACAGTGCATGGCATGGGCCTTGTCCTGCTCGCCCTGTGCCGGCATGGCCGCGGCTGTGGCGCGCGTTGCCGGCCATCCTGGCCACCTACTGCTCCCACGTCAATGAGGACGAGTCCGTGGGTTCCCCAACTACACCGCCAAGCCATCCCCTACCCTATATATACTAACGAGGGACGCCATTTTCTTCTTCCCCTCCTTTTCGGCTCGCCGGAGACCGCCCGGTTCGCAGGCAAAATTCACGTTCCTCGCTGAACCACCACCCACTCTGTCTCATAGTTAGTGTTGGGAAAACCTTCTTAACATATAAATGAGAGTCCACGTGGCTGAAACGCTCACATGTAAAGTAACTTTATTCACCGACCTCTGTAAATGTCAGAGGGGTATATTTATAGGGGCCTTGCCTTCGATACTTCCTATCAAAAGTCTATTTTACCCCTGTTCAATTTTTACACCTTTCACATTTACATATAGGGCGAAGTTATCTTTTCACACTTCACAGCAATCGCTATACTATCATCTAATCCTGTCTTCTCTTTTCCTTGGACTTATTTTGGCTCCGCTGCAAGTTTTGTGAAGGTTTTCTTCTGGTATTTCTTCTACGAGAGAAGCCACCTTCGCTCAGTACTTCTTTGTCTTCGTGTCCTCTACCTTCGCGAAGTCGATCTTTCCTCTGAAGTCTAGGGCTGAGTTTGGCTCGAAGTCAAAATCCCCAACAGCAGCCTCTCGTGGGCGAAGGCCTACTCCGAAGGTCTGAATCCCGCAAAGTTTGATTTTCCTACTGAGCTTCCAAACACCGTCCTCGGACTTCAGAGTTTCTTTAGGCCGAGTTTTGTTTTAGAAGTTTGACCATCGGTTCTTGTTTTGACCGGGGCCTCCCTATATAAGGCACTGATACTCTGCTGCTTGATTTTCTAGCGCGAAGTCGGTTTTAGCTTCGCTGCTTCTTTGCTTGGTGCTTCTAGGGTTTCCTTTTTGTGCTTTGATTTTTCTTGTTTTCCGTCTTCGCAGGACTTATTTCTATGGTCTTTTTAGGTTTCCATGGAACGTGATATGTTTGACTTAGAACAGAAGTCAGGTGATAATTCAGTTGAGATGTCTGCTACAAATTCTAAAGGCCCGGGTGACTCCCTAGGTGATGTCTCCGCATCTGAGTCGGAATTGGTTGCTGATGAAACGTGTTCTTTCAAGTTTGGTAAGACTCTGATTACCGAAGAAGAGTTGGAGCCTTTCTATGAGCGCAATATTCTGGATAAGAATTCGATTCAGTCTTCCGAAGGATGAAGTTGTGCCAGATCCTCATGAAGATGAATGTGTTGTCTTTAAAGAGCTTTTCACTGCTGGTCTCCGATTCCCTTTGGATGACTTACTCGAAGACATTTTCCGTGCCTACAACATAGGGATGCATCATTTGACTCCGAATGGCATCTGCAAAATTGCCCTTTTTCATTTGAGCTGTGAAATCCCAGCACGCGAAGCCTGACATTGCCGCATTCTGCAATTTACATGAGATGCATACTCAATTCAAGAGTCAGATGGTTGGTGACAAAAAGAACATTTCAAACTTTGCGTGTAGTAGTTTCAAGGCTGCACGAGGTGCTGTTCAAATTCCCCTAGCTTCGCGTAACAAGTGGCCTGAAAACTGGTCGAGGCAGGTGGTTTTATCATAAGGTTCCCATGGTCGAAGAGAAAAATGACAAGGGAAGAATTGTCAAAAAAATTCCTCTTGCTTCGAGGCTTGTCAGGTCCTCTTTTGAGTGTAAACCTTCTTTGGAAAGGAACCAAGTCTCAAAGGATTGTGAAAAAGCTTATAAACTTGTTGCTTCTGTTCAGTCCGCTCGTGATCTGTGTGAAGAGTATGTGGCTGCTAGAGTTTGGCCGATGAGGAAGGGTTTGGAACCTCGTCGCTTTTACAAGAAGATGATCAAGAACAAGAAATATTCGTTTCCTGATTTTGAGGCCCTGCGTCCTAAGAGGTTTGACTCTGATGCCAAGTTTGTTAAAGGGGTAGAGCTCAAAGTTTGTGATTTTCTCAGGAAAACAATACAAGTCTGAGAATGATACTATTATGAAGTTGATTGGGCCTGATTATCAACGTTTAAATCGTATTTTTGAAATTGCACAAATTGAATATGGGCCAAGGGCTCCGCCTTTGTATACTCATGGAGGGAAGCCAAGTTTAGAGAAAACTACATGTAAAAGGAAAGGTGCACCGACTTCAAGTACTCCGCAGGTTGCTAAGAAGATTTCCAAGAAAAAGAAGAAACAAAAAACTGATGTTCTTGTCCTTTCCGATGAAGAGGAGGTTGGAGGGAAAGGTCCTAATGTTGAGGTTCATGTTGAAGCTACTGTTGCTGAAGCCCTTAATGTTAGTCAAGAGGTGAAATTTTTTGCTAAAGTCTTTTGCTCAAGCACTTTGCCTTCTCCTCTGACTCCTCTTGCTGATTTTTTCTAGTCTTTTGATGTTCCAATAACTTCGGCTGTTGATGCTCCGCTTTCTAATGTGGCGATCGGCAATATTGTTGGGCTTCTTCCTCCACAGACTTCTTTTGATCTCGGGGCTGGTGGAACAAATTTCGACGAGGAAGGTGAGATTGATGTTATTGGTTCACAGGATACTGCCCGAGCTTTTTCTCCTCGTTTTACTGCTTGTACACCTCTAAGGGGTGGTTTTGTGGTGAAGGAGAAACTTGAAGCTTTTAAGAGTTTTTCCCTTTGCTCTACTGGCTCTTTGCTCAATGATGTGGTTGCAGATTTGACTTCGTGCGCTCACGAAGCTCCTGTTATTGAAGGTGGTAATCCTTCATTTTCTAGCTCTGAAAAAGTTTTGCCTTCGAACACTGCGAAGCCTGAAGCTTCTTCCCAAAAAGGTACTGTTTGTGTCGAAGTAGATCTTGATGACTCAGACGAACATGTTTTTGACGAACACGCTGAGGATGCAAGAATCACTTGCCTGTCTCAATCTTTGCTGAATGTTTCTACTAGTGAGAAGATTGATCTTCAGAAGAAAAAAGAAGTTTCCACTGGTATGTTCTGTTTTGCTTCATTGTTTTGTTATAATTATTTATTTTATTTTAATTTTTTAATCAGTTTTGTTTGTTTTTTATTTTTTAGATGTTGTATTTTCTAGCTCTTCTTCTCAAAAAGAAACAACTAAGAACTTGTCCAAGTCAAAAAGTGTAGCTGAAGATCCTCCTACTCCTCCCTCGGCTTCGCAACCGACTGTCCAAGATATCTCTAAGGATTCATCGGACCGCTACCTTGATTTTTGTCAGCGCGAAGGTGTGGAACTTGATGCTTTTAAATTTATTGGTATTAGTTTGGACAAGATCCGCATGCTTCCGGGGTCGTCAGAACTTAAACTGTTTGAATGTATTGATAAAACATTCTCAGTTCCTGGCGTTGATGGGGAATTGGCTAGAAAATCTATTTTTGAGCTTGGAAATACTTCGGTTACGCTGGCTTACAAGGTAAATTTGTAATTTTGAGCTTTCTTGTCTGCCTTTAATTTTTTCTATTTTACAATTCCTCTCTCTTTTTTCCAGAATGCGCTCCTTCAGCGAGGTCTCCGCCGTAGTCTTGAGTTACGCGAAGAGGCCTCAGCTCTTCGCGACAAAAAGATGCTAGAAGAGATTGACAATTTAAAATCTCAACTTGCGGAGAAAGAGAAAGAAAGGATTTTTGTAATTGAAGATTATCAGAAATTAGAAGCCAATCTGTTGAATGTTTCTGTCTCTCTTCAAATTAAGGCTGAGGAATTTTCTAAGGTTAAATGTGAACTCAGGAAATCTGCTAAAGAAGTTAACTATCTCCACAGGAAATTGAAGGAAAAGGATGAGTACTTCCAAGCTATTGCTTTCCGTGTTTGGGAACTTTGCAAGGCGTGCTATGAAAAGTTTGGAGCAAAGCCCGAAGAGGCTGATTGGGAGGTTGGGGATTACGTACCTTTCTTCAGTTGGTTGTGTCGTCAATATGAAGATTTGCCAACGGTGTTGCAGACAACTTCAGATTTCAGTTGTATGAATGCCACCCGGGCCATTTTTCATTTGATGAAAGAAGTTGGAGATCCTTTTTATGAAGAGATGTTGAAAGATGATTATAAGTTTCCGTCTGTTGAAGCGCTTAGCAAGATTAATGCCAGAACTAATGTACTTGGCAAAAAGTTCTTCAATAAATATTGAAGAAACTGCTGCTGCTGCAAATGCCCGTGTTGAGAGGGCGAAGAAGGCGGCTGCCGAGAGAGTGAAGACTGATGATGCAGTTCGTGATCATCCAATTTAGTTTCATTTTTAGAACTTAGAAAACTTGTTATTTGTAATATTTGAATTTTAAGTGATATTGTGCTGTGAACTCCAGGACAGTTGAAGTTATGCCTTTGTTGATGTTAAAAGATAATGTTTTCGTTGAACCATCGTTATGGTTGGAATTTGCAACAGAAAGTCCTTTCGCTTCCTTTGATCATTATCTCAATAGTAAGCAATTTTAAAATTTTTATCGTCGAAAAAGGGTGCTTACTTTTTATCGAAGTTTAAAATGATTTCGTTTGCTTTGTCTTCCTAGAGATTGACATGCCTAACTGTTTTGAGGGTTTAAATAATATCAATTTTGAAAATTGAATTATTTTCGACGCAATCTCAGAGGTTAGTACCAGAAGATAGTGTATTTGACATATAGCTTTTATTGTTTGAAATCGTGAATGATTGTCTATTCAGTCTTCTAGGTTCCGGAGATCCTTTTCTCACTTTATCGGAAGATTTTCTTCGGGTGAAGCTTAATGAAATTTTGGACGAAGTCGTGAATAATCTAGTTAACGAAGCTGCAAGTGTTGTACCTTCGGAAGATTTTTAATTTTTGACATTTTGCACTTTTGTAGATTGTTGTTGTAAATCTTATTCAATTTCGATGTAATGATATTTTTGCATGGCGCCTGTTTGGGAAAGAGACGCTGTCTATCTTTTTTTTTAAGCAAAGTCGACGACGCGGAGACTTGTTTTTTAGAAACAAGTTTTTGACTGGAAAAAACGCTGTCCACCTTCTTTTTTAGCGAAGTCGACGCGGAGACTTGTCTCTTTTTAGAAACAAGTTTTTGACTGGAAAAAATGTCGTCCCCCTTCTTTTTTAGCGAAGTCGACGCAGAGACTTGTCTCTTTTTAGAAACAAGTTTTTGACCGGAAAAAACGCCGTCCCCCTTCTTTTTTAGCGAAGTCGACGCGGAGACTTGTCTCTTTTTAGAAACAAGTTTTTGACTGGAAAAAACGCCGTCACCCTTCTTTTTTAGCGAAGTCGACGCGGAGATTTGTCTCTTTTTAGTAACAAGTTTTTGACTTGGTGAAGTCAACTTTGCTTCTCTTTTCCACTTTTTGTGGATTGAGTTGTTGATTGCCTTAGCGAAGTCAGCTTCCGTTTATCCCTTAGGACAGCTCTTTTTCCACTTTTTGTGGATTGAATTGCTGATCGCCTTAGCGAAGTCAGCTTCCACTTATCCGTTAGGACAGCTCTTTTTCTACTTTTTGTGGATTGAATTGCTGATCGCCTTAGCGAAGTCAGCTTCCGCTTATCCCTTAAGACAGCTCTTTTTCTACTTTTTGTGGACTGAATTGCTGATCGTTTTAGCGAAGTCAGCTTTCGCTTATCCCTTAGGACAGCTCTTTTTCCACTTTTTGTGGATTGAATTGCTGATCGCCTTAGCGAAGTCATGTTCTTCTTATTGCGTTGTCTAGGTAATTGTTAGATTTTGAGGGTATTTCAATATTTAACAATACCTAGGGATTTTTGTTTGCCGATGTTGATGTGATCTTGTCCTAAATCTTCGGTTTTTGAGAAAATTGGAGATTCTCAGTCATATGATATGAGATTTACAAATGGAGACTGCCTCGTTAAAAAACCACTCACCCTATGAAGGGTTTTCCCCTGAGTAGAAAAAGAGTGCAGCTCGTTTTTCATCTTATTGAAAAGTAAATGACATTAAAAGAAAGTGAAAATATGGAAAAATTCTTCTAGGGATAATACTTGCGAAGTTCTTCGGCATTCCATGTGTGGTTCAGCTCGTTCCCTTTCATATCTGCCAGATGAAAAGATCCTGGCCTAAAACTCTCTTTGACCAGATATGGTCCTTTCCATTTTTGCTAGAACTTTCCCGCAATGTCTTCTTTTCTCTTCCTCTTTAAGACGAAATCTCCTAGACATATCTTAGTTGGTTTTACTTTCTTGTTGTACCACTTTCTTGTTTCGTCTTGATACTTTGAGAGATTCTTTGCTGCTTGCAGTCTTTCCTCCTCAAGTAAATCTTTGATTGTTGTTAAATCCTTTTCTTGTATTGCTTGAACATTTGTTCTTGGACCTTGAAATTTGATTTCTTCCGGAGTCATTGCTTCTTCTCCATATAGTAGTCTGAATGGAGTAAAGCCCGTTAATCTTGAGACACTTGTGTTATGAGCCCAAATTACTTTTGGTAACTCATCGACCCATTTTTCTTTGGCTAGCCCCACAAGACATTTTGAGATTCCAGTGCATATGATCCCATTTGCTCTTTCAACAGCTCCATTTGACTTTGGATGTCTAACTGACGCGAAGCATAACTCTATTCCTAAGTATTGGCAATAAGATTTGAAGTCTTCGCTGTCAAACTGTGTTCCATTATCTACAGTTATATGTCTTGGAACTCCAAATCTGCAGATTATATTTTGCCACAAAAATTTCTTCATTGTGAGCGAAGACATGTTTGTTATTGGTTTGGCTTCGATCCATTTTGTGAAATATTCCACTGCTACTACTGCATATTGCAAATTTTCTTGAGCAGTTGGTAATTTTTCGATTATATCTATACCCCATCTTGCGAGTGGCCAAGTTGGATCTATTGTTTTGAGATTTGTTGATGGGTTGTTTGGCTTGCTTGCTGAGACTTGACAGTTATGACATCTTTTGATAATTTCTTTGTTGTCGTTTTGTGCCGCTGGCCAGTAGAATCCTTGACGAAATGCTTTCCTAGCAATGCTTCTTGGTCCTTGATGGGTTCCACATATTCTTTTGACATGCATTTTAACAGTGGTTGGCACAATCCTTGCTTATATAGTGGGTTGTCAAGGATTATGTAGTTTCTTGTCTTGTGCTTCACCTTGATGTTGTCTGTTTCATTTTCTGGTTCGTAGTGCCCGCGAAGGTAGGGTACGATCGGTGCCCTCCAGTCTTCGCTTTCAATCAGATGAACTTCTCTTGGTAGTTCTGGTGTAATTTTGATCGAAACTTGATTTATTACTTGATAAAAGACATCTTATGGTAAAGTTGTGTTTTGCGCTGCTGCTTTTGCTAGCTCATCTGCTTCGAAGTTGTCATTTCTTGAGATATTTTTGACTATAAACCCTTCAAAGTATTTCTCTTGATCTCTTAGATATTGTAGATATTTGGCTAGCTCTGGGTCTCTTGCTTTGTAATTTTTCTCTATGTGGCCGGCAACGATTTGCGAGTCAGTTTTGATTATCAGCCTTCTTATTCCTAGTGCCTTTGCTTTTCAAAGTCCTAAAAGGACAGCTTCATCCTCAGCGATATTGTTTGTTGACTGGAACTCTAGTCTGTCTGCATATCTCATTTTTACTCCTGAAGGCGAAGTTATGATTGCTGCTACGCCTGCCCCTGCGAAGCCCCAAGCCCCGTCACAACATATCGTCTATTCTGGGTCTTGTTGGACTTTGACTGTGTTTCTTGTGGGTGTCTATTCTGCTACGAAGTCGGCCAGAACTTGAGATTTTATGGCTGTTCTTTTTTCGAATTCAATGAAATGTGAGAGAGTTCTGCTGCCCATTTGCCAAGTCTTCCTGAAGTTTTTGAACTTTGTAGTACTTCTTTGAGTGGATGGGTTGTGGGTACCGTGACCTTGTGTGCATTGAAACAATGCTTCAGCTTTCTTGCTGCTGTTAATATTGCGTAAATTATTTTCTCTATTTTCGAATAATACTTTTTTTGCTCCTGAGAGGGCTTCTGAGACAAAGTAAAATGGGAACTATTTCTTTGAGTGCTCAATTTCTTTTTCTTCTACTAAGACTGCGCTTCCTGCACTTTTTGTTGCGGAGACAAAAAGTAGTAGATCAGCTCCTGATGTTGGATTTGTCAAAGTGGTGGGATTGGATAGGTAATTTTTTATTTCCTCAAATGCACTTTGTTGCGAGGATCCCCATTCAAAGTTCTTTGCCCCTTTCAGTGTTCGGAAAATTGGTAGGCTTCGCTCTGCTGACTTTGATATGAATCTGTTTAATGCAGCTAATCTTCCTGTTAACTTTTGGATATCTTTGATATTTTCTGGAACCATATTTAGGATTGCCTGGACTTTGTCCGGGTTTGGGATCTATCCCTTTTGCTGATACTATGCATCCTAGGATTTTCCCTTTTTGCACTCCGAAAGTACATTTCTCTGGATTCAATTTCAAGTTTGCTTTTCTCATATTTGAGAATGTTTGCTGCAAATCTTTGATGTGATCTGCTCTTTTCTTACTTTTTACGACGATGTCATTGACATAGGTGAGGAGATTATCTCCGACTTGATCTTTGAAGATGTGCGAAGTTATTCTGATAAAGGTGGTTCCGGCATTACGGAGCCCCTCTGGCATTCTCTCGAAGCAATAAGTTCCAAAAGGGGTGATAAAGCTTGTATATTCTTCATCTTCTTTTTTCATCCATATTTGATGATAACCAGAGAAACAATCCAAGAAACTCATCATTTCACTGCCTGCAGCTTTGTCTATGAGAGTGTCTATTCTTGGGAGAGGAAAATTATCTTTGGGACATACTTTGTTGAGGTCTGTAAAGTCTATGCACATTCTCCATTTTCCGTTTTTCTTTTTAACCATGACTATGTTAGCTAGCCAAGTTGTCAATTGTACTTCCCTTATGACTTTTGCATCGAGCAATCTTTGGACTTCGGCTTTTGCAGCTATTGTCCTTTCTTCTACTATTTTCCTTGATCTTTGTTTTTTTGGCTTGAAAGTTGGGTCTATATTTAACTTGTGTTCAATGATGTCTCTGCTGACTCCTCTTAAATCTTTTGAAGACCAAGCGAAGTTATCTTTGTTGCTACGAAGAAGTTGGATTAACTCTTGTTCTTCTTCTGGACTTAGATGTGTCCCGATGATTACTTGCTTTTTTGTTACCAGCAGGTCTAGAGGTACTTTTTTGGTGTCTTCGCAGGGTCTTGCCTTTGGTTGTGGCTTCGCGTTTTCTGTCTCTTCGTTTTCTTCTTCCGAAATAGTGTAGATGTTCTTTTGCCCTAGAACAGAATCTTTTTCTATATTTCATGCCTCTGTTTGATCTCCATAAACGGTTATTATTCCATTAATGGCTGGCACTTTCATGCAGAGGTAGGAATAGCTTATTACTGTTTCGAAAGCGTTTAACATTCCTCTTCTAAAGATTGCATTATACGAATAATGTATTTCGACAACATCGAAAGCTATTTGCTCTGTTCTTACATTGTTTACTGTTTTGAATGATACTGGTAAGATGATTCTGCCGATTGAGTGTATTTTCTTTCCTCCGAAGCCGTATAGAGGATTCTCGGCTCTTTGTAGGATTCTGCGGTCTATTTTCATTGCATCAAGTGTTGATGTGAATATGATATCCGCGGAGCTTCCTCCGTCAATCAAAACCTTGGACACGGTCCAACTGTCAATGTTGGCTTCGATTACCATTGCAATCATATGAGGGAAGTCTTTTAGCTTGAGGTCATCTTCAGAGAAGGTTATGGGCAAATGTGACCATCTTGTCTTTCTGAATGGTCTT
This sequence comes from Eremochloa ophiuroides, assembly GCA_038502445.1. Lineage (NCBI taxonomy): Eukaryota > Viridiplantae > Streptophyta > Magnoliopsida > Poales > Poaceae > Eremochloa > Eremochloa ophiuroides. The sequence goes on from JAHLJS010000008.1 coordinate 28,451,504, forward strand.
TCCATTGATATTGAGTTTATTCTTCTAAAGTAATTCTGTTTTTTGAGTTCTGTTTTCATGCTCCAGGCTGTTTTCTCCTGTTATTGTTAGGATTCTTCTTCTGCTAGGTATCACTGAATTGTTAGTTATAGAGGGTGATGGGGACTGTACTTCCTGTCTGTTTTGATTGTTTATTTGATTGTTGTTTACTATTGAAGCTTCTGGTTGAATTGCGCCTTGGTGTTGGTAGGCTTTCCATTGACTTTGTGGAGGATGAAACATTACAATTGGCTCAATGTTGAATGTGCTGGGCGGAGCCGGAATCATTGCTTGCCCAAAATGGATTGGGTAATAATTTTGATGACGAGGAGCTGAGTTTATATGGTTGACATGTTTTGACTTGGCTTCGTCTTGTAACTCCTTGATATTCTTTTTCACTTTGGGGCACATTTTTGAGGTGTGTCCAGCCCCTTTGCCATGGATGACACAAAACATGTCCTCGGGTCTGAGAAGTCTTCTCCCATTGACTTTGCAACTAACGGCGTGGCACATGTGCTGGCAATGGGCGCACGGTCGCGTGTGCTAAGAGGTGAACGTTTCTGGTCATCATTTGCCCGGTTAGTGGGTGTGTTGATAGACGAGGACGTCGAGCCCTTTGAAGGTGTGTATGTGACATCCGGACTATTTTGGAATTTGGCCCGTTGTGGTTCTGTGCAATTTAATAAGATGTTGTGGGGGTTTAGTCCCACCTTAGTTGGGTTAACCCTTTTACGTGAAGGATGAAAGCGTAAGTGGGATTGTATGGCTAGCCTGACTGATTGTTGTGAGAAAAAAAACATTATTGAATGGTTGGCTGATAATGACCGGTAAGTTCAAGCAAACAGAGCCATAGTGGATCTGAGCCGTTTGGACTCTAGGGTGTTACGGATATACGCCCCAGCCAATAAATGAGGTTTCTCCTTTACTCAGTAAGTCGTTTATCAACTAATGTGCTATGTATGGTGCTTTGAACATTCATTCAAGGAAAATGAATGTAAATCTTGATATTAACTCTGAAGAATTGACTAGCTCAACAGAAGGCATGAACAGAACAACAGTTTGTGCAGGAGTTAGTATGCTCACCCAATGGCGGGACGCTGCAGAGGTGAGCCTTCCACTCCTCCATATCATTATATTTGGCTCTTGCGAGTGTGGTAGCACCACAATCCTTAAAGTAAAAGTTGATATTTGTACCATCACAAGAAATAAATAAACAAGTCAATAATCGTTCAGGTCCAGCAAGCTTGAACTATTATGCTTAAGTTATAGGCAAAAATGTATGGATCATATTTATAACAGTACTTTATGTATAAAAGAAGCTAAGGCTTTTTATGTTTACTTAAGCCACATCACGAAAGAAGCTAAGGCTTTTTATGTTTGCTTAGCGACATAATGAAAACATCTATAAAGTATATACACCGTTCGCTCGAACTTATCAGGCAGCATCAGTCAGCCATTCAGCAATATTTTTCTCTCATAACAATCAATCAGCCAGTCAGCCGTACAATTCAGCCAGCCGAACACTGGGACTATGTTAATTTTACTAACTTTGCCTTTTTAGATTAAATGTTACTCTTTAACGTCAGTATTTGACTTTATAGTATTATTATCTTATAATGCAATTAGAGTGTTTTAGCATTAAAAAAATACTATCCTACTGCAACTCACGCACATGCATGGATTACATACAGTAAGCCAAGTGTCGCTAACCAGGCAGCTCGGCCTCGACCCAGGGAAGCTTCACCTGATCACCTCTCAAACAAACCACTCTCCACTCCGGCTCCCCCTCCCACTCTCTCCCCTTCCACTCCCGGACTCCCACTCTCCCCCTACCGGCTACCCCCACACACAAACAGCCACTCCGCCCCTCCCCCACCCTCCGGTTCATGTCCTGCTGCTCCCCATGTCTCCCCCACTCGAGCTCGACTACATAGGCCTCTCGCCGCCGGCGGCCGCGGCCGCCGCTGCCGATGCCGACGACGACCTGAAGGGTACGGAGCTCCGCCTCGGTCTGCCAGGATCTGGGTCGCCGGACCGCCGTGTCGCGGCTGCCACCCTGGACCTGCTCCCGGCAAAGGGCGCCAAGCGCGGGTTTTCTGACGAGGCGCCCCCGCCATCGCCCGATGCGGCTGCCGGGAAGGGGAAGAAGGTGGCGGAAGACGAGGACGACGACAAGAAAGTTGCAGCGACGCCGCAGCCGGCAGCAAAGTAGGTGGAGTGTGGAAGTGGATCTTGGGGTTTCGCTGCCTCAAACGAAAAAGGGAAAACTTGGCCGCGCGTTCATCTGGCGTTTCTTCATGTTCTCGGGACTGCGGCCACTAGTGGTTTGCAAATTGTGATTGTTGCCCCTTTGTTTGGGAGCAAGTTTTCTGCTGTTTGGGAAATCTTTTGCTGGGTTTTTGGAGTTCATGACATTTGCAGCTTCTATAACAGAAAATGATCTTTTGAAATTCTGTGCTTTTCAAGGGAAACAAAAGGGTAGGAGGAATTGAAAAGGGGCTGAATTGTATGTAGGGGATCTCTCTTGGCTTGGTATTTTCGATTTGTTTTAACTGTTCTTTGGGTGGGAATTTCCGTTTGTCTTGGGACCTAGAGGAGGGTAACTAAAGTTGCAACTTTGTGATGTTCTTTTAAATTCCCACTTTTCCTCCAAATTCTCTACTTTCCAAAATGCGCTCTTTCAATTTATCCTCAGCTTTCTTGGGGATTTTTTTTTCTTCACTTTTCTTGCTTGCTCAATCTCTTCTCATCTTTTCTCTCCTCTCCCTGCTTTGTTTTTGTTGTATTTTGTACATAACATTTTGATTTCCCATTACCTTGCTCAAATTCTGCAACTTTCTTATCAAAATTCGCCAAAATTCGTTTCTTTATTTTGTTACCGGTAGAGCATCTCCTGATCTACCTCTCCGTTCCGTGGTTGTAAAGATTATTGAGCTCAGGTGTGTTGTGCAGAGCTCAAGTGGTGGGATGGCCACCAATCCGGAGCTACCGCAAGAACACGATGGCTACCACCCAGCTGAAGGGCAGCAAGGAGGATGCTGAGGCCAAGCAGGGCCAGGGGTTCCTGTACGTCAAGGTCAGCATGGATGGCGCACCATACCTCAGGAAGATTGACCTCAAGATTTACAAGAACTACAAAGACCTCTCGACTGCACTTGAGAAGATGTTCAGTGGCTTCAGTACTGGTGAGATGCCACGGGTTACTCTCCCTCTTTCGGATGGCACGTCAGTATGTAATTATGTTTCATTTCGATGTGGATGGTGTTAGAAGTACATCAAGAATCCTTTACATAGCATCATACTTGATTTCTAGGTTAAGCAATAGCTTCCACTTACCGTTATTTTTGAGTAATTGTAAAATTACAAACAATCTGGCACGCCCTTTTTTTTTTTGTTCTTTGGTGAACTTTGTATTCCTTGCTAAACAAATACCCTGCTGATTTTTCAGTTATTGCATCCGTTTGAAGTCTTTCTTAGAAAGATATTATTTCCTGTAAGGCAAAATAAATTTTGGCTCCATGTGTATGATTATTCTAGGATATCTTGGAGTCCTGAGTATTATTTCAGAAACCTACTAATTACTATGAGGGCAACTTCCCCTATATATTTCTGAAATTTGGAGATCTATGGCCCTGTAATTATATATGTAATAGAATCATGGAAATGAAAATAAGGTCCAAGTATCTTCAGTAGTAATTTTAGTACAAGAAGAGGTTCTCTTCTCGTTTTCCTTTTATTGATCTTACAGGTTAGTATGGGTGTAATGCCATATCAGGCAAGGACGGCTTATCTGAGTACCGCAAGGATGGTGAATATGTTCTTACTTATGAGGATAAGGATGGAGATTGGATGCTTGTCGGTGATGTACCATGGGAGTAAGTACACTGATCTTACTTAAAATAATGGAAATGGAACTAAATTAATTAGCAATTTGATTTTTTGGCTCATTAAATCGACTAAATACATACTTAGCCGTCACATTTCTTTCATTCCAATTGTAGGATGTTCGCTGACTCTTGCCGGAGGCTCAGGATCATGAAAGGATCAGATGCAATTGGACTTGGTAAGTTTGTACTCCTATATGCCGTCAAAAAAAAGTTTGTGCTCCTATTCTGTTTAGTGTATTCTCGTGCTAACTATATTTTCTTAGTTGGTTGGTGAATATGGTAGGATGGTACATGATATGATGATCCGAGTTGTTGTGTTGTTAGTTGTATATGATACAATTTTTATTAGGAGTTCCTCACAAAGGGGACATAATTCATGTTTCATGCATCTGTGGTCATAGTTCTCTTCGGTAAGTCCATTTGCCATCTTGTACATAGCACTCTGATGTAGGTTCAAAATCAGAACCGTGGGATGAGCTAGACATTATCAGTTGCATTTTGCATTTCCAAAAAAAAAACATCAGTCGCATTTAGAAAGAACATTTAATTAAAGTTTTCTTTCACCTTCTTGTAAATAACTACTGCAAAATAATTTAAATATAAAAAAATAGATTCTGAAAGAAAAATTAAAGATATGCTCCCTTCATGATGAGAGATGCTTAGCTTCCTGATAAGTACTGTTATCAACACTAGAACCAAGTACGTCGTTGACAGTTTGGAGTGCACATAATAATAGGGGAAAATCATGTATCAATTATATATTATAGGCTTCGAATTAATAGTTAAACATCGAAATTGGAAGATATGAATTGTAGTTGTCACTTGCTAACAAGGTATATTCCAGAGTTAACCTAATAGGTTATTTGGCTCAATTTTTTACTTTGGCTTCCCTGAATAGTTTGTGTCTTGTTTTTTCCTTTTGCAGCTCCAAGGGCAGCTGATAAGTCCAAGAACCGCAACTAGAATGGTTGCTTCCTACAGTCCAGAGCAAGAGGAATTCATTTGCAGATCCATTGACTGTAGGAATCTTTATGAAAACCGAAAAAGTCTAACAGTTTTAAGAAGAATTCTGCTTTATGGTCTGTACTACATGGTTTGCTGTTACGCAAGTAAAGAACTCCACGTCTGTCATGTTAGTTTTGCAGCAGCAGCTGTGGACGAAAAGCTATTTGATTGTTCTTAAGCCTTCGTTTGAGTGTTATTCGTGTTCGTGTAAATGGTTTTCTGCTGCTACTATGATTGAGCACTCCTACCGTGTGCAAAACAGTATCCATGAACCGTTTGTTATCCCCCTATAAATGTTCAACGAAGCTTGCAAATGTATGGTCCATCTGTGTTCATGTTCTGGTTCATTCATCTTGATTGTGTTGAAATCTGATGAAGCAAGCAACTTGTTTTGAAACAGTGATCCTCTGCAATAGTTTCTTTGTGGAAACTTTGATTCCTTTTTTACCAGCTTTGATGCCTAATTGCTGGTGGGGCACGCAGTGTATTCAATTATTTATCTGCTGAAGGTCATGATGTTTGTCTATGATCTAACTCCAAAGTGTCATTTTAAAAAGGCTTCCATCTGAACCATCATTCAGGTTGCATATAATATTATGATTTCAAGAGATGGCAATGCCTTATGATCCCTTGGAATCAGGCTTTATTTGGCTGCCCCATTAGAAATTATGCTCCACTCTTCTCCTTTTGTGGTGCCTTTTTCTCCTTACTGGTGTCTGTTAGTTGGTGTGCATGTGGAGCACTGCCTATTTGTTCCAAGGAACACACTTAAAATTCTGATTCTGTTCATGTTTCAGCTGAAAAGGCATCTTTCACTAACCCAAATGAGCCTTCATCCGCACTAGTTTATCTCTTATAGCTTGCAGGTTGTCGTCGCATCCTGATTTACGGATTTATTCGACAACAGCGCTGCGGCGCGCATCGGCTGAGAGCGACAGATAGGGTTTATAATTCTCGCAGATTGGCAGCGTATGTAACAATCCTGGATCGAATGGTATGGTTGTCCCCAACACTTATATCCTGTTGTTTTCTAACCCTGGACTTGTCCATGTAGTTTATATACAGCAGCATCATGTACCTTGTAGGCTCTGGAGTCCTTTGTTGTTCCCTTCCTAGTGGTCCTGCGATGCCACCATGTCGATGGTTATTGTAAACCTTTGCTCGATCCCTTTCTTAACTGATAAAGCCGCGCATTAGGGGCGTAGTTTAATGCCTCTGCGGTTCTTTTATGCTCCTGTATGCGGCGGTTTGCGCATTCCACATGTTTCCTTGTCTCCTGATTACTGCTCTGCAACTGCAAGTCTGCAATGGTGAAAGCTTTTTAGACGACTTCACTGCTTTCACTTTCACCTTTCTGGAGACACGGCCGTGCTTATTATATTGCCTAATTGCCGTGATTACTACTAACCTTTTTATCTTATCTAAGGAGCCATGATGGTTGATATGAACCTAGGTAAATGCCTGTCTTGCTGGTCGACTTTCTGCTGCGTGCTACTGCTCTACTTTTCTGCTCCCTCCGTCGCACGAAGACTATCGTTTTAGACTTTTGAGAAACTATATTTGACCGTCCGTCTTATTCAAAAATTTTATTAAAAATGCAAAATCAATTAATAAGTATTAAAGTATCTCTAATGATAAAACAGATCATAATAAAATAAATAATATTTATATAAAACTTTCAAATAAGACGAAATGGTCAAACGTGATGTCCGGAAAGTCTAAAACGACGGTCTTTCTGGGATGGAGGGAGTAGAGCAGTAGCACTAGCACTGTTGGCAACAATTCTGTATCTGACAGGAAACAGTATTTTCTAGAGTAGTAGTACTGTAGTCACAATTGCACAAAGTGCCATATTAGTGTTGACCTGGTGTGGGGGATGGCAAGCATCGATCTGTCTCTTACTAGTGGTGAAGTACCTATTGGCCACCAACCATGGAGAAGCACTGATTTTGTTTTCGTTCCCACGTGAAATTTGTGCGGTTTATTTTTCAAAATTTGAAATTGATGTGAATTCAGAACTGTTTGGTGTGGATTTAGACCTTCCAAGATCTTGTCTCCCTTTGATATAGTAGCCTGCAAAATACGTTTTACAGCTTGTTCTTTTTAGCAATCAGCCGCTTATTTTCAGCCATGTAACAGTATTTTTCTCTCACAACAACACCAACTCAAATCAGCGCTTATTTTCAGCCCAAACGAACATGCTATTAGCTAGCAGCAAATAGAAATAAATAACTATAAGCTCACCATTGCAGCGTAGGTTATCTAGTGCCTATCTTACACCAAACACGTCTCAAATTTCTCCAACAAACTAGAAAGAAAGCACCAAGATGGTCCAAATCCATATATATTTTCTAAAAAAATAAAACAAATCTGCAAGCAGCTGGGCCCCGCTTGCTTGGGAATTGGATTGAGACCCACAGCCATGCTCAAACAGCATGCACAGTGTTCAGACTCGACAGAATTTTGTTGTTCGAACCAAAAAAAAACCTCATAATTTTTTGTCTTTTCCCGTCAAAAAGAAATAATGACGGAGAAAAGGGGTGGAGGTAGAAATGAAATTATGAGCGTGGGCCCTACGGTGGGCTTAGGACATAATGATGGAGCATGGATGCAACGCACCCCCGCACCCGCCATCGATTGGGCCTACCACCACCACCCGGTCCCCACGCGAGTCTGAGGTGAGTGAGACACGCGCGCCTGCTGCACTGGGTCACTGGCCGCGGGCCATAGCAAGAGCGCGAGGCCCGTGTGTCAGTGTCTGCACAGGCGCCACACCCACCTGTGACCTGCCGTCAAGAAGCGAGCGAAGCGGGGGGGTCACCGTGCGTGCGAGCGGGATGTGGGGCCCGCGGTGAAGTGGAGTGTGGCTGCTGGTGTGGAGACACCCCCCACCCCCGTCCCTAACTCAACGGGGCCCACCCGTCGAGAAATAATGCGCCGCGCCGGCCCGGCGCCACCCGCCTCCTCCCACACCCACCCTTCTACGGTCTCGATGACTCGTGGGACCGGCCTTCTTGGGGCCCACCTGTCGGATGCTGGGCGCTGGGTCTTTGGGGCGGAAAGCAGCGGCCGGCATGCCTGGCTGTGCGGATGGCGACGCGGTCGGGAGGGGAGCAGTGGCCGCGGCAGTGCGGGTGATGGCAACCGGGGAACGCTCTCGGCTCGGCTCTCACCTGGAAATGGAGCACTCACTGTCACTGGGCCCCGGACGCTGCTGTCCCAGTCCCACCCAGAGGGTCTGGGACTCTGGGCAGACTGCACTGCACGCCTCTGGCTATGAATGGGGTTTTTTTTTTAATTTTTTTTTTTATGAGGTCGCTCTCTCCCATGGGAACGTGTGGGATCAATTAATGCCATTATAACGTTGTCTACTAGTTGTACAAGAATTTGGACGGTTTTTCGTTAGGACAGATAGGTTGAACCTCATTGATACTGTCATAAATTTTTGACAATTTGATGAAAAAATGTTAAACTTTCTTCCTAGTTTTAAGACTAACACTAGTAGTCTTCAATATCTAGCATTATCTTATGTTATGCGATCGTTGGGCGGCAAAATGACTCTTGACGTATTGGAGTATTAGGGCATTCTTTTCCAAATAGTTTTAAAATAAATTGACGGATAGTCATGGTTTCCATCTGGCAAAGTATAGTTTGAGAATTGGAGGTGGAGCCATATATGATTATCGAGTAACTGAGTAAGGTCTTCATTTTCCATGGTGAATTCATGTTCTATTGAATTTATTGCATGAATAAGAAGTAATAGCAACTCCTTGTCAGTTGTCACTGCGAAGTTCCAACCACCTTGTTTTCCTAAAATAATACTCCATCTATCCTTCCATAAGTCAATTCCTTGAATCTGTGACTAACTTTATAGGAAAAAAGTTACTACTTCAACATAAAACGAGCACATTATAAAAATAAATTATATGGTATATTTGATTATACTAAATCTTGACGAATTTTTCTAAAAATTTTATCAAAGTTCAAAAATGTTTTACTTACTTTAGGAATCTATTTATTCAGGATTGGAGGGAGTATTGTACTATTAAACAGTTTAAAATAAACAAAGTTGTACAAAGCATCAAACAAAATCACATTTATTTTCTTGAACGGGCACACAATCCCCAAATTACAACTTTGATAAAATTTGACACGTTCCCAAGCAAGAAACTGTATAGCATTTTCATATATTACAAATAAAAAGTTAGAGATTTCGTAGTAAATTGAAACCGTACAAACTGAATGCTATAGCTTTGTTGTAATTTACACTACACAAGAGAAATTCACTGAACTCGGACCTTATATAAATTTGAATTATGGATTCGATCAAACACCAGTTGGATTCTCTTCCGAAATGAACACAAGGACATGTTGATGCCTAATAAAATAAATATGTGGGGCGAAAACATACAATGGACATGTTAATGCACAAATGACCTTTTTTAGGCGACCAAGAACTGCTCGATTTGTTAGGTTCTTGTGGTCACTCAGGTCCAAATCCCTCGAGCTGTTGTTCTTATTTTTCAGGATTAATACTGATTTTCTTTAAACAGTAGACACGCTTACACTAAGGGTGCTGTTTGGTAGGTATCCTAAATTCCCATAAAAACGTTTCCAATCCAAATTCTCTTAAGAAATGTTTCGAATGATGAATTAAAATCACTTTATGAAACTTTTTGGCAAGTATACTAGATTTAGATTCATGACAATATATATACTTTTTCTAAAAAATCATAGAAATAAAAATATGTTTGAAAAATTCTAAACTTTTGTTATGGACAAATAACTTAGCCACAGTCCATTTTTAACTTGCTGCATTAGAAAAAAAAAATTACTGGGAAAAAGTATTAAACAAAACTAGGAAGCTACAGAGGAGAACGCCTTTTGCCCGTTTTGAGTTTGCATGTTGAAACGCCGAAATGATTCAGCCCCGAATCACCGGTGGGAAAAAAAATACTGTTTGGAGCCGATTCTGCCGTTCCACTCGAGAAATCGGAATGATTCGATGAGCCAAACGGGGCCTTACTTATTAATCTTTTAAGGCGAAATAGTCAAATTCGTCTTAAACTATCACACAAAGCTTAGTTTAGTCTCTGTACTATGAAAACGGCTGTTTTAGTGTTCAAACTTTCACAGCCGGCTCAATTTCATTCCTAAACTATGAAAACGACCGTTCTCGTCCTCAAACTTTCGCAGCCGGCTCAATTTCGTCCTTAAACTATGAAAACGATTGTTCTTGTCCTCAAACTTTCACAGCCGGCTCAATTTCGTCTCTGGTCCGATGTGGAGCGCCACGCTGGCTCGTCTCGTCATCGCCTAGTCAGCTAGAATCAGTTTTTGAAAGTCTGCAACTAATTTATTCTTATTCCAACTGGTTGCAACTAGTTGTAACTTTTCAATACAACATTGATGAAGATGATTTTTAATTGTAGATCTCAATAAAATCTACAAATTTTTAGTTTTAATTTTTTTTATTTAAGGATGTTAAGATGCTCAAAAAGTTAATATAAAATTTTAGCACCATAATAATTACCTGCTGCTTCTTGTAATTAATATAAAAGTTAATATAAAATTTTAGCACCATAATATGAACTTTTTGATTGTCTTAATGTCCTCAAATAAAAAACATTTAAACTAGAAAGTTACAGATCTTATCGAGATCTATAATTTTTATGAAAAAATTATCTTCATCCCATTTTGTATTGAAGAGTTACAACTAGTTGCGACAAGTTGGAATAAGAATAAATCAGTTACAGGCTTTCGAAAACTGATTCCAACTGACTGGGTAATGACGAGACAAGCCAGCGTGACGCTCCACATCGAACAAGAGACGAAATTGAGCCGGCTCCGAAAGTTTTGAGGACGAGAACGGTCGTTTTCATAGTTTAAGGACAAAATTGACCCGGCTACGAAAGTTTGAGGACGAGAACGGTCGTTTTCATAGTTTAGGGACAAAATTGAACCGGCTGTGAAAGTTTAAAAAATAAAACGACCGTTTTTATAGTTCAGGGACTAAACTGTTCAAGAACGAATTTGACTATTCCACCATCTTTTAAGGTCTACCAGCTCAGTTTATGCGCTCCGGTCAGCACGTATCTGTCTGACTGTCTGAGGGTGAGGATGAAATACTGGATGCCAATCCCACCGGCCACCAGTGGTGAACTCGGCCCAACGCAGTCCAGTTCTCAGTGCACTGCAGCTCCGCTTGGTCCACGAAGATCAAATGAGGATTCGGCAGGGCCGCGGACTCAAAACCATAATCTTCTTCCTATATCTTCTCTAACATTTATAGGGACGCCTTGAAAGACAACGATTTTCTTTTCCATGAATCATTTCCATTGAACTTCTGCACTAAGAAAATGCATAAACATGACACAGCGCCATGTGGTCCAGTATTCACTGGAAAGTTGTACATATGATTTTACTGACAAAAACGGTTGCGCATCTATATAGATCTGCAAGGCAAATCTAATGCTCTATCAACAATCAATTGTGATGCCGTAGATTGGACAACCTATCTACAAACCTCTGTTTGAGGCGGTGGCTATTACAAAGATTTTGCGGGCCATGCTTGGAAGTCACGGGGGCGCAAACCTATGGAGCTTGATGTACCAAGTTGAGATATATAACCAAGTTTATTCTTCCAACTCCTTCAGAAAATCTATGTTATCGACAAACACCTGCAATATTGAAAAGAATGTCAATCATATCCAGAATGAAAAATGCCACCAAAAAATACATATTCCTAATACATATACATCTTTTCATTCTGACAATGATCTATCCTCAGTATGTATTTCGGGTTATTTCAATGATCCATTTGAATAAGTAACAAAAAATAATATATTTCTAGTATGTGATAAACTGCCCTGATGCCACAGAAATCAGCAATTAAAAGATACACCGTATCAAAATAAAGTTGCATAACTTAAAATCTAACTAAGGCCCTGTCTAGATCCCTTCAAAATTCCAACTTTCCTATCATATCATGTCATATCGAATGTTTAGACGCATGCATAGAGCATTAAATATAGATAAAAAAAACTAATTACAAAGTTTGCATGTAAATCGTGAGACGAATAAGTCTACTTAGACCATGATTGGACACTTATCGCAAAAGTTAGCACACATGCTACAGTACCAAAAATCCAAACTGTCTGGCATCTAAACACAGCCTAATTCAATCAATAATGTGGAGACACAAGAATTCTATCAGAACTTACACAATTGATAAATCAATAACAAATATATGATCTTTAAACACTTCGATACTTGGTCACAATGTTACACTAACATCCATTTTAGTACATACTCCATTCCAAATTATAAGTCATTCCAAGAATCTTGGAGAATAAAACATCTCAGGTTTGACTAAAATTATAGACAAATACAATTGACGAAGAATCTAATGATATTTAGTTCATTATTGTAAAAATTATTATCTTCTTATATAAACTTGGTCAAATTTAAGATGCTTTGACTCTACAAGATTGTTGGAATGATTTATAATTTAGGATGGAGGGAGTAGTAACTTACCATTTCACCTAGAACACACTATTTCAGTGGTATGCTTTATGGGTTTGTTATTTGCCTTGTGATAGGACAAACTATTAATAATGAGGACATACCAACAGTCAAGAAACATCAACATATAAAGGTAAACACTCCGTTCCGCATTAAAGCCACAGGGAACACTAAGTTATTCAACCAGATTTTGGAGCTCAGTTAGCTTAGAGTCAACAGGAGAAGTTAACTCTGCTGGTTCCCTAGCAACTCAAACTTTTCTTCTACCTTGTACAAATCCATTGGCTACTCATTTGCCCATACCCAAACTATAACCCATATTGATTGGGTAGGATACAGGGCTACCCATTGGTTTCTGGATATGGGTGAGATCACAGCAGGTATTACCCACTTATCTTTTACCCAGCTATACGCTGTGTTAGCTACTCAGTCCGTCCTTCCCTAGGTGGGAGACAAGTGATCTTCGTCTCCATAGCTCTGTTTTGTCCCTTCTCTCTCCTCAAGGACCTGCTTTTTATCCTAACAAGCCATGTGCAGCAGCGACTGCGCCAAGCTGCCGCCAAACATCTTGTCAAGAGCGGTGATGACTGACGAGCTCTATAGCAAGCGGCGTGGCGGGGCCCGCCACCTACTAAAATATGTCGTCACTGGTCGCCTTCATTGATCTCGCCCACTGCATTGCCATGCACGACCACTCTAGTCTTTCCTGCCAATGCTTCTGGCCACGAACGCAAGCACCCAAGGGCCCTACATGGAGAACTTTTCCCTGGTATTTGGCGCCATCGTCTCCTTGGGAATCCTATATCCTATCGTGTAAAGGCAAAACAAGGGAAATAGTACATAGACGCTTCACCGTCCAGCCTGAGGACTGAATGGATACAAGGTGGTGCTTGGGGGTGGTGCTTGGGACCCACCACTGTCAGCATCATGGCAGCACAGAGCTTTCACCGTCAAGGCCATGATTCCAATGAACAGTCATCATCAATTCGAGCTACAACGACCACCACACCAGAACTTCAAGAGTGACCAGATGCCCACCCATGTCGCTCTCGCTGGTTATGCTCACTTGGCAGCCATCGCCACTATCTTCATCTTCTGTGCATAGGTCGGCAAAGCGTCTGGCGATGCCATTGCCAGTCTCCTATCCAGCAGCGGCGTGGTCGTTGTCATACAAACTCATCTGAGCTCAAGCACGACTTCAAGTCGGCTTACTAACACTCACCTAACTGTTGTCCACAAACGCGAGCACTGAAGAGCCCAGGCTCAAGTGCGACGGTGACCAGCAGCACATCCTCAGCTGCTAGCTCATGACTTGTGTGGGATTGACTGCTGCGATGAACACGCTCTTGTCCATTGGATTTTCTATAGTTGTTGGGCGTTATCCAATCCATCTAGAGATTGATAAATGGGGGATGGGCAATTAGCAGGTGTGGGTATGGGTAACCCATGGGGCTCTGCAACAGCATCATTATGATCAACCTATTAGGGCCCATGACATGGAGGAGCCCAAGGCCATGCTAGGAGGCAAACTATACATGGGTGTTTACTGCTAACGAGATGCCATGATAATTACATGATATGCATGTCATCAAATAAAATGAAGAATATTTAATCTATCAGTTTTGTTTATCCTGTTTTTACCAAAAAATTGGCAAAGGCACTATAAGCAAGCATGCCACCTAGGAACAAACATCCTTTTGTAACCACTTACAATAATAATTTCCTGTTTTTTTAAAAGAAAATCCTCAGCCCCTCCACAAAGGAAGAGAGAAGAGTAGAAATGTAGTTTTCACACTAAAACAAGAGGAAAAGGCACATACTGTTTTCCAGCCATCTGGATCTGTGCATGCAGTTATCTTGGTGTTAATGCCAGGTAATGGACCAGGTTCACGAGTAATTTTTCCACCATTTACTCTAATGCCTTCCGCAGTCTTGTAGACATCATCAGTACTAATAGCAATCTGGAAGAAAAATAACCAAACTCTGTATATGTAGCAAGAGGAAAAGGTCCATTTGACGAATGCTTGTATCATTGTACAGCAAGGATTCAAATGGGAACAATGAAAGAAAAAATACCTGTGCATAAGCATTTCCCTTATTATATTCCTTCACCCCATAGTTATAGGTCAACTCCAATACAGCATTTTTGTCTTCTGGACCATATCCCATCATTGCAATCGTATACTAAAGAAAAATATCAATAGTTATTATATACAGTAACATGAATAGACCAAAGGTGCATATATTGCATGAAACAATCATGATCTCATATGGATAACATTACAAGTGATAAACTAGAGGGAATATGCAAATTTTGGTTCCGTAATACAATGAATAGAGATCGAAGCTTGTAGACATAACCATCATGGTTCATCCCATGATGATTGGACATGCATGTAAACTGTTCCACTCAAACCAATATGTAGCATATAAACTTTGCCTGCGGCTAGCTCAGTTTGTGAGAGATGTGGGTCATGTTAGAGTGGACTACACTAATCAGATGAACCCAAAGCTTAGGCCATTGGGAAGAGGTAGGCAATCCACTTATACACTTCAACACCCCCACTCACATGCAGCCAGAGATGAAGGCACAAATGTGAGCCCACGTGCATCCAGAGAAGAAGGCGCAAACGTGAAAATAAAGGGGACCCAAAAGCTTTAGCCATTGGGTAAAGGTAGACAATCCACTTATACACTTCAACAGGCCATACACCCCCACCACTCATGATTGTGCTACTGTGACATCTTCAAACTCAAATTTGGGTGTCTTCTTATTTACAGTGCCACCTAATTCCTCCCAGTGAGTTTTAATATGTGGCATCATAAGTCCATTACAATTAGGCTGTACTCCTATGTGGATGCAACACAGGCAGGCTTATAATGATCTAACTTGTTTTGGTCAAACCCACAAGGGGAGCATAATGGGTGGACTGGGCTGGTTTTCAATAGCCTGGGGAGAGAAATTAGCAGGCAGATCATGTTGGGCTGATTGGTTTTCATGTGATTGGATGGTTTCTAGCAGAAGGCTTATCACAACTATGGAACCCTAGCAGTAATTCTGGTGTCCAAAACAAATAATAATGAAAAAAACCTAATAAACCAGGCAATGGCTCCATCAAGCCTCAAGCCATCATCCAAATACAAATCCCATCCATGGCATTCTGCAGCTCAGTGATGGCTTCTTAGTCAAGTGTTCTAGGCTATGCCCATGAATGCCAAAGAGACCACCACTCCATAGCCAATGAGAAGGTCTTGTTTGTGCATGAGTCTAACTGAAGGAAGAAATCACGAAAGTCTCTACAACTAAAAAGGCCCGGCTGATATCGTCAGATGCCCAATATCGATTCACCCGGCGCGCATCGCTTCACACCTGGCTTTGGCTCCCACCCCGCACGACCGCTCGATGACGCAACCGCCCCGTGAACCGACGCAACCGCCCCGTGAACCGTGACGGCCCGCGACCCCACGCCATCCCCACGCCGCGGCTTTGTCTGCTACTCCCTCCCCTCCTGTCCCCCACGCGCCTCCCAGGCTCGAAACCGTAGCTTCGGCCGCCGGCGGTGCAGCGGCTATGGCTGCTGCGGTGGCGCTACGATCATGGACGAGGCAGGGCGACACCTTTGCGGCCCTGGAGAAGGTGGGTTCCTCCACTCGCGGGCACCAGGCCGCGGGAGCAAGCGGTGGCCGCTGCACACGCGACTCGCAGAAGGAGGTGGAGCGGGCGCCGCCGCTGAGGAGCTCCTACACATCTACTGCCGAAGTACTCGCGTGGCCACAGCCCGCAGCCCCAGGGCCCCGCCCTCGCAAGGCCGTCGCCGCCCCGAGCTCCCTGGCAGGTAGCAGCAACACCCCCTCCCCCTCCCCTTTCAGTCCTCCCTCCATGCGTATTCGGGGGTCAGGTCATCGAGAGGAAACCAACAGCCTCACCAAGAGGTCAGTTGCAGTGCGGATATTTAATGACTACGATTGCTCTGAGCATGTTAACTTTGCTGTCATGTTACTGAATTTTCCATGAAACAAATTAGATATTGAAGTTTAATTGGTGGACTGCATAAATGTTTGTTTCAATAGCTAATGGGTTTTGCTTCGCTACACCTCTTGCAATAGTGATTACTTTGGCTGATACTAACTGAAATGGCTAGATTGCACATTAAAGTATTTCAGAACATGGATCTTTTTTAGCCTAAAAAATCTGTTTTGATCTACTTGATTTATCTATGCAGCGATTTGACAGAAGATGCATGCCATGCATCCTTACCTATCTCATCTCTGACAAAGTGTGGAGGACAAAATGATACCAATAATAGCAATTTACTACATATATGTAGGAGTAGGAACCAACGAAACCTATCGTAATTAACATGGAACAATTGGTTGAGTACAAGAGGGCTATATGTGCATGGCTGAATGCCTCACACATGGAGTTGTTTACTGATTTTCTCCCCAGCATATGTGTGGTGCCAACAACTTATCACATGGGGGGTTCTTCATCTTTGACCAGATCAAATATACATAGATTGAATCAAAACTGAATTATTTTTTTTTCAACAAATTGATTAGCAACTTACAGTTCCAAATTTGTAGCAACCATTAGTTAGCTGACATCAGAAATTCATGCAAATTGACAAGTTCTAAATGATCATTGAGCTTTGAGAGCTGCAAATTGATTCCAAGAATTTAGCATAAACATTAGTGGCCAATAGATCTCTTAATGTTGTTGCATTGTCTGTTTGAACAGAAATCACTGAGAGAATGATTGATTAAAAAGGATTAGCATTGAAGGAAGTTTTATTATGGTATTAAAACTTGTATGTCCTATATAAAACAAGACCAAGATTTAAATGATCTACATGCTAAAGAAAAGGCATGTTCTTCTCGAAATTTCTTTTTTTACAGTTATACATGGTTAGAGTTCTTTTAACTTGGTGAAATATTACATTATACATTGGTGGTACAGATAATTGGGGCCTGGACCACGGAGTGAGCATGATTGCAGAGATGTATTTATTAACAAACAGGTAAGGTAATGTCTAGGAAGCTACATCATCACCTTGTTTGACCTTTTGTTGGATGCTCTTTATATGTTATCAATTGTAGTGGGGAAATCAAAGAAATTGTTAATAAGACAGGTGACTTAGGTTTGATATGTGGCGATCCAGACATAGCAGTTCCCCTAGGGACTAGGGTGAGTGGTCTCTTTTCTTCTCCATCAGCAATTCAGCACATATGTGTTCTTTCTTCTTAATGATGGCTAATGAACACTGCACACTGTCACATGCTTCTAAGTGAGTGTTTACTGTTCCCAATAACCCTTCTTTTCTTTGTAACTCTGAATTAACCATGGTTTATACTTGATAGTAAATTAGACTGCATAATTGTTAATAGAAAATGATAGAGCGCTGTTTGATTTCTTGACCAATCATCTGAAATAGGCTCCTATTAACTACATAAGGTGGCTCCTTTGATGATCTTTATCAAACAAGTCTTGAGAGTTTAACCTATATGGTATCATTTTCATAAGCTTGTGTGTTTACTAACATTATTCTTCACCAGTAAGTTAGCTTTGCCACATAATTATGTTGGTCCATGGGGGCATGAGCCAATAGGCAAGATTTGTACTGGCAAATACAATTATTTCAACATGTCTTCATTGTACATTACTGAGAGGTAGTTTACCACATGATTGGATACAGCGAACACGCAATCAGATATCCTTTGATGGATGGTACTGTAATTCATCCGATAGCATTGTATGAAAGGTTTGTATTCTTTGCGGTGATACACATTGCATTTTAAGATACTTGCTCGCCACACGACTTCAGAAAAACACATGCTACTATTCTTGCTCAGATATTATGAACTTGTACAACTCTGAATTGTTTACATTTAACCAAATTTCGTAACAAAGTTATTTTAACAAAGATGCAACTGTGTTGCGCAATCATATTTGCCATTGTTCTTCTTTAACTTCATCTTGGTAAGTGTCTGTGCTGTTGTTTCTCCTTGCACGAGATGACTCTTTGGTTTGGTTGGTGCTCAGTCTTCGCTTGTTGCTGGCTTGCTACAGACGATTACTGCAGAGGAGGGAGTTCGGTCCTGGCAGAGAGGCCTTCTGGGCCGTGGTTAGAGGCATTGTGATCCTGCCATGGCGCCGACCCCACCATGAAGGATTGAGCTGTTGCTTGATCATTTGTGTCCATTTGGAGTAAGAAAAGTAGCAAGCTAGCTATTGGGGATGGCTGTCTCTAAGAGAACAGAGGCGTGATGATGTTTTTATCCGGCTGCCGTGAAGGAGGAAACTACTACTCTGTTTGTAATCTCTTTGACTCGGGAAAGGAACATATGAGCCTCAAGAAGTTGTAAACTGGAGTTCTGGAGCATGTTCTTATTTGAATTCTGGCCATCACATTAGTGCCTTAAGAAGTTGGTCTCTCTTTGTTTGAACTTTGTAAAGATTACTAGATGAAGGCACACTTGCACATTGATAACAAGCATGATAAAAGAACTTAGTATAGCATGAGTAACATTGATTCGATTCACGTTACTTGTAATAGTGATGTTGCAAACATCACTGTCGAAGTATTATTTTCGGATAATAGTACAAGGCACATTCATACTTATACTGACTTATTACTTTTTTCCTATTGCAACCCATAAGCATTTATCTAGGTATTTAATTTGGGAGTTGAATCTGTGATGCCCTGCTCTTTTAGATTTTGTTATAATTTCATAAATTTTGCCTTTTGTATTAACTATTACTTTATTGCCGGTATTTAATTTTATAGCATTGTTATCTTGTTGTGCGATTCATGTGTTTTTCGTATAAAAGTTATGGTCCCATAGCAACGCACGGGTACGCTACCTAGTGATACAAGTAATTGCAGAAGCACAGCAAGCAAGGGAACTGAGAACAGTGCTGCTGCTGCTACCAGAACACTGAGTGCATCAAAGAATTAAAACGGCCCTGCTATTGCCATAAGACAGTTAGCAGTGCCACAACTTGTCAGAGAAGCATCACAATCATATGATTTCACTGCCTTCCTAGTCGCAGTCATGAGTTCGTTGGTGCACCAAGGAAATGAAAACCAGAAAATAGCTGGGATTAGACAGTAGCCCAACCAAGCTCATGCAAACCCATTACCTATGACAACAGCTTGGTGCAGGCTGGTATTGGTGCCTTTTGTAACTGAATGACAATTTTGAATCGAATGAAACTGAGCAGGTACAGTACATTAATAGATGTTACATGCAGAGACACTAATTGTTTGACTCAACATTGTAAATAATTGATGGCCTTCTCCTTAAATAAATAGTATCACATGTTAAAATGGCATATATACTGGACATACAAGTAAATAAGTGTGACCTTAAACCACATTCAGCTAAATGGGAAAAAAAAAGGTAGAAAATTAAGTTTTTCCTACAATCCAGGCTGAAATCATTATTAAAACTTGGATCGACTTTGTCAAATATTTTACCACCCTATACCATGCTAAAGAAACATTAAAAAAATATCACAAAAAACCCGTGGCAACACCCTGATAGTGGTTACCACTTAAAGCTTCAGGTAGACCAAGCTACATCACATGTATATTATAGAACATGCAACATATATTTGAAAAGAGGGGATGCGTATACAACTAAGAGTTGCTTATACAATTATACCAAAATAATGAAGTAGAGACTAAACAGCCCCCAAGTACCAAGCTTACAAAGTATATAGCATTAGTCATTGTCAACCATTCCGTGTACAATAGTTAGACAATAGAGAATTTTACTCCAAATTTATCATAAGCATGCTTATAATACAAGCCTTAATCTAGTGCAGAAAAGAAAGGGAAAAATCTTCACAAACTATTAAATATCTAGTAGTTGAAATGGTACTGTGTTATATTAAACTTCAACTAATAGATACCCATCTGCATTTAAGATATTTCTGTTACTTTCGAAGTAGGATCCATGTACTCTATCAGCAAGCTCCACATAAAGGGCAAATAAAAGTGATGATTTTCGTTCATGGGTGGTATCGAAAGGTACCAACCTTGTACTCAGGATTGTCTCGCTTGCGAAGAAGTTCCATGCCAAATGCCTTTGTAATATTACAGAATGAATCAGTCACTTGTTTCAAAATTATAAATGAGCAAACTCAATATCAATTTTAGTTCACACAGATTAAGTTACCTTCTCATAGAAATTTATAGCACGATCAATATCTCCCACTCGAAGCATTACCTGGCACAAAGGCTCAGGAGTAGGACCTCTTTCTATAAGCTCAAACTTGTAACCATCAGGATCCTCAATAAAGGCAATTACTGATTTCCCACCTTTGACAGGACCTGGCTCCCTTGTGACTGTTCCTCCTTTTGCTTTAACAAGTTCCACGGTTTTTGCAACCTGCAATTTTCAAGCATTGAAATTTAAGGTGCCAAAATAGTATCCAAGTATCAAAGATGGTGTCAATGGATAGCAATATAAGCATATCCAATTCTTTGTAACAACTTGGGTGATACATTATGATAATTTTCAGTAAAGAACATGGGTGTTATATTAGGGTACAGAAGTTTCACCTTTATAACTCATGGAGAATATTTTACATGCATACATGTGGACTTTGTGCTGTAAGGACATATGTTACAGCAAAAAAATAAAAAAAAATTAACTCCCCATATTAAAAGGAGCTTCTTACTTTTTATGCATGCATGTAACTGGTAAGTGGCAATAACCAATTGTAACCTATTTTTACTTGTGAAATAACTGTATTTGTACCATTTATGTTTATATGAAATCCTATGATAAGGAAGCAATATCCACTTTCTGGGTGCTGAGATTCTGATTGACTATCCAAATCTATTCGTCTCGAGAAAATGGCATACAGGGGGAGGAGGCTACAGGCAAGTATGAGTTACAAAACCTAATAGTTAAGTAATAAATATAAATAATCAGATAAGTCTTCAATTATGTCTAGACTCTAGACGGCTTAGTCCCAAATGAGAAACCCTTAATCAATCAGGGGTTAACTGAAAGTAAAAACAAATTGTGTTTGGTACTAAAGCGTGAGGCAACTTGTGGGATCAATCAGCCAATCCTAGCAAAGCAAAGCAATAAATGAACTCTCCATAATTCTCAATGCAACATCACTGACCCAAGAAAACAGAAAAAACAACATTACACTGCATCAGCAGAAAACTGAACGTAAGCGAGTAAAACGGAGAATGTCCATAGAGATACTATAAGCTTACTGCTTACATCCTCAACAGCAATTCCAAAGTGGCCAAAACCAGTCCCGATGTCATAGCTCTCCACACCATAATCTGCCAGGAAAATTACACAAGGGGTTTTATATGTTAAATGATTAAATCACAACAGGCAGTGCCATTATCTGATTGACAGAGAATGTTTTAAAGGTATTTTGACCGAAGAAGCTTACTGTAAGTGAGCTCCACAACA
This sequence comes from Eremochloa ophiuroides, assembly GCA_038502445.1. Lineage (NCBI taxonomy): Eukaryota > Viridiplantae > Streptophyta > Magnoliopsida > Poales > Poaceae > Eremochloa > Eremochloa ophiuroides. The sequence goes on from JAHLJS010000008.1 coordinate 28,473,385, forward strand.
AAATGTGAATCCTCTGGACCGTACCCCAGAAAGGCATTGGTGTACCTCTCCTCGGGAATGTCCCTCTTCCTCAAGAGCTTCATGCCCAGGCACTCCGTGTAGAACCTACAGATATACGATAATAATAATCTCATCCAAACTAGAGCAAACATCAGTGACCCCAAAAGCAATCCGTCGCAAGCACCGTGTCCTACTTGATCGTCTTGTCGAGGTCCCCGACGCGGTAGACTACGTGGAGCAGGCGCCTCCTGTCCTTCTTGACCCACTCCATGGCCTCCTCCTGCCCGACCACCGTGCCGGCCGAGCCGCCAGCCTCCGCGCCGGCGCCCAACCCGCGCTTAGCAAGCCTCGCAGGCGCCCTCAACGCTCCTCCTACCACCCTTCCCCCGAAGAGACACCGGCACCGCGCGACTGAAACGACAGGAACCGCAATACGTCACACGGGGGGTGGTGCCCCACGCAAGGTCGAGAGATAGCCGGCGAGGGGCTCGGATAAGGATGCGCTGCGTACCGGAGATCGCAGGGAGACGAAGGCGGGAGGCGGCGAGGTGGAGCGATGAGGAAGAGGCGGAGGCGGCGGCGGCGGCGGCGAAGGGGAGGGGGAGGAGGAGGCGCGCCATCGTGGCGACGGGATTTGGTGAAGAGACGAGGAGCACCGCGGGAGGGGGAGAATCGAGAGGCCGCTCGCTCTATCGACTATCTTGCCGTGGATCGCGGCTTGGATCTGCCGGGGCCATCAGTGTGGCTACCAGGTGGGACCGCTCACGGACTACGGACGGATTACGGAGTTTGGAAAACTACCGTGCACTGTTGGTGTTGGCGTTGGCATTAGCGTTGGCCTTGTTTCAAGTACCGCGACATTAGGTAAAAATGAAATCAACATTCATCATGAATGGATAGTTTTATTTTCTATATAATTTCATATTGATTTTCATATGGAGTCAGTAATTAGAGTATCTTCAAGAGTCTTTATAAATTTCACTATCTAAATCATCATTTAGAGAGTCATTTGCATAAAAATCCCTTTCTATATCTCTTAGAACTCTCCAACGGTTCTTCTATACCTCATGCGCAGTCTGGAGAGTTCATTCTCGTTTTCTATATTTCGCTAGCGAAAAATCTGAAAATAGAATATGGCTATATTTAGATAACCATTTAGACAACCTGTTAGAAGATAGTTTTTCACCTAAATCTCTATTCCTAATATTTAGAAAAGATTTAGATAGTCTCTTAGAGCTGCTCTTACACAAAGAGAATTAGATGAGTTCTCTCTTCTTTTAAAGATATTGTCATATCATGAAAACACCTATGCGACGGTCTATTAAATAAAAAAAACATAAGTCCCATTTAGATCCTTGAAATTGAATTCACTTAAGAATTATAATTTACACATACTACTTAACCTAATATGATTATATATAGACTATATTTGTATATTATAGTTGGCTATTGAGAGAGATACTTATGTGTTATATTTTACCGTGTGATAACGAGATGAAAAGTATGCTATAAAATTACAAAGTAGAAATATAGCAGGGTGATCTATGAATCAAATTTAATCCCCTAACCTATGAATTTGAAATAGGCTAATATATGAACTTTAAAAAGCGGTGGAATGTCACTGTTATGAGTGTTGTTAGGGATACGCGCTAGCGAGGGAGAGAGATTTGCGAGAGTGGCGGCTGGTTGGTGCTACAGTACCCAGCGGGTACTATAGCAACGGCGGCTAGGGCTGTAAGGGAGACGAGAGAGCCGGCCGCGGGGCATTCACCCATTGTCGGGCAGGAGGGAAGAGTTTTTCTCTTTAATTCTTGCTTGATCAGATTGATACATCTCCCCTCCTATAGAGAGGTTACTTAAAGTAAGGCTTGACCTCTAAGTAAGCGACCCTTATCTCTAATTAACCCTAACTGGCTATCTCGCCAATTCAGGCCTAATAGGCCCCTAAGTACTCTAACACTACACCCCACCTAGATGAAGTATGTAGGCCCTAAGTGGTTTCGGTGATTAATGACAATAAAGAGATTATTATGACTAACATGTGTTTTGCAGGATAACCTAGAGGTTAGGTCATAATAACATGTAGGTTCAAGCCCCTAGCGATGGAATTCGATTCGGTTTTCAAAGGACGGAAGAGGAAAAGGAGATAGACGTTCTAAGTGTCAGTTCGATGTTGGGAGGCACTTAGAGTAGTTAAGGTCTTGTTTTCTACTTTGGGCGTTCTATTAAGGGGGGTTTGAATGGGTAGCTTGAGCTAGACTTGGCTAGGAGATGGTAGTGCGGTGCACACTTGTCAAACCTAGGTTTAGAGAGTGCAGAGAGTGTTTGGGGATCATATGGAACAAACTTCGTTTTGGAAAGTTTTCAATTCGGTGAAGTTTGAGCCATTTTTGATGCACCGGACAACCACCGGACGCTGGCCCAGAGCGTCCAGTGTTCACACAGAGAGTAGCGGACACAGTTCTGGAACCACCGGACGTGTAGTAGTTACTGTGCAGGTGTCCGGTGCTTAACCCTGGGCTAGGGTATAGCACCAGACAACCACCGGACGCTGCATTGGACAAAGTCAAGAGCGTCCGGTGTCCACACAGAGAGGTTCCAGAAAGGGTTTTTGGCCATCGGACTGCGTCCGGTGATGCCCCACCAGACACTGCCAGCGTCCGGTGTGTTCAAAAACCCTGAAGATGCAGTAGCCGTTGGAGGGGCACCGGACAACCACTGGACTGCGTCCGGTGTGAACTTAAGTGCGTCCGGTGCACATGAAAACAGAAGGTTTTGTGCCTAACGGCCATGGGCTTGTGTGGGGGGTATTTATACTCCTTGTGCTCGTCCATGAGAGGTCTCTTGCCACTTCTAACAGCTGAGAACACCTTGAGACCTTGAGAGCTAGCAAGAGCACTAGGGAGGTTGAGTGAATTGTGAATTCTTGTGAGCTTCTTCCCTAGAGTGTGATCAAGAGTGACTTGTGTGCATTTATCCATCTCTTTGGCCTTGTTTGGGTCCAGTGAGAGTTCGAGCTTGTTAATCTTGGTGATCGGTATCACCTAGACGGCTTGGTGGCGATCGGAAGCTTGGTGACCGCTTGGAGAGCTTGTGGGCGGCCCAAGCCAAGTTTGTGAGCTGTTGTGGGCGATCCACCGCGTCGGAGAGGCAAAGGATCAGCCCGTAGAGAGCACTTGGTCTTTGCGAAGATCAAGGGGGAGTTACACCCTTGCGCGGGTGTTCCAACGAGGACTAGTGGGCAATGTCGACTCTCCGATACCTCAGGAAAAACTCAGCTTGCACTTTATCTCTTATTTAGTTTCCCGCATTTACTTTGTGCTATTTCCTTACCTAGAGTAGAATTGCATGTTTAGGACTTGGCTCTAGGTTGCTCAACTTGTTTTAGGCTTAGAAATACACTAAAGCACTTATGGAGTGATATTGGGCAAATGGCGATAGGTTGAATTGTTTTGCGAAAAAATTACTAGTTGCCCAATTCACCCCCCTCTTGGGCATCCTCGATCCTTTCACTAGACATGCAGCTCGTCCTCGAGCTGCAACCTAACGATGACTCGATGCAACACAAATATAATACCTAAAAACAAGTCTTTTACATATCAGCTTATTTTATTGTTCTCAACATGAATTGGACTCTGCATCGAAAGTGCTCCGCGTACCAGACCTGCATGTGTGCAACCACCTGGATCCCATAGAGACCATCTAAACAAAATGGGTTCATGTGTATGGCCACTTGGAATTAGTCGTAGCAACGACCAGCGGAGGCGCCCTTGTAGGTGGCCTGTGGCAGAATGCGGCAACGCTAGATAGTGTGCTCCTGTCCATGACTCCATGCCAACTCCCCGCCGGACGGCTGCTGGTCTGCATCGCACATAAGAGAGTGGAGGGCTTTCGATGAAGAGCAACAAGGATGGGAGTGCCTCTCAGACCTCGCTGCCGTAGAGTTTGAGTTCGCCGGTCGTGGGGAAAACAACATGCCCGCCGCTCGTGGGGGAAAACACATGCCGAATATCCCCAACACACCAGACGAGATATGATATCATCCACGTGGCGGAGCGCAACTTGGAGGAGTTACGAAAGTGTGCAGGTTTGAATCAGCTGCAAATCGCGCATCACCCATCGACGCGCTATGAGGCCACACACAGCGGCCTGCAACCGCAGCGCCACCTATGCCTGGCACCCAAACATGTTCTGATGTAGCGTCATCGTGGTGTCTACCTACGCGCGGCGATGCAGGCTTGGAGGAAATGTGAAGGGGTGCGTGACTGAATCAGCTGCAGATCGTACAACTGTCGCACTCGCTGACACGTTAGGAGGCCGTGCGTGACAGTCTACAGCCGCACCGTCGTCGATACCTGATGCAGTGCCATAGTACCCGTGGCGCTACAATACCCGCGGGTACTGTTTACCACCGGCGGATGGGGCTCCGCGGTGGAGAGAGGGTCGTCTGGGGATGGCGTGACGGGCGCTAGGGCATACTGACGGAACCAACAATAGAGATAGTGTTATTGTTAGTTGATGGATGGGGATGGCGGCCGCCAGTTGGGATCTCGGGAAAGATAGCACCGTCGTGCTGTAGACAGGTAATTATTGTATGATTTTACCCGTGCAACTAAAAAAAAGGTATAAAAGCAAACACCAACATAGGTTTAGGGATTGAAATGACAGAACTCCATGAGTTTTGGTGAATCTGTGTTTTTGTAGGACGTTATCAGGAAAAGAAGAAAATAACAAGGACGTCAGCTATAAAACATCGAATTCCGCCGCGAAAGTGGATCAGGAAGAATTTAGAAGACACTAGATACTCACCAGAGAAGACGGGACCGGTTTGGACTCCGAAGAGGGTCGACCGACCTAGCCCCTAGGTCGGCCGACTTGTCAGAGAGACGAAAATCACCTCCGCTTCGACGTGGACCCACATCCCGATTTTTAGAGCAATCTCTACCACCCGTCGAAGTCGGTTTGATCCAAGGGCTACGGTTCATCCCACTAGCCTATATATCGAGCCCCAGACCCCCTAGGGTTTTACCAATTCATATCAATACATGTAGACCCTTATCGAGAGGTGTCCCATGAAAGGATAACTTCTCATTAGGATCTAGAGACTAGATAGTAGAGAGACGGAGAGCGAGGGAAGAGTTAGGAGGAGTTGCCGGCCTGTCGGTAATCCCTCTACAGGCTTGTACTTCGGTAGGATCTAGCTCTACTTGAGCTAGCTCTTAAGATGTCTCGGGCAACCAACTTCTGACTCACGTAAGTCTATGTTCATATTGTTTATCTGGTTTATGTCTCTCTTTTGAGTGCTTTATTCCTGTTCCTAGGAGGAATAGAGTGGTAATCTATAGTGTAGGCGTGGTGCTTAGACTATAGTTACTCGTAAATGCGTCCTGTCTGTCCGAATCTGTGGTAGATCAGTGGGGTAACCGAGCCTGTTGAGTCTTATACAGTCCACCTCTCGTCAGAAGGAAGAGTAGGATAGCTTTGCTAAGGGAAACATCCTCTGTTGATATCTTTCCCTATAGTGACTTCCCTAGATAAGCAGTAGAAGACAAAAGCTTGCCCAAGTCAGAAGTAGAAACCCCTAGTTATCCTCTCTACACTCTTATTATCTACAACCTAGATCACCATAGTCATATTATATCCACCCTTGATTAGTTTACACCCTTTAGCCATAACCTTAGTTGCAAAACCAACATCCTTGATTGCATCACTACACCCATCATTGACTATTACCTTTGTTTATTGACCACCCCTGGTTAAGTTAGATCGTAGTTAACCAAGCCCGTTTCCCTGTGGATACGAAATTTAAAACCCTCCGGGTGAAAGCTACAACGGTATCCGTGCGCTTGCGGATTTTTCTGTGTGCACTTAAAAATACCAATAAGCTTTCTGGCGCCGTTGCCAGGGAAACGGTTGCTGACTTAGCTACAAGCCTAGCTTAGCCTTTTATTTATCTTTTACCATGGATTCCATTTCTATCTATCAATATGTTAACCCCACGAGCTCTAGCTTCATGCCACCAGAATCTTCAAAGCCTATCCTAGCAACTAGCTACGAGCTGAGTCCGTGTCTTATAGAGTTTATCCAAAAACAACCCTTCTCGGGAGAAGGTGATGAAAACCCATACTCACACCTACGTGAGTTCTATTGTATCTGTGCATTCTTGCGCATTGCTGGCATGCTAGATGAAGCTTTACAATGGAAGCTCTTTCCATTCTTTTTGACAGGAAAAGCTAGACATTGGTACAACCAGACCGTAGGTAGTATGCAGGGAGATTGGAAAACACTTTACTCTGAATTTTATTCAAAATACTTTCCCATCTCTATAGTAGTCAGCTTTCGAAAGGAAATTTTATCCTTCAAACAAGTCAACGATGAGTCTCTTGCTGCATCCTGGGAGCGTTTCAATGATCTTATCCTCACTGGCCCAGACCTTGCTCTTGAAGGCCATATATTTCTTCAACATTTTTATATGGGTCTTAGCAAGGATGATAAGCAAGACCTTAATTGTTGCTCTGGAGGATCTTTTTCCCATTTGACTGCAATTGAAGCAAGGTCTATGCTTAATAAATTTACTAGAGTGACCTATTGCTCTAGCATTCATCATACACTCCCCAAGAAGGAGGAATCATCTCTTGATCAAAGAGAGGAAGATCTGATAGCCGAATCACAACCATTCCAATCCCAAGATTTGGCTATCCATCCCAAATCATCAATACCCAAAATTCTCCGAGAGGAATTCCACTTTTGGAAAATCCTTTTGAATTCGAGGGTAACCTCATTGATTCTGGGAGAGCAAATAACTCTCATCCACATAAGAGACCTCCAAATGATCATATTTCAAATCCTCTTATGGAAGAGTCTCATAGAAAACGTCCTTATTACCATTGGGAAGAACTCGAGGATGGCATGTCTAGTGATGCCATAGAAGGAGAGCTAAACCAATTAGAAGCCAATCCTATCTTCTTCCCTTTATGCCCACAGTAGATGACTTATCTAAACCCATCTGTGAACCCATCCTTGATCCCAATGATCCCTCTTGTGCTCTTTCTCTTAAGACTCATGATGATCCTAGAAACCCGCTCAGACATCCAAAGCATAGGATTCATCAAGGCCATAAGGTAGATCAAGAAGAGCTACAACAATGGCAGTAATGTGTTGAATGGATGGACAGATACGAAGCCTTATGGATAGAATCCAAAGTAGGTTCAGATCCAAATGATGAACTTATAACTTGTTGACATCTACTAACGTCGCCAAATATAACTTGTTTACACCAAAATCTGGACTGGGTGCAGATAGTCGATGGCGAGCGCAGATAGCCGATTTCAGGGCAGAGGCCCAGACAGATAGTCGATCGGGTCCCGGAATCGATTGTTGGGCCAAAGCGTAGACGGTGCGGTTGAAAGAAATAGCCGATTCATGACGTCAACGCGGATCTCCGGTGCCATGAAACGATCACGTTCGGAGTCTGTTAAAGAAAGGAAAGATTGGGCTCCAAGTTACCTTTAATTTAGGAAAGTTTGTTAGTTTCCGTATTTATCTTGAGCTATAATTCGAATAGGACTCTATCAAAGTCCTGGGTATAAATATAAACCCCCGGCCATTGTAATAGTACACACATCAATACAACACATCTTTCGGCTCCGGCCAAACCTTAGGAGTAGGAGTAACGTAGATCTCGGCGAGTTCTTCAATCGGGCTGGGTGTCATCCGGTGGACGCAGGCTTGCTTGTAAGTATCGTTATGCCTCACTAAGCTTTGTCTCTTTAATGTCATCCGGTGGACATGGGAGCATCGTAGATCGGGGTTGATTCTTGTTTGATATGAGTTTAGCGTCATCCGGTGGACGTGGGCTTAGATCAAATAAGGATTAGTTATCGATTCATGTTTGTTTTCTTGTTTAATCTATGTTTAGCGTCATCCGGTGGACGAGAGCTTAGGTTAAGCTTGATTATGTGCATGGATTAGTTATCGGCTCTAACTAACTTGGCATCTTAGTTAGATTCATTAAGTTATCAAGATGTTATCTATCATTTATTGTTTATTTATCAATATAACATCTCTCTGCCCGATCAAGATTGCATAGTATTGGCCTTAGATCTACATGAAAAATGTTCACTTATGTTTCTTTCATGTTTATGCTTTGTTATGATATCCCTTGATTCGGCCAGTACTATCGCAGCCTTGCTCGTACGTGATGAGAGGGCTTGGCAAGAGCTGATTTATACGGATATAGAACCGTCGGCCTTTAGACCAGTTCCGTATTCTTATAGGTCGACTTGTGGCTTTTGCTTCCGCCAAGTTTTCCTTGCTTCACGGACCCTGGATCGGCTAATTAGCCGATGCAGTTATGCTTTTACGAGAAAAACCAGTTAACCGATTGTGTTCTGCCAAATCGAATAAATAGCCGATTTCTCTCTGTCTGACATTCAGACAGTCTATACTGAATGATTTGACCTGTTTACAATAATCGATTATGCTTTGATCTGTTATAACTATCTACATAGATTTGTTTAATGTAGATTGTCCTATTTGATTACACATATCAATCGATTATGTATCAGTTCAATGATTGTTTCCTATGGCAAAACATACATACATGCCGGAATCGACTCTTTAGTCGATTTCCGATTCAATCGGCTCTCAGAGCCATATAGTTGTGTTTACACCAAAATTTGGTAAATTTGCCCCAGAAAGGAAAGAGCTGGCCGATGGTATAGAAGCAAAGAAATATACAAAATTTTGGGCTGGGAGCCGATAGCCGATACTAAAGGGAGATAGCCGATACCAGAGGAAGATAGCCGATTTCGGAAGCAGACTCCGTCCAGCGGAAGGAAGGAAATAGCCGATTGCACGGTGAATCGGTTATCGGGCCAAGGTGACAGGAGGCATGCAGCGTCGGTATTAATGACGTCATCCAGAGTCCGCGCCGCCAGGATGCGATCACGATCGGAGTCCGTTATGGAAAGGGAAGGTGGGACTCCAAGTTACCTTAGATATATGATAGTTTGTTAGTTTCCTTATCTATTGATGAGTTGTAATTCGATTAGGACTCTATCTACGCTCAGGGTATAAATATAAGCCCTCAGCCATTGTAAATCATATAACAACATCAATACAACACAACTTTCGGCTCCGGCAAACAAATCCTAGAGTCAGTCGAGTCCGGCGAGTTACTTCATCCAGGCTGGGTGTCATCCGGTGGACGCAGGCTTGCTTGTAAGTATCGTCAACCCCCTGTTAAACTATGTCTTTTTAGCGTCATCCGGTGGACGTAGAAGCATGGCGGACCAGGGTTCTTGCTAAACTCTGTTTCTTTGGCGTCATCCGGTGGACGTGGGAAGCACAGTGAGTCAAGGATGATTCACGCTGGTTTACCCGATCAATCTGTGTTAACCGTCATCCGGTGGACGAGATGCAGATTAGGACGGTTTTCACGCGCGGATTAGTTATCGATTCGTGTTTGTTTGCTTGATTAATCTTTTAGTTAACGTCATCCGGTGGACAGGCTATAGATTAAGACAGTTTGCATGCATGGATTAGTTATCGGCTCTAGTTAAATTTGGCAGTTTAGCTGGATTCATTAAGTTACCGATGTTGCTTATGTTTATTGTTTATTATTTAAAGCAATCATCAATTTGCCCGTCTTGATCCATATGCGTCGGCTTACATCTAATAGATCTATATGTTCAACGAATTATGTTTGCCATTGTTTTATATTGATAATATAGAATGCTTTGCACCAGCCGGTTGTATTTTGGATCTAGATTAGATACGGGTCGCACTCAAGTAATAAAATAAACATTGTCTAGATTCAAAGGTTAACGGATTTAAGTTGCAACTTCATCATGACTGCCTCGATCCGCTCGATCTCCACTGTTGCAAGATTGTGATCTAGATCTATTAGCCGAAGAGTTGAAACATTGTCTACTTTATAGGCTTGTATATTGCCCGTATACACTAAATCGGCTGAAATAGCCGATTTCATCTTATTTTACATTGAGACATCTTATGATCATGTTAGCTTGCTATGACTAGATCTTTTATAGCATATTTCCGTCTAATGCAAGTATATGTCATTGAATTCTTGTCTGAATCGGTTAACTTGAGTTATAATGCATGTTTCGCTATAATCGGTTCATAACATGACGGAATCGGCTTTCTAGTCGATCTCCCATTACATCGGCTCTTCGAGCCATACAGTTGGAACTACCTGGACACACCAGTTAGTTCCGCCCTGTAATTACTGATTACTATCTTTTTCCTTGTCAATTGCAGGTCAAATTGACTGGCACGCTTGGGTGTCACTGACACTCTCAGACCGGGTTCGAAGCTAGCTGGATCTGCGAGAGCTTTACTGCCTCAAGGGTCGTTTCCGGCTTCACTGGTGTGTTGGGCTTAGGAAACCACTTTTCGCGCCAACACACTTTTTGGCACGCTCGGTGGGACTATTCACTAAAGACCATGGCAAAAGGAAAGGCTGCGGCGGACGGCCCCTCCAGGGATGACGGTGTCCTCAGGGTCAGGGTCGAAGATCTCAGTGAGGAGGACGTGGCAGTGCTGAACAAGATTGTTGAAGAATTCGCTGATGCCTGCCTGCTTTCATTCAGCAAGCAGCGTGATGGCTCTATAGTGAAGAAGAATGCATTCCCGAGATGGATCATGGACGGCCATTCTGATAAATCTGAAGAGGAGTGTAAGGCCGACCTCAAGCAGATGCTGGAAGAAGCGACCTGGGAGGCCGCCTATTCAGCAGTCGGCCATCACCATAAATCCTTCCTGCAGACATTCTATAACATCATGAAGACTGTTCTCAAACGGCACGATTGGGAGTCTCTAGGTCCGGTTTACTTCAACATACCCGTAGAGGATGCAGATCCAAAAGCAGCGGCAAGGACCTCCAATTCCTCACCGCAACAGCCGAGCCAGCCGAAAATGCCAGGGCAGGGTGCCACTGCGGCCGGTTCGGCTCAAAAAATAGCAGCTTCTCACAGATTATACAAAGATCATACTCCGGAGGAGCTCGCCGCTTTCATGCAGGCCACTGGACAGTCGGTGAACTTGATGAACTCATCAGCAGTGAACCTGACAGCTGGAAATACGCCGGCGGCAGACGTGGCCAACCCAACTCCTGGATACCATGAGGGGATCACATATCAAGACCTTCAGGCAGCGCCGCATCCGGGGTACGCCCAGACACCAACAATCAGCTGCTGGAGCAGATGAGTGCAATGCTCCGTGATACGTTCGGTTTACAGCCGAAGACCGGGACTGGAATCAAGTACAGGTGCCCTTACCCCGAGTGGTACGACCGAGTGACATTGCCGCCCAGGTATCGCTTACCCGACTTCTCCAAGTTCAGTGGGTAGGACGATATCACCACCATGGAACACATCAGCCGTTACCTGACCCAGCTCGGCGAATCTTCGTATGAGGTAGCTCACAGGGTCCGGCTCTTTCCGCTATCAGTGACAGGGCCGGCATTTACCTGGTTTGCATCTATGGAGCCTGGCTCGATTCAAGGCTGGAAAGATCTGGAGACTAAATTCCATAATTACTTCTTCTTTGGCACTGGGGAGAAAGACATCACAGATCTCACCAACATGCGCCAAAAGCCGAATGAACTTGGATCGGCTTTCATCAAGCGGTTCAGGGAGACCAGGAACATGTGTTACTCTTTGAACCTGAACAACAAGCAGCTCGCCAAGATAGTGGTCAGTGGGTTGCTCCCACACGTCCAAGAGAAGCTTGTGGGCACCAACTTCAACAGCATCAGCGAAGTGATGCAGAGGATGGCCGCATTAGAACAGTAGGCCCAGAGTTTCAAGAAGGAATCAAAATACAAACAGACCTACATCTGCGATTCCGACTCAGAGGATGGAGAGAATGAAGAAGTGGCTGCTGTTGAGCTCAAATGGGGAACAAAGCCCATGGCCGTACCGAAGGGGTGGAGCGTGGAAGATCAATACGACTTTAACACGCGCAAGCTGGACAAGCTCTTCGACCTGTTAGTCAGTGCAGGCCACATCACCTTCCCAGCTAATTACGTCAAGCCATCTCCTGAAGATTTGCAGGGAAAACCGTTCTGCCAGTACCACGGCCTCACCTCACACTCTACAAACAGCTGCCGCAATTTCAAAGCAGCAATCCAGAATGCTATTAGGCGCGGTTTGTTGAAATTTTAGGCTCCTCCCAAGGGGAAGATGAAGATCGACAAATTCCCATTCCCGAAAGGGCAGAACATGGTCCAGATCGCGAATCCTCTGACTAAAGTAAAGGTATTAACCTCCGAACGGGCCAAGAAGAACTCCTCAGTTGATACCAATGCACAAATCACAGCTGAGGAGCTGGCGCTGATCAAAGGAAGGAGGGAGCAGAATCAGAGGCAGCCGGAGCAAGGAGAATCCAGTGGCACCAAGAGCAGGAGGCCCACGCACCAGCACCTTCTGAACAAGTGGCGGCGACAGAAAGAGAAAGATCATCAGATGCGGCTGCAGCGCAAAGAAGAGGAGTACCGTAGGTGGCTCCGCGAAGAAGAAGAGGCGCTCTATCACGAAGAAATAGCCCGCCACCGGGGAGGTGAGGAGGATCATTGGCATTGCCCATTCTTCCGACACTGCTGGAATGAAGGCTTGAAACTGCCAACGCTGCGCAACTGCCCAGAATGCAGCGATCAATACCGAGAGTACAGGCAGTCCCAGGTCAACCGCCGGTCTGTGCATCAGAGGCTGGGGAGCCCCCACAGCCCGTGGGATCGGCGTGAAAAAAGGGGCTCACGCGATCGGCTTGATGAAGCGGTAGTTGAACACCGACAGCCGGTTTGGCAAGAGAATCAGTGGTGCCCAGGGGATCTAACTAGGAGCCAAAGGCGCCGGGTGCAGCGGCTTAGAAACAGAGAGCTCCAAGCTGAGGGGCGTGCCAAAGGGGTGTGGCGCGAGAAGCCTCCACAAAACAATGGAAAGCCTGTAGCCGATGCACAGATGGTGTTCGTGCTGCCTGCAGAGTTCAGAGCCAAGAAGTATGATACCGAGTCCGACTCAGACGATTCGGGATTAGAAGACGGAGTGGCCAAGTTAGTGCTCGCACAGCAAGCTACTTTTGATAAGCCAGCCAAGAATCGACATTTGAAGGCCCTCTATCTCAAAGGTTATGTCGACGGCATGCCCATGACGAAGATGTTGGTGGACAGTGGTGCCACTGTCAATCTTATGCCCTACACTACATTCCGCAAGCTAGGCAAGGGTCCTGATGATCTAATAGAAATTGATCTGATGCTCAAGGATTTCGGGGGCAATTCTTCCAACACTCGGGGGGGAATCAACGTCGAGCTAACAATGAGGAAGAAGACACTGCTTACCACCTTTTTCGTGATCGACAGTAAAGGTGCCTATAGCTTGCTACTCGGACGCGACTGGATTCATGCCAACTGCTGTGTACCATCGACCATGCATCAGTGCCTCATTCAGTGGCATGGCGATGAAGTCGAAGTGGTCCCGGCCGATGACTCGATCAGCGTGGCGACGGCAGATGCCACATACTGGGAAGCTGGGGATCATGACTGTTTCTCTGGCAAGGCTTGGGAAGGAGGCTCCATCAAGGTCAGTGATGAGAGTCAACAGTCGATCAGGGCAATCGGCTCTGAGTCTTTTTATTAAATGGAGAATCCGATCGATGGCACAGAGGGTAAGTTGGGGCAAGGATTCACGTCGGCCGACAAGCTCGAAGAAGTGGATGTTGGACCCGGCGACAGACCAAGGCCGACGTTTATTGCCACCAATTTAGACCTAGAGTTCAGGCAGGAGCTGATTCAACTGTTGAAGGAGTACAAAGATTGTTTCGCCTGGGAATATTATGAGATGCCTGGATTGGACAAATCTATTGTTGAGCACAGGCTACCTATCAAGCTAGGGTTTCGGCCACACAAGCAGCCTCCACGTTGTTTTAGAGAGGATGCTCTACCCGACATTAAGGCTGAAATCACGAGGCTGTTAGAAGCCAAGTTCATTCGAGCTTGCCGATATGCCGAGTGGATATCGAACATCGTCCCCGTGTATAAGAAAAATGGTAAATTACGAGTCTGTATTGACTTCAGGGATTTAAATAGGGCTACACCGATGGATGGCTACCCTATGCCAATAGCCGATATGTTGGTAGACTCGGCTGCTGGGCACCAAGTTATTAGCTTCATGGATGACAATGCTGGTTATAATCAAATTTTTATGGCTGATGAAGACATCCCGAAGACCGCCTTCAGGTGCCCTGGTGCACTTGGTTTGTTTGAATGGGTGGTCATGACGTTTGGTTTGAAGAATGTCGGTGCAACCTATCAGAGAGTTATGAATTATATATTTCACAAGTTGATCGGCAAAGTCGTTGAAATTTATATAGATGATGTGGTGGTGAAATCCAAGAGCAATAAAGACCACCTGGCCGATTTGAGGACCACTTTGGAGTGCATAAGGCGACATGGTCTGAAGATGAATCCTAACAAGTGTGCGTTTGGCGTGTCAGCTGGCAAATTTCTGGGATTCATGGTCCACCGCAAAGGGATAGAGATTGGCAGCAAGAGTAGGAAGGCGATCGATGAACTCGTACCTCCAACCAACAAGAAGGAATTGCAGTCTTTACTTGGTAAGGTTAACTTTATCAGAAAGTTCATTGCCAACTTATCAGAGAAGGTGCTGCCGTTCTCACCATTGTTGAAGCTCAAGAATGATCAAGAGTTCAAATGGGGTGACGTGCAACAGAAGGCTTTTGACAAAATCAGAGAATACATGAAGACTCCCCCTGTCTTAGTACCGCCACGGACAGGGAAGCCTTTTAAGTTGTACGTGACGGCCGAAAGCCATACCATTGGATCGGCCCTTTTTCAAGAGTTTGAAGGGAAAGAGAGAGCAGTCTTCTACCTGAGCAGGCGGCTCCTTGACCCTGAGACAAGATACACACCGACCGAGAAGTTGTGCTTGTGCCTATTCTACTCATGCACCAAGTTGAGGCACTAGTTGCTTGCCTCAGAATGTGTGGTGGTGTCCAAGGAGGATGTCATGAAGCACATGCTTTCGATGCCTATTTTAAATGGTCGGATAGGCAAATGGATCCTGGCGCTTTCAGAGTTTGATTTGAGGTTCGAATCGGCTAAGGCGGTCAAAGGTCAGGCGATAGCCGATTTCATTACACAGCATCACGGAGGATCGGTTAATGTAGCGTATATAGCGCCATGGACTATGTTTTTCGACGGTTCTTCGTGCAAGCAAGGTGGAGGCGCCGGGGTAGTGCTCATCGCACCACGGGGTGTGCGTTTTGAGTATGCTTTCCAGATAGGGCCGATTGTCACAAACAATTAGGCTGAATATGAAGCCGCGTGGAAAGGTTTTCAGCTTCTGCATGAAGCAAAAGCCGATGCAGTCGAAGTATTTGGCGATTCACAACTAGTCATCAACCAATTGCTCGGCTTGTATGAATGTAAAGACTAGATACTCAGAGGCTACTATGATCAGTGTCAGGCTCTCATCAAGAAGTTCATGACGGTATCTCTCTGTCACATCCCCAGGGCCCAGAAACAGGAAGCTAATCGGCTGGCGCAGAACGCGTCGGGTTATCGGCTGATGCAGGAGATTTGTAATAACGAGCAATCAGCTGATGACTAGAGGGGCGAGATAGCAGGTTACCTGGCAAATCCTTCACAACGGGTCAGCAGAAAGCTAAGATACAAAGCCACCAAGTACGTGTTATTGGATGATCAGTTGTATTACAAGGTTGTTGAAGGAGTGCTGCTCAAATGCCTGGGAGCAGAGGAATCAGTAAAGCTGATGAGCGAAGTACACGATGGAGTCTGCGGTGCACATCAATCAGCTCACAAAATGAAGTGGATCATCAGGAGGACTAGTACTATTGGCCTACGATGTTGGGAGATTGTTTCAAATATTACAAAGGGTGTCAAGAATGCCAGAAGTTTGGAAATATACAAAAGTCTCCAGCCTCTGCTATGAATCCTATAATTAAACCATGGCCGTTTAGGGGATGGGGTATTGATCTAATCGGCCAAATCTACCCACCATCGAGTAAGGGTCACAAATGGAACTTGGTGGCGACTGATTACTTCACCAAGTGGGTAAAAGCCATTCCTTTGAGGAACGCCACTTCAGCTGACGTGATCGAATTTGTAAAGGAGCAATATCATTTACAGGTTTGGCATACCTTAGACGATCACAACCGATCAGGGGACAATGTTCACTTCAGAGGAGTTTATGACCTTTGCTGATGACATGGGCATCAAGATTTATAATTCATTGCCGTATTACGCCCAAGCCAACGGACAAGCAGAAGCCTCCAATAAAATTTTGATCAAGGTCATCAAGAAAAAGATTGAGCAGAACCCCAGAAAATGGTATTTGCATTTGAGCGAGGCACTGTGGGCATATCGCATGGCACAGCATGGGTCGATCAAGGCTTCACCTTATGAGCTAGTCTATGGACACGCTGCTGTTTTGCCGTGGGAGATTCAATCTGAGACACGGCGTGTCACGTTGCAAAACAAGCTTACAGCCGGTGAATACAAAGACATTATGATGGACAGTTTAGAAGATTTGCACTGTCATCGGCTTAGGACTTTGGAATACATTGAAAAGAACAAGGTACGGGTGGCCAAGTATTACAACACCAAGGTAAAAAGCAAGAGCTTCACCGAATCAGAGCTAGTATAGAAAGTCATTCTGCCTATTGTTACCAAAGATAGCCGATTCGGTAAATGGTCGCCAAACTGGGAAGGCCCGTATCGCGTGGTGGAGTGCGCTCCGGGTAACGCTTACATCCTTTAAGACTTGGAAGGACAGAGACTCGCCAGAGCCATCAACGGGAAGCATCTGAAGAAATACTACCCTAGCATCCCAGTTGGGGGATAATAGCCGATTCATGTGAGTCTGGCTCTAACAGCCGATGCCGTGCAAGCGGGTTGCCTTCAGGACAAAAATGGCCGACATTGTAGTAACAAGTCGCCCTTAGCATAAAAATGAAATACCCTCGATGGGGTGTAACAGCCGATGCGATAAGCGTCGCCTTTAGAGTAAAAAATAAAAACAGCCTTGCAGATTGGATTGTTTCGGGCATAACGAGTTCAGAAGTATCATATACATCAAAATGCCTAATACAGTCTAGTTTAGATTGTTGACGCCATCCCGGAGGAAGACAAAGCGCTGCCATCAATGGTCGCACACCGATCGGTTTTTTGGGTCAGGCTGTTTAGCCGATCCTATTGTGAGTACCCACAAGCCGATTCGTAGTGAATCTAGCTGAGGGGTTAATTCTAAGGGAAAGCAGAACAAAGCCGATGCTAAGAAGCAGGCCCGAAAGCCGATTCGTATGTAGAACGGATCAGGCTGAGTAATCGATTCTAAGGTACAATGCAAGCCTGAGAGCCGATTCGCATGCAGCAAAAAGTCGTCAACATCTTTATCGGCCTAGAATGAAGGGATGTACATACAGATGCGAAGAAATAATGGCGAATAAGACCTTTGAAGAGGACACACACGGCGTCTCAAGATCCTGCATCAGCTATGCCTTGGGGGTTTGGACTCGCCGCATGCACACGTTGCACGACATCAAGCGATCCATCACGAAGACGGACAAGACGAGTGACTTTCATTGGCTCCTACATCTTCAACGATGGTATGCACAACTCTACTCTCACAGTTTCAAAGTTTATAGTAGGAAATGTTTAAAGGCAAAACTTTGAAATCTTAAGGGTAATTCCACTCTACAAATATGTGATATAAATGTTTTAGTTTGTCCATTGTTGAAATGATTAATAGATGCTCTGTTTCATGTCTCACCCTTGTCTAGTTTATAATTTTGATTTCTTTAAGGTTTGAGTTTCTTGGTTTGATACTTGTCTTGAAGTCTTGAGAACCTGTGGGTTGCGTAAAGTTTGAACTTTTGTCTAAAAGTGGCTGTACAATGTGAATGGAAATGGAATTTGCTATGACATTATTCTGAAAGATACTTGAAATCCGGAGAGTTTTATAAAATGATTAATAAAGATTAGTTGATTTCATATTGAGCCTTGTCAAATTATTGTGACCACTAGTGAGATTATAGTCATGCTCCTAAGATCAAGATTCACGTACACGTTATAAATTAATAAAATTCCTTGATGAGCCATGGACATTCTCTCTTTGATTAAGATAAGATATGAGGCTATTCTATAAACTCAGAAATAAAAACGACGGACACGTGTCCGCCAGAACTGAGAAGAGAAAAATAAAAAATGACGATCGCGTGATCGCCAAATAAAAATGAAAGATGGCCAAAGGCCCGATAGCCTTATAGTTTAGAATGATCAAAGAGAGTGACATATGCACAGGAAAAATAAAAATACAAAAAAATATTCATTTGCACTTCTTGATCTAAGTATATGCCTTTTATCTCCTTAAGGTTCGGTTTTTTGACTTTGCAATATTATGTGATACAATTTATAAAAAGATAATAATAAAACTCCGGAAGAAAAGTGTTCAAGGGATAACAGATAAGCAGTTCTGTAGCTGTTCTATTTTGCAGTTGCTTGAGGACTTAGTGAAAAGTAAAAGCCCCAGGGTTGAAGAGATAGATGGATGAGTAAAGTATCATTTTATTCAAATTTAAAAGAAATCTTGGTTATAAATATGATACTCTTGAGATGTAATCGACATTGTAGCATCTTCTGATCAACAATATTTAAGAATGGATAAAACTATAATATTTATACACATATGCATTTACTACTAATCTATTTCCACATGTATTGGAGGATTATTGTTTTACAGGACTTGCATACAGAGGTGTGGAAATATGGTGAGGACATGCTTATATTTCAAGGATTAAAAGAAGAAGACCTAGACGCACTATGGCTGCTAGTGAGTTTCTCGGCACAAGGAAGACCATTGGATCATAGTTCGCAGCATGAAAAAATCATACTCCGAACTAGGGGCCTGTGTTTACATCAAAATTTGGTAAATTTGCCCCAGAAAGGAAAGAGCTGGCCGATGGTATAGAAGCAAAGAAATACACAAAATTTTGGGCTGGGAGCCGATAGCCGATACTAAAGGGAGATAGCCGATACCAGAGGAAGATAGCCGATTTCGGAAGCAAACTCCGTCCAGCGGAAGGAAGGAAATAGCCGATTGCACGGTGAATCGGTTATCGGGCCAAGGTGACAGGAGGCGCGCAGCGTCGGTATTAATGACGTCATCCAGAGTCCGCGCCGCCAGGATGCGATCACGATCGGAGTCCGTTATGGAAAGGGAAGGTGGGACTCCAAGTTACCTTAGATATATGATAGTTGTTAGTTTCCTTATCTATTGATGAGTTGTAATTCGATTAGGACTCTATCTACGCTCAGGGTATAAGTATAAGCCCTTAGCCATTGTAAATCATATAACAACATCAATACAACACAACTTTCGGCTCCGGCCAACAAACCCTAGAGTCAGTCGAGTCCGGCGAGTTACTTCATCCAGGCTGGGTGTCATCCGGTGGACGCAGGCTTGCTTGTAAGTATCGTCAATCTCCTGTTAAACTATGTCTTTTTAGCGTCATCCGGTGGACGTGGAAGCATGGCGGACCAGGGTCCTTGCTAAGCTCTGTTTCTTTGGCGTTATCCGGTGGACGTGGGAAGCACAGTGAGTCAAGGATGATTCACGCTGGTTTACCCGATCAATCTGTGTTAACCGTCATCCGGTGGACGAGATGTAGATTAGGACGATTTTCACGCGCGGATTAGTTATCGATTCGTGTTTGTTTGCTTGATTAATCTTTTAGTTAACGTCATCCGGTGGACAGGCTATAGATTAAGACAGTTTGCATGCATGGATTAGTTATCGGCTCTAGTTAAATTTGGCAGTTTAGCTGGATTCATTAAGTTACCGATGTTGCTTATGTTTATTGTTTATTATTTAAAGCAATCATCAATTTGCCCGTCTTGATCCATATGCGTCGGCTTATATCTAATAGATCTATATGTTCAACGAATTATGTTTGCCATTGTTTTATATTGATAATATAGAATGCTTTGCACCAGCCGGTTGTATTTTGGATCTAGATTAGATACGGGTCGCACTCAAGTAATAAAATAAACATTGTCTAGATTCAAAGGTTAATGGATTTAAGTTGCAACTTCATCATGACTGCCTCGATCCGCTCGATCTCCACTGTTGCAAGATTGTGATCTAGATCTATTAGCCGGAGAGTTAAAACATTGTCTACTTTATAGGCTTGTATGTTGCCCGTATACACTAAATCGGCCGAAATAGCCGATTTCATCTTATTTTACATTGAGACATCTTATGATCATGTTAGCTTGCTGTGACTAGATCTTTTATAGCATATTTCCGTCTAATGCAAGTATATGTCATTGAATTCTTGTCTGAATCGGTTAATTTGAGTTATAATGCATGTTTCGTTATAATCGGTTCATAACATGACGGAATTGGCTTTCTAGTCGATCTCCCATTACATCGGCTCTTCGAGCCATACAGTTGGAACTACCTGGACACACCAGTTAGTTCCGCCTGTGATTACTGATTACTATCTTTTTTCTTGTCAATTGCAGGTCAAATTGACTGGCACACTTGGGTGTTACTGACACTCTCAGACCGGGTTCGAAGCTAGCTGGATCTGCGAGAGCTTTACTGCCTCAAGGGTCGTTTCCGGCTTTGCTGGTGTGTTGGGCTTAGGGAACCACTTTTTGCGCCAACAAGTTGGAACTATCTGGACCCACCGGTTAGTTTCGCCCTGTGATTACTGATTATTATCTTTTCCTTGTCAATTGCAGGTCAAATTGACTGGCACACCTGAGGGTTATCGGTACTCTCTGACCGGGTTTGAAGCTAGCTGGATCTTGAAAGCTCCGACGCTTTTGAGATTGTATCCGGCTTCGCTGGTGTGTTGAGCACAAGGAACCACATTTTATGCCAACACACTTTTTGGCACACCCGGTGGGACCGTTTCACTCATGACTAAGGGAAAGGCTCTAGAAACCGTGGCTCCCAGGGATGACGACATCATCAAAGTCAAGCATGAGGAGATCGATCCTGAGGATGCTATGGTGCTGGAGCAGATCATTGAAGAATTCACTGATGCCTGTCTGCTGTCTTTTGCTAAAAATCGCGATGGCCGCGTGATCAAGAAGAACCCCTACACAAGGTGGATCATGCCTAGCCACACCGACAAGGAAGAGCAAGAGTTCAAGGAGTTCATCCAGAGCGCCATCTGGAACGCTTCGCATCAGGCAGTCGGGCATCATCACAACGTTTTCCTACAGACATTCTACAACATCATGAAGACCGTCATCAAGAGGCAGGATTAGGAATCATTGGGCCCAACGTACTTCAACATACCCCTAGAAGATTACAACTCAGATGCATCGGCCGGAACGTCCAAACCTCCGCCGCAACAGCCGAATCCGCCAAAGTCAAATGTTCAAAATCCCAATACGACGACGGATTCGGCTCCAAAAATAACTCCGCAGCCTAAGCTATACAGAGATTACTCTCTCAAGCAGATTGCTGCTTACATGCGTGCAACTAGGAACACGCCGACCGAGAATGTGCTGACTAGAAACGTGCCTCCAACAACTCCAAATTATCACACCGGGCACACTTATGATGAGCTCACATCGGCGCCCCATCCCGGTTATGCCCAATAACCTCAAGACGAGTTGGTAAACAAGATGAGTGCAATGCTCAGGGACCAATTCGGCTTGCAGCCGAAGGTGGGGGTTTCAATCAGATACAGGCGCCCCTACCCTGATTGGTTTGATCGCGTGGCGTTACCACCAAGATATCGCATGCTGGATTTCACCAAGTTCAGCAGACAAGACGACGTATCCACCATTGAGCACATCAGCCGTTACCTAACTCAGCTCGGTGAGGCGTCGTATGAGGATGCTCACAGGGTCCATTTCTTCTCACTATCACTAACAGGGCCAGCTTTCAGTTGGTTCACCACTCTGGAGCCCGGGTCAATTCAAAACTGGGCAGATCTGGAAGGCAAGTTTCACAGCTACTTCTTCTCTGGCACTGGGGAGAAAACTATTGTTGATTTGACCAGCATGCGCCAGAAGGGCAGCGAGACTGGGTCGACCTTCATCAAGCGCTTCAGGGAAATGAGGAACATGTGCTATTCACTGCACCT
The DNA here is from genome assembly GCA_038502445.1 of Eremochloa ophiuroides. Classification (NCBI taxonomy): domain Eukaryota; kingdom Viridiplantae; phylum Streptophyta; class Magnoliopsida; order Poales; family Poaceae; genus Eremochloa; species Eremochloa ophiuroides. The sequence goes on from JAHLJS010000008.1 coordinate 28,495,552, forward strand.
ATCTGACAAGCGGCTCGCTCACTTGGTCGTTGGTGGAGCTTTTCCTGCACATTCAGGAAAAGCTGGTGGGTATTGACTTTGATAGCGTCAGCCAGGTTTTACATAGAGTGATGGCCCTGGAGCTGCAAGCTCAGACCTTCCGTAAGGAGGGGAAGTACAAACAGACAGCATTCATCAGTAATTCAGACTCTGAGGATAAAGGTGAAGATGAAATCACCGCTGTCGAGCTGAGGTGGGGCAAGAGGCCCATGGCTGTGCCCAAGAACTGGAGCGCAGAGGATTAGTATGATTTCGATACAAACAAGCTAGACAAATTATTCGATCTACTGGTCAGTCCTGGGCAGATTACTTTCCCTGCCGACTATGTAAGACCCTCTCCTGAAGACTTGAAGGGGAAGACGTTTTGCCAATACCATGGCCTCGCCTCACACGACACCAACGGATGCCGCGCATTTAGAACTCAGATACAGAGGGCTATCTCTCGCGGCTTATTGAAGTTTGACAGTCCTGCTAAGGGAAAAATGAAGATTGATAAGTTCCTGTTCCCGAAGGGCCAGAACATGGTCGAGGTGTCGGCCCCTGCAGGCAAGATGAAAGTGCTAACCTCCAACCAAGCTAGAAGGAATGCATCAATCGATCCTGATATGCATATATCGGCTGAGGAGCTGGCGATGATCAAGAGACGCCGAGAGTAGAATCAGAACCAATATGAAAAGGGGGAATCTAGCGGCACCAAGAAGACTAGGCCTACATCCCGTTATTTGCTAAACAAATGGCGACTAGAGAAGGAGAAGACTCATCGGAGGCAGCTCGAAGAGGAAGAGTACCAGAGATGGGCTCATGATGAGGAAGAAGCCCGCTACTAGGAAGAGCTGGCTCACCGCCGGGAGGAAGAAGAAAGCCACTGGCATTGCCCATTCTTCAGGCATTGCTGGAATGAAGGTCTAAGATTGCCAACTCTGCGCAATTGCACGGAGTGCAGCGATCAATACTGAGAGTATAGGCACTCTTAGACCAACCGCCGGTCTGTGCATGAGAGGCTCGGACGCTCACATGACATGCAGGATCGGCGCGAAAAAAGAGACCTGCGCGATCGGCTCAATGAAGCGACAGTTGATCACCAAGAGCCGGTCTGGCAGGAGAATCAGTGGTGCCCTAGGAACTTGACCAAGAGCTAGAGACGCTGCGTGCAGTGCCTCAGGAACAGGGAGCTCAAAGCAGAAGGTCGCCCGAAGCAAATCTGGCGGGAGAAGCTTCCTCAGGACAAAGGGAAGGCAACAGCCGATGCGCAGATGGTGTTTGTGCTTTCGGCTGAGTTCAGAGCGCCCCGAGCCAGGAAGATTGAAGTTCTCTCTGATTCTGATGAGTCAGAGTCTGAGCAAGCCACCGCCAAGCTGGTTTTCGCGCAGCAAGCTGCCTTTCACAAGCCACCCAAGCACCGGCACCTGAAGGCCCTGTACCTCAAAGGATATGTCGATGGGATGCCCATGACCAAGATACTAGTCGATGGTGGTGCCACTGTCAATCTCATGGCCTACACCACTTTTCGCAAGCTGGGCAAGGGCCCTGAAGATTTGATTGAGACTGACTTGTTGCTCAAAGACTTCGGGGGCAACTCTTCAAATTCCCCGGGGCAATCAATGTCGAGCTAACAATTGAGAAGAAGACGCTGCTTACCACCTTCTTCGTGATTGATAGCAAGGGTTCTTACAGTCTGCTGCTTGGGCGTGATTGGATCCATGCTAACTGCTGCATACCGTCAACCATACACCATTGTGTGATGCAGTGGCATGGTGATGAAGTTCAGGTGGTCCCACTTGATGACTCAGTGAGTACAGCCGCAGCAGATGCTACCTACTGGGAAGTTGGGGTTCATGACTGTTTCTCTGGCAAGACTTGGGAAGAAGGCTCCATCAAGGTCAACAATAAGAGTCAACAGCCGGTCCGGGCAATCGGCTCTGAGTCTTTTTACTGATGGACGACCTGATCGATGGCACCGAGGGCAAGCTTGGACAGGGTTTTACGTCGGCCGATAAAATTGAAGAAGTGGATATCGGATCTGGTGACAGACCAAGGCCGACGTATATTGTCTCCAATCTTGACTCTGAGTTCAGGCGGGAGTTGATTGATTTATTGAAAGAATACAAAGACTGCTTCGCCTGGGAGTACCACGAGATGCCTGGTTTGGACAAATCGATTGTCGAGCATAGATTGCCTATCAAGCCTGGATTTCGGCCGTTCAAGCAGCCACCATGATGATTCAAGCAGGATTCATTGCTTGACATCAAGGTCGAGATCGAGAGGTTGCTGGAAGCCAAGTTCATTCGAGCTTGCCGATACGCCAAGTGGGTATCGAATATTCTCCCTATATACAAGAAGAATGGCAAGTTACGGGTTTGCATCGATTTCAGGGATTTGAACAGAGCTACCCCGATGGACGGCTACCCAATGCCGATAGCCGATATGTTAGTCGATTCGGCTGCGGGGCATCAGGTCATCAGTTTCATGGATGGTAATTCCGGCTACAAGCAAATTTTTATGGCTGACGAAGATATTCCTAAGACTGCTTTCAGGTGTCCTGGTGCCATCGGTTTGTTCGAGTGGGTTGTAATGACATTCGGTTTGAAAAATGCCAGTGCAACTTATCAAAGGGCTATGAATTATATTTTTCATAAGTTGATCGGCAAGATTATAGAAATTTATATCGATGATGTAGTCGTGAAGTCCAAAAGCTACAAGGAGCACTTAGCCGATTTGAAGGCTACCCTGGAATGTACTCGGAAACATGGCTTGAAGATGAATCCTAATAAATGTGCTTTTGGGGTGTCGGCTGGTGAGTTTCTGGGTTTCATGGTACATCGCAAGGGAATCGAAGTTGGCAGCAAGAGCAGGAAGGCCATCGATCAGCTTGTACCACCAAATAATAAGAAGGAATTGCAGTCCTTACTTGGCAAGATTAATTTCATTAGAAGATTCATTGCTAATCTGTCAGAGAAGGTGCTGCCGTTCTCACCACTGTTGAAGTTGAAAGACACTCAGGAATTCAAATGGGGTGACATACAGCAAAAGGCTTTCGATGAAATCAAGGAATATATGAAGTATCCACCTGTTCTGGTACCACCACAAGCAGGTAAGCCGTTCAAGCTGTACGTGACGGCCGAAGACCATACGATTGGCTCGGCCCTTTTTCAAGAATTTGAAGGAAAAGAGAGAGCAGTTTTCTATCTGAGTAGGAGGCTCTTGGATCCCGAGACAAGATACACGCCGACTGAGAAGCTGTGCTTATGCCTATTCTATTCGTGCACCAAGCTGAGGCATTAGTTGCTATCATCCGAGTGTGTGGTGGTTTCCAAAGCCGATGTGATCAAGTATATGTTGTCAATGCCTATCCTGAACGGACGTTTTGGAAAGTGGATCTTGGCTCTCTCTGAGTTTTACTTGAGGTTTGAATCGGCTAAGACAGTCAAAGACCAGGCAATAGCCGATTTCATCACCCTGCACCATGGGGGCGCTGTCAGTATAGTTGACGTGGCGCCGTGGACTATGTTTTTTGATGGATCATCTTGCAAGCAAGGCGGAGGTGCTGGGGTAATACTGATATCACCTCGAGGTCAGCGATTTGAATACGCTTTCCAGATCGGGCCAATAGTGACAAACAACCAGGCTGAATATGAGGCGATTTGGAAAGGATTTCAATTTCTGCATGAAGCAAAGGCTGACATAGTTGAGGTTTTTGGAGATTCCCAACTAGTCATCAACCAATTGCTCAGCCTATTTGAATGTAAAGACGACGTACTCAGAGGCTATTATGATCAGTGCCAAGCTTTGATCAGAGTTCTTAGCAGTTTCACTATATCATATTCCCAGAGCCCAGAATCAAGAGGCTAACTGGTTAGCGCAGAGCGCCTCGGGTTACAGATCGATGCAGGAAATCCTCAATACCGAGCAATCAGCTGATGACTGGCGGGGCGAGATAGCAAGTTACCTTGCAAATCCTTCACAGAAAGTTAGTAGAAAGCTGAGGTACAAAGCTATCAAGTACGTGCTGCTAGACGGTCAGTTGTATTATTATACTGTCGAAGGGGTGCTGCTGAGATCCCTCGGGGTAGAAGAATCGATGAAGCTGACGAGTGAGGTTCATGAAAGAGTCTGCGGTGCTCACCAATCAGCTCATAAGATGAAATGGATTATCATAAGGACTGGTTATTATTGGCCAACAATGCTCGAAGATTGTTTCAGGTATTACAAGGGCTGCCAAGAGTGCCAGAGATTCGGGAATGTGTAGAAGTCTCCTGCCTCAGTTATGAATCCTATCATTAAGCCATGGCTGTTCAGAGGTTGGGGAATCGATCTGATCGGCCAAATCTATCCACCGTCCAGTAAAGGTCACAAATGAATTTTGGTTGCAACAGACTACTTTACTAAGTGGGTAGAAGCTGTTCCTTTGAAGAACACCACATCTGGAGATATAGTCGAGTTTATAAAGGAACATATCATTTATAGATTTGGTATACCACAGACTATCACGACAGATCAAGGGACTATGTTCACTTCAGATGAGTTTTTGACCTTAGCTGACGACATAGGCATCAAAGTGTATAATTCATCACCTTATTATGCCCAAGCCAATGGTCATGCTGAAACATCAAATCAAATTTTAATCAAGATTATCAAGAAGAATATTGAGCAGCCTCCCAGGAGGTGGTACTTGGCGCTGAGTGAAGCTCTGTGGGCATACCGGATGGCTCAGCATGGATCAACTAAAACTACGCCGTATGAGTTGGTCTATGGGCACGTTGCTGTCCTTCCTTGGGAAATTTAGTCCGAGACACGGCGTGTCAAGTTACATAATGAGCTTACAGCCGGTGAGTACAAGGATTCATGAATGGAAGACAGGTTGGCAAGATTCATACCTCGGAAATCTCAGAAGGAGTCGTCATTGCTTGCGGATTCTTGAAGGCGGCAGATCGTGGCCGGAGATGCAACAGAGGATTTCTTGCCTAGGGTTTTGGTTTGCGGAGTTTTGAAGTGATGAGGGGGAGGCTGCGATTTTGGCTAGCAGGTGGACTGAATCAAGACTCGGTGCTAATTTTGGAATAAAACTAGTTTATCCCAAAATTGGGGGCATGTGTTTACACCAAAATCTGGACTGGGTGCAGATAGTCGATGCCGAGCGCAGATAGCCGATTTCAGGGCAGAGGCCCAGACAGATAGTCGATCGGGTCCCGGAATCGATTGTTGGGCCGAAACGTAGACGGTGCGGTTGAAAGAAATAGCCGATTGATGACATCAGCGCGGATCTCCGGTGCCATGAAACGATCACGTTCGGAGTCCGTTAAAGAAAGGAAAGATTGGGCTCCAAGTTACCTTTAATTTAGGAAAGTTTGTTAGTTTCCGTATTTATCTTGAGCTGTAATTCGAATAGGACTCTATCAAAGTCCTGGGTATAAATATAAACCCCCGGCCATTGTAATAGTACACACATCAATACAACACATCTTTCGGCTCCGGCCAAACCTTAGGAGTAGGAGTAACGTAGATCTCGGTGAGTTCTTCAATCGGGCTGGGTGTCATCCGGTGGACGCAGGCTTGCTTGTAAGTACCGTCATGCCTCACTAAGCTTTGTCTCTTTAATGTCATCTGGTGGACATGGGAGCATCGTAGATCGGGGTTGATTCTTGTTTGATATGAGTTTAGCGTCATCCGATGGACGTGGGCTTAGATCAAATAAGGATTAGTTATCGATTCATGTTTGTTTTCTTGTTTAATCTATGTTTAGCGTCATCCGGTGGATGAGAGCTTAGGTTAAGCTTGATTATGTGCATGGATTAGTTATCGGCTCTAACTAACTTGGCATCTTAGTTAGATTCATTAAGTTATCAAGATGTTATCTGTCATTTATTGTTTATTTATCAATATAACATCTCTCTGCCCGATCAAGATTGCATATTATTGGCCTTAGATCTACATGAAAAACGTTCACTTATGTTTCGTTCATGTTTATTCTTTGTTATGATATCGCTTGATTCGGCCAGTACTATCGCAGCCTTGCTCGTACGTGATGAGAGGGCTTGGCAAGAGCTGATTTATACGGATATAGAACCACCGGCCTTTAGACCAGTTCTGTATTCTTATAGGTCGATTTGTGGCTTTTGCTTCCGCCAAGTTTTCCTGCTTCACGGACCCTGGATCGGCTAATTAGCCGATGCAGTTATGCTTTCACGAGAAAAACTAGTTAACCGATTGTGTTCTGCCAAATCGACTAAATAGCGGATTTCTATCTGTCTGACATTCAGACAGTCTATACTGAATGATTTGACCTGTTTACAATAATCGATTATGCTTTGATCTGTTATAACTATCTGCACAGATTTGTTTAATGTAGATTATCCTGTTTGATTACACATATCAATCGATTATGTATCAGTTCAATGATTGTTTCCTGTGGCAAAACATGCATACATGCCGGAATCGACTCTTTAGTCGATTTCCGATTCAATCGGCTCTCAGAGCCATATAGTTGGAAATACCTGGACCCACCTGTCAATTCTGCCCTATGATTACTGATTATTATCTTTTCCCTGTCAATTGCAAGTCCAATTGACTGGCACGCCTGAGGGTTATCGGTACTCTCTTACCGGGTTTGAAGCTAGCTGGATCTTGAAAGCTCCGACGCTCTTAAGATCGTATCCGGCTTCGTTGGTGTGTTGAGCGCGAGGAACCACATTTTATGCTAACATAACTATATAACTTTTAATACGAGAGACGAGATTAGAAGATGTATGGTAATTAATTAACTTGCTATTAGCAACTAGCCACTTATCTATTAACAACATTCTTATGCATGAACTTGGTTGTCATCCTTAGTTATATATGCTAAGAATAAATAAAGGTTTCACATATTATTCAGTGTGACTAGGCAGAAAATTATATATATAAACTAAGATCAATTCCGCAAGTGGACAGATAATTATACCATTGTAGCATTTTACCTAGAGTCTACCAGGTTGTCGATTTATATTTATACCAATGGGAAGGACTAGGATAAACTTTAATCTATTATATTGATAGTGATTATATACAATGGATAAGTGACAGTACCGATGGCATATACTCTACTCATAACAGGTAGATGTCACAAGATAAATAAGATAAATAAAGGTGATAAGTATGATCAAGCATCATAAATAAAGAATAAACATCAGAGCACTCTCTAGTCATAAAAATAGCTAGCCAATGGATAAACTAAGGAAATTAATATCTAAGGTAATTCTATAACTACGTCAATGAATAACTCTAATTAGGGCAACTACATCTAGCAATCATTGTTAGATTAGTCCTATATCATGATCACATGTAAAGGGCATCATCTAGGAAGGATGTGAAACAGAGTCATCACCCAACTTCGCGACCGTGCCTGCTTGCCTACGTACAGTGGGTGGACTACAGAGGACTCAACGCAGCTGTCACCTACGCAATCTACCACACGACCCGACACATCAGGGTGCACTCGCAGATAAACAGAATACCTAGACACCATGTCTACATATCGTTCATCATCTACCCATCGATCGTATGGACAAACGCTATACGAGCAATTACATGAATTCAATAAGATCAAACCAACTATACTAGACATATAATCAAAGTAGACAATGACTATTGTAATCAAGAACATAAGAACTATTAAGAACAATGTTTTCCTAATCATAATTGTTGACGGTCGATAACGTCAACTTTTATTAGAACTTTGGACACAAAAGGATACATGAAAACATACTAGTCCAGGGTTTTAACTGACATATTCCATGTGTTTTGCATGTTCTGTATTTTCCAGGGACTATTCTAGAAAAGCATAAAAGAAGGGTTAAAGAGCATAAAAGATATGAAAGTTAACCGCGAAGGAAACATCATCATCGGGACGTGGGAAGAGTGTAGAAGGCACCCGAAGCAACCTGGGGCCGAGCCCTGGCCAGGTGGGGCCAGCCAGCCCTGGGGTGGGGCCGGGTGGCGCCCCCTAGGGTTTTGCCGCCGCCTTCTGGAGTCTTCTTCCGCAGCTTTTGAGGAGTCATCTCGGCCCTTGTTTCAAGTCGGTTTGATCCTACGACACACGTTCATCCCACCGGGCTATAAATAGAGGGGCAGACCCCCTGGAGGCATCAATCAATCATTCATCGAAGGCAACAAGTCTTCAAGCCATCAAGAGCCTATCAGTTCATCAAGAGCGTTCTAGTTCATAGTTCTAGCCTAGTTAGATTAGAGAGTAGAGGAGATCTAGTTCTTCGGCGGGATCTGGAGCCCCGACGATCGTCTGGAGCGCAGAGTTCGGTATAGTTCTGGTTCTTTCTCTATTATTGTATTCTTCATTATGATTAGGGAAAATTGTTCTTAATAGTTCATATGTTCTTGATTACATTAGTCTTTGTCTACTTTAATTATATGTCTAGTATAGTTGGTTTGATCTTATTGAATTCATGTAATTGCTCGTATAGCGTTTATCCAATCGATCGTTGGGTAGATGACGAACAATGTGTAGACGTGGTGTCTAGATATTTTGTTTATCTGTGAGTGCACCCTGACGTGCCGAGTCGTGTGGTAGTTCGCGTAGGTGACAGCTACGTTGATTCCTCTGTAGTCCACCCCCCATATGTAGGCAAACAGGCACGGTCGCGAAGTTGGGTGATGACTCTGTTTCACACCTTTCCTAGATGATGCCCTTTGCATGTGATCATGATATAGGACTAATCTGACAATGATTGCTAGATGTAATTACACTAATTAGAGTTATTCATTGACGTAGTTATAGAATTATCTTACATATTAATTCCTTAGTTTATCCATTGGCTAGCTATTACTATGACTAGAAAGTGCTCTGATGTTTATCTTTATTAATGATGCTTGATCATACTTATCACCATATTTATCTTTATTATCTTGTGACCTCTACCTGTTATGAGTAGAGTATATGACATCGGTAAGATCACTTATTCATTGTATGTATATAGTTGTTATCAATATAATAGATTGCAATTTAACCAAGTCCTTCCCAGTGGTATAAATATAAATCGACAACCTGGTAGAACTCCTAGTTAAAATGCTACAATGGTATAATTATATGTCCGCTTGCAGAATTGTTTTTAGTTTATATTTATTTATATTTCTGCTTAGTCACATAGAATAATATGTAAAACCTTTATTTATTCTTAGCATATATAGTTAGGATTGACAACGCAGTTCATGCTAAAGAATGTTGGTAATAGATAAGTGGCTAGTTGCTAATGATCAGTTAATTAAATACCATACATCTTCTAATCTCGTCCCTAGTGTTAAAGGTTATAAAGTTATATTGGGCGACGTTAGTAGATGTCAACAATAATGAAGAATACAATAATAGAGAAAGAACTATAACTATACCGAACTCCATGCTCCAGAAAGATGCCGGGCATCTAGATCACGCTGAAGAACTAGAACTCCTTTACTTCTAATCTAACTAGGCTAGAACAATGAACTAGGAGGCTCTTGATGGCTTTACCGAAGACTTGATGCCTTGGATGAATGATTGGATACTCCAGGGGGTCTACCCCTTTATTTATAGCCCGGTGGGTTGCACGTACGCCGTAGGATCAAACCGACTTAATCAAGGGCCGAGATGCATCGTAGCAGGCGGTGGAAGAAGACTCCAGAAGGTGGCGGTGAAACCCTGGGGGGCGCCGGCTGGCCCCCTTTGGCGCCGACCGGCCCCACCTGTCAGGTGGTGGGGCCCCGGTTGCTTCGGGTGTTCTCCAGATCCTTCTCACGTCCTGATGATGATGTTTCCTTTGCGGTTAAGTTTCGTGTTAATTAAGCACTTTAATCTCTCTCTTAAGCTTTTCTAGAATAGCTCTCGGAAAATACAGAACATGCAAAACTCGTGAAAATTGTCAGTTAAAACCCTAGACTAGTGTGTATTCTTATATCCTTTGGTGTTTAAAGTTCTAATAAAAGTTGACGTAATCTACTGTCAACAACACCTTCGAGCTTACCTGTTTGCCAGTCCCTTGGCAAACACACTAAGCTTAATTTGCCAAAGTGTTTGGATCAGGAGTTGTTACAATGCTTTCATATCTTCCAAGTACACATGCGCTCAAACAGAGATTCTCCTCCGGTTTAGACAATAACTGCTCTAACCTTCAGACTTACCCATTTTACCTTTACTACGGAGTTTTACCGCTCTTGCATAAGTCCCGAGCAATTGAAAGATAGAACAATCAAGTCAAGCACTAGGTAGTAAATTCTTCATAGTACCAATATCCCGGAGTTTTTATAAGTTTTCGAAATAAAACTCAGAGCTTAACTGTATGTCACCCCCAAGTCCCTCAATATATGTGGTTTTTATGGATCTCACTTAGGCATTAACAATGTCATACCTCCCTATAGCTAAGAATATTTAGTGGAGTTTATAGGAGTGGCAATAACAAGGCTGAGCATACTTGCAATGCATATATTGTAAAGTCAAGCAATGGATCCACAGAGAATTGAGACATACAATCAAACCAAGATGTGCATGTGTATGGAATATGGTGGATATGTGTATATATGTGGTATTTAGTGGCTAATCCTAATTCTACTTATGCTTTTTTAAAAAATAAATCTCTCTTTAAGACTTGCAGGAAACATGGGCTATCTTATTCTTTTCTTTCTCTCTCTTTCTTTTTTTCATTAGGGAGGCGGGCATCTAGTACCCATTGTTTTAATTGCTGGAACACTTGTCCATCTTTTACTCCCTTTTCTTTTCATACTTTTGCAAAGCCACATGTATCCAATAAATGATTTGGAGAGATAACAATGGTAAAAACTTAGAACATTTGTAACAGGGCTGTCCTATGGGGTATATTTTTGGTGTTTTCCTCCCAGTGTAGGAGAAAATATTTTTATGATGAACATAGATGAATGGTGGAAATGGTTGCGATTACTCCCCGGATAGGAATAATGTATATGGGGCTGGAGTGTGTACGTGATCTTGGTTTTAAAAAGCATGACAAGACTCTCATGAGGTATGCAACAAAGGTTGACTGAACTCAACGCAAAACAAGCAGCATAAATGTGCAAAGGTTTCCTATCTCTATATATCATATACGGCTTTGGTAGGAATTCATATTTTGTCATATAAGAACTCATCATTTAGATTTTAAGTTTTCAAAATAAATCTCCAGAACTTAGTAATGCTACGAGTAAGATAAATAGCGGCTCGACCTTCATGTATCATATAAATCAATCATCTAGACTTAGCTCAAGCATATGCCTCCACAAGTTTCAGGTTCAGAGTAAATTTTCGAATTAAAACAACAGTATCTAAAACTAAGAAGAATTTGAGGTTGAAAACTAGGCACTTGAAAGGAATAACAATAGAGCAACTATTCATCGTCTCCAAGATAAATTTTAGTGTTCATCAATTTTAATTAATTCTAGCCTAGACTGTCTCCGAACATAATATAATATATAGCTAATTGTTTATTTGGTTTTAATTATTTTTGATTGGACTCAAAAAGACTATGATTTGTGGACCTTCATGTGCCCACATATTTTTGGTATTTTTAAATTTTCCTATGATACTATGGTGAACCTTTATGTGCTCACATATTTTTGGTATTTTATGACTATAAAGAACAGACTCAATAATCGCATAGGTATAATTACCTGATAACTAGGGGATGCTCCTCCCCAAGTTAGATGTTTGCAATACTTGGTGTTGAATGAACTTCAGAGTGAGCTAGCCAGTAGTAGTCCTGGTGGGTACCACTGATAGACTCTTTCCTTAGTCTTAATGTTGTTCCTGCATAATTATACTTCAACAAGAAAACCAAAAATTGAGGCTTGAATTTAACAAGGGGTTAGCGGTCAGCCAATGAGCAATTGATTATTCTCTCGGTTGATTTTAATTTACAGATTCTAGCAGGATTCTAACAGGATTCTCTTTTTAGGATTTGAGTTTTTCTAATTTTCTTATGCAATAATCAAATATGTATGCATGCTATATATTTTTTTATGCCACCACGGAGAATATTTATTCTCATGGGGCCTAGGATTTTAGTAATGCAACAAAGTAAATAAAGATGCTACTAACATTTATATATATAAATCTTTTTTATGCCGCCACAGTAAATATTCTTATAGAGTATTCCATAAGTTTATTCACATGGGGCTTTAGTTCTTTATGATGCAGTAAATAAAGCAGTAAATATTTTTGTTGTTTTATATTTAATGTGAAAAAGTGATTGTACTAATAAATGTGTTAAAGTAAAATTACTTAATGATTGCTAAATTAATTAGATAACTACCATTATAACCTTATAGCTAGGGTACGGAATTTAAAGTCTACCGACAGGACTTAGATAGAGGAGAGTACTTACTTAGCAGGTTCATTGTCTGAGGTAACCTCAGCCAATTTCCCATTTTGCGGTGGTGTACTAGGTGCTTCTTCTTTCTCCTTCCATCTCTTTTCTTTCTCTTCTGCTTCTCTCTTTTCTAGCTCCAGCTCTTCCTTATTACACTCCCTCAAGTGTGCTTCTCTTGATTCTTCATCTCTCTTCATCCATTCTTCTAATTGTGCGTGCATCTCTTCCTTCTCTGCCTTAGCAATCTGATCCATCCTTTCAGCTTCCGCTTCCCACTCACTCCAGCGTGGTGCTTGTACGGCTTCCTCTTGCTCCTTGTAGCAGTCTTCATACTTCACAATTTTGCCAGGGAATTCCTCCCATCCACAGTGAGGCTGGGCAGCTTGACGGCGGGCTTTGCATCTTCTCCTGTTGCATTGCTTCCTGACCTGCTCATGGTTAACAAGTGTTCTAAATTGATAGCGTACCTTTTCCGTGGGTAGGTTGAAGTGGATCTGTCCTGACCCGATGTAGATAATAGCATTGGCAGTGTAGAGGAACGGTCTTCCCAAAAGAATAGGTGATTCATCGTCTCCATGCATATCAGGAACTAGAAAGTCTACGGGTATATATTTATCTTGAATTCTTAGCATAACGTCCTTAACCACGCCTTCAGGGAATCTTAGTGATTGGTCTGCCATCTGCAACTGAATATATGTTGGGTATAGAGGTAAATCATTAAATAATTTATCATATATCTTTTTGGACATTACGTTGATGCCTAATCCAGTGTCGCAGACGGTGTCAGCAAAAGTGGTGTCTCTGATTGTGCATTCAATGATCGGTACACCTGGGTTACCTTTCTTTGTTGGAAATGGTTGGGGAAGTATATGATCATTTTCTGTATTGAGAGCAGTGATTAGTTGAGCAGTTTCTTCAGGTACATGGTGGGGTTTGTTCTTCCTCCATCTTCTATTGTTCTTCTTCTTGGGTGCTGGTTGTTGTTGCTCTTCTTGTTGATGGAATTGCTTCGGGGCTGCAAGAGTCTTTAAGATGTGGTTCTTGAACGAGAATCTTTCTTTCTTGTCCTTGATGGAATGGACAATCTTAACATGTTCCGCATAGATGATGGCTTTGGTTGTGTACAAGAATGGTCGTCCCAAAATAATAGGATCCTTCTCATCTCCTCCTGTCTCCATAATCACGAAGTCAACTGGGACATATGATTGCCCACTCTGATAACAGCTTCTTCTAGCACTCCCTTGGGGTAACAAATGGACGGATCTGCAAGCTGCAAACGTATATCTGTGTATAATAAAGGATCACCTAATATTTTCTCATAAATTACCTTGGGCATTATGTTGACACTTGCACCGAAATCGCAGATAGCCTCTGGAAAGCTGTGACATCCTATAGAGATAGGAATCATAGGTCATCCAAGGTCTCCCATCTTCTCAGGTAGTGAGTGATCAATCCACTATATATCTGCAGGCTCAATATGGTACTGGGTTGCATTGTGAATATCAACAAGGTTAGCAGTTTCTAAATCTTTCGGCTGGCCCGGAATCTTACCTTTCTCAAATGGAGGTATAGCAGCACCTAGCTGAGCTAATTGTGATTCTAACATTTTATTAAAGCTGTGCTGATTCTTTATAGCAGAAGCAAAGGTATCCATTCTAGCATTAATGTTTTCTAAAGCTTTATCATTAGAGGCTACCTTTCTAGACATCAATTATTACCTTGGTTGTACAATTTAGATTTACTAGCAACTAAATCTCTTAAAGGTGGAAGATTGTAATTATTACAATTATTACCTTGGTTGTTACCTTGGTAGTTACCTTGTCGAGGTTGCTGATTCCATCCTTGGTTTGGCTGGTTCCATTCTTGGCCTTGCTGAGGACGATAGTAGGTGTTATTGTTGACGAAGTTCACATCCTCTTGCAGTGTAGGGCAGTTGACAGCTGAATGGCCGTAATCTCCACATTCTTCACAGGTCATACGAGAATCATTGATATGCATGACTTCCTTCTTCTCTATATTGAGCTTCTTCATGATGAGGTCTAGCTTGGCAGTGACCATATCAGTTTCCTTGAGATGATGGATGCCTCCTCCTCTCTTGCGAGGTTGAATACGTTCTTCGTTACAGCTTGGATTTGAGGCCATCTTCTCAACAAGTGTTTTAGCTTCTGGAAGCTTAAGTGACAAGAAAGCTCCTCCTGCTGCAGCATCTATGGACTCACGGGTGCTAGAGATAAGACCGTGGTAGAAGGCTGCATTAATAGCCAATCTTCTATCCCATTATTACAACAGTCTTCAATATAATCTCGGAATCTTTCCCATGCTTCAGTGAATGATTCATCATGCTGGTATTGAAACCTTGAAATTTTCCCATGCAGAACATTCGTCTTGCCTGTAGGAAAGAACTTTGCTAGAAAAGCAGTTGAGCATCGGTCCCATGTAGTGTTCTTCTCTTTGTTGACATAGAACCATTGCTTAGCTTTCCCCAAAAGTGAAAATGAGACAGAGTAAAATAGCATCTCTTGGTACTCCTTTGATCATGAAGATGCTGCAGATCTCTAGAAAGTGTTGTAAGTGTGCACTTGCATCTTGAACCATGGTGATAAAAGCAGGCTTGAGCTCGAATCCATTCTCCCCAGTGTTGACTGCTGGTCCAGTCCGGATGTTTTTTGTTGTTGTGGCAGAGAACTCGCGCAATGTCTTTTCAGCCATGTCTTCAAACACAGGAGCTAAATCTTCACCTAAATGTTCTTCTTCCAATGTTAGAGCTGGCTCCTCTGATGGATGAGCTTGAGCAGCGATGGGTATTATTGACAGCGACTCAAAATTGTCCCTCGCCTCTACAACCTTCTTCCTTCTAAGAAGTTTCTCTGGATCGTTAGTGAAGTTGTTTGGAAGAGAAAAACCATTCATTCATCACCCTGCATAAGATAAGCAATTGATAAAAACAAGGGCGTGCCTGTTTGAGTTAGAGATCAATCGGTAACACAATCTTATCCATTATGTATATATGTTATCAATATTTCCTAAGTATAATGTGCCTTCCTCGGCAACGGTGCCAAAAATGTTTGTTGACATCTACTAACGTCGCCAAATATAACTATATAACTTTTAATATGAGAGACGAGATTAGAAGACGTATGGTAATTAATTAACTTGCCATTAGCAACTAACCACTTATCTATTACCAACATTCTTATGCATGAACTAGGTTGTCATCCCTAGTTATATATGCTAAGAATAAATAAAGGTTTCATATATTATTCAATGTGACTAGGTAGAAATATATATATGAACTAAGAACAATTCTACAAGCGAACAGATAATTATACCATTGTAGCATTTTACCTAGAGTCTACCAGGTTATCGATTTATATTTATAACACTGGAAAGGGCTTGGATAAACTTTAATCTATTATATTGATAGTGATTATATACAATGAATAAGTGGTGATAACGGTGTCATATACTCTACTCATAACAGGTAGAGGTCACAAGATAAATAAGATAAATAAAGGTGATAAGTATGATCAAGCATCATAATTAATGGATAAACATCAGAGCACTCTCTAGTCATAGCAATAGCTAGCCAATGGATAAACTAAGGAATTAATATCTAAGGTAATTCTATAACTACGTCAATGAATAACTCTAATTTGTGCAATTTCATCTAGCAATCATTGTTAGATTAGTCCTATATCATGATCACATGTAAAGTGCATCATCTAGGAAGGATGTGAAACAGAGTCATCACCCAACTTCGCGACCGTGCCTGCTTGCCTACATACGGGGGGTGGACTACAGAGGACTCAACGCAGCTGTCACCTACGCGATCTACCACACGACCCGGCACATCAGGGTGCACTCGCAGATAAACAGAATACCTAGACACCATGTCTACATATCGTTCATCATCAACCCGTCGATCGTATGGATAAACGCAATACGAGCAATTACATGAGTTCAATAAGATCAAACCAATTATACTAGACATATAATCAAAGTAGACAAAGACTATTGTAATCAAGAAGATATGAACTATTAAGAATAATGTTTCCCTAATCATAATGAAGAATATAATAATAGAGAAAGAACTAGAACTATACCGAACTCCGCGCTCCAGACAGACGCTGGGGCTCTAGATTCCGCCGAAGAACTAGAACTCCTCTACTTCTAATCTAACTAGGCCAGAACTATGAACTAGATGGCTCTTATGAACTAGGAGGCTCTTGATGGCTTGACCGAAGACTTGATGTCTTGGATGAATGATTGGATGCTCCAAGGGGGTCTGCCCCTTTATTTATAGCCTGGTGGGTTGCACGTGCGCCGTAGGATCAAACGGACTTAACCAAGGGCCGAGATGCATCATAGGAGGCGGTGGAAGAAGACTCTAGAAGGCAGCGGTGAAACCCTAGGAGGGGCGTCGCCCAGCCCCCCTTGGCGCCGGCCGGCCCCACCTGTCAGGTGGTGGGGCCCCGGTTGCTTCCGGTGTTCTCCAGATCCTTCCCACGTCCTGATGACGATGTTTTCTTCGCGGTTAAGTTTCGTGTTAATTAATCACTTTAATCCCTCTCTTAAGCTTTTCTGGAATAGCTCCTAGAAAATACAGAACATGCAAAACTCGTGGAAATTATCAGTTAAAACCCTAGACTATTGTGTATTCTTATATCCTTTGGTGTCTAAAGTTCTAATAAAAGTTGACGTTATCTACCATCAACATAACTCATCCAAGTATGGAGGCCCTAGGGGAGATCAACTTGAGAGACACCCATCCAAAGGAGATCTTGGACGATGAAATATCCAATCAATGTCTTAGGCATGGAATAAAAGAGATGATGTTTTTGCCGAAAGACATTCATGAAGAAACACCCTTGGAGATTGAAATAGATGATCCGGGCTCACAAGTGCAAACTCCTAAATCAATAGGTCTCTCTATCATTGCCATACATGGGATCTCCAACCCCTTCACTTTACTTGTCCATAGAATCTTGAAAAGGGTAGTTGTAGATGCATATGTTTATCATAAACATTGCAAATCTCAATGCATGAATCTTGAGATAGGAACCTGAAGGTTGGTGTTGGAGGGGAAACCACTTCACCAACATGAGTGCAATTAGAAGGTTTCCCAAGAACAAATTTGCACCCTTTTTGCTGTGATGTCTTTGTAGCATAGAAACATAATTGTGAAAATATTCCTTCGGGTATTATTGTCACTAACCATTTCAGGACTAAAGCAAAAAGGATAAAGGATGACGACTTGAAGGTATTTCTAACCAACCACTTTGCAACATTGATCACATCCATCTAGACTTGATTTTTACCTTCTAAAATCCAAGCTTGGGGGATGGGCTTTTCTCAAAAATCCTATACCATGTTGCTAACTCACCTTGGTTGTCTTTACCTTAAATCATGCTTACACATCTCTGTTTGAATAAATCCTTATAATGCTTTCACACTACCTTTATTTGCTATAGCATATGTTTAGGGTTTGGAGTGACTTCATACATCTCTTAAATGAAGCATGGTGCTAGTTTAGGAGTGTTTGATCTTACTTTCAAAAGGTTTTTAAATTAAGATTGTGCTTAGATTAAATGCCAACCTAAGTCAAATTAGACGTGGTGTCTAGGTTGATTTTTGAGCCGATAGTATGCTATAGTAGATGCTGGATATTTTGTTGGACTAACCCCTATAGGAAACTTTTAAATCAATTTGGGGAAGTCATAGGATAAACTCAAATCAGAGATGAAGCAAGATACATGAATCCCAATAGTTGTGCATAAGGGAGAGGTCTTGCTCGGTAGACCT
Organism: Eremochloa ophiuroides; assembly: GCA_038502445.1. Lineage (NCBI taxonomy): Eukaryota > Viridiplantae > Streptophyta > Magnoliopsida > Poales > Poaceae > Eremochloa > Eremochloa ophiuroides. The sequence continues at coordinate 28,513,728 of JAHLJS010000008.1, forward strand.
AAGAATCAGGAGCCATCACTGTCCGGTTGAAGCACAAGGAAGGAAGACGAAATTCCACTAAAGTTGTTCTGACCATGGTCTTCCTGTTCTCAAGCTCCCGTCGCTCAGACACACTGGTTTGCAATCCCTCTACTCACCATTACCTTACTTCTATAAGTTTGATTAGTTCTACAAATGCCATATATGAAAGTCAAACTTAAAGACAATATAAAATCAATCCTCCATAGAAGAAGTAATGGTGAATCAAAAATGTTCTATGTTCAAACAACTTCTCTACATCATAAAAAGTGACCTTTAGCTTTATGACAACACTATCCCTGTTATTACTAGTATGTTCCTTCGAGTATGTGTTGTCCACTGATGCTTTTGCAGGAAAAGAACAATGAGAGGAGCAAAAAGGTCCAAACAAAACTCAAAAGGAAGAACTAAAGGATGTCATAGGAGACAATACACTACAAACTCTTGCCCAAGTAGACACATACTGAGGTAGTGAGGATGATTAAATTAGTTCAGGCTGAATACGATCACCTCCTTGCATCACCACACCTGTCACAGCTAGACGATCCAGGCGTGCCAACGATCAGGTGCACCAGAGAATCTTCTACAAGACCTTCTGCAACACTGGATTGAGCGTCCACATAAAGGAAGAGATGGCAGACAAGATGTTCAGATTTCTAGAGAGGACTCATAATCACTCTGTCCCCTCTGACTTCTTTGTCCAAGACATGGGAGAGGAAGAGAATGATCCACCGATTGTACTTGGAAGATCACTCCTTAACACCGCATGAGTAATCATCTATAAGAGATCAGGAGAGGTCCATTTCCAATTCCCCACAGACAAGGAGCACTGCTACTTCAATACCTATACAACTTATGAGTAGCCAAAGAAGAACAGATCAATCAGGAGACGTCGTTCAGAAGAACCAACCACCAAGTATGGTTAGGCAGACTATGAAGGAGAAGTTGTAAGGAGAGATGAGACCACTACATCAAAAGACAAGAAGAGTGACGAAGAAGAGACTGTTAGGGATGGGCCCCTAACCTGAACATCAACATTAACTTCACCAACCAAAAAGGAACGGAGGAAGGAGGAGTCACCTTCCAGCACATCATCAGAGGTGTAATCAGGGTCACCATTTCAACCTGACGATGAAGCAAGTGAAGAATGAACAGGACAAGATGTACTGTTCGGAGGACTTTAAACCACCGAGCCTTCGCCAAAAGGTAAACTTGGTACTTATCCATATTTCTTTTAAGCATTGCACAATTTTCATATTAGTAGAATTAGTTGCATATTTACCTTGCTGCACTTGGATAGAAAAGAAAATAAAAATATTTACTTACTGCATTACATTTAAAAAAAATATATAAGCCCCATTGTTGACACTACTTAGCGCAACCACCAGAGACAGGGTGTTAGCCTATCTCTGATAACGGCGTCAGAAGTGCCCTGAGGGGTATTTCTTAAGTCTATTGGAAAATTCCACAAGCGCACAGAATATACCGCTGTAGCACTTCACCAGGGAGTATTCTAAGGTATCGTTATTTATTTTATCCCAAGGGAAAGCTGTTGCTAGGAATAATTAATAAAAGAGAGAGATCCTTAAGTCTATAGCAACTTAGTATCAACTAGTGATAGGGGGGTAAATCGATAAATAGAGGAAAGGGTAATGACACAAAGACACGATAAGGTTTTAGGATAACTAAGGATAACTAGTAGAGTATAGCTAGGTGGGAGGACAACGAGTGAGTATAAGACTCCTATGACTCTTACTTTACTCTTGTGAACTATCTTATCAAATAAATGAATTACACTAAGACAGCTACCTTACTTCCGGTGTGTAGGGGGTAGTGCGAAACAATAGAGGATATAACCTCTACCCGAAGCGCCTACGCTCTTATGGGAGCCTACCTTTTAAGAACTTGCCTAAAACATGTGGAGGGATACTAAGACTAGACAGGGCTGTCACCACTTCCTAGCACCCACTAACAATCCGTGCGACAAGCAGCATTCAAGGGTAAGATCTAGCCTAAGCACCACGCTTACACTAATTCTCACAGCTCTAGCTGGGTACCACACAGCTAAAGCACCCTATGACAGGCAATGAACTATACACGTGAGCTGGTTACAGGATCATAATCTTGTGTAAATCAACTATAAGGCAAGACAAGATACAACAATACTATAATGAATAGTAAAGCACTAAGTAAGAAATTAGTAAAGTAAAGTAAAGATAATATATTGATAAAAGAAAACTCTTATAGAAGGAAAGGTACAAGAGCTATACCAGACTCTCCAGCAGACGACTCCGGAGACCCCGAGCGTAGCTCGACTCGACTCTAACTCCCACACTAGACTAATACTACTACTAAGGAATGGAGCTTCTCTTGTCTCTTATGTTTCTTGTGTGTGGTGATGGCAGCCTCTATTTATAGGGGAGAATGGAGAGGCACCACGTCAGCGATCCGCATGCTCCTTGCCTCTCCTCCCTTGGATGAACTGACCTTGAACCGCCTCAATCTGGACGGCATTGGTGAATCCAGCACGTGGGAAGCATGCAGGAAGGCGGTGGAGGCTAAGGGACCTGGCCGGGCACCAGGGGGTCAGCCAACCCCCTATGACAGGTGGGCCCAGCCAGGTCCTTCTAGAAGCTGTCCCCATCTGTCACAGGGTGTGGTTCCACCTTTGCTGCATGTTTGTCATGTTGATTTATCCCTTGATCGTTGTACTTTGCTTCTCTACCGTTGAATGGAAACACATGTTGATCCAAAGGTGGAAATGAGCTGAGATGAGTGTCACGAGGATCGTGCCATGTCACCAGAGCCAGGTGGGCCCCATGGTGGGGTCGGCCGACCCACACATGGGCCGACACTGAGCTCTCCTCTCTTCTACGTGATGTTGTGCACCATATCTTGATGTTTTATAGCTTGTTTGATCTTTCCGGCATTCACAAGCTAAGAGTACAAGTGGAACTGGTTACTGATAAATATGGTCATGTCATGCTTATTCTCCCTTGAATCCGAGACCTGTTGACGGTGTTTGAATGTGGATTTTCATGGTATATGCACCGTCAACAAGATCCCCCAAGCTTAACCTTTGCTCATCCTGAGCAAATAATTAAACTTAGCCTCGGTGGATCAGGAGTTGCTACAATGTTCATATTTCTTTAATAACAAGTGCACAACAAAATACTTCTCTTTTGAATGGAAAAATTGGCTATAATACCTTAATTCTTTATGGCGCTTATGGGTTTTCCTTTGCCCTAGGCAGTTGAGAGACAGAACAGTTAACTTGAGCACTAATTTTCTCATTCTTTGCAAGTTTCATACTGGAGGTTTTAGTAATGTTTTGCAAAACAAAACTTAATGTTCCTCATATGGTTTTCTCATGTCACTTAAATGGTGTATGATTCCTTACCAAGGCACAAAATAAAGGTTGCCTTCTCTTTGTTATCCTACTTCAAAAAATGGCTTATGTGGAGCTTAAGGTAGGAATGAAAGAGTATAGCATACTTACTTTGCATGTTTTGTAGAGTCAAAGCTTGGATCCAAAGAGAGAAGTGTCATGCCCTTAGATCAAGATGTGCAAGTGTGCGGAAAAAGTGGACTATAATGCTCCTCTATTTGAACTTGTATCTCTCTCTAATAAATTTTAGAGACATGGCTATCATTTTTTCTTTCTTTATTCATGAGCCTAGACTTGCTCAAATTTTTCTCTTCTTTTCTATGGACTTTCTTGTGTCCATTTTTTCATTTTGCATAGCCTTTTGTCTCTTCTACCATAATAACTAAGAGAGATTTTCTATGACTTTAACACATGGAGCATTTATTTAGTGAAAATGAAAGGCATGTGATTGCGTACTTCCAGTGTAGAAGCAGCATATATATGTTGTGTGTACATGATCTTGATCTTAGGAGCATGATAAGTCTCTCAATAAGGGTCAACAAGACTTGACAAAACTCAATACATAGCAAATAGTTTATGTGGAAGATTTTAGACATGTGTAGCATATTTGGCTATGGTAGGAATTTATTACCATTGAGGAACAATAAGGTTTTGATTTTTCTAAGAAATAAATCTCCAGTAATCATGCATGCTCAGAATAATATTATAGCAGCTCTTGTTTTACCATATCATGTCTCACAATAACTTAGACTTAGTTCTAGCACTTGCAACCCACAAAGCTTTCAGGTTCATGATGATTTTAAATGAGCCAAGTGATCCATACTAAAAGAAATACTAAGTTGTAGACTAGGCATTAAAGGAACATTAACAGAGCAACTATTCATCATTTCCATGAGGAAGATAAACATTCATGAGACATATGGGATTTTTTTAAGTAAAGATAATATAACTGAAAATAATGCAATGAAAATGGGATAAAGGACTTACCTTGGTGGGGGAGAGGATCTCCCCCAAGCTTGTCTTTTTTGCTCATTGTGGCGGCAGATAGTATTGGAATCATCCCGCCAAGCGTTGTGCTTCTTCATCTTGTATGTCTTGCAATAATTGGGCATTTTGTTCAACATGCATCGCGCCCATGTCGTCGATGAGTTGATCCATTTCTGCTTTTTGGTTCCGACGACCTCTCGCCCGTGTGGACGGACGGGGAGTGCGCACTCTTAGACTGTGCCGTTGAGGCCGTTCCTTGGACCCTGAAATGTCCATGAAACTTGTCTCATCGCCTTCTTCGTCGTCTCCTCCCGTTGCTCGTGAGGTGCTGCCTTGCTCAAATTGAGCGGCCTGTGACATGCTCCTTGTCACCCTTCTTGTTCCTGCAACATTTTGGCTTCTTGCCTCTTGGTCCCAATTTATGGTTAGCGTACGCAGCGTATACAACCGATGCCTCTCACATGGGAGAGAGATTTCGGCTGCATGGCCTGGATAAATCATTTTAAGATCACCATTTTCATCTCTTTTTAGGACTTGAGCACTTATGAAGAAATCTTCGGTTATAATGTCTCTAGGAGAAGCAATATATTCAAAGTAGTGTTTCCCTTTTAGCAAGTCCATTGTTTCAGCAATGCGAGTGATAAAAGAGGTAAAGAATATAGGCTCACTTCTATGGAAAATACCAAGCCAAAAGCGGACTAAAATTTTAGCAGGTAAAACTTTTATTTTCTTGGTCATGGCATAAAGCAGTCTTAGTTCATCATTAAGAAGAATTTGCACATTGGAGGCAGGCAGAAGAGTTATGGCCATCCAATAGCGGAGCAAGGCGTAAAGTGGGATTATGGATTTCATCAGTTTTAGGATCAGAGCAATCATTGGATCCTGTTTTGGCTTTCCAGAAATCTGCTTTATCGAATTTTCTTGTGGCATTAACTAGATCTAGATGACAGTTATTATCAAAGCCAAGTGCGATACTAAAAACTCCCCAAGTTAAATTATACTTTTGATTGAACATACGAAATTAGACATTATCATCAGTGACTTGTATAGAGCATAGAAATTCCATGGTGAGTTTTTCAATTCCATGTTCTTACACTTCCCAAAAGCTTCCCCACCCAGTTGTATTGAAAACAGTATTAAACTCTGCGGTCATACCTGTGTTGTCCAAAAGGACAGAGTCGATGGTGCCGGTATGTTCATAACCGCGGTGTCGGATGGAGAGGTACCTTTGGTACTCTTCTTGGTCCAGCATGAGGCCGCTCTCGGGGTCGAGCGTCCTCTCGGGAGGCACTCCAAAGCTTTGTCTCGGTGGAGCTTCTCTTCCTCCATCTTCGTCATGGCGGGGTCGTCGGGAGGAAGTCCCTACGACACCTTTGGCTTTCTTGAACGCGGAGGAGAACTTCTTCATCTTCCTGCAGCAATGAGATAACACAAGAACACACTAAGACAACAAGGATTAACGTTAGCATTAGCGTTAGTTGTCCCAATGTTAGTAGTCCTTGCAGGGTATGGTCACCTCCACAAAACCGCTCTTGAGAGCCAAGATAAGCTTCTACTACTACAATATTTTTGGATTTTTGTTTTGAGTGGCTAACTACAACTAAACTTGAGAAAGAACTTGCTCAAATGGAGAGAAGAAGAGAGATTGTGTGCTCGAGATGATTCAGCTGGTTTGGGTGTGAAATGAGCACACAATACAGGGATATATATAGGGGGAGAAGGGATGGCTACCAGGCCACTAGGGCCAGGTCGGCCGACCCCACATTGGTAGTGTCAGAGCTGCTTTCACCTTTGGATAGGGAATCTATTTGAATTCAAACACAATTTTGTAGACAGGGCTTTAAACATGGGTCGGCCGACCCATGTTTGGTCCCCTTTTCAGCTTTAAATAGTGTGTTTCACTTTTTCCAGTAAAGTAAAGATTAGTGGTGGACCAAAAGTGGAGAAGTTTTCAGAGATTCCCTTGTCTAGTGTTTTGTGAAAGAGAAAGGTGTATGACAAAAGTGGGGACATGCTTTAAAGTGTTTCGCATGGACAATGGGAGCACTAATGCATGCCAAAGTGTCCACTTTTCAGAATTTGGATGGTAGGTGGATGTTGGATTCTCATTGGAGCATGTGAAAGTGGTCATGACCAAAAGTTGTCGACCAAATTCAAAATGAACTGGTGATTAAAGTTGAGACAATGATCAGGACACCAGACCAACACCTCCAGAGGTGAGTGGGCCCCATTGTGGGGTCATCCAACCCCACCTTGGGTGGTCCCACCACCTCAGGCGTGAGCACTACAGTTCTTTTCAAGTTTTATTTATCTAAGTTCTTTATTTTGTCGAAATAAAATATTGCAAAATTTAAATATAGTAAAATGCGCTGTGGGTCCTTAAACTTTTGCCCACTTCTCATCTAGGTCCATGAACTTTTTTGGCTCATCTGGGTCCATGAACTTTTCTCTACTTCTCATCTAGGTCCAGGTACTTTTTCTTCGCTCATCTGGGTCCATGAACTTTTTTCCACTTCTCACCTAGGTCCATAGCAGGCCACATAGGACTCTACTTCCTACGTGACCGTTGATGTGGCACTAAAATATGACACGCTTTATTTTAAAATTTTATTATAGTTGTACATCTATGTATTTCTATGTTTAATTCATAATAAATAGTTGGTGTACCAAACATTTAATTTGAAGTTGAGATTTTTATGGTGATGGATGATAACAAAACATGGCTAGTATAAAAATATTACATACCTAAAATTAGTAAATTAATTACTACAATAAAAACAAGTTTTAATTACAACAAAGCATGTGATGTAAAGATAAATCTAAAGCTCAGGAGCACAGGAGCTGCAGTTATGAATTAAACACAGGAGCACATAAATTTACATAGATCTACAGCTACATAAAAAACTATAAATTAAAGTATATTATATTATATATCTATTGGATAGATCTATTCATGTTAAGTCTAACAAAACTAGATTTTCCTTTTACGATTTTTCCGTGATTTTATACGATTTTTCCGTGATTTTGTACAATTTTTCAAGGTTTCAGCCAGTTTATGAAACTTAAAAAAAGGGCACGTGGTGCCACATCAGCGGCCACGTAGACAACAGAGTCCTATGTAGTCTGCTGTGGACCTAGATGAAAAGTGGAAAAAAGTTTATGGACGTAGATGAGCGAAGAAAAAGTACCTGGACCTAGATGAGAAGTGGAAGAAAAGTTCATGGACCTAGATGAGCGAAAAAAAGTTCATGGACCTAAATGAGAAGTGGACAAAAGTTTAAGGACCCACAGCATATTTTACTCATTTAGATATGAAATGTAATGAAGAAAATGCAGAAATTGAAATGCAGAAATTAAATATGAGATAAATACTGATTTACCTTACCAGCAAGAGCTCCATGTTTTAGGTCCGTAGAGCAGGACCTCTCCTTTTCAGATTCATTCTTCGGGTGCATCGATTGGTCCCGGAGATGGGGATCGTGATGATCGCACCTCTTTCTTCCGCCATTCCTTCTTGGTTGATGCTTGCGACTTAGCAGAGTCAGCCTTGTTCACCGCCTCAACTTTACTTACCAGTTCGGCCTTTTTGGCCTTCGGCGGTTGATTCTTCCGGCGGGATGCATATTGAGGCTTCTTCTCTCAAAGGTTCTTTCTTGCCTATTGCATAGGTTTATAACCATTGAAAGGACATTTAATTCTCTTACCTAGGAGTTGGAAGTGGACTTGGCCAGATCCCACTTAGATGATGGCATTAATGGTGTTTAGGAACGGCCTTCCCAGGATAACGGGGATTTCGTCATCGGCCCCCTTGTCGAGAATGACGAAGTCGGCGGGGATGTATTTGTCTTGAACTTTGACACTGATGTCTCTTGTCAATCCCTCGGGGAATTGGATGGATTCATCGGCCATCTGCAATTTGACAAAAGTGGGGTACAAGGGTCCCCTAGCAGATTTTCATACATTACCTTGGACATGATGTTCACTCCAGATCCAAGGTCGCAGAAGACATTGTTGAAGGTGTGCGGCCTGATCTCGCAGGTGATGGTAGGATGGCCAGGGTTACTCTTCTTGGCCATGAATGGCGGGTCAAGAAGGCAACCCGGGTTTAGCCTGACCGGAGGCTTACCAATCCTCGTGGAAATTAACTTGACACCCTTAATTGGTTCCTCAGGTTTCCCTGGGATCTTACCTTACTCGAAGGATAGGACAGCTTGATTTTCTTGGTAGAAGGGGCGCGAGTTCCATCCTCCTTGTTGCTGGGGTCGATACCCATTGTTGTTGTTGTTGTTATTGATGATGAAGCTCACTTCCTCCTTCGTTTCAGGACAGTTGTTGCCCGAGTGATCTTCTCCACCACATACCTCGCACTATGGATCAGCTTCAATTGCTCATGCGGTGGCAGTGGTTCGAATGGCCTCTTGTTCCTTTTTGGAACCTTCCTCAATCTTTTTCATCAAGAGGTCCATTTTTGCTGAGAGCATGTCCACCTCATGAATGGTGTGCATAACCCTTTTCTTAGGCTGGAGACGCTCCTCATTCCATTCTTGGTTGATAACCATCTTTTCGATGAGGTCTTTAGCATCCTTGACATTGTGTTGCAGGAATGCTCCTCCAGCGGCAGTATCAAGGTGACTACGGGCTAATCCAGTCAGCCCATAGTAGAAACCTTGGATTAGGAGCCATTCTTCAATCCCATGATGAGGACAAGCACGAATGTACTCCTGGAGACGTTCCCATGCTTCGGGAATCATCTCATCAGCTTGCTATTGGAAGCTTGAGATCTTTCCACGAAGAGCGCTGGTTTTGCCATTGGGAAGAATTTCTTGAGAAATACGTTGGCGCTCTTCTCCCAAGTGGTAGCTTCATTCTTGTTGGCATAGAACCATTGCTTCACCTTCCCAAGCAGTGAGAATGGGAATAAGCGAAGGCGGATGGCGTTTGCCGAGACATTCTTGATAGTGAAGGTACCACACACCTCCAAGAAATTCTGGAGATGGGCATTAGCATCTTCATGCGGCTTCCCACAGAACGGGTTGGCTTGCACCATATTGATAAGCGCTGGCTTAAGCTCAAAGGTAGCATCCCCCAAGTTGAGCTGCGGACTGGTGGCAACGCTGTCAGCCGACGGTGCAGAGAACTCAGAGATGGTCTTTTGGGCCATGGCTTCCTTTATTGATAGTGCGAAGCCTCTTTCCTCGAACGGATTTAGCTTTAAGATGAACCTTTGAGGTGGAACTTGACGGCTGTCTAGTTCTCCTCAACAATTGCTCAGGATCTTCAACAAAATTTGACGGCAATTGGAAACCGCTCATGCACTGTCTAGCTTCACTGATAACGAGAAACACAGACAGAGGTAAGCCCCTAACACTAATCGATAATTAGATTGATAGTAGACTCCGGATTCAATTTTTATTAATATTCCTAGACTGATGCTTTCCCCGGCAACGGTGCCAGAAATGCTTGTTGACACTTCTTAGCGCAACCACCAGAGACAGTGTGTTAGGCTATCTCTGATAACGGCGCTAGAAAGTGCCCTGAGGGGTATTTCTTATGTCTATTGGATAATTCCACAAGCGCACAGAATATACCACTGTAGCACTTCACCTGGGAGTATTTCCAAGGTACTGTTATTTATTTTATCCCAATGGAAAGCTGTTGCTAGGAATAATTAATAAAAGAGAGAGATCCTTAAGTCTATAGCAACTTTGTATCAACTAGTGATAGGGGGGTAAATTGATAAATAGAGGAAAGGGTAATGACACAAAGACACGACAAGGTCTTAGGATAACTAAGGATAACTAGTAGAGTATAGCTAGGTGGAAGGACAATGAGTGACTATAAGACTCATATGACTCTTACTTTACTCTTGTGAACTATCTTATCAAATGGATGAATTACACTAAGACAACTACCTTACTTCCGGTGTATAGGGGTAGTGCGAAACAATAGAGGATATAACCTCTACCCGAAGCGCCTACGCTCTTATGGGAGCCTACTTTTTAAGAACTTGTGTAAAACACGTGGAGGGATACTAAGACTAGACAGGGCTGTCACCACCTGCTAGCACCCACTAACAATCCGTGCGACAAACAGCATTCAAGGGTAAGATCTAGCCTAAGCACCACTTTTACACTAATTCTCACTACTCTAGCTGGGTACCACACAGCTAATGCACCCTATGACAGGCAATGAACTACACACGTGAGCTGGTTACAAGGATCAGAATCTAGTGTAAATCAACTATAAGGCAAGACAAGACACAACAATACTATAATGAATGGTAAAGCACTAAGTAAAGACTTAGTAAAGTAAAGTAAAGATAATATATTGATAAAAGTAAAGTCTTACAGAAGGAAAGGTACAAGAGCTATACCAGACTCTCCAGCAGACGACTCCGGAGACTCCGAGCGTAGCTCGACTCGGCTCTAACTCCCACATTAAACTAATACTACTACTAAGGAATGGAGCTTCTCTTGTCTCTTGTGTATCTTGTGTGTGGTGATGGTAGCCTCTATTTATCGGGGAGGATGGAGAGGCGCCACGTCAGCGATCCGCGTGCTCCTTGCCTCTCCTCCCTTGGATGAACCGACCTTGAACCACCTCAAGATGGACTGGCATTGGTGAATCCAGCACGTGGGAAGCATGCAGGAAGGCGGTGGAGGCCAACCGACCTGGCTAGGCACCAGGCAGGTGGGCCTAGCCTGGTCCTTCTAGAAGCTGTCCCCATCTGTCACAGGGTGTGGTTCCACCTTTGCTGCATGTTTGTCACGTTGATTTATCCCATTGATCCTTGTGCTTTGCTTCTCCACCGTTAAATGGAAACACATGTTGATCCAAAGGAGGAAATGAGCTGAGATGAGTGTCACGAGGATCGTGCCATGTCACCAGAGCCAGGTGGGCCCCATGGTGGGGTTGGCCGACCCACACATGGGCCCACACTGAGCTCTCCTCTCTTCTACGTGATGTTGTGCACCATATCTTGATGTTTTTTTTGGCCTGTTTGATCTTTCCTGCATTCACAAGCTAAGAGTATAAGTAGAACTGGTTATTGATAAAATATGTTCATGTCATGCTTATTCTCCCTTGAATCCGAGGCCTTTTGACGGTGTTTGAATGTGGATTTTCATGGTATATTCACCGTCAACACCCATGAGACTGATCTTGTGGCATAGCTCACAAGACTAGTCACTGTGGTGGCACAAAAATAATTTGCATGCATTTAGAATAGACTTCTGCATCATATTTACTCTCTGCATTCATAAACTTAAAAACTCCAAAATATGTGGACACATGAAGGTCCACACCTTTTTAGAAAAACACCAAAAATATGTGGGCACATGAAGGTCCACTCTTTAAGGGAGCTTTTTGCTAGAAATTTTGCCACTAACCATGGAGCGGTATTATCGGTATTATCCTAACCCCCTCCATGAGAATTGGTATTCTTGTTGGTAATTGAGTTTTACAGGACAATATATGATCAAAGAGCTAGTCAACCTGACGCCCTTACGTTGCCGGTACACCTGCTCTATTAAGGATCACTCAACTTGCAACATCAAAGACCACACCATCATCTAGCTTGGGGGAGAGCGTCCTTCACTTAAACCAGCTAAGTATAAGCTTCCCATCCTAGTACTGTACTATATTGCTTTTTGAGTGTGTTAGCTAGTGAAATAAAATTGAAACCAAATAAAGATTGGTTTAGCTTGTTTAGGTTTGCTTAGGTTTGAAAAAAAGAGAATGCTTACAGAAGTTGTTGCCCATATAAAATGAACTCCATAGATGAACACCATGCATGGAATGTAACATCCCGGCCCAGGGCTTAATAGGATTGATAGGATACTCATACAAATAAGTTGCAACTTCATTTCCGGAAACCCATCTGCAAAGAACTCTGAGGTTAAGCGAGCTTGACCCTGGAGCGATGGGTGACCGACCGGGAAGTTCTTCCCAGGTGCGCATGAGTGAGGACAAAGTGCACAGAAAAGACTGGTGTTGGTTTGTGAGGGCAGTCTATATCCTAGTTAAGCTGCCAAATATAAGCGGGCCCAGCCTCGGGGAGGCGGGACGTTACAGAATGTATCGGAGCCGACCCTTACGGTTTCACGGGCTCGTGTGTCGCAGTTGCGCAGGCATGGTGCGCATGGCTGGTGTGGATCCGGCGTGGTCACACAGCATGGCACTAGACACATGGACGTGGCCAAGAGGGGACGTTCCTGGCTTGGAATTGATCGACGAGGACGTCGATCTCTTAAGGGGGTGAGGATGTAACATCCCGGCCCAGGGCTTAATAGGATTGATAGGATACTCATACAAACAAGTTGCAACTTCTTTTCCGGAAACCCATCTGCAAAGAACTCCGAGGTTAAGCTAGCTTGACCCTGGAGCGATGGGTGACCGACCGGGGAGTTCTTCCCAGGTGCGCATGTGAGGACAAAGTGCGCAGAAAAGACTGGTGTTGGTTTGTGAGGGTAGTCTATATCCTAGTTAAGCTACCAAATGTGAGCGGGCCCAGCCTCGGGGAGGCGGGACGTTACATGGAATTGATAATTAAGTACATTCACTAGAATCCCTTTGATACCTAGTGTTCAACCTTGAACTATCCCATGTTTTAGAACAACTATTTTAACATGAAGATTAACTTTGAAACCTGAAACTTGTGAGTACCAAATGCTTGATCTAAGTCTAGGTGATTAAGGGATATGATATGGAAAGTTTTAAGCTGCTATTTATCTTGTTTCTAGTGATACTTGAGTCCTAGATATTTATTTTGAAAATCCTTAAAACCACATGATGAGTTCCTGTATGATCATAGATTAAATTCCCACCATAGCCATACATGCTAGAATAGGAAAACCCACACATTTGTATGCTATTTGCTTTGCATCTAGTGTTGTCAAGTTTTGTTGGTACCTTGGAAACTTGTCATGCTTTCAAAATAAAGATCACGTGCACACCACATACACCTGCTGCTCCTACACAAGGAGTACGCAAAAACATGCCTTCTATATCCACCTGAAAATGTTCTACTCCTATACTAGGAGTAAACACCAAAAATAAGCCCTTAGGGCACCCCCAAATAAATGCTCCAAGTTCTTATTGCTATCTCTCAAAAATAAATGAAGAGAGGGAAATACTGTTGCAGAGAAGAAGCATGTGGCTATGCAAAAGTGTGAGATGAGAGAAAACAATGGGTACAAAGATGCCCGCCTGAGAGGAAAAAATGGACAAGTGTCCGAATTATCAAAACAATGGGTACACCGATGCCCGCCTGAAAAAAAGAAAAAGAAAAGAAAAAGATAGCCCATGTTGTCCTGCAGCACAATTTCCCCAGTATTGAAAAAGAGAGAAATGTTTTCAAGGAGCAAAAGTAGAATTAGGTTAGCCACTATGTATACACCTACCACCACATATCCACATACATGCACATCTTGATTTGATTGTATGACTTATTTTCTCTAGATCCACTGTTTGACTTTAGAATATATGCATTGCAAATATGTATGAGCTGTCTCCTTACCCATGAGCCCCACATAAGCCATTAGTTATAGGGTGCGAGAGAGAAGGCACACATCACTATTGCCTTGGTGAGGATCCACAAATACCACATATTGAGAGACTTGAGAGGGTCATACAAAGGAATCATTGAGTTTTATTTTAAAAACTTGCAAAAGCTCCAGGGTAAGAGTTGAACGACAAAGCTTGAGATATAGTGCTTAACTTAAACATTCTGTCCTTCAATTACCCAAGACCCAAGAGAAGGCTACTAGCTCCATGGTTGAAGGTAATAAAGGTATGTTGGAAAGTCAGAATAGTTTGCTTCTAATCCTGAGAAGAATTCTTGTTTGAATACATGTGTGCTTTTAAGGAGTTGCTACTATATTTAAAAATTCTAATAAACTCCTATATCCATTGCCAAGTTTGACTTTACTAAGGGACTAGCAAAGGTTAAGCTTGGGGAGCTTGTTGACGGTAATTATTGTATGATTTTACCCGTCAACTAAACATGAAAAAGGGTATAAAACCAAACACCAACATAGGTTTAGGGATTGAACTGACAGAATTCTATGAGTTTTGGTGAATCTGTGTTTCTGCAGGACGTTATCAGGAAAAGAAGAAAATAACAAGGGCATCGGTATAAAAATCGAATTCCATCGCGAAAGTGGATCAGGAAGAATCTAGAAGACACTAGAGACTCACCAGAGAAGTAGGGACTAGTTTGGACTCCGAAGAGGGTCGGCCGACCTAGGCCCCTAGGTTCACCGACCTGTCAGAGAGACGAAATCGCCTACGCTTCAACGTGGACCCACATCCCTGATTTTTAGAGCAATCTCCATCGCCCATCGAAGTCGGTTTGATCCAAGGGCTACGGTTCATCCCACCGGCCTATATATAGAGCCCCAGAACCCCCAAGGTTTCACACCAATTCATATCAATACATGTAAACCCTAATCGAGAGGTGTCCCATGAAAGGATAACTTCTCATTAGGATCTTGGGACTAGATAGTAGAGAGATGGAGAGCGAGGGAAGAGTTAGGAGGAGTTGCCGGCCTGTCGGTGATCCCTCTACGGCTTGTATTTCGATCGGATCTGTCGACGGGATATCGTCGATAGTCCACCGAGGGGTATGCCTAAGGTGGTAAATGATCGGTGAAGGTGCGCCTGAGACGAACAAACGTTGCGCAGAGAGCGCGAGACACAAGATTTATATAGGTTTAGGCCGCCGCGAGGCGTAATACCCTATGTCCTGTGTGCTGGTGGATTGTATTGGTATGATGTGAGATGTTTCAAGGGGATCCCCTGCCCACCTTATATAGTCTGGGGGCAGGGTTAGAAGTCGGTTTTACCATGTATATCAGATTACAATCCTAGCCGAACAAGGAAACTAGTCGGCTAGATACTAGGAAAGCTATTTCCTTAACCGCCAAGACTTCTAAGCCGGCGGATATACGTTATCTTTTGAAGAACGTGTAGACGACGCGTCCTTGGCAGTCTGGGCCTGATCGGATGATTTGGCCCATGTATAGCCATGCGGGTATACAGGTTTATACCCCCACAGCTAGTGATAAGTTTCGATATGAATCGGCAAGGAGTTGGCCCGATCTTCACGACAGTAGGTTTGATAACAAAGGATAACTTGCTGTAAAAATAGCATGTAACTAGCTTTATACCTGACAAAGGTTGGATGCGACCAAGCGACGAGGAGAGAGGCAATGAAACCTTGAGGACTTCGACTCAATCTCCGAACGACCGTAGAACCACAATCCGGGACTAATCCACACAATACGGCGTAGCCGAACGGAAACCATAGAGCACGAACTAGGGGACCTCAGAGAGATCTTCTTCACAAGTCCAAGAAGAACAAGGAAGAACAAAGGTGTGTAAAATACACTCAACAACTCGGTTGCAATACCATATTGGTTTATCAAAATGATCAAAAGTTACATTTGCATGGGTTCAGAGAGGTATTTATACTAGGAACAAACCTCCTAGATAGGTAGAAACACTGCAATAGAAATGGAAAGGCAGAGCGTGTGAACAGGCCTCTTCAAAATAGACTCTGAGCTGTTTCCGCGTGACTGTTGGCCTCCTGTGCAGTCTTCAGTGTTTTGTCAACAACTCTTTATTGGGAAGTCCAAATGACGAATGGTTTGTTGGGTGTGAAAGTATACTTGAAGAGCTTTACAACGATGTATGCCATGCACCACAAAATATTGTAGATTGG
This sequence comes from Eremochloa ophiuroides, assembly GCA_038502445.1. Classification (NCBI taxonomy): domain Eukaryota; kingdom Viridiplantae; phylum Streptophyta; class Magnoliopsida; order Poales; family Poaceae; genus Eremochloa; species Eremochloa ophiuroides. The sequence goes on from JAHLJS010000008.1 coordinate 28,529,843, forward strand.
TACAGTTTTGCACGTCATCTTAAACATCAGGCTGACTGTTGACCTTCCAAACAGTCATCAGTAATACTGTTCAGACGTCCAAATGGCCTGTCCAAATTGGTCGGGACTAGATGCATTGGAAAGTAAACTTGACATGCTTTCCAACAAGTCCTCATGGACCTTCATAGCTTTTGAGAATCTCAAGTTATGAATATTTCTTTCAGCCTGTTCTGCCGGACTGGACTGGCTTGAGTGAATTCCTGGTAGGCAGCCATCTTCTTGTGTATTCTTACCATCCTCCTTTGTGAACCTGAGTAATGTCAACACACACGATTTAAGGCAGTATATAATTCTCATTAATACTTGAATGAACTTCACAAAGTAGTGCGTTCACCTCTTGTTGTAGCTTCTTGCTCGGCTATGTGTAATCGGTCCTTGATTTTTGACGTAGGATGGTGATTTATTACTGCTCGGAGGAGTATGCACGCAGCTCGGAGAAGTATGTATGCTGCTCGGAGAAGACTTGTTGCTTCTCGGAGAAGACTTGCTGCTGGTCGGAGGAGTATCTATGCTGGTCGGAGGAGTATGTATGCTATGTATGGTTTGGATGTCCTCATCATCCTTCCCCTCTTGAAAAGGAGTCGTCCTCGACTCTTCCAATCCAAAGAATGGAGATAGGTCGGCCACATTGAAACTTCTACTCACACCATAAGCACTTGGAAGATCAATTTCATATGCGTTGTCATTGATCTTGCGAAGCACTTTGAATGGACCATCGGCTCGGGGCTGCAACTTGCTCTTGGGTTGTTCAGGAAAACGATCTTTGCGTAGATGAACCCAAACTAAATCTCCAGGTTCAAACAACATCTTCTTGCGTCCTTTATTTGCACGCTTCTCGTATAGCTTCGTCATCTTCTCAATGTTTGCTTTTGCTCAATCATGGAGGTTCTTGACAAATTCAGCTTGCTTGTTTGCATCAAAGTTTACACGTTCCTGCATAGGCAAAGGAAGAAGATCGATGGGAGCAGTAGGTTTGAAACCATAGACAATCTCAAATGGACAAAATTTTGTGGTCGAGTGTACCGCCATGTTGTATGCAAATTCCACATGAGGCAAGCTTTCTTCCCATAATTTTAGATTCTTCTTCAGAACAGCTCGCAGCAATGTTGACAGGGTATGGTTCACAACTTTGGTTTGTCCATCAGTTTGAGGGTGACACATTGTGGAGAACAACAGCCTCGTGCCAAGTTTTCCCCACAAGGTCTTCCAAAAGTAGCTCAAAAACTTGGTGTCACGATCAGACACAATGGTACGTGGCACTCCATGTAGACGCATAATTTCCCTGAAAAACAATTCCTGCAATGTGTGAAGCATCGTCGCTCTTATGACAGGGAATAAAGTGAGCCATTATACTAAAACGATCAGCCCCAACAAAGATTGAATCCCTCCCCCTCTTTGTTCGAGGTAATCCAAGAACAAAGTCTATAGAGATATCATCCTATGGTACACTAGGAATAGGTAGAGGAGTGTATAAACCATGAGGGTTCAAATGTGACTTAGCTTTGTGGCAGGTTACGCAGCGAAGAACATGCCGCTGCACATCTCGCCTCATCTTTGGCCAAAAGAAGTGATCAGCGAGTACTTGCTCTGTTTTCTTGGCACCAAAGTGACCCATAAGTCCACCCGCATGGGCTTCCTGTACAAGCAAAACGGAAACAGAACTATCTAGAATGCAGAGTTTGTTAGCTCGGAATAAAAATCCATTATGCAAATGAAAATTTCCCATCCTTTACCATCACAACACTTAGAATATGGTTCAACAAAATATGAATCATTAGCACATAAATCTTTTATACTTTCTAAACCAAGAATTTTAGCATCAAGTTGTGAAAGCAAAGTATGATGCCGAGACAAAGCATCAGCTATGACATTATCTTTCCCTTTCTTGTACATGACAATATAAGGAAAAGACTCAATGAATTCATTCCATTTTGCATGTCTTCGGTTTAGTTTTAGTTGGCCTTTAAGATTTTTCAAAGATTCGTGGTCAGAATGTATCACAAATTCTTTAGGCAAAAGGTAGTGTTGCCATGTTTCCAAACTCCTTACAAGAGCATATAATTCTTTATCATAAGCTGAATAATTCGGAGTTGGACCACTTAACTTTTCACTGAAGTATGCAATCGGTCTCCCCTCTTGCATGAGCACACCACCAATCCCTATACCACTTGCATCACATTCAATTTCAAAGGTCATTCCAAAATCTGGGAGTGCAAGGACTGGGGCTGTTGTCAACTTCTTTTTTAGTTCTTTGAATGCTCTATCTTGTGCTTCACCCTATTGGAAAGGAACTTCCTTCTTTGTCAATTCATTGATTGGGGCAGCAATGGAGCTAAAATCTTTCACAAATCGACGATAGAAACCTGCAAGTCCAAGGAAGCTTCGTATTTGGCTCACATTTTGTGGGGGCAACCATTCACGAACAGTTTTACTCTTTTTCTCGTCCACCTCCATGCCATGAGCTGAAACAACAAAACCAAGAAAAACAACCTTGTCGGTGCAAAAGGTGCACTTGGCAAGGTTAGCATACAAGCATTCCTTCCTCAAGACAGCAAGCCCACACTTTAAATGTTCAATATGTTCATCAAGAGACTTGCTGTAAATCAGGATATCATCAAAATAAATGACAACAAACTTTCCAATGAAGGCCCTAAGCACATGATTCATTAATCTCATGAAAGAGCTAGGAGCATTGGTTAAGCCAAAAGGCATTACCAACCATTCGTACTGCCCAAACTTTGTTTTGAAGGCTGTTTTCCATTCATCACCTTCTCTCATGTGAATTTGGTGATAGCCACTTCTCAAATCAATTTTTGTGAAAATGATAGCACCACTAAGCTCATCTAGCATGTCATCAAGTCTAGGTATGGGATACCTATACCTTATGGTTATGTTATTAATGGCTCGGCAATCAACACACATTCTCCAGGAACCATCTTTCTTTGGAACTAGAAGAATAGTAACAGCACAAGGTGAGAGACTTTCCCTTACATAACCCTTGTCGATGAGCTCTTGTACTTGGCACTGAATTTCTTTTGTCTCCTCAGGGTTTCTCCTATAGGGTGCACGGTTAGGGAGTGGAGCACTAGGAACAAGATCAATTTGATGCTCTATTCCTCTTTTTGGTGGCAGCTCGGGTGGTACTTCTTCCGGGAAAACATCTTCATATTCCTGAAATGCATCAAAGACAACACTAGGCAAAGTAGAGGGTAAGTCGTTAGTGGAAAGAAAATTGTCCTTGTACAAGAGTACAAAGAACATGGCATTTGGTTCACTCAATTCTTTTAAATCCCCTTTCCTAGCCATCATAACTAAACCCTCTTTTCCCATTGGCTTGGTTCTTTGCGGTTGTGGAGTTTTAGTTGGCTTTGGAAACTCTTCCTCACTATGTTTGTGGGTCACTCGCAATTGTTTCTCACTCTCTCGCTATTTTCTTTTGATATCGTCCTTTAAAATTTCCTCCGGTGTCAAAGGAAGCAAAGAGACTCGCTCTCCCTTGTACATGAGAACAACCTTGTTGGATCACCCACAAATCTAAACATCACGGTCATACAACCAAGGTCTTCTCAACAGCAGTTGACATGCTTGCATTGGCACAACATCACACTCCACTTGATCATTGTATCTTCCAATAGAAAAAGGAACGGTCATAATGTTGGTGACACGCAGTGCACCACAATCATTTAGCCACTGCATTTTATATGGAGAAGGGTGACGACGCTGTTTTATGCCCAATCTCTCAACCAATTCTTGACTTGCAATATTATTGTAGCTGCCACTATCAACAATGATCCTGCATAATTTATCCTGAATCATGCCTCGAGTGTGGAAAAGATTGTGTCGCTGTCCATTCGCTTTTTTTGCAGCACTAACATTCAGCACCCGAAGGGAAATAAAGCAATTAGTATCACCTTCATCGGGTTGAATCACATTTTCATCACTTTCAAGTTCTTCATCGAATCTTGGACCTTCTTCCTCAGGGTCACTTTCAGATTCCCATTCACCTTTCTCATTCACAATCATGGTCCTCCTACCTGGACATTGGACTGCAATATGTCCACGATCATGGCGCTTATGGCACTCAATTTCTCGCCTACGTGAAGAGGAGTTAGCCGTTGAAACAGCAGTTGGGGCTGCTGCACTTGTAGCAGGTCTTTGCTGATTTGCAGGTGAGGGCGCTGAAGAAATCACCATCTTCGAAGGAGCAATAGATGAGGAGGGCCTAGATGTAGCTCCTTGTGATCGGCCTCCACCAAAAGAATTACCGGATTGCTGCTTGCGCCATGGGGCTGCAATAGAATGACTTGCATTAGATTTTTCACGAGACTCTTGCTGAATTTTTCTTTCAATGCGCATAGCTTGATCAACAAGATCCTGCAAAGTATTATATGGGAACATCTCCACAAAACCAGCAATATCTTCATTGAGACCTGTGGGGATATAGACCCCCGGTACCACAAGACAAGACATGGGCCGCACCATCAAAGCTGGCCCGACCCAGAAGATAAAGACGTGCGGCGCAAGACTGCACCGCACGGTTATTGTACCAATTTGGATAGTTTACTTATAACCTTGTCCCTTCAGACTATTGTTGGCGCAAAAAGTGGTTCCCTAAGCCCAACACACCAGCGAAGCCGGAAACGACCCTTGAGGCAGTAAAGCTCTCGCAGATCCAGCTAGCTTCGGACCCGGTCTGAGAGTGTCAGTAACACCCAAGCGTGCCAGTCAATTTGACCTGCAATTGACAAGGAAAAAGATAGTAATCAGTAATCATAGGGCGGAACTAACCGGTATGTCCAGATAGTTCCAACTGTATGGCTCGAAGAGCCGATGTAATGGGAGATCGACTAGAAAGCCGATTCCGTCATGTTATGAACCGATTGTAGCGAAACATACATTATAACACAAGTTAACCGATTCAGACATGAATTCAATGACATATACTTGCATTAGACAGAAATATACTATAAAAGATGTAGTCACAGCAAGCTAACATGATCATAAGATGTCTCAATGTAAAATAAGATGAAATCGGCTATTTCAGCCGATTTAGTGTATACGGGCAACATACAAGCCTATAAAGCAAACAATGTTTCAACTCTCCGGCTAATAGATCTAAATCACAATCTTGCAACAGTGGAGATCGAGCGGATTGAGGCAGTCATGATGAAGTTGCAACTTAGATCCGTTAACCCTTGAATCTAGACCCGTATCTAATCTAAATCCAAAATACAACCGGCTGGTGCAAAACATTCTATCTTATCAATATAAAACGAATGGCAAACATAATTCATTAAACATATAGATCTATTAGATATAAGTCGACGCATATGGATCAAGACGGGCAAATTGATGATTGCTTTAAATAATAAACAATAAACATAAGCAACATTGGTAACTTAATGAATCTAGCTAAACTGCCAAATTTAACTAGAGCCGATAACTAATCCATGCATGCAAACTGTCGTAATCTATAGCCTGTCCACCGGATGACGTTAACTAATAGATTAATCAAGCAAACAAACACGAATCGATAACTAATCCGCGCGTGAAAACCGTCCTAATCTGCATCTCGTCCACCGGATGACGGTTAACACAGATTGATCGGGTAAACCAGCGTGAATCATCCTTGACTCACTGTGCTTCCCACGTCCACCGGATGACGCCAAAGAAACAGAGCTTAGCAAGGACCCTGGTCCGCCATGCTTCCACGTCCACCGGATGACGCTAAAAAGACATAGTTTAACAGGGGGTTGACGATACTTACAAGCAAGCCTGCGTCCACCGGATGACACCCAGCCTGGATGAAATAACTCGCCGGACTCGACTGACTCTAGGGTTTGTTTGGCCGGAGCCGAAAGTTGTGTTGTATTGATGTTGTTGTCTTTTACAATGGCTGAGGGCTTATATTTATACCCTGAGCGTAGCTAGAGTCCTAGTCGAATTACAACTCATTAATAGATAAGGAAATCAACAAACTATCCTATATCTAAGGTAACTTGGAATCTCAACTTCCCTTTCATAACGGACTCCGATCGTGATCGCATCTTGGCGGCGCGGACTCTGGATGACGTCACCATATGCCGACGCTGCACGCCTTCAGTCACCTTCGCCCGATAACCGATTCACCGTTCAATCGGCTATTTTCTTCCTTCCGCTGGACGGAGTCTGCTTCCGAAATCGGCTATCTTCCTTTAGTATCGGTTATCGGCTCCCAGCCCAAAATTTGGTGTTAACATATGCCCCCCAATTTTGGAATAAACTGGTTTATTCCAAAATTAGCGCTTGAGCCTTCAAATAGCCAAACCACAGCTTCCTTTTCGGCACTTCAAACTTTCGCACCAAAATGAAACCCTAAACCGTCGCAACTTCTGCCACGGGTTTCAATCTGCCGTCGTCAGCTTCGATTCGTCGCCGTCAAATCACCCCCGAGCTAATGGCGACTCCTTCCAAGGTCCCTGAGGTATCAATTTCATCGATCCGCCCCCCTGATTCGTGAATCCCTTTTCAACCTCACTGAGTACGAGTTTCAAATCCAGGTGCTGAGGAATGATATTCTGATTCCACTGAAGGACATCCCCAATACCTACTACCTGGGCCCGATGGGCGATCCGATCCCCAAAGACTTCATCATTCAAGAAACCAACCAGCTCCCATTCCGAAGCTCCATGATGGGTGCCTCCTCTTGGACAAAATCTTTCAGAAACTGGCCAAGCGCACCTGCTGGGTGGAGGAACTGGTTCCGTCGTGTCGCGGCGAAGAAGCGCGCTGACTGGGAGATGCACCATCTGAGTCAATGTCTTGATCTATCATTACAGAGATGACAAGGAATGAGCCGCTCCTGATCGCTGCCAGTCATTTTTGGTCCAACTCCTTGAATGCTTTCGTGTTCGGAGACGGTCCAAAAACCATCACCCTGGGCGATATCCATATGCTCACCGGGCTTCAGATTACTGGATCATATGATTTCTGGGATCTTTGCTCCAGTGGCAAGAAGGACCCCTATTTCCCGAAGCTGGACACATATAAAGGATGGAGTGGTTATATTCAACACCACCAGAAAAGCTCCTCCTCTGTCAGCGAGAAAGAACATGTCGCATTCTTGACCATGTGGCTTGAAAGGTTCGTGTTCTGTGGCACCACTGCCGGGCCAGCATATCCTTATCGGGTCTTGGCAGAGAAACTGTCTCAAGGGCACTCCATCCCCCTGGGCAAACTCTTGTTGGGTGCAGCATACAGGCTTATGAGCCGAGTGTTCAGTTCCTTGATCATAGGTGAAGAAGTGCAATGCATAACAGGCCCTTGGTGGCTAGTACAGCTATGGCTCAACCTGTACCTGCATAAGCTGGTAAGGATGCAACTCCAAGGCCTCAACTTTCCATCCACCGAGTATTCAGAGGAGGAAGACCCAAAAACCAGAGGCTGTCAAAGTTTTGGTGAAACTGCCTCTGCCATAACCATCTCAACCTCAAAGGGCAATATGCTGGAAACATTATACAGGGGCTTGGGACCAAATGTTACTACCTGGTTCCCTTATGAAGATGAAGATGAATTTCTAGCACCCTCCAGCTTCAAATTCAACAATGGATGTTCTGATGACGAGGCTATCAGTATCTTGAACACAATCATCAAACCCTGTGCCTTGCCAGCAGACTTCAAGCACCTTCGGAGCGCAAGCAGCAAGGCAACTAGCTATCCTTCTTATGAATTCTATCATCCAAACATAGCAGCAAGACAGCTAGGCTTCGGCCAATTGCCCCCTCGGCTCCCTTTTTTGAATACATTGAAACCCAGGGAGAACATTACAGAGCACCTTCAGGCTGTTAGAATTTTTCAACTCGGAGCAAACCTGCCCACATTCTCGCCGAAGCCGTGGAATCAAATCTGCATCGTTCATCAAAGTTTTGACGATTGGTGGCAACAATGGCATGCTCACTTGTTCTGCCAAACCGTCCATGACAAATGCAGAGCCCTGGATCCAAACTTCCAATCTTCCCGAGCAGTAAGTGTTCTCAGCCGATTCCAATAAAAACGGCTTTATTCAAACATGTTACTTAACAGATATTTCTCGCAGGATCCATCATCCAATCCACCAGAGCGAGTGGAATACTATCCACCTTGTCCAACAGCAAGACTAGGCTGCCGAGCGCCAACGCTGAGACAACTAATGGCAGGCCCTGCTGTACTAACCTCCCCTTCTGCTTCAAAACGACTAGCTGCATCTCAGCTCCAAAAGTAAACTCCCAAGAAACGCCGATCGATAAGAAAAATTCAGGTACCTAGTAGCATTTTTCCTTTACTTCAATACGCCCCGATTCTTAAATTGGCTTTCTATCAGGTGAACCCCCAACCAACTCAAAGTACCTTGGGAGAGAAACAGGCCGAAGAACCACCAGAATCTACCGGCCATGAGGAATCAGCTGCTCAAGAAGAAGGGATCCGAGAAGAAGGAGCAAAAACTCAGGTACTACTCACTGGGCTCTTCTTTCTTAAATGTCTTAATTAACCAAATCTTCTTTTCAAAAATACAGCCGAACAGCCCTTCCGAAGAAATCTGGCCGAACCTTGAAGAAGAGGAGTTGCCCCCTGAGAGGAACCTAGGTAACTCCTATTCGGCTGTTAGCAATTATCTTTGCTTCCATACTGTTCTTACTTCTGGTTTGCAGAAACCCAACTACCTGAGGCAGTGACAACCGAGGATCCGCATGCCGCAAAAGATACAACCACTTTAGTCTAACAAACAGCATCGGCATCAATTCTACAACCTTCAGGCCTCATTCAGGTATCCCATCTCTGCCAAAAAATAATTAATCTATATGGTACCCCTTTTTGATGAGAGAATGCATATACTGTAGGCACCGAAGCCCTTGTCTCCCAGCTTTCCATTCGACATAGAAGAGTTCTGTGATAAAGATGAACTGGCCTCCTCCTCCGAGAGACTTTCAGAGCCAGATTTCAACAATCGGCTAAGTGCACTGTTACCCCATCTAGAGGGTGATCTGGTCGCTCTGGCCTCGAATCCTGATCTGATTGATCAAATAATGGAACTCGTCCAACAGAAACCCAATCTATCAACCTTGAAGTCCCTGCAAAGACTTGACGATCTTAAAGTGACAGCATCAGGGATCATCACTGCTCACAAGAACCTGGCAGAACTCGAACAGCTAAGGAGCAACAAATCGATCAACAGACAAGAGGCCACCGGATTAACCGATCGAGCCAGGTTGCTCAAATCCTCCATCAGCACGGCCGAAACAGAATTGGAGACATTGAAAACAAGACGAGACCAGCTGAGAAAAGAATTGGAAACAGTTGAGTCAGCTATCAGTGAGCGTGAAATCACCATCTCCACCAGCACGATCGAGCTTTCCCAGAAAAAGAAGGAAATCAGCAGCTTGATCGTGGCAGACAGAAAGTCATGCCAACGCCTAAACTTACTACAGTTCACTGAAAACCGAGATCAACAACTACTGCAGGCTGGCCACGCGCTCCGTGTTGAATTAGTAGAACTGATTCGATCCTTATTACCTTTGTAATATAATAGGTATACTGCTTGGCATGTGCTGTGACAACTTAGCCTGATCTGTATTTCGATTTTACACCTTAATACCGGTTTTGTCTTGTTTCACACTGACTCTGTTCAGCCTGATATACTTCTATATGCGAATCGGCTTTCGAACTGCTTTGTACCTTAGAACCAATCACATAACCTAACCCGTTCTGCATACGAATCGGCTTTCAGGCGTACTTCTTAGTATCGGCTTTGTTCGGCTTTCCTTTGTAACTAACCCCTCTGCCAGATCTATCACGAATCGGCTTGTGGGTACTCCCAATAGGATCGGCTAAAACAGCCTGACCCAAAAAACCGATCGGCGTGCGACCATTGATGGCGGCGCTTCGTCTCTCCGATTCGGCAACTGTTCCAGATTCAAGAAACGTGGATTAACTGCAAACTAAAATCCGCCGTGCCGTCTCGCCTTCCGAGGAGGAACCGTCCCAATACCCTCATCTTTATAAATACACACTCGGCCTGGACAAGCAACCGCAACATCGAAGCCTTCGCTCTCCCGGCCTTCTCTTCTCAGACCAGAGAAAACAAAATCCCCCAAATCCATGGCTAGCGACGGAAACCACGGCAAGCGGCCGGCGTCAAGTTCCGCCGAAGGTGACAACTTCACCCGGAGCCTACGAGCCGTGGGTGAATGGAGGCATCGCCTGCAAGCCTGGTTAGGGTAAGGCTGCTGCTCACTTCTTGATAGATCAACCTGATCCAATCTGACCATTACCGTCGTGCGTAGCGATGCGGGCACTGCCAGCATCGGAGGTTCGAGAACCGGTGCCGGGCCGCCTCAAGCCGTCCCTGCAGCCGTTGGAGCCACGCCTGGCTCGGATGCCGCTGCTGACCCACATCACGGCCGTCGTCGCTAGGTGACGCCCCGGCAGTTAGCCATCTACAGCAGGTAAATCAGTTTGTGCCCAAGACATTGGTTTTCTTTCGACTCTGACACACCTGCTTCTTTGTCAACCTTCAGTCAGGCCCGCGTGATTCCTTTCACACCGGGAGCACCGATTGGCGTGGACACTCGGCCTCTTAGAACTGCGCCTCCTCAGGAACCCCCTCAAAATCCGGCCCCGAGCACTGGATCAGAATCGGGGTCTTCTGACGGGTCCTACACCGCCGCCGACGGTCGCCGATTCCATCACCAGATGGTGGAGTACTGTAACCTCTACTCAGAGGCAACGAAGGAGAATGGCCGGCTGCAGGGCGTCACCGAAGCCCAAGCCACTGCCCTTACGGCCGCCGAAACTAAGGTGGCCAGGGTGCAAGCCCAACTCGCCGAATCGGACGCTGCAGTGGCCGGTAATAACTTGAATTGTGACATGCTAACAATCACCTTCATGCTGACACTTCTTTCTTTTGCAGTCCTGACTGCGCAGCTTGAAGAATTACGTGTGGCCGCCGAGGCCGCTGCCAATGCCGTTAATGCGCATGGCAACACGCAGGCGGAACGGCTCCTGGATGTTCATCACCGCGTCTCCCAGGTGGCCATGGCCGGCGTTCGTCACGGTGCCACTGGGGCTCTTACAGCCGCGCGACTCCGCTCCGGCATTGCTCTGGAAGCCGTAGAGCCTGGGTTCCCGGAGGGCCAAAACATGGAGGAGGCCAGCGCCCAACTGGTGAACTTCTTTCCTCATGCCGACGAGGTCGTGGCTGTCACCGACGCTCAGGACATTATAGATAAAGCCACGCATGATTAGAATGTAATTGGGCTCCTGTAAGCACAATCAGAAATAAAACTTCCTTCAAAATCATCAATCTGATTTCCATATGTGCTCGGATACATATATGTATTTTCCAGAATTTTCCTTCTTTTTTTTTCTAAGGGCAACTCGTTACTACGATGTCGGCCTTTTTTGTTCTGAAGGCGACCCGCTTGCACGGCATCGGCTGTTAGAGCCAGATTCACATGAATCGGCTAATATCCCCCAACTAGGATGCTAGGGTAGTATTTCCTCAGATGCATCCCGTTGATGGCTCTAGCGAGTCTCTGCCCTTCCAAGTCTTCAAGGATATAACCATTACCCGGAGCATTCCACCACGCGATACGGGCCTTCCCAGTTTGGCGACCATTTACCGAATCGGCTATCTTTGGTACCAATAGGTAGAATGACTTTCCATACTAGCTCTGATTCGGTGAAGCTCTATTTAAATCCCTGAAATCAATACAGACTCGCAGTTTACCATTTTTCCTATACACAGGGACGATGTTCGATATCCACCCGGTATATCGGCAAGCTCGAATGAACTTGGCTTCTAACAGCCTCGTGATTTCGGCCTTAATGTCAGGTAGAGCATCCTCTCTAAAATGACGTGGAGGCTGCTTGTGTGGCCGAAACCCTGGCTTGATAGGTAGCCTGTGCTCAACAATAGATTTGTCCAATCCAGGCATTTCATAATATTCCCAGGCGAAACAATCTTTGTACTCTTTCAATAGTTGAACCAGCTCCTGCCTGAACTCTGGGTCTAAATTGGTGGCAATAAACGTCGGCCTTGGTCTGTCGCCGGGTCCAACATGCACTTCTTCGAGCTTGTCGGCCGACGTGAATCCTTGCCCCAACTTACCCTCTGTGCCGTCAATCGGATTCTCCATTTAATAAAAAGACCCAGAGCCGATTGCCCTGATCGGCTGTTGACTCTCATCACTGACCTTGATGGAGCCTCCTTCCCAAGTCTTGCCAGAGAAATAGTCATGATCCCCAGCTTCCCAGTATGTGGCATCTGCCGTTGCCACGCTGACCGAGTCGTCGGCCGGGATCACTTCGACCTCATCGCCATGCCACTGAATGAGACACTGATGCATGGTCGATGGCACGCAGCAGTTGGCATGAATCCAGTCGCGTCCGAGTAACAAGCTGTAGGCACCTTTACTGTCGATCACGAAAAAGGTGGTAAGCAGTGTTTTCTTCCCCATTGTTAGCTCGACGTTGATTGCCCCCCGAGTGTTGGAAGAATTGCCCCCGAAATCCTTGAGCATTAGATCAGTTTCTATTAGATCATCGGGACCCTTGCCTAGCTTGCGGAATGTAGTGTAGGGCATGAGATTGATAGTGGCACCACCGTCCACCAACATCTTCGTCATGGGCATGCCGTCGACATAACCTTTGAGATAGAGGGCCTTCAAATGTCGATTCTTGGCTGGCTTATCAAAAGTAGCTTGCTGTGCGAGCACTAACTTGGCCACTCCGTCTTCTGATCCTGAATCGTCTGAGTTGGACCCGGTATCATACTTCTTGGCTCTGAACTCCGCAGGTAGCACGAACACCATCTGTGCATCGGCTACAGCCTTTCCATTATTTTGTGGAGGCTTCTCGCGCCATACCTGTTTGGCACGTCCCTCAGCTTGGAGCTCTCTATTTCTGAGCCGCTGCACTCGGCGCCTTTGGCTCCTAGTTAGATCCCCTGGGCACCACTGATTTTCTTGCCAAACCGGCTGTCGGCGTTCAACTGCCGCTTCATCAAGCCGATCGTGCGAGTCCCTTTTTTCATGCCGATCCCGCGGACTGTGGGGGCTCCCCAGCCTCTGATGCACAGACCGACGGTTGACTTGGGACTGCCTGTATTCTCGGTACTGATCGTTGCATTCTAGGCAGTTGCGCAGCGTTGGCAGTCTCAGGCCTTCATTCCAACAATGTCGGAAGAATGGGCAATGCCAATGATCCTCCTCACCTCCCCGGTGGCGGGTCATTTCTTCATGATAGCACGCCTCTTCTTCTTCGCGGAGCCACCTGCGGTACTCCTCTTCTTCGCGCTGCAGCCGCCTCTGATGATCTTTCTCTTTCTGTCGCCGCCACTTGTTCAGAAGGTGCTGGTGTGTGGGCCTCCTGCTCTTGGTGCCACTGGATTCTCCCTGCTCCGGCTGCCTCTGATTCTGTTCCCTCCTTCCTTTGATCGGCGCCAGTTCCTCAGCTATGATTTGTGCATCGGTATCAACTGAGGAGTTCTTCCTAGCCCGTTCGGAGGTTAATACCTTTACTTTAGTCAGAGGATTCACGATCTGGACCATATTCTGCCCTTTCGGGAATGGGAATTTGTCGATCTTCATCTTTCCCTTGATTTCAACAAACCGCGTCTAATAGCATTCTAGATTGCTGCTTTGAAATTGCGGCAATTGTTTGTGGAGTGTGAGGTGAGGCCGTGGTACTGGCAGAACGGTTTTTCCTGCAAATCTTCAGGAGATGGTTTGACGTAATCAGCTGGGAAGGTGATGTGGCCTGCATTGACTAATAGGTCGAAGAGTTTGTCCAGCTTGCGCGTGTCAAAGTCGTATTGATCTTCCGCGCTCCAACCCTTCCGTACGGCCATGGGCTTTGTTCCCCATTTAAGCTCAACAGCAGCCACTTCTTCATTCTCTCCATCCTCTGAGTCGGAATCACAGACGTAGGCCTGCTTGAATTTTGATTCCTTCTTGAAACTCTGGGCCTGCTGTTCTAATGCGGCCACCCTCTGCATCACCTCGCTGATGCTGTTGAAGTTGGTGCCCACAAGCTTCTCTTGGACATGTGGGAGCAACCCACTGACCACTATCTTGGCGAGCTGCTTGTCGTTCAGGTTCAAAGAGTAACACATGTTCCTGGTCTCCCTGAACCGCTTGATGAAAGCCGATCCAAGTTCATTCGGCTTTTGGCGCATGTTGGTGAGATCTGTGATGTCTTTCTCCCTAGTGCCGGAGAAGAAGTAATTATGGAATTTAGTCTCCAGATCTTCCCAGCCTTGAATCGAGCCAGGCTCCATAGATGCAAACCAGCTAAACGCCGGCCCTGTCAGTGATAGCGGAAAGAGCCGGACCCTGTGAGCTACCTCATACGAAGCTTTGCCGAGCTGGGTCAGGTAACGGCTGATGTGCTCCATGGTGGTGATGTCGTCCTGCCCACTGAACTTGGAGAAGTCGGGTAAGCGATACCTGGGCGGCAATGTCACTCGGTTGTACCACTCGAGGTAAGGGCGCCTGTACTTGATTCCAGTCCCGGTCTTCGGCTGTAAACCGAACGTATCACGGAGCATGGCACTCATCTGCTCCAGCAGCTGATTGTTGGGTGTCTGGGCGTACCCCGGATGCGGCGCTGCCTGAAGGTCTTGATATGTGATCCCCTCATGGTATCCAGGAGTTGGGTTGGCCACGTCTGCCACCGGCGTATTTCCAGCTGTCAGGTTCACTGCTGATGAGTTCATCGAGTTCACCGACTGTCCAGTGGCCTGCATGAAAGCGGCGAGCTCCTCCGGAGTATGATCTTTGTATAATCTGGGAGAAGCTGCTATTTTTTGAGCCGAACCGGCCGCAATGGCACCCTGCCCTGGCATTTTCGGCTGGCTCGGCTGTTGCGGTGAGGAATTGGAGGTCCCTGCCGCTGCTTTTGGATCTGCGTCCTCTGCGGGTATGTTAAAGTAAACCGGACCCAGAGACTCCCAATCCTGCCGTTTGAGAACAGTCTTCATGATGTTATAGAATGTCTGCAGGAAGGATTTATGGTGATGACCGACTGCTGAATAGGCGGCCTCCCAGGTCGCTTCTTCCAGCATCTGCTTGAGGTCGGCCTTGCACTCCTCTTCAGATTTATCAGAATGGCCGTCCATGATCCATCTAGGGAATGCATTCTTCTTCACTACCGAGCCATCACGCTGCTTGCTGAATGAAACCAGGCAGGCATCAGCGAATTCTTCAACAATCTTGTTCAGCACTGCCGCGTCCTCCTCACTGAGATCTTCGACCCTGACCCTGAGGACACCGTCATCCCTGGAGGGGCCGTCCGTCGCAGCCTTTCCTTTTGCCATGGTCTTCAATGAAAGGTCCCACCGGGCATGCCAAAAAGTGTGTTGGCGCAAAAAGTGGTTCCCTAAGCCCAACACACCAGCGAAGCCGGAAATGACCCTTGAGGCAGTAAAGCTCTCGCAGATCCAGCTAGCTTCGGACCCGGTCTGAGAGTGTCAGTAACACCCAAGCGTGCCAGTCAATTTGACCTGCAATTGACAAGGAAAAAGATAGTAATCAGTAATCACAGGGCGGAACTAACCGGTATGTGCAGATAGTTCCAACTGTATGGCTCGAAGAGCCGATGTAATGGGAGATCGATTAGGAAGCCGATTCCGTCATGTTATGAACCGATTGTAGCGAAACATGCATTATAACTCAAGTTAACCGATTCAGACATGAATTCAATGACATATACTTGCACTAGACAGAAGTATACTATAAAAGATGTAGTCACAGCAAACTAACATGATCATAAGATGTCTCAATGTAAAATAAGATGAAATCGGCTATTTCAGCCGATTTAGTGTATACGGGCAACATACAAGCCTATAAAGCAAACAATGTTTCAACTCTCCGGCTAATAGATCTAAATCACAATCTTGCAACAGTGGAGATCGAGCGGATCGAGGCAGTCATGATGAAGTTGCAACTTAGATCCGTTAACCCTTGAATCTAGACAATGTTTATTTTATTACTTGAGTGCGACCCGTATCTAATCTAGATCCAAAATACAACCGGCTAGTGCAAAACATTCTATCTTATCAATATAAAACGAATGGCAAACATAATTCGTTGAACATATAGATCTATTAGATATAAGCCGACGCATATGGATCAAGACGGGCAAATTGATGATTGCTTTAAATAATAAACAATAAACATAAGCAACATCGGTAACTTAATGAATCTAGCTAAACTGCCAAATTTAACTAGAGCCGATAACTAATCCATGCATGCAAACTGTCGTAATCTATAGCCTGTCCACCGGATGACGTTAACTAATAGATTAATCAAGCAAACAAACACGAATCGATAACTAATCCGCGCGTGAAAACCGTCCTAATCTGCATCTCGTCCACCGGATGACGGTTAACACAGATTGATCGGGTAAACCAGCGTGAATCATCCTTGACTCACTGTACTTCCCACGTCCACCGGATGACGCCAAAGAAACAGAGCTTAGCAAGGACCCTGGTCCGCCATGCTTCCACGTCCACCGGATGACGCTAAAAAGACATAGTTTAACAGGGGGTTGACGATACTTACAAGCAAGCCTGCATCCACCGGATGACACCTAGCCTGGATGAAGTAACTCACCGGACTCGACTGACTCTAGGGTTTGTTTGGCCGGAGCCGAAAGTTGTGTTGTATTGATGTTGTTGTCTTTTACAATGGCTGAGGGCTTATATTTATACCCTGAGTGTAGCTAGAGTCCTAGTCGAATTACAACTCATTAATAGATAAGGAAATCAACAAACTATCCTATATCTAAGGTAACTTGGAATCCCAACTTCCCTTTCATAACAGACTCCGATCGTGATCACATCTTGGCGGCGCGGACTCTGGATGACGTCACCATATGCCGACGCTGCACGCCTTCAGTCACCTTCGCCCGATAACCGATTCACCATTCAATCGGCTATTTTCTTCCTTCCGCTGGACGGAGTCTGCTTCCGAAATCGGCTATCTTCCTTTAGTATCGGTTATCGGCTCCCAGCCCAAAATTTGGTGTTAACAACTATATAAGGAGGGGCAGGGATAGATCCCCTCAACTCAACTCATAATAATACAAGACAGTAACACACAGGACGTAGGGTATTAAGCCTCGCGGCGGCCCAAACCTGTATAAATCTCGTGTCTCGCGCTAACTGCGCAACTCTTGCTCGTCTCAGGCGCACCTTCACCGATCATCTACTACCTTGGTCATGCCCCTCGATAGACTATCGCCGGTATTCCGTCGACAGTTGGCGCGCCAGGTAGGGGGTGTGCTTCCTGATTCCATGGCGAACAAGATGGATATTTTTTCTTCGTCGTCGCTGACCACGGCAACGGCGTCCGGCGGCGGCGAGCCCGTTCCGAATTTTCGTCGTTGTCAACCACGGCAATAGCATCCGGCGACGGCAAACCAGATGGACCCTAGATCAACATCAACACGTTTTGTGGTGACCTGTCGTCATCCAACATTGAGCATCCACGTCGAGACAGCGCGTCTTGATCTACGGCGGCAGCACCAACTCATCAGGCTCGGTTGCTCGCGTCGGTAGTCTGCAGGCCATGCAAGCTAACAAGAAAAGGCAGCCGGGCAAGCAGATCGTACCTCGCATGTATACAGCTCCATTCTGATCACAAGGAAAAGTCCTGGTCTCTACATGTCCGTGTACCGGGCAAGTAAATCAGCCGTACAGCCTGAGTCGTCAAGCACCAAGATCACAGCCAGTACAGTCGTCTACTCTTCACGGCAACCAACAAGATGCACGATCCGTACAAGACGAAGATTGAAGGCGTATATTTGCACGATCCGACGCGTGCTACTAGAATAAAAAAAGGGTCGATCGCGCTCCGCTGAACTCTCGTCGCTCCTCGCCGTACAACATATGCATACATGATGTTGATCCAAATGAAAATCTCGTACAACATATGCATACTGGGGCCATATTCGGGAACATTGATTCAACAAGCAAGACATGCGTCCCGGTTTCGGCTCCCCTCGATCTACAATGGTCGCAGTCTCCAGGCCTAGAAGACCCGCACGAGCATCGTCCGCAGCTATCTAGATTCAGGCGATGGTGGCCTTTTTCAATGAAGTCGTCACCTCAAGGCTACTTGCAGCAAGACAACTCCGTCGAATTATCAGATTAATCTATTACCTCTGGCTTTTGGGGCTTCGTGGAGCAAGCCAGGACCCTTATCCATGGAGTTGCAATGCTTTCCCTCAATGGCCAACAGCATCAACCGTGCACTAACTCCAACTGGCAAAGATCCGGAGGCAAAATAATCAAGATGTGTCTCACATGGAGATTTTCTTCGTCATCGTCGACCACAACAACGACATTCGACCGTGGCGAACCAGATCTAAATCCTTCACGGCAATTCAGCGGATCACGAACATAATCAGCGGCAACATCGTCACGATTCTGTCTCTCTCGGAGGCTTCCGAATCCACGTTGTCTGCAATTAGCCTGAAGACCACCAGCGATTCAAGACGACACAGCTGGCTACGGGCGTGAGATCCGATCTACAGGGCCCTACCAGCCAACGTCATGTCAAAAGGTCCAAGATCCATGCACATGGCCCTCGTCGCTGCTCACATCGCCGCTCGCCATCATCCCGACGGCGGCCTACAGGGATTGCATTGCTGCATGGCACAGCCCAGCCCCATAAGCCGATCTACTTCATTCATCTACTACGATATCGGCAGTGGCAAGTTCGATCTACTAGATCGGCACGAGAAGCTAACAGCATTAGATGGGAAATTTTCATCGACATCATCTACTCCGATCGCCGAAACAACGTCACAACGGCAATTCAGTGTCACGTGACGAATCAGTATTGTGGCATCTTGACCATCGCTCATCATGGCGTCTTCGACAACCTGCAACGAAACTCGACGGGGCCGACTTCGAAGCAGAGCCATCTACCAGATGCATATGCATGTACACGTGCAAGTGCAAGCACAAACCAACAAGGGAGAGGTGTTCGAATCCAATCTACAAGATATGAAGAAAAACGTCCAATCACAAGGCAGCGTCGTGCAACACGCGCGTGGCCGCTACGCATGCTCACATGTATATGAGCCAAGCTAAGTCATGTTTATTATCTTAATTAAGATATTTATTATACATTATTCATCTTCGGATCAACGCCCTGTGATGGCCTTGTCGTCATTCAGCAATAGCAAGCCTGGAACCGTCGCGAGCCATCAAGCAACCCTTCGACACACCGACCACTCTTCTCGCGGCGGCATCCGTGCACATCGGCGCTCAGCAAGAAGAATCCACGTCGTTTACGACCGGCCCGACCAGACCCGTTTAATGATGAAGCCAACGTCATGACTCGTGAAGCTCAACAGAGAGACCGTAGCAAGCCTCGGCGATTGGCGGCATGAGATTTGCATCAAGCGCCGTGGCTGTGTTACCAGTCAACATGCATGAAGACCAGCGAACGAACCACCAAGGGAGACGCCAACGATCTAATCTACAGCACCATGCAGCAAAATCACGACACCTCGTGCTCATCCGATCTACAAGTTGATGCAAGCATCAAGCTCCAGAGCCATCCAAGCTGCTCGCAAGCCACGGCGAGCCATCTTACAAGTCATACGTCGAGCCGTCAAGCGAGCCTATTACCGTACCAATCCAGCAATGGCGACCATGCAGTCCGGATAAACAAATCAAGATATCGTTAGGGAGATTTGCATACATGGACATCATGCATCCACCGGAAATTTCCTCATGGCACTCAGCGATCGATACGGACTCATCATCCCGATACGCCAAGATTCCAATTGCGTATGTGCGTCGGACAAGCACATGCCATATATCCTAGAGGAAGCCAACCGGAAAGGAAGGAAATTGCCACGTTGTATTATTTCTTAATGTATACTATAACTAAGAGCAACAGTGGAACCTAATATTATTCTTGATGTAGGTTCAAGTTGTTGATGCAAACCCTTCATGTCGTTCGGATCTTGCATGGCTAATTCAAAATCTCAATAGTTCACTGCACCTGAGAGTGAAGTACAAAGGCGTTTAGTACACACACGGTGCATGACGTCTCCAGTGTAGTGCTTCGGTTTGTTTGTGTGAATGATACCCATGAGAATGGGAGAGTCGTTGTAGTTGACAATGATAACGTGATGTGCTCCCTTGTTGATTATAAAACGGAGTTGAACATCAGATATTGCTTTGTTTGACAATGTTCTTACTTACCAAATTGGTCTATGATAAAAAATATTGGCACCGGTATATGTTTATGCACAGAGCATTAGCTACTTGAATTATTTATCTGCGTTCCGATATTTGAACTTCAAATAGTTGGAAAGTTAAAGATGACGTTTTCTTATATATATAGCACGGTTTGGAGATTCAGTGTTTCTAACATTACTGGTAGGGATGAAAACAGTATGGATATTTTTCGACCGTATTCGAGACCGAATCCGTTTAAAGAAGTTTTTATTTATCCGTATCTGAGTCCGGATATTCAACATCCGCCAAATGCTCAAATCGCATATTAATGATGTCAATATCTAATTGTATCATATCCAACATAGCTGATATTATCCGTATTCGAATCAGAATCTAAATAGAAATATGAAAATAAATATAATATCAGTGATATCTGTCTGTATCTAATCCGTTTTAACTTCATTCCTAATAACTGGTATAGTAGTGGGAGCCTGGGAGTTGTAAATTTAATTTGTTAGTTTTGAGCTGTAGCGAGAATTTTTACATGATTGTTGTAAACATCACACAAAACACCATTGCAGACGTCTAAACTGACCATCATGTAAAGCATCATTATTTATAATAGTACAACACATGTCTAACGTTAAACAACAGACATTATTTTATCGCCAGCCTGCCAGGATATCCAACCTCGTCCTCTGTGGAGGGACAAACACTCCGTTCGGCTGGCTGGTCCAGCCAGCACCAGCCAACCATTTAGCAGTGTTTTTCTCTCAGAACAATCAGTCAGCCAGCCGTACCGTACCAGCCAGCCGAACAGAGTGAAAGGGGTGGAGTCGTGTGGCACCTAGAAGAGAGAGAGGGGAAACTGATAAATTCATTTTTTTTCCCAAAGTGACCGTAATTAGATTTTTCATTCATGTGAACCCGTAGTGAAATTTTTTATTACTGAAGTAACAGCTATGGCCTAGCAGCAAAGTCCAGTTCTGTAGCAGAATTTTGTGTTGTCAGATTAAAAGAGGTTGAATAAAAAATGTTCAAATAAAATGAGCGGTATGGTTCACAAAGTAATAAGAGAAAAAAAAAACACCTGAATTAGCATGTGAAGTTTTTCTTTTCTTTTGTTTTTTGCGAGAGCATGTGAAGTTTTGTTGCGACAAAGAATTTGCTGACTTAACAACCATTTAAGCGTTGATGCCTTTTTCTGAAAATTCAGGGGGCTCAGCAGTTTGGCAAATATTCCGAACTCTGTTCAAATAGTGTGAAAGTCAGAATTACACATTACCATTGTACTCTACTAACAACATCGTAGCAAACAAGGCTTCTGATCGCATTTGCCCCAGCCCCAGGTAGTGCCATTTTTTACAGTACACAGCAGAGCAGCAAATTCACGGCAACTACCGTCGGCAGCAAACAAGGCTTCTGATCGCATTTGCCCCAGCCCCAACTATTTTATACCGTCGGCAACTACACGTACTTCACGGCCACGTACCTGTCCCTTTCCGCACGATACAACGTAGAAGCACCGTATCTTTGTACGTAGTACTTCCAAGAATGCAGAGAGATAGGTAGCTATATATATACCCATGCTATGTCCAGTTCCAGTCACCAAATCAAATTCAAAGCCTCAGCAGCAAGCAATTGACAGGCCTGATCGATCATGGCCACCCCTAAGGCATTGATCTTTGGAATCCTCGTCGGCGCCTTCTTGTGCACTGCAGCCCTCGCTGCTCGCGGGCTGAACGATGACGACAACTCAGCAATGGTGGAGAGGCATGAGCAGTGGATGGCACAGTACAGTCGTGTCTACAAAGACGCCACCGAGAAGGCGCAGAGGTTTGAGGTGTTCAAGGCAAATGTCAAGTTCATTGAGTCGTTCAACGCTGCCGGGAACCGCAAGTTCTGGCTCGGCGTCAACCAATTCGCCGACCTCACCAACGAAGAGTTCAGAGCCACCAAGACTAACAAGGGCTTCAAACCTAGCCCGGTGAAGGTCCCTACTGGATTTAGGTACGAGAATGTTAGCGTCGATGCGCTTCCGGCTACTGTTGACTGGAGGACCAAGGGTGCCGTCACCCCCATTAAGGATCAAGGGCAATGTGGTAAGTACATTTATTTGTTTAGGAGGATGACCAATGGTACATACAAATATGCTTACGCTCTAACAATATTCTTGAGCAACTATATGTCTATATACTGTGTGTAATGATGACAAATATTGAAACATAATCAATTGCAGGCGCTGCTGGGCATTCTCAGCTGTGGCTGCCATGGAAGGCATTGTGAAAATCAGCACCAGCAAGCTCGTCTCACTCTCGGAACAAGAGCTGGTAGATTGTGATGTCCATGGTGAGGACCAAGGTTGTGAGGGTGTTTTGATGGACGATGCCTTCAAGTTCATCATCAAGAATGGCGGACTGACCACTGAGTCCAGCTATCCTTACACAGCTGCCGATGGCAAGTGCAAGAGCGGATCCAATAGTGCTGCAACCATCAAAGGCTATGAGGATGTACCAGCAAATGACGAGGCAGCCCTGATGAAGGCTGTGGCCAACCAGCCTGTGTCAGTGGCAGTTGACGGTGGAGACATGACATTTCAGTTCTACTCTGGCGGTGTGATGACCGGCTCCTGCGGTACTGATTTGGACCATGGGATTGCGGCCATTGGTTATGGAAAAACCAGTGATGGCACCAAGTATTGGCTGATGAAGAACTCATGGGGCACCACATGGGGTGAGAATGGTTATCTAAGGATGGAGAAAGATATTTCAGATAAGAGAGGCATGTGTGGCCTCGCCATGGAGCCTTCCTACCCCACTGCGTAGGCATATCAGATGCCTCAAGTTCGTACATTATCACTTGGTGGAATCAGTCGATGCTTTTACGCCTATGTAGCCTGGTTCATATATATGTGTTTCAAATTTATCTTTTATGTATATTAATTGTGCACTTATGTATTTAATGACAATCATTTAAATGTGATAAGTGTAATGATCACCATGAACACATGTTTGTTGTTTTCTTAGGATGAATACACAGAAAGGGCAAATACAAAGGATCAAATAAGCCACGGGGTTGGGACTAACTAATTAAAATTGGGATTAACTAATTAAAATTGAAACAAAAATAAAATGGACCTAGGAGTATAGCTTTAAAAAACCAAGATTAGTCTATCAAATGATCATACCCAACAATCTAGGTAGAACACTCAGTCACACAGCAAGCTATTGGAAAAGAAAGAAATTTCTAATTGCAGTAATCAAACTTTGCAAGGTAAATACGAGATAGGTAATGGTGCCTCGTAGGTACATGGTTCATGAACCACAAGCACACGGTGAAGTTACAACTTTCCCCCAAAGTATTCAGGTGTATATCGTTCACATGCGTCAGGAAAGAACAAACCAGAGTTTTCTATCTAGAAAATCAACCCTAAGCACTAGTGCATATGTAAAAGGTAACCCAAGAATAAAGATACAACATGAACAAGGGTACATTTTACATTCACGAATATGAATAGAACATCCAAAGGCAACTGGAACCTGTCAGGCTGGGGGTTGGAGTTAGTGGTGGTTTTCTTTTTTGAGTTGTGCTTTGGCTTTGTGCGGTTCACATCGATGCCCCCATTCCGACCGACTATAGTTTTTTTTCCCTTTTTTTGGTGAGTTTCCTTTCCGGCGTGTTTGTTGGTCGCTGTTGTATCGTTGTACCCACTTTGGGCTTCCTTCTTTTTAATATAATCGGTAGCTCTCCTGCCTGGTTCGATTTTTTTAAAAAAATGGTAATTGATCTAGCCATGCTATCTGTCATATCTCAAAGAAGGAAATCGGTATACTTTATTATGGTTGCCACTATGGGCGCGCATGTTAGGGCCTAAGTTTACCCAAAGCTTTAACCATACCCCTTCTAGGCATGGTTACTCATCAAGCTCCTCACCTGATGGTGCGACTCCCCTGGTACTTGATTTACAATATCAATCTAACATTTCCCTCCAGCAAGCCTAAATTGATGAAACATAATGGAAGAAATTTTGGGATAAGTTTTCCAATTAGTTTATGTCTAAGGTAGTGACATGTATAGAAGCTATATTTGTAGTAGAAGTTGTTTCGATTAAACATATAGGAGGAGTCAGATCTTGCGATATTAATGTCTTCAATCAATTGGTTGTTAACCTTATGAAGACCGAGGTAAAGATTGGTGACGAAAATAGGAAAAGTATTCTTCTGTGTTCATTGCTAAAGTTTATGAACACTTGGTTACTATCTTGATGTATAGAGTAGAGAATAGACTTCCAATTTTAACCTCTAGTCTTGGCCAGAATTCGGCCCAGGACCCAATGGAGAAATAGTACCAGTTAGAACGACCAACCAGGACTCAATTCCCCTACCCAACGACTCACGTGTTAGGCTTTTGCAGCAGGGACCTTTAGTCCCAGTTCAAGCCACAAACCAAAACTAAAGGTTACCATTTAGTTCCGGTTGGTTGTTCAAACCGGGACTATATGTCAACGACTCGCGTGGCAGGGTCCTGCAGCAGGGACCTTTAGTCCCAGTTCAAGCCACAAATCAGGACTAAAGGTTACCATTTAGTTCCGGTTGGTCACTCTAAACGGCACTAAATGCTTTATTCTAGTTTGGAACTCCATTCGGGACCATTGGTTGAGACTAAATGTACATCCTATATGTAGCAACTGTCACCCCAACCTGAAACATGCATCCACTCAAATTATTTTCCTCCTGTTCTTGCTTCAAGTGAGGAAGCAAGCTTCTTGCTCTCGGCCGGCCGACTAGTTTTTGAGAAGACATTATTCAATCCTCCTTCCATTCTACTTTGTAATTTGTAAAGCTTAGCATCTTCAACTGACAATCTTTTGTTATTAATAATGTAGCTTGTTCTATGGTTGAGAAATAAAAAGAGAGTTTTTTTAGATTTGATATAATAAAAGTGGATTTATTTTATTTATATGCAATTTCTCTACGTATGTAATCATTTGTAAATATTTAATAGCTAGAAACATAAGTTTTTGAGAACATATTAATTCTTCCATCCATTGTACTTTGTAATGTCATTCAAGAGTACAGCTGGTGTTGCAGAAGACAAGATTTCTTTCACCCAACTGAGTAACTGACCCATCTCTGAGAGAAGCCCTTATGTTGCAACATGTGAATTATGACAAGGTGTCCAATTTTGTCAAAAACATTCTCAAAATCAATCTTGAGAATGACTTTCATTTTTACTTTGATGGCAAATACGTAAGAACTAAAATGCCCATGCTAGGCTTTGGATAGATCTTCCCTTTATAAAGCCAAACTTGTTGGCCGTATTTTTTGTGGGCAGAATGGTGGAACAATTAAACTGAGAAATTGGCCTATAATCAATGATCGACCTGGATCTTGCTTCTTTGGAATCAAAGCAATAAAAGGGCTATTTATGGACCGTAACTAAGCTGAACCTTGATAAAAGTCATCACAAAGAGACCTCACAGGAGTAAACATGTTCATAGGAAAGTACGTATATAATACCACAATCACACAAGCATTAAGTCAAAACTATGCAAAAAATATAAGAACTATACAAACTCTTAAAACTCTGGCAAAATGCTATTATTCTCGCTCATACTTGAAAACTGAACATGTCTTCTTATTGGAAAAATGCAATCATATGTCCTTGTTTAGTGGGAAATTTCAATTGAAAATGAAACACCACGCGATCGATTTGTTGTTTTACTTTAGAGTCATGGGCATGGTGAGTGCAACATAGTATGACCAAAACTAATGAATGATGAAGCAACAACCTGCTGTCCTTTAATCTGACTGCACAAATAATCATCTCCCAGAATTTAATTTCTTGACTCTTTTTAGTTTGTACAGACATGCACGATACCTCCACTTGACAGAGATATACTAACTCCAATCTGAAAAGATCAATGCTGAATCAGGACTGCATTATTGTAAAACAACCCAAGTTCGAAGGAGTGATTCACTTCACTATTAACTAAAGAACTCTGAACGATACACTATTGGCTGGCTGATTGTTGAGAGAGCAAAACACTGGCGAGCCATTCACTATAGTTTGGGAACATGGATTGTAACACCCCAGGTGTTAGTCATGAGCTAACCAGCGAGTATGGACTTAACCAAGTTATGTCAATCAATGATCTTGATTACCGTCTCACATTCATCTCCATCTACCGTGGCTATTGGAAAAGTCTCATACAGATTCGAACCAAGAATTCACATGAAATAGTAAATCGTATCCTTGTTTAGATTTATTGATTAAGTGAAGATGAGCATACAAAGTCAACCAAACCTTGCAGCCGGGACCAAACAACTCTACTGGAACTATACAACAAAAGTCATGAAGAGTCCGTGTTGACCAAATGCACTGAAAATATCTCTTTTGGCTTAAAAACCCTAATTTAGGCCTCCGTAGGACAATGCTTTGACCAAAATGGGATTCTATTTTCAGAGCAAGATATGGAGTTTGACCTTTAATAAAAGTTACACGTCTCTTGAGATACAACAAATGTTATTTTGGGGCTAAGTCATGATTTCAACTCCTGTGCACCTCAAATAGTGGAATCAAGATGGATGGAAACATTACTTTAGGACGAATATTTTCTAAGTCTGAAATTCCAAGCCAACTGCGTCGATGTCTCGCGTTCTTCAAATTTCGTTATGCAATTTGAGTTGGACCAAAAATAAAAGTTGAAGAGAATTGTTTGAGAAAGAACATGTCAAAATTTGGGATCAATTTGCCTCCATTTGACAAGGTCTCGGTATCGTTTCCTAATTGCAATTAAGGCGATGACAGCACCAAATTTGGGCTTAATTATCTCCTAATCCATTCACCTTTTGGCTAGGGCACTTAAACAAAGTTTGTAGAGTTATGAGAGATAAAGATATTTCTTGTAGGCGCCAAGATCCAATTTTGCCTGGAATATGCCCAAACTGGTGTCTCAAGGTGGCATCATCGGCGCACAACACATGTTCGACGAAATGTCTAGAAAGAAGAACGTGGACACCGAGCTCTGGAGCGCTCTCCTCCATTGCTGCCCTTGCTGCCACCTCGCCTGCACTCGTGTCGATGAAGGACGACTCCAGAGGCGCTTCTAGCTCCCTCTCGGCCTCTCTCGCTCTATCTCCCTTACTCTCTCCCTCTCCTCACCCTTCCTTGGCGCTGAGCTACTGCTCGCGGCTTGCCGCCATGAGAGCAGGCGAGCAGAGCTCGCTGCGGCTGCTGTACGTCCTCCTCCAGCCATCCTCTGCCCAAATCAACCACACCACCACCTTCCCCGCGTCATGCCGAACCCGGAGATCTCTTTTCCCCGGCTCCTTTCGCCACCCGGGCCTCACGGTCGGCAGAGCCGCCGCCGGTGAGCCGTCGGCCACCGTGGCCACACCGCCACAAGCAAGCTCGGGCCGTGCCGAAACCGTCTACGGGTGCGCGCGGATCCAAGGCCGCCCTGGCCCCGCTCGGCCGCTGCTGTGCCGCCGCTGGCGGAGCCGGCGAGCCCGAGCCGGCCCGGCGCCTCCATCCCCTTCCTCTGTTCTGTGGAGCAGAAGAAGAGAAGGTTGATTTCTTTTCCCTCTCTCTAACTGATAGGTGGGACCGGCTAAATGAATGTCCCCACATGGCAGCTACACTAGAGACCGAGCTGGGTAACAGATTCGGGTGCATCTAGCCAAGGTCTAGGGTTAAGATGTTTTATGTTTTTGTTTTCCAGATTTTGCTCTAATCTTGTAAAATCAATAACTCATGCTTAGGATCTCTAAAAATGGTGAATTTGGTCTTGTTAGTTTTGTTATGAAATTTTCTACATGTTAGGCCTATAAAAGTGTACTGTTCATGTATGTTTGTGTGCTGTGTTTATTAATATTTAAAAGTGCTTTAGAAATTGTCTTTAAGTTGGACAGATCCATATTTTGAGAATTAAATGTCCAAAATTAGTGATTCTTGTTTTGTTAATCTTATGATGACATGAACTAACTAATAAAAATATAAAACATGTAGGTTGTTTACTGTTTTCAGGCAGTTTTAGTTTAATCTTAATAAATAGGTGGTTTATGCTTGCTTTGCTTGTTATTTTCATACCTGCAGATATACTGATCAAATAAATGTGAAAGTTTTATGACATGTTCATTAGGTTATGATTAATGGTTTATAAAAATTTCAGGAATTTCGGATGTATTGTTTAGGAGTTATAAAAATAACAAATGTCCTGTAATGTTTGGCTTCTATTCTGCATAGGCTCTCTACTTTGGATTGTTTGGTCTAACTAAGTTGTGAATCATGATTTGATGATAATATAAGAGTTGTAGGAAATTTAATTGTCTAACTTTTATTAAATTTTCATGATTTTAGGATTTATGGTTTGTGAGTTTTAGAATTTATAAACTGCCTGTCTGTTTTGGATTATAATCTGGACAGATCTGAATGTTTAAACTGTTTGGTTCATTTAAGTGTAAAACCATACCTTGGTGATAAAATAATAGTTGTAGTACTTTTCATATACTTTCTAGTATGTCTTGGATCACTATTTTTAGAGGTCTAGAACTAAATTTATAGTGGTCCAAAGTGGAATGACAGATTCTGTCCAAACCTGGACAGCGGTGCCTTCTTTATGCTATTTGACATGATTAACTTTAAAATCAGTTCTTGATCTTAATAACAAAGTTGTAGGTATTTATCTAGGCTTTTAATAGAGTCTATGTTCACACTTGTTGGTGGTCTAGATCTTTAGTTGTAATTGTTTAAAGTTCATTGTGGGAATTTGTCCAAATCTGGACAGAGCTGCATACTTGTGCTTGTTTGGCCTTGTTAACCCTTGAATCACCTATTGATGATAAAAAGGCAATTGTTGGAAATTTATTATAGTTTCTAAAAAGTTTAGGATCACCTTTGGTAGAAATCTAAAACTCAAGTTATGACTGAATCTTGTCCCAGTTATGCTGCTGTCGTGAAGCTACATGGGCAGAGTTGTTTGCCTTAGCTTACTCTTGCTTGGTTAACGTGTTGGGTTAGTTCTTGATTTATAAATGTTTGCAATAACTTGGATGTAGTTCCTTGTGCACCATGTTTGATTTACTTGCTATGTCCTAGGTCATGTTTGAGTGAATTAAGTGAGATAACCTTTAGGTGGCTATGTATTGGATAACTTTGGACTTGTCTTGATTAATTTTATGTGATGCATCTCCTATTGTCATTTCTTATATTCATACATGCATCTTAATTACTAAGCGAGTATCCGCTGCCATGGTAGGAGATACTTGCCAAGCGAGTATCCACTGACAAACACTAACCTAGTGTTGAATCCCAGGCAAGCCCCGGTGCATTCTTAATTACTACGTTTTCGAAATGAAATGACTTGAGTATAGTGTTTGTTGCATTAAGTGTAGGAATTGCTTGAAAACGTAGTTGCATTATGCTGGACAACTATATATATATCCTTCACCTAAATAGGTTCAGGATCGTCTTCTCTGCTTAGACTTGCTTAGAACCGGTAGATATGGTGATTCCGGTCACCAAAATAAGGAAGTGAGAAGCACGGTTGGCTATATTTGCTATCGTGACATAACCATGTGAGCTGAGGAAGAAAATGAGTTTGGACGGAATGATGACTTGGATACAACAAGACATGGAGGTCTTGGTTGTGTGCCAATCACTGCCACGTGAATTAGGGATGTACCCCTATTGGAGTTCAGTCGAGATTGAAAGACGCCATCACTTAGCTGGCCGGATAAGTCATTCCGACCGCAAAGCCGAGTAGCTCTATTTGGGCCGGGAACTGGTTAGCTGGGTTTATATACTGGACCGCGTAGGGTTTTGGAAGCTAGATCGGACCATGGGCAGGTTGGAGCCTAATCGTCCTGGCCACTAGTCAGTCCCCCAGTATATGGCTCCCCCAGACCCGCGGAGGAACCCAAATAGTACCAAGGGTGACCTAAGGGACCTTGATCAGGTCTGCCTGGGTTTGTGATTGGCATTTGACACCAGCTGGTTTGTAATCGATTCGAATCGCCATCTCTCCTGGATAGTGAGAAACTTGACTGATCTTCCCTCATGGTAGAAATGGTTAAGTTTGAACACGAACATGGTTATCAATGTAAATGCCAAATTGCTATGGTTCTATTATATTGTTTGCTTAGAATTAATCAAGTGTTTGAAATAGATAAGGTTTACAATGAAGAGCAAGAAGTTATGATTACTAAAAGCTTGTTAGTAATAGCATATGATATCTTCACTAAATTAGCTTTTACGCAAATGAGTCAGCCAACTCCACTAAAAAGCCTTGCATGTTCCTTGAGAGTCTTTTATTTTGTAAGACGGGTAAGTCTTGCGGAGTACAATTGAGTACTCAGGGTTTATCCCAAATTGTTGCGGGTGGCGTGTCTCCTGTGCCTAAGGCAAGAGTTGCCTCTATCTAATTATTGATATGATATGAAGCTTGGGCAGCTGATATATGTACTCTACTCATCTTGCTTAAGAATGATCCACTTTAGGCACTGTATTGCAACAGTAGGTGTGAGTAAATGTAATTGCAAAACTATTTGGCTTCCGCAAATATGAGTTTAAATTTTGTGTGTAAGAACTTTTATGCGAAAACCGTATTTGTGAATCTACGTAATATGAATGGATGTTGTTGAACTATGTACGATCTTGGTTGTGTTACCATTTGGTTTGAAATCCTTCGAGATTTCACAGACTATCGGGTTTATATGGGCTCAAGTGTGGCTGATTTTGCTGTTTCGACGGCTATCGCTGTACTTGTGCTCTTATAAATTAGTCGGTTCTATCACATGGATGACGCCAAGAGGCGGCACCAACCACGAGGTCCCAGTCTCCACGTTGCTGGTCTATGACTATAAAAATCTAACACGGGTTTGAATAATGGACTAAAGAAGTGAGATCAACAGATCAAGGTTAGGGGATTCTTTCCTGAATGTCGATGTGGAACGCCATCACCTCAATGTCCTGCTGACCTGCCTCCACTCGCCTGCATGGAGATGCACCTCCACCGAGCCAAACCTAAATCAAAATGTGAGAACACTAGGTGACCTAGTTCATTGATGCCTTTTCCTGATTGGTGAGGCACACACATGGAGCCAGCATCGTTCATCTACTTAGTTAGGAATAGCCATGAAATGAGGCGCTCCAAACTGGATTAGGGAGTCGGTGCTACGGTGCTACCTACACAGATGGATCGACAACGGATCAGGCTCTATATGGGCTTGGGCAATGCCAAGCCCAACGTCGATGACCTCAAGCTATGGTTAATTGGTTATGCGTGAAAGCAATTATAACTAGCTCAAAAAAAACTTAAAAAGTTGAGTAATTTTGACACCATATTTAGTTTCTCAAATCTATGGCCATGCAATTAGGCCCTCATTATTTGGCAATAAACCACTGAGGCATACATAGAACTTATTTTTTAAAAATAGACTGAACAAGTGGCCATTTGCAAGCAAATGGATCACAGGGCCCTTGTTCGAGACATGTTTGTCCCTAGCTAATAACGCTTATTTTTCATTCTACAGGTACAGCTCGATGATTGACAGATATCCCAGAAGTGGCCTTATCTTGTAGTCTTTGAATCCAGACTCCATGAATATCTTGTGCCACTCTTGCTTATCACGCTCCTTACCCCCAGCTATCACCATCATCAACAAGTCGGATGTGACTTGCGCTTCGAACATCTCTTTCAAAGGAGATCCAACAACTGTATCTATGATTATCACTTTTCCTCCAGCTAGTTTGCAAGAACATATAGCCTTTTTGCATTGATCTAGGATCTTGACACAATCATCATCATTCCAGTCATGCAGCACATACTGTGATAAGAGTAAAAATTAACCAATGAGGTACTCAGGTTAACATTAAGAAAATAGATCCTCGCCAGATTCTACATGTGATGAATTATTATAAATTAATACCTTAAGCATAATAGCATCAGTTGGTGGGATTGAGCTAAACATATCACCTGCAATATAGTCAACCATGCCATCACCCGGTTGTATGTCAGCAATAACATTTGGGAGGTCCAACACTGAGCACTTGATATGTGAGAAAGCCTTTCCAATGGTCCTTGCGGTGCTACCATCCCCTCCTCCAACATCGAGCAGTGAGCTTATGCCATCAAACACATCACCATATTGGGCCACAACAAAGTCTAGCACAAGCCGACTATTAGATCCCAGCCCAGCATTAAAGACTTTGTTGAATTGTGGGTCACGCCCCAGGGCACCCCATGGGCCTGTGCCATGAGCCATCTTGAATGGCATCTCCACAACCATAGGCCCCACCCTGTCCTCACCCTTGAACCACTCAGACAAGTAGGTGGCTGATGAGACATGGTACTTTGTTGTTTGGGACAGCACAAATGGACCAAGGCTCCCACACCCATTGATGTGGCAGTCATCCACGAGAAGGCGTGACAATGGGGTGAGTTGGTACATACCATCCCCTAAGCTAGGAGAATCAAAGGAAAGAATGCCTGATACAACAAGAAACCTCATGAGGCGTGGAAGATAGGGCCTCCTATGTTCGGGAACTGGGAGGGCAGATAGAATATTGGGTAGAGAGGCATTGCCACCAAGGTTATGAATAACATTGGGGATGTTGAGTTGAACTGCGCACTCAAGCGCCATGGATTTAAGGTAGCTAAAGGTGAGGTTCCAAAGCTCAGCATGCGCTTGTTGAAGCTCCAACCTTGAGGAGACCTCCATGGGAATGAATTTCTTTGTCCCTCTTACCTAGTATATGGATTCTTCCTTGTGAAGTTGTGGTCAAGGGTCTCATTTATAGGCTTGGAGCCTCGGATACCCTCATACCGTGGTGTATGTGTTCCATAGGGTAAGGGCCAATGCTCATGCACAACAGCCCATGTGCCACTTGTCAACTACCAGGCTCATGAAAGCAATGATCTATTGCCAAGTTGTACCTTAATGCATAACAATTGTAGTGTTAGAGGATGAATTGTGAGGATATGGAATTGTTATTACACAACAAGTGTCCATTAGCATGGGTTGATGAGACTTACAACTATGCCCATTGCAACATGAGTTTGCAAGAGGTTAAAGAATTTAATCATTGTCCATTAAAGAATGAGTTAGCAAGGGATTAAAGAATTTAACCATTGTCCATTAAAGAATGAGTTGGCAAGGCATACATGAATTCACCAACTAAGATCCACTAGAGCAAGAGTTGGAAAGCATACAGGAATCCAGTGACCAGTATCCACTAAATATGATTCAATATTGTGTGCGAGAATTCACCAACTATTGTCCACTAAAAAATGAATTGATATATGACACATGCTAAAATTCTCTAGATGATGTCCATTGGAGCATGAGTTGGAAATGCATGCAAAAATTCACCAACCAATAAAGACGTGAGTTGCAAGGCATGTAGGAATTCACCTACCGGTGTTCATTTAAAAATGAGTTGGTGAACATATGGAATAGTTATTTCACAGATATTGTCTATTATCATAGGTTGGTGAGAATAAGTATGCTCATTGCAACATGAGTTGGCAAGAGATTAGAGAATTTATTAACCATTGTCCATTAAAGGATGAGTTGGCAATGCATACATGAATTCACCAACTAAGATCCACTAAAGCAAGAGTTGGAAAGCACACAAGAATCCATTGAATGGTATCCGCTAAAAGATGATTCCATATTTTGTGAGAATTCACCAACTGTTGTCCACTAAAAAATGAATTGATGACATACAACAATTCACTAGGTGGTGTCCATTAGAGCATGAGATGGAAATGCATGCAAAAATCCACCAACCAATGAAAACATGACTTTGCAAGGCATGTAGGAATTCACCTACCGACGTTCATTAAAATTGAGTTGGTGAGACATGCAGGAGTTCACCAACTATTTTCCATTAGAACTCCAGTCGTCAAGGCATCCAATATTTCACTGATGGGTATCAAATGAAGCATGACTTAGGAAGGCATTCAAGAATACACTAATCGGTACCCATCAGAGCATGAATTGGTGTTGACGATCACTAAACCCTAATTCCAATCATCAACTTCTTAGAAATATGAAAAAAAATATGCTCATGACATTTCATATTCAAATAAAGTTCTAATTTCAATATTAAGAGAACTAACCGTTGTAGGCGGCAATGAGCAAAATATGGGCCAAGTAGCCCCATAAAAGTGTCGTCTGAGCATCCCTAGGGTCGCCTGACCTAGGCCATGGGCTCATGGGCCTCCCACCTGGTCCACTCCAAAGAAGAACAACCATGGTCCGAAGGGATACATACAAGGATTCTAGGACCCACGTTTAGAACATTGTTGCTCCAGCTTTGATGTAACTTCATACCTGTGACCTGTACCACTTGTGGAATATCCAGACTGAAGTGGGAATCCCACTCCTCAATAGAGTTTGGTCGAATCCAAGGGGTGGTCAAATGGTAGGGAGGTGGTGTTCACATGGTCCTTCGATCCCATGCAAACTAACACAATTTCCATCAATTCTACATGTTTGTAGAATGGCGGTTTGATCTAATGGTGAGGAGGTGGTTTCCATAAGGATGTTTGGGCCTACACCCCCACTCTCCTTCACTCTATAAATAGAGCACTACTATAGAAAGCTCCTCACCGTTGAGTCAAACCCCCCAATTACTGTCGATTTTGGGCCTCGATGGCGAAATGTTGATGGTGATAACCATGTGTTGGTATAAGATAACTCAAACAAATAAACACTAGGATTATCTGCAAGCAGACAGATACCGATGTAACACTTCACCCAGTACTATTTCAACGTATCATTATTTATATTTTACCTCTGAAAAAATGGGATAACTAGAATCTAGACTTAACCCCTGAGCTGCTATCAAGGATGGAGAAAATAGAGTGATAAAGAAGATTGCTAAGGCTTCTAGTTCTAATCCTTACAAGATATGATATGATTGTTCATAATGGGGAATTACTATAGGAATACACCAGCAAAGGGTAGATTCCTTAGAAAAAGAGACCTACGATCCTACTGACGGGAGGTGGACTGTGTAAGATTCAACAAGGCTACGTCACCCTCGCGAGCTACCACCGATCCGGATAGTATAGGGCATTTATGAGCAAATATAATTTGAGCACCATGCTTAAACTATAAATTACTACTTCAATCAAGGAGCTACCAAGACTAAAACACTCAAAAGAATCGTAAACCTTAAGAACAATAATACCATCGTTACTCACTTAGATTAGAAGTTGAACTCCGAAGAAATCTTTAGAAACAAGCCCCAAAGGACTTGAATCCATGGGTAGAAGTCGTAGAGAAGTCAACGACAGGCCGGTGACTCCTCCAACTATCTACAGCTCTTTTACCACAGCACTTCTAGAACAAGAATATCCCAAATCTAGAGAGACTACAAGGCTAATCTTCTACTTGATGCTTGCCTCTAGATCCTATCTTATTTTTCTACTTCTCTATAGATATGTCGGTGGATTTCTGAAACCCTAGATTGATTTCTCTCTGGATCATATGAAACACTGGGGGTCTGGGCCTGTATATATAGGACGGTGGAATGAACCGTAGCCCTTGGATCAAACCGACTTCAACTGGTGATAGAGATTAACCCTCAAATGTGGTGGAGAGTCCACGTCGAAGCGGACGTGGAATGGGGGAAATGACAGGTCGGCCGACCTGTTAGTGGGGTCGGCCGACCCCTCCCCTCTTTGCCAAACAGGGCCCGCTTCTGCAGGCGAGTCTCCGGTGTTGTCTATAATGTTCTTGATCTCCTGTCATGGCGGAATTCGATATTTTTCTCTAATATGTGGGTCATTCTTGGTTCTTTTTTTGTGTAGTCCTTGGAAAACACGGATTCATCAAAACTCATAGAATTCTATCAGTTTAAACACTATTTTAGGTGGTGGCTCTCATTTATATCCTTTTTTATAATTGGTTGACGGGTAAAATCATACAATAACTACCGTCAACAAGCTCCCCCCACACTAGATCTTTGCTCGTCCCGAGTAAAGGACGGAATTAAGCAATCTTAACTTCAGGATTGACATCAGCATTTCACCATTCCTAGTCATACCTGTACTGCAGGATTCATTGTGTCTACCATGAAACTTTGAGCGGTTGAAGAATAGCCAAAAACTGATCTTCCTCTATCAATCAAGTTATGTGACAAAACCGCCTTAATCATAGGGCCCACATGCACCGTCATCGTCCCTAAGGACCCACGATCAGTCTGCATGAGTTCTCCTTGACCTAGGTGGCCTGCCGGGTTCCCTAGGAAACCCTAACCTCCCAAGGATCTCATTGTAAGCATTGCAGTATTACAACAGTTTACAGAAATAAATGAATCAAAGTAAAGAGTGCGGAAGTATTACATAACCATAGGTTTACAAATATAGATTACATTAGCTCGAACTAGGGTTTCGTAGTGGAGTAGCATCATACAACTAGACACCCTGCCCAAGGGTTATATCATACACATCATCATCCATGCTCAATCCGCCAACTGGCACGGTCTCGAGCAGAGCTGTACTCTCGACTCACCTGCAACAGGGATTAACAAACCCTGAGTACTAGGGTACTCTGCAAGACATACCCGACTAAGAAAAAGGAATGAGACTCAAGAATGCAGTCTGAGGGGAGTCAAGGTAAGGCTTTTTCAAGAGTCAAAGTATTTTGCGGAAATAGCATTACTAATCCTGCTTTCAGTATTTTACTCGATATTATTATAATCAACATCAATAGTTCTTAATTCTTTCACATATATCCTTCAATTCTAATTACTTATTCATTCTCGAAAACATCCTAGTTCCGAACCACTTTTCGATGTAGGTGTGAGGATCAAGTCTCCATAACCAAGGAGCACGACGATTCGAATCGATTAGTACCCAGCTGGGGATCCCTATCTACACTGCATATGTAGCACCTAAGCTTGCATATGCCAACACCGTCTACCACGGCTTTTCTATACCTGAACCGGTCCTGCGCCACCCGAGAGCACAGTACTCCTCTCGTCTCCAGGCACGACGGCCACGAGGGTACACGCTACTCTCGCCATCTCTCCACTCCCAGTGCGTGGTTGTCGGTTCGAGCAATAGAGCCACCGGAGATAGGGCTTCCCGGAGTATGCGGCTAGTTGCAAAAAGTCTCGATCACAGTAGGCCGACAACGAACGGTCCCTAATACTTTTCCGTTGGAAACCATGCATTGGGACTCTAACCCAGGTACACCGGTGACCACCCGGTTTTCAGATCCCTTTTCCGTCATCGACGATAAGTTGGGACTCTAACCCAATCATATGGCCCACCGAACGGAAAATCCCTTTCCGTCGGTGACAATGTACTGATCAGGTGCACAGCCACCGAACGAGAATATAACCATATCCCTTTTTCATGAATTAATCATTAATATATCACTATCGCTCAAAAATAGCATTTTGTGCAAAACTAAATTAATTTAGCAGAGCCAAGCATTTTTCAAACATTTTATTTTAAAACGGTTTCAAGATATTTCAGTGGTCAAGGTTGGTAATGCATCAATTGGGTTATCAATCAACTCCTATAAAACTAATGCAGTAGATTAACTCAAGTTATAAACATTTTGTAAATCACAAGGAATGGGCTAAATGCACCGGGGCTTGCCTGTGTTGTAGGTCTGTCACTCCTTCGAAATACCAGAGAAAACCCACTTAATTTCTGCTGACGAATAATCCTCCGTCGGACACCAAGCAAGTCTTCCGAAAACCCGTTTACTACACGAAATAATAATGCATGCTTAACATGATGATAGGTATGCCATGATATGCGTAATGCACTAAATTGTGTATTGATAGAAAGAAACCTTAACCTAGAAAGTTGGTACAACTTTCCTTTACGATAAAATTGCAAGCCAACAAAACTACAAAGATTACTAAAGTAAAGGTTAACTACCATTACCACTAACTAATTATTTATTCTTTACTCAAGTGGTTACACTAATAGAATAACAGGATTAATATTAACCACCAGCCTAACCCTAAACAACGGTTAAAGGGTTAACACGGTAAAAAGGTCACTATTTAGCAGGTTAATCCTAAAGTCCTTAATCAAGGTTAATATTAATTAAAAAAATAAAAAATGATTAAGCATTAAACAAGTCATTAACCATGGATCAACACATGTTAATGACCCATAACACAAGCAACCCAAAAATCACTCAAAACCCTAAATTTAAACACATGAAATCATAATTTCTTTATTTATTTAATTAAAGAATAAAATGACATGAATTTTAATGTGTCTATATGATCCCAAAATTTTTGTACAGAAAGTAACCATCAAAAAATAGTAGTACATAAAATTTCATGATTTTTGTATTAACCTATATTTTATTAAATATCCCTAAAGTTGCATTTAACATTTAAACTACTGATTTTAGTTCCTATAGAAATTGCTCAAAGTCATTATTTAGTATTTTTATTAAATACTACACACTACAGAGAGCATTCATAAATATTTTTATAATTTTTGGCGGAACACTTTAATTCTTGTAAAAGTAACAAGACACAGTACTGTTGAGTATGATAGGAAATATAAAAGCCAGTTTAAATCAAACTAAAAATGGAAAACCCATTCCGATCCGGAGCGGCCCACGAAGGAGCAGGCCCAGCCTGCCTGCTCTCTCTCCCTCTCGCACTGCGCCCGCTCTGGACCGGCCCAGCACGGCCCAACTCGCGCCCGTCCCTTCTTCTTCCTCCTTTCACCCGATGGCGACTGTGGCGGTCGAAACCACTGCTCCGCTTGAGCCCGTCGGTGACGAGCTCGCCCACGTCGAGGTCTACCCCACGTGTCCCTATCAACCTCACGCACTAGATAAACTAGGTGGTTAGGTAGCTTGGGCACAAAGGCGATCTTGCTACCGGTCATGGCGGATCGGTGCCTCGGTGTGCGGTAGCGCACACGCGTTCTGGACGATTAGGAATGGTAGAGTTAAATATGATGACTCTAAGAGGTTCAAGATCTCACCACGAGCTTCGTGTGCGAACTAGTTGGGGCGGATGGTAGCCAGAGGTGCCCTGTTGTCGCGGACCATGGCTCCGGCAGCAAGCTCCCACGGCGCGAGTCCCGTTCCGACGAACCCTGGGCACCGAATGAAAAACCAACTAGGGCGTTACCTTCACGACATCGCGAAGGGTCTGGGACGCTCTACAGAAAGAGGGAAAACACTACCGAGACAATCTGGCCGCGGTGGAACGAAACGCGGCGGTGCTATTACCGGCCATGAGGAAGAATGGCCCGCATGGGAGTTTCCAGTGACGACAAGCAGCACGCATAAGCTTCAACAGAGCGCTAGGATATGGTGGTTTTGCTGGCTCGTTGAATCGGTTGGAGATGACATGAGCAGTGCGAATTTGGTCGGCGACCAGGAGCTCGCCGGCGGCGGCAATGGAACAAACGAAGACGGACACGGCGGCTCCAAGGCTTTATAGGGCAAAAGGATGGGTGTGAGGAGTGGCCGGGGTCCCCACGAGTTCGCTGCGCTGTCGACCGCGTTCGGCCGGCCCCGGGCAACCACTGGCGCGCGGTGCGCGCACGCGCCCAGCCGGACCCCCTTGCCAGTTACTGTAGCTGAGCAAGGTCAAAACATAAATTTGCAAATTACTCCCTGTTCTATGTAGTAAACAGAAAAATCCCAAAAAATAAAAGATGTGCCAAATTTTTTGAAGATCAACTTTGCTTCTTGGTCCAATTTCAAATTCTGAGTATTTTTGAAATTATGAAGAAAGGGGTAAAACTATATTTTAAATCTCATTTCAAATCTAGTTAATTTCTCCAAATTTTTCTCAATAAGTTGAAAATCTACAAAAGTAATAATTGTTCTAAATGACAAGATCTACAACTTTCACTAAATGGGTTTTGTCAGATTCTGCACGGTTTTTAAAATAACATTTCAAATTTAAATTATAAAACACACATTAGGGTTTAATTTGAAATCTCAATGTATAAATTTAAAATTCCCAAATATAAAAGTTGTTCCACATGAAAATCCTTACAACTTTTATTAAAGGAATTTTCCCAAATTCAAGATAGTTTTTGAAAGAGCATTTTAAATTTGAATAAACAAACACTAATTAGGGTTTAATTCAAATTTCCACTGGTAAACTTTAAAATCTCCAAAAATAAAAGTTGACCCATTTTAAAAGATCTATATTTTTTATTAAATTACTTTCATTAGATTCCCTTTAATTTTTGGAATTGAGTGTCAACTCTAATCTTTAAAGCATAGCTTAAGGTTTTATTTGAAATTATTTTTAATAACTTCAAAATTGCCCAAAATAGAAGTTGCTCAACTTTTAAAGATCTACAACTTTTACTTAAGGCCCAACACCTAATTCTTTTTAGTTTTCACATTAGGATTTTGGGTCCGACGTAGGGTTTATAGATGTTTTCTTTTAAATTTCTTTAATTTTATTTTTATCCCACAAACATACACAAACATTATCATAACCAGATCACTCTAAAGCATCTACACACACTCATATGCAGGAATAAATTTTACTTTAGTCATTGCACAGAAAAATGAGTTTATGCGGGATGTTTTTGCATGCAATCATGATGACATGGCAGGTTTTAGTTATCGTAACACCAGGGGTGTTACAAGTTAGTTGGAGGTTCTTGAATATTTTGAAAATAAAGCATACCTTACATTCTTCTTCTTTATGTCACTCATATGTGGTGGTACTGATCCTCACCACGGCATAGCTGATGTTGCCTTCTCTGTTGCCTACTTCTAAAGCTTATGTGGAGCTGAGGTAGGAGTAAAGTGAAAATATACTTGCATTGCATATACTGTAAAGTCAAAACATGGATCCAAGGAGAAAGAGACAATACTCATAAATCAAGATGTGCATGTGTGTGGAATATATGGTGGCTAACCTAATTCTACTATGCTCCTTTTAAGGATTTTTCTCTCTCTCTTTCTTTTGCAGGACAACATGGGCTATCTTTCTTTTTCTCCTCTTTCTTTTTTTTCAGGCGGGCATCTAAGTACCTATTGTTTTGGTATTTCGGACACTTGTCCATTTTTACCTCTCAGGCGGGCATCTTCGTATCCATTGTTTTCTATCTTCTCACACTTTTGCATGGCCATATGCCTCTTCTCTGCATAAACTTGAGAGATGATAACAAGAATTTGGAGCATTTATTCCTAACAAACTTCTTGTGCTTCCTCCAATAGGAGTGAAACATTTTCGGTGGATAGGCATGTTGTTGCGTATTCCTAATGTAGGAATTGCAGATATATGTGGAGTGTATGTGATTTTGATCTTGGGAGCATGATAAATTTCTCAACAAGGGTCATAAGTTTTTACAAAACTCAAAGCAATAGCAAATAGTAAATGTAGAAGGTTGATTCTACCCTATGTTTGGCTCTGGTATGTATATGCTTTTAGTACAAAGGAGAAGCATAGCTATTGGTTTTAAGTTTTGCAAATAAAATTCGCTAATAACTAGATATCAAGAATCAAGCTTTCATTATTCTTACTATCTCGTATTCCACAACAACTTAATCAACATGGGGTCCCTAATTTAGGTTCCCAACAGCAGCAAGGCTTCTAGGAAAAGTGTTATATGTGTCTATCCCTAAGTAAAGGCTACTCAGGTTAATTCTTTTATGTTTTAAAGTTGCTTAATCATAAGGTTTTCAATTCAGTGAAAAACAGCGAGCGGTGTACGAGAAAATATGGAATTCAAGATGCGTACCTGACCGTGGATGAAACTTGCAGCGAGGCGGCACTGGGGTGGATCGACCAACCAAGGGCAGAAGTCGGCTGACCCCTCCTAGTAGCCTTCTGTGCCCTGTCTCGTTGTGCGTGATCTGTGCATCGGTTGCTTTTGTTTTAGTGTACTTTCATGTTTGGTGTTCGTCATTCCATCACATGCTCCTCCCCACACTTGTT
Organism: Eremochloa ophiuroides; assembly: GCA_038502445.1. NCBI lineage: Eukaryota > Viridiplantae > Streptophyta > Magnoliopsida > Poales > Poaceae > Eremochloa > Eremochloa ophiuroides. The sequence goes on from JAHLJS010000008.1 coordinate 28,572,015, forward strand.
TCCTGTTTTCTTTCATAACAAAGTGGAGACAAGCACAAATATATTCAAGCGAGATAATATTGACTCAAACTGACTTTATTAATAAGGCACTTTATTACACAAGGGAATTTAGGATACTCAAACTAAAACAAACTAAACAAACTAAAGCAGACTAATCGAACTAAAGAGAACTAAGAGGAAAGAGTGCCCTGATACATGACTCTAATACTTCCTAGGATTGTTCTGAGAGAAGAGCTCAAACTTAATCTCTAACTCCCTATGCTTTCCTTCATAAAGATCAATCCTCATATTGGTATTGGCTAGAGATCTAGGAAGGAGTCTATTTTGATCTTCCATAGTCTTCATCCTGTTGGTGGCCATCTGCTGCTGAAGATCTGCTATGGTGACCTTGGAGCGCTTCTGTGGAGGTTGCTCTCTCCTAGGTGCATCCTTGGGTGGTACGTACTTGACCTTGGCTGGATTGGCGTGGACTCCGTCGAAGGTGCGGCAAGAGGTATACTTGGCGCAAGTGACATGGCCATCCTTGTCGAGCTTCACCTTCGTTAGCGTCTCGTTTGGCTTCAGCGGCAGGAGCTTGACATCCTTTGAGAGCTTGATAATCGGTTCCTTCCGTGGTGTGTCCTTCAGGTAGAGGGTCTTCGGCGGTGATGGAACAGCTGATCATGCACAAGCGAAGTAGGATTGCTTGTGCTTGTGTGGCTGGATTGGTGGAGCAATGGCGAGAGGCCATGGAGCTCTAGTAGGGATGATGGCTTGGGAGTCGTCGGTGGGAACTTGGCTTGGATCCATCCCAAAGGAGATGATCTTGTCGTCGGCCATGGGAGTCTTGGAGGAGAGCTCGTAGGCACGAGGAAGAGAATGGCTTGGATGGGATGAGATGGGAGGCTAGCAAGGGCTGTTTATATAGATTTCCGGTGGATGCTAGGGTTTCGGAATTGACCCTATGAGCTTACGGCGGTGGCAGATGGCTTAATAGATGTGAAAGTTGGAAAATATGCGAGAAGAGACCTAAAGGTTCAAGTCACAAAAAGGTGGTGGAGTTTCGAGGTGTAAGGGGGTCGGCCAACCCACAAGGTAGGTCGGGCGACCTCCCCCTGTGCCCGAATGCCTCTGGTCTTTTCGTATGGCTTTCTCGCGATATTTAGTTTCGGAAAAGTACACTTTCCCTTGTGGGAAGGCAAAAAGAAGGCTTAGGCCCTAATATACTTGGTAAATTACTAAATTCAATAATATCTTAGTTTGAGGCGGTGCCCATTTACCTTTAATAACGTACCTTTGTCGGTATGAAGTGTGACCTCTCCATGGGACGCAGTGTTGATCACCTTGAATGGTCCTTCCCATTTACTTTGTAGCTTTCTGTGACCGAATAACTTCACCCTAGAATTAAAAAGTAATACCTGATCTCTAGGTGCGAAGTCCTTCTTCTTTATCTTCTTGTCATGCCATCTCTTGGTTCTCTCTTTGTAGATCTTGGAATTGTGATATGCTTTCTCACGCCATTCATCTAGTTCAGAGAGTTGCATCTGCCTTTTTATTTCTATAGCATCCAGATCCATATTTCATCTCTTGATTTCCCAGTGAGCCTTGAAGTCACGCTCAACTGGCAAGTGATAGGTCTTTCCATAAACAAACTGGTATGGTGACATTCCAATTGGTGTCTTGTAGGCTGTTCGGTATGCCCAAAGTGCTTCCGATAGCCTTTCTTTCCATGATGTTTCCATTTCATTGACCGTCTTCTATAGAATATTCTTGATCTACTTGTTTGATGTCTCTTCTTGCCCACTTGTCTGAGAATGGCATAGAGTGGCAATGTTGTGGCGGACCCCACGTTTTGCTAAATATAGTTGGAATCTCTTGTCGATGAAGCGGGATCCACCGTCCCTGATTACCATCCTTGGAGTACCAAATCTTGGGAATATTATCTCTTCGAACATCTTCTTTGATCTTCTAGAATCTGTAGCTTTGCATGGCATAGCTTCTACCCATTTTGAGACATAGTCTACTGCCACCAAAATGTACTCACACTGCTTTGACTTTGGGAATGACCCCATGTAATCAATTCCCCAGACATCAAAGAGCTCTACTTGGAGGTTGTTGATGAGTGGCATGGCATCTCTTAAATTGATGTTTCCATGTCGTTGGCATGCCCCACATATCCGAATAAAGCTTTTTGTGTCATCATACATGGTGGGACAAAAGAATCCACTTAGTGTTGATGGTGGATATACCATAAAAGTCCACATTCAAACACCGTCAACAGGCCTCGGATTCAAGGGAGAATAAACATATCATGAACATATTTTATCAATAACTAGTTCCACTTATACGCTTAGCTTGTGAATGCAGGAAAGATCAAAATAGAGTAGAAATGAACACTTGGAGCTCAATTAAGTGGGTCGGCCGAACCACTTGTATGGGCACCAAGCCATCACAATTCAACAAAGGACACAAGGAATCACGTAGAAGAGAGGAGAGCTCAGTGTGGGCCCATGTGTGGGTCGGCCGACCCTACCATGGGGCCCACCTAGCTCTGGTGATGTGGCATGATCCGTGTGACACTCCACCCAGCTCATTTCAACCATCAGATCAACATGTGTTTTCATTCAACGGTGGAGAATCAAAGCACAAGGATCAAGGTGTGAAAGAACACAATCAAGACAGAACCAGCACAAGGCGACACCCTATGACTAGTGGGGACCACACCTGGCCAGGCCCACCTATCATAGGGGGTAGCCGACCCCCCTGGTGCCCAGCCAGGTCGGTTGGCCTCCACCGCCTTCCTGCATGCCTTCCACATGATGAATTCACCACTGCCGTCCATCCTATGGCGGTTTTGAGGCGATTCATCCAAGGGAGGAGAGGCAAGGAGCACACGGATCATTGCTGTGGCACCCCTCCACTCTCCCCTATAAATAGAGGCTGCTATCACTCTCTTCAAGACACACAAGATTCACAAGAGACAAGAGAAGCTAGAGTTTCACTCTTTAGTAGTAGTATTAGTCTAGTGTGGGAGTTAGAGTCGAGTCGAGCTACGCTCGGGGTCTCCGGAGTCGTCTGTTGGAGAGTCTGGTATAGCTCTTGTACCTTTCCTTCTGTAAGACTTTACTTTTATCAATATATTATCTTTATTTTACTTTACTAAATCTTTACTTAGTGCTTTACTATTCATTATAGTATTGTTGTGTCTTGTCTTGCCTTATAGTTGATTTACACTAGATAGTGATCCTATAACCAGCGCACGTGTGTAGTTGATTGCCTGTCATAGGGTGCTTTAGCTGTTTGGTACCCAGTTAGAGTAGTGATAATTAGTGTAAGCGTGGTGCTTAGGCTAAATCTTACCCTTGAATGCCGCTTGTCGCACGGATTGTTAGTGGGTGCTAGCAGGTGGTGACAGCCCTGTCTAGTCTTAGTATGCCTCCGCGTGTTTTAGACAAGTTCTTAAAAGGTAGGCTCCCATAAGAGAGTAGGCGCTTCGGGTAGAGGTTTTATCCTCTATTGTTTCGCACTACCCCCTACACACCGGAAGTAAGGTAGCTATCTTAGTCTAATTCATCCATTTGATAAGATAGTTTACAAGAGGAAAGTAAGAGTCATAGGAGTCTTATACTCACTCGTTGTCCTCCCACCTAGCTATACTCTACTACTTATCCTTAGTTATCCTAAAACCTTGTCGTGTCTTTGTGTCATTACCCTTTCCTCTATTTATTGATTTACCCCCCTATCGCTAGTTGATACTAAGTTGTTGTAGACTTAAGGATCTCTCTCTTTTATTAATTATTCCTACCAACCGCTTTCCCATGGGATAAAATAGATAACGATAGATTGGAATACTCCCGGGTGAAGTGCTATAGCGGTATATTCTATGCGCTTGCGGAATTATCCAATAGACATAAGAAATACCCCTCAGGGCAGTTCTGACGCCGTTATCAGAGATAGCCTAACACTCTGTCTCTGGTTGCCGGGGAAAGCATCAGTCTAGGAATTTTAATAAAAATTGAATCCGGAGTCTACTATTAATTTAGTTATCGATTAATGTTAGGGGCTTACCCCTGTCTGTGATTCTCGTTATCGTGAAGCTAGACAGTGCACGAGCGATTTCCAATTGCCGACAAATTTTGTTGAACATCCTGAGCAATTGTTGAGGAGAACTAGACGCCGTCAAGTTTCACCTCAAAGGTTCCTCTCAAACCTGAATCCATTCGAGGAAAGAGGCTCCGCACTATCAATCAAAGAAGCTATGGCCCAAAATACCATCTTTGAGTTCTCTGCACCGTCGGCTGATGACATCGCCACCGGTCCACAGCTCAACTTGGGGGATGCTACCTTTGAGCTCAAGCCAGCACTTATCAACATGGTGCAAGCCAACCCGTTCTGTGGGAAGCCGCATGAAGATGCTAATTCCCATCTCCAGCATTTCTTGGTGGTGTGTGGTACCATCACTATCAAGAATGTCTCGGCAGATGCCATCCGTCTTCGCCTATTCCCATTCTCACTGCTTGGGAAGGCGAAGCAATGGTTCTATGCCAACAAGAATGAAGCTACCACTTGGAAGAAGTGTGCAAATGCATTTCCCAAGAAATACTTCCCAATGGGCAAAACTAGCGCTCTTCGTGGAGAGATCTCAAGCTTCCAATAGCAAGCTGATGAGACAATTACCGAAGCATGGGAATGTCTCTAGGACTACATTCGTGCTTGTCCTCATCATGAAATTGAAGAATGGCTCCTAATCCAAGGTTTCTACCATGGGCTGACTGGATTAGCCCGTAGTCACCTTGATGCTGTCGCTGGAGGAGCATTCCTGCAACACAATGTCAAGGATGCTAAAGACCTCATTGAAAAAATGATTATCAATCAAGGATGGAATGAGGAGCGTCTCCAGCCCAAGAAAAGGGGTATGCACATGGTTCATGAGGTGGACATGCTCTCAGCAAAAATGGACCTCTTGATGAAAAAGATTGAGGAAGGTTCTAAAATGGAACAAGAGGCCATTCGAACCACTGCCACCGCACGAGCAATTGAAGCCGATCAATGGTGCGAGCTATGTGGTGGAGAAGATCAGTCGGGCAACAATTGTCCCGAAACGAAGGAGGAAGTGAGCTTCATCAACAACAACAACAACAACAACAACAACAACAACAACAACAACAACAACAACAACAACAACAACAACAACAACAACAACAATGGGTATTGACCCCAGCAACAAGGAGGATGGAACTCGCGCCCCTTCTACCAAAGAAATCAAGGTAATGGTTACAGTAATAATTTCAATAATTTTTATAGCAACCAACCTTCATTGAAAGATCATGTCTTAGGCCAATCTAAAATCAATGATAGCATAAATAATAAAATAATGGCTAAGGATAAAATTCTTGAAAATCTTAGTGAGAAAATAGATAGCTTTAACACTGCTATGAAAAATCAATTGAGCTTTAATAAAATGCTAGAAACACAATTAGTTCAAATAGCAGCAGCTGTCCCATCCTTCGAACAAGGTAAGATCCCAGGGAAACCTGAGGAACCAATTGAGGGTGTCAAGTTAATTTCCACGAGGTTTGGTAAGCCTCCGATCAGGCCAAACCCGGGTTGCCTTCTTGACCCACCATTCATGGCCAAGAAGAGTGACCCTGGCCATCCTACCATCACCTGCGAGATCGGGCCGCACACCTTCAACAACGCCTTCTATGACCTTGGATCTAGAGTCAATATCATATCCAAGATAATGTATGAAAATCTGCTAGGGGGACCTCTGTACCCCCACTGTTGGCTTTTCTTAACGTCGTTACAAAAGATAGACTAAAAGTCCATCCCCGGCAATGGCGCCAGAAATGCTTGTTGGCATTTCTTAACGTCGTTACAAAAGATAGACTAAAAGTCCATCCCTGGCAACGGCGCCAGAAATGCTTGTTGGCGTTTCTTAGCATCACTACTAAAGATAGACTATAAGTCCGTCCTTAATAATAATACTAGAAACCAAAGTTGACATTCCCAACCACCATTACTTCAGAAAGGTAACTGTCGGTGCTAGTTTTGGCGGGGCTAACACCGGCTAGTAAATATGTGTTTTGCGGTTGAGGCTATGGATGGTGTGCAAGGGGGAACACAGGGATTATACTGGTTCAGGCCAAGCAGGCCCTACGTCCAGTGGAGAGGAGAGTCGTGTTGCCTTACACCGGGGTGCTTGTAGTAGGGGGTTACAAGCTAGGCGAGAGAGGGAAGCGCTCCCAGGTCTCTTGTGTGTCTACTTGTTTACAAGTCGTTTGCTATGGGTACGTTTGTGTGGGTGAGAAGTTAGAACTTCTCCGTCGTCCTCCTAAAGCTGGCCTCTGCTCTCCCTTTTATAGTCGCAAGGGAGAGGCAGGGGCAGCTACGTATTTTACAGTGAGGAGTTGCTGTTTCCGTTTGACTATGCAGCTACTGCCTTTTCTCCGCGTCTCCGGGGCATGGCTGTCGTGGTTCGCACGATCTTGGTGGGTTCCAAGGTGGGAACAGTCGTCTGACTATGTCATGTCGGCCCGGATGGAAGGCGTGCTCGTCCTTTCGAGTGGACAGCGCAGTAGGCGCTTTTCCTGTTCTTGCGTAGCCCGTCGTCAGGCGCTTGTCACAGTCGGAGTTGATAGGTCCCGGCGGAAAACGGGGCGGCGCACCGTGGACCATACCGTGGAGGATAGGTGGTATGGCCGTCAGGGGCGTGCGAAGCACAGTCGCGTCGAGAGTCTCGCCCGACAGGACTGTGTTTGTAAAGTGGTCAGAGAGATCTCTTGTGGTACAAGATTGCTCCGCTGACATCACCTGTGCCTTGGATGCCTTTGCGAGATTGCGCTCGAGGGGGATCGGGAAGCTCGGGCGAATCGGAGATATGGGGCGCCGAGGGTGCCGCTCTCCCGAGCTCTCCCGGGGAGGCTCGGGCGCTCGGGCCGCTCTCCCGAGGAGACTCGGGCGAGTCGGAGATTTGGGCGCCGTGGGTGCCGCTCGCCCGAGCACTCCCGGGGAGGCTCGGGTGAATCGGAGGTTTGGGCGCCGAGGATGCCGCTCTCCCGAGCTCTCCCGAGGAGGCTCGGGCGAATCGGAGGTTTGGGCGCTGAGGAGGCTGTCTCCCGAGCTCTCCCGAGCTCTCCTGAGGAGGCTCGGGCGCTCCGGCGCTCTCCCGAGCCCTCCCGGGGAAGCTCGGGCGAATCGGAGACTTGGGCGCCGAGGACGCCGCTCTCCCGAGCTCTCCCGAGGAGGCTCGGGCGAATCGGAGGTTTGGGCGCCGAGGACGCCGCTCTCCCGAGCTCTCCCGAGGAGGCTCGGGCGAGTCGGAGGTTTGGGCACCGAGGACGCCGCTCTCCCGAGCTCTCCCGAGGAGACTCGGGCGAGTCGGAGACTTGGGTGCCGAGGACGCCGCTCTCCCGAGGAGACTCGGGCGAATCGGAGACTTGGGCGCCGAGGACGCCGCTCTCCCGAGCTCTCCCGAGGGGCGAGTCGGAGACTTGGGCGCCGAGGACGCCGCTCTCCCGAGGAGACTCGGGCGAGTCGGACTCCCGGGGAAGCTCGGGCGAATCGGAGACTTGGGCGCCGAGGACGCCGCTCTCCCGAGCTCTCCCGAGGAGACTCTGGCTAGTCGGACTCCCGGGGAAGCTGGAGGCTCGGGCAAATCGGAGGTTTGGGCGCCAAGGACGCCGCTCTCCCGAGCTCTCCCGAGGAGGCCCGGGCGAATCGGAGGTTTGGGCGCCGAGGACGCCGCTCTCCCGAGCTCTCCCGAGGAGACTCGGGTGAGTCGGAGACTTGGGCGCCGAGGACGCCGCTCTCCCGAGCTCTCCCGAGGAGGCTCGGGCGCTCGGGCCGCTCTCCCGAGCTCTTCCCGAGGAGCCTCGGGCGAGTCGGAGCGAGCTCTCCTGAGGAGGTTGTCATTAGTGGAATGATGTCCTGGGCCTCTGTAGACGCGGCCTTCGTGGGCTTCCACTGGCCTTACTTGGGCCAGGCCATGTTGGGAATGAGCGTTTTTGCATCGAAGTTGGGTACCCCTAACTTTGGTACCCGACAGTAACCCTTGGCCCTTAAAGGCGCCGGCCTAGGTATTGTAGTCTGGTAATAGCAGTTAGAAGTGCCGGATTGGCATTCCTAACCGTCATTACTTACGATATGCAAAACTGTGACACGGCGCCGTAGGGTGCACAAGAATTACAATCCTTAAGTAATGGTACTTAGGTACGCCAATCGATAGCTCAGTAAGAAATAAGATTACTCTGCAAGCGCACAGAACTATCATTGTAGCATTTTAACCCGTGAGTATTCAAGGGTGTCGTATTTATAATTTCCCGTAGGAGGGCATGATGAATTTCATCTAGCTTTGGTATAAACATGATTACTTATTTGAATGCATAGGTAGGCATAGCATAAGTAGGGGTTAAATCAAGTTTATAAGATAGTGGACACATGCATCGGAGCAACCTCAAGGATAAAAAGGGAAAAATAAAGAATAAAAGAATACAACTAACTGAGCAGGCTTTGGTCGTATACAGCTATGCAAAGAATAGCATTTACATCTAACTAGCAAGACTAGAATCAGGACTAAGTCTGGGATGATAGGAAGATCCCCGCAGCTGGTCTTAATACCCGAACGTGGGGGAGTGCTAGGGATGGACAGGGCTGTCACCACCTGCCCACCTACCCCTCTGCCCGTGGGGTATCGACATATTCGCTAATCTCCGCATACCCGAACCCCATGCTCGCGTAATTGTAAACAACTCCTAACCTCCCGGGACCCCAACCCTTCGGATTGACAGGCTCGGATAGGAGCAACCATGACAGCACAACGAACTATTATCCCATCCACAATTCTTCCTCTATTCCTACTAATTTAATGAACGGTGAAGAACTTTGATGAACATATCAAGAACATAACACATAGACTATGAACTAGTTCACATGCCATGATCATAATATGAACAAGACTATACTCTAATTCAGATGCATTGCTATAAACATAAGATGAGAACTTGCTCATAGAGGAGAACTGAATTCTATTCATACCAAGATGTTCTTGATTCCTCCAAGGAGACAAGCTCTCCTTGATAGCTTTGCCTTGCTCTACTACTACTAAACTAGAGAGAACAAGTATGAAATGTGAGGTGTAGTGCTCCAAATGTTGGTGTGTGTGAATGATGAAGGAGCACCATCTATTTATAGCTAGGGTAGGGCGGTTTGGGCGTCTCCAGGTTTGGAAGGAGGGGAAACCACCCTTGGGTAACCGCCTAGAGTACCGCCTCCGAAGACTGGGCCCGAGAGGCCCCACCAGGGGGCGGCCGCACCTGGGGGCGGTCGGTCCCTTGGCTGGGCCCGCTGGCCACCGCCTTCGGGTGGTCGGTTGCACCCTGGGCCTGGGCCTCTCCCGTGGTTACGTATGGATCTAGTTCATTGTTTGAGATGGGCTTTCTTATTTTCTTGGTTTGCGCCTATAACAGAACCGCCCAAATCATGTCGTCCACGGGCACCTGTCATCACCACTAATGACATCTGTCAGCCGGGCCCGTGTTCTAGATGACCTAGGCAGCTCTGCCGGGCTACATAAGCACCCGTATTCTCCGACAGGATCCCATTGCGAAGCCATTACAGGGTTACAACATTTCATAATAAAATATATCAGAGTAAAGGTGCGGAAGACTTCATAGTGCATAGATTACAAACCAGTTGTTCAAATATAAATTCAAGTACAATTATTATAATCTATACCTAAATAGAAGTAGCATCAGGGTAGCAGATACACATAATAATACAAACCCTGCCCAAGGGTCCAACATCACTCATCATCACTTCCTTCACAAACTAGCATCACACAGCAGGGAGCAAGACAGACCTCCGGCTGCTGACTTCCTGCAACAGGGGTTAACAAACCCTGAGTACTGGGGTACTCCGCAAGACTTACCCGACCAAAGAGAAAGATGAGACTCAGGAATGCAGGCTGAGGGGAGTCAAGGTAAGGCTGCGATCAAGAGTTCAAAAGTTTTGCAGAAAAGCATTAGTATCCTATTTCAATATTTCATCTCAATATTATTTTAATCATAACCATAGTTACAATATTCCTTCTCATATATCACATTCTTTCAATTTCTTAATCATTCTCAAAAACACCTAGTTCCGAACCACTTTTCGGTGTAAGTCGGTGGATCAAGTCTCCATTAACCGAGGAGCAACGTCGATTCGAATCCAGAAAGTACCCAGCTGGGGATCCCTATCCACACTGCATATGTAGCACTTAAGCTTGCATATGCCAACCCCGCCTACCACGGCTTTTCATACCCCGGAACCGATCCAGCGCCACCCGAGAGCACAGTACTCCTCTAGTCTCTAGGCACGCCGGACACGAGGGTACATGCTACTCTCGCCATCTCTCCACTCCCAGTGCGTGGTTGTCAGTTCCAGCAGTAGAGCCACCGGAGTCAGAGGCTTCCCGTAGTATGTGGCTAGTTGCAAAGTCTCGATCCAGCAGGCCGACAGCGATCGGTCCCTAAAGCATTTTTTCGTTGGTTACCATGCATTGGGACTCTAACCCAAGTACAAAGTAGCTGAACGGTTCCAAATTCGTGCCCGTCGGTGACAAGACATGGGAACTCCGCCACATGTGCACATCCATCCGAACGAACTTCCTTTTTCATTTTTATTTTTCCGGCGGCGGCAATGCATCGGGACTCTAACCTAAAGTACAAAGCCAACCGAACGGTTTCCAATCCGTTGATGACAATACATTGGGGCTCTAACCCAAATGTAGGTCACACGAGCGGTTGTAAATTCATATTCATCATTAGTATATCATCATAGCTCAGAAAATAGCATTTTATGCAAAACTAACTTTAAAGAGCAGGGCTAAGCATTTTCAAACATTTTCATTTTAAAACAGGTTTCAGGGTTATATATCAAGGCAGGTCATGTAGCAAGTAGGTGACAATCAACTCCTATCAACCTAATGCAATTATTTAACTCAAGTTGATAAAATTTTTAAAACACAAGGAAGGGCTGGAAGCACCGGGGCTTGCCTTGAATTGCGTGAAGCGTCGGATCCGGATCAGTATCACAGATATCAAAGTCCAGAACAACCTCGAGAACAATCTCCTCAGTGACTGCCTTCACTTTTACCTCCGGTTCCTCGGTCACTATATGCATGTAATGATGAATGTTTCAATGCGATGTAACATGAAATGACAAATGCAAAATTTTAGAATAAATAATGCCTAACTTGAGCACAATTGTACGTCATAACCTAGTCGCAATAATTCTTGACTAAATAGCCCTAGGTCATTAGGGTGTTTGGCCTAGAATTTTAACCAATCCAAAAATCACATAAACCCTAGTCACCAATGTTTCCTATTTATTTTATTAATCATTTAATCAAGCATATAATTAATAATTAATTAAAATATTTCCATTTGACCTCAAACTTCACAAACAAATAGATCTTGACCTATAACAGTGCCAAATAAAATTTCATGAGTTTTGGAATTACAGGGAATTAATTAAAAATGTTCAAAATTCCATTTATGAATTAAAATGTTGATTTTTAGCTACTACAGAGAATGTCCAAAACATGTATTTAATATTTTTATTAAATAATACATACTACAGAGAGCATCCCTAAAAATTTTTATGATTTTAGAAGCAACCAATTAATTCCTAAAAAATGATAAAGCACAGCACTATTCATATCATTTAGAAATGGAAAAGTTAACAAAATCATTTGAGAAAATGAAAAAGCCTAAACTGGCCGAGGCGGCCCAGCAGCGTAGGCCGGCCCAGAACGGCCCACGCGCCCGCCCGTGTCCTTCTCCCTCTCTCACTGGGTTGCTGACAGGAAGACCTCACCTGTCAGCCCCCTTCTCCGTCCTCTGCTTCCTTGTCCCGAGCGCCGGCGAGCGCTGACCGGCGGCCATCCGCCGCTCCGCGACCTCTCCGGCGAAAGCGATGCCATCTACGTGCTTCTCGAGACATTGCGCACCCACTGAAGTTGGTTTTCAAGTAACCTAGAGCTACCATCGAGCAAAGCCATGGACGCGGCGGCTCGGCCACGTCAGCGTGCCAGACGCCGGCGAGCCCGAGGCGGCAGAGTCTAGAGACTGGGGTGCAATCGATCAATAAGCTCGCCACGACTTGTCTGGATGTGGTGACTCGGCTCGAATCCGTGCAGAAGCAGGGGCGTGACGACGGCAGTGAATGGAGGAACGTTCTCCGGCGGTGAGCTCCGAGTTCCGAAGATCCTAAGGCAGTAGAGGTTAGATCATCTGGACTACGGTAATCACCGTAACCAGGTGAGTTAAGAACGTCAACAAGGGAGAGAAACGGCTCACCGCAGAGCCCTGGCAACGATGCGAGACGGCATGGCGGTGCTCCGGCCGGAACAGAAGCAGAATGGGCCACACGGAGGGCTCCGGCGACAATAGACTAGCCTAGGTGGTTAAGATGGTGCGCAAGGGAGTGTCGAAACTTCTGGCGAGCTGGAGGGTGTGGAGATGGACTGGGCTGGGGAAATTTCATCGAAAACCGACGCGACCTCGACGGCGGCCGAACGAAGAAGAAGAACCGTGGTACTCGTCGCCTTTTAAACGGGCAGGTAAACGAGGGGATAAGAGCAAGACGACCTTCGGGACTCCCCTTGTGACCCCCACGCGGCGGCGCCCGGGCCCCGGACCAGCCGGATGGCGACCGGCGCACGGCACGCACACGCGCTGCACGGCGGCCCGGCAAAGCAGGGGACCCCCCTCTGTCTATTGTAGCCAGGTACAAGGTCAAACCCTATTCTACTCAATTCTGCCCTACCCAAGCTGAATCAGAGAATGGTCCCAAAATAAAATTTGTGTAGAATTTCGTGTAGAATACTTTTGCTTTTTGAAGTATGTTCAAATTTGGTCAAATTTTCAAACTACAGAAAAGGGGGTAAAAAGGGTTTTGAATTTCAAAACTAAAATTCCAAAATTACTTTTAAATTTTCTCAACAACTTGAAAAATGGTCAAGATAAAAGTTGTTCCACTCAGAGAGTTCTACAACTCTTACGAAGGGAGTTTGATCAGATTCTTAATATTTTTGAAATTGAAGTTTCAAATTTAAATTTCAACATAGTATTTTGAGTTTAGTTTGAATTTCTATAATACAACTTCAAAATCTCCAAAAATAAAAGTTGTTTCATTTTAAAAGATCTACAACTTTTATTCAAACACTTTCACTAGAATCCCTGTAGTTTTTGAATTAGGTTATTGGATCAAGGTTTAGGGTTTAATTTGGTTTTCTTTTTATTTTTGCCCAATACATTTATTTATACAATCAATCAACCAAATCACTCTATACTTCCCTAAGCACAAGCATAGGCAAGAATAAACTCATCTTATTTAGTTTAATATTTGATTTTTAATTAAGGGTCTAAATACATAATTAATGAAATCAAATCATTCTAGCACTCTAAACACAATCATATGCAAATGATCAAATTAAATATGATGACATGGCAGTTTAATTATGCAGTAATACCAAAGGTATTGCAGCGCCTTCTCTGAATACGTTTCCTAGAAATGCGCTTTCTTGTGGATTTTATGCATTTCCACGTGTCAAACCTGCATGTTCTATACACAACAAAACTCGTGGAAGGATTAGATAAAAGCCCTACCTTCTATTTGTTTTAGTATTAAAATGATGTTGTATTTTATTTTGCTAAGGACCACCAACACCCACATTTGTCAAATTGCAGATGGCGGATCAATCCATTCGGTTCCCCGAGGGATTGGCAAGGGACATCCTTGTCAAAGTTCAAGACAAATACATTCCCACCGACTTCATCATTCTCGATATGGGGGCCGATGACGAAGTCCCCGTCATCCTGGGAAGGCCGTTCCTCAACACCGTGAACGCCATCATCTACGTGGGATCAGGCCAAGTCCACTTCCAACTCCTAGGTAAGAGAATTAAATGTCCTTTCAATGGTTATAAATCGATGCAACAGCCAAGGAAGAACCTATGGAGAAACAAGCCACAATATGCACCCCGCCGAAAGAATCAACCGCCGAAGGCCAAAAAGGCCGAACTGGTAAGTAAAGTAGAGGTGGTGAACAAGGATGACTCTGTTGAGTCACAAGCATCAACCAAGAAGGAATGGCGGAAGAAAGAGGTGCGATCATCACGATCCCCATCTCCGGGACCGGCCGAAGCACCCGAAGAATGAACCCGAAAAGGAGAGGTCCTGCTCTACAGACCCAAAACATGGAGCCCTTACTGGTAAGGTAAATCAGTATTTACCTCACATTTCAATTTCCGCATTTTCTTCATTGAATTTCATGTTTAAATTATGCAATATTTTATTTCGACGGAATAAAGAACTTAGATAAATAAAACTTGAAAAGAACTGTAGTGCTCACGCCTAAGGTGGGGTCGGCCGACCCCACCATGGGGCCACTCACCTCTGGTGCTGTTCGTCTGGTGTCCTGATCATTATCTCAACTCTAAACACCAACTCCTTTTGAATTCGGTCGACCACCTTTTGTCATGACCACATTCACATGCTCCAAGGAGAATCCAACACTCACTACCTTCCAAATTCTGAAAAGTGAACACTTTGGCATGCATTAGTGCTCCCATGGTCCATGGGAATCACTTTAAAGCATGTTCCCACTTTTGTCATACACCTTTCTCCTTCACAAAACACTAGACAAGGGAATCTCTGAAAACTTCTCCACTTTTGGTCCACCACTAATCTTTACGTTACTGGACAAAGTGAAACACACTGTTTGAAGCTGAAAAGGGGACCAAACATGGGTCGGCCGACCCATGTTTAAAGTCCTGTCTGCAAAATTGTGTTTGAATTCAAATAGATTCCCTACCAAAGGTGAAAGCAGCTCTGAACCAGTGCGGTGGGGTCGGCCAACCAGGCCCTGGTGGGTCCACCAACAGCCCTTCACCTCCTATAAATACCTTGCATTGTGTGCTCATTTCCACACTCAAACTAGCTGAATCATCTCGAGCACACAATCTCTCTCTTCTTCTCTCCATTTGAGCAAATTCTTTCTCAAGTTTAGTTGTAGTTAGCCATTCAAAACAAAAACCCAAAAATATTGTAGTAGTAGAAGCTTGTCTTTGCTCTCAACAGCTTGTTTGTGGAGGTGACCAAACCCCGCAAGGACTACTAACATTGGGATAGCTAACGCTAATCCTTGTTGTCCTAGTGTGTTCTTGTGTTGTGTCATTGCTGCAGGAAGATGAAGAAGTTCTCCTCCGCATTCAAGAAGGCCAAGAGTGTCGTAGGGAGTTCCTCCCGATGACCCCGCCATGACGAAGATGAAGGAAGAGAAGCTCCACCGAGACAAAGCTTTAGAGTGCCTACTGAGAGGATGCTCGACACCGAGAGCAGCCTCATGCTGGACCAAGAAGAGTACCAAAGGTACCTCTCCATCCGACACCGCGGTTATGAACATACCGGCATCATCGACCCTGTCCTTTTGGACAACACAGGTATGACCACAAAGTTTAATACTGTTTTCAATACAATTGGGTGGGGAAGCTTTTGGGAAGTGCAAGAACTTGGAATTGAAAAACTCAGCATGGAATTTCTATGCTCTTTACAAGTCATTGATGATAATGTTTACTTTTGCATGTTCAATCAAGAGTATAATTTAACTTGGGGAGTTTTTAGTATGGCACTTGGCTTTGATAACAACTATCATCTAGATCTAGTTAATGCCACAAGAAAATTTGATAAAGCTGATTTCTAAAAAGCCATAACTAGATCCAATGATTGCTCTGAGCCTAAAACTGATGAAATCCATAATCCCACTTTGCGCTTGCTCCGCAATCTGATGGCCATAACTCTTCTTCCTGGCTCCGATGTGCAAATCCTTCTTAATGATGAACAAAGACTACTTTATGCTATGACCAGGAAGATAAAAGTTTCACCTGCTAAAATTTTAGTCCGCTTTTGGCTTGGTATTTTTCATAGAAGCGAGCCTATATTCTTCACATCTTTTATCACTCGCATTGCTGAAAAAATGGACTTGCTAAATGGAAAACACTACTTTGAATATATTGCTTCTCCTAGAGACATTATAACTAAAGATTTCTTCATAAGTGCTCAAGTCCTAAAAAGAGCCAAAATCTCTCTCCCATGTGAGAGGCGTCGGTTATATGTGCTGCGTACACTAACCATAAATTGGGACCGAGAGGCAAGAAGCCAAAATATTGCAGGAACAAGAAGGGTGACAAGGAGCATGTCACAGGCCGCTCAATTTGAGCAAGGTGGCACATCACGGGCTGCAGGGGATATGAAGAAGAAGGCGATGAGGCAAGTTCCATGGACATTTCAGGGTCCACGGAACGGCCTCAACAGCACACTCCAAGAGTGCGCACTCCCTATCCGTCCACACGAGCGAGGGGTCGTTGAAACCAAAGATCGGAAATGGATCAACTCATCAACGACATGGGTGATATGCAAGTTGAACAAGATGCAACTCTAAGTATGGCACAACAAAATGCCCAACTATTGCAAGCCATACAAGATGAAGAAGCACAACGCTGGATGGGATGGTTCCAATACTATCCGCCACCACAATGAGCAAAAGTCAAGCTTGGGGGAGATCCTCTCCCCACCAAGGTAAGTCCTCTATCTCACCTTATTTGCATTATTTTCAGTTTATTCTTTACTTTTAAAAAAAATCCATATGTCTCATGAATGTTTATCTTCCTCATGGAAATGATGAATAGTTGCTCTGTTAATGTTTCTTTAATGCCTAGTTTACAACTTAATATTTTTTTGAGTATGGATCACTTGGCTTATTTAAAATCATCATGAACCTGAAAACTTTATGGATGCTAAGTGCTAGAACTAAGTCTAAGTTATTGTGAGACATGATATGGTAAAACAAGAGCTGCTATAATATTGTTCTAAGCATGCATGATTACTGGAGATTTATTTCTTAAACAATCAAAACCTTATTGTTCCTCAAATGGTAATAAACTCCTACCACAGCCATATATGCTACACATGTCTTAGCCCTTCTACATAACCTATTTGCTTTGTATTGAGTTTTGTTAAGTCTTGTTGACCCTTATTGAGAGACTTATCATGCTCCCAAGATCAAGATCACGTACACACCACATATATATGTTGCTTCTACACTGGAAGTACGCAACCACATTCCTTTTATTTCCACTAAATAAATGCTCCATGTGTTAAAGTCATAGAAAATCTTTCTTAGTTATTATGGTAAAAGAGACAAAAGGCTATGCAAAACAAAAAGAAAAAGAAAGAAGGATGGACATGGGAAGTCCATAGAAAAGAAAAGAAAAAAAATATATATGAGCAAGTCTAGGCTCATGAATAAAGAAAGGAAAAATGATAGCCATGTCTCTAAAAATTTATTAGAGAGAGATACAATTTCAAATAGAGGAGCATTATAGTTCACTTTTCCACACACTTGCACATCTTGATCTAAGGGCATGACACTTCTCTCTTCGGATCCAAGCTTTGACTCTACAACACATGCAAAGTAAGCATGCCATATTCTTTCATTCCTACCTTAAGCTTCACATAAGCCATTTTAAGAAGTAGAATGACAAAGAGAAGGCAACATTTACTTTGTGCCTTGGTAAGGAACCATATACCATTTGAGCGACATGAGAGAACCATATGAGGAACATTAAGTTTTATTTTGCAAAAACATTGCTAAAACCTCCAGTATGAAACTTGCAAAGAATGAGAAAAGTAGTGCTCAGGTTAAACTGTTCTGTCTCTCAACCACCTAAGGCAAGGGAAAGGTCATTAGCCCCATAAAGGACTAAGGTAAAATGGGTGAATTTTTATAGCCAATTTTTCCATTCAAAAGAGAAGTATTTTGTTGTGCACTTGGTGCTAAGGAAACATGAACATTGTAGCAACTCCTCAACAACCAAGGCTAAGTTTAATTATTTGCTCGGGACGAGCAAAGGTTAAGCTTGGGGGATCTTGTTGACGGTGGATATACCATAAAAATCCACATTCAAACACCGTCAACAGGCTCGAATTCAAGGGAGAATAAACATATCATGAACATATTTTATCAATAACTAGTTCTACTTGTACTCTTAGCTTGTGAATGCAAGGAAGATCAAAACAGAGTAGAAATGAACACTTGGAGCTCAATTAAGTGGGTCGGCCGAACCACTTGTATGAGCACCAAGCCATCACAATTCAACAAAGGACACAAGGAATCACATAGAAGAGAGGAGACCTCAATGTGGGCCCATGTGTGGGTCGTCCGACCCCACCATGGGGCCAACCTGGCTCTGGTGATGTGGCATGATCCGTGTGACACTCCACCCAGCTCATTTTAACCATCAGATCAACATGTGTTTCCATTCAACGGTGGAGAATTAAACCACAAGGATCAAGGCAGAAAATAACACAATCAAGACACAACTAGCACAAGGTGACACCCTATGACTGGTGGGGACCACACCTGGCTGGGCCCACCTGTCATAGGGGGTCGGCCAATCCTCCTGGTGCCCAACCAAGTCGGTTGGCCTCCACCGCCTTCCTGCATGCCTTCCATGTGATGAATTCACCATTGCCATCCATCCTATGGAGGTTTTGAGGCAGTTCATTCAAGTAGCACATGGATCGCTAATGTGGCGCCCCTCCACTCTCCCCTATAAATGGAGGCTGCCATCACTCTCTTCAAGACACACAAGATTCACAAGAGACAAGAGAAGCTAGAGTTTCACTCTTTAGTAGTAGTATTAGTCTAGTGTGGGAGTTAGAGTCGAGTCGAGCTACGCTCGGGGTCTCCGGAGTCATCTGCTGGAGAGTCTGGTATAGCTCTTGTACCTTTTCTTCTGTAAGACTTTACTTTTATTAATATATTATCTTTATTTTACTTTACTGTCTTCACTTAGTGCTTTACTATTCATTATAGTATTGTTGTGTCTTGTCTTGCCATATAGTTGATTTACAGTAGATAGTGATCCTGTAACCAGCTAACGTGTGTAGTTCATTGCCTGTCATAGGGTGGTTTAGCTGTTTGGTACCCAGCTAGAGTAGTGAGAATTAGTGTAAGCACGGTGCTTAGGCTAGATCTTACCCTTGAATGCCGCTTGTCGCACGGATTGTTAGTGGGTGCTAGCAGGTGGTGACAGCCCTGTCTAGTCTTAGTATCCCTCCACGTGTTTTAGGCAAGTTCTTAAAAGGTAGGCTCCTGTTGGCGCTTCTTAGCATCAGCAGAAAAGTCCGCAAGCGCACGGAAGTACCGTTGTAGCACTTCACCCGGAAGTATTCAGGGTATCGTATTTATAATTTCCCAAAGGAACGGCTTATGTTTATGCGCTCTTATCTAGTTTACCCAAGAAAAAGGTACATGGAAGATGTTGAAGAGATCCTTCCATCGCCGACGCCTGCTATTCCGTCACCTCCACCGCCTGTTGCACCATCCGCACCCGAAGCCCCCGCCAGAGGTGAACCGCCCAGGAGGATGGGATGGATCCAGGAGGAATATACTAAGTATCCAGGAGAAGATGCATTTTTCCACACAACGCTCGTCAACATGCTGAACCTCTACTACGCCGACCTGCAACCTACTCTCAACTACTATAGCATGGAGCACACGCATCCTCTACGAGACACCTACTGGACCACAGAATTGAATATCAAGGTTTGGGATGCACAGCATAGAGCCTACAAGACGGAATCTGTTCACAAGAATGCCGCTCCACGTAGAACCATGGAAGAGAGTATGGAAGATGCCGCTACTCATGCCTACCTCTACAACCATGGTCGCCGCTATGAAGATATGGAAGGAGATGTCCATAGATTCTACCCTCGCGTGGTGACTAAAGAAGGTGACGTCGCTATGGCTATGCCCGAAGTGGATCAGCCCGCTCTTAGAGCTCTAGCAAGATTGTCTTGGGCACTTATGGGAAGAGTCCATGGTTTGGAACGCGAGTTGGCAAGAGCCAAGAGTGCCAACACACAAGCAGATCAAGAGATTGATGGATATCGAGCAAGACTCAACCAACCAAAGCTATTCCAGGAGATTCCCACACCTCCACCATTCAAGGATTCCGCTCCATAGGGTTAGGAAATTCCCTTAGCACTAAAAGACGCTTGTAGCGCTAAGTTGAGTCGAGTCGAGTCTTGTGTGCGTATGAAACTCTTTGTGTTAGTTGCTTTGTGAGTTGGTTCTTTGTAATGAGTGCTGAGAATTGTGGGCATGACTACAACTCTCTTAGTTAGGGTCTAAGATTTGAGAATTATTGAAGCAATAGTTGTTTTGGTTAAATCTGTGTTTCACCGAATCTGTTTTTCAGACCTCTCTGTCTTGTTAATTATTCTTAATTAATTTCGTAATTTCAAAAATTATGACAATTTAATGGGGAACAGTAGACTTCCAGACCTTTTCATTGCCACAAGAATCAAGTTAATATCCATTATGGTTTGAGAGATGTAACTGTTGCAAATTGAAGTTTCTGCACAGTCTGGCAGTTTGGACAGTTTCTGTTCGTGTCTGTTTTTGGTTAATCTAACTTTCGAATCGGGAGAAGTGATCAACATGGAAGTTGTAGAAAATTTTCTGATCTTTCCAACGGTATAGAGAACGTCTCTGTTTGATTTCGGAAACTCCAGATATGATCGTTTTCTTCTCTGCTGTTATCGGATCTCGCCCAGAAAATTCAGATTCGCTATTCATAAGTGATTGCATAATGGTAAAAATACTAAAACTCATTTATGTGTTAAAAAACAGATGGCCGGTAACAGGAGGAATGCCAATCCACCACCACCACCGCAACCTAGCATTCAAGACCTCATCGCTTCGCAGAACCAGCTGATGCAAACTATGATGCAATTCATTCAGCGCCAACCAGCTAGAGGACCGCAACCTGTTCCAGCTCCTGCTAGAGATAAGCGAGGAGAATTTCTGAAGGGTCGTCCACCTGTATTCAACCATGCTGCTGACCCGCTAGATGCTGATGATTGGCTTCGCGCTGTGGAGAGGCAACTCAACATTGCGCAGTGCAACGATCAGGAGAAGGTGTTATATGCATCTGGACAGCTGCAAGGAGCTGCTCAAGACTGGTGGGAATCATTCCAGTATGGTCGTCCCAACAATGCACCTGCTATCACCTGGCAAGAGTTTTGTGAAAACTTCAGGTCATATCATATCCCTGAAGGTCTGATCGAGTTGAAGCAGGCAGAGTTCAGATCTCTGAAGCAAGGACGGATGTCTGTGCCAGAATTCCGTGATCATTTTGTTCAATTGTCACGGTATGCTCCTGACGATGTTGCTAATGACAAGGACAAGCAACGTCTCTTCCTCAAGGGACTTCATGATAGATTGCAACTCCAACTCATGACAACCACCTACCCCAATTTCCAAGAGCTTGTGAACCGCGCTATCATGATTGACAACAAGCGCCAGGAGATGGCTGATAACAAGAGGAAGAAGCAAGGACCAGGTTTTTCCAGGAACAACCGTCAGCGTCCCAATACCGCTCAGCAAAAATTTCAGCAGAAACACCAAGGGCCATCCAACCAGTGGAACCAAGGGGGATCTAGTCAGTGGAACCGTAATCAGAACCAACCTCGTTCCCCCTACCCTCAGCAACAGCAGAAGACTCCCTCTCAA
The DNA here is from genome assembly GCA_038502445.1 of Eremochloa ophiuroides. NCBI lineage: Eukaryota > Viridiplantae > Streptophyta > Magnoliopsida > Poales > Poaceae > Eremochloa > Eremochloa ophiuroides. The sequence goes on from JAHLJS010000008.1 coordinate 28,593,618, forward strand.
ACACCCCAGCAAGCTACCCCGAGTAAGACTCCCATGAGAACTAATACACCGGGCACCCCCAACAAGTGTTTTGGTTGTGGAGAAACTGGACACCTCTCCTATAACTGCCCCAAGAAGCAGAACCAGCAGACTCCCCAGGGGAGCAACCCAAAGAGCAGATACCAGCCACCATCTAATCAAGGAAGGGTGAATCATGTGTCCACAGAGACAGCTCAGGAAGCACCAGAAGTTATGATGGGTACGTTCAGCGTCAACTCCATCCTCGCTACTGTTCTTTTTGATTCCGGTGCTTCGCATTCTTTCGTATCACAAAGTTTTGTTAGAGTACGGAGTATACCACTTTTAGCTCTACAAAACCCAATATTAGTAAATTCACCGGGTGGGGCTATGCAAGCTCAATATTATTGTCCTTCGGCTAATATTGCTCTAAGGGGGTAGACTTTAAAGTGAACCTTACCGTAATAAGAACAGCTGGGATTGATGTCATATTGGGTCTGGATTGGATGAAGAAAAATAAGGCAGTTATTCAGTGTGAGGAGAAGGTCGTTGTGTTAACTACGCCTAAAGGAGACAAAGTCAGTGTTGATGTAGTAATGCAACCACCACCTGCAGCGACAGTCAATCAACTCCAGGAGGATGACAGCCAGCTAGATCATGTTGTGGATGAGTTTCCGGACGTATTCCCTGATGAATTGCCAGGTATGCCACCCGACCGCGACATTGAATTTATTATTGAATTGTTGCCTGGAACTGCACCCATAGCTAAGCGTCCATATAGAATGGGAGTAAATGAGTTAGAAGAACTTAAGAAACAAATTAAAGAATTATTAGACAAAGGTTTTATTCGGCCTAGTTCTTCACCTTGGGGAGCACCAGTTACTTTTGTTGATAAGAAAGATGGAAGTCAGCGGATGTGTGTGGATTATCGGTCACTTAATGAGGTTACTATCAAGAATAAATATCCATTGCCTAGAATTGATGATTTGTTTGACCAATTGAGAGGAGCCTGTGTATTTTTCAAGATTGATCTTCGTTCCGGTTACCATCAACTAAAAATTCGTGCTACAGATATACCTAAGACAGCTTTTACTACACGGTATGGATTATATGAGTACACCGTGATGTCCTTTGGATTGACCAATGCACCTGCCTACTTTATGTATCTGATGAATAAAGTGTTTATGGAGTACCTAGACAAGTTTGTTGTGGTATTTATTGATGATATTTTAATTTACTCGAAAAATAAGGAGGAACATGCTGAACATTTAAGATTGGTGCTACAAAAATTACGAGAGCATAAGTTGTATGCTAAGCGGAGCAAGTGTGAATTTTGGTTAAAGGAAGTTGCCTTTCTTAGTCATATTGTCTCCAATGGTGGTATAGCGGTTGATCCTAACAAAGTAGAAGATGTTCTGAATTGGAAGCCACCAACAACTGTTAGCGAGATTCGTAGTTTTCTGGGATTAGCAGGGTATTACAGGAGATTTATTGAAGGGTTCTCAAAGCTTGCTAAGCCTATGACTGCTTTATTAGAAAAGAATGCTAAGTTTGTCTGGTCGGAAAAATGTCAAAAGAATTTTGAAGAATTGAAGAAAAGATTAACCACAGCCCCCGTATTGACTTTGCCGGATTTGAGCAAGAGATTTGCTATATATTGCGATGCATCTCGTCAAGGCTTGGGTTGTGTTCTTATGCAAGAAGGAAGAGTTGTGGCCTATGCGTCAAGACAACTGAGGAAACATGAATTGAATTATCCTACTCATGACCTTGAGTTAGCTGCAGTTGTGCATTCGTTAAAAATTTGGAGACACTATATTATTGGGCAAAAGTGTGATATCTACACCGACCACAAGAGTTTGAAATATATTTTTACTCAGTCAGATCTGAATTTGAGGCAACGTCGCTGGTTAGAGTTAATCAAGGATTATGATTTGGAGGTACATTATCATCCGGGAAAAGCGAATGTTGTCGCTGATGCCCTCAGTAGAAAGAGCTATGCTAATGAGATGCGAGTAACACCTATGCCAGAGGAGCTATGTGCTGAATTCGAGCGCCTCAATTTAAGTTTGGTTACTAATGCTATGGAGATAGTGGTTGAACCTACACTAGAACAGGATATACGCAAAGGGCAGCTGGAAGATGAGAAGCTCAGAGAGATAGCTGAAAATGTAGTGGTTGGTAAGTCACCTGGATTTAGAATAGATGAACAGGGTACTCTATGGTTTGGAAAAAGGTTGTGTGTACCCGAGATAAGATCTATTCGCGACGCGATACTCTGAGAAGCTCATGACTCAGCCTACTCCATACATCCCGGCAGCACAAAAATGTATTTAGATCTTAAAGAAAGGTATTGGTGGGTTGGACTTAAAAGAGATGTAGCAGAATATGTAGCAATATGTGACACCTGTCAGAGAGTTAAAGCCGAGCATCAGAGGCCTGCAGGTTTGCTACAACCTATGAAGATACCTGAATGGAAGTGGGATGAAGTTGGTATGGATTTCATAGTTGGTTTGCCACGTACTCAGTCAGGGTATGATTCTATTTGGGTAATTGTTGATCGTTTAACTAAAGTTGCTCACTTTATACCGGTTAAGGCTACCTATGCCAGAGCAAAGCTAGCTGAATTATATATGGCAAGAATTGTGTGTCTACATGGGGTTCCTAAGAAAATTGTGTCTGACAGAGGTACTCAATTCACGTCTCACTTTTGGAAGAAAATACATGAATCTTTGGGAACTGAGCTGAATTTTAGTACTGCCTATCACCCTCAGACAGATGGACAAACAAAAAGGACCAATCAAATATTAGAAGACATGTTGAGAGCCTGTGCATTGCAAAAAGGTGATAGTTGGGATAAGAGTTTGCCATATGCAGAGTTCTCTTATAATAATAGTTACCAAAAGAGTCTCAAGATGGCACCGTTCGAGGCTTTGTATGGTCGTAAATGTAGAACACCTTTATTTTGGAACCAAACCGGAGAAACTCAAGTGTCTGGACCAGCAGTGTTGAGAGATGCAGAGGAACAAGTTGCGAAAATTAGAGAAAACTTGAGAGTGGCTCAGTCGCGACAAAAGAGTTATGCAGACACAAGAAGAAGAGAACTGATATTTGAAGTGGGAGATTATGTCTACCTGAAAGTATCACCTATGCGCGGTGTAAAAAGGTTCAATATGAAAGGTAAATTGGCACCGAGGTATATTGGCCCATTCAAGATTCTAGCAAGACGCGGAGAAGTAGCTTATCAGCTAGAACTACCCGAAAGTTTGTCGGGTGTTCATGATGTGTTTCATATATCCCAACTCAGAAAGTGTTTGCGAGTGCCCGAAGAGCAAATACCATTGGAGGAATTGGTTGTTAAAGAAGATCTCACATATGAAGAATACCCAATTAAAATATTGGAAACAGCAGAGCGAGTCACAAGGAGCAGAGTTATAAAAATGTGCAAGGTTCAGTGGAATCGGTATACAGAGGATGAGGCAACCTGGGAAAGAGAGGAAGAATTGAGAAAGTCATATCCCCAATTTTTTGAGTAAGCTAATCTAATCTCGAGGACGAGATTAATTTTAAGGGGGGTAGAATTGTAACACCCTAAAATTTGCTTTTATTAAAGTAGGGACAAATTGATTTAATTATGCAATTGTTTGGCATATTAACCTAGCAAATAATAACTTTTAGTAATTAAAATAAATCATAGGAGTTAGAAACATGATTTGTTGCATCCATGCTGCTCAAAGATATTTTGTTTGATTTGCACTTTATTGAGATTTGGAAATATTCAAATGTATTTGGAAACCTTCCCTCTTCCTTTTACACCCGCGTGGGCCAAAGGCCACCCGAGGGTCGGCAGTCCGGCCTGTCTCCCTCGCGCAGGCGCTCTTTTTCTTTGGCTGCCATGCGGGGCCTGCTGCTCAGAGCCGTCCCCTTCCTTCCTCGGGAGTCCGAGCGGGACTTGATGCCAACCGACCGCCGTCCTCGGACGAGTCCGTCCTGAGCCCGCCTCCACCGGCCCGTAAAAGGAAGCCGCGACCCTCGCCCCTTCCCTTCTACTGGCACTGACGCGTCGGACCACGGCACAGCGCCGTTTCCTTCCTCCGAACAGAGCCCGAACCGAGCACGACCGCCGCCTCCGACCGTATCCTAACCACCGAATCTCCCGAAGTCCGGATCTCCTACGCCTCCCTCGCGCCCCTATATAGGTCGGCCGAGCTCTGCCGTCCCTCCCCACAAGTTCCCGAGCAAGCCACGCCCTCCAATCTTGCCCTAGCCGCCGCCCCGAGCTCCGTCGTCGCCCCGAGCTCCGCTGCCGCCGTCGATTTCCCCTCGGGAAGACTTCCCCGTCGAAATTGGTTGTTCTCCAAGCTTCGCAGCAAGGTCAGGAACCTTTCCGACTCCTTCTCCCTCGGTTTTGTGCACTATAGCCATGATGCCAAGCTTCGCCACCACCATAGTTCCGCCACCTAGCTCGCCGCATCCTCCCCGAGCTACCTCTGTGGCAACCGAAACCATAGATAGGTTCGGCTTGAACTCCTCTTGCTTCCCGACCAGGTCCCGAGGTGTGCCGAGCTTCCTAGCCCCGAAAACGCCGTCCTCGGCTATCTTGCCGGCGAGGAATCGGCCGAGCGCCGCCCGACTCCGGCGACCAGAGCCGCCCCTCTTTTCCCGAGCTTCCTACGCCGTCCACGGCCGATCCAACGGCTTACAGCGAGAGATACCCTTTCGACCGGCACTTTTGCAGAAGTGCCCCTGAGCTTTTTAATGTTCTAACCCGCGATCCTTTGGCGTATTTCTCAGATTACGCTTTCCTATTTAGAAAACGTATTTCCTCGGTTTTAAATTCAAAAAGGCGTTTTCAATATTTACAGATTTGTCACTCAGTTTATTTCGGCCATATTTTATTCGTTTTAGCTCCGATTTGATCCGTTCAAGTCTCGTTAGATTCGTAATTTTGTAATCTATCTAATGATGCTACTGTTACTCATATTTTCAACTTTTTAAAATTCGAGATTAGATTTATTCTATTATTTTATTAAAGTAAAACTTGTTTATTTCATAACTTTCCCGTTTGAACTCCGATTTTCGTGACCTTTATATCATTGGAATCGTAGCGACGCGTAGATTATTTTTATACACTCTTCAATCTATTTTTCCACTGTTGGTGTACTGTTTCTAATATAGATCTTGTTTGCTTCGCGTATGATTGCCTCGATGATTGTGTGGTGATTTTATGATCGAGTTCAGACGGTGAGCAATTCGTTGGTGATCAAGAGTACACGGAGGATCCAAGTTCTCCAGAGCACTTTGATCAAGGCAAGTATAGCATGGACCATCCTTGTTGCCTATTCACCTTAATCACTAAATTCATGATGCATGTGTCTACCTTGGCAACCATAGTATTTATTCCTAAGTTTTGATCACTTGATCCTTGTTACCTATGAGATTGCATTTGAGTAGTGATGCTAGCGCTGGATGATGCCATGATCTTATAAACTTGATTAATTAATTATGAGATAAAGATTAAAAGATGCTTTTTAGCAACATGGACTAAGGACTTAACTGTAAGTATGACACCGGGACTTACAGCGCAACCATGAGGGTCATATGGCTCTGACTTTAGTCAAGTATGAAGTTACTTGCTATTATGTTGTTAATCTTGAAAGGTTCCTTGCCGAGCTGGTTGTTTTGCGGCTCCTGTCTTTGTGTGTACTGCTGCGTGTGTGTGCCACTAGAAGGAGGGCTCTACCACCCCTTGCCATTGCGCCCGGATTGATTAGTGGCATGTTAGGAAGGCTTTTGAAAGACTTCATAGTGTACCCTGCCGCACTTCCTAGGTGAGGTGACATGGGAGTCATGACCCTTGGCATATGGGAATCACGACTCATGGTGAAAGTGTGCAACCTCTGCAGAGTGTAAAACTAATATATCAGCCGCGCTCACGGTCACGAGCGGCCTTGGACGTCTTACAGGAACTTAACTAATTTAATATTGATTTATTTTGAAGTTTCTGTTGATGTTTATTCCATATTAATTATCATGTTTATATGATCATGCAAATCTTATTCCTTGAAATATTCTATTGCTGCTACTCAATTTGCTAAAATGTGATCAACTAAAAGCAACCGCTGTCAACCAGTGTCAAGCCTTATTTGAGCCTCATAAACCCATGTTATTCTTGTTGAGTACGACATGTACTTACGCTTGCTTTATTTTTCATATTTGGATAAAAATCCCGGATGGGTAACAGATGACTATGAGGATTCTTCTGAAGATTATTAGGATTGTGTTCACCAGTCAACTATTCCCTGTGGAATGGAGATTCCGAGAGAGAGTTATCTATATTATTCCGCTGCTATTTATGTAAAGACTCTGTGATATTATTCGTTATATATTGAACCTTGTGATGGTACTATGTAATTTGTCGCTTATGTGTGTGATTGATCTCTGGGCGCACATAAGTTGGTTCATTCAATTTTATCCTTAAAATTGGGTGTGACAATCAACAAGTTCTCGAAATGGATCGAGGCTCAGCCCATCACTCAGATCAGTTCAACCCAAGCTGTCTTGTTCTTCACCGACATCGTTCATCGGTTCGGCGTAGCGAACTCCATCATCACCGACAATGGAACGCAGTTCACCGGGAAGAAATTCATGGTATTCTGTGACGACCACCACATACGAGTGGATTGGGCTGCGGTATCTCACCCAAGGACGAACAGCCAGGTGGAGCGTGCCAACGGCATGATCCTCCAAGGCCTCAAGCCGAGAATCTTCAATAGGTTGAACAAATTCGGCAAGAGGTGGCTGACCGAGGTACCCGTGGTGATATGGAGCCTAAGGACTACGCCAAGCCGAGCCACAGGCTTCACGTCCTTCTTCCTGGTCTACGGCGCCGCGGCTGTGCTCCCCACCGACTTAGAATACGGTGCCCCGAGGGTACGAGCCTACAACGAGCAAGGCAACCAGGTCTCTCGGGAAGACGCACTGGACCAAGTCGATGAGGCCCGAGACATGGCCTTGCTGCACTCGGACAAGTACCAACAGACCCTACGAAGGTACCATGCTCGGCACATCAGGGGCCGAGCTTTCTGCGTAGGTGACCTGAACCTGCGGCTCAGGCACGACAACCGAGAACGTCACAAGCTGACGCCACCATGGGAAGGGCCATTCATCATCGCCGAGGTGCTACGCCCCAGAACATACAGGCTAGCGAACGAAAAGGGTGAAGTCTACAACAACGCTTGGAATATCGAATAGCTACGTCGCTTCTATCCCTAAAATTCCGAGCATTGTACATTACATCTTGAAATCAATAAAGATCTGATTTCTTTTCTCGTTTGATTTTAAGATCTCCACCCGAGCCTACCCTCGGGAATAGGTGCACCGTGCAATCAAAAGTGAGGCTCAGCCCTACCTCTCTCGGGGGCAAGGACGGGGGGAACCCTCGGACTCCTCCGAGACTAATCGAATTCAAAAACTCAAAAATTTCAAAAACTATTGAAATTTTTCTCCCGAGCTCGCTTTTCATCCAAACCAAACGCAAAACTTATAAACCTTAGACGAGCAAAAGGGGTCCTAGAGGGCAGAGCCGGCCGAGCCACAAGACCGCCTACGCCTCTGGGATACGGCACCTCCACTTGCCACTCTTCGCCTAAAGGCAACTAGCGCTCGGAAAAGAACTTATAAGGATAGCGTTCGTATGGGGAGAAGACTCGGGTTATATCGAAAAAACTCTTTTTTCCTAAAGCCCTTGTCCTACCAAAATCCCTAGGACCATGGCCGAGTCTACGCCCCTAAAGCTACGACGCCCGAAAAGGTCCCCCGAGGCTCGATGGCCCCGGCTCAGGGTCGGCGAGGAAAATGCTTAAGGAAAAACACTAAACGAATATGAGGACTGAAAAACACAAACATGCATTGAATATTTACAAAGATATCATGGCCTCGAAGGGCCGCATGTTTTGTTTCTTACAAAATCTTTCTGGGCACGATGGCCTGGCTTTCTTATCCTAATCTATAGGTTCAGGGGAGTGAGCTTCACGTCTTCTTCAAAGAGGGCCGCTAGCACCGTCCCAGGAACCTCCGTGGAGCCGATCAATGCCAGGAGCTCATCGTTAGAAGCCTCAACGAAGCCTTCGCTGATGGTGTCGGTGTCGAAGTTCTCATAGTGAGACTTCACCACCACCAGCGTCTTTTGGACGCCTGTCAGGAGGGCTTCCTTGAGCTAGGTGCCTACCCTTCCGTGGAGGGCTTCCAGGCGGCTCCTGAGCGAGCTCCCCGAGGGCTCACCACCACCAGTGCCGAGGGTGTCACACAGCGCGCGTGCCACCCTCTGCAGGTTCCGGTGCTCGGCGACCTCGTCGTCGTGCGCAGCGTTGAGGACATCGATGGTCCCTTGGGCGCTGACGGCCTCCACCTTCAAGACTGCAGCAGTAAGATTGTCAAGCTACGGCGAAGGAACCATAGGCAATCAAAACGAGAGGTAAAAAAGGTAAAACTTACCTTCAACTTCCTCCTAAGCCTTCCTCGCCTCCTCCCGGACGACATCGACCTCGCCCACTGCCAGGTTCAGGGCCGTTCGAAGGTGGCCAAGTCCGAGGAAAGGACCTCGATGGCGGCCTCCTTCTCAGTGGCGAGCGTCCGCACGGCGTCCCTTTCCCGAGCTGCCTCCGCCAGGGCAGCCTCTAGCTGCTGGACGCGCTCCTCTAGGGGAGCGACTCGGCCCCGAGCCTCCGTGACCTCGACCTTCAAGATGTCACGGTCGAGGGACACGTCGGCCAGCCGAGCCGTCGCGCTGGCAAGCTCTTCCTGGGAGCGGGCAAGGGCCTGGCTCTTTAGCTCCAGCTGCTTCCAGAGGCCAAGGCCCTGCCGGAGGAAGCAAGACTTCTCCCGGGAGGTCGTCATGAGCTCCTCAGTGTCACACCCCAAAATTCCTGTTTTGGGACATGACTTAGAAAGCACTAAACAACAATAAATGGTTTTATCATTTTTCTAAAATTTCCTAACTTTAGTTAAGTTGTTGATATTTTAGATAGTCAAAAATGTGTGTTTCTAAAATTTTTGCAACTCAATTTAATGGTTTGTTGCATTCATGCCTTTGCATAGAGTTTATGTTTGAAAAACGAATTTTAATATTTCCAAATGCGCCTAGGATTTTATTCTAGCTTCATCTTCCGAAACATCAAAACAAAAACCCAATCAAGTCTTTTGCCGAGATATTACTTAAACCCTAGCCCAACTCTCTCTTACTCTCTGTTTCTATCATGAATAGTAGCCTAAATTATCTATTTTTCGCTAATGAACTTAGCCCTCTTTCTCTCTTTCATTTATCTTGCATTGGGGCAAGACCAAACCAGCCCAAACCTCCTATCTCCTTCTCTCACATCCTCTCCTCCTCTCTTTCATGTGGATAAACCGCAACTCTGCTCTCCCTAATGGCACTTATTTTCCTTACATGCAGAAATTGTCACCTTAATGACACGGTTTCACCTCTCCCTCAATTTGCTCTTTACTCCATCGGTTTTCATCTCCTCTCAAATGCATGAGTACAGGACATACATGCATCTTCTTCTATTGTTGCACACGCCAATCCTTTATCCTCATGCAAAAATATATGGATGTATTCATTCCCTTTTAATTTCATAGACACACATTGCTTCTTTACTCCATTAGTTTCTCTCTTGCTTTTCAATTGTATGCATGCAACAATAATATCTACCTCTCTCTTTTATGTGAGGATGCTGCTGTCTCCTCTCAGTGTGCCGACCTCCCCTTTCTCTCATGCAAAAACAGCAACATATAATGTTACCTATCTTAATTCGATGTCCACACATTTAGTAAACTCCTTAATCTCTCCATCAAACACACACTACTGATTTTATTCCTGAGAAGATAACCGTGTCTTCCCACTCTCCCCTCCTTTTGCTCGACACATACAGCAGCAGTCCTCCCATCTCCTTCATTTCCTGCATGGAATTCCCATTCCTTCTCGTGCAAAAATAGATGCATCAGTTATTTCTTTTCTTAATTTCCGAGACCCACATCACCTAACAATAGTACTCTTTGTTCCATCTCTTCCTCTCATTTCAGATGCATGCAGAAAATTGCCCCTCTCTGCTCCCACGCCTCTTTTCTCCCTTCCTCATGCAAACATAATTCCTCTTAATTCCCTTAACTCCATCAATTTTCAACTCAAAACAATAGCATGCAGGCAGCCATGTCTCTCCCTCTCTGCCATGGCACATCCTCCTCTTCCTCTCATGCAAAAATAATAGCATCTAATGTCTACTCCCTTAATTCCCTAACCTCATCTACCATGCATGTCCTACTTAATCTTTTCCTTAATTTCTCCATCAAACACATGATAGAACCTTGGTAATTGAGGAAACAACACCGCATTCATACTCTGCTGTCTCTCTGTTTTGCTCGACAAAAACAAGAGCTGACCCATTATTGCCCATGCAAAACAACAGGTACACATAATGGTCTCCTTTTATTTCCTTGGTCACACCTCTCCTAAATTATTTCTTGATAGCACCCATTTATTTCATTGGCTTTCTTCTCTCTTGAATTGCATGCATGCAACAGCAACATTATGTGAATATGCTGTCATCTCCTCTCTAGGTGTCAACATCCCCTTTCCCTCATGCAAAACAGAAAACAATGCAGCACTTAATCTCTTGGTTCATCCCCTTTGCATGCCTCTCTTCATTCTCTCCTTAATTCTCTCTTTGACAGCACCGTTTACTCCATCTTTTCAATGGCATGCATGCACATAACAGCAGCAATTCTTCCCTCTCTCACGCACAAGCAGGATGCACATCCCCCTCCTTCCTCTCCTATATAATGGAAATGCAACAGCCCTCCAACCCCTTTTGCAGCATTGCTCCATTCCCTTGAGCCCTCTCTCTTCCCTTCTTTCATATGAAGAACAGAGGAGAGCTGAGCCAAAGTCACAGCAACCCCCTCGCTGCTCCCCAGCTCCCTCTCGATTTTATCCACCAAAACAGAGAACAATTGTTACAACGAATTTGTTTCGCTGCTGCAGTCCTAATCCCGAGCACCGGAGTCATCGTTTGGGAGAGGTTGTCATCACCGTTGTTTCTATACAGCACATGGTGAGGTCGTCCCACCTTCTTCTCTCTCTGATCTTGATGCTCAATGACCTCTCATCGATCGCTTTGATCTCTCATGTAGCGTAAATCATCTCTGAAGTGGAATTGGCGCTGTCCTGTGATCGCAGACCTTGTCCTCACCGATCGTCGATGTCGGCCGCCATCTACCTCATCTCCAACTGCAGCTAACTCCAAAGTGAGAATCTCCATCTTGTTTACATGTTACTCGCTGTAGAACACGTGCCATAATCTAAGTGTGGTCAAAATCCAGAGAAGTTTCCTCACAATCATGTCTCTGTCCCTAGAAGACAGCAGTGCTGCTGTTGGTTGGCGATTGACGTTCATGTTCCCATTGATCTAGGCCTCGATTCATTGAGCCCTTTTATCATGATTTAGTTACTGAAGTTGCACATGTTCCTGCAATTTGGTTTGGTCATAGGAGTTGATACTAAAGCAAAACAATCTTTTCCATGGTCGCTATCTCTGCTGTTTCAGCAGCAGTGCACCTCTAAATGGCAGTGATGCTCCTCATCAACCACTTGTCGAATAATCAAACCATTCATGCAGCATGTACATATCATCCTTGCATGCGTCTCTGAGAAAATTCATGACCATAGGATCCAATTTGAAAGAGATATCATCCTTTTGGTCCTCGTTGTCCAAGCTGCCACGCAGCAACGCTGCTGCAAGTTGGCATGAGCGTTCCTGATAATCCGTGACTCTGTTTATCAAATCCTTTTGCCATCATGTCTATCATGAACCTGCACATGCGTCAATAAAATTTCTTGGCAATAGGAGGTCATGTGCTGGAGATATCATCGTCTCCATGTTCACTATTTTGCTGCCCTAGCTGCTACACCGTTCTGCAGTGCATTGGCGTTCCCCACTAATCCACTATCTAAATCACCAAACCATTCATCCAGCATTTACATCATATCCTTGCACATGACTCCGAAAGTTTGGGTGTCCATTTGTGGCATGATGATGGAGATATCGAGTCCATATTCCTTGCTGTCCCTTCTACCTTGCAGCCATGCTGCTGCAGGTTGGCACGTGCGCTCCCGAAAATTCATGACTCCTTTCATCAAATCCCTTTACTCACCAGTGTATTTTGCATGTGCACATGTCTCTGCAACCTAGTTTTCCCATGAGTACCACAATGACCGAGTTATAGATGTCGTAGTAATTGCTCCCCTGCTGTCCAAACAGCAGCCTGCCTGTTTTTGCAGCCGCATTCCATAGCTAACTATTGGTCAAAACACCCAGTCCTTCTTCCACAACATACTAAATACAATACTTCGCAACCCCACAAAATGGATCATCGTTTGGCTATATTATCAACCTGCAACCGCTCATCACAACCACCGCTATCCGCCGATGTGCATCTCCTGAATGCCTCAGTGATTCGCTGCATTCCCCGCCAATCCAGTGCATGAATCACCCAACCCTCTTACATGATTGTGTGTTTGTTAGTTGCACATGACCTTACCAAGTTTGAAGCCCACATGTTCAGTGCGTCCCAGCCTTTTCATGGTCACCGCCGCCACTACCCGCCACTGTCTACCCATAACCATGTTTCCCTTTGATCAAAGCATCCACCTTTATGCAGCCACTTGTCAGAATATGTTCCAAGTGTCGAGTTCATAAATCCAAATGATCATCCTCGTATCCTATAGGGGTTTGCAGAACATGAGCTAAATGTTTATTTTCACTTCTCGCCATGAATCAATGATCACTCACTATTATTAGAAAATTCCAACTATGCCAACCACCACCATTGTCCTTGCCTCTTCATGTTCTATGACCGGAGATTAATACTTTTGGTAGTATCTTATCATACCATCTCACTCTTGCACAACCATTGACATGTGTATGTTTCCTCTCATGGTTTCGTACTCATCCCGTGAGATCTAGACCTTAAATATCATTATTCTTTCTTCATTCTTCATAATCTCCTATCCATCTTATATACATTCCTCAGACCATTTACCATTCATCCAAAAATCCACATGCTCTCTAAATATTTCAAGCTAGCCAATATTCATCATTCCATGCTGTTGCTAGCCATTATCAAACATTCTAACTTCAACCTTTGAACTTCATGTCTTTTAAAATATAGCTCCGTTTAGTTGTTTTTGCGCTCAAGTGATAGTAGTTACAAGCCCTACGTGTTTTAAAGCATTTATATCTTATTTTTGTAATGATTGCTGTATTGTTTTTAGGCTTCCTTGTGGTTTGTGATGGTTGTTGCGATTCATAGAAGAGGAGCTATGCAAGGATGGAAATCAAAGAGTTTGAGCAAGCATTTGGAAGGCAAGTGTAACAAAGGCCTCCTTGTACCTATTAACTATTAATCATTCATTTTGTGCATGTGTTAATTTGATGAACCATAGGTACTTACCTAGTTTATTCTTGATCCACATATCCTTGTTACCTATGGGTTTTGGTATGCATGTTGGATAGTTGCTGCCGCGCAAAACAAAGATTAATTATTTAACTTGATTAATCGTATATGCAATATGATAAAATGATGCTTTTTAGCAACAAGGTATTAGGAGCTTAATCCTTAAGCGGCCACCCAGGAGGTTCCGTACAACCCCGAGGACTATATGGCTCTGGTCTTAATCATATAACTAGTGCGTCTCTAGCTTGTTAGTGGTTACCGAAAGGCGCAAGAGGGGGGTGCCTCGTGGGGTCATGGATGTTCCCGCCTCGTGTATAGTGCTGCGACCACTTACACGTGTTTTGGTTTTTGAGGGGGATACATCTGTGCACACTTGCCTTTGAAACCTCGCGGCCACTAACTTGTTAGGGTGCCTAGTGAAAGATTTCGTAGTGAAACCCTGCCATACTTCCAGAGAGGAGGTGTAGTGGGGCTGGCTACCCCTGGCATATGGGAATCATGACTCGGCGGGTAAAGTTGTACAAATTCTGCAGAATTCTTTCATCTGATATATAAGCCATGCTCACGGACACGAGCGGCTTGGATCCTTCATGATTAATGTTTCTTGTTTACCTTAAAGAATGGATGTGATAAATATTGATTCAATTATGTTTTTAACTGGGATGGGTTACTCATTAAAAGTAGAATTAAGATAAATAAAACTTGATCAACTTAAATTGCTAACCGCAGTCAAACTGTGTCAAGCCTTTGAGCCTTCATCACCCCTTTGTTATACTTGTTAAGCATGGTGCGCTTACGCTTGCTTTACAATCAACAAAAATCCCAGATGGGTACCAGATGGTGGATCAAGTGTGGAGTTTCCAAAGGAGTTTTCATGAGTACTAGGTGAGTGCTCCCCCAGTCAACCGTCCTTGTGGAGTATGGAGACCCGAAGACAAGATATAGAATAGTTTTCGCTATGCTTTTGTAATAGATGTAAGCTTTGTTGTAACTATGTTTCGATATGTAATAAAGCATTGTTCTTTGATAATCTCCATATTTGTCACTATATGTGTCTTGTGGACATCCTGGGCACACATATAGTTAGCACTTGGTATTCTTTGGAAAACCGGGTGCGACACTAAGGGAAAAAGAAGTAAAAGCAAACAGGCAAGTCAAACGGCATTGCCGAGCCAGAAACACCGAGGAGACAAAGGTAAGACGAATACACTCACCTTGAGCCACTCCTGGAACTCCGTGTCGAGGGAGTCCGCGAGGATGCGCAGGCTCTCTGAGCACTGGGACTTGAGGTCCTGGAGGGCGTACCACCGAGCGGCCTTGATGTCATCCCGCAGCGAGAAGACCGGCGGGGCATTGCGGTTCGCCTGGTTGGTCCACTCAATGCGGGAGCCCGTCAGCACCCGGGGAAGGACCCCATGGACGATCAGTGCCGTGGAGCTCACGGGAGGTGGCGCCGTAGCCTCGGACGACGGCGGAGCATAGTCCTGCAGCCTCTCCCATGCCTGAGGGATGGAGTCGAGTGATGTTTGCTGGAAGTTGGATATCTCCCCCCTTAGAGCAATGGTTTTGCTCATGGGGATGAACTTGGCGAGGAACGCCATGGAACATTTGTCCCACATGTTGACAGCTTCCTTGTTTTGGTAGAACCACATGTTTCGCTTTCCCCGCAGGGGAAAAAGGAAACAGGCGGAACTTGATGCTAGTTGGTGCGACGTCTTTGGTGACGATGGTGTCACACAATTCAAGGAAGTGTTAAAGATGAGCATTTGCGTCCTCATTTGGCAAGCCACATAACTGGCTTGCCTGCACCATCTTGATTAAGCCAGTACGGAGCTCGAAGTTTCCATTCCCGATATTGACAGCGGGGCCAATGGGCACATTGGCAACAGTAGGGGTGGAGTAGTCGCGGAGTGTCTTGGCCATGATGATAGTAGCGAATGATGCGGGAGTGAATGGTTCGTCTGTCGATGGAGTAGCAGAAGAAGAAGTGGTACGGGACCTGTTCTTCCTTAGGAGTGCCTCAGGATTGTCGGTGAAGTTGTTCGACAGGTCGAAAACACTCATACACTATCCTGTTTTCTTTCGAATAAAAAGAGGAAGAAAACAAGAGAAGTTAACCTGCCTAAACTATGGCCACCTTTTACTTATTGTGCAATCAATGCCTATGCCAAGCTAGGTGTTTTTATTTCCTTTTGCCCTCCCCGGCAACGGCGCCAGAAATGCTTGTTGGCGTTTCTTAGCGTCATTACTAAAGATAGACTAAAAGCCCATCCCTAGCAACGATACTAGAAATGTGTGTTGACCTCCCTAACCACCATTACTTCAGAAAGGTAACTCTCGGCCCTTAACGGCGCCGGCCAAGATAATGCAGTCTGGTAATAACAGTTAGAAGTGCCTGATTGGCCTTCCCAACCATCATTACTTACGATATGCAAAACTGAAGCACGACGCCTTGGGGTGCAACAAGAATTACAGTCCTTAGTTAATGGTACTTAGGTATGCCAATCATGATAGCTCAGTATAGATAAATCCGCAAGCGCACGGAACTATCATTGTAGCATTTCAACCCGTGAGTATTCAGGGGTGTCGTATTTATAATTTCCCGTAGGAGGGCAGGACAAATGCATCTAGCTTTGGCATAAACATGATCACTTATTGAATGCATAGGTAGACATAGCATAGGCAGGGGTAAATCATAGTTCAAAGATAGTGGACACACATCTGAGCCGACCTCAAGGATAAAAGAGAAATAAAGAATAAAAGAATATATCTAATTGAGCAAGCATTGGTCATATATAACTATGCAAAGAACTGTTAGTAAACATCTAACTAGCATGTCTAGTATCAGGACTAGGTCTGGGATGACAGGGACATCCCCGCAGCTGGTCTGCCAGCCGATAGAGACTTTACAAACTCCTACCCAATATCCGAACGTGGGGGAGTGCTAAGGATGGACAGGGCTGTCACCACCTGCCCACCTACCCCTCTGCCCGTGGGATACCGACATATTCGCCGATCTCCACATACCCGAGCACCATGCTTGCGTATTTGGAAACAACTCCTAACCCCCTAGGACCCCACCCCTTTAGAGTGATAGGCTAGGCTAAGAGCAACCGAGAAGGCACGACGAACCGTCACCTCATCCCTAGTTCTTCCTCTATTCATACTAAGTCGATGAACGATGAAGAACAACGATGAACATATCAAGAGCATAACACATAAACTATATGCTAGTTCATATATCATGATCATAACATGACCAAGACTATACTCTAGTTCATATGCATTGCTATATAAATAAGATAAGAACTTGAACTTGGAAGAGAACCGCATTGTATTCATACCGAGGTGTTCCTTCTTCTCCCAAGGATACAAACTCTCCTTGCTAGCTCTTGCCTTGCTCTAATACTAAAACTAATCTAAAGAATACAAGTGAGAGGTGAGGTAAATGGCTCCAAATGATGGTGTGTGTTGGAGGATGAAGGAGCACCATCTATTTATAGCTAGAGTAGGGCGGTTTGGCATCTCTAAGTTTGGAAGGAGGTGAAACCGCCCTTGAAAAACCGCCTAGAGCACCGCCTCCGAAGACTGGGCCCGGGTGGCCCCACCAGGGGGGCGGCCGCACCCGGGGGCGGTCGGTCCCCTGGCTGGGCCCGCTGGCCACCGCCTTCGGGTGGTCGGCTGCTCCCTGGGCCTGGACCTCCCCCGCGGTTACGGATGGATCCAATTTAGTGTTTGTGGTGGGCTTTCTTATTTTCTTGGATTGCGCCTTCTCTGAATACGTTTCCTGGATGTGCGCTTTCTTTATGGTTTTTGTGCATTTCCACATGTCACACCTGCAAGTCAAGTACACATCAAAACTTGTGGAAATGTTAGTTTAAAGCCCTACCTACTATTTATTTTAGTAATATATTGGCGGTAAGAAATAGGCTTTAAGGACCGCCAACTGGTAAGCGAAGGCAAATGGCTAGGGTAGAAAGAAAAGGAAACGGTTGTTTCCTTATAAACTTAGGCCACGAGGAAGGAGTGGATGCGGTGAATTCGCCACATTAACTGTGCGGGTCCCGCCACGACTCTCCACATTCGCCGCCGCCTTCGCGCACGCAAACGTCCCTTCTCCCCCAAACCGTCGCGTTCGTCTGGCTTCCCTCCTCAAAAGGTGCATCGAATCATTACACTAACCTTCTCGAGTCCGACAATCGCTCTCCTTCCCAACGAAGGAACCTCGGGCTTGGGCACCTGATTACGTTCCCAGGAGATTGAAGACTGGCCGTCTGTGGCTTGAACAGTCGCCCCAGGGATACCGAGCGAGGGACAGCAAGTGGGTGGATCACGAAACGGCCAGTATCCCAACGCCCGAGCGACAAAAAGGGACACCCCACGCTGTGTCCAAGTCCCAGCAGTGAGTTGATGATATGGGATCCCGACTGGGGAAGGCATCAGGCCCTCGGGACCCGTCAAAGGGACTCGACACCCATAAATCGACCCTCGGGGAACATTTGGAGTGTGCTCAGGCCACTAGCCGACCCCCAACGAACGGGGCATGGACCTCTACTTGGACTAACCTGCTTGCAGCTCACTGGAAGTGCCGACTCGCACCCCACCGTGGGAAGTTGAGCATGACCAAACCTTCCTCTTCTTGAAAGAAAAGCATGAAGGTCGAACCAAAAAGAACCCAATCGACCCCCGATACAAAAAGGGGGCTCGGGGACTCTCTCTGTGTCTTGGCAGTGTAAAAGACGCACCTGGATAGGCCGCCCACCCACGGCAAAGGCTCGGGGGCTCCAGCACCGAAAAAAAGCTCCTACCAAGGGACAAGTCGCCAGCAATCAAGAAAGCACCCAAGACTCTACAAGCTCGATTTTCAAGCCCTTGAAGGGCTGCATCATCCCTCCAAGGCCCCGGGGGCTACACCCGGCGGATGCGCTCGCGCGCACCCACCGGATAAAATAAATAAACTTTACTAACTAACATGACTAGGAGAAACCAGCATGAGCCTCTGGAGGAGTGCCCTCACTCCACCATAGGCTCAAGGGCTACTGTCGGGTACCCAACTATGGGGTACCCAACTTCAATGCAAAATCACACTCCCCGAATGGAGCTCGGCCCAAGAAGGCGCCAGCCGAGGCCCACGCAGGAACGGCCCATGCAAGAACTTCCCGCGCGGCCTAAAATAGAGCCGTGCAGAAGCACGTCGCCTCCCTCGGGCGTGCGGACACCTCGGGCGACAGACTTCCGATTCGCCCGAGCCTCCGCGACAGGCCTAGGGAAGGCAGACCTCGGGCGATAGACTTCCGATTCGCCCGAGCCCCTCGCTACAGGCTAACTCCCTCGGGCGCTGTCGACGTCAGCAAGGCAAACTTGACGACCAAGGGACCTTCCCCTGGCCACTTTACAAGCACGGTCCCATCGGGTGGGCCCCGTGACATAGCTGCTCCCCGAACGCGCACGTTTGCCGTACCAACTACCCTATCCCTTCTGGCAGGTGATCTGATGGTCCTACTCCCCCACGCCGCTACAGGGACGGTCAACCGTACAGCCTCCTGGGCTGACGAGGAGATTTGCCAGCTACGACGGTTACTACCATGCCCTGGTCGCACATGTGATACCAGGAAAAGGGGAACGACAGTCGCCCGGCCTACCCGGGGGAATGGGCAAGCCTTACGATCGGGCTCGCCTACCCCCTGGAATGTACCTCGCGAGGAAAAAGAAGCACCCGAGGGAGGACACTCCTCCTGCTCCATCCTATCGTGCCCCCGATGGCACCTAGGTCTCCTGAGCCTCCGGAGCTTATACTCAAAGGTCAATCTATCTACTCGTTGCACTGTGCAGGGTCAGACGTGACGGCGTGACGTATTGCCATGCAGCCAACCATGTCCAGCACTGTCAGACGCCTTGGAACTCACCGATGGAACAGTGGTGGATCAGCCGAATGACTAATGCCATGCCACCGAGGCGCCAAGACGAAGGCGTGGCTGACGATAGCCACCAGTCATCACCGACTCCGCCATGCTGAGCACTATAACTATAGGGCAACACATGTAACTCTAGCCTCTCCCTTGTAACTATAAAAGGGAGGGCAGACGTTCTTCATATATGTTCGTACTCACCACCGGAACCTCCAGACATACAATCTACAAACTCGAGGACACCCACAAACACTCGTACTCACATGAGACTTGGGAGCCCCTCCCTCTCTCAACTAAGCTTGTAACCCCTACTACAAGCACCCCGGTGCAAGGCAACACGACTCGATCTCACACTGGACGTAGGGCATTCATTGCGTGAACCAGTATAAACCCTATGTTCCCCCTTACACACCATCCGTGACCTCAACCGCAATCTCTGAGTTTACTAGCCGGTGTAGCACTGGCTAATCTAACCACCAACAGTAATTAATTTATTAACTATTTTAACAGTCATACAAAAGCTATAATTAACATGACATCTCACACTTAAGAAAGTGCTTAGGATCAATTGGGTTTCCTGATCCCAAGTCTTCACACAATCCAAAATATCACACTAACCCTAAATTGATTAACATTAAACATCATTTTTGTCATTTATTTACTTAGGGATAAATTGCAAATAATAAAAGTTTATCCAAATGGGCTACAAATTTTTGTGTAGGTAGCCCATGACTCAAAACAGTGGGACAATAATTTTCATAATTTTTGGTTAATTATTTTGAGCTACAAAATTCATGGGAAAGCCCTTTATTAATTAAAATGCCTATTTTTTATCATATACAGAAAGTGCTGAAAATATAAGTTTCATATTTTTCTTAAATACTACACTATATAGGGAAGCTACACAATTTATTTCAAAATTTTTGGAGCTACACAAGTATTCCTACAAAATTCATAACTACTAACACTTTTCATATTTAGGAAAAATGAAAATTTCCAATGAAAGCTATCGGCAGCACTGCTGGGCCGGCCCAATACGGCCCAAACCGGCCTAGGCCTACCTGGCCAGGCATTGGCCAGCCCTGGCCAACTCGTGCCCTCGGCGGCCACAGTTGCCGGCCAGCCGAGCCAACTCCGGCCAAGGCCGAGAGCGGCCGGTGGCGGCTGAGTGGCCGGGAGCGGGCCACGAGGTTCCCCGCGATGGGATCTACACACTGGGGTACTTTATTTGATGAATCATTGATGTGAGCAAGCACAGCCGCGACCATGGCGGCCACGGTGGCTCGGCAACGGCGGCTTGCCGCGTTCCGGCGGATACGGACCTCCCCGAGGGTAACCAACTACACCTACCGCATCCAGAGGCTCACCAAGACATGATGTTCGCGCTGGTTGAAGATGGAGCAGGTTCGGAGGTGACTCGTCGACGGTGACAGAACTCTCGGTGGCGAGCTCTAGCAGCAAGGTCGACGTCCCAGCGGTTCCTGAACGGTAGAGGCAAAAATAGAGAGCCGATTACGATCTACGAGTCATAGGGGAGTGAGAACAAAGGACAGAAGGAAAAGAGCTTCACCGAAGCGAGCTCGTTGTTGGTGGTCCTTATGGATAAATTTTATACCACCAACTTAGACTAAAATGAGGATTAACAATCATATTCTAGCATATATACCTTTACTACTAACAAGTTCCACTTGTACCCCTAGCATTCATGTTTTACAGGTTTTATGGCACAACAAGTGGAAATACGCATCAACATGGAGAAAGCGCAAAATCAAATGACGAATCCGACAAATGCGCAAATAAAGAATACTAAAGAAGCCCACCACAAGGCGTAATTGGATCCATCCATAACCATGGGGGAGGCCCAGGCCCAGAGAGTAACCGACCACCTGAAGGCGGTGGCCAGTTGGTGCATCCCAGGGACCGACCGCCCCCAGGGGCGACCGCCCCTTGGTGGGGCCTCCTGGGCCCATCTTCGGAGGCGGTGCTGATGGCGGTTTCACCTACTTCCATGTTTAGAACGCCCAAACCATCATAGTCTCAATATAAATAGAGGGTGCTCCATCCCCTTCAACATACACATCATTTTGGAGTCATCTACCTCACACCTCTCACTTGTATCTTTAGAGTAGTATTAGTAGTTTGTGAGCAAGGCAAGAGCTATCAAGGAGAGTTTGTCTCCTTGGAAGAAAAGGATCATCTTGGTATGAATACAATTGGGTCTTCTTCCATGAGTAAGTTCTTATCATACTTATATGATTATGCATATGAACTAGAGTCTAGTTATGATCTTGCTATAAGCATAGTACATGAGCTAGAACATAGTATATGTATCATGTTCTTGACTTGTTTATCATCGTTCTTCATTGTTCATCGAATTAGTATGAATAGAGAAAGAACTAGGAATGAGGTGATGGTTCGTCGTGCTGTCATGGTTGCTCTTAACCTAGCCTGTCAATCCGAAGGGTTGGGGTCCGCGGGGGTTAGGAGTTGTTTCCATGTATGCAAGCATCGATCTTGGATATGCGGAGATCGGCGAATATGTCGGTATCCCACGGGCAGAGGGACAGGTGGTGACAGCCCTGTCCATCCCTAGCATTCCCCCACGTTCGGATATTGAGTAGGAGTTCGTAAAGTCTCTATCGGCTGGCAGACCAATTGCGGGGATCTCCCTATCACCCCGGACTTAGTCCTGATACTAGAACTACTAACTAGATGATTTGCTAACAGTTCTTTGCATAATTATATATGACTAATGCCTGCTCAGTTAGATATATTCTTTTATTCTTTATTTTCCTTTTATCCTTGAGGTTGATCCATATGTGTGTCCACTATCTTGAAATCATGTTTTATTCCTGTTTACTCTATGTCTACCATTGCACTCAATAAGTGATCATGTTTACACCACGCTTGATGCATATTGCCCTCCTACGGGAAATTATAAATACGACACCCTACTCATGGGTTGAAATGCTACAATGATAGTTCTGTGCGCTTGCAGAGTAATCTTATTCCTTACTGAGCTATCGATTGGCGTACCTAAGTACCATTACTTAAGGATTGTAATTCTTGTTGCACCCCACGGCGCCATGCCACAGTTTTGCATATCGTAAGTAATGACGGTTAGGAAGGCCAATCCGGCACTTCTAACTGCTATTATCAGACTGCATTACTTAGGCCGGCGCCACTAAGGGCCAAGGATTACCTTTCTGAAGTAATGATGGTTGGGAATGTCAACTTATGTTTCTAAGTATTATTATTATGGATGGACCTTTAGTCTATCTTTAGTAGTAATACTAAGAAACGCCAACAAGCATTTCTTGTGCCGTTGCCGGGGATGGACTTTTAGTCTATCTTTTGTAACGACGTTAAGAAATGCCAACAAGCATTTCTGGCGCCGTTGCCGGGGATGGACTTTTAGTCTATCTTTTGTAACGACGTTAAGAAATGCCAACAAGCATTTCTGGCGCCGTTGCCGGGGAAGGCAAAAACATCTAAGCTGGCATAAACATCGATTA
Organism: Eremochloa ophiuroides; assembly: GCA_038502445.1. Taxonomy (NCBI): domain Eukaryota; kingdom Viridiplantae; phylum Streptophyta; class Magnoliopsida; order Poales; family Poaceae; genus Eremochloa; species Eremochloa ophiuroides. Next base: position 28,616,551 of record JAHLJS010000008.1, read on the forward strand.
CAAAATAAGCATTGGTAGACGTAGTTTAAGCAGGCTAACTTCGCTGTTTTCTTCCTCTTTTTATTGGAATGAAAACAGGATAGTGTATGAGCGGTTTTGCTCTGCCGAAGAATTTCATCAGCAATCCGGAAGCACTCCTAAGGAAGAAAAGGTCTCGTACCGTTTCTTCTTCTGCTACTCCGTCGGCAGACGAATCATTCATTCCTGCACCATCCGCTACTACCATCATGGCCAAGACACTCCGTGACTACTCCATCCCCGCTGTTGCCAACATGCCCGTTGGGCCCGCTGTCAACATCGGAAATGGAAATTTCAAGATCCGTACAGGCCTTATCTCGATGGTGCAGGCAAGCCAATTTTGTAGCTTGCCAAGCGAGGATGCAAACGCTCATTTGCAACACTTCCTTGAGCTGTGCGACACTATTGTCATCACAGACGTCGCACAAGACAGTATCAGGCTCCGCTTGTTTCCTTTCTCCCTCACGGGGAAAGTGAAACAATGGTTCTATCAAAATAAGGAAGCCGTCAACACATGGGACAAGTGTTCCGCAACATTTCTCGCCAAGTTCTTCCCTATGAGCAAGACCAGTGCTCTAAGTGGAAGATCTTAAACTTCCAGCAATCTTCCCTTAAATCTATCCCCGAAGCATGGGAAAGGCTTCAAGAGTACATCCGAGCCTACCCTCATCATGGAATGGAATGATTAGCTCGTGCTCCAAAACTTTTATGAAGGTCTCACGGCCATGTCAAAGGGGCACGTAGATGCCTGCAGCTGGAGGTGCATTCCTCTCTCTCACCATCGCGGATGCAACTGCACTTATTGAGAAGATGGTGGCCAATCAGACTTGGGGAGAAGGAAGAAAAAACAAAAAGGCTCGCATACCGTGAAGGAGACGGACTTGCTTGCCGCAAAATTAGACTTGCTGATGCAAAAGCTGGACGATCATGCTACCAACCCTACCATGAGCACCGTCCAGGCCATGGACTCACACATGACGTGTGAAGTCTGTGGGAACGTTGGCCACTTCAGGGAATAACTGTCCCGAACCCAAGAAGAAGCTTCATATGTCAACAATGGGTTTCGCCAACCTCAGCAAGGTAATAACGGGTGGAACAACCAATGTAACACCCCATGGTGTTACATTAACTAAAACCTACCACGTCATCATGATTGCATGCATATCATCTTGCATAAACTCATAATTACTGTGCATTACTAAGACAATTTTTATTTCCACATGTGAATGTGCTTAGGTACCCTTGGGCAACTTTATGATTTAAATAATTGTTTGTGTGTATGCCTCTAAATCCAAATAGAAAATAAAAAGGAAAAACAATTAAAAACCCTAATCGGACCCGAAACCCTAAATCAAAAACTAAATAGAATTAAGTGTTGGGCCTTAAACAAAAGTTGTAAATCTTTAAAAGTTTATCAACTTCTATGTTGGGCAATTTTGAAGTTATTAAAAATAATTTCAAATAAAATCTTAATCTAGGTTTTAAAGTTTAAACTTGAAATACAAACTCAAAAACTAGTAGGAATCTGATGATAGGTCTTTTAATAAAAGTTTTAGTCCTTTCAAGATGGAACAACTTTCATTTTTGTAGATTTTGAAGTTTATGAGTGAAAATTTGAATTAAAACCCAGTTAGTGTTTGTTTATTCAAATTTAAAATGCCCTTTCGAAAACTATCAAGAACTTGTGCAAACTACTTTAATGAAAGTTGTAAGGCTTTTTAAGTTATTCAACTTTTATATTTAGGTATTTTGAACTTATATATTGCAATTTTAAATTAAACCCTAAGTAGTGTTTTAGAATTTAAATTTGAAATGCTATTTTAAAAACTATGAAGAATCTGACAAAACTCAATTACTGAAAGTTGTGGGGCTTGGCAAGTAGAACAATGTTTATTTTTGAAAATTTTCACCTTATTAAGAAAAATATTGAGAATTTGATTGAATTTCAAATTGAACTTTTACCCTCTTTTTAAATGCTCAAAATCTATTGAAAATTTGAATTTGGTTTAAAAACCAAAGATGTTCAGGATGAAGTCCACTACAACTTTTATATTGAAGATTTTCTTGTTGCCACACAAAATCTAGAGCAATTAAGCGAAAACAGTGAAATAGGCAATGGTCCTGCTACAGTGGCTTGGCACAGGGCATCGCCCCTGCCTCTGTTCGCGAACAGAGCCGCCCACGCCGTGCACGTCGCCGGCCATCTCCGGTCCTATGGCGCGTCCGTCCTACCGATCTATAGACGTCGTAGGGTCCCTAGCTACATCCTCAAGCTGTCCCCTGTCCTATAAAACCGACGAGCTCACCGTTCGTTTTTCTTTTCTCCGCTCTGCCATCGCCGTCGAGCCCGCGGTTAGCGGCGAAATTCGTCGGCGGTGTTTAGCCATCACCCACTCCATCGTACCACTCGTTTCGCAACCTCCTTGCGAGTCGATTAAGCCCACCTTTGCACTTTCTAGGCAACCGAAGCTCTCGGACGAGCTTTTCCTTCCTCACGGTCGGTGGAGGCGTCCGCCGCGGCTTGTTCTTGGGTGACCAGCGTTCTGTGGTGAGTCCCTTCACTCTCGACTGTGTCCTAGCCTTGGGATGGTCTTGTGAAACTGATGCGTCGGTTGGTTTTCGCGTTTGGAGTTGCCGAGCCGTCGGAACGAGGTCCTTGCCGTTGGCTCGCGTCGTTTCGAGGTCCGTCACCGCCAACGACTTGCCTCCAGTTCGGTCTTCGCTTTAATCTCTGAGCGCATCGGGTTGTGGTGAGATCCTAGATGCTCACTAGGTATCTGGTTCGGCCCTTAGTGGCTTTGGGTGGTCGAAAAGTGCAACGCCGACGAGCTGCTCGCCAGGCGGCCGCCATGGCTACGGTTTAGCTCGACGGAGAGGTTAAATTGGTCGACTAGTCACCGGTATTGGTTCGCTGGGTTGTAGTGCCCACTCCGGAGTCCTCGGTTTCACCGGTGTGGTCGCCGCTGGTAGACCACCACGGCCGCGCCGCCGCGCGTGTGCTGTCATCATCTGGAGGACGAAGAAGAAAGGGGAGGCCGAGCCGGGCCTGCTAGGCCATGCTGCAGGCGGATTTGGGCCGGCTCGGTAGTATGGGGGCGCGCTGGGAGAGTGAGGGGAGAGCTGGGCCGCGGTGGGCCGGTCCAGCGGAGTGGCCCGAATAGTTTAGGGATTTCAGTTTTTTCAATTTTCTGATAAATGAATAGTAGACCAGTTTGTAATTTTTGTAGGAATAAATGTATGGCTCTGAAAATTATGAAATTAATTCTATATACTCTCTGCAGTATGTAGTATTTGATAAAAATATAAAATATGGAATTTGGGTGTTATCTATATGTGGTAAAAATATGTCTTTTAATTAATAAATGAAGCTTCTAGGATTTTTATAGGCCAATAGGATTATCCAAAAGTCATGAAATTTGAATGGGTACTATTTTAAGATGAGATTCAGCTATAGAAAAAGTTTGAGATCAATTGGAAATAGTTTATAGATTTAATATTTTATACCTCATTAATCGATTAATAAAATAAATAGAAAACCCCAATAAACTAGGTTTTGAATGACTTTTGGACTGATTGTTAACCCTAGGGCATTCACTATAGGGATCCTTGGTGCGTTACCTAGTGTATTACGGTAGATATTAGACAAGTTGTGCAACGGTTTTCTATGACCATTAAAATGGTCAATAAAAACGAAATGCGAAAACACCCTCTTATCCTTTTGAGGAGTGTTTTGCAACTTTACCGTGAAGGAAAGTTGTACTCAAGGTTGTTAATTAAATGTTTGTTCTGCATTTTCCGTTCATGTCATTCCACACCATGTAAGCATGCATCATTATTTTACGTGTAGTGATCGGGTGCTCGGAAGGGATTCTTGATTGCTCCCCGACGGAAGAATTATTCGTCAAGAGAAGTCAGGAGTGTTTCTCTGGTTTTTCGACGGAAGTGACAGACCTGCAACACAGGCAAGCCTCGGTGCATTTAGCCGCTCCCTTGTGTTTTATAAATATTTATAACTTGAGTTAATCTACTGCATTAAGTTGATAGGAGTTGATTGATAACCCAATTGCTGCATTTCCAACCTTGACCAATGAAATGTCTAGTACCCATTTTAAAAATAAAATGTTTGAAATCGCTTAGCCCCGCTTGAATAAATTAGATTTGCATAAAATGCTATTTCTGAGCTATTGTGATATATATATATATGCCATCGATTAATTCATAAAAGAGGGAATTGGTATATTCTCGTTCAGTGGCTGTGCCCTTGATCAGTACATCGTCACAGACGAGAAGGGATTTTCTTGCTCGGTGGTTGTGAATTTGGGTTAGAGTCCCAATGCTTGACCACCGGTGGAAAAAGGGGATTTGAAAACCGTGTGGTTACTTGTACTTGGGTTAGAGTCCCAATGCAATGTCTCCTATGAAAAATGAATTAGGGACCGTTCGTTGTAGGCCTGCTGTGATCGAGACTTTGCAACTAGCCACATACTACGGAAAGCCTCTGACTCCGGTGGCTCTACTACTTGAACCGACAACCACGCACTGGGAGTGGAGAGATGGCGAGAGCAGCGTGTACCCTCGTGGCCAGCGTGCCTGGAGAGGAGAGGAGTACTGTGTTCTCGAGTGGCGCAGGACCGGTTCAGCGGTAGAAAAGCCGTGGTAGGCGGGGTTGGCATATGCAAGCTTAAGTGCTACATATGCAGTGTGGATAAGAATCCCCAGCTGGGTACTAATCGATTCGAATCGTCGTTGCTCCTCGGATATGGAGACTTGATCCTTTGACCTACAATTGAAAAGTAGTTCGGAACTAGGTGTTTTTGAGAATAATTAAGAATTTGAAAGTATGATGATATATGAGAATAAATTTGGAATTATGAATTATGATTAAAATAAAATTGAGTAAAATATTGAAATAGGATAGTAAGGCTTTTCTGCAAAACCTTTGACTCTTACTCAAGCCTTACCTTGACTCACTTCAGCCTGCATTCCTGAGTTTCATTTCTTTTTCTTAGTCGGATAAGTCTTGCGGAGTACCCCTTGTACTCAGGGTTTGTTAACCCCTGTTGCAGGTGAGCCGAGTGTACAGTTCGGCTTGGGACCGTGTTGGTTGATTGATCACGCATGATCAAAAATGTGTATATGATATAACCCTTGGGCAAGGGCATAGTTGTACACTGCTTATCCACTACGAAACTCTGGTTCAGGCTAATGTAATCTATAATTGTAAGCCTATGGTTATGTAATACTTCCGCTACTCTTTACTCTGATTCATTTTATTTGTGTAAGTTGTTGTAATACTGCAATGCTTACAATGAGATCCTCGGGAAGTTAAGGTTACCTAGGGAACCCGGCAGGCCACCTAGGTCAAGGGGAACTCGTGCAAACTGATCGTGGGTCCTTAGGGACGATGATGGTGCACGTGGGCCCTATGATTAAGGCGGTTCTGTCACAACCAACACCGCCCGCAAGGTAATAATTTCAATTCAAATTACAATTCAAACCAACCTTCCTTAAAGATCTTGTTCTAGGACAAGCTAAAATTAATGAAAATTTGACCAAAAAGCTATCTTTCAATGATAAAATGTTTGAAAATATAAATGCCAAAGCTTGAAACTTTGTCTTCTTCAATTCAAAATTAAGCAAGTTTTAACAAAATTATAGAAACACACAGTGGCACAAATAGCTGCTTCTATTCCTGTCAACAATACGGGAAAAATCCCGAGGCAACCCGAGACTTCTCCTGAGTTTGTTCATGTAGCTACAGACCAATAAAGAAAGGAAAGTCTGGCCAACAGACTATATACGTTGAGCCCTTGCCGAAGGTCATCAGGTGGTTATCAAAATAAATAAATAAAAATAATAATAATATATATATACCTACATACATATATATATGCATAATAATTATCTGAAAGGGGCCCACACCAACATTCAAGCTTGGGGGAGGTGCTCCCAATCAGGTATTGTACCTTATCCTTTCGAAAAAATAATAATAATAAGCACGCGCCTGGGACCCCCGTGCGACCCTGACCCGGCGGCGGTAGCGCCCTGCTGGCCGGACGGCGCCGGCACGCGGCGCGCCGCGCCACGCGCGCATGCGCGCACGGCCAGCTAGGGGCCCGGTACTGTAGCAGTGCAAAAGGTCAAAGCCTATTTGTTGCAATTATGCCCTATCAGTGTAGAATCAAATGAAGTGCCCAAAATGAAAGTTGTGGACAATTTTGTGAAGTTCAGTTTTGGTATTGAACCATATCCAAGGTTACCAGCTCTTTTTGTCTGGCCGGTGACAAGCTCGGCCTCACCCATTCTTCTCTACGAACGATACTGCTTCTGCATATTTTTGAAGATAACAGAAGGGGTAATTCTCAAGTTTAAATTTGATTTGCAATTCGATTAAATTCTCCAAAAATTTCTCAACAACTTGAAATTTTGTAAAAATAAATGTTGTTCTATTTGCTGAGCTCTACAACTTTTATTAAGGAAGTTTGGTCATATTCCTAGTAGATTTTAAATTGACATTTCAAATTTGAATTTCCAAAACACTTACTTAGGGTTTAATTTGAAATCTCAAAGCATAAGTTCAAAATCCCCAAATATAAAAGTTGTTTAGATTGAAAAGCCTTACAACTTTATAAAAGGAGTTTTCCCAAAGTCTTAGATAGTTTTTGAAGGGGCATTTTAAATTTGAATAAACAAACACTAGTTGAGGTTTAATTTTAAATTTCTACTGGTAAACTTCAAATTCTCCAAAAATTAAAGTTGTTCTATATTCAAATACCTTACAACTTTTATTAAAGAACCTTCACCAGATTCTTGCTAGTTTTTGAAATGATATTTTAAATTTAAATCCTCAAACACCAATTTGAGTTTTATTTAAAATTTAATTCAATGAACATGAAAATCCCCAAATACAAAAGTTGTTCAATTTAAAAAGCTTTACATATTTCAAATTTGCATTTTTAATCATAGGGTAGAGTTTTATTTGAAATTTTATTTACCAACTTCAAAATCACCCAAAATAGAAGTTGCTCAACTTTAAAAGATGTATAACTTTTCTTTTAGGCCCAACCCCTAATTATATTTAGTTTTTGATTTTGGGTTTTAAGGCCCGAATTAGAGTCTATAAATGATTCCCTATTTAGTTTCCAATCGGATTTAGATAATTACAAACAGACAAGCATCTAAATCATAAAATCACTCTAAAGCACCTATGCACAGTCACATGTAGAGATAAAAATTATTTTAGTGAATGCATAGTAAAAATGAGTTTATGCGGGATGATTTACAAGCAATCATAATGACATGGCAGTTTTAGTTATAATAACACTAGGGGTGTTACATTAGGACTCGTAGGAAAATATGAGCTATCTTTATTCTCTTTTTCTCCTCCCCCTTTTTTTTCATTAGGGAGACGGGCATCTAGTACCCATTGTTTTACTTGCTAGGGACACTTGTCCATCTTTTACTCCCTTTTCTTTTCATACATTTTGCATAGCCACATGTATCCAATAAATAATTTGGAGAGATAACAATCGTAAAAACTTAGAGCATTTATAACAGGGCTGTCCTATGGGGTATATTTTTGGTGTTTTCCTCCCAGTGTAGGAGAAAATATTTTATGATGAACATAGATGAAAGTCGAAATGGTTACGATTACTCCCAGGATAGGAACAATGCATATGTGGCCTGGAATGTGTACAGTGATCTTGATTTGAAAAGCATGACAAGACTCTCATGAGGTATACAACAAAGGCTTAACTGAACTCAATGCAAAGCAAGGCAGCATAAATATGCAAAGGTTTCCTATCTAAATGTATGATATATGGCTTTGGTAGGAATTCATACTTTGTCATACAAGAGATCATCATGTCGATTTTAAGTTTTAAAAAAAATCTCCAAAACTTAGTATTGCTAGGAGTAAGATAAATAGCAGCTCGACCTTCATGTATCATATAAATCATTCATCTAGACTTAGCTCAAGCATATGCCTCCATAAGTTTCAGGTTCAGAGTAAATTCTCGAATTAAAACAAGCAGTATCTAAAACTCATGAGAATTTAAGTTTGATAACTAGGTACTTGAAAGGAATGACTAATAGAGCAACTATTCATCACCTATAAGATAAATTTTAGTGTTCATCAATTTTAATTAATTCTAGCCTAAACTGACTCCGAACATAATCTAATATATAGCTAAGTGTTTATTTGGTTTTAATTATTTTTGATTGGACTCAAAAAAGACTCTATGATTTGTGGACCTTCATGTGCCCACATATTTTTGGTATTTTATGACTATATAAAATAGACTCAATAATCGCATAGGTATAATTACCTGGTAATTAGGGGATGCTCCTCCCCAAGTTTGATGTTTGCAATATTTGGCGTTGAATGATCTTCAGAGTGAGCTAGCCTAGTAGTAGTCCTGGTGGGTGCCACAGATAGACTCTCTCCTTAGTCATAATGTTGTGTCCTGCATAATTGTTGACACTTGTTACCGTCCAAATTTTATTATCAAATATCCTTGCATTAAACATGAATATCCAGTAGAATAGGGTTATTACTGACAGATTCCATGAGTTTTGGTAAATTGTTTATTTCCCAGGGGATTCTCCAGAAAAGCATAAAAGAAGGATTAAAGAGCATAATTACCACGAAACTTGCACGCGAAGGAAACATCATCACGAAGATCCTGGAAGAGTGTACAACACACCCGAAGCAAGAGGAGGCCCACAACTGGCCATGTGGGGCCGGCCGGCCCGAAGGGGGTCCGGGCGGCGCCCCCCTAGGGTTTCCTCCCACCGTCTTCTGGAGTCTTCTACCACCACCTATTAGGAGTCATCTGGGCCCTTGGTTAAGTCGGTTTGATCTAACGGCGCGCGTGCATCCCACCGGCCTATAAATAGAGGGCCAGACCCCCTAGAGGAGAGGGAGATCAAGAGATGAAGACCCTGAAGCATTAGATAGATATCCACTAGATCTAGGCTAGCAATCAAGAGACAGATTAGAGAGATAGAGTAGATGAGTAGAGATTCGGAGGAGTCCCGGCCTGTCAGAGCTTCTTCGTAGCTGTGTTCGTCTGGATTCAGCTCCCTCGTCCGGAGTTGCGTTTTGAGGTACTTTTGTATTCAACATCCTGATTCAAGTAAGCATTTGTTCTTATTCGTTATTAAGTTTGCAACTCTTTTTGAGTGCTTTGATCTTGGTAGCTCCTTGGTTGAAGTAGTAGTTTGTAGTGTAGACATGGTGTCTGGGCTATAATTACTTGTGAATGTCCCCTGATTGGCCGGATAGTGGTAGATCGCGTAGGTGACAGCTGCGTTGAGTCCTCTGTTGTCCACTTCCCATTGATAGGATCGATAGGTGTATAAGTGTTTGGTAGGAGGGAACTCTGATTTCCGCTCTTATTCATTTCACTGCCCTGATTAGAACGATATTATTCAATGTTTACCGGTTGTCGGATCTAAATAATCATTTGTTATCTCCTCATTCTTGATATTCTCTGGATTGATTGTATTATCGGGTTAAGAGCCAATAGACTTAGCCAGTATCATCTACTGTTCCTTTGGGTTTGATATTAAAACTGGGATTGTCTAGTGAAGTGCTACATCGGTGCTTTATCTGTGCGCTTGCGGATACTTTGATAATAATAATATTTAATATAGTGCAGTTAATTTATACCAACAAGCATTTCTGGCGCCGTTGCCGTGGATCGGTTTGTTGATTTTGGCTTATTCTGTCTTAATCTTGTATTATACTTTTATCTTTTATCTTTTACCTTTTAAAGTATGGAACCCACGTCCCAACTTTTATATCAATATGGAGCACCATCGGGATCGTATCTCGAGCCAAAAGAATCATCTTTACCTATCCACATCATCTGGCTATGAGTTACGCCCGGGATTAATTAAGTTAGTTCAGGATCACATTTTTTCTAGTAGTTCTAGTGAAAACCCCTATTTCCATTTAGCCGATTTTGAGCAGACATGTTCTTGTTTGCACATTAAGGGCATGGCAGATGAAAACTCTTTCCGTTTTCTTTAACGAGAAAAGTAAAGAAATGGTATAATCGCCATGTTAGGAGTAGCCAAGGAGATTGGAAAGTATTGCATGCTAATTTTTGTCTTAAATTTTTCCCTATCGAAAAGGTCGCTAAACTTTGTTTTGAAATTATTGGAGTTAAACAATTAGATAACGAATCATTAGGCAAGGCTTGGGAATGCTTTGATGGATTTATAAATTCTGGACCTAATCTTGCTTTGTCAGAACCTATGCTTTTGCAACATTTCTTTTTAGGCCTTGATGATAAAAATAAAGAATACCTTAATTTGGCTGCAGGAGGAGCATTTATGCATATTACTGCTTCACATGCTAAAACTATTCTTACTAATATCTTAATTGATCTGCCTGAAGAGAAAGAAAAGTTGTTAGAAGATAAATTTTTATCATTTGATTCTAAACTTTTGTCTGATTCATCTCAACCATTACCTGAACCTATCTAATGAGAAGGAAATAATTCCTATTTCTGATTTTATGCTTGAATTTGAGGATGAACTTTTTGATGATTATGGAAACACCTCACGCTATCATAAAATTATGAAACCACAAGAATCTCTGAATTTTAAAAGTTTTAATACTTCATATCCTGCTGATTTAAAATTCCTTAGAGAGATTAACTAGAGAATTGATTTTTGTTCTGAGTAATGACTGGTTGATAGAATCTGAGCTTTCAAATGATATAATTCGTTTAAATTCTTCCTACCATTACTATTAAATGTCAAATTGATGCATACCCTTTTGATGCCTTTTATAATCCAAGTAGTAGGTGTCAATATCATGTCTCTTATATTTGCTGAAAAATTCTTGAAAGATATGCCATTAATTCCTACAAATAAATTATTGAAAAATCATTCAGGACATATTATTCCTAGTTCAGGTATTTTATGTTCTCTTCCTATTGTGATTAATGAATTCCGAATTTTGCTGAATTTCTATATCTTTGATGTTTGGGATTTTGATGTAATGATTGGATTACCAATAGGAAAGCTTTTGCGAGAAGGTTGTGCAGGCAATTTAGATATTAAACTTGGGAAGGGATTTAATCTCTCAATGCCTATAACTCATGCATTAAAAGCTAAGGCAGAGCCACCTCCTGAGTTAGATCCGATAGAAGAAAAGGCTATGTCATTTGAGGAATTTATTGAACCTAATTTAGAGGATGATACTCAGTTCTTCATTAATGAAGAGGAGGAAGATCCGATTGATCTTGAACCTCTGGATGAATTACTAGAGCCACCTAAGCCTTCTATTGAGCTTAAACAACTACCTTCTGATCTTAAGTATGTTTTTCTGAATAATGATCAAAATTCTCCTGTGATTATTAGTGATAAACTTTCCGATGAAGAGTCTTTTAGATTAATAACTATCTTAGAAAAACATCGTGCTGCTTTTGGTTATTCACTCCAAGACCTTAAAGGGATTAGTCCTGTTTTATGCACCCATCGTATTCCAACCAACCTAGAAATTACACCTTCTAGAGAGCCCCAACGTAGGCTTCAAAATGCGATGAGGGAAGTTGTTAAGAAAGAGGTTTTGAAACTTTTGCATGCCTAGGATTATTTATCCTATTCCGCATAGTGAGTGGGTAAGCCCTGTTCAAGTTGTACCTAAAAAGGGTGGTATGACTGTAGTTGAAAATGATAAAAATGAATTGATACCCTAGAGAACTATTACAGGATGACGAATGTGTATAGATTATAGAAAACTCAATAAAGCAACCAAGAAAGATCATTTTCCACTGCCTTTCATTGATGAGATGTTAGAGCATTTGGCAAATAATTTTTTCTTTTGTTTCCTTGATGGTTATTCTGGGTATCACCAAATTCCTATCCACCCTGATGATCAAAGCAAAACCACTTTTACATGTCCTTATGGAACTTATGCTTATTGAAGAATGTCTTTTGGATTATATAATGCACCTGCTTCTTTTCAAAGATGCATGATGTCTATATTTTCTGAAATGATATAAGAAATCATGGAAGTTTTTATGGATGATTTTTCAGTTTATGGAAAACTTTTGATGATTGTCTAGAAAATCTAGATAAGGTTTTGCAGAGATGTGAAGAAAAAGCACTTAGTCCTTAATTGGGAAAAATATCATTTTATGGTTAGAGAAGGATTAGTGCTAGGACATTTAGTGTCTGAAAGAAGTATAGAGGTAGATAAGGCAAAAATTGAAGTAATTGAACAACTACCTCCACCTGTTAATATAAAAGAAATCCGAAGTTCTCTTGGTCATTGTGGTTTTTATCACAGATTTATAAAAGATTTCTCACATATTGCTAGACCACTGACTAACTTGCTAGCTAAGGATGTTCCTATTGAATTTGATGATGCATGTTTAAAATATTTTAATATTCTTAAAGAAGCACTTACATCAGCACCAATCATTCAACCCCCTGATTGGTCTTTATCTTTTGAAATTATGTGTGATGCTAGTGATTATGCTATAGGGGCAGTATTAGGACAAACTAAAGATAAGAAGCATCATGCAATTGCTTATGCTAGTAAAACTATGACAGGAGCACAATTAAATTATGCAACAACTGAAAAAGAACTCTTGACTGTTGTTTTTGCTATTGATAAATTTAGATCTTACTTAGTAGGAGCAAAAGTAATTATTTATTCTGATCATGTTGCTTTAAAATATTTGCTCACTAAGAAAGATGCTAAACCTCGTTTTATAAGATGGATTTTGTTAATCCAAGAATTTGACTTAGAAATTAAAGATAGAAGAGGAATAGAAAATCCAGTTGCTGATCACTTGTTTAGAATACACTTTGAGAAACCTCAGGAATTGCCTATTAGTGACTCATTGAGAGATGACATGTTGTTTAAAGTGACTAAGTCAGACCCTTGGTACGCGAATATTGTCAACTTTATGGTTGCAGGTTATGTACCACCAGGGGAAAATAAAAAGAAGCTCATTTATGAAAGCCGTCTCCACATATGGGATCCACCATACCTCTTCAGAATTTGTTCAGATGGATTACTTAGAAGATGTGTACCAGTAGAAGAGGGCATGTAGATCATTCAGAAATGCCACGCATCACCCTATGGAGGTCATTATGGAGCATTCCGCACTCATGCTAAAATCTGGCAGAGTGGGTTCTTTTGGCCAACTATGTATGAAGACACCAAAGATTTTGTCCGGAGATGTAGATCATGTCAGAGGCATGGAAATATCAATGCAAGAGATGCTATACCACTCACCAACAATCTTCCAGATTGAGCTCTTTGATATCTGGGGAATTGATTATCAGGGACCATTTGTTAAATCAAGAAATTATGAATACATTCTAGTGTCAGTTGACTATGTATCCAAGTGGGTAGAAGCTATGCCATGCATGAATGCTGATTCCAAACATTCAAAGAAGATGTTCGAACAAATTATATTTCCAAGGTTTGGAACACCAAGGATGGTCATTACTGATGGAGGGACACACTTCACTGATAAAAAGTTTCACCGATACTTGCAAGCTCATGGCATCCGTCACAATGTAGCTACACCATACCATCCTTAGACAAGTGGTTAGGCAGAAACATCAAACAAACAAATCGAGAATATTCTGCAGAAAACAGTAAATGAGATGGGTACTGCATGGAAGGACCGATTAGCCAAAGCACTTTGGGCATATCGGACCGCATACAAGACACCTTTGGGCATGTCACCTTACCAGCTAGTATATGGTAAGACTTGTCATTTACCAGTGGAGTTAGAGCATAAAGCTCACTGGGCTATTAAGAGATGGAATATGGACTTTGAAGCCACTGGAGAAAAGAGAAAAAAATGCAATTATCAGAAGTAGAAGAATGGTGAGAAAAGGCTTATCACAATTCGAAGATCCATAAAGAAAGAACAAAAAGATGGCATGACAAGAGGATCAAGAAGAAAGAGTTTGCACCAGGAGATAAGGTATTACCTTTTCATTCTAGGTTTAAATTATTCGGGCTTGAAAACTACGAAGCAAATGGGAAGGACCATTTACGGTCGTGAATGTATCGCCACATGGAGCAGTAACTCTACAATCATACAAAGGTACGTTATTCAAGGTAAATGGTCACCGACTTAAATTATTTTAGAACCATTTAATTCGTAAGTTGTTGATGGGCTGGACTTTGTCCAACTACCCACTTTTTAGTCCCGTCATTATCCATTACGAAAAAGTTATCGCGCATTGCAACAATCAGGAAGTAGGAAGAGTCTAGAAGCTTCATGAGCACGGCCACGCTGGGAGGACACCAGGTGGGGCCGCCATTATGGGCTGGGCACCCCCCGTCCCCTCTCGTCCCAACTCTTGTTTCCTTTTTTCTATCTTTCCGAAACACACTCCCACACTCCCATAGATTCCCGATGCGTATGTATAACCTTTCAAACAAATCCTGTAGAACCTAGATTTGACCTTATCCTGCCTCCTGAAAATCCATATAAATACGCACATATACCGCCCTCAAATGGCATCCCATCATCATTGCCTTCCTCTCCTTCAAAGAAACTCTCTAGTTTAGATCTAATAGCAATGGCAGGCGAAGCGGTCATCGGCGCTGACTCCGGCAAGATCCAAGACGACGACTCGAAGGCCATCATCCTCGCGCAGCCAAAGCCCCATTGCCATCGTGCCGCCAAAGCACCTCGCCATCGTGCCACCGAAGCATCTTGCTATGGTGCCCCAGTAGTTCGAGCAAGTCTACTACACGCATGCTCAGCCTGCTCTGCCATCGCCACCTGAGAGACTGCTGCTAGAAAATGGTACCAGGGGGAAGCAGATCGCTATTCCCCGAGGCACCCCACTTCTTCCACCTAAAGACAATGAGCGACTCCTGTCGGTCAAGACCGACAAGAACGAAACGCTGGTATGTGCGAAGTACACCACTGCCCGCCCTGCCATCTAAGGAGTTCGTGCATGTCCAGGCCAAGTCCGCTACACCGAGTTCATACCACCTCCGCCCAAGAGACAGCGGGCTACATCAACATCAGCACTAGAGAAAGTCCCTAGATAGCTCCTGCTCTCTCTACGAATCCTCAATGAGAAGATGGAAGCTCTCTCTAGCACCGTCAGGGGTATAGAGAGGAATGAAGACTTAAGGAACAAAAGTTATGAGCGACATGACTAAGCAGATAGAAGTCAATGTCAAGTTAATTCAGCCGTCTCAAGTGCGAAAATGATCAGCTTGAAAGAAGAATTGTTGAGCTTAAGGAAGAAATTAGGAAGCTCGCAAAGTAGGGGCAGCCTTAAGTTGCCCTCGTTATCTATGTACTAAGGCACAAGAGTGTTAGGTTTGATTATATTATCGAGTGTGCTAGGTTTGATTTATATTAATTGTGTTAAAGCAAGCCTAATGAGCTAGGGCAGTCGTTAGCTCAGTTAGTTGTCAGAGTTATCTAGTTCAGTTAATGAATAAAGTGTCTTATTCTTTTTATCAATATTAATGTTTTAATCTACTTCTACTCTCTATATTCTTGGTACGCATGTTGTCTCCACATGTTGTAGAAAAGTATGCAGGAAAACAAGTGTGGGGGAGGCACATCGCGACTATGGAAATCTATTCGCTCGAGAAAATCACATAATTCTGAAGACAATCGAATCAGGACCTCGCGCACCGAAGTAGACCCCGTGGGACCACAGAGGCACGCCGCCCGGCGCCCTACCTAGGCCGGCTGGCCCCCTCTACACCCTCTGCATCCCCTTCTTGGTCGTGGTCAGGTATGATCCCCATACAATATAATTGCGTATGTGTCGATTTTTGTTTCGATCCGAATTAAAATTCGCATGCTAAATTACTTTTTTAAAAAAAGAGAAGATGAGATTGTTTAATTCAAGGCTTAAGAATAAATTATATAACACTTTTCTAGGAATCATGTTACTATTGGAAACTATTTATAGGGACCCCATGATAGCTTAAGTGGTTGTGAAACATGATATAGTTGAAAAATGAGAACTCAATTCCTGATGTTTTATCTTTGGAGAATTTATTTCGAAAATTTAAATAATTAGTTATACCTCTCCTTTGTGGTAAAAATATTGTCCTACCAGAGCCATATATAGGATAGAAGCCTGCTACATATAATACTTGTCTTTGTATTGAGTTTGGTCAACCTTTGTAACCCTTTGAAGAAATCTGTCATATTTTCGAATCAAGTGCCAATTCCACATAAGCATTACTTTAATCTGGAGTGATAGCGAGTCATTCTATTAAAAATGTTTCCCTCCTACACTGGGAGAAAACACCAAAAAATAATTATATAGCATAGTCACCAAATAATTGCTCCATGTTTTGTTAAAATCTTTCAACTACTAAATTCAAAAGAGGTATGAGCTATGCAAAATAAGAAGGCAGTATAAAAAAATGGACAAGTGTCCGAAGAAATTAAAACAATGGGTACTTAGATACTCGCCTCCCTTGAAAAAAAGAAAAAGATAGCTCATACCCTTTGAATAGGCTCAGCTGTATAAAATAGAGATTTATTTTCTTAAGGAGCAAGGTAGAATTATGTTCCACCATATTCCACCAAATAAAGCTTGATTCGATTATATGCCATATTTCTCTATGGATTCATTATTTGACTTTACAATAAATACAATGCAAGTATGTTTTAACATTTTACCTACCTGAGATCCACATAAGCTTTTTAGAAGTAGGATAAAGAAGGCAATTTTATTAATGCCTTGGTAAGGATACAAAAATACCAGATATATCAGTGATTCGAGAGTACTACAAAAGGAGCAAGGTAAAGCTAAGTTTATTTGCAAAATTACATACCCTCCAATTGACTTAACTAAAGGAAGAGAGTCATCTGTTTTCAAGCTATTTTGTTTTTCAACTACTCAAAGATTCATGGTAGACACTTTGAATTCCATAGTACATGCATGACTAGACTAGTTTTATATAATGCACTCTTAAATTATGTTTTAAATACTCCATTATCTCTAAAAACCTTACATCTTAAAACCAACCTTTTTCTCGGGACGAGCAAAAGCCTAAGTGTGGGGGTAATTGTTGACACTTGTTATCGTCCAAATTTTATTATCAAATATCCCTGCATTAAACATGAATATCCAGTAGAACAGGGTTATTACTGACAATTCCACGAGTTTTGGTAAATTGTCTATTTCCCAGGGGATTCCTACAGAAAAGCTTAAAAGAAGGATTAAAGCGCATAATTACCACGAAACTTGCACGCGAAGGAAACATCATCACGAAGACCCTGAAAGAGTGTAGAACACACCCGAAGCAAGCGAAGGCCCACACCTGGCCAGGTCGGGCCGATCGGCCCCAAGGGGGGCCGGGCGGTGCCCCCCTAGGGTTTCCTCCCGCCGCCTTCTGCAGCCTTCTACCACCGCCTATTAGGAGTCATCTGGGCCCTTGGTTAAGTTGGTTTGATCTAATGGCGCACGTGCATCCCACCGGCCTATAAATAGAGGGCCAGACCCCCTGGAGGAGAGCGAGATCAAGAGATGAAGACCCTGAAGCATTAGATAGATATCCACTAGATCTAGGCTAGCAATCAAGAGAGAGATTAGAGAGATAAAGTAGTAGAGATTCGGAGTCCCGGTCTATCGGAGCTTCTTCGTAGCTATGTTCATCTGGATTCTGCTCCCTCGCCCGGAGTTGCGTTCTGAGGTACTTTTGTATTCAGCATCCTGATTCAAGTAAGCATTTGTTCTTATTCGTTCTTAAGTTTACAACTCTATTTGAGTGCTTTGATCCTGGTAGCTGCTTGATTGAAGTAGTAGTTTGTAGTGTAGATGTGCTGTCTGGGCTATAATTACTTGTGAATGTCCCCTGATTGGCTGGATAGTGGTAGATCGCGTTGGTGACAGCTGCGTTGAGTCCTCTGTAGTCTACTTCCCGTTGATAGGATCGATAGGTGTATATGTGTTTGGTAGGAGGGAACTCTGATTTCTGCTCTTATTCATTTCATGCCCGATTAGAACGATATTATTCAAAGTTTACCGGTTGTCAGGATCTAGATAATCATTTATTATCTCCTCATTCCTGATATTCTCTGGATTGATTGTATTATCGGGTTAAGAGCCAATAAACTTAGTCAGTTTCATCCTACTGTTCCTTTGGGTTCGATATTAAAACTGAGATTGTCTAGTGAAGTGCTACATTAGTGTTTTATTTGTACGCTTGCGGATACTTTGATAATAATAATATTTAATAGAGTGCAGTTAATTTAGACCAACAATAATTGTACTCCAACAAGAAAACCAAAACTTGAGGCTCGAATTTAACAAGAGGTTAGCGGTCAGCCAATGAGTAATTGATTATGCTTTTTTAGTTGATTTTAAATTGATAGGTTCTAGCAGGATTCTCTTTTTAGGGTTTTCTAATTTTCTTATGCAGAAATCAAATACTGTATGCATGCTATATTTTTTATTTTATTTTATTTTATGCCACCACGGAGAATATTTATTCTCATGGGGCCTAGGATTTTCATAATGCAACAAAGTAAATAAAGATGCTACTACCATTTATATTATTTTTATTTTTATGCCGCCACAATAAATATTCTAGTTTATTCACATGTGGCTTTAGTTCTTTATGATGCAGTAAATAAAGCAGTAAATGTTTTTGTTGTTTTATATTTAATGTGCAAAAGTGATTGTACTAATAAATGTGTTAAAGTAAGATTACTTAATGATTGCTAAATAATTAGATAACTACCATTCTAACCTTATGGCTAGGGTACGGAATTTAAAGTCTACCGGCAGGACTTAGATAGAGGAGAGTACTTACTTAGTAGGTTCATTGTCTGAGGTAACCTCAGCCAATTTCCCATTTTGCGGTGGTGTAGTAGGTGCTTCTTCTTTCTCCTTCTATCTCTTTTCTGTCTCTTCTGCTTCTCTCTTTTCTAGCTCCAGCTCTTCCTTGTTACACTCCCTCAGGTGTGCTTCTCTAGATTCTTCATCTCTCTTCATCCATTCTTCTAATTGTGCGTGCATCTCTTCCTTCTCTGCCTTAGCAATCTGATCCATCCTTTCAGCTTCCGCTTCCCACTCACTCCAGCGTGGTGCTTGTACGACTTCCTCTTGCTCCTTGTAGCAGTCTTCATACTTCACAATTTTGCCAGGGAATTCCTCCCATCCACAGTGAGGCTGGGCAGCCTGACGGCGGGCTTGGCATCTTCTCCTGTTGCATTGCTTCCTGACCTGCTCATGGTTAACAAGTGTTCTAAATTGATAGCGTACCTTTTCCGTGGGTAGGTTGAAGTGGATCTGTCCTGACCCGATGTAGATAATAGCATTGGCAGTGTAGAGGAACGGTCTTCCCAATAGAATAGGTGATTCATCGTCTCCCTGCATATCAGGAACTAGAAAATCTGCGGGTATATATTTATCTTGAATTCCTACCATAACGTCCTTAACCACGCCTTTAGGGAATCTTAGTGATTGGTCTGCCATCTGCAACTGAATATATGTTGGGTATATAGGTAAATCATTAAATAATTCATCATATACCTTTTTGGACATTACGTTGATGCCTAATCCAGTGTCGCAGACGGTGTCAGCAAAAGTGGTGTCTCTGATTGTGCATTCAATGATCGCTACACCTGGGTCACCTTTCCTTGTTGGAAATGGTTGGGGAAGCATATGATCATTTTCTGTATTGAGAGCAGTGATTAGTTGAGCAGTTTCTTCAGGTACATGTTGGGGCTTGTTCTTTCTCCATCTTCTATTGTTCTTCTTCTTGGGTGCTGGTTGTTGTTGCTCTTCTTGTTGATGGAATTGCTTCGGGGCTGCAGGAGTCTTTAAGATGCGGTTCTTGAACGAGAATCTTTCTTTCTTGTCCTTGATGGAAAGGACAATCTTAGCATGTTCCGCATAGATGATGGCTTTGGCTGTGTACAAGAATGGTCGTCCCAAAATAATAGGTGCCTTCTCATCTCCTCCTGTCTCCATAATCACGAAGTCAACTAGGACATATGATTGCCCCACTCTGATAACAGCTTCTTCTAGCGCTCCCTTGGGGTAACAAATGGACTGATCTGCAAGTTGCAAACGTATATATGTGTACAACAAAGGATCACCTAATATTTTCTCATAAATTACCTTGGGCATTATGTTGACACTTGTGCCAAAATCGCAGATAGCCTCTGGAAAGCTGTGACATCCTATAGAGATAGGAATCATAGGTCTTCCAGGGTCTCTCATCTTCTCAGGTAGTGAGTGATCAATCCACTATATATCTACAGGCTCAATATGGTACTGGGTTGCATTGTGAATATCAACAAGGTTAGCAGTTTCTAAATCTTGCGGCTGGCCCGGAATCTTACCTTTCTCAAATGGAGGTATAGCAGCACCTAGCTGAGCGAATTGTGATTCTAACATTTTATTAAAGCTGTGCTGATTCTTTATAGCAGAAGCAAAGGTATCCATTCTAGCATTAATATTTTCTAAAGCTTTATCATTAGAGGCTACCTTTCTAGACATCAATTATTACCTTGGTTGTACAATTTAGATATACTAGCAACTAAATCTCTTAACGGTGGAAGATTATAATTATTATAATTATTACCGTGGTTGTTACCTTGGTAGTTACCTTGTCGAGGTTGCTGATTCCATCCTTGGTTTGGCTGGTTCCATTCTTGGCCTTGCTGAGGACGATAGTAGGTGTTATTGTTGATGAAGTTCACATCCTCTTGTAGCGTAGGGCAGTTGATAGCTGAATGCCCGTAATCTCCACATTCTTCACAGGTCATGCGAGAATCATTGATATGCATGACTTCCTTCTTCTCTATATCGAGCTTCTTCATGATGAGGTCTAGCTTGGCAGTGACCATATCAGTTTTCTTGAGATGATGGATGCCTCCTCCTCTCTTGCGAGGTTGAGTACGTTCTTCGTTACAGCTTGGATTTGAGGCCATCTTCTCAACAAGTGCTTTAGCTTCTGGAAGCTTAAGTGACAAGAAAGATCCTCCTGCTGCAGCATCTATGGACTCACGGGTGCTAGAGATAAGCCCGTGGTAGAAGGCTGCATTAATAGCCAATCTTCTATCCCATGATGACGACAGTCTTCAATATAATCTTGGAATCTTTCCCATGCTTCAGTGAATGATTCATCATGTTGCTATTGAAACCTTGAAATTTTCCCACGCAGAACATTCGTCTTGCCTGTAGGAAAGAACTTTGCCAGGAAAGCAGTTGAGCATCGGTCCCATGTAGTGTTCTTCTCTTTGTTGACATAGAACCATTGCTTAGCTTTCCCCAAAAGTGAAAATGAGAAAAGACAGAGTAAAATAGCATCTCTTGGTACTCCTTTGATCATGAAGATGCTGTAGATCTCTGATGGACGAGCTTGAGCAGCGATGGGTATTATTGACAGTGACTCAAAATTGTCCCTCGCCTCTACAACTTTCTTCCTTCTAAGAAGTTTCTCTGGATCGTCAGTGAAGTTGTTTGGAAGAGAAAAACCATTCATTCATCACCCTACATAAGATAAGCAAATGATAAAAACAAGGGCGTGCTTGTTTGAGTTAGAGATCAATCGGTAACACAATCTTATCCATTATGTATATATGTTATCAATATTTCCTAAGTATAATGTGCCTTCCTTGGCAACGGCACCAAAAATGTTTGTTGACATCTACTAACGTCGCCAAACATAACTATATAACTTTTAATATGAGAGACGAGATTGGAAGATGTATGGTAATTAATTAACTTGCCATTAGCAACTAGCCACTTATCTATTACCAACATTCTTACGCATGAACTAGGTTGTCATCCCTAGTTATATATCCTAAGAATAAATAAAGGTTTCATATATTATTCAATGTGACTAGGTAGAAATATATATATATATATGAACTAAGAACAATTCTACAAGAGGACAGATAATTATACCATTGTAGCATTTTACCTAAAGTCTACCAGGTTGTCGATTTATATTTATAACACTAGGAAGGACTTGGATAAACTTTAATCTATTATATTGATAGTGATTATATAGAATGGATAAGTGGTGATAACGGTGTCATATACTCTACTCATAACAGGTAGAGGTCACAAGATAAAAAAGATAAATAAAGGTGATAAGTATGATCAAGCATCATAATTAATGGATAAACATCAGAGCACTCTCTAGTCATAGCAATAGCTAGCCAATGGATAAACTAAGGAATTAATATCTAAGGTAATTCTGTAACTACGTCAATGAATAACTCTAATTAGTGCAATTTCATCTAGCAATCATTATTAGATTAGTCCTATATCATGATCACATGTAAAGAGCATCATCTAGGAAGGATGTGAAACAGAGTCATCACCCAACTTCGCGACCATGCCTGCTTGCCTACATACAGGGGGTGGACTACAGAGGACTCAACGCAGCTGTCACCTACGCGATCTACCACACGACCCGGCACATCAGGGTGCACTCGCAGATAAACAGAATACCTAGACACCACGTCTACATATCGTTCATCATCTACCCATCGATCGTATGGATAAACACAATACGAGCAATTACATGAATTCAATAAGATCTAACCAACTATACTAGACATATAATCAAAGTAGACAAAGATTATTGTAATCAAGAACATATGAACTATTAAGAATAATGTTTCCCTAATCATAATGAAGAATACAATAATAGAGAAAGAACTAGAACTATACCGAACTCCGCGCTCCAGACAGACGCCGGGGCTCTAGATTCCGCCGAAGAACTAGAACTCCTCTACTTCTAATCTAACTAAGCTAGAACTATGAACTAGATGGCTCTTGATGAACTAGGAGGCTCTTGATGGCTTGACCGAAGACTTGATGTCTTGGATGAATGATTGGATGCTCCAAGGGGGTCTGCCCCTTTATTTATAGCCCGGTGGGTTGCACGTGCGCCGTAGGATCAAACCGACTTAACCAAGGGCCAAGATGCATCATAGGAGGATGACTCTAGAAGGAGGCGGTGAAACCCTAGGAGGGGCGTCGCCCGGCCCCCCTTGGCGCCGGCCGGCCCCACCTGTCAGGTGGTGGGGCCTCGGTTGCTTCGGGTGTTCTCCAGATCCTTCCCACGTCCTGATGACGATGTTTCCTTCGCAGTTAAGTTTTGTGTTAAATAAGCACTTTAATCCCTCTCTTAAGATTTTTTGGAATAGCCCTTGGAAAATACAGAACATGCAAAACTCGTGGAAATTGTCAGTTAAAACCCTAGACTAGTGTGTATTCTTATATCCTTTGGTGTCTAAAGTTCTAATAAAAGTTGACGTTATCCACCGTCAACATTAATGTTCAAACAACTTCTCTAAATCATAGAAAGTGACCTTTAGCTTTATGACAACAATATCCCTATCATTACTTGTATATTCTTTCGGGTATGTGTTGTCCACTAATTCTTTGCAGGAATAGAACAATGAGAGGAGCAAAAGGTCCGAACAAAACTGAAAAGGAAGGACAAAAGGATGTCATAGAATATAGAGCCACTCAAGAACAAGACGCTAGAAAGTCTTGCCCATTCACAGAAGCCGTACATCTATAAGGACAAGCCAGCACAAAAGAAGACAAGTAGAAGGAAGCACAGAGCTAGGCAGACTCACACTGAAATTGTGAGGATGATCAACTCAGTTAGAGCTGAATACAATCACCTTCTGGTCTCACCACACATGCCCAAGTTAGAAGATCCAGGAGTACCGATGATTCACTGCACAATCAACCAGAAGATATTCTACAAGACCTTCTGCGACACAGGATGGAGTGTCAACATAATGGCCAAGAGGGGATTGCTAAAGATGTTACGGTAAAGATTCGAGATCACTATGTCCCCACTGATTTCTTGGTCCTGGATGAGTACGATCCACCTGCTCGTACTTGGAAGACCGTTCCTCAACTCTACAAGAGCCATCATCTATATGAGATCAGGGGAGGTCCACTTCCAGTTCCACAAGGAGAAAAGTCCACTGCTACTTCAACAGTTACACAACCTATGAGCAGCCGAAGAAGAACAGATCAAGGAGAAGACGTCGTTCATCCTAAGAGAACCAACCATTCAAGGATTGTTGGACAAATTATGAAGGAGAAGTCAAAAGGAGTGATAGCATGAAACCAGAAGAAAAGAAGAATGAAGAGACTATGAAAGATGAGCTCGCAGTTTCGACATCACCATCAACATCAACCTCACCAACCAGAAAGGAATGGAGAAAGGGGTCACCTTCCAGCTCATCATCAGAAGTGCAACCAGGGTCACCATCTTAACCCAACGATGCACCCAATAAGGAGTGAACAGACAAGAAGTCCTGTTCGAAGGACTATAAACCACCGAGCCTTCACCAAAAGGTAAACTTGGTACTTATCCATATTTCCTTTTTAGCATTACATAATTAGTATAAGTAGTTGCATTTTTACTTTGCTGCATTTGCATAGAAAAGAAAAAATAAAAATATTTACTTATTGTATTGCATTGAAAAACTCTAAGCCCCATGTGACTAATCTTGTGGCATAGCTCATAAAGACTATTCACTGTGGTGGCATAAAATAATTTGCATACATCTAGATAGACTTCTGCATCATATTTACTTTCTACATTCATAAACATTAAAATACCAAAAAAATGTGTGGGCACATGAAGGTCCACCCACTTAGGGAAATTTCTGTTGGAATTATAAAAACAATTACTAACTATGGAGTAGTATTAAACCTAATCCTTCTCCATGAGATTTGGTATTCTTGTTGGCAATTGAGTTTTATAGGACAATACATGATCAATGAGCTAGACAACCTGGCGCCCTTATGCTGCCGGTACACCTGCTCCCAGAAGGATCACTCAACTTGCAACATTAAAAACCATGTCAACATCCAGCTTGGGGGAGGGCATCCTCTACTTAAATCCAGCTAAGTATAAGTTTTCCCATCCTATCATTATACTATATGGCTTTTTGATTGTGTTAACTAGTGAAATAAAATCGAAACCAAATAAAGATTTGGTTAGTTTAGTTCAGTGATTCCTTATGTTCAAAATAAAATAAAGAAATAGTGATTACAGAGAATTTTGCCCAGATAAAATGAACTCCATAGATAGACACCATGCATAGAATTGATATTTAGCACCTCACTAGAATCCCTTTTTGTTTCCTAGTGTTCAACCTTGAATTATCCCAAGTTTGAGATACAACTATTTTGACATGAAGATTTACTTTGAACCTGAAACTTGTGGGTAGCAAATGCTTGATCTAAGTCTAGGTGATTGAGGGATATGATATAGAAAGTTTGAGCTGCTATTTATCTTGTTCCTAGTGATACTTGAGTCCTGAAGATTTATTTTGAAAATCCTTAAAACAACATGATGAGTTCCTGTATGACAAGAGCTTTACATTCCTACCACATCCATACATGCTAGAATAGAGAAAAACATACACATTATATGCTACTTACTTTGTTTTGAGTTTTGTCAAGCTTTGTTGATACCTTATGAACTTGTCATGCTTTTACAATCAAGATCACTTGCACTCCACCCATAATGCACTACTCATATCAGAGTAGGCGCATCCACATTCCACCCATTCCATCTATTCCACCCAAAAATATACCCCATTGGTTACCCCAGATCAATGCTCCAAAGTTCTTGTCGCTACCTCTCAAAAGAAAAAGAAAAAGGGAAGTACTGTTGCAGAAGAGGCATGTGGCTATGCAAAAGAGTGAGATGAGAGAAAACAATGGGTACAAAGATGCCCGCCTGTGAGGTAAAAATGGACAAGTGTCCGAGTTATCAAAACAATGGATACTCTGATGCCCGCCTGAAAAAAAGAAAGATAGCCCATGTTGTCTTGCAGCACTGTT
Organism: Eremochloa ophiuroides; assembly: GCA_038502445.1. Lineage (NCBI taxonomy): Eukaryota > Viridiplantae > Streptophyta > Magnoliopsida > Poales > Poaceae > Eremochloa > Eremochloa ophiuroides. Next base: position 28,642,399 of record JAHLJS010000008.1, read on the forward strand.
GGTATAAATTAACTGCACTCTAATAAAGATTATTAATATCAAGGTATCCGCAAGCGCACAGATAAAACAACCGATGTAGCACTTCACCAGACAATCCCGGTTTTAATATCGAACCCAAAGGAACAGTAGGTGATACTGACTAAGTCTATTGGCTCTTAACCCGATAATACAATCTATCTAGAGAATATCAAGAATGAGGAGATAACAAATGATTATCTAGATCCGACAACCAGTAAACTTTGAATAATATCGTTCTAATCGGGCAGTGACATGAATAAGAGGCAAAATCAGAGTTATCTCCTACCAGACACTTATACACCTGTCGATCCAATCAATGGGAAGTGGACTACAGAGCACTCAACGTAGCTGTCACCTACGCGATTTACCACTATCTGGCCAATCAGGGGACATTCACAAGTAATTATAGCCCAGGCACCACGTCTACACTACAAACTACTACTTCAACCAAGGGGCTACCTAGATCAAAGCACTCAAATAGAGTTGTAAACTTAAGAACGAATAAGAACAAATGCTTACTTGAATCAGGATGTTGAATACAAAAGTACCTTAGAACGCAACTCCAGGCGAGGGAGCTGAATCCAAACGAACACAACTATGAAGAAGCTCTGACAGGCCGGGACTCCTCCGAATCTCTACTCATCTACTCTATCACTCTAATCTCTCTCTTGATTGCTAGCCTAGATCTAGTGGATATCTATCTAATGCTTCAGGGTCTTCATCTCTTGATCTGGCTCTCCTCCAGGGGGGTCTGACCCTTTATTTATAGGCCGGTGGGATGCATGCGCGCCAGTTAGATCAAACCAACTTAACCAAGGGCCAAGATTACTTCTAATAGGTAGGTGGTAGAAGACTCCAGAAGGCGGCGTGGGGGAAACCCTAGGGGTGCAGCCGGCCGGCCCTACCCTGGCGTCGGCCGGCCCCACCCTGTGCGGTTTCGGGCTCCGGTGCTTCGGGTGTGTTCCAGATGCTTCTAGTGTTCTCGTGATGATGTTTCCTTGGCAGGTTAAGTTTTGTGGTAATTATGCATCTTTAATCCTTCTTTTAAGCTTTTCTGGAAAATCCCCTGGGAAATAGACAATTCACCAAAACTTGTGGAATCTGTCAGTAATAACCCTATTCTACTGGATATTCATGTTTAATGCAGGGATAATTGATAATAAAATTTGGATGACAACAGGTGTCAACAATTACCCCCACACTTAGGATTTGCTCGTCCCGAGAAAAAGGTTGGTTTTAAGATGTAAGATTCTTAGAGAGAATGGAGCATTTAAAACATAACTTGAGAGTACATTATATAAAACTAGTCTAGTCATGCACGTACTATGGAATTCAAAGTGTCTACCATGAATCTTTGAGTAGTTGAAGAACAGAATAGATTGAAAACAGATCACTCTCTTCCTTTAGTTAAGTCAATTGGAGGGTATATAATTTTGCAAATAAACTTAGCTTTACCTTCTCCTTTTGTAGTACTCTCAAATCACTGATATATATATCTAGTATTTTTGTATCCTTACCAAGGCATTAATGAAATTGCCTTCTTTATCCTACTTCTAAAAAGCTTATGTGGATCTCAGGTAGGTAAAATGTGAAAACATACTTGCATTGTATTTGTTGTAAAGTCAAGCAATGAATCCATAGAGAAATGAGGCATATAATGGAATCAAGCTTTATTTGGTGGAATATGGTGGAACCTAATTCTAACCTGCTCCTTGAGAAAATAAGTTTCTCTTTTATACAACGGAGCCTAATCAGAGCGTATGAGCTATCTCTTTCTTCTCTTTTTTTAAGGGAGTCGAGCATCTAATGTACCCATTGTTTTAATTTGTTCGGACACTTATCCATTTTCTTATACTCCCTTCTTCTTTTGCATAGCTCATACCTCTTTTGAATTTAGTAGTTGAGAGACTTTAACAAAACATGGAGCAATTATTTGGTAACTATGCTATATAATTATTTTTGGTGTTTTCTCCTAGTGTAGGAGAGAAACTTTTTTTGATAGAATGACTCACTATTACTCCGGATTAGAGTAATGCTTATGTGGAATTGGCACTTGATTCGAAAATATGACAAATTTCTTCAAAGGGTTACAAAGGTTGACCAAACTCAACACAAAGACAAGTATTATATGTAGCAGGCTTCTATCCTATATATGGCTCTGGTAGGACAATATTTTTACCACTAAAGGAGAGGTATAACTAATCATTTAAATTTTCGAAATAAAATCTCCAAAGACAAAACATCAGGGGTTGAGTTCTCATTATTCAACTATATCATGTTTCACAACGACTTAAGCAATCATGGGGTCCCTATAAATAGTTTCCAATAGTAACATGATTCCTAGAAAAGTGTTATATAATTTATTCTTAAGCTATGAATTAAACAATCTCTTCTTCTCTTTTGAAAGTAATTTGGCATGTGAATTTTAATTCAGGATTGAAACGGAAATCGAAACATATGCAATTATATTGTATGGGAATCAAACCTGACCATGACCGAGACAGGGTATGCATAGGGTGCAGAGGGGGGCCGGCCGGCCCTAGGTAGGGCGCCGGGCGGCGCGCCTCTGTGGCCCCACGAGGTCCACTTCGGTGTGCGAGGTCTTGGTTCGATTGTCTTCCAAATTACGTGATTTTCCCGAGCGAATTGATTTTCCATAGTCGCGATGTGCCTCCCCCACACTTATTTTCCTACATACTTTTCTACGCAACATGTGGAGACAACATGCGTACCAAAAATATAGAGAGTAGAGTAAACTAAAACATTAATATTGATAAAGAGAATAAGGCACTTTATTCATTAATAATACTAGATAACTTTGATAACTAACTGAGCTAACGACTGCCCTAGCTCCCTGGGCTTACCTAACACACTTAATTTTATAAATCAAACCTAGCACACTTGATAATATAACCAAACCTAACATACTTGTGCCTTATTACATAGATAACGAGGGCAACTTAAGGCCCTTCCTTTGCGAGCTTCCTAATTTCTTCCTTCAGCTCACCAATCTCCTCTTTTAGCTGATCTTTTTCGCGCTTGAGACTGTGAATTAACTTGACATTGACTTCTATCTGCTTAGGTCATGTTGCTCATAATCTTGCTCCTTAAGTCTTCATTCCTCTCTATACCCCTAACGGTGTTACAGAGAGCTTCCATCTTCTCATTAAGGATGCGTAGAGAGAGCAGGGGGCTGTCTAGGGACTTTCTCTAGTGCTGATGTAGATGTAGCCCACTGTCTCTTGGGCAGGAGGTGGTATGAACTCGGTGTAGCCGACTTGGCCTGGAGATGCACGAACTCCTTGGATGGCAGGGTGAGCAGTGGTGTACTTCGCACATACCAGCAGTTCCATTCTTGTCGGTCTTGACTGACAGGAGTTGCTCATTATATCTAGGTGGAAGAAGTTGGGTGCCTCGGGGAATAGCGATCTGCTTCCCCCTGGTACCATCTTCTAGCAGCAGTCTCTCAGGTGGCGATGGCAGAGCAGGCTGAGCATGCGTGTAGTAGACTTGCTCGAACTGCTAGGGCACCGTAGCAAGATGCTTCAGTGGCCACGACGGCGATGTGCTTTGGCGGCACTGATGGCAAGGGTCTTCGGCTACGCGAGGACGATGGACCTTCGAGTCGTCGCCTTGGAGCTTGCCGGAGTCAGCGCCGATGACCGCTTTGCTTTGCCATTGCTGCTAGATCTAAACTAGAGAGTTTCTTTGGAGGAGAGGAAGGCAATGATGATGGCATTTAAGGGCAGTATAGGTACGTATTTATATGGTTTTCAGGAGACAGGATAAGATCAGATCTAGGTTCTACAGGATTCGTACGAAAGATTATCCGTACGCATCGGGAATCTATGGGATTGTTCTTAGGAAAGATAGAGAAAGAAAAGGAAACTAGAGTCGGGACGAGAGGGGACAGGGGGGCGCCGGCCGGCCCCACCGGGTGTCTTTCCTGGGTGGCCGAGCTCGTGAAGCTTCTACACTCTTCCTACTTCCTGTTAGTTGCGCTGCGCGATAATTTTTCATAACAGATAATGACGGGACTAAAAAGTGGGCAATTGGACATAGTCCAGCCTGTCAACAACTTCTAATTTAAATGGTTCTAAAAATAATTTAAGTTGGTGACCATTTACCTTGAATAACATACCTTCATGTGATTGTAGAGTTACCGCTCCATGTGGCGACGCATTCACAACCATAAATGGTCCTTCCCATTTGCTTCGTAGTTTTCCAAGATCGAATAATTTGAACCTGGAATTAAAAAGTAATACCTTATCTCCTGGTGCAAACTCTTTCTTCTTGATCCTCTTGTCATGCCATCTTTTTGTTCTTTCTTTATAAATCTTTGAATTGTGATAAGCCTTTTCTCTCCATTCTTCTAATTCTGATAATTGCATTTTTCTCCTTTCTCCTGCGGCTTCAAAGTTCATGTTCCATCTCTTAATAGCCCAATGAGCTTTATGCTCTAACTCCACTGGTAAATGACAGGTCTTACCATATACTAGCTGGTAAGGTGACATACCCAAAGGTGTCTTGTATGCGGTCCAATATGCCCAAAGTGCTTCGGGTAATCGATCCTTCCATGCAGTATCCATTTCATTTACTATTTTCTGTAGAATATTCTTGATTTGTTTGTTTGATGTTTCTACCTGGCCACTTGTTTGAGGATGGTATGGTGTAGCAACATTGTGACGGATGCCATGAGCTTGCAAGTATCAGTGAAACTTTTTATCAGTGAAGTGTGTTCCTCCGTCACTTATGACCATCCTTGGTGTTCCAAAACATGGAAATATAATCTCTTCGAACATCTTCTTTGAATGTTTGGAATCAGCATTCATGCATGGCATAGCTTCTACCCATTTAGATACATAGTCAACTGCCACCAGAATGTATTCACAATTTCTTGATTTCACAATTGGTCCCATGTAATCAATTCCCCAGACATCAAAGAGCTCGATCTGGAGATTGTTGGTGAGTGGCATAGCATCTCTTGCATTGATATTTCCGTGCCTCTGACATGATCCACATCTCCGGACAAAATCTTTGGTGTCTTCATACATAGTTGGCCAAAAGAACCCACTCTGCCAGATTTTAGCATGAGTGCTGGAATGCTCCATAATGACCTCCATATGGTGATGCATGGCATTTCGGAATGATCTGCATGCCCTCTTCTACTGGTACACATCTTCTAAGTAATCCATCTGAGCAAATTCTGAAGAGGTATGGTGGATCCCATATGTGGAGACGACTTTCATAAATAAGCTTCTTTTTATTTTCCTCTAGTGGTACATAACCTGCAACCATAAAGTTGACAATATTCGCGTACCAAGGGTCTGACTTGGTCACTTTAAACAACATGTCATCTCTCAATGAGTCATTAATAGGCAATTCCTGAGGTTTCTCAAAGTGTATTCTAGATAAGGGATTAGCAACTGGATTTTCTATTCCTCTTCTATCTTTAATTTCTAAGTCAAATTCTTGGAGTATCAAAATCCATCTTATTAAACGAGGTTTAGCATCTTTCTTAGTGAGCAAATATTTTAAAGCAGCATGATCAGAATAAACAATTACTTTTGCTCCTACTAAGATCTAAATTTATCAATAGCAAAAACAACAGCCAGGAGTTCTTTTCCAGTTATTGCATAATTTAGTTGTGCTCCTGTCATAGTTTTACTAGCATAAGCAATTACATGATGCTTCTTATCTTTTGTTTGTCCTAATACTGCCCCTATAGCATAATCACTAGCATCACACATAATTTCAAAAGGTAAAGACCAATCAGGGGGTTGAATGATTGGTGCTGATGTAAGTGCTTCTTTAAGAATATTAAAAGATTTTAAACATGCATCATCAAATTACAAAAGGAACATCCTTAGCTAGCAAGTTAGTCAGTGGTCTAGCAAAATGTGAAAAATCTTTTATAAGTCTGTGATGAAAACCACAATGACCAAGAAAACTTCGGATTCCTTTTATATTAATAGGTGGAGGTAGTTGCTCAATTACTTCAATTTTTGCCTTATCTACCTCTATACCTCTTTCAGACATTAAATGTCCTAGCACTACTCCTTCTCTAACCATAAAATGACATTTTTTCCCATTTAAGGACTAAGTGTTTTTCTTCACATCTCTGCAAAATCTTATCTAGATTTTCTAGACAATCATCAAAAGTTTTTCCATAAACTGAAAAATCATCCATAAAAACTTCCATGATTTCTTCTATCATTTCAGAAAATATAGACATCATACATCTTTGAAAAGAAGCAGGTGCATTACATAATTATCGAGGGAATACCGGCGATAGTCTACCGTGGGGTATGCCCGCGGTAGTAGATGAGACAGTGAGGGTGCGCCTGAGACGAACGAGGGAACACAATTCGTGCGAGACAGAGGTTTAGACAGGTTCAGGCTGCCACGAGGCGTAATACCATACGTCCTGTATGTTGCTGTGTTGTATTGCTAGTAGATTAGATGAATCGAGTAGACCCCCTGCCCGCCTTATATAGTCCGGGGGGCAGGGTTACAAGTTGATCTTGCCATACATAACAGATTACAATCCTAACCGATCTGGGAAACTAATCGGTTAGAACCTAGGAAAGCTATTTCCTGGCCCGCCAAGGTCATGGCGGATATACGCGATCTCCTGGAGATCGTATGGGTGACGCGTCCTTGGTAGTTCAGGCCTGTTCGGTAGACTTGGGCCAAATATGACTATGCGGGTACACGGGCTTATACCCCCACTAATAATCCAAAAGACATTCTACGATAAGCATAAGTTCTATAAGGACATGTAAAAGTGGTTTTGCTTTGATCATCAGGGTGGATAGGAATTTGGTGATATCCAGCATAACCATCAAGGAAACAAAAGAAAGAATTATTTGCCGAACGCTCTAACATCTCATCAATGAAAGGCAGCGGAAAATGATCCTTCCTGGTTGCTTTATTGAGTTTTCTATAATCTATACACATTCGCCATCCTGTAACAGTTCTTTGGGGTATCAATTCATTTTTATCATTTTTAACTACGGTCATACCACCCTTTTTAGGTACAACTTGAACAGAGCTTACCCACTCACTATGCGGAATAGGATAAATAATTCCAGCATGCAAAAGTTTTAAGACCTCTTTCTTAACAACCTCCCTCATCGCATTTTGAAGCCTACGTTGGGGCTCTCTATAAGGCGTAATCTCTGGGTTGGTTGGAATACGATGGGTGCATAAAACAGGACTAATCCCCTTAAGGTCTTGGAGTGAATAACCAAAAGCAGCATGATATTTTTCTAAGACAGTCATTAATCTAAAAGACTCTTCATCAGAAAGTTTATCACTAATAATCACGGGAGAATTTTGATCATTATTCAGAAAAACATACTTAAGATCCATAAGGTAGTTGCTTAAGCTCAATAGAAGGCTTAGGTGGCTCTAGTAATTCATCCAGAGGTTCAGGATCAATCGGATCCTCCTCCTCTTCATTAATGAAGAACTGAGTATCATCCTCTAAATTAGGTTCAATAAATTCCTCAAATGACACAGCCTTAATTTCTTCTATCGGATCTAACTCAGGAGGTGGCTCTGCCTTAGCTTTTAATGCATGAGTTATATGCACTGAGAGATTAAATTCTTCCCAAGTTTAATATCTAAATTGCCCGCACAACCTTCTCGCAAAAGTTTTCCTATTGATAACCCAATCATTACATCAAAATCCCAAACATCAAAGATATAGAAATTCAGCAAAATTTGGAATTCATTAATCACAATAGGAAGAGAACACAAAACATCTGAACTAGGAATAATATGTCCTGAATAATTTTTTAATAATTTATTTGTAGGAATTAATGGCATATCTTTCAAAAAAATTTCAGCAAATGTAAGAGACATGATATTCACGCCTACTACTGGATTATAAAAGACATCAAAAGGATATGCATCAATTTGACATTTAATAGTAATGGCAGGAGAATTTATACAAATTATATCATTTGACAGCTCAGATTCTATTAACCACTTATTACTCAGAACAAAAATTAATTCTCTAGTTATCTCTCTAAAGAATTTTAAATCAGCAGGATATGAAACATTAGAACTTTTAAAATTCATAGACTCTTGTGGTTTTATAATTTTATGATAGCGTGAGGTGTTTCCATAATTATCAAAAAGTTCATCCTCAAATTCAAGCATAAAATCAGAAATAGGAATTATCTCCTTCTCATTAGATAGTTCAGGTAAAGGTTGAGATGAATCAGACAAAAGTTTAGAATCAAACGACAAAAATTCATCTTCTAACAACTTTTTTTTCTTCAGGAAGATCAATTACGATATTAGTAAGACTAGTTTTAGCATGTGAAGCAGTAATATGCATAAATGCTCCTCCTGCGGCCAAATTAAGGTATTCTTTATTTTTATCATTAAGGCCTAAAAAGAAATGTTGCAAAAGCATAGGTTCTGGCAAAGTAAGATTAGATCCAGAATTTATAAATCCATTAAAGCGTTCCCAAGCCTTGCCTAATGGTTCATTATCTAATTATTTAAATCCAATAATTTCAAAATGAAGTTTAGCGACCTTTTCGATAGGGAAAAATTTAAGACAAAAATTAGCACGCAATACTTGCCAATCTCCTTAGCTACTCCCAACATGGCGATTATACCATTTCTTTGCTTTTCCCGTTAATGAAAACGGAAAGAGTTTCCATCTCAAAGTTTCATCTGCCATGCCCTTAATGTGCAAACATGAACATGTCTGCTCAAAATCGGCTAAATGGAAATAGGGGTTTTCGCTAGAACTACTAGAAAAAATGTGATCCTGAACTAACTTAATTAACCCGGGCGTAACTCATAGCCAGATGATATGATATGTAAAGATGATTCTTTTGGCTAGAGATACGATCCCGATGGTGCTCCATATTGATATAAAAGTAGGGACGTGGGTTCCATACTTTAAAAGGTAAAAGAGAAAAGATAAAAGTATAATACAAGATTAAGATAGACTAAGCTAAAATCAGCAAACCGTTCTCCGGCAATGGCACCAGAAATGCTTGTTGGTATAAATTAACTGCACTCTAATAAAGATTATTAATATCAAGGTATCCGCAAGCGCACAGATAAAACAACCGATGTAGCACTTCACCAGACAATCCCGGTTTTAATATCGAACCCAAAGGAACAGTAGGTGATACTGACTAATTCTATTGGCTCTTAAGCCGATAATACAATCAATCCAGAGAATATCAAGAATGAGGAGATAACAAATGATTATCTAGATCCGACAACCGGTAAACTTTGAATAATATCGTTCTAATCGGGCAGTGACATGAATAAGAGGCAAAATCAGAGTTCCCTGCTACCAGACACTTATACACCTATCGATCCTATCAACGGGAAGTGGACTACAGAGGACTCAACGCAGCTGTCACCTACGCGATCTACCACTATCCGGCCAATCAGGGGACATTCAAAAGTAATTATAGCCCAGACACCACGTCTACAGTACAAACTACTACTTCAACCAAGGAGCTACCAAGATCAAAGCACTCAGATAGAGTTGTAAACTTAAGAACGAATAAGAACAAATGCTTACTTGAATCAGGATGTTGAATACAAAAGTACCTCAGAACGCAACTCCAGGCGAGGGAGCTGAATCCAGATGAACACAGCTACGAAGAAGCTCCGACAGGCCAGGACTCCTCCGAATCTCTACTCATCTACTTTATCTCTCTAATCTCTCTCTTGATTGCTAGCCTAGATTTAGTGTATATCTATCTAATGCTTCAAGGTCTTCATCTCTTGATCTGGCTCTCCTCCAGGGGGTTTTGGCCCTTTATTTATAGGCCGGTGGGATGCATGCGCGCTGTTAGATCAAACCGACTTAACCAAAGGCCAAGATTACTTCTAATAGGCGGTGGTAGAAGACTCCAGAAGGCGGCGCGGGGGAAACCCTAGGGGGGCGCCGGCCGGCCCCACCCTGTGGGGTTTCGGGCTCTGGTGCTTCGGGTGTGTTCCAGATACTTCTAGTGTTCTCGTGATGATGTTTCCTTAGCGATTAAGTTTCGTGGTAATTATGCTCTTTAATCCTTCTTTTAAGCTTTTCTAGAAAATCCCTTGGGAAATAGACAATTCACCAAAACTTGTGGAATCTGTCAGTAATAACCCTATTCTACTGGATATTCATGTTTAATGCAGGGATAATTGATAATAAAATTTGGATGATAACAGTTGTCAACAAGCACAATTCCCTAGTGTTTGAAAAAAAGAGAGATAAATGTTTTCAAGGAGCAAAAGAGTAGAATTAGGATTAGCCACCATATATATGTCCACCTACCATCTCACATCCACACACATGCACATCTTGATTTGATTGTATGACTTGTTCCTTTGGATCCATTGTTTGACTTTACAACATATTCATTGCCAGTATGTATGAGCTGTCTCTTTACCCATGAGCTCCACATAAGCCATTAGTTATAAGGTAAGAGAGAGAAAAGGCTTGCATCACTATTGCCTTGGTAAGGATCCACAAATACCACATATTGAGATACTTGAGGGAGTCATACACAGGAAACTCTAGGGTTTCTATTAAAAAAACTTGCAAATACTCCAGGATAAGAGTTGAACCAAAGAGCTTGAGCAATAGTGCTTGACTTAAACATTCTGTCCTTCAATTGCCCAAGACCCAAGAGAAAGGCTAAAAGCTCCATAGTTAAAGGTAATAAAGGTAAGTTTGAAAGTCAGAATGGTTCACTCTAATCATAGGGTAATTTTGAACACTTGGGTATTCTTCAAAGAGGTGGCTACATCTATTGCTAAGTTTGGCTTTGCTAAGGGACTAGCAAAGGGTAAGCTTGGGGGAATTTGTTGACGGTAGTTATTGCTCATTTTTACCCATCAACTAAACATGAATCAAGGGAATAAAACAATCCACAACAGAGTTATGGGGTTTGATTCTAACAAGTTCCACGAGTTTTGGTGTTCTCACTTGTTTTGTAGGGTATGAAGGGATATTCAATTTTTCACCGAGTAAAAGTATCTCAAATAAGGATTTGGAGTTCACCATTGCGTATAGCTCGTCGATACAATCGAAATGGATATATTATTTGCTATTTTTGGAGTCTGGAATAAAAAGATATGGATTCTACAAACACTGGAAGATTCTAGAACATGACCTGCGGGATTAATTAAGGGCTGCGGGATTAATTATGGCTAAATCAGAATTTGGTCTATTAAGGCCTATGTGCACTTAAATGAGACATGGTGAAAAGGTTTAGTACCACATCGCTTGCTCAAGGTGGAGGAGGGGAGGCCGCCCCCTATATATAGAGCCTAGGGACCCCCTAGGAACTACCCCTTTCATTATTATAATTCATATTCTCTAGTTAAGGCTTGGTTGGAGAGGTGTCCCATTGAAGGATAACCTCTCTCCAAAGTAGTAGATTAGTTCAAGTTGAGAGTTAGAGAGAGCGGAGCCATGCTCAGGTTCTGGAGGAGTCTTCTGAGGTCTGGTATGACTTGTATCTTATCTCTGTAAGACTTATGCTTTTATATATTTATCTTCTCTATTTACTTATATGCATCCTATTGTGATTGGTTAGTATAGTTGTTATACTTTGGCATGGGATCTCCATTCGTATTGAGTGCTCTAGTTATAACGTTTGACTAGGGTAGTAATCGATAGTGTAGACATGGCGTCTAGACTATTTGTTACCTGAGATTGCGCCTAATCCGATGGTTAGTTGTGGTAGCCTCAGGGGTGACAGCTCTGATAGGCCTTTGTAATCCACCATGTTAGGGTTAGTGTTTATAGAGCTTTTTGGCAGCCTTCTCCCAATTACACCTTCCCAGTCTATTCAAGAATCGGAAAGGTACTAATGCTCCAAAGTGCTCTTGTGTGATTGCTTCACCTAATTATCCTTCAGTTATCTTAGAACCCAAGTAATAGAGAAGTATTTAGGAACCTTGGACTCTCTCTTTGTCCTCTCAACTTAGCTAGACTACTCATTTATCATTCAAGTGATTATTATGCATAACTCCTATCATTTATCACTTACCCCTACTATAGTCTAGTTGGTGTACTAAGTTAGTAGATACATGATGGTAACTATCAGATTCTTTAACCATTGCTTCACTGTGGTAAAATATAAATAACGATACTCTGAAATACTCCCGGGTAAAAGCTACAATGGTATTCTATGCACTTGTGGAATCTTTCATATTCTATTTGCACTTAATAAATACCAACAGTGTAGACGACGCGTCCTTGGCAGTCTGGGCTTGATCGGATGATTTGGCCCATGTATGGCCATGCGGGTATACAGGTTTATACCACCACTGGATCTAGCTCTACTTGAGCTGGCTCTTAAGATGTCTTGGGCAATGAACTTTTGACTCACGTAAGTCTATGTTCATATTGTTTATCTAGTTTATGTCTCTCTTTTGAGTGCCTTATTCCTGTTCCTAGGAGGAATAGAGTGGTAATCTGTAGTGTAGGCGTGGTGCTTAGACTATAGTTACTCATAAATGCATCCTGTCTGGGCGAATCGGTGGTAGATCGCAGGGTGACCGTGTTTGTTCAGTCTTACACAGTCTACCTCCCGTCAGAAGGAAAAGTAGGATAGCTTTGCTAAGGGAAATATTGACGGAGGATAACGTCAACTTTTATTAGAACTTTAGACATCAAAGGACATATGAATACACACTAGTCTAGGATTTTAACTAACAATTTCCATGAGTTTTGCATACTCTGTATTTTCCAGGGGTCATTCCAGAAAAGCGTAAAAGAGGGATTAAAGTGCATAAAAGACAAAACGTAACCGCGAAGGCAACATCGTCATCAGGACCCTAGAAGCATCTAGAGAACACCCGAAGCAACCAGGGCCCCACCACCTTATAGGTGGGGCCGGCCAGCGCCAAGGGGGGCCTGGCGGCACCCCCCTAGGGTTTCACCCTCCGTCTTCTGCAGTCTTCTTACACCGCCTTTGAGGAGTCATCTCGGCCCTTGGTTAGGTCGGTTTGATCCTACGGCACACGTGCATCCCACCGGGCTATAAATAAAGGGGCAGACCCCCCTGGAGGCACCCCATCATTCATCCAAGGCATCAAGTCTTTGGTCAAGCCATCAAGAGCCTTCTAGTTCATAGTTGTAGCCTAGTTAGATTAGAAGTAGAGGAGTTCTAGTTCTTCAGCGGGATCTGGAGCCCCGGCGTCTGTTTGGAGCGCGGAGTTCGGTATAGTTCTAATTTTTTCTCTATTATTGTATCCTTCATTATAATTAGGGAACCATTGTTCTTAATAGTTTATATATTCTTGATTACAATAGTGTAACACCCCTGGTGTTACATTAACTAAAACATGCCATGTCATCATGATCGCATGCAAATCATTCCACATTTAACTCTGTTAAGATGCATCAACTAAAAAAATTTTATTCTTGCATTTGATTGTATATAGGTGATTTAGAGTGATTTATTATGTAAATGTTTGTATAGGTGTGTGATTAACTAAATCCAATTGGGAAATAAAAAGAAAATCATTTATAAACCCTAAGACGGGCCCAAAACCCTAATTCAAAAACTAACAGGAATTAGCTGTTGGGCCTTAAATGAAAGTGGTACATCTTAAAAAGTTGAGCAACTTCTATTTTGGGCAGTTTAGAAGTTATTAAAAATAATTTCGAATAAAACCTTAATCTAGGTTTTAAAGTTAAACCTGAAATGCAAATTCAAAAACTAGCAAGAGTCTGATGATGGTCTCTTAATAAAAGTTCTAGTCCTTTCAAAATTGGACAACTTTCATTTTTGGAGATTTTGAGGTTTACCACTGGAAATTTAAATTAAACCCTAAATAGTGCTTGTTTATTCAAATTTAAATTGCCCTTTCAAAATCTATCAAGAATTTGGGCAAACTCATTTAATGAAAGTTGTAGGGATTTTCAGGTTGAACAACTTTTATATTTGGGGATTTTGAACTTATGCATTGAGATTTCAAATTAAATTCTAATGAGTGTTTCAAGATTGAAATTTAAAATAATATTTCAAGAACTATGAAGAATCTGACAAAACTCATTTATTGAAAGTTGTAGCCCTTGTCAAGTGGAACAACTTTTATTTTTGTATATTTTCAAGTTAGTGAGAAGAATTTTCATAATTAGATTGAATTGCAAATAAGCTTCAAATAGTGAATTTGTCCCCTTTTTAATAATTTCAAATCCGTTCGGAATTTGAATTTGGTTCAAAAACCAAAGTTGCTTAGAATAAAATGTACTATAACTACTATATTGATGATTTCTTGACCTACTACACAGAATTGGGAGAAATTGCACAAACAGTAAAAAGGAAAATGGATTTGCTACAGTGCTCGACCATGTCTTTCTCTGTTCGCGCACAGGGCAGCGCGTGCCGCCGCACGGCGCCACGGTCCTAGCTACCGGCGTGCGTCGGTGGGGGTGGAATGGAGTCGTGGGGGGCCCGGGAGGTTGTCGACCACTCCCCATCCCTTCTTACTCGCCTATAATGCCTTGGACGTCCCTCGTTTTTTCTCTCACGGCGCCGGTAACCTCTCGGTCCCGAGCGAAATTCGCCATCCCCGGTTCCCCATCTTCCAATTCGTCTTACCCCTAGAATCTTCACTTCCATGCGAAGCCGTTGAGCCATCTCATGCCCTCTATAGCCACCCGAGTCCTCGGGTCGCTGGTCATCTTCCTCACGGGCGGCCAAGGCGCTGCCGCGGGCCTCGACGCCGTGTCCAGGTCATTCGGGTGAGCTCCCCGCTATCTAAACTCACGTCTTAGACTCACTTTGATGTAGTGAAGCTGATGCGTGCGGTGTCTCCTTGTTTCATGCTCTGCAGACGCCGAAACGGAGTCCTTGTCACCGGAGCGCACCGTCGGTACCTCGGACAACGACGACGAGCCCATTCCGCTTCGTCTTTGCGTCGACTAGCTAGCGCTTTAGCCTCTGGTGAGCTCCGTGGTCCTTGTAGCATAGATGATTAGGCTTTTTGGCTCTCGGTACGACCAGAACGTGGCTCGCCGGCGTATTTGCCCTAGCCGAACCGCCATGGTCGTGTTCAAGCATGTTCCGAGTTCTTGTGCGTCCGTATAAGTCCTTAGGATGGTTCGCCTGGCTCGACGACTCACACCGAGGACCATGCCATCGTCGGTACGCTCGCCGGCGCGTGGGTCGAGCCGGTCCAACGTTTCCCGTCGTGCTCTCTGTGTGTGAGTGAGAGAAGGGTCTCGCGGGGAAAATTTGAATAAGAGAAGGGGGTTAATCGCGACGTTCATGACTCACTTAAACAGTGCCTCTAGGACTGCGGGTTGGGATCCGTTTTGTCCAGGGTCTTTTCTGCAAAGCGGCCAGGGCACACGCCGAGCAGGCCTTTGTTGGACCGGCCTGGCCTTTGTGGGCCGACTCGGGCCTAATGGCCTTTTCCATTTTATGCGCGAATATAAATTGGTTTACTGAATAACCACTTTAGGGAACAGTAGTGCGTTTTGTTATTTTTGTCAGAATAAATATACTGCCATAAAAATTATGAAAATTTTTGGAGATGTTCTCTGTACTGTCTTGTATTTAATAAAAATATAAGCTAGTGAATTTGAGCACTTTCTGCAGGTATTAAAATTCTGTGGATTAATTAATAAATGTAAGTTTGGACAATTTTAATAAATTATAGGTTAATCCAAAAATCATGAAATTTATTTTGGTACTATTTTAGGCTTATTACTATCTGTTGGGAAAATTTGAGCTCCAGTGGAAGTAGTTTATATATCTATTAATTAAATGTGGATTAATTGGATAGTAAAATGGATATAAACAAATAATCCCTGTAGTTTGCGTGGTTTTTGGATTGATTGGGTTCATGGATCTTTCACCTGATGATCCTTGCCAAAGTAATGTTGTCACTAGGTAGTTGTAGTAATGCTGTGCAGCAGCTTTATATGACTGTTAAAATGGTCAATGAAAATGAAATGCGAAAACACCATTTTACCTTCTGAGAAACGTTTTGCAACTTTACCGTAAAGGAAAGTTGTACTCAAGGTCACTAATTTAAGTAATTGTTATCATGCATTCATAAGTATCCCATCGAGCATCATGTTAAGCATGTATTATTACTTCGTGTAGTGAATGTGGGAGAATTTATTATCTGAGGCAAGTCCCGAGTAAGATCTTCACTCGGTGGACGTGGATCTTTCTTGGTGATTGACTTCAGAGTACTATTGGCTCCAAGCAACAGGCAAGCCCCGGTGCATTCAGCCCCTCTCCTTGTGATTGGAAAAAAACGTTTATAACCTGAGTTAATCTACTGCATTAAGTTGACAGGAGTTGATTGATAACCCAATTGCTGCATTACCAACCTTGACCACTGAAATATCTAGAATCCATTTTAAAATAAAATGTTTGAAATGCTTAGCCCTGCATGAATAAATTAGATTTGCATAAAATGCTATTTTTGAGTTGTGTGATATAGATGCTAATGATTAATTCATAAAAAGGGAATTGGTATATTCTCGTTCGGTGGCTGTGCACCTGATCAGTACATTGTCACCGACGAAAAGGGATTTTCTTGCTTGGTGGTTGTGAATTTGGGTTAGAGTCCCAATGCTTGACCACTGGCGGAAAAGGGATTTGAAAACCGTTGGGACACTTGTACTTGGGTTAGAGTCCCAATGCAATGTCTTCGACGGAAAAATGAATTAGGGACCGTTCGTTTTAGGCCTGCTGTGATCGAGACTATGCAACTAGCCACATACTATGGAAAGCCTCTGACTCCGGTGGCTCTACTACTTGAACCGACAACCACGCACTGGGAGTGGAGAGATGGCGAGAGTAGCGTGTACCCTCGTGGCCGGCGTGCCTGGAGAGGAGAGCTGTACTGTGCTCTCGGGTGGCGCCGGACCGGTTCAGGGGTAGAAAAGCCGTGGTAGGCGGGGTTGGTATATGCAAGCTTAAGTGCTACATATACAGTGTGGATAGGGATCCTCAGCTGGGTACTAATCGATTCGAATTGTCGTTGCTCCTCAGATATGGAGACTTGATCCTTTGACCTACAATTGAAAAGTGGTTCGGAACTTGGTGTTTTCGAGAAAGATTAAAGAATTGGAAAGTATGATGAAATATGATAATGAATTTAGAATTATGTATTATGCTTAAACTAAGATTGAGGTAAAATATGGAAATTGGATAGTAATGCTTTTCTGCAAAATCCTTTGACTCTTGCTCAAGCCTTACCTTGACTCCCTTTAGCCCGCATTCCTGAGTCTCATCCCCTTTTTCTTTAGTCAAGTAAGTCTTGCGGAGTATCCCCGTACTCAAGGTTTGTTAACCCCTATTGCAGGTGAACTAGTGTAAAGTTCTGCGTGGATCGTGTCGGTCAACGGATCGTGCATTGACGGAGAAGTGTATGTGATACAAACCCTTGGGCAGGGTGTCTAGTTGTATGATGCTACTCCACTACGAAACTCTGGTTTGGGATAATGACATTTATATTTGTAAACATATGTTTATGTAATACTTCCGCACTCTTCACTCTGATTTGTATTATTTGTGTAAACTGTTGTAATACTTGCAAGGTCTTTACAATGAGATCCTCGAGTGAATTAGGGTTTCCGAGAAAACCCGGCAGGCCACCTAGGTCAAGTGGAAACTCATGCAGACTGATCGTGGGTCCTTAGGGCCGATGACGGTGCACGTGGGCCCTATGATTAAGGTAGTTCTGTCACAAGTGGTATCAGAGCATTTCATTGTAAAGTACTTGCAGTATTACTTTACAAAAACTTCAAAATGATTTCGAATGAATAAAATTAATGGGGTAGTTTGGTCCGATTTGTTTCTGAACTTTCCTCATTCATTCTATGCAATCTTTCCTTGAGTATTTCTATAGATCTCTAGTCAGGCGTTGAGCTTATTAGTGGATTAGCACCTTAAGTATGCCCTATGTTTAAAAACATTGAGTGCATGTCACTTAAGTAATTAATTTAGTCGGTATAATGCATATATATCAGAGTATTCTGATTTGCGTTGGAACGCTCATGCATCATGATATTACAATTATTAATAATTCCCCATTATGAAGTATATCTATACTTTCTAAAATAAAACCTACTTCAAAATATATTTTGTCAAAAATAAATTCCCACTCTTCTCCTAGATAGATGGATGTGAAAGAACCTTCTACTGGAATCGACGAGTGTCTGCCCATGTTCGGAACTCTTACAGTGATGTGGCAATCACTGCAGAAAGTAGGTTACTCAAAACCAATAAAGTAGTTTTGGTCCTGCACTATCCTCCTTGGTCGGTCGAGATTTGAAGTGTCCCTACAGATCCCTAGCCAGAGCATTAACAATGGATCCACTACAACTTTACTTTTGAAAACTTCAAATATTTTATAAATTAAAAATGTTTGAAGAAAGCAAATTAAAAATGATTCTTCTAGCCTCCCTTGTGCTTGGTGAAAGATCTGGTGATGATTTCTGACAACTGAAGTCAAAAACGGGTTTCGAAAACCAATTTGATTGCAAAAGCCACGCCGGTTTTATTTAAAGTAAACAAAAGGGAGTGATGCTTTGATTCGAACACTGAACCATTTCGAACCTGGTTTTTCAAAATTGTTTCTAAAGGTAAGACATTCAACAGGGTTTTGTTTTCAAGACTCGTATTGATTTTAAAAATTATTTTCAAACTGTTCCAATTCTAAAGCCACACAAAAACTGCTTCTCAATTTCCAAATAAGGTTTCAATTCAATCACCTTGAAAGGCTTTTTGGCAAATGTACAACGTTTTCTGAAAAATGGTTCCGACTCCGCATACCACTATTTTAAAACACTTTTGACCAAAAGTCCATTGCAAAAGGATTATGAAACGCCTTAATTTCTAAATTCTATCTTTCAAAGGTCACCAATACCTTAGAATTTCAAAAGAATGATCTTCTGAATCATTTAAAAAGGATTTTCTAAAAGGCTCTTGCTTGGAATATCAAGCTGATGCTAGTACCTCAATGGGATAAGTCGTTCCCGACTTACAGTACCGCTCTAAGACTTGGGGCCCATGTGTGATGCATCCACATGGGTTGCCACCGAGCGTATGCGGGTATCGTGGTATGATCGTGACCGCCCTCAAATGGTACTGGGCACCACTGAATTTCCAAGTTAGACGCTGTTAAAAATCTTCTTACAAAGGAAAAATCGAGTTCCTTGAAAAGTTACACGTTGCATATCAAGTTTTTGTCAGTTTTTAGTAATCTTCGCTCCATAGGTTCCTAGTCCTTGGGGAACTTCTGGATGCACTTATTTATTATGCCAACTCCCTACAAAATTTTGGCTAATCCTTGATTTCTTAAACCCATTCATGAGTAAATTCTTATCTTCTACTCTCAAGACACTGCTATTTTCATGAAAGCTATTGTAGTTGTATTCTATGGGATATCATGATCCACGACCATGATGCAGCATCGAAATCTGGGATCTCTTATGGATCACGACCATAAAAAGTTACTGCTGGACGCTCGCTGCTATCAGAGTTGATGGTCATGATCCTAGCCTGCAAATAATGTGCTTTCACTCTCATTCAAATATCTTTCACAAAATTCATATCCATATTTCTTCCTGAATTTCTAAGAATTCTTTTGCTATTTATAACTTTCTTCAAATCTACTTTGAGAATTCACATATGATCTCTCTGAATTCTCGAAATTCTTTGTCCCGGCAATCATCCTAATCTCATCTGATAAAATAACGGGAACCAATTTGGAAATGGTACCTAAGATCCAATCACTTGGAAATGGTATTTGCGATCCACTGAGGATTCCCTGTTGTTTTATGGATTTCTGGTTATTTATAAATGTGTTGAGATCTATTTGAAAATTCACTCTTTCAGAAACTTTAGGAGGTACTTAAATTTGCCTACAAACTCGGTACAAAAACCTATCACTAGACCATGACTTTTTATCTGTATACGTGGCATGTCTTGATCCGACATGTACCATTTTCTTGAATTTAACATGTCATTTGAGCTAGTACGGTTGTGTCCTATAGTAGTACCATGACTGATGGCCACGGTGCCTCATTGAAACCTAGAATCTCTTGCGTGCCATGGCCACACGAGATTTTACTCGGCACGTCCAGGTATCGAGTTGTAAGGTTGTGATCTATTATAGCTTCACAACTAATAAGCCCTATTCCGTTGGCTGTGGTGTAACATGATTTACGGCTGTGATACAATATAGCAACCTGGAATCTCCTGTAACCCACAATCACATGAGATTTTGAAGGGTATAGGCTCATATCAAGGTCTGTGGTCACTTTACATCATAGCCACAATCGATATATATTTTCTCTCTTATTACTGAGGTTACTTTAATTGTGTTCTATGACGGTATCTCGACCCGTGACTATGGTGCTGTGTCAAAACTTGGAATCTTCTGTGGGCTGCAGCCACATAAGATCTTGCCAGGGTACGTACTGGTATCATAATCGGTGTTCCTAAACCATTATAGCTCACAATTAATGTGCCCTCACTTTCCTTAAAACCCACCCTTAAAAGTTATTCTTTGTAAAGGTTTGTTTTGAAAAAAATAAAAGTCAAAGTTTCTAGTGTTGAGAGACAACTGATTAGGTCAAATAAGAATCTTCAATATAACCATTAGGAAGAAAAGTGTGGGCTAGTAGCTTATCAACACAAGCGTCAGAGCACTTGTTAGCTGCACAGGGTGTATTTCATATGCCACCACTGAGATGTATCTTCAAGTGTCCAAACGAGTTATTGACTTGGTAGGATTTTTATTGAATTAGATCTGACACACTCCGAATATCCCGTGTGAGTCATAAACCAGAAATAGATCGTGTTACTCAAGGGACTTCAACAGGATGATGCATAAGTATGTGAACTCAGTCTCCAGGAGAAGAAGCTACCCAAGAAATCAGAGACTTTCTCATCTAAAAACTTTCCTAAGTTCCTTGCTCCCCTATAAAAATAATTTATCCTTTCAAGTTTTTACGAAATGTAAAACCCCTACTTGCTCTATAGTCGGATCGAAAAATGTTTACTTGACACATTTTCTTTTCCATTACAAAACTAAGGCTTTAGCCGTATCCTAAAATCTCGAGACAAGATTTATTTAAGGCGGAAAGGATGTAACACCCCTGGTGTTACATTAACTAAAACCTGCCATGTCATCATGATCGCACGCAAATCATTTCGCATTTAACTATGTTAAGATGCATCAACTAAAAAAATTTTATTCTTGCATTTGATTGTGTATAGGTGATTTAGAGTGATTTATTATGTAAATGTTTGTATAGGTGTGTGATTAACTAAATCCAATTGGGAAATAAAAAGAAAATCATTTATAAACCCTAAGACGGGCCCAAAACCCTAATTCAAAAACTAACAGAAATTAGCTATTGGGCCTTAAATGAAAGTGGTACATCCTAAAAAGTTAAGCAACTTCTATTTTGGGTAGTTTTGAAGTTATTAAAAATAATTTCAAATAAAACCTTAATCCAGGTTTTAAAGTTAAACCTGAAATGCAAATTCAAAAACTAGCAAGAGTCTGATGATGGTATCTTAATAAAATTTATAGTCCTTTCAAAATTGGACAACTTTCATTTTTGAAGATTTTGAGGTTTACCACTGGAAATTTAAATTAAACCCCAAATAGTGCTTGTTTATTCAAATTTAAATTGCCCTTTCAAAAACTATCAAGAATTTGGGCAAACTCATTTAATGAAAGTTGTAGGGATTTTCAGGTTGAACAACTTTTATATTTGGGGATTTTGAACTTATGCATTGAGATTTCAAATTAAATCCTAATGAGTGTTTTAAGATTCAAATTTGAAATAATATTTCAAGAACTATGAAGAATCTGACAAAACTCATTTACTGAAAGTTGTAGCCCTTGTCAAGTGGAACAACTTTTATTTTTGTATATTTTCAAGTTAGTGAGAAGAATTTTTAGAATTAGATTGAATTGTAAATAAGCTTCAAATAGTGAATTTGTCCCCTTTTTAGTAATTTCAAATCCGTTCGGAATTTGAATTTGGTTCAAAAACCAAAGTTGCTCAGAATAAAATGTAGTATAACTTCTATATTGATGATTTTTTGAGCTACTACACAGAATTGGGGAAATTGCACAAACAGTAAAAAGGAAAATGGATTTGCTACAGTGCTCGACCATGTCTTTGTTCGCGCACAGGGCAGCGCGTGCCGCCGCACGGCGCCGCGGTCCTAGCTACCGGCGTGCGTCGGTGGGGGTGGAATGGAGTCGTGGGGGGCCCGGGAGGTTGTCGACCACTCCCCATCCCTTGTTACTCGCCTATAATGCTTTGGACGTCCCTCGTTTTCTTCTCTCACGGCGCCGGTAACCTCTCGGTCCCGGGCGAAATTCGCCATCCCCGGTTCCCCATCTTCCAATTCGTATTACCCCTAGAGTCTTCACTTCCGTGCGAAGCCGTTGAGCCATCTCGTGCCCTCTGTAGCCACCCAAGTCCTCGGGTCACTGGTCATCTTCCTCACGGGCGGTCAGTGCGCCGCCGCGGGCCTCGACGCCGTGTCCAGGTCGTTCGGGTGAGCTCCCCGCTATCTAAACTCACGTCTTAGACTCACTTTGATGTAGTGAAGCTGATGCGCGCGGTGTCTCCTTGTTTCATGCTCTGTAGACGCCGAAACAGAGTCCTTGTCACCGGAGCGCACCGTCGGTACCTCGGACAACGATGACGAGCCCGTTCCGCTTCGTCTTTGCGTCGACTAGCTAGCGCTTTAGCCTCTGGTAAGCTCCGTGGTCCTTGTAGCGTAGATGATTAGGCTTTTTGGTTCTCGGTGCGACCAGAACGCGGCTCGCCGGCGTATTTGCCCTAGCCGAACCGCCATGGTCGTGTTCAAGCATGTTCCGAGTTCGTGTGCGTCCGTATAAGTCCTTAGGATGGTTCGCCTGGCTCGACGACTCACACCGAGGACCATGCCATCGTCGGTACGCTCGTCGGTGCGTGGGTCGAGCCGGTCCAACGTTCCCCGTCGTGCTCTCTATGTGTGAGTGAGAGAAGGGTCTCGCGGGGAAAATTTGAATAAGAGAAGGGCGTTAATCGCGAAGTTCATGATTCACTTAAACAGTGCCTCTAGGACTGCGGGTTGGGATCCGTTTTGTCCAGGGTCTTTTTTGCAAAGCGGCCAGGGCACGCGCCGAGCAGGCCTTTGTTGGACCGGCCTGGCCTTCGTGGGCCGACTCGGGCCAAATGGCCTTTTCCATTTTATGCGCGAATATAAATTGGTTTGCTGAATAACCACTTTAGGGAACAATTGTGCGCTTTGTTATTTTTGTCAGAATAAATATACTGCCATAAAAATTATGAAAATTTTTGGGGATGTTCTCTGTACTGTCTAGTATTTAATAAAAATATAAGCTAGTGAATTTGAGCACTTTCTGCAGGTATTAAAATTCTGTGGATTAATTAAGTTTGGACAATTTTAATAAATTATAGGTTAATCCAAAAATCATGAAATTTATTTTGGTACTATTTTAGGCTTATTACTATCTGTTGGGAAAATTTGAGCCCCAGTGGAAGTAGTTTATATATCTATTAATTAAATGTGGATTAATTGGATAGTAAAATGGATATAAACAAATAATCCCTGTAGTTTGCATGGTTTTTGGATTGATTGGGTTCATGGATCTTTCACCTGATGATCCTTGCCAAAGTAATGTTGTCACTAGGTAGTTGTAGTAATGCTGTGCAGCAGCTTTCTTTGACTGTTAAAATGGTCAATGAAAATGAAATGCGAAAACACCATTTTACCTTCTGAGAAACGTTTTGCAACTTTACCGTAAAGGAAACTTGTACTCAAGGTCACTAATTTAAGTAATTGTTATCATGCATTCATAAGTGTCCCATCGAGCATCATGTTAAGCATGTATTATTACTTCGTGTAGTGAACGTGGGAGAATTTATTATCTGAGGCAAGTCCCAAGTAAGATCTTCACTCGTTGGACGTGGATCTTTCTTGGTGATTGACTTCAGAGTACTATTGGCTCCAAGCAACAGGCAAGCCCCAGTGCATTCAGCCCCTCTCCTCGTGATTGGAAAAAACGTTTATAACTTGAGTTAATATACTGCATTAAGTTGACAGGAGTTGATTGATAACCAATTGCTACATTACCAACCTTGACCAATGAAAATCTAGAACCCATTTTAAAATAAAATGTTTGAAATGCTTAGCCCTGCATGAATAAATTAGATTTGCATAAAATGCTATTTTTGAGCTGTGTGATATAGATGCTAATGATTAATTCATGAAAAAGGGAATTGGTATATTCTCGTTCGGTGGCTGTGCTCCTGATCAGTACGTTGTCACCGACGAGAAGGGATTTTCTTGCTCGGTGGTTGTGTATTTGGGTTAGAGTCTCAATGCTTGACCACCGGTGGAAAAGGAATTTGAAAACCGTTGGGACACTTGTACTTGGGTTAGAGTCCCAATGCAATGTCTCCGATGAAAAAATGAATTAGGGACCGTTCGTTGTAGGCCTGCTATGATCGAGACTTTGCAACTAGCCACATACTACGGAAAGCCTCTGATTCAGGTGGCTCTACTACTTGAACCCACAACCACGCACTGGGAGTGGAGAGATGGCGAGACTAGCGTGTACCCTCATGGCTGGTGTGCCTGGAGAGGAGAGGAGTACTATGCTCTCGGGTGGCGCAGGACCGGTTCAGGGGTAGAAAAGCAGTGGTAGGCGGGGTTGGTATATGCAAGCTTAAGTGCTACATATACAGTGTGGATAGGGATCCCCAGCTGGGTACTAATCGATTCGAATCGTCGTTGCTCCTCGGATATGGAGACTTGATCCTTTGACCTACAATTGAAAAGTGGTTCGGAACTAGGTGTTTTTGAGAATGATTAAAGAATTGGAAAGTATGATGAAATATGATAATGAATTTGGAATTATGTATTATGCTTAAACTAAGATTGAGGTAAAATATGGAAATTGGATAGTAATGCTTTTCTGCAAAAATCCTTTGACTCTTGCTCAAGCCTTACCTTGACTCCCTTTAGCCCGCATTCCTGAGTCTCATCCCCTTTTTCTTTGGTCGGGCAAGTCTTGCGGAGTACCCCCGTACTCAGGGTTTGTTTACCCCTGTTGCAGGTGAACTAGTGTACAGTTCTGCATGGATCGTGCCGGTCAACGGATCATGCATTGACGGAGAAGTGTATGTGATACAAGCCCTTGGGCAGGGTGTCTAGTTGTATGATGCTACTCCACTACGAAACTCTGGTTTGGGATAATGACATTTATATTTGTAAACCTATGTTTGTGTAATACTTCCGCACTCTTTACTCTGATTTGTATTATTTGTGTAAATTGTTGTAATACTTGTAAGGTCTTTACAATGAGATCCTCGAGTGAATTAGGGTTTCCGAGGAAACCCGGCAGGCCACCTAGGTCAAGGGGAAACTCGTGCAGACTGATCGTGGGTCCTTAGGGCCGATGACGGTGCACGTGGGCCCTATGATTAAGGCGGTTCTGTCACAAATAGTCATTGTCTACTTTGATTATATGTCTAGTATAGTTGGTTTGATCATATTGAATTCATGTAATTGCTCGTATAGCGTTTATCCAAACGATCGTTGCGTAGATGATGAACCATATGTGGACGTGGTGTCTAGATATTCTGTTTATCTGCGAGTGCACCCTGATGTTCCGGGTTGTGTGGTAGATCGCGTAGGTGACAGCTACGTTGAATCCTCTGTAGTCCACCACCGTATGTAGGCAAGCAGGCACGGTCGTGAAGTTGGGTGATGACTCTATTTCACATCCTTCCTAGATGATGCCCTTGACATGTGATTATGATATAGAACTAGTCTAACAATGATTGCTAGATGTAATTGCACTGATTAGAGTTATTCATTGGCGTAGTTATAGAATTACGTTAGATATTAATTCCTTAGTTTATCCATTGGCTAGCTATTACTATGACTAGAAAGTGCTCTGATGTTTATCCATTAATTATGATGCTTGATCATACTTATCACCTTTATTTATCTTTATTATCTTGTGACCTCTACCTGTTTTGAGCAGAGTAAATAACATCGATAACACCGCTTATCTATTGTATATAGTTACTATCAATATAATAGACTAAGGTTTATCCAGTCCTTCCCAGTGGTATAAATATAAATCGACAACCTGGTAGACTCTAGGTAAAATGCTACAATGGTATAATTATCTGTCCACTTGCAGAATTGTTCTTAGTTTATATTTATTTATTTCTGCCTAGTCACATTGAATAATATATGAAACCTTTATTTATTCTAGCATATGTAATTAGGGACGACAACCTAGCTCATTGTTGACGGTCCTTAACACCCTATTTTATACCGTCAACAGTGCCTAATTTGGTCATAATAATGATACAAACCATAGTCATAGGTTTTATTTCTAACCATTTCCACAAGTTGTGATGGCTATGTGAGTGTAGGTGCAAGGTAAGAACAAAACAGCGATATATAAGGAGAATAGGCTTCATCCATGCTTCTTGTGACTACACCAATTCAAGGAGTTTAAAATAAGGTTTTGGTTCACCCAAATCGGAGGACGGACGGTAAGGTTATGCTTTCCGGAGAGTGGAGAATGGGCCACAGGAGCAGTCCCGGGTAAAATGAGCACCCAGGATGCATCCGGATTCGGAATCAGGCAAATGACCGGTCGTTGAAAAGCTAACTGAGAGGCCTATGTGCTCACCAAATATGAGCACATTTGGCCCAAGTTGGAGGGCGCCCGCCCTATCCACAGGGCGCCCGCCCTGTCCCTGTCCCGTTCCACGTCAGCCATCCGTGGGAGATGCCAAATAAAGTTTGTCCTCCGTTGATCCCAGGTTGGTACAAGATCTTTGGTCTGGTGGCCCTATCAATAGGGCACCCACCCTGCCTCTATCGCCTACCACGTCCACAATCCGTGTGAAGGTCCCTAGAAGCCATCCTAGCCATCAATCAAAGTGGGTTTTCAACCAATGGTGCAAGATGGAGGTGTCAAGGATCCATGGACCCACATGTCATCCTTCAAAGGTCAAAAACTGACTCTACAACTGCAAAACGGGCATCAACCGACCTTGCAACCGCCATTGGGGAGGAACCACGACCGTTAGATAGCAAGTCGGTGAAATCAACCGGGCGCCCGCCCTACCTCTAGCGGCCACCGACGTCCAGCACTCCTACAAATACCCCTGGAGTACTCTAGCACTATAAATAGGACTGGTTTCCTCACTTGTGAAGCGAACAACCACTAGATACACACTCTCCACATGAGAGTCATAGCCTTAGAGCTATCCTAGTGAGGAGTAGAAGAGAGGGAGAGAGTGAGGAGAAGCTGGAGGAGTGCCGGGCTTGTCGGCGCCATCTTCGGCATGTATCGCTGCGGATGCGAGTCTCCTTCAAGTGAGCCGCTCCGAGATTCTTCTTGGTTAAGGTACTTGGCTCTGTAAGTGTTCTACTTCTATTGTTCATTGGTACATTGTTCATTTACTTGAGTGCTCTAGTCTATCTTTGGTACCTAGATTAGAGTAGTAAGCTATAGTGTAGGCGTGGTGCTTAGGCTATCGTTTACCAGTGTGTGCGGCTTGCTCCTCGGATGTGTGGTAGCTAGTGGGTGGTGATAGCCCCATCTAGTCTCTGTAGTCCACCACGTGTTTGTACAAATTCTTAAAGCGTAGGGCCCGAAGCTGTAACGACACAAGTTATCTTTTGCGGTGCTTGACCGAAACAGAGCTCTGAAGTGAACAATCATTGTAGACCTTACCTTGATCTAGAACCTTTGCCATTAAGACCCTCTCTACCCTATTTATCCCAAACATCTAATTATCTTAGGGCGACCTTGATTCTTAGTAGAGCACTTACGTTCCTTGTGGAAATCGATACCTTGGAATACTCCTAGGTGAAAGCTACTTTGACAACCGTGCGCTTGCGGTTTTACCCCCTTGCCATAATTAGTTTCAACAATTTTTCTGATGCCATTGCCAGGGATATATCTAGCCTTGGTGATTGCATTAGGAATTGTCAACAAGCCTTCTGGCACCAGTGTTGGGGAACGGTAGCTGTTCTCGAATCGAACCAAGTCGTCTGTGTATCCTTTTTCCTTTTTCTTCTTACGACCACCACATTCATATCACAACAATCAACCACAACCTTTCTTTTACTACCATCACATCCACCTCATGACCATCAACCATCACCTTACAAAAAAACAAAAAATACCACACTTGTTATATGGATTCCACTCCTATGCATAAATTATCCACTCTAAGGGGCGAGTTCTTAGAGCCACCGCAATCATCGAAGCCAATCACAGCTTCTGGCTATGAACTCCATCCTAGCTTTGTAGCCATGGTTTGGGAAGCAATCCTTCTTAGGGCAGGAAAATGAAAATCCTTACAACCACCTTCAGGAATTTGAGCAACTGTGCTCTTGCCTGAACATTCCTGGCATGTCACAAGAAACCTTAAAGTGGAAGTTATTTCCGTTCTCTTTGACGGGAGTAGCTAAACACTAGTATGCTCGATTCGTAGGTAGTGTGCAAGGAGAGTGGGAAGAATTGCGGAGCAAGTTTTGTTTAGCTTTCTTCCCTACCTCTCGAGTTGTTCATCTTCGTAAGAAAGTGCTCAACCTCGAACAAAAACCCAAGGAACCTTTAGATGTAGCTTGGGCCCGTCTTTGAGATTATCTATATTGTTGACAGTTACTAACGGTTTCAAAAGAAGGTAGCCAAATCTATCCTCTAGCAGTGGTAACAATACTTCTCAACGCAATCACTGGGGTTGTCAATTCCTATGCTCAAAGTATATGATTGTTCACACTTCTAACGTTGCTTCTAGGAATAAAGTTATTTCCAGCAATTGTGCCAAAAATGCTATGGGTAGCTCTATAGGATAGATAATGGGATTCTGCAAGCGCACAGAACTATCGTGTAGCACTTTACCTGAGAGTACCAGGTGTCGAATTTATATTTTCCCAAAGGAAGGTGGGGTTTTTGATTCCAAGGATATGATAGTCAAGGATCTAGATATGGATAAATGGGGTAATAACCTTAGTAAGGATAAATCAATGAAGTATAACTAAGGTGGAAACACGCACTAGGTAGCTCTAGAGTTTTTGGGGGAGAACTCTATCTCAGTAAAAGATCCAATGATTGTTATACCAAAGGGACTGCAATACTTGGGACACGCAAAGTCTTAAACTCGCCGGAGTTCGACTGATTAGGCACCGTACGTCCCAAAGTCCTACACTTATACCGGATACTAGGCCAAACGTGGTGGAATACAGAGGATCCTAGGGCTGTCACCACCTAGCACCTACCACTACTATCCGTGGGCCTAGCGGCACTCAAGGGTAAGCTATAGCCTAAGCATCGCGCTTAATCTATAAAACTTACTACTCTAACTCGAGCTCAAGAATTAGAGCACTCTAACCAAGCAAAGAGCAAGTATAGATCTACTTAAAGTATGACAATAAATAAATGAGGAAGGGGATCTTTATTACCGATAAGAGTGAAGAACGCAGCAGAGGAGGTCGCCGACAAGCCCGGCTCCACCACAGACTTCTTCCTTCTTCCGACTTCTCTCCAACACTCTACTCTTTTCTAGGTAGCACTATTCCTAAGAGCAGAGCTTCACTAGAGAGAGAGGAGCTACATACTGACTATGAGCTGAATCTCTAGTGATTTGCTAGAGGTGTTTCTAGTTGTGTCTCTTGTGTGTTTCCCCCTTACAAGTGAGGATCCTAGTCCTATTTATAGTGTATGAGTGCACCAGGGGTACTTGTAGAGCTCCTGGAGGTCGGTGGCACGAAGGGGCAGGGCGGGCGCCCCCTTGGATGCACCGACTTGCATCCTACGGCCCTCCTTCTTCCCCATTGGCGGTTGCAAAGTTAGTTGGTTCCTTGGAAAGGCGGTTTGCAACCCCTGAGAGGATGACATGTGGGTCCTTCAATACATAGCACATCACTTGATCACCGTTGGATGAAAACCAACTTCATTTGATGGCTTGGATGACTCCTAGACACCTTCCCTCAGATTGTGGACGTGGCACTCAACTTTGACAGGGCGGGCGCCCTGTTGATAGGGCCACCGGATCCTCGTGCCTTGTATCTGAGCCGTTGGTGTTGTTTCAACGTGCCACAGACCGTTTGGGAGGTTGGCACACGGATCGGTGAGGTGGCAAGTGCCATTTGGAACTTTGGACAGGGCGGGCGCCCTACTTGGCAGGGCAGGCGCCCCCCCTCTGGCTCCCATGTGGCAGCTGAGGTGCTGAGGTGTCTTGCCTTGCTTTGTTTTTGCCTTGTTTCACCATTTTTCCTGCAAACACAATATTTCTCCAAGGACATGTGGAACTAGGTAAGTTTCAAGGTGGGTTCTTTGCATTTCATGAGGTTTTACCTTGATTATGGGTGAAATGTTGACGGTAAAATAGGGTGTTAGCGATCGTCAACATATATCGGGACCCAATTTAGCTATACCTGATTCTATGCTTTTGCAACATTTTTATATGGGGCTTAGCAAAGAATCTGCACAATTCCTTGACACTGCCTCGGGAGGAGCTTTCTTACAAGTTTTTGCAAGTGAAGGGAAGATCATTTTAGACAAAATCCTTGAAAACATTCCCTACCATCGAAATTCATGAAGAATTCCCTAAGGAAGACGACGAGCCGACCCCCAAGTGAGAAGAAGTTCTGATGCCTGCCTATTCAAACCATAGAGCCTGTTGTCAACCAAACACCCGAACCATCGAAAGTGGAAGAAATTCCACCTCCGGAATTTCCTTTTGAATTTGAGGAGGATCTTTCTCCTGATATTGGGAACACTTTCAACCATCCAATTCATGAGAGATCTTTAGCATCCTTGGCCCCATCTCATCATCTTCTCTATTCATCTGAAGATTTGGTAGTCCAAGAGCCCCTCAAATCAATCTCTAACTTTGATCCTCTATATGTCCCTCCTTGTTTCTTTATCGATAATTCAAACCAAGGAGGCAATCAAAATTTTTTGGTTGAAAGGGAGCAAAAATCATCAGAGGCGTGGATCCCCGTCCCAAAGGAGGAAGAGCATGGAAATCTACTCGTAGAATGTCATAGCCAAGAGATGATGGATAATGTTTGGTCTATTGACATTCTCGAGGATTCAACTTTGGAGTCCAAAAAGGAGGATTAGGTGGATGAGCATGAAAGTTATATCTTGGAAGAGCCACCAGATCCACACTTTCATGAGAAATCTCTGGAGTCAATCTTCCCCTCTACCGTTAGAGATTATGAGAGTTGCAACCATCATATGTTTCTCCTTTATGAAGCCTTCAAAAGGATGGTTGCAGATGCTTTTGTTTACCACAAGTATTCCAAAGCTCGTAGTTGCCTTGAAACAGGTTTTTGCAGTTAAAGCTACAAAAGTCGAGCTTCTGACTTAAAACAGAGCACTGCTGGGAGATAACCCGTCTGCTTATTGTTTCAATTCAATAAAGTTTGTTTAGAAATAATAATAATAAACTTTGCCTTCTATGTTTTTCCTTTCATCTTTTTTAGTTTAAGCAATTTCTTTATTTGAATAATTTGACTCTCTGGTGTTTCCCACCAGTGGAGTCCCCTTTGTTTTCACCATTTCTGTCTATGAGTAAAAGCCAGGTACCGTCTCATTGAAGTGTGGGGGTATTGCGACCCCATTGTGCACAAATTCATCAAAGCTCCTCATCAACATGTCATAAATGACTCCTACTACCTACCATGGTTTCCACCTCTTCGCTGCTCCAATACCACGGTTTGATCTTTCCACTCCTTTTTCATGCGTTATTCTCATGCTCTAAAGATACATGTTTAATCCTGCAAATTGAATAAATCCAAAACCACACTTTCATTAAAATTGTGGAAAGTAGAATGTTTATGGCATTGTTAAGATAGAAGCTTGCATAAAGATTGTTCCATTTGCATATACTTATGCTTGTGGGAAAGTACATATAGGACAATCATATTGACTAAGTTGTTGTGGAGTGTGATATAGTTCTGGCTTAGAAATCCTACCTTTCGAATCTAAGTACTTGGAGAACTTTCTTTTGATAAAATGTTAAAACCATAGTATCACATACTCCTCAATGGTGATAAATTCCTACCATAGCCATATATGCTTTTCATGATTAAACTTTCTACATAAGCTGCTTGCTTTGTGCTGAGTCTTGTCAAGTCTTGTTAACCCTTGTTGAGAGATTTACCATGCTCCCAAGATCAAGATCACTGCACTACTCTACACTGGAGTAGGCGCAAAAACATGCCTCCATTTTAGATCCATCCAACAATGCTCTACTCCTACACTAGGAGTAGATGAAAAAAAGAAGCCTATTAGGATTCCATCAAGTAAATACTCCATGTTTTAAAGGTATGATCTCTCTCTAATATGAGTTTATAGTAGAAAAGACATGGGCTATGCAAAAATGGGTGCAAAGATGCTCGCCTGAAAAAAAAGAAGGAAAAAAAGAGAGAGAGGAGCAAAAGCTCATGAAAAAAGAAAAAAATGAGGATGATAGCCATGTCTCTAAAGAAATAAAGTTAGAGAGAGATCATATCAAATAAAGGAGTATAGTGTTGACAGTCATTAAGCTCTAAATATAACCATCAACTATCGCAAAAAAAGACCTCGAATAAATTATAAACACTAGTTGTAGGGTTTAAGACTGACGAGTTCTACGAGTTTTGCTAGTTCTCCTCTGTTTTGCACGTATATTTAATTTTACATGAAATAAAAGTATCTCAAAAGGTAAATTGAAGCACACCATTGCGTAGAGCTGGTTGCGCTGATGGAAATGCATATACTACTTGCTATATTTGGACTCCGGGAGCCTAAAGATATAAATTAGAGAAGGAAATATACTTCACCACATGGGCCCCACATGCACAGTGCCATGCAGGCCAATGCAACGGACGACACGTGGCGGGGCGGCAGCGCCTGCATGCACGCGCACACGCGGGAGCGCAGGAGCGCTGGCCTCTCATCCGCTCAGCCAATGACTGGCCTGAACACATGGCGCAAGGGTGCGCATGCGCACGCGCTTGCGCGCGCGCTTGCACGCGAGAGGCGAGCGGCGCTCGGCTTTTCGGCCCGACAGGGACACGTGGCGCAGCAGGACTGGTGGCCAGAGGTGGTGGCACGGTCTATCTGTTCTGCACACGACCAAACCGCCAAAACCGGCCGGTCCAGCTGGCGCGAAGCTTCCAGAATTCCCCAGAAACACTGCAGACGCACGGTTTCACCGGTTTGGCTCTGGTTTGGGCACCAAATGGCCGGTTCTTGTCCGGTTTTCTTCGCAGGATCGTAGAGGAATATGCTAGCAAGGTTCCCACGATCTCCCATGTCCGTACAAGGTCAGTTTGATCCGGATGGTAGGCATAAAACGGAGACGTGGATCGATGACATGGCATCTGCTTGACCCTCAAGCTATCTCCCCTATATAAGGACGCCCCAAGGCCCCTCCTAGAGGCATTCTACATCCCGGAGCTTCATATTCTCTACATAAATAGGGCTAGTAGGGTCCCTCTAGTTGATCTAGTTCTAGTTCATCTACTTCTAGTTTTAGATCTAGTTCTAGTTCTTCTAGTTGTAAAGAGGGAGAGAGAAGAGGAGAGAGCAGAGGAGGAGCCGGGTCTGTCGGATCTTCCTCAACATTGTACTTATACAGTATCTGGTTCGTCTTTCAGTAATCTCCTAGTTCTTCAATTCTTAATTCTTGAGTTTTTTATTTATTTTCAGTATTTACTTTTAAGTTGTTTATTAGTTTCCCGCTTGCATCAAGTGCTCTAGTCTTTGCAACGCTAGAGTAGTAATTAATAGATTAGACGTGGTGTTTAGTCTTGCAATTACCTGGAATTGCACCTAGCCCTACGTATAGTTGTGGTAGCCCCAGGTGGTGACAGCCCTGACGGCTGACGTATTCCACCACGTTCGGGTTAGAGTTCGTAGGACCGTAGTCAGAACTTCCTAGTCCCCTTCTCATCTCAGTCTGAGGCTAGTGTTTTGATGTCCCAAAAGAAGTACACTTATAGTATCCTTGATTCTTAGATCATCTAGAGAGCTTAGGAAATCTTTCTCTCTCTCCCCACAAAAACTTATATATTTATCCTTGGGCGATCTTGGGACCTAATTAGTACACTTCGCGTTCCCTGTGGAAATTGATACCCTGGAATACTCTTGGGTGAAAGGTACAGCGGTATCCGTGCGCTTGCAGATTAATCTGTTTGCGTTAGGAAATGTTAACAAGCTTTATGGCGCCGTTGCCGGGGAGACGGTAGCTGTGCTACTTTAAAACCATGTTCGTCCTTTTTGTTTTTACCACGATTTTTATCTTACACCATGGATTCAACTCCTATATATAAATTTTCTGCTCAAAAGGGCGAGTTGTTGGAGCCTCCACCATCATCACATCCTATACTCACAGATAGCTATGAGCTTCGCCCCGGCTTTCATAGCCATGGTTCGGGAGCAAACTTTCTCTGGAGAAGATGGCGAAAATCCATACATCCACCTACGGGAATTTGAGCAACTGTGTTCATGCTTGAACATTCCAGGCATGGCACATGAGACCATAAAATGGAAATTGTTTCCAGTTCTCTCTTTCTGAGAGGGCGAAACAGTGGTATGCTCGTACCATTAGAAGTGTAGATGGAGACTGGGATGAACTTTGAGACAAATTTTTTCTTGCTTTCTTCCCTATTTCTAGGATTATCACTCTTCGTTTAGAAATTCTTTCTTTTCAACAAAAAGAGAAAGAAACTTTAGGAGCAGCCTGGGCACGATTTTCAAGTTTGTTCACTTCTAGGCCCAGATTTGTCTATGCCTGACCATGTTCTTTTACAACACTTCCATTATGGCCTTAGCAAAGAAAGCTGTCGTTTTTCTCGATGTCTCTTCTAGAGGATCATTCTCTCATAAGACCGTTAGTGAAGGAAAAGCTATCCTTGATAAAATCCTTGAAAACACCCCCTACACTGGCGTCTATGATGAATTTCCCGAAGAAGAAGTCGAGCCAAGCCCCGAACCAAAAGAGGAGGAACACATAGCCGAATTAGAAACTCTAATTGATTCATCTCGTGATTTGGTTGTTGAAAAACCTCCCAATAAGGGAACACTAAACAAAGTAGAGGATAATGAACAATCCCCTTTAGAGTTTCCCTTTGAATTCGAGTAAGATATATTTGAAGATTATGAAAATACCTTGAATTTCCTATCCAAGCAAGACCTCTGGCACATATCACACCACCTGACCAAGATGAAGAATCAGTCCACATAGAACACATCAAAAGCCTATCTTCAGTCTTGAGTTATGAATGGCTGAGAGAAGCCGAGTTATCTCCTGAGGTAGCTCGAATTACCTCTCCTTCAACCATTCTTCTGTGCCAAATTCAAAGGTCCGTTAGGAACATCCATTATAATTCATCCGTCAGGATAAACTTCATTTCAAAGGCATTAACCGATATTCTTTTCCCTCGATGCTTCCTTAACACCATCAAGAAAACTTCTTCAAAGTCTATCAGGATTCATTCTTGAAAGCCTGGGGGTTTTAAGGGTTGTTCCTATCACTATCAAGAACTCTGGGATAAATTTAGATTTTCATATCTTCGACATCTCAGAGATTCCTCTCTTGATTGGCATTCCAATCATGAGGCTGCTATAGGAAAAACCCCTACGAGGTCACTTAGACTTCAAGGTTGGGAATTCCACTATTGACATTCCTCTTGCCTGATCCATTAACACATTTGTGGAACCCAAACCTGAACAAGACCCCATGGAGGAAGTTATGATGGCAACACTAGACCCCATTGAGCTCGACAAAAATGAGGAACCACCACCTCCTTCGATCGAGCTCAAACCTCTCCCACTTGCCCTAAAATATGTTTTTCTCCATAACTAATCGGGACACCCCTGTGATCATTAGTGACAAACTATCCAATGATGAAACCCACCAGCTTGTCACCATCCTAGAGAAACATAGGTCTGCCATAGGCTACTCACTTGAAGACCTCAAGGGAATTAGCCCTGCTCTCTGCACACATCGCATCCCTATCAAGCAAGATTGCACACCTTCAAGGGAGCCACAATGAAGACTTAACAACGCTATGCGAGAGGTTGTTAAGAACGAGGTCCTCAAACTCTTGCATGCTAAGATTATTTATCCCGTGCCATATAGCGAGTGGGTTACCGGGTCCAAGTAGTGCCAAAGAAGGGAGGCATGACATTCGTTAGGAATGAGAAAAATGAACTCATCCCTCAACGAACCGTCACTGGGTGGCAGATGTGCATTGATTACCGGAAGCTAAACATGGCCACTAAGAAGGATCACTTTCCGCTGCCGTTCATAGACGAGATGTTACAACGGCTCGTGAACCATTCCTTCTTTTGCTTCCTTGATGGACATTCCGGGTATCAATCAAATCCCGATCCACACCGATGACCAAAGTAAGACTACTTTCACATGCCTATATGGAACTTACGCATACCGACGAATGTCGTTTGGGTTATGCAATGCTCCAGCTACTTTCTAATGGTGCATGATGTCTATTTTCTCTGACATGATCGAAAAAATCATGGAGGTATTCATGGATGACTTTACCGTCTATGGAAAAACCTTCGCTGATTGTTTGGAGGATTTAGATAGAGTCTTATAGCGGTGCGAAGAAAAGCACTTAGTCCTGAACTGGGAGAAATGCCATTTTATGGTTCGGGAAGGAATTGTGCTAGGGCACAAGGTGTCCGAACGTGGGATAGAGGTGGATAGAGCAAAGGTTGAAGTTATTGAACAACTTCCATCTCCCAGGAATGTGAAAGGGATTCGTAGCTTCCTGGGACATGCAGGGTTCTATAGGCGCTTTATTAAAGACTTTCTCAAATTGCTAGATCCTTGACTAGTCTCTTAGCTAAGGACACCCCTTTCATCTTCAATGATGGGTGCCATGGAGCCTTTGAAACCCTAAAAAAGGCACTCATCTTAGCTCTAATTATTCAACCACCTGATTGGAACTTTCCATTTGAGATCATGTGTGATGCCAGTGAATTTGCGGTTGGAGCCATTTTAGGCCAAACCAAGGATAAGAGGCATGATGCTATATCCTATGCTAGCAAAACCTTGTCTGGACCTCAGCTCAACTATGCTACGACTGAAAAATGAGCTTTTGGCTGTTGTCTTTGCGATAGACAAGTTTAGATCCTACTTAGTGGGAGCAAAGGTAACCATTTACACAGATCATGCTGCTCTTAAATACCTCCTCACTAAGAGAGATAGTAAGCCTCGGCTAATTCGATGGATTCTTCTGCTCCAAGAGTTTGACATAGAAATAAGGGATAAGAAAGGAGTAGAGAACTCGGTAGCTGACCACTTGTATAGGATTTAGTACAAAGAAGCACATGAGTTACCCATCAATGACTACCTAAGGGACGAAACCCTTTTCAAGATAACACACTCCGATCCATGGTATGCAAACATCGTAAACTTTATGGTGGCAGGCTATGTCCCACCTGGTGAAGACAAAAGAAAGTTAATCCATGAGAGTCATTTTCACCTATGGGATGAGCCATACTTATATCGAGTTTGCTCTGATGGATTGTTGAGAAGATGTGTCCCAATGGCTGAGGCTATTAAGATCATGGAGAGATGTCATGCCTCGCCATATGGAGGGCATTATGGAGCATTCTGGACACATGCCAAGATCTGGCAAAGTGGTTTTTTCTGGCCAACAATGTATGCAGATACAAAGGAATTTGTCAGAAGATGCCACCGTTGTCAAAAACAAGGGAATATAAATTCGCGAGATGCGATGCCTCTCATGAATAATCTCCAAGTATAACTCTTTGATGTTTGGGGAATTGATTTCATGGGGCCATTCCCTAAGTCCGGAAATTGCGAGTATATCTTGGTAGCCGTTGATTACGTATCCAAATGGGTAGAAGCACTGCCATGTCGAGCTGCTGATTCCAAACATGCCAAGAGAATGTTCCATGAAGTCATATTTCCTCGCTTTGGTGTACCTCGGATGGTCATAAGCGATGGAGGGTCTTACTTGATTGATAAGGTCTTCCGGATGTACCTAGCAGAACATGGAGTTCATCACAACATCGCAACACCGTACCATCCTCAGACCAGTGGTCAAGCAGAAACATCCAACAAACAAATAAAAAATATTCTGCAAAAGACCGTAGATGAGATGGGTAGGGGATGGAAGGATAAACTCCCTGATGCACTTTGGGCATACCGAACTGCATACAAGACACCGATCGGCATGTCACCTTACCAACTTGTATATGGAAAAACATGCCATTTGCCTGTTGAGTTAGAGTTCAGGGCTCATTGGGCAATCAAGAAGTGGAACATGGATCTTCATCCAGCTGGTAGGAATCGTCAAATGCAAATATCTGAGCTTGAAGAATGGAGAGAAAAGGCTTATCACAACTCCAAGATGTACAAGGAAAGAACAAAAAGATGGCATAATAAGAGGATCAAGCACAAGGAGTTCAAGCCTGGAGACAAAGTTCTACTATTCAATTCAAGAGTAAAGCTCTTTGGACATGGTAAGTTGCGAAGTAAGTGGGAAGGACCTTACGAGGTCGTAGACACTTCAACCCATGGAGCCATCACCATCCGAGATGATACAGGTAACATTTTTAAGGTAAATGGCCAACGGTTGAAAGTTTATCCTGAACCACAAATCAACTTGGGTGAGGAAGTAGATGTGATTGAGTTCATAGAATTCTCACATTAAAACTCACTCAACCATTCTCATAAAATTGGAACCCTTCCTTAGTTTAGAGTTTTAGAATTTAGATTTTGTCTTCATTAGTTAGTTGAATAAATGTTGACTATCTGGTGCTTCTCACCAGAAGAGTTCCTTTGCTTTCACTGTTTTCTATCTATGAATAAAAGCCAGGTATAGTTTTGGAGAAGTGTGGGGGAATGCAACACTCCCATGGTGAAGAAGGCACTGAAGTACACATCATGAACGATAAAAGGGACTCACACAACTTCTGGAAATCGGTTTGACTCTCTTTCACTTGTTCATATGTTTACCTTCTGCTTGCATTTCTTGCACTTGTTTAAAACTACAAATTAAAAAGAACAAAATTCCACAATTAGATTTAAAATTTGAAAGAGAATAGGAATATAGCTTTTAAGATTGGCAAGCATAATGATTACTCCTTACATACACTTGCTGCTTGTGGGAAAAACATCACATAGGGCAATCATATTAACTAAAGTTGTTGTGGACTGTGATATAGTTCTGGCTTAGAAATCCTACCGATTCTAGTCAAGGTGCTGGGAGAATTTTCTTTTGATAAAAATTATAAAAACCATAGTATCACATACTCCTCCATGGTGAGAAATTCCTACCAGAGCCATACTTACAAGATAGAAACCTTCTACAATGCTGCTTGCTATGTGTTGAGTTTTGTCAAGTCATGTTGACCCTTGTTGAGAGATTTATCATACTCTCAAGATCAAGATCACGTACACCCACATACATATGCTGCTTCTGCACAGGAAGAACGCAAACACATGCCCTTCATCCACCTCAAAATGTTGTACTCCCACACTAGGGGTGAACACCAAAAATATTCTTAATAGGTTTATCCAAATAAATGCTCCAAGTTCTTGTTACTACCTCTCAAAAGAATCACGTTGCAGAGAAGAGGCATGAGGCTAGGCAAAAGTGTGAGATGTGAGAGAAAACAATGGGTACAAAGATGCCCGCCTGAGAGGTAAAAATGGACAAGTGTCCAAATGAATAAAACAATAGGTACTCAGATGCCCGCCTGGAAAAAAATAGCTAGCCCGTGTTGTCCTGCAACAAAAGCCTCAAGTTTCAAAAAGATAGATTTGCTACAAGGAGCAAAAGTAGAATTAGGTTAGCCACTGAATATTCCACACACATGCACATCTTGATCTAAGAGTATGACATTTCCCTCCTTGGATCCGAGGTTTGACTTTACAACATATGCAAGGTAAGTATGCTATATTTTCCTACCCAAAACTCCACATAAGCCTTTTAGAAGTAGGGAGGACAAGAAGGCAATACTCATATATGCCTTGGTGAGGAATCATTCACCATTGAGTGACCGAGAGTACCATTCGAGGAGTATAAAGTGATCTATGTCTTCTTTTGTGAAAATTTAAAAACTCCAAGTTGCCGAGATAGGAATTCGGGAAGATGACTTCGCTTCGAGAGCTGTTCCACTTTTCAACCACTCAAGAAGATATGTTAGCCACTCCACATACCCCGCAGGTGCAAGGAATGTTTTGAAATAATCTACATACTAGTTCCATTCTTGAATAGTTATATTTATATTTATCCTAACCTTTACTCGGGACGAGCAAAGAGCAAGTGTGGGGAAACTTGTTGATGGTTGTTAAGCTCTAAATATAACCATCAACTATTGTAACAACCCTAAAAATCCACACAATCTAAAAATCCCAACCAATTAAAATTTTTCATTTATTTATTGTGAAAACCCATTTTTCTTGTGCAAGCATATAGGTTTCATTATGAAATTGGTAAATAAAGGAGTGTAGTTTGCATTTTAATTCCATTCACATAGAATAATAACTTATGCATCACATTTGGGATTTATTGCAATTTATGTTTGTATTTACTCAATATTTAAAATGGGCAATATATGTATATATACACTAAATTGAAAATAGAAAAGGAGAAAGAGAGTTAGGCCAGCCATTCGGCCAGCCGGATCGCTAAGCCAGCCCAAGCCAGCCCGACCTTCCCCTCCTCACCTCACCTGCGCGCGGCCCACGTTGCGGCTCGGCAGCGCGCGCGCGACCGGCACACACACGCTCGCGCTCGCTGCCAACCCGGCCCCGCCTGTCAGCCGCTCTCGCCCCCCCCCACTGTTCTTCCCCGCCGAGCCGAAGGACGAGTGCACGCAATTCGCGTGACCCCGGTCCCACAACCGACAGCGCCACGCATGGCAGAGCCCTGACCCCGCTGTCCCCCCTTCTGTCCCCTCCTTTCTTGGCCGCCAAGCGAGCCCGCGTGCACCCTGAAGCCCTAGCATCGAGCGGCCGAAGCCCTCTGATCTACCGAGATCAATCGCGGCCGTCCGCCATGGGAACCTGCCAAGCTCGCCTATAAATTGGAGCACCCGAGGAGCCCTAGCCCATTCCCACTCGCAGCCGCCACGCTGCGGCTCCACAAGCCACCGCACCCCACCGCATAGCCGAGAGAGAGGGAGAAGGGCGGAGCAGAGGAGGAGGAGCTGCCGGAGCGTTGCCGCCGCGGAGCACGTCGAGCCGGACACGGAGGAGAAGCCCGAGCTGCGGACGAGGAGCGGCACGGCACTGCGATCGCTCTGCACGGCTCCGACTTGCCACTGCACCGCCATCCTAGCTTCACCGACACCACGGTGAGCCATCGCACGCCATGTCCGAACCTTGCCCTGCTTTTGCCATGGCGTTCCACCCTCGGGACGCGCAGGCACGAGCCTTTACCGGCTCGGGAAGATCACCTGCACCATGCACTCATTCGACCGGCCGAAACCCCCGGACTACAAGCTTGCTAGACCGAGAACGCAGCACGACGCGTTCTCGGCGGAGCGCGCTCACCACCGACGCGTTCCGACGCCG
This sequence comes from Eremochloa ophiuroides, assembly GCA_038502445.1. Classification (NCBI taxonomy): domain Eukaryota; kingdom Viridiplantae; phylum Streptophyta; class Magnoliopsida; order Poales; family Poaceae; genus Eremochloa; species Eremochloa ophiuroides. The sequence continues at coordinate 28,684,028 of JAHLJS010000008.1, forward strand.
AATCACCCGTTCCGAGCAATCCGACTAGCACCCGTATAGGTTAGAGCGTCGTGGAGCACCGCCACGACCCCTTGAGCTAGCTATGCGGATGTAAGCGCTAGAGGAAGCCTGAATCGCCCTGGCCGCGTGCGCCGCGACCTTACCGGAGCGCCGCCGCGAGCCGTCACCAAAAGAAGGTCATGCCATGGCTAAAGTTCGCCACCAGAGTGTTGTATGCTTCTCTGGCCTCACCAATTTGACAAGACCGCATTCGATTGAACCAATACTTGGTCGTAGCCGCGTTGCCGCCTTCCGCCGTCGTCGGCGACATGCCGCCGCCACAACCGAGCACTTTAGGAATCTCGGTAGCCAAAATTGGTAGTTGGTATACCACCGCCATAGACCCTGGACGCGTATACATCTCCTAGAAGACCCCCTTAGCCCCGCCGGAACCTCACAGTCGCGGCGACATCGCCGCCGACACGTTCCGCCTCGCCTAAATCCGTTCCGAGTACCCCCGGTCGCCTCGCGCTGCGGAGAAAGGCCGCCGAGGTTCGCCAAGTCTGCCTCGGCACCGCCGCTAGATAGCCGAGCCCCGAATCACGACTGTCGCCTTGGCTACGTGCGCCTCCACCTCGTCGGAGAACCGCCGTATGCCGAGGGAGAGAAGGAGGCCATACCACGACTCTAACCCGCCACCATCTGGTCGGACGACTGCCTGAGCACGCCAATTGGGGAAAGCCGAGCCCTGTCTTGCCGAAATATGGTCATCGCCGCCCTGTCATCGTCCGCCGCACCGGAGAGACACCGCCGCCTCGAACAGACGCCCTGGAACCCTGCTAGCACCGAATCTCCGATTCGCCCGAGCCTCCCCGGTAGACCTCGGGAGAGCGGCCCCCTCGGGCGCCCAAATTTCCGATTCGCCCGAGCCTCACCGGGAGAGCTCGGGAGAGCAGCCCCCTCGGCGCCCACATGTCCGATTCGCCCGAGCCTCCGCGGGAGACCTCGGGAGAACGGCACCCTCGGGCGCCCAAATTTCCGATTCGCCCGAGCCTCACCGGGAGAGCTCGGGAGAGCAGCCCCCTCGGCGCCCAAATGTCCGATTTGCCCGAGCCTCCGCGGGAGACCTCGGGAGAACGGCACCCTCGGGGCACCAAATGTCCGATTCGCCCGAGCCTCCGCGGGAGACCTCGGGAGAACGGCACCCTCGGTGCCCCGAATCTCTGATTCGCCCGAGCCCCGCCGAGCTAAACCGAACTACGCCGAGCTCCGCCGAGCTAAGCCAAGCCTCGTCGAGCTACGCCAAGCTCCGCCGAGCTAAGCCAAGCACCGCCGAGCTCCGCCGAGCTACCCCCGACCACAGCCGAGCTCCGCCGAGCTACCCCCGACCACCGCCGAGCTACCCCCGACCACCGTCGAGCTCGCCCGACCACCGCCGAGCTACGACCGACGCAACCCCGACCAACGTCGAGCTCGCCCGACCAACCACCGAACTGCGCCGACGCCGGCGACTCTCTGGGAACCAGCATTGAACACCTGGTGGGCGATCATCGGGTCTGTGTTCTGTTGAGGCGCCACTTGCCGCACTACTGGACCCGCGCGCCACGTGGACCAATCCCGAGCTGCCCCTGATTAACCGACCAGTTTTCCCATTTTCAGAAAATAGGATAATCTTCGGAAATTCATAACTTATTCATACGAAGTCCAAAAATTGCGCACCATATATCAAAATTCTCAGAAAAATGAGATCTACAATCTAAGACTATGTTTGTGTGCATTTGGCTCTTTATTTTATTGGATTTTTCTAAAATACTCTATAGGAGTCGCTGACGCGACTATTTCGTGTTCGATTTCAGAGCCGGAGGAGGATCTGACTAAGGAAGACGACCACGAGTACTTTCAGGAGCTAGGAGACGACTACGAAGGTGCCACGTCCCACTAAATCCTTAGATCCTATTTACGCATTGCAAATGACATTGTTGCTATTGCTTTATGATTACGTATGGATTGGTTGCATGGTAGTATATTTGAATTCCCTGCCTTGATAAGACTTTACCCTGCTGTCCGCTGCTAGGTTAGCTCCTGCTTAATTTACTGTTACTCTTCCACTACTTTCTACTTGCTATATGCTATGTGGTGGAATTGGGACGGCGTATAACTGATTATAACCACTGGGAGAGAGTGCTGTGTGCGTCTTGGGTGCGTGGTAAGGGTTGATGTCGACCAAGTGGGATGTGAGACGAGCCCATGGGGCAAGTCGTGCCGGGGGTGCAACCTGGGCATCCCCAAGCGAGGTACCTGTGGCGGGTAAAGTTGTTGAGGAGGTTCCGGGTGGGATAGCCTTGGTGGTTTGAAGCCCGTGGACGGAGGTGCCGTGATGGCACGGGGAGAGTATCCCCTAAGTGAAGATGCCTGCTTGGTCAAACCTAGGACGGACTAGTTTCAGGTTCATGGGAATCCTTTTCTACTCACTCGCTTCTGATGGGCGGGAGACGGCTGGACTACTTGGTAGGACGGTGCCACTACTGCTAGGTTGAAAGGTGATAAGGGTGGGCGGAGACGGTCGATGGGTTCCCGTTCCGTTCTAGATGCACAGTACCACTGGATGGGCCCGGTACTGTGTCTCCCAGTCTCAGCATAACGGTGTAGGATCCGGAATATCCCAGGGCTGAGTGGTAGGGTGGCATCGACCTAGGCAAGCAAGCACCCGGAATTCTGCCTAGGTGTTTGCGCAACACCTATGATGGCTAATCTTGTGGGTAGTGAAACCTCTGCAGAGTGTACGGTTGATCGATCGATACATATGCCAACCTGTTAGCTATGGACCTTTCCTGTGAAGCTTCTACTAGTGTAGTGAGTGTTCTTTTCTCCCCCTGGATAACATTTTTCCGGCAGTGTACCCGTTGTGGTAGTGTGCCGCTGAGATAGGCCCGAGAGGGAGTTGGGCCTGTCGAATGAGAGTGAGGTGTGGGTATGTGAGGTGTGGTAATGGGAAAAGGGATGATGGTGTTAACTGGTGATAAAACTTGACTAATTAAACATTGATTACAGCTGCATAGGAAAAACCTCAGCCTATAGGTCTGCTTGTATAGCCTTGCATCCACTTTCCACAAAGCAAATGCTGCATAGGTGGGCTCCGTGGCCAGTACAAATCGTACTGATAAATTTGCTGTCAGGTGACGAGAATGAGTACGACTTCGAGGGAGATGACGACGAGGAATAGGGTCACGTGCTACACTCAAGTTGGCCGTGAAGAATGAATCGCTTCCGCATCTTCTAAAGCTTCTCTGAATGTTGATTCCGCCAGTGTGGCGATGTAATAAATGTTTATGTAAGACTTAATTACTGTTGTATGGATCCTGGTGTCAACTGAGATATTGGTAATTTCATGGATTGTCCCAAGCAATCTGTTGAATTACAATTCGAGCCTGTGGATTTCCCTTCGCGGAAATCGAGGTCGTTTCAGTTGGTATCAGAGCCATACTTGACTGTAGGACGAGACCCATAGAAAATGGACGTTAGAATAGGAAGCCAGACTCTCTTTCGGTTATATTACCGACCTTGCATTCACTTTTTATGCAATGGCTTATCTAATACAAGGACCTGCTAATCCGTTTCTTGAAAAATTTGCAGATGACCAGCCTTGGACCACCACTTCGTCCACTGCACGACGGCACTATTGAGATCCCGATCAATTGGAGGAACCACGGCGGATTTGCCATGGTACTACGCCAGGTGCTGGAGGAGCTGGGAGCACCGTCTGACCAGATCCAGTACTTCAGCCGAGGGAAGCTTGTTGAGGCAGAGGACAGCCGCATACCCGACGCCGTACTCAACCTTATGCACCAGTAGCTTATGGGACCCTGCGTGGCCCTTAGACTAGTGATACCATGAGTTGTCCTGTCATTGGCTATCTGCGCATAGCACGATCTTCTTAGCAGCTAGGAATATCCTTTATATAATAATAACCATGTGTTGAGTGACATTTGGATCTTATGCTTCTTATGGATCTCTATGCTTCTTTGCTTGAGTGTAGGATAGCATGAAAAATGTTTTAATTCATTTAAATCGTTGAAACATCTAACTCCTACTTAAACCACTACAAGATTATTACTGCACTGAGCACGTACCTAATAATTTCAGATGTCGATGAGACGTTCTGCACGTTTGGAGAACCGCCAGCCCTCCCCCGCGCCTGCGCCAGGACGTGGGCGTGGTCGCAACCATGGACGCCCAGCTGGCAGACGTGCTGGAGTTAACCTGGAAGAAGAGCTGCGCCGGGCAGAGAATGCACCGCCGGTGAACGATCCGCCACCACAAGGCGAGAACGTGCCTCCGCCACCGCCACCGCCGCCGCCACCGACGTTGGCGGAAGTGATGGCTCAGCAGATCCAGCTGCTGAATGCCATAGCTACTGGGATGAACAGGCACCACGGGCCACCCCAGAATGACTTCCAAAGGAAAACTGGAGGGTTTCCTGAAGCTGAGGCCACCTACCTTCGACGGGACCGACAGCGATCCTCTCGCTGCCGACGATTGGCTTAAGGAGATGGAGAAGAAGCTGGACCTGACCACTTGCTCCGACGAGGAGTGTGTTGGGATTGCTAGCCACCAGCTGACCGGTGCTGCACGAGCATGGTGGGACAACTACACCAGCGCTCACGAGGACCCAGCCCGCATTGACTGGGATGAGTTCACCGAGGCTTTCCATGACCACCACATTCCTGAGGGAGTCATGGAGGCCAAGGAGAACGAGTTTCGCAACATCTCCCAGGGAGCTGATCGGATCCACGAGTACACCACCCGCTTCAACTGCTTGCCCCGCTACGCACCTGCGTCTTGCGTGAGTTCCGAGAAGGAAAAGATGTACTACTACAGGAAGGGACTTCAGACCAAGATTAGGTTGGCTCTGTCAGGGAACAAGAGCTACACTCTGCGTGAGCTGATTGACCGCTGTATTGAGATCGAGAAGGATCGCATGGAAGCACGACTGGAATTCGAGGCCCAGAACAAGGGAAAGAAGCGCCGCTCTGAGGGACCCGCTCACGCTGCTCCACCCCAGAGACAGCGAACGGGTGCACCTCCGCCTTTCCGGACTCGCCAGGGACCCTCTTCGGGAACGAGCCGTGGTGGTACCAACAGCGGCAACTATCACCGCCCCGCTCAGACCTACCCTGCACCGACTCGAGCTGTGCAGAACACACCTGCCCCCGCTACCAACACGCCAAGGACAAGCAATTGGAAGGCTCCTGCGACAGCTACTGCAGGCAGTGCGCCCTTCACTTGCTTCGGATGCGGAAAGCCTGGACACCGTGTGGCTGTGTGCCCCGACCTCAACCGTGCACCAGCAGCTGCACAGGGCACACCGAACCGGGGATCTGCTACTCGAGGAAGACTGAACCACATGACCGCTGAGGAAGCTGAAGCTGCACCTGATGCTGTGTACGATACGTTCCTAGTTCAGGGTAACATGGCTACAGTTCTGTTCGATTCGGGAGCTACATGTTCATACATTTCATCTGCATATGCACAAAAGCATAACATACCTGTAACCCCGAGAGCAAACCCTATCCTAACTAGCTCGCCCTTAGGAACCTTCAGAAGCGTTCACATATGTAGAGGAGTGATAATCATAATCGAGGGACTTGACTTTCGAGCTGACCTAACCCTACTACCCTCCAATAGCTTAGATGTCATCTTAGGCATGGACTGGCTAACCAAACACCGAGGAGTGATATCTTGTTCACCTAGATATGTTCAGGTAACCCACCCTTGGGGAACAGCTGTCCGATGTGTACCCCAAACCGAGAGAGTCCAAGCCCTCCTATGTGCCCTGGAGACTAAAGCAGATAAGACAGAGCTGACATTCAGAGATGTGCCAGTAGTCTGTGAATTCAATGACGTATTTCCAGAGGAGTTGCCAGGAATGCCACCAGATAGAGATGTGGAGTTTGTTATAGAGCTGATGCCAGGGACTGCACCGATTGCCAAAAGACCCTACAGAATGTCGGCTGATGAGTTGAAGGAACTCAAGAAGCAGCTGGGAGAATTACTGGAGAAGGGCTTCATTAGGCCTAGTGCCTCGCCCTGGGGATCTCCCGTTTTGTTTGTCAAGAAGAAGGATGGCACGATGAGGATGTGCATTGACTACCGGAATCTGAATGCGGTCACAGTCAAGAATAAGTACCCATTGCCCCGCATCGATGATCTGTTAGATCAATTGAGTAAGGCCAAGTACTTCTCAAAGATCGATCTCCGATCAGGGTATCATCAGATGAAGATCAGGGAAGAGGATATCCCGAAGACTGCATTTGTCACTAGATATGGACAGTATGAGTGCACAGTAGTCTCATTTGGACTCACTAATGCTCCAGCATACTTCATGAACATGATGAACAAGATCTTCATGAATGAGCTAGACAAGTTTGTGGTGGTATTCATTGATGATATATTGGTTTATTCAGCCACAAAAGAGGAACATGAACATCATCTGAGGACCGTATTGGAGAGGTTGTCTCGCAACCAGCTATACGCCAAATTCTCGAAGTGTGAATTCTGGCTTGAGGAAGTTGCTTTCCTTGGACACGTACTGTCAGGAGAAGGAGTCGCGGTAGACCTAGCCAAGATTGAAGCTGTGAAAGAGTGGGAACAACCCTGTAATGTGTCAGAAATCAGAAGCTTTTTGGGACTTGCAGGATACTATCGCAGATTTATTGAGAACTTCTCCAAGATTGCAAGACCCATGACCAACTTGCTGAAGAAAGAGAACAAGTTTATATAGACTCCTGAATGTGAGAAGAGTTTTCAGACCTTGAAGGAGAAGCTCACTACTACACCTGTACTAGCCCTGCCCGATATTCACAAGGATTTTGTTGTATACTGTGATGCCTCTCGGCAAGGTTTGGGCTGTGTACTAATGCAAGAAGGAAGAGTGATAGCTTATGCCTCAAGACAGTTGAAGGAACATGAGCAGCGATACCCGACTCATGACCTAGAACTTGCAGCCGTGGTACATGCACTCAAGATTTGGAGACACTATCTGATAAGCAACAAGTGTGACATCTACACTGACCATAAGAGCCTGAAGTACTTCTTCACACAGGAAGATCTGAATATGAGGCAGCGCAGATGGCTAGAACTCATCGAGGACTATGATCTTGAGATCCATTATCACCCAGGAAAGGCCAATGTTGTCGCTGACGCACTTAGCCGCAAAAGCTACTGCCATACCCTCATCACCAACTTTATGCCACCTGAGCTCAGGAGAGAGTTTGACGCGTTCCAGCTCGAGGTAATCTCCTATGGCATGCTAAATGAGCTTCGCGTCGAGTACAATCTCACCTCACGAATCCGTGAAGCGCAAAAGAACTGTCCTGAGATAGACTATATCCGTGGTTTGATGAAGCTGGGAAGTGGCCCCGAATACCGAGAAGATAAGCAGGGAACTGTATGGTACAAAGATAGAATCTGTGTACCGACGGATTCAGCGATACGAGAAGAGATTCTGTCAGAAGGGCATGACTCCAAATATTGCATTCACCCAGGGTCAGCCAAGATGTACCATGATCTAAGGAAGCACTTTTGGTGGGAGAATATGAAGACAGACATTGCAGGGCATGTAGCCCGATGTGATACATGCAATAGAATCAAGGCCGAACATCAGAGACCAGCAGGGTTGCTACAACCAGTTGAGATACCAGAATGGAAGTGGGAGTGCATATCCATGGACTTCATAATAGGACTGCCCCGATCCGAGCATGGATATGATTCTATATGGGTAATAGTGGACCGTCTAACCAAAGTTGCACATTTTATACCGGTCAAAAGGAAATATATAGTCGAAAAGCTAGCAGATCTGTACGTATCAAACATTTTGAAGTTACATGGGGTGCCTCTGAGTATTATATCTGACCGAGGCTCACAGTTCGTATCACAGTTCTGGAAATCCTTGCACAAGTCCATCGGAACCAAGCTCGACTATAGCACCGCATACCACCCGCAAACGGATGGGCAAACAGAAAGAGTGAACCAGATTCTCGAGGACATGTTACGTGCTTGCGTATTGAGGTACAAGGAAGGATGGGAGAGCTGTCTACCCCACGCCGAGTTCTCATACAACAACAGTTATCAGACAAGCATTAAGATGTCTCCATTTGAAGCGTTGTATGGAAGACCGTGCAGAACCCCGCTAATGTGGTCAGAACCAGGTGAGAGGACATTCTTCGGTCCTGCTAAGATTGTGGAAGTAGAAGAAGGTGTTGCCCAAGTAAGAGCGAATTTGAGGATTGCACAGAGTAGGCAAAAGAGCTATGCAGATAGAAGACGTAAAGAGCTTGAGTTTGAGGTTGGGGATTATGTCTACCTCAAGGTATCTCCACTTCGTGGCACTGTCAGATTCCACGTAAAAGGGAAATTGGCACCAAGATATGTTGGGCCATACAAGATCTGTAAAAGGGTTGGAAAGCTTTGTTACAAGCTAGAACTACCGGAGGAATTATCTGGAGTACACCCCGTGTTCCATGTCTCGCAATTAAGGAAGTGTTTGAAGCTTCCCGAGGAGCAAGTTCCTACAGATGCATTAGACCTGCAAGACACACTTGAATACAAGGAACATCCGATCAAGATCTTGGCACGGGATACCAAAGAGACGCGAAACAAGACTATTCCGATGTGCAAGGTACAGTGGAGCAATCACACTGAAAGGGAAGCTACGTGGGAGAAAGAATCGGACTTGCGGATTATGTTTCCTTACCTCTTCGATGGGTACGTTATCTCTGAATCTCGAGGTCGAGATCCTAATGAGGGGGAGGACTGTAACAACCCTAAAAATCCACACAATCTAAAAATCCCAACCAATTAAAATTTTTCATTTATTTATTGTGAAAACCCATTTTTCTTGTGCAAGCATATAGGTTTCATTATGAAATTGGTAAATAAAGGAGTGTAGTTTGCATTTTAATTCCATTCACATAGAATAATAACTTATGCATCACATTTGGGATTTATTGCAATTTATGTTTGTATTTACTCAATATTTAAAATGGGCAATATATGTATATATACACTAAATTAAAAATAGAAAAGGAGAAAGAGAGTAAGGCCAGCCATTCGGCCAGCCAGATCGCTAAGCCAGCCCAAGCCAGCCCGACCTTCCCCTCCTCACCTCACCTGCGCGCGGCCCACGTTGCGGCTCGGCAGCGCGCGCGCGACCGGCACACACACGCTCGCGCTCGCTGCCAACCCGGCCCCGCCTGTCAGCCGCTCTCGCCCCCCCCCACTGTTCTTCTTCCCCGCCGAGCCGAAGGACGAGTGCACGCAATTCGCGTGACCCCGGTCCCACAACCGACAGCGCCACGCATGGCAGAGCCCTGACCCCGCTGTCCCCCCTTCTGTCCCCTCCTTTCTTGGCCGCCAAGCGAGCCCGCGTGCACCCTGAAGCCCTAGCATCGAGCGGCCGAAGCCCTCTGATGTACCGAGATCAATCGCGGCCGTCCGCCATGGGAACCTGCCAAGCTCGCCTATAAATTGGAGCACCCGAGGAGCCCTAGCCCATTCCCACTCGCAGCCGCCACGCTGCGGCTCCACAAGCCACCGCACCCCACCGCATAGCCGAGAGAGAGGGAGAAGGGCGGAGCAGAGGAGGAGGAGATGCCGGAGCGTTGCCGCCGCGGAGCACGTCGAGCCGGACACGGAGGAGAAGCCCGAGCTGCGGACGAGGAGCGGCACAGCACTGCGATCGCTCTGCACGGCTCCGACTTGCCACTGCACCGCCATCCTAGCTTCACCGACACCACGGTGAGCCATCGCACGCCATGTCCGAACCTTGCCCTGCTTTTGCCATGGCGTTCCACCCTCGGGACGCGCAGGCACGAGCCTTTACCGGCTCGGGAAGATCACCTGCACCATGCACTCATTCGACCGGCCGAAACCCCCGGACTACAAGCTTGCTAGACCGAGAACGCAGCACGACGCGTTCTCGGCGGAGCGCGCTCACCACCGACGCGTTCCGACGCCGAATCACCCGTTCCGAGCAATCCGACTAGCACCCGTATAGGTTAGAGCGTCGTGGAGCACCGCCACGACCCCTTGAGCTAGCTACGCGGATCTAAGCGCTAGAGGAAGCCTGAATCGCCCTGGCCGCGTGCGCCGCGACCTTACCGGAGCGCCGCCGCGAGCCGTCGCCAAAAGAAGGTCATGCCATGGCTAAAGTTCGCCACCAGAGTGTTGTATGCTTCTCTGGCCTCACCAATTTGACAAGACCGCATTCGACTGAACCAATACTTGGTCGTAGCCGCGTTGCCGCCTTCCGCCGTCGTCGGCGACATGCCGCCGCCACAACCGAGCACTTTAGGAATCTCGGTAGCCAAAATTGGTAGTTGGTATACCACCGCCATAGACCCTGGACGCGTATACATCTCCTAGAAGACCCCCCTAGCCCCGCCGGAACCTCACAGTCGCGGCGACATCGCCGCCGACACGTTCCGCCTCGCCTAAATCCGTTCCGAGTACCCCCGGTCGCCTCGCGCTGTGGAGAAAGGCCGCCGAGGTTCGCCAAGTCTGCCTCGGCACCGCCGCTAGATAGCCGAGCCCCGAATCACGACTGTCGCCTTGGCTACGTGCGCCTCCACCTCGTCGGAGAACCGCCGTATGCCGAGGGAGAGAAGGAGGCCATACCACGACTCTAACCCGCCACCATCTGGTCGGACGACTGCCTGAGCACGCCAATTGGGGAAAGCCGAGCCCTGTCTTGCCGAAATATGGTCATCGCCGCCCTGTCATCGTCCGCCGCACTGGAGAGACACCGCCGCCTTGAACAGACGCCCTGGAACCCTGCTAGCACCGAATCTCCGATTCGCCCGAGCCTCCCCGGTAGACCTTGGGAGAGCGGCCCCCTCGGGCGCCCAAATTTCCGATTCGCCCGAGCCTCACCGGGAGAGCTCGGGAGAGCAGCCCCCTCGGCGCCCACATGTCCGATTCGCCCGAGCCTCCGCGGGAGACCTCGGGAGAACGGCACCCTCGGGCGTCCAAATTTCCGATTCGCCCGAGCCTCACCGGGAGAGATCGGGAGAGCAGCCCCCTTGGCGCCCAAATGTCCGATTCGCCCGAGCCTCCGCGGGAGACCTCGGGAGAACGGCACCCTCGGCGCACCAAATGTCCGATTCGCCCGAGCCTCCGCGGGAGACCTCGGGAGAACGGCACCCTCGGCGCCCCGAATCTCCGATTCGCCCGAGCCCCGCCGAGCTAAACCGAACTACGCCGAGCTCCGCCGAGCTAAGCCAAGCCTCGCCGAGCTACGCCAAGCTCCGCCGAGCTAAGCCAAGCACCGCCGAGCTCCGCCGAGCTACCCCCGACCACAGCCGAGCTCCGCCGAGCTACCCCCGACCACCGCCGAGCTACCCCCGACCACCGTCGAGCTCGCCCGACCACCGCCGAGCTACGACCGACACAACCCTGACCAACGTCGAGCTCGCCCGACCAACCACCGAACTGCGCCGACGTCGGCGACTCTCTGGGAACCAGCATCAAACACCTGGTGGGCGACCATCGGGTCTGTGTTCTGTTGAGGCGCCACTTGCCGCACTACTGGACCCGCGCGCCACGTGGACCAATCCCGAGCTGCCCCTGATTAACCGACCAGTTTTCCCATTTTCAGAAAATAGGATAATCTTCGGAAATTCATAACTTATTCATACGAAGTCCAAAAATTGCGCACCATATATCAAAATTCTCAGAAAAATGAGATCTACAATCTAAGACTATGTTTGTGTGCATTTGGCTCTTTATTTTATTGGATTTTTCTGAAATACTCTATAGGAGTCGCTGACGCGACTATTTCGTGTTCGATTTCAGAGCCGGAGGAGGATCTGACTAAGGAAGACGACCACGAGTACTTTCAGGAGCTAGGAGACGACTACGAAGGTGCCACGTCCCACCAAATCCTTAGATCCTATTTACGCATTGCAAATGACATTGTTGCTATTGCTTTATGATTACGTATGGATTGGTTGCATGGTAGTATATTTGAATTCCCTGCCTTGATAAGACTTTACCCTGCTGTCCGCTGCTAGGTTAGCTGCTGCTTAATTTACTGTTACTCTTCCACTACTTTCTACTTGCTATATGCTATGTGGTGGAATTGGGACGGCGTATAACTGATTATAACCACTGGGAGAGAGTGCTGTGTGCGTCTTGGGTGCGTGGTAAGGGTTGATGTCGACCAAGTGGGATGTGAGACGAGCCCATGGGGCAAGTCGTGCCGGGGGTGCAACCTGGGCATCCCCAAGCGAGGTACCTGTGGCGGGTAAAGTTGTTGAGGAGGTTCCGGGTGGGATAGCCTTGGTGGTTTGAAGCCCGTGGACGGAGGTGCCGTGATGGCACGGGGAGAGTATCCCCTAAGTGAAGATGCCTGCTTGGTCAAACCTAGGACGGACTAGTTTCAGGTTCATGGGAATCCTTTTCTACTCACTCGCTTCTGATGGGCGGGAGACGGCTGGACTACTTGGTAGGACGGTGCCACTACTGCTAGGTTGAAAGGTGATAAGGGTGGGCGGAGACGGTCGATGGGTTCCCGTTCCATTCTAGATGCACAGTACCACTGGATGGGCCCGGTACTGTGTCTCCCAGTCTCAGCATAACGGTGTAGGATCCGGAATATCCAGGGCTGAGTGGTAGGGTGGCATCGACCTAGGCAAGCAAGCACCCGGAATTCTGCCTAGGTGTTTGCGCAACACCTATGATGGCTAATCTTGTGGGTAGTGAAACCTCTGCAGAGTGTACGGTTGATCGATCGATACATATGCCAACCTGTTGGCTATGGACCTTTCCTGTGAAGCTTCTACTAGTGTAGTGAGTGTTCTTTTCTCCCCCTGGATAACATTTTTCCGGCAGTGTACCCGTTGTGGTAGTGTGCCGCTGAGATAGGCCCGAGAGGGAGTTGGGCCTGTCGAATGAGAGTGAGGTGTGGGTATGTGAGGTGTGGTGATGGGAAAAGGGATGATGGTGTTAACTGGTGATAAAACTTGACTAATTAAACATTGATTACAGCTGCATAGGAAAAACCTCAGCCTATAGGTCTGCTTGTATAGCCTTGCATCCACTTTCCACAAAGCAAATGCTGCATAGGTGGGCTCCGTGGCCAGTACAAATCGTACTGATAAATTTGCTGTCAGGTGACGAGAATGAGTACGACTTCGAGGGAGATGATGACGAGGAATAGGGTCACGTGCTACACTCAAGTTGGCCGTGAAGAATGAATCGCTTCCGCATCTTCTAAAGCTTCTCTGAATGTTGATTCCGCCAGTGTGGCGATGTAATAAATGTTTATGTAAGACTTAATTACTGTTGTATGGATCCTGGTGTCAACTGAGATATGGGTAATTTCATGGATTGTCCCAAGCAATCTGTTGAATTACAATTCGAGCCTGTGGATTTCCCTTCGTGGAAATCGAGGTCGTTTCAACTATTGCATAAAAATACCTAAAATAAATTACAAACACTAGTTGTAGGGTTTAAGACTAACGAGTTCCACGAGTTTTGCTGTTCTCCTCTGTTTTGCAGGTATATTTAATTTTACACAAAATAAAAGTATCTCGAAAGGTAAATTAGAGCACACCATTGCGTAGAGCTCATCGTGCTAATTGAAATGGATATACTACTTGCTCTATTTGGACTCCGGGAGCTAAAGATATAAATTAGAGAAGGAAATGTACTTCACCACGTGGGCCCCACATGCACAGTGCCATGCAGGCCAATAGACGGACGACATGTGCGGGGCAGCAGCGCCTGCATGCACGCGCACGCACGGGAGTGCAGGGGCGTTGGCCTCTCATCCGCTCAGCCAATGACGGCCTGACACGTGGCGCAAGGGGGCGCATGCACGCGCTCGCGCGCGAGAGGCTAGCGGTGCTCGGCTTTTTGGCCCGACAGGGACATGTGGCACAGCGGGACTAGAGGCCAGAGGCGGTGGCGCTGTCTATCTGTTTTGCACGCGACCAAACCACCAAAACTGGCTGGTCCAGCCGGCAGGAAGCTTCTAGAATTCCCCAGAAACACTGCAGACGCACGGTTTCACCGGTTTGGCTCCGGTTCGGGCACCAAATGGCAGGTTCTCGTCCGGTTTTCTTCGCAGGATCGCAGAGGAATATGCTAGCAAGGTTCCCACAATCTCCCATGTCCGTACAAGGTCAGTTTGATCCGATGGTAGGCATAAAAAGGAGACACGGATCGATGACGTGGCATCTGCTTGACCCTCAAGCTATCTCCCCTATATAAGGACGCCCCAAGGCCCCTCCTAGAGGCATTCTACAGCCCGGAGCTTCATATTCTCTACATAAATTAGGGCTAATAGGGTCCCTCTAGTTGATCTAGTTCTAGTTCATCTACTTCTAGTTTTAGATCTAGTTCTAGTTCTTCTAGTTGTAAAGAGGCAAAGAGAAGAGGAGAGAGCAGAGGAGGAGCCGGGTCTGTCGGATCTTCCTCAACATTGTACTTTTACAGTATCTGGTTCGTCTTTCAGTAATCTCCTGGTTCTTCAATTCTTAATTCTTGAGTTTTTTATTTACTTTCAGTATTTACTTTTAAGTTGTTTATTAGTTTCCCACTTGCATCAAGTGCTCTAGTCTTTGCAACGCTAGAGTAGTAATTAATAGATTAGACGTGGTGTTTAGTCTTGCGATTACCTGGAATTGCACCTAGCCCTACGTATAGTTGTGGTAGCCCCAGGTGGTGACAGCCCTGACGGCTGACTGTAATACCTCTGGTATTACTGCATAATTAAAATGCCATGTCATCATGTTTAATTTGATCATTTGCATATGATTTTGTTTAGGGTTCCTAGAGTGATTTTATTTTGATGGTTGTGCAAGTAAAACCCTAATAGAAGTTAAAAGAATAATAATTTCAAACAGGAAATTGCTTTTAAGCTCTAAATTGGTCCCAAAACCTAAATCAAAATCTATAAGGAATATGAGGAAAAGGTCTTAATGAAAGTTGTAGATATTTTAAAATGCAACAACTTTTATTTTTGGAGATTTTGAAGTTATGTTCCAGAAATTCAAATTAAACTCAAATTACTATGTTTAAATTTAAATTTGAAACCTCAATTTCAAAAATATTAGGAGTTTGACAAAACCTCCTTAATAAGAGTTGTATAGCTCACTGAAAGGAACAACTTCTATTTTGACCATTTTTCCAATTGTTGAGAAAAATTAAAAGTAATTTTAGAATTTCAGTTTTGAAATTCAAAACCCTTTTTACCCCCTTTTCTGTAGTTTAAAAATTTGATCAAATTTGAACATACTTCAAAAAGAAAAAGTATTCTACACAAAATTCTCCACAAATTTTATTTTGGGACCACTCTCTGATTCAGCTTGGGTAGGGCTTAATTGAGTAGAATAGCTTTTGACCTTGAGCCCTAGCTATAGTAGACTAGGGGGGGTCCCCTGCTTCCGCCGTACGCGCGTGCCGCGCCGCGCGCCGGCCGCCGTCCGGCCAGCCGGGGCCAGGGCACCGTCGCGTGGTGCGCCGCAGGGGGGCCCCGGGACGCCTCGACCTTATCCACTCCTCCCCAGGCCTCTTAAATGGCGACGAGCACCTTCTTCTCCCTTCCTTTTCCCTCCTGACCACCGTCGAGCCGCCTCGGATCCCGGTCAAATTCGCCGAGCTCCGATCACCCCTATCTTCTCCATCTCATAGCTAGCTAGCCATCTTCCTCCCGCACCGTTTGCCACACTCGGTGTGGGCAGTAGTGGTCCGTGTTCGTCGGAACATAGTCGCCATTCCCAGGACAGGTCGGAGCACCGCCGCAAGCACTCCCCATGTGCCTAGCCCACCACGGTGAGCCTCCACCTCCAAACTCTCACGTTTTGGCTTGCCTATTCCTTGTTGATGCTCGTGCGCGTGATGGTTTCCCTTCTGGTGCCTTAGAATCACCGGAACGGGAGGTCGCCGTCGAGTCCGAGCTGCTGTTTCCGACCACCATCGTCAAGCTAGTCGTTCCGAGCCTTCTCCGTCTCAACCACCTATTGATTCATGATCTCGGTGAGCTTCTTACCATCATCGACCCTTTCACCTGGTCTCTACCGTGCCCAAGTGGCCGGGACTTGTCAGCCGTGTCACAGCATCCGCCATGGGCGAGGAGGTACTCGTCGGAGACGCGTCGGGTCTGCGCTATGTACGCTTAGGGGTACGCTAGGCTCTAGGGCTTAGTTAGGCATGTTCGGGTTGGTCGTGGTGGTTGCCGTCGGCAAGCACCGCGGCGGTCCGTCGCGCGCGCGTGTGTGGGAGTCGGCGGGAGGAAGAAGAAATGGGGAGAGAGGGCATGACTGACGGGCGGGGCCCGTTTGTCAGTGGCGCGGGGCAGAGGAAGGCTGCGCTGGGCCGGCCTGCGTGCTGTTGGGCCGACCCGGGCCAGTTTCGTTTTCTTTTTTCGGAAAATTCCAAAGGGTTTTCTATTGATATTTGAAATGAATAGTTCTGTGTTTTAATCTTTTTGTGTGAATTAATATACTGCACCAAAAATTATGGTGTGTAGTATTTTATAAAAATATTAAATATAGGTTTTGAAAACTTTTTATAGTAGTTAAAAATGAGTATATTAAATCAAAAATGCAAGTTTAGGCAATTTTAATTAATTCTCCGTAATTCCAAAAATCATGAAATTTTATTTGGCACTGTTATAAGTCAAGATCTATCTATTTGTGGAGTTTGAGGTCAAATGGAAATAATTTAATTAAGTATTAATTATATGCTTGGTTAATTGATTAATAAAATAAATAGGAAATTTTGGTGATTAGCGTTTGATGTGGATTTCGGATTGATCGTAGTTCTAGGTCAAACACCCTTATGACCTAGGGCACCTTAGTCTAGTTATGACTAGGTGATGAAGAACAGTTATGCTTGAATTAGGTGTTATTTATTCTTGGATTTTGCATATGTCATTTCATATTGCATCGCATTGAAACATTCATCATTGCATGCGTATAGTGACCGAGGAACCGGAGGTAAAAGTGAAGGCAGTCACTGAGGAGATTGTTCTTGAGGTCATTCTAGATTTTGACATTTGTCGTACAGGTCCGGATCCGACACTTCACGTAATCCAAGGCAAGCCCTGGTGCATTCAACCGTTCCTTGTGTTTTAAAAATTTTATCACCTTGAGTTAAATAATTGCATTAGGTTGATAGGAGTTGATTGTCACCTACTTGCTACATGACCTGCCTTGATATATAACCCTGAAACCTGTTTTAAAATGAAAATGTTTGAAAATGCTTATCTCTGCTCTTTAAAGTTAGTTTTGCATAAAATGCTATTTTCTGAGGTATAATGATATACTAAAGATGAATATAAATTTGCAACCGTGCGGGTGACTTGCACTTGGGTTAGAGTCCCAATGTATTGTCATCGACGGATTGGAAACCGCTCGGTTGGCTTTGTACTTTGGGTTAGAGTCCCGATACATTGCCGCCGTCGGAAAAATGAAAATAAAAAATGAAGTCCGTTCGGATGGATGTGCACATGTGGCGGCGTTCCCATGTCTTGTCATCCACGGGCACGGATTTGGAACCGTTCGGCTACTTTGTACTTGGGTTAGAGTCCCAATGCATGGTAACCAACGGAAAAATGCTTTAGGGACCGTTCGTTGTCGGCCTGCTGGATCAAGACTTTGCAACTAGCCACATACTACGGGAAGCCTTGACTCCGGTGGCTCTACTACTGGAACCAACAACCATGCACTGAGAGTGGAGAGATGGTGAGAGTAGCGTGTACCCTCGTGGCCGGCGTGCCTGGAGACTAGATGAGTACTGTGCTCTCGGGTGGCGCAGGACCGGTTCCGGGGTATGAAAAGCTGTGGTAGGCGGGGTTGGCATATGCAAGCTTAAGTGCTACATATGCAGTGTGGATGGGGATCCCCAGCTGGGTACTTTCTGGATTCGAATCGACGTTGCTCCTCGGTTAATGGAGACTTGATCCACTGACTTACACCGAAAAGTTGTTCGGAACTAGGTGTTTTTTGAGAATGATTAAGCAATTGAAAGAATGTGACATATGAGAAGGAATATTGGAACTATGGTTATGATTAAAATAATATTGAGATGAAATATTGAAATAGGATAGTAATGATTTTCCACAAAACTCTTGAACTCTTGCTATAGCCTTACCTTGACTCCCCTCAGCCTGCATTCCTGAGTCTAATCTTACACCTTTCGTCGGGTAATCTTGCGGAGTACCCCAGTACTCAGGGTTTGTTAACCTCTGTTGTAGGAAGTCAGCAGCCGGAGGTCTATCTTGCTCCCTGCTGCGTGATGCTCGTTGTGAAGGAAGCGATGATGAGTGATGTTGGACCCTTGGGCAGGGTTCGTATTATTATGTGTATCTGCTACCCTGATGCTACTTCTATTTAGGTCTAGATTGTAATAACTGTACTTAAATTTATATTTGAACATCTGGTTTGTAACCTATGTACTATGAAGTCTTCCGCACCTTTACTCTAATGTATTTTATTATGAAATGTTGTAACCCTGTAATGGCTTCGCAATGGGATCCTGTCGGAGAATACGGGCGCTTATGTAGCCCGGCAGAGCCTGCCTAGGTCATCTGGAACACGGGCCCGGCTGTCAGATGTCATTAGTGGCGATGACAGGTGCCTGTGGGCCACGTGATTTAGGCAGTTCTGTCACAGGTGGTATCAGAGAGATCCGTTGCCAAATCATTACAGTGTTACTTTTGAAAACTTCAAAATGTCTTGGATCACAAAAAATTTAAATTGGTATTTTGGTCCAAAATGCTTACATTCTTACCTTACCCATTCATTCTTACCTTATCCAATAGTTCTTACCTCATTCTCTAATTTTTACCTTAGGCCATAAACTATCTATGGTAGCAAGTGGGTAGCATATTTATTTAGCCCTATATTTAAGTAATATTTATTTTTCATATTACATGATTTAAAATTCGTAAGTGCGATTCATGCATCATGATAATCCCACATGATTAATTAACTTCCTCCTTAAAAGTGGTTTTGGGTTAGAATCTAGTAAGCCTATTCTTCCTAGCCTATCAAGTCCTCACTAATTCAAACCTTCTTTTCCTGTCTGCCATAAAACCTTAGTTACTATTAGGGGATTCTGCCTTTGTGCGACATGTATCAATTGCGATGCCATGTTTAAGCCCGTATTGCCTCTAGGTTTTGGTTAAATGATATCGGACCTAAGTTTGGCTTGCTTATCCACAGATGCCTGTCAACAGTCGGTCGTCCGGTGCTGGAACCTCCGAGGATGGAGCTGGTGTTTCCAACCCATCGCCTATTCCACCAACCCTGGTTGATGCCATTGCGGCCCTGGCCAATGCCGCCAATACAATGGCGCAGAATCGAGACAATCGTGGTGGGCGTCGAGGCCACCACGATGATGAGGAGACCACGTATGTGGATTTCACTAACACCTATCCGCCCGTCTTCACCAAAGCTGATGAACCCCTGGAGGCTAATGATTGGCTCCGTACCATGGAGTAGAAGTTTAGTCTGATCCACTGCACCGAGATCCAGAAGCCGCTGTTTGCAGCATAGCAACTACGAGGTCCAGCAAGCGCTTGGTATGCAAACCTCCTCTCCGCACAGCCCGATGGTCATCAACTTACCTGGACGGAATTCCGTGAGGCTTTCCGTGCCCACCATATTCCGGTTGGTGTCATGAAGATGAGGCTTGATCAGTTTTTTGCACTGCAGCAGAAGGAATCTACTGTCATGCAATATGTCAGTCAGTTCAATCACTTGGCGCAATATGCCCCTGAGCATACCTACACCGATCAGAAGAAGAAGGACTGCTTTGTCAGGGGTCTGAACTTCAAGATTCAGCGAAGCTTGTCCAACAACCTCAACTGCACCTATCATGAGGCTGTCGATAGTGCCATTGCCTTTGAAGAGAGCAACCGTAAGCACCAGGATGAGAAAAAGAAGAAGAAAGCTGGGTCTTCTGGCGGTCAGAAGCGTCAGAGGATTATTTATCATCCCACTCACCATAACCAACCACATTACCCCCAGCAGCAAATCGTTGTTCGCACTGCCGCTATCTCCCATACCTTCAACCAACAAAACACCACCCAGCCGAACGCCCCAAGTGTTCGTATCACTACTCCCCAAACCAATTACAACCATCCTTGCTATAATTGCGGCAAGATGGGACATTGGTCCCGCAATTGTCCTTTTCCAAAGCAGTACAATCCGAGTATATCCAAGGTTCCTAATGCTCAACAACAACAACCGCAGCAGCAGATTCAGCACCGTGGTCACCAGCAGCATGCTCAGAAAGGTAAGATGGTCAAGAAAGCAGGCCAGGTTTACTACACCCAAGTTGATCAGATTCCCGATGGAGAACCCGTCATGCTGGGTAGGTTCCCTGTTGCAAGCCATCATGCGATTCTACTTTTTGACTCTGGTGTGTCTCATTCATTCATCAATCACACATTTGTCAACAAGCATGAGATCCCAATTGGGGAAATAAAGGAAAATTTCCTTATACAGTCACCCGGAGGACGTATAAGTACTAAGGAAGTAGTGCAACGCGTGCCTATAGAATTGGGAGGGCACATATTCCCTACTACCATGATAGTGCTGAAAGATCAAGACATAGATGTGATCCTAGGCATAAATTGGATGTATCAGCACAAGGCCCTTATAGATGTGCTGAATAGGACTATAAGAGTGAATATACCTGATAGCAAGTCTCAGCTCCTCATCCAACTCCCACTACCCTTGAGAAAAGTTGAAAGGTCCATGCAAAGGTTATGTGCCACATCAGTCAAAGAAGTGCAGGACATTCCGGTAGTCTGTGAATTTCCGGATGTATTTCCTGAGGATCTGCCTGGATTACCTCCTGATCGTGAGGTGGAATTTGCCATTGAGTTGAAGCCTGGAACGGCACCTATTTCTCGTAGAGCTTATAGGATGCCTCCCGAGGAATTGGCAGAGCTTAAAGTTCAGTTGCAAGATCTGTTGGATAAGGGTTTTATCAGACCTAGTTCATCTCCTTGGGGTTGTCCTGCTGTTTTCGTAAAAAAGAAGGACAAGTCGCTCAGACTTTTTGTTGACTATCGTCCACTCAATGAGGTAACCATCAAGAACAAATACCCTTTGCCTCGTATTGACCTACTCATTGACAAGTTAGCTGGAGCCAAGGTGTTCTCCAAAATTGACCATAGATCTGGCTATCACCAAATCAAGATCCGTCCCGAAGACGTCCCCAAAACAGCCATTACGACCAGATCTGGCCTATATGAATACCTAGTCATGTCTTTTGGCCTAACCAACGCACCTGCCTATTTCATGTACCTTATGAACTCCGTTTTCATGCCTGAGCTTGACAAATTTATGGTCGTGTTCATTGACGACATCCTTGTCTATTCCAAAACTCCCGAAGAGAATGCCCATCATCTTCGTGTCATCCTAACTCGCCTAAGGGAGCACCAACTTTATGCCAAGTTCAGCAAGTGTGAGTATTGGTTGGACCGAGTCCCATTTCTAGGACATATTTTGTCAGCTGAAGGCGTGTCTGTCGATCCGAGTAAGGTGGAAGAAATATTGAATTGGAAGCCACCAACCTCAGTACATCAAGTCCGTAGTTTCATGGGATTGGCGGGATACTACCGTCGCTTTATTCCGGATTTCTCCAGGATAGGCAAGCCCATTACCAACTTGTTGAAGAATCAGGTCAAGTTTGTCTGGTCTCCTGAATGTGAGAAAGCATTTCAAACTTTGAAGAAATTGTTGACCACAGCACCAGTATTAGCTCAGCCTGACATTGAAAAACTATTTGATGTCTACTGTGATGCTTCTGGCACCGGCCTAGGTTGTGTCTTGATGCAAGAGGGCTGAGTCATCGTGTTGGCGCAAAAAGTGGTTCCCTAAGCCCAACACACCAGCGAAGCCAGAAACGACCCTTGAGGCAGTAAAGCTCTCGCAGATCCAGCTAGCTTCGTACCCGGTCTGAAAGTGTCAGTAACACCCAAGCATGCCAGTCAATTTGACCTGCAATTGACAAGAAAAAAGATAGTAATCAGTAATCACAGGGCGAAACTAACCGGTGTGTCCAGGTAGTTCCAACTATATGGCTCGAAGAGCCGATGTAATGCGAGATCGACTAGAAAGCCGATTCCGTCATGTTATAAACCGATTGTAGCGAAACATGCATTATAACTCAAGTTAACCGATTCAGACAAGAATTCAATGACATATACTTGCATTAGATGGAAATATGCTATAAAAGATGTAGTCACAGCAAGCTGACATGATCATAAGATGTCTCAATGTAAAACAAGAAGAAATCAGCTATTTCAGCCGATTTAGTGTATACGAGCAACATACAAGCCTATAAAGCAAACAATGTTTCAACTCTCCGGCTAATAAATCTAAATCACAATCTTGCAACAGTGGAGATCGAGCGGATCGAGGCAGTCATGATGAAGTTGCAACTTAGATCCGTTAACCTTTGAATCTAGACAAAGTTTATTTTATTACTTGAGTGCGACCCGTATCTAATCAAGATCCAAAATACAACCGGTTGGTGCAAAGCATTCTATCTTATCAATATAAAATAGATGGCAAGCATGATTCATTGAACATATGGATCTATTGGATATAAGCCGACGCATATGGATCAAGACGGGCAAATTGATGATTGCTTTAAATAATAAACAATAAACATAAGCAACATCGGTAACTTAATGAATCCAGCTAAACTGCCAAATTTAACTAGAGCCGATAACTAATCCATGCATGCAAACCAACTTAATCTATAGCCTGTCCACCGGATGACGTTAACTAATAGATTAATCCGGCAAACAAACACGAATCGATAACTAATCCGCGCGTGAAAACCGTCCAAATCTGCATCTCGTCCACCGGATGACGGTTAACACAGATTGATCGGGTAAACCAGCGTGAATCATCCTTGACTCACTATGCTTCCCGCGTCCACCGGATGACACCAAAGAAACAGAGCTTAGCAAGGACCCTGGTCGGCCATGCTTCCACGTCCACCGGATGACGTTAAAAAGACATAGTTTCACAGGGGGTTGACGATACTTACAAGCAAGCCTGCGTCCACCGGATGACACCCAGCCTGGATGAAGTAAGTCACCGGACTCGACTGACTCTAGGGTTGGTGGCCGGAGCCGAAAGTTGTGTTGTATTGATGTGTTGTATCTTTTACAATGGCTGAGGGCTTATATTTATACCCTGAGCATAGCTAGAGTCCTAGTCGAATTACAACTCATTAATAGATAAGGAAATCAACAAACTATCCTATATCTAAGGTAACTTGGAGTCCCAACTTCCCTTTCATAACGGACTCCGATCGTGATCGCATCTTGGCGGCGCGGACTCTGGATGACGTCACCAATGCCGACGCTGCACGCCTCCTGTCACCTTCACCCAATAACCGATTCACCGTGCAATCGGCTATTTTTCTTCCTTCTGCAGGACGGAATTTGCCTCCGAGATCGGTTATCTTCCTCCGGTATCGGCTATCGGCCTCTGGCATCGGCTATCGGCTACCAGCCCAAAATCTGGTGTTAACACATGCCCCCCAATTTTGGAATAAACTGGTTTATTCCGAAATTAGCGCTTGAGCCTTCAAATAGCCAAACCGCAGCTTCCCTCTTGGCACTTCAAACTTTCGCACCAAAACGAAACCCTAAACCGTCGCAACTTCTGCCACGGGCTTCAATCCGCCGCCGTCAGCTTCGATTCGTCGTCGTCAAATCACCCCCGAGCTAATGGCGACTCCTTCTGAGGTCCCTGAGGTATCAATTTCATCGATCCGTCCCCCTGATTCATGAATCCCTTTTCAATCTCACTAAGTACGAGTTTCAAATCCAGGTGCTGAGGAATGATATTCTGATTCCACTGAAGGACATCCCCAATACCTACTATCTGGGCCCGATGGGCGATCCGATCCCCAAAGACTTCATCATTCAAGAAACCAACCAGTTCCCATTCCGAAGCTCCATGATGGGCGCCTCCTCTTGGGCCAAATCTTTCAGAAACTGGCCAAGCGCACCTGCTGGGTGGAGGAACTGGTTCCGTCGCGTCGCGGCGAAGAAGCGCGCTGACTGGGAGATGCACCATCTGAGCCAATGTCTTGACCTATCATTATCAGAGATGACAAGGAACGAGCCGCTCCTGATCGCTGCCAGTCATTTTTGGTCCAACTCCTTGAATGCTTTCGTGTTCGGAGACGGTCCAAAAACCATTACCCTGGGCGATATCCATATGCTCACCGGGCTTCAGATTACTGGATCATATGATTTCTGGGATCTTTGCTCCATTGGCAAGAAGGACCCGTATTTCCCGAAGCTGGACACATACAAAGGATGGAGTGGTTATATTCAACACCACCAGAAAAGCTCCTCTTCTGTCAGCGAGAAAGAACATGTCGCATTCTTGACCATGTGGCTTGAAAGGTTCGTGTTCTGTGGCGCCACTGCCGGGCCAGCATATCCTTATCGGGTCTTAGCAGAGAAACTGGCTCAAGGGCACTCCATCCCCCTGGGCAAACTCTTGTTGGGTGCAGCATACAGGCTTATGAGCCGGGTATTCAGTTCCTTGATAATAGGTGAAGAAGTGCAATGCATAACAGGCCCGTGGTGGCTAGTACAGCTATGGCTCAACCTGTACCTGCATAAGCTGGTAAGGACACAACTCCAAGGCCTCAACTTTCCATCCACCGAGTATTCAGAGGAGGTAGACCCAAAAACCAGAGGCTGTCAAAGTTTTGGTGAAGCTGCCTCTGCCATAACCATCTCAAGCTCAAAGGGCAATATGCTGGAAACATTATACAGGAGCTTGGGACCAAATGTTACTACCTGGTTCCCTTATGAAGATGAAGATGAATTTCCAGCGCCCTCCAACTTCAAATTCAACAATGGGTGCTCTGATGACGAGGCTATCAATATCTTGAACGCAATCATCAAACCCTGTGCCTTGCCAGAGGATTTCAAACACCTTCGGAGCGCAAGCGGCAAGGCAACTAGCTATCCTTCTTATGAATTCTATCATCCAAACATAGCAGCAAGACAGCTAGGTTTCGGCCAATTGCCCCCTCGGCTCCCTTTTTTGAGTACATTGAAGCCCAGGGAGAACATTACAGAGCACCTTCAGGCTGTCAGAATTTTTCAACTCGGAGCAAACCTGCCCACATTCTCGCCGAAGCCGTGGAATCAAATCTGCATCGCTAATCAGAGTTTTGACGATTGGTAGCAACAATGGCACACTCACTTGTTCTGCCAAACCGTCCATGACAAATGCAGAGCCCTAGATCCAAACTTCCAATCTCCCCGAGCAGTAAGTGTTCTCAGCCGATTCCAATAAAAACGGCTTTATTCAAACATGTTACTTAACAGATATTTCTCGCAGGTTCCATCATCCAATCCACCAGAGCGAGTGGAATACTATCCACCTTGTCCAATAGCAAGACTAGGCTCCCGAGCACCAACGCTGAGACAACTAATGGCAGGCCCTGCTCTACTGACCTCCCCTTCTGCTTCAAAACGACCAGCTGCATCTCAGCTCCAAAAGCAAACTCCCAAGAAACGCCGATCGATAAGAAAAATTCAGGTACCCAGTAGCATTTTTCCTTTACTTTAGTACACCCCGACTCTTAAATCGGCTTTCTACCAGGTGAATCCCCAACCAACTCAAGGTACCTTGGGAGAGAAACAGGCCGAAGAACCACCAGAATCTACCGGCCATGAGGAATCAGCTACTCAAGAAAAAGGGATCCGGGAAGAAGGAGCAAAAACTCAGGTACTACTCACTGGGCTCTTCTTTCCTAAATGTATTAATTGACCAAATCTTCTTTTCAAAAACACAGCCGAACAGCCCTTCCGAAGAAATCTGGGCGAACCTTGAAGAAGAGGAGTTGCCCCCTGAGAGGAATCCAGGTAACTCCTATTCGGCTGTTAGCAATTATCCTTGCTTCCATACTGTTCTTACATCTGGTTTGCAGAAACCCAACTACCTGAGGCAGTGACAACCGAGGATCCGCATGCCGCAAAAGATACAACCGCTTTAGTCGAACAAACAGCATCGGCATCAATTCTACAACCTTCAGGCCTCATTCAGGTATCCCATCTCTGCCAGAAAACAATCAATCTATATTGTACCCTTTTTTGATGAGAGAATGTATATACTGTAGGCACCAAAACCCTTGTCTCCTAGCTTTCCATTCGACATAGAAGAGTTCTATGATAAAGATGAACTGGCCTCCTCCTCCGAGAGACTTTCAGAGCCAGATTTCAACAATCGGCTAAGTGCACTGTTACCCCATCTAGAGGGTGATCTAGTCACTCTGGCCTCGAATCCCAATCTGATTGATCAAATAATGGAACTCGTCCAGCAGCAACCCAATCTATCAGCCTTGAAGTCCCTGCAAAGACTTGACGATCTTAAAGTTACAGCATCAGGGATCATCACTGCTCACAAGAACCTGGCAGAGTTTGAACAGCTAAGGAGCAAAAAATCGATCAACAGACAAGAGGCCACCGGATTAACCGATAGAGCCAGGTTGCTCAAATCCTCCATCAGCACGGCCGAAACAGAATTGGCGACATTGAAAACAAGACGAGACCAGCTGAGAAAAGAATTGGAAGCAGTTGAGTCGGCTATCAGTGAGCGCAAAATCACCATCTCCACCAGCACGATCGAGCTCTCCCAGAAAAAGAAGGAAATCAGCAGCTTGATTGTTGCAGACAGAAAGTCATGCCAACGCCTAAACTTGTTGCAGTTCACTAAAAACCGAGATCAACAACTGCTGCAGGCTGGCCACGCGCTCCGTGCTGAATTAGTAGAACTGATTCGATCCTTATTATCTTTGTAATATAATGGGTATACTGCTTGGCATGTGCTGTTCACCCTGAATGTGACAACTTAGCCTGATCTGTATTTTGATTTTACACCTTAATACCAGCTTTGTCTTGTTTCGCACTGACTCTGTTCAGCCTGATATACTTCTGTATGCGAATCGGCTTTCGGGCGTACTTCTTAGTATCGGCTTTGTTCGGCTTTCCTTTGGAACTAACCCCTCAGCCAGATCCATCACGAATCGGCTTGTGGGTACTCACAATAGGATCGGCTAAAACAGCCTGACCCACAAAAGTCGATCGGTGTGCGACCATTGATGGCGGCGCTTCGTCTCCCCGATTCGGCAACTGTTCCGGATTCAAGAAACGCGGATTAACTGCAACCTAAAATCCACCGCGTCGTCTCGCCTTCCGAGGAGGAACCGTCTCAATGCCCTCATCTTTATAAATACACACTCGGCCTGGACAAGCAACCACAACATCGAAGCCTTCGCTCTCCCGGCCTTCTCTCCTCAGACCAGGAAAACAAAATCCCCCAAATCCATGGCTAGCGACGGAAACCACGGCAAGCGGCCGGCCTCAAGATCCACCGAAGGTGACAACTTCACCCGGAGCCTGCGAGCCGTGGGTGAGCGGAGGCATCGCCTACAAGCCTGGTTAGGGTAAGGCTGCTGCTCACTTCTTGATAGATTGACCTGATCAAATCTGACCATCACCGTCCTGCGCAGCGATGCGGGCACTGCCGGTGTCGGAGGTTCGGGAACCGGTGCCGGGACGTCTCGAGCCGTCCCTGCAGCCGCTGGAGCCAACCCTGGCTCGGATGCCGCTGCTGACCCGCATCACGGCCGTCGTCGCTGGGTGACGTCCCGGCAGTTAGCCATCTACAGCAGGTAAATCAGTTTGTACTCAAGACATTGCTTTCCTTCAATTCTGACACATCTTCTTCTTTGTCAACCTTCAGCCAGGCCCGCGTGATTCCTTTCCCACCGGGAGCACCGATTGGCGTGGACACCCGGCCTCTCAGAACTGCGCCTCCTCAAGAACCCCCTCAAAATCCGGCCCCGAGCGCTGGATCAGAATCGGGGTCTTCTGACGGGTCCTACACCGCCGCCGACGGTCGCCGATTCCATCACCAGATGGTGGAATACCGTAACCTCTACTTAGAGGCTACGAAGGAGAATGGCCGGCTGCAGGGCGTCACCGAAGCCCAGGCCGCTGCCCTTACGGCCGCCGAAACCGAGGTGGCCAGGGTGCAAGCCCAACTCGCCGAATCGGACGCTGCAGTGGCCGGTAACAACTTGAATTATGACATGCTAACAAACACCTTCATGCTGACACTTCTTTCTTTTGCAGCCCTGACCGCGCAGCTTGAAGAATTACGTGTGGCCGCCGAGGCCGCCGCCAATGCCGTCAATGCGCATGGCAACACGCAGGTGGAGCGGCTCCTGGATGTTCGCCACCACGTCTCCCAGGTGGCCATGGCCGGCGTTCGTCACGGCGCCACTGGGGCTCTCACAGCCGCGCGACTCCGCTCCGGCATTGCTCTGGAGGCCATCGAGCTTGGGTTCTCGGAGGGCCAGAACATGGAGGAGGCCAGCGCCCAACTGGCGAACTTCTTCCCTCATGCCGACGAGGTCATGGCTGTCACCGACACCCAGGACATCATAGATAAAGCCACGCATGATTAGAATATAATAGGACTCCTGTAAGCATAATCAGAAATAAAACTTCCTTCAAAAGTATCAATCCGATTTCCATATGTGTTCGGATACATATATGTATTTTCCTTTATTATTTTCTTCTCTCTTTTTTTTTACTAAGGGTGACTCGTTACTACGATGTCGGCCATTTTTGTCCTAAAGGCGACCCGCTTGCACGGCATCGGCTATTAGAGCCAGATTCACATGAATCGGCTATTATCCCCCAACTGGGATGCTAGGGTAGTATTTCTTCAAATGTTTCCCGTTGATGGCCCGGGCGAGTCTCTATCCTTCCAAGTCTTCAAGGATGTAAGTGTTGCCCGGGGCGCATTCCACCACACGATACGGGCCTTCCCAGTTTGGCGACCATTTTCCGAATCGGCTATCTTTTGTACCAATAGGCAGAATGACTTTCCATACTAGCTCTGATTTGGTGAAGCTCTTGCTTCTCACCTTTGTGTTGTAATACTTGGCCACCCATACCTTATTCTTTTCAATGTATTCCAAAGCCCTAAGCCGATGACAGTGCAAATCTTCTAAACTGTCCATCACCGGCTGTAAGCTTGTTTTGCAACGTGACACGCCGTGTCTCAGACTGAATCTCCCATGGCAAGACAGCAGCGTGTCCATAGACTAGCTCATAAGGTGAAGCCTTGATCGACCCATGCTGTGCCATGCGATATGCCCACAGTGCCTCGCTCAAATGCAAATACCATTTTCTTATACACGGGAACGATGTTCGATATCCACTCGGCATATCGGCAAGCTCGAATGAACTTGGCTTCTAACAGCCTAGTGATTTCGGCCTTAATGTCAGGTAGAGCATCCTCTCTAAAATGATGTGGAGGCTGCTTGTGTGGCCGAAACCCTGGCTTGATAGGTAGCCTGTGCTCAACAATAGATTTGTCCAATCTAGGCATTTCATAATATTCCCAGGCGAAGCAATCTTTGTACTCTTTCAGCAGTTGAATCAACTCCTGCCTGAACTCCGGGTCTAAATTGGCGGCAATAAACGTCGGCCTTGGCCTGTCACTGGGTCCAACATCCACTTCTTCGAGCTTGTCGGCCGACGTGAATCTTGCCCTAACTTACCCTCTGTGCCGTCGATCGGATTCTCCATTTAATAAAAAGACTCAGAGCCGATTGCCCTGATCGGCTGTTGACTCTCATCGCTGACCTTGATGGAGCCTCCTTCCCAAGCCTTGCCAGAGAAACAGTCATGATCCCCAGCTTCCCAGTATGTGGCATCCGCCGTCGCCACGCTGACCGAGTCATCGGCCAGGACCACTTCGACCTCATCGCCATGCCACTGAATGTGGCACTGATGCATGGTTGATGGTACGCAGCAGTTGGCATGAATCCAGTCGCGTCCAAGTAGCAAGCTGTAGGCACCTTTACTGTCGATCACGAAAAAGGTGGTAAGCAGTGTCTTCTTCCCCACTGTTAGCTCGACGTTGATTGCCCCCCGGGTGTTGAAAGAATTGCCCCCGAAATCCTTGAGCATCAGATTAGTTTCTATTAGATCATCGGGGCCCTTGCCTAGCTTGCGGAATGTAGTGTAGGGCATGAGATTGACAGTGGCACCACCGTCCACCAACATCTTCGTCATGGGCATGCCGTCGACATAACCTTTGAGATAGAGGGCCCTCAGATGTCGATTCTTGGCTGGCTTATCAAAAGTGGCTTGCTGTGCGAGCACTAACTTGGCCACTCCGTCTTCTGATCCTGAATCGTCTGAGTTGGACTCGGTATCAAACTTCTTGGCTCTGAATTCTGCAGGTAGCACGAACACCATCTGTGCATCGGCTACAGCCTTTCCATTATTTTGTGGAGGCTTCTCGCGCCACACCTGTTTGGCACGCCCCTCAGCTTGGAGCTCTCTGTTCCTGAGCTGCTGCACCCGGCGCCTTTGGCTCCTAGTTAGATCCCCTGGGCACCACTGATTCTCTTGCCAAACCGGCTGTCGGCGTTCAACTACCGCTTCATCAAGCCGATCGCGCGAGTCCCTTTTTTTCACGCCAATCCCGTGGGCTGTGGGGGCTCCCCAGCCTCTGATGCACAGACCGGCGGTTGACCTGGGACTGCCTGTACTCTCGGTACTAATCGCTGCATTCTGGACAGTTACGCAGCGTTGGCAGTCTCAAGCCTTCATTCCAGCAGTGTCGGAAGAATGGGCAATGCCAATGATCCTCGTCACCTCCCCGGTGGTGGGCCATTTCATCGTGATAGCGCGCCTCTTCTTCTTCACGGAGCCACCTGCGATACTCCTCTTCTTCGCGCTGCAGCCGCCTCTGATGATCTTTCTCTTTCTATCGCCGCCACTTGTTCAGAAGGTGATGGTGCGTGGGCCTCCTGCTCTTGGTGCCGCTGGATTCTCCTTGCTCCGGCTGCCTCTGATTCTGCTCCCTCCTTCCTTTGATCAGCGCCAGCTCCTCAGCTGTGATTTGTGCATCGGTATCAACTGAGGAGTTCTTCTTGGCCCGTTTGGAGGTTAATACCTTTACTTTAGTCAGAGCATTTGCGATCTGGACCATGTTCTGCCATTTCGGGAATGGAAATTTGTCGATCTTCATCTTCCCCTTAGGAGGAGCCTCAAATTTCAACAAACCGCGCCTTATAGCATTCTGGATTGCTGCTTTGAAATTGCGGCAGTTGTTTGTAGAGTGCGAGGTGAGGCCGTGGTACTGGCAGAACGGTTTTCCCTGCAAATCTTCAGGAGATGGCTTGACGTAATCAGCTGGGAAGGTGATATGGCCTGCACTGACTAACAGGTCAAAGAGCTTGTCCAGCTTGCGTGTATCAAAGTCGTATTGATCTTCCGCGCTCCAACCCTTTGGTACGGCCATGGGCTTTGTCCCCCATTTGAGTTCAACAGCAGCCACTTCCTCATTCTCTCCATCCTCTGAGTCGGAATTGCAGACGTAGGCCTGCTTGTATTTTGATTCCTTCTTGAAACTCTGGGCCTGTTGTTCTAATGCGGCCACCCTCTGCATCACTTCGCTGATGCTGTTGAAGTTGGTGCCCACAAGCTTCTCTTGGACGTGTGGGAGCAACCCACTGACCACTATCTTGGCGAGCTGCTTGTCGTTCAGGTTCAAAGAGTAACACATGTTCCTGGTCTCCCTGAACCGCTTGATGAAAGCCGATCCAAGTTCATTCGGCTTTTGGCACATGTTGGTGAGATCTGTGATGTCTTTCTCCCCAGTGCCGGAGAAGAAGTAATTATGGAATTTAGTCTCCAGATCTTCCCAGCCTTGAATCCAGCCAGGCTCCATAGATGCAAACCAACTAAACGCCGGCCCTGTCAGTGATAGCGGAAAGAGCCGGACCCTGTGAGCTACCTCATACGAAGCTTCGCCGAGCTGGGTCAGGTAACGGCTGATGTGTTCCATGGTGGTGATGTCATCCTGCCCACTGAACTTGGAGAAGTCGGGTAAGTGATACCTGGGCGGCAATGTCACTCGGTCGTACCACTCGGGGTAAGGGCGCCTGTACTTGATTCCAGTCCCGGTCTTTGGCTGTAAACCGAACGTATCATGGAGCAAGGCACTCATCTGCTCCAGCAGCTGATTGTTGGGTGTCTGGGCGTACCCCGGATGCGGTGCTGCCTGAAGGTCTTGATATGTGACCCCCTCATGGTATCCAGGAGTTGGGTTGGCCACGTCTGCCGGCGGCGTATTTCCAGCTGTCAGGTTCACCGCTGATGAGTTCATTGAGTTCACCGTCTGCCCAGTGGCCTGCATGAAAGCGGCGAGCTCCTCCGGAGTGTGATCTTTGTATAATCTGGGAGAAGCTGCTATTTTTTGAGCCGAACCGGCCGCAGTGGCACCCTGCACTGGCGTTTTCGGCTGGCTCGGCTGTTGCGGTGAGGAATTGGAGGTCCCTGCCGCTGCTTTTGGATCTGCGTCTTCTGCGGATATGTTGAAGTAAACTGGACCCAAAGACTCCCAATCCTCCCGCTTGAGAACGGTCTTCATGATGTTATAGAATGTCTGCAGGAAGGATTTATGGTGATGGCCGACTGCTGAATAGGCGGCCTCCCAGGTCGCTTCTTCCAGCATCTTTTTGAGGTCGGCCTTGCACTCCTCTTCAGATTTATCAGAATGGCCGTCCATGATCCACCTTGGGAATGCATTCTTCTTCACTATGGAGCCATCACGCTGCTTGCTGAATGACAGCAGGCAGGCATCAACGAATTCCTCAACAATCTTGTTCAGCACTGCCGCGTCCTCCTCACTAAGATCTTCGACCCTGACCCTGAGGACACCATCATCCCTGGAGGGGCCGTCCGCCGCAGCCTTACCTTTTGCCATGGTCTTCAGTGAATTGTCCCACCGGACGTGCCAAAAGTGTGTTAGCGCAAAAAGTGGTTCCCTAAGCCCAACACACCAGCGAAGCCGGAAACGACCCTTGAGGCAGTAAAGCTCTCGCAGATCCAGCTAGCTTCGAACCCGGTCTGAAAGTGTCAGTAACACCCAAGCGTGCCAGTCAATTTGACCTGCAATTGACAAGGAAAAAGATAGTAATCAGTAATCACAGGGCGGAACTAACCGGTGTGTCCAGGTAGTTCCAACTGTATGGCTCGAAGAGCCGATGTAATGGGAGATCGACTAGAAAGCCGATTCCGTCATGTTATGAACCGATTGTAGCGAAACATGCATTATAACTCAAGTTAACCGATTCAGACAAGAATTCAATGACATATACTTGCATTAGATGGAAATATGCTATAAAATATGTAGTCACAGCAAGCTGACATGATCATAAGATGTCTTAATGTAAAACAAGAAGAAATCGGCTATTTCAGCCGATTTAGTGTATACGAGCAACATACAAGCCTATAAAGCAAACAATGTTTCAACTCTCCGGCTAATAGATCTAAATCACAATCTTGCAACAGTGGAGATCGAGCGGATCGAGGCAGTCATGATGAAGTTGCAACTTAGATCCATTAACCTTTGAATCTAGACAAAGTTTATTTTATTACTTGAGTGCGACCCGTATCTAATCTAGATCCAGAATACAACCGGCTGGTGCAAAGCATTCTATCTTATCAATATAAAACAGATGGCAAGCATAATTCATTGAACATATAGATCTATTGGATATAAGCCGACGCATATGGATCAAGACGGGCAAATTGATGATTGCTTTAAATAATAAACAATAAACATAAGCAACATCGGTAACTTAATGAATCCAGCTAAACTGCCAAATTTAACTAGAGCCGATAACTAATCCATGCATGCAAACCAACTTAATCTATAGCCTGTCCACCGGATGACGTTAACTAATAGATTAATCTGGCAAACAAACACGAATCGATAACTAATCCGCGCCTGAAAACCGTCCTAATCTGCATCTCGTCCACCGGATGACGGTTAACACAGATTGATCGGGTAAACCAGCGTGAATCATCCTTGACTCACTATGCTTCCCGCGTCCACCGGATGACACAAAAAAACAGAGCTTAGCAAGGACCCTGGTCGGCCATGCTTCCACGTCCACCGGATGACGTTAAAAAGACATAGTTTCACAGGGGGTTGACAATACTTACAAGCAAGCCTGCGTCCACCGGATGACACCCAGCCTGGATGAAGTAACTCGCCAGACTCGACTGACTCTAGGGTTTGGTGGCCGGAGGCGAAAGTTGTGTTGTATTGATGTTGTTGTATCTTTTACAATGGCCGAGGGCTTATATTTATACCCTGAGCATAGCTAGAGTCCTAGTCGAATTACAACTCATTAATAGATAAGGAAATCAACAAACTATCCTATATCTAAGGTAACTTAGAGTCCCAACTTCCCTTTCATAACGGACTCTGATCGTGATCGCATCTTGGCGGCGCGGACTCTGGATGACGTCACCAATGCCGACGCTGCACGCCTCCTGTCACCTTCGCCCAATAACCGATTCACCGTGCAATCGGCTATTTTCCTTCCTTCCGCTGGACGGAATTTGCCTCCGAGATCGGTTATCTTCCTCCGGTATCGGCTATCGGCCTCTGGCATCGGCTATCGGCTACCAGCCCAAAATCTGGTGTTAACACATCGCTTATGCTTCACGATAGCTCAAGTGCCATGAAGAGAATTACCCCGCACATGATCTGGAATTAGCCGCCATTGTTCATGCATTGAAGATCTGGCGCCATTATTTGTTGGGTAGTACTTGCAACATCTACACTGATCATAAGAGCCTAAAGTACATTTTTACTCAAGAAGAATTGAACATGAGGCAACGAAGATGGCTTGAATTGATCAAGGATTACGACATTGAAGTGCACTACCATCCAGGCAAGGCAAATGTGGTCGCTGATGCACTCAGTCGGAAAGTTCACTGCAACTGTTTGACTATAAGATCCTATGATTTATCTCTGTGCTATGAGCTAGAAAAGTTAGGTATTGAAATGGTGCCACAAGGTAGCTTGTAGCATATTAGTATTAAGACCACCATCCGAGATGAGATCATTGCTGCTCAGAAAGGAAGCGAAGGCATCAAGCATATCAAGGAAAAAGTCCAAGCCGGCAAGGCAGATTGCTTCAGAATTGATGGTGAAGGTGTCATTTGGTTCAAGGATCGTCTGGTAGTCCCAAAGACACCTGAGTTGCGTCAAAAGATCCTTGATGAAGCACATTTAACAAGATTCTCCATTCATCCAGGAAGCAACAAGATGTATCAGGACTTGAGGCAGAAATTCTTGTGGACAAAGATGAAGATAGAGATTGCTCGGTATGTAGCTGGGTGTGATACCTGTCAAAAGGTAAAGGTTACACGTATGAAGCCCGGGGGAGAGCTGCAACCACTGCCTGTCCCTGCATGGAAGTGGAAAGATATCAGCATGGATTTCATCGTGGGTCTGCCCAGAACATCCAGAGGCTTTGATTCCATCTGGGTCGTTTTGGACCGTCTCACCAAGCAAGCTCACTTCATAACTGTGAAGACCGCATATACTGCTGCAACCTATGCGAAGCTATATATGGAAAATCTGATGAAGCTGCATGGAATGCCTAAGACCATTGTCTCTGATCGAGGTACTCAGTTTGTCTCCAATTTCTGGAAAGCATTTCACAAGTCATTAGGGACGAAGCTTTTGCACAGCACAGCGTATCATCCGCAAACTGACGGACAGACTGAAAGAGTCAACCAAGTACTTGAAGACATGTTGAGGGCCTGTGCACTCACTTACACTCACACGTGGGATGAGTGCCTGGCTTTGGCAGAGTTCTCATACAACAACAGCTATCAGGAAAGCATCAAGATGGCCCCATTTGAAGCAGTCTACGGTCGTAGGTGTCGCACTCCGTTGAATTGGTCCGAACCAGGAGAAAGATGGTTCTACGGAGTTGACTTGGTTAATGAAGCTGAAGAGAAGGTCCGACTGATCCAAGAGAATTTGAAAGTGGCACAGTCGCGTCAGAAAAGCTATGCCGATCAAAGGCGTCGACCGTTAGCATTCAAGGCTGGAGACTATGTCTATCTGAAAGTGTCGCTAATGAAAGGGATTAACCGCTTCGGAGTCAAAGGCAAATTAGCCCCACGTTACATCGGACCATTTCAGGTTATAGAACATGTGGGAAAAATGGCTTACAGACTGCAATTACCAGAACACCTCTCTAACGTGCATAATGTATTCCACGTGTAACAATTGAAGAAGTGTCTCCGAGTGCCTGATCAAGTCGTCGATGTTGAAGGAGTAGAACTTGAGCCAGAGTTGACGTACTCAGAGTATCCTATCCGAGTCTTGGATATAAAGGATCGTGTCACACGAAGGACCACAACCAGGTGGTATAAGATTCAGTGGAGTGAACATTCCAAAGATGAAGCTACGTGGGAATCCGAAGATTATCTCGCAGAAAATTTCCCTGAATTTTTCGCTACCTTATAAATATAAAGTTCCTAGTGAGGTGATGTGTAAACTTTTCTACTACTTTAATGATCAAGGTTGGGTTAGGTTGTATTAACACATTTTCTTTTCCATTACTTTGTTGGAATCTTGTTTTGTCTCGTACCAAATCTCGGGACGAGATTTCTTTTAGGGGGGAAGGCTGTAATACCTCTGGCATTACTGCATAATTAAACTGCCATGTCATCATGTTTAATTTGATCATTTGCATATGATTGTGCTTAGGGTTCCTAGAGTGATTTTATTTTGATGGTTGTGCAAGTAAAACCCTAATAGAAGTTAAAAAAAATAATTTCAAATAGGAAATTGCTTTTAAGCTCTAAATTGGTCCCAAAACCTAAATCAAAATCTATAAGGAATATGAGGAAAAGGTCTTAATAAAAGTTGTAGATATTTTAAAATGCAACAACTTTTATTTTTGGAGATTTTGAATTTATGTTCCAGAAATTCAAATTAAACTCAAATTACTATGTTCAAATTTAAATTTGAAATCTCAATTTCAAAAATATTAGGAGTTTGACAAAACCTCTTTAATAAGAGTTGTAGAACTCACTGAAAGGAACAACTTCTATTTTGACCATTTTTCCAGTTGTTGAGAAAAATTAAAAGTAATTTTAGAATTTCAGTTTTGAAATTCAAAACCCTTTTTACCCCCTTTTCTGTAGTTTAAAAATTTGATCGAATTTGAACATACTTCAAAAAGCAAAAGTATTCTACACAAAATTCTCCACAAATTTTATTTTGGGACCACTCTCTGATTCAGCTTGGGTAGGGCTTAATTGAGTAGAATAGCTTTTGACCTTGAGCCCTAGCTACAGTAGACTAGGGGGTCCCCTGCTTCCGCCGTACGCGCGTGCTGCGCCGCGCGCCGGCCGCCGTCTGGCCAGCCGGGGCCAGGGCACCGTCGCATGGTGCGCCGCAGGGGGGCCCCGGGACGCCTCGACCCTATCCACTCCTCCCCAGGCCTCCTAAATGGCGACGAGCACCTTCTTCTCCCTTCCTTTTCCCTCCTGACCACCGTCGAGCCGCCTCGGATCCCGGCCAAACTCGCCAAGCTCCGATCACCCCTATCTTCTCCATCTCACAGCTAGCTAGCCATCTCCCTCCCGCACCGTTTGCCACACTCGGTGTGGGCAGTAGTGGTCTGTGTTCGTCAGAACATCGTCGCCGTTCCCAGGACAGGTCGGAGCGCCGCCGCAAGCACTCCCCACGTGCCTAGCCCACCACGGTGAGCCTCCACCTCCAAACTCTCACATTTTGGCTTGCCTATTCCTTGTTGATGCTCGTGCGCGTGATGGTTTCCCTTCTGGTGCCTTAGAATCGCCGGAACGGGAGGTCGCCGTCGAGTCCGAGCTGCTATTTCTGACCGCCATCGTCAAGCTAGTCGTTCCGAGCCTTCTCCGTCTCAACCACCTGCTGATTCATGATCTCGGCGAGCTTCTTACCATCATGGACCCTTTCACCTGGTCTCTACCGTGCCCAAGTGGCCGGAACTTGTCAGCCGCGTCACGGCGTCCGCCATGGGCGAGGAGGTACTCATCGGAGGCGCGTCGGGTCTGCGCTACGTACGCTTAGGGGTACGCTGGGCTCTAGGGCTTAGTTAGGCACGTTCGGGTTGGTCGTGGTGGTTGCCGTCGGCAAGCACCGCGGCGGTCCGTCGCGCGCGTGTGTGGGAGTCGGCGGGAGGAAGAAGAAAGGGGGAGAGAGGGAACGACTGACGGGCGGGGCCCGTTTGTCAGTGGCGCGGGGCAGAGGGAGGCCACACTGGGTCGGCCTGCGTGCTGTTGGGCCGACCCGGGCCAGTTTCGTTTTCTTTTTTTCGTGAATTTCCAAAGGGTTTTCTATTGATATTTGAAATGAATAGTTCTACGTTTTAATCTTTTTGTGTGAATTAATATACTGCACCAAAAATTATGGAAATTTTTGTGAATATTCTATGTAGTGTGTAGTATTTGATAAAAATATTAAATATAGGTTTTGAACACTTTCTACAGTAGTTAAAAATCAGTATATTAAATCAAAAATGTAAGTTTAGGCAATTTTAATTAATTCTCTGTAATTCCAAAAATCATGAAATTTTATTTGGCACTGTTATAAGTCAAGATCTATCTGTTTGTGAAGTTTGAGGTCAAATGGAAATAATTTAATTAAGTATTAATTATATGCTTGGTTAATTGATTAATAAAATAAATAGGAAATTTTGGTGATTAGGGTTTGATGTGGATTTCGGATTGATCGTAGTTCTAGGTCAAACACCCTTATGACCTAAGGCACCTTAGTCTAGTTATAACTAGGTGATGAAGAACAGTTATGCTTGAATTAGGTATTATTTGTTCTTGGATTTTGCATCTGTCATTTCATGTTGCATCGCATTGAAACATTCATCATTGCATGCGTATAGTGACCGAGGAACCGGAGGTAAAAGTGAAGGCAGTCACTGAGGAGATTGTTCCCGAGGTCACTCTAGATTTTGACATTTGTGGTACTGGTCCGGATCCGACACTTCACGCAATCCAAGGCAAGCCCTGGTGCATTCAACCGTTCCTTGTGTTTTAAAAATTTTATCACCTTGAGTTAAATAATTGCATTAGGTTGATAGGAGTTGATTGTCACCTACTTGCTGCATGACCTGCCTTGATATATAACCCCAAAACCTGTTTTAAAATGAAAATGTTTGAAAATGCTTAGCTCTGCTCTTTAAAGTTAGTTTTGCATAAAATGCTATTTTCTGAGCTATGATGATATACTAAAGATGAATATGAATTTGCAACTGTGCGGGTGACTTGCACTTGGGTTAGAGTCCCAATGTATTGTCATCGACGGATTGGAAACCGCTCGGTTGGCTTTGTACTTTGGGTTAGAGTCCCGATACATTGCTGCCGCCGGAAAAATGAAAATAAAAAAGGAAGTCCGTTCGGATGGATGTGCACATGTGGTGGCGTTCCCATGTCTTGTCACCTACGGGCATGGATTTGGAACCGTTCGGCTACTTTGTACTTGGGTTAGAGTCCCAATGCATGGTAACCAATGGAAAAATGCTTTACGGACCGTTCGTTGTCGGCCTGCTGGATAGAGACTTTGCAACTAGCCATATACTACGGGAAGCCTCTGACTCCGGTGGCTCTACTGCTGGAACCGACAACCACGCACTGGGAGTGGAGAGATGGCGAGAGTAGCGTGTACCCTCGTGGCCGGCGTGCCTGGAGACTAGAGGATTACTGTGCTCTCGAGTGGCGCAGGACCGGTTCCGGGGTATGAAAAGCCGTGGTAGGCGGGGTTGGCATATGCAAGCTTAAGTGCTACATATGCAGTGTGGATAGGGATCTCCAGCTGGGTACTTTCTGGATTCGAATCGACGTTGCTCCTCGGTTAATGGAGACTTGATCCACTGACTTACACCGAAAAGTGGTTCGGAACTAGGTGTTTTTTGAGAATGATTAAGCAATTGAAAGAATGTGACATATGAGAAGGAATATTGGAACTATGGTTATGATTAAAATAATATTGAGATGAAATATTGAAATAGGATAGTAATGCTTTTCCGCAAAACTCTTGAACTCTTGCTATAGCCTTACCTTGACTCCCCTCAGCCTGCATTCCTAAGTCTAATCTTACACCTTTCGTCGGGTAAGTCTTGCGGAGTACCCTAGTACTCAGAGTTTGTTAACCCCTGTTGCAGGAAGTCAGCAGCCGGAGGTCTATCTTGCTCCCTGCTGCGTGATGCTCATTGTGAAGGAAGCGATGATGAGTGATGTTAGACCCTTGGGCAGGGTTCGTATTATTATGTGTATCTGCTACCCTGATGCTACTTCTATTTAGGTCTAGATTGTAATAACTGTACTTGAATTTATATTTGAACATCTGGTTTGTAACCTATGTACTATGAAGTCTTCCGCACCTTTACTCTAATGTGTTTTATTATGAAATGTTGTAACCCTGTAATGGCTTCGCAATGGGATCCTGTCGGAGAATACGGGCGCTTATGTAGCCCGGCAGAGCCCGCCTAGGTCATCTGGAACACGGGCCCGGCTGTCAGATGTCATAGTGGCGATGACAGGTGCCTGTGGGCCACGTGATTTAGGCGGTTCTGTCACACTGACGTATTCCACCACATTCGGGTTAGAGTTTGTAGGATCGTAGTCAGAATACTAGTCCCCTTCTCGTCTCAGTCTGAGGCTAGTGTTTTGATGTCCCAAAATAAGTACACTTATAGTATCCTTGATTCTTAGATCATCTTGAGAGCTTCGTAAATCGTTCTCTCTCTCCCCACAAAAACTTATATATTTATCCTTGGGCGATCTTGGGACCTAATTAGTATACTTCACGTTCCCCGTGGAAATTGATACCCTGTAATACTCTTGGGTGAAAGCTACAGCAGTATCCGTGCGCTTGCGGATTAATCTGTTTGTGTTAGGAAATGTCAACATATAGTAGAATTAGGTTTAGCCACCAAATACCCATACACATGCACATCTTGATCTAAGAGTATGGTACTTCTCTCCTTGGATCCAAGCATTGAC
Source organism: Eremochloa ophiuroides (assembly GCA_038502445.1). Classification (NCBI taxonomy): domain Eukaryota; kingdom Viridiplantae; phylum Streptophyta; class Magnoliopsida; order Poales; family Poaceae; genus Eremochloa; species Eremochloa ophiuroides. Next base: position 28,724,982 of record JAHLJS010000008.1, read on the forward strand.
TCGACAACACATGCAAGGTAAGTATGCTATATCCTTTTCATACCTATAACTCCACATAAGCTTTTTAGAAGTAGGAAAGGATAAGAAAGCAACTCATTACTATGCTTTGGTAAGGAATCATATACCATTGAGTGACTTGAGAGTACCATTTGAGGAGTATAAGTGAACTATGATTTTTTGTGAAAATTTAAAAACTCCAAGTCACTAAGACGAGAATTTGGGAAGATAACTTTGTTTTGAGAACTCTTTCACTTTTCAAACACTAAAGGATATATATTAGCTAAAGCTGCATATCCCACTAGTATAAGATTTGTCTTGGAAGATCTTTTGTGTTAGCTGTATGTCTTAATATGCTATGCTCATGCTTACTTTTATCCTTGACCTTTACTCGAGGACGAGTAAAGAGCAAGTGTGGGGGAGCTTGTTGATGGTCCTTAACACCCCATTTTATACCGTCAACAGTGCCTAATTTGGTCATAATAATGATACAAGCCGTAGTCATAGGTTTTATTTCTAACCATTTCCACAAGATGTGATGGCTATGTGAGTGTAGGTGCAAGGTAAAAACAAAACAGCGATATATAAGGAGAAAATGCTTCATCCATGCTTCTTGTGACTACACCAATTCAAGGAGTTTGAAATAAGGTTTTGGTTCACCCAAATCGGAGGACGGACGATAAGATTACCCTTTCCGGAGAGTGGAGAACGGGTCGCAAGAGCAGTCCCGGGTAAAATGAGCACCCAGGACGCATCCGGACTCGAAATCAGGCAAACAACCAGGCGTTGGAAAGCTAACTGAGAGGCCTACATGCTCACCAAATATGAGCACATTTGGCCCAAGTTGGAGGGCGCCCGCCCTATCCACAGCGCGCCCGCCCTATCCCTGTCTCGTTCCATGTCAGCAATCCGTGGGAGATGCCAAATAAAGTTTGTCCTCCGTTGATCCAAGGTCGGTACAAGATCTACGGTCCGGTGGCCCAGTCAACAGGGCGCTCGTGCTGTCTCTGTCGCCTGCCATGTCCACAATCCGTGTGAAGGTCCCTAGAAGCCATCCCAGCCATCAATCAAAGTCGGTTTTCAACCAATGGTGCAAGATGGAGGTGTCAAGGATCCATGGACCCACGTGTCAACCTCCAAGGGTCACAAACCGACTCTACAACCACAAAACGGGCATCAACCGACCTTGCAACCGCCTTTGGGGAGGAACCACGGCCTCGCAAGTCAGTGAAATCAACCAGGCGCCCGCCCTCTAGTAGGGCGCCCTCCCTACCTCTGGCGGCCACCAACCACCAGCACACCTACAAATACCCCTGGAGTACTCTAGCACTATAAATAGGACTAGTTTCCTCACTTGTGAAGCGAACAACCACTAGATACACACTCTCCACATGAGAGTCATAGCCTTAGAGCTATCCTAGTGAGGAGTAGAAGAGAGGGAGAGAGTGAGGAGAAGCTGGAGGAGTGCCGGGCTTGTCGGCACCATCTTCAGCGTGTATCTCTGTGGATGCGGGTCTCCTTCAAGTGAGCCGCTCCGGGATTCTTCTTGGTTAAGGTACTTGGCTCTGTAAGTGTTCTACTTCTATTGTTCATTGGTACATTGTTCATTTACTTGAGTGCTCTAGTCTATCTTTGGTACCTAGATTAGTGTAGTAAGGTATAGTGTAGGCGTGGTGTTTAGGCTATCATTTACCAGTGTATGCGGCTTGCTCCTCGGATGTGTGGTAGCTAGTGAGTGGTGACAGCCCCATCTATTCTCTGTAGTCCACCATGTGTTTGTGCAAGTTCTTAAAGCGTAGGGCCTGAAGCTATAACGGCACAACTTATCTTTTGCGGTGCTTGACCGAAACAGAGCTCCAAAGTGAACAATCATTGTAGACCTTACCTTGATCTAGAACCTTTGCCATTAAGACCCTCTCTACCCTATTTGTTCCAAACATCTAGTTATCTTAGGATGACCTTGATTCTTAGTAGAGCACTGACGTTCCCTATGGAAATCGATACCTTGGAATACTCCTAGGTGAAAGCTACTTTGACAACCGTGTACTTGCGGTTTTACCCCCTTGCCATATTTAGTGTCAACAAGTTTTCTGATGCCATTGCCAGGGATATCTCTAGTCTTGGTGATTGCATTAGGAATTGTCAACATTCATGCATAAGAATGTTGGTAATAGATAAGTGACTAGTTGCTAATGACCAGTTAATTAATTACCATACATCTATAATCTCGTCTCTAGTAGTACAAGTTATATGGTTATATTTGGCGACGTTAGTAGATGTCAACAAGCATTTTTGGCGCCGTTGCCGGGGAAGGCACATGAAACTTAGGAAATATTGATAACATATATACATAATGGATAAGATTGTGTTACCGATTGATCTCTAACTCAAACAGGCACACCCTTGTTTTTTATTATTTGCTTATCTTATACAGGGTGATGAATGAATGGTTTTTCTCTTCCAAACAACTTCACTGACGATCCAGAGAAACTCCTTAGAAGGAGAAGGTTGTAGAGGCAAGGGACAAGTTCAAGTCACTATCAAGAATACCCATCGCTGCTCAAGCTAGTCCATCAGAGGAGCCAGCTCTAACATTGGAAGAAGAACACTTAGGAGAAGATTTAACTCCTGTGTTTGAAGACATGGCTGAGAAGACACTGTGCGAGTTCTCTGCCCCAACAACAAAAAACATCCGGACTGGACCAGCAGTCAACACTGGGGAGAATGGATTCGAGCTCAAACCTGCTCTTGTCACCATGGTTCAAGCCAGTCAATTTTGTGGAAAAGCTCATGAAGATGCAAGTGCACACTTACAACACTTTCCAGAGATCTACAACACCTTCACGATTAGAGGAGTACCAAGAGATGCTATTTTACTCCGTCTTTTCCTATTTTCACTTTTGGGGAAGGCTAAGCAGTGGTTCTACGCCAACAAAGACAAGAACACTACATGGGACCAATGCTCAACTGCTTTCCTGGCAAAGTTCTTTCCTACAGGCAAGACGAATGCTCAGCGTGGGAAAATTTTAAGCTTTCAACAGCAACATGACGAAACATTCACTGAGGCAATGGAAAGATTTCAAGATTATATTGAAGACTGTCCTCATCATGGGATAGAGGACTAGCTATTGATGCAGACCTTCTACCACGGGCTTATCTCTAGCACCTGTGAGTCCATAGATGCTGCAGCAGCAGGAGCTTTCCTGTCACTTATGCTTCCAGAAGCTAAAGCACTTGTTGAGAAGATGGCCTCAAATCCAAGCTATAATGAAGAACGTACTCAACCTCGTAGGAGAGGAGGAGGCATCCATTATCTCAAGGGAACTGACATGGTCACTGCCAAGCTAGACCTCATCATAGAGAAGCTCGATATAGAGAAGAAGGAAGTCATGCATATTAATGATTCTCGCATGACCTGTGAAGAATGTGGAGATTACGGGCATTCAGCTGTCAACTGCTCTACGTTGCAAGAGGATGTAAACTTCATCAATAATAACACCTACTATCATCCTCAACAAGGTCAAGGATGGAACCAGCCAAATCAAGGATGGAATTAGCAACCTTGACAAGGTAACTACCAAGGTAATAATTACAATAATTACAATCTTCCACCTTTAAGAGATTTAGTTGCTGGTTAATCTAAATTGTTAGATCAAATGTCAAGAAAGGTAGCCTCTAATGATAAAGCTTTATAAAACATTAATATTAGAATGGATACCTTTGCTTCTGCTATAAAGAATCAGCACAGCTTTAATAAAATGTTAGAATCACAATTAGCTCAGCTAGCTGCTACTGTCCCTCCATTTGAGAAAGGTAAGATTACGGGCAAGCCAGAAGATTTAGAAACCGCTAACCTTGTTGATATTCACAATGCAACCCAATACCATATTGAGCCTGCAGATATATAGTGGATTGATCACTCACTACCTGAGAAGATGGGAGACCCTAGGAGATGTGTCATTCCTATCTCTATAGGATGTCGCAGCTTTCCAGAAGCTATCTGCGATTTCGGCGCAAGTGTCAACATAATGCCCAAGGTAATTTATGAGAAAATATTAGGTGATCCTTTGTTGTATACAGATATGCATTTGCAGCTTGCAGATCAGTCCATTTGCTACCCCAAGGGAGTGCTAGAAGAAGCTGTCATCAGAGTGGAGCAATCATATGTCCTAGTTGACTTCGTCATCATGGAGACGGGAGGAGATGAGAAGGCACCCATTATTTTGGGACGGCCATTCTTGTGCACAACCAAAGCCATCATCTATGCGGAACATGCCAAGATTGTCCTCTCCATCAACGACAAGAAAGAAAGATTCTCGTTCAAGAACTGCATCTTAAAGACTCCTGCAGTCTCGAAGCAATTCCATCAACAAGAAGAGCATAGGAAGGGTACGCTGTCAATTTAGAACAACCAGCACCCAAGAAGAAGAACAATAGAAGATGGAGGAAGAACAAACTCCAGCATGTACCTGAAGAAACTACTCAACTAATTACTGCTCTCAACATAGAAAATGATCATATGCTCCCCCAACCATTTCCAACGAAGAAAGGTGACCCAGGTGTACCAATCATTGAATGCACAATCAGAGACACCACTTTTGCCGACATCATCTACGACACTGGATCAGTCGTCAACGTAATGTCCAAAAAGGTATATGATGATTTATTTAATGATTTACCTATATACCCAACATATATTCAGTTGCAGATGGCAAACCAATCACTAAGATTCCCTGAAGGCGTGGTTAAGGACGTTATGGTAAGAATTCAAGATAAATATATACCCACAGATTTTCTAGTTCTTGACATGCAGGGAGACGATGAATCACCTATTCTTTTGTGAAGACCATTTCTCTACACTGCCAATGCTATTATGTACATCGGTCTGGATAGATCCACTTCAACCTAACCACGGGTAGGGTACGCTGTCAATTTAGAACACTTGTTAACCATGAGCAGATCAGGAAGCAACGCAACAGCAGAAGATGCCAGGCCCGCCGTCAGGATGCCTAGCCTCACTGTGCATGGGAGGAATTCCCTGGCAAGATTGTGAAGTATGAAGACTACTACAAGGGGCAAGAGGAAGCCGTGCAAGCACCATGCTGGAGTGAGTGGGAAGCGGAAGCTGAGAGGATGGATCAGATTGCTAAGACAGAGAAGAAAGAGATCCATGCACAATTAGAAGAATGGATAAAGAGAGATGAAGAATCAAGAGAAACACCTGAGAGAGTGTAACAAGGAAGAGCTGGAGCTAGAAAAGTGAGAAGCAGAAGAGACAGAAATAAGATGGAAGGAGAAAGAAAAAAACACCTACTACACCACCGCAAAATGGGGAATTGACTGAGGTAACCTCAGACGATGAACCTGCTGAGTAAGTACTCTCCTCTATCTAAGTCTTGTCGGTAGACTTTAAATTCTGTACCCTAGCCATAAGGTTAGAATGGTAGTTATCTAATTAAGTTAGCATGCATTAGTAATTTTTCTTTAACACATTTATTAGTACAATCACTTTTGCACATCAAATATAAAATATCAAAAATAATTACTGCTTTATTTACCGCATCATAAATACTAAAGCCCCATGTGAATAAACTTATGGTAAACCTTGTAGGAATATTTACTGTGGCAGCATATAAAAAATTATTATTAAATGATAATAGCATCTGTATTTACTTTGTTGCATTATGAAAATCTTAAGCCCCATGAGAATAAATATTCTCCATGGTGGCATAAAAATGTAGTATGCATACATATTTGATTGCTGCATAAGAAAATTAGAAACCCTAAAAAGAGAATCTGTTAGAATCCTGCTAGAATCTATCAATTAAAATCAACCCAGAGAATAATCAATTGCTCGTTGGCTGACCGCTAACCCCTTGTTAAATTTAAGCCTCGAGTTTTGGTTTTCTTGTTGGAGTATAATTATGCAGGAACAATATTATGACTAAGAAGAGAGTCTATCAGTGGCACCCACCAGGAATACTATTGGCTAGCTCACTCTGAAGATCATTCAACACCAAGTATTGCAAACATCTAGCATGGGGAGGAGCATCCCCTAGTTATCTGGTAATTATACCTAGGAGATTATTGATTCTGTTTTATATAGTCATAAAATACTAAAAATATGTGGGCACATGAAGGTCCACAAATCATAGAGTCTTTTTTGAGTCCAATCAAAAATAACTAGAAAGATGTATAATCATTAAAACCGAATAAACACTTAACTTCATATTAGAATATGTTCGGAGTCAGTTTAGGCTAGAATTAATTAAAAATTGATGAACACTAAAATTTTATCTTGAAGATGATGAATAGTTGCTCTGTTGTCATTCCTTTCAGTGCCTAGTTTTCAACCTTAAATTCTCCTGAGTTTTGCATATTGCTATTTTAATTTAAGAATTTACTCTGAACATGAAAATTGTGGAGGCATATGCTTGAGCTAAGTCTAGGTGATTGATTTATATGATTCATGAAGGTCGAGCTGCTATTTATCTTATTCCCAGCATTACTAAGTTCTGGAGATTCATTTTGAAAATTTAAAATTTACATGATGAGTTCCTGTATGACAAAGTGAATTCTTACCAAAGCCATATATGATGCATTTAGATAGGAAACCTTTGCAGATTTATGCTACTTGCTTTGCATTGAGTTTGGTCAACCTTTGTTGTATGCCTAATGAGAGTTGTCATGCTTTTAAAACCAAGATCACTTACCACACTCCAGCCACATATGCATTATTCCTGCCCAGGGAGTAATCGCAATCATTTCCACTTTCATCTATGTTCATCATAAAAATGTTTTCTCCTACACTGGGAGGAAAACACCCAAAAATATACCCTATAGATAGCCCCTGTTTAATTGCTCTAAGTTCTTATCATTATCTCTCCAATTGTTTATATTCAAAGGATACATGTGGTTATGCAAAAGTATGAAAAGAAAAGGGAGTAAAAGATGGACAAGTGTCCCAGCAATTAAAATAATGGGTACTAGATGCCCGGCCTCCCTAATGAAAAAAAAGAAGAGAGAAAGAAAAGAAAGAATAAAGATAGCCCATGTTTTCCTGAGAGTCCTAAAGAGAGATTTATTTTCAAAAGAGCATAAGTAGAATTAGGATTGGCCACCTTATATACACCTAACCACCATATTCCATACACATGCACATCTTGATTTGATTGTATGCCTCGATTCTCTGTGGATCCATTGTTTGACTTTATAACATATGAATTGCAAGCATGCCTATCCTTGTTATTGCCACTCCTATGAGCTCCACTATATATCCTTAGCTATAGGGAGGCATGACATCATTAATGCCTAAGTGAGATCCATAAATACCACATATATTGAGGGACTTGAGGGTGTCATACAATTAATCTCTGAGTTTTATTTCGAAAACTTATAATAACTTTGGAATATTGTTACTGTGGAGAATTTAAGACATAGTGCTTGACATGATTGTTCTATCTTTCAATTGCTCAAGTCTTTTGCAAGAGCGGTAAAGCTCCATAGTTAAAGGTAAAATGGGTAAGTTTGAAGGTTAGAGTAGTTATTGTCTAATCCGAAGGAGAAGCTCTGTTTGAAAGCATGTGTACTCGGAAAGTATGAAAGCATTATAACAACTCCTGATCCAAATACTTTGGTAATTAGGCTTAGTTTGTTTGCCAAGGGACTGGCAAAAAAGTAAGTATGGGGGTGTTGTTGTCGGTGGATAACATCAACTTTTATTAGAACTTTAGACATCAAAGGATATATGAATACACACTAGTCTAGGGTTTTAACTGAAAATTTCCACGAGTTTTGCATACTCTGTATTTTCCAGGGGTCATTCCAGAAAAGCGTAAAAGAGGGATTAAAGTGCATAAAAGACACGAAACATAACCACGAAGGCCACATCGTCATCAGGACCCTAGAAGCATCTAGAGAACACTGTTGGCATTTCTTAACGTCGTTACAAAAGATAGACTAAAGGTCCATCCCCGGCAACGGTGCCAGAAATGCTTCTTGGCATTTCTTAGCGTCGTTACAAAAGATAGACTAAAGGTCCATCCCCGGCAACGGCGCCACAAATGCTTGTTGACGTTTCTTAGCATCACTACTAAGGATAGACTATAAGTCTGTCCTTAATAATAATACTAGAAACGAAAGTTGACATTCTCAACCACCATTTCTTCAGAAAGGTAACCCTTGGCCCTTAAAGGCGCCGGCCTAGCTAATGCAGTCTGGTAATAGCAGTTAGAAGTGCCGGATTGACCTTGCTAACCGTCATTACTTACGATATGCAAAACTGTGACACGGCGCCGTGGGGTGCACAAGAATTACAATCCTTAAGTAATGGTACTTAGGTACGCCAATCGATAGCTCAGTAAGAAATAAGATTACTCTGCAAGCGCACAGAACTATCATTGTAGCATTTCAACCCGTGAGTATTCAAGAGTGTCGTATTTATAATTTCCTGTAGGAGGGCATGATGAATTTCATCTAGCTTTTGGTATAAACATGATCACTTATTGAATGCATAGGTAGGCATAGCATAAGCAGGGGTTAAATCAAGTTTATAAGATAGTGGACACACGCATTGGAGCAACCTCAAGGATTAAAAGGGAAAATAAAGAATAAAAGAATACAACTAACTAAGCAGGCATTGGTCGTATACAGCTATGCAAAGAATAGCAATTACATCTAACTAGCAAGACTAGAATTAGGACTATGTCTGGGATGATAGGGAGATCCCCGCAGCTGGTCTGCCAGACGCAAGAGACTTTCCGAACTCCTACTCAATACCCAAACGTGGGGGAGTGCTAGGGATGGACAAGGCTGTCACCACCTGCCCACCTACCCCTCTGCCCATGGGGTACCAACATATTCGCTGATCTCCGCATACCCAAACACCATACTCGCGTAATTGAAAACAACTCCTAACCTCCTGGGACCCCAACCCTTCGGATTGACAGGCTCGGCTAGGAGCCCTGATAGCACAATGAACTATTATCCTATCCATAGTTCTTTCTCTATTCCGAATAATTTGATGAACGATGAAGAACTTTGATGAACATATCAAGAACACAACACATAAACTATGAACTAGTTCATATGTTATGATCATAATATGAACAAGATTATACTCTAATTCAGATGCATTGCTATAAACATAAGATGAGAACTTGCTCATAGAGGAGAACTGAATTATATTCATACCAAGATGTTCTTGATTCCTCCAAGGAAACAAGCTCTCCTTGCTAGCTTTGCCTTGCTCTACTACTACTAAACTAGAGAGAACAAGTATGAAATGTGAGGTGCAGTGCTCCAAATGTTGGTGTGTGTGAATGATGAAGGAGCACCATCTATTTATAGCTAGAGTAGGGCGATTTGGGCGTCTCCAGGATTGGAAGAAGGTGAAACCGCCCTTGGGAAACCGCCTTGAGCACCGCCTCCGAAGACTGGGCCCGGGAGGCTCTACCTAGGGGGCGGCCGCACCCGGGGGTGGTCGGTCCCCTGGCTGGGCCTTCTGGCCACCGCCTTCGGGTGATCGGTTGCTCCCTAGGCCTGGGCCTCTCCTGTGGTTACGGATGGATCTAGTTCATTGTTTAAGATGGGCTTTCTTCTTTTCTTGGTTTGCGCCTTCTCTGAATACGTTTCCTGAGAGTGCGCTTTCTTGTGGATTTTACTCATTTCCACGTGTCAAACCTGCATGTTATATACACAACAAAACTTGTGGAAAGATTAGATAAAAGCCCTACCTTCTATTTGTTTTAGTATTAAAATGATGTTGTATTTTAGTTGCTAAGGGCCGCCAACAACTCCCGCACACTTGGTCCTTTACTCGTCCTCGAGTAAAGTTCTAAGGACAAAATGGGTTTGTCTTCCTTGTCAAAAGAGTCTGCATACAGGATATTCCAAGCTTCACCTGGATTTATGAACTTCAAAGTATCTACTGAATCACCTTGAGTAATTGAAAATGGAATAGCTTGGAATCAAATTCTCTTACTCTTGTCCTTGCATAGAGACTTGGGTTTTTGTAAGATTTTGAAAATATAAAGATAGCTTGTGTTCCTTGAATGATTCTCTCAAGTCACACATTTTGTAAGTGATTCCTCACCAAGGCATGAAAAGGTGATGCCTTCACTTTGATCATCCTACCTCTAAAAAGGCTTATCTGGAGTTTTAGGTAGGAATGAGAAATGATGAGGCACACTTACCCTGCATATGTTGTCCAGTCAAACCCCAGACCATACTGGAGGGAGTGTGCCATACTCTTAGATCAGAATGTGCATGTGTGTAGAGAGTATGAAGGTGGAAACCTAGTTCTAAATCTTTTTGGTACTCCATGCATCATGATTCTCCTTGGATAACACTTAGGAAGATATGGGCTATAAGGTCCTTATATTATTATTATTATTATTTTTTGAACGGGTGTTTAAACCTTTTCTTTCCCATTATTTTCTTATGCCCCATGCCATGATCTTTTTTTTGCTCATAGCCCCATATCTTTTATTGGCATATGAAAAACTTTCAAATAAGGAGATATAATGATGGTAGATGAATGGAGTAAAATTTTGTAGAAAAATGCACGGTTCTTAGGATGAGAACCGACACTTTTTTATTTGGGCGAGAATGCTGCGCAACTCTCAGTGTGAGAATTGGCTTTATTTGGAGGGTGCAAGTGAATTCTGATCTTGGGAGTATCAAACATCTCTCAACTGCGGTCAAAAATTTGACCAAACTCAACACAAATAAGTGGCATATGTAGAAGGTTTCATCAAATAGAATCATATATGGCCTTGGTCGGTATTTATCAATCATTCAAGGAGCATGCTATTGAGTTTTTGTTTTTGTAAGATAAATCCCAAGTACTTTGCAAGAATGAGCAAGCATTATGTCATCCTTCTATATCTCATCCTCAATTACTTAGATAGAAACGGGTTCCTAGACAGTGTTCATAAATCTATAGGAATTTTAGCAGGGAATAAAAAGTATGCAAATATCTTGAATGTAGGAAGACAAGTTTTGATGGAGTATGAAGGGGACATCATTTTAAATTTTTATCTTAAAACTTTTCAGAATGATAGAGGGAAAAAGTTGCAGAAACCGAATTTTGACTTTTGTTATTGTGCAATTGTCTTGGAGAGTCCTCCCCCACACTTGTTTTCTTTCCTATCTTGGTTAGTCACAATATATATGTGGCGAAAACAAGTGCTCAACATAAAACTTTTATTTCATTGATAAACTCGAATAGGCACATTCACATTGATAGTAAATGATCATGAAAAAGAGAAGTGCCTAATTATTCGTGCAGAAGGTGCATTCTAAAGATACTCAAGATGATGATCAACACCTAGGGCTTTAGCGACTTTCCTTAGCGTAAGATTGATCTTGAAGCAGAAACTATTAACGTCATCGCTAAGGTTCCTAATCTCTGTGTTCTTGGTCTATATGTCGTCTTCTAAAGTCCTAAGGAAAGCACGTAAGCTAGCATGTTTAGCTATGAGGTCATTGATGATACAAGAGTCGTCTTCATCGTCACTGCTTTCGTACTGTCCTGCACGAGACTTGATGGATGGCTGTGGCAAATGCCTCCTAATCCTAGGAAAGGTGCTAGCGGATGCTGCCTTTTTGGCCAAAAGTGCAGGCTTGCTAGCCGACTTTTCACCAGTATGCATGCTAGTCCCACTACCGCTAGAAGTCTTCCTCTTGAGGCCTAGAAAACTGGTAGGATGGGTAGCAGCGGTCTTCTTCTTGGCGCCACCTTCGGATGCATGAGAGTGTGCTGGCAGGATCACTAAGGGCTTCTCCTTCTCAACATGAGCTTCCTCCCTTACTAATGGACTCTCTTGGTAAGGTGCTATGTCTAGGTTCACTATGGCCTTTGGAGCGTTGATCAGCGAGAGGGCGTAGCTAGACATGGTCGGCACTTCGAGATGGAAGACCTTAGCAAGCTTTGAAAAAGGGAGAAGGGTAAAGTTGGTGTGAGGAAAAGAGAGACCTAAAGGGGTTTAAATAGGTGCTACCGAGGTTTCTAGCAAGGAAGTAACTTGATCGTAACCATAAATGTGATGCTGGAGGGATCAGAGAGGGATACAAAAAAGTTTGGCGCAGATTGGGCCGGCTAGGGGGCGGCCGGTCCCAGGGGTGGTCGGTCACCTGGGTCCACCAACCAGCCTCTACTTTTTGGCCAGGTGCCATGCTGACTGTGTAGATCCCTATCTTGATTACGATCAAGTTTGATGTGCAGTGAATCAAAGTGATAGTGTGTGTGATTGAGTCTGGGAAATGATTGATACTTATGAAAATATGTTTTAAGATCACACTATCATGCATTTATGAAGGAATATTCCTATGATCTCAAGGATTTATGTTTATGAAAGTAAAGAATCATAGGGTCATTTTAGTCAAAACATAAATGCAATACTAGCATCAAGGCATGCATATATTTATTATAAAAGTTTAAAATATCTAAATATTTATTATTATTATTATTATTATTATTAGAATAAAGAGATTAATTAGCATTTATTGAAAGATTTGTTAACTTTTTATTTAAAGTAAAAATTAAAGATAACTTACCGATTTACCTTCGGCAAGGGCTCAACTTTTTAAGTCCGTTGAGCAGGACTTTTCTCCATTCATTTCTTGCTTGATGATGGTACATCCGTCTTGGGAGAAGTAGACGGTTGCACCTTCTTGGGCCTCCATACCTTCTGGGTGGTTCTGGGTGGTGTGGTAGTATTGTCGACATTTGCTTTGGGTTTCCACACAGACTTCTTTTGTGAAGGCTTGGGGATTTCTTCTTTCTTATTAGGAGCCACTTTGTTTTTCTGCTCCTTATTTATATTTCTTTTAGGAGCCACCTTTTCTTTTGGCTCCGGCTTTTTCTTTAATTCTTTTGATAGATTTTTTAAGAGCTGAGGCTGAATCTCTACCTCCTTAATGCCTTGGGGATTCGGCCAATATCGGATGCGTATCATGTTGCATTCCTCCTGACAGTGAGGGCTGAATTCGAACTTTTCTTCTTGTCCATTGATATTGAAGCGGATTTCTCCAGCGCCAACATCAATTTGTGCTCCGGCCGTGCTTAGGAATGGTCTTCAAAGGATTAGTGGTGTTTCTTTGGTAAACTCCATGTTGAGCACCACAAAATCTACTGGGACATAATACTCTCTGATTTTGACAGGGATATCTTGTGCTATCCCCGCTGGGTACCGAATTGAGGAGTCAGCCAACTGAAGTGTCATGTTGGTGGGCTCCAAGTTGGTGAAATTTAGTCTATCAAAGACTGATTTTGGCATGACGCTTACGCTCGCCCCAAGATCGCATAAGGCGTGGTTAAATTGTTGGGTGCCAATGGAGCATGTGATCGTGGGGCACCCAGGGTCTTATTTCCTTTTAGGTAGATGATTGAGTACAGCTGCGCTACACTCTTCTGTCAGCTTGACAATTTCTGTGGACGGTAATGGTCGCTTGTTGTTGATGATGTCCTTGATGAATTTGGCGTAGGACGGTATGTGCAAGACATCCATCAGCGGGACGCTGACGTGTGTCTTCTCGACCATTTCCACAAATCGGAGGAACTGCTCATCTCCGGCCTTCTTCTTCCTCCATATTCTTGTGGGGAAAGGTAGCATCGTGGTGTCCATATAGTTTTCCGGTGTCGGCTCATTTTCCGCTAATTCTTCCTGCGGTTGTGCCGACTCGACCTGTGTCTCCTCTTGCTGCCTGGGTGCCTTGCCTGTTCTATGGTTAGGGTGTGGTGGATCGCGAGTGATCTTACCCCCTCTTGTGGTCACCGAGTTTATATTTTCAACAGTCCTATTAGGTTGTATGGCAGATTTAGCAGCAGAGGCAAGCTGGACGATCTGAGTTTCTATTCTTTTATTAAAACTTATTTGATTTTTAACAGATAAGGACAAGCTATCAAGCTTAGTATTTATAGTTTCAAACATTTTATCATTGAGAGAAAGCTTGTTTGTAAGGTTTTCATTTATTTTAGCTTGTCCTATAATAAGATCTTTTAATGAAGGTTGGGAGGAATTGAAATTTGAATTAAAATTGGAAGAATTACCTTGGGGACGATTCTGGCTGTTCCACCCGTTATCTGTTTGTTGATGTTGGCGAAACCCGTTGTTAACGTATGAAGCTTCTTCATGGGTTTCGGGACAGTTGTTCCCCGAATGGCCAACATTTCCACAGACTTCACATGTCATGTGTGAGTCCATGGCCTGGACGGTGCCGGTGGTAGGATCGGTGGCACGTCCCTCAAGTTTCTTCATTAGTAACTCTATTTTTGCGGCAAGCAGATCCGTCTCCTTCACGGTGTGCATGCCTTTTTGTGTTTTGCGTTCATCTCCCCAGCTTTGGTTGGCCACCATCTTCTCAATCAATGCCGTGGCATTCTCTATGGTGAGGGAAAGGAACGCGCCTCCAGCGGTGGCATCTATGTGCCCTTTAGACATGGCCGTGAGGCCTTCATAGAAATTCTGGAGCACGAGCCATTCTTCCATACCGTGGTGGGGACAGGCCTAGATGTACTCCTGGAGCCTTTCCCAAGTCTCAGGAATGGACTCGAGTGATGTTTGCTGGAAGTTAGATATCTTCCCCCGTAGAACATTCGTTTTGCTCATGGGGAAAAACTTTGCGAGGAACACCGCAGAACATTTGTCCCACGTGTTGACTGCTTCCTTGGCTTGGTAGAACCATTGCTTCGCCTTCCCCGAGAGGGAGAAGGGAAACAAGCGGAGCCTGATGCTGTCTTGTGCGACATCTTTAATGATGATGGTCTCGCACAGCTGAAGGAAGTTTTGCAGGTGTGCGTTTGCGTCCTCACTTGGCGAACCACAGAACTGGTTCGCCTGCACCATCATGAGTAGGCCAGTGCGGAGCTCAAAATTTCCGTTCCTGACATTGACAGCGGACCCAACAGGCACGTTGGCAATAGCGGGGGTGGAATACTCGCGGAGTGACTTGGCCATGGTGGTAGTAGCGGATGGTGCGGAAGTGACCGGTTCGTTTGCCGGCTGAGTAGCAGAAGAAGAGATGGTACGAGGCATTCTCTTCCTTAGGAGTGCCTCTGGATTTTTAACGAAGTTTTCCGGCAGATTGAAACCGCTTATACACTATCCTTTTTTCATTCCAATAAAAAGAGGAAGAAAACAGCAAAGTTAGATTGCATAAGCTATGGCTACCAATGCTTATTTTGTAATCAAAGTTTATGCCAAAGCTAGATGTTTATATTTTCTTTTTGCCCTCCCTGGCAGCGGCGCCAGAAATGCTTGTTGACATTTCTTAACGTCGTTACAAAAGATAGATTAAAGGTCCATCCCCTGCAACGGCGCCAGAAATGCTTGTTGGCATTTCTTAACGTTGTTACAAAAGATAGACTAAAGGTCCATCCCCGGCAACGGCACCAGAAATGCTTGTTGGCTTTTCTTAGCATCACTACTAAGGATAGACTATAAGTTTGTCCATAATAATAATACTAGGAATGAAAGTTGACATTCCCAACCACCATTTCTTCACAAAGGTAACCCTTGGCCCTTAAAGGCGCCGGCCTAGGTAATGTTGTCTGGTAATAGCAGTTAGAAGTGCCGAATTGGCCTTGCTAACTGTCATTACTTACGATATGCAAAACTGTGACACGGCGCCGTGGGGTGCACAAGAATTACAATCTTTAAGTAATGGTACTTAGGTACGTCAATCGATAGCTTAGTAAGAAATAAGATTACTCTGCAAGCGCACAGAACTATCATTGTAGCATTTCAACCCATGAGTATTCAAGGGTGTCGTATTTATAATTTCCCGTAGGAGGGCATGATGAATTTCATCTAGCTTTTGGTATAAACATGATCACTTATTGAATGCATAGGTAGGCATAGCATAAGCAGGGGTTAAATCAAGTTTATAAGATAGTGGACACATGCATCGGAGCAACCTCAAGGATAAAAAGAGAAAATAAAGAATAAAAGAATACAACTAACTGAGCAGGCATTGGTTGTATACAGGTATGCAAAGAATAGCAATTACATCTAACTAGCAAGACTAGAATTAGGACTATGTCTAGGATGATAGGGAGATCCCCGCAGCTGGTCTGCCAGCCGATAGAGACTTTTCGAACTCCTACTCAATACCCGAACGTGGGGGAGTGCTAGGGATGGACAGGGCTGTCACCACCTGCCCACCTACCCCTCTGCCCGTGGGGTACCGACATATTTGCTGATCTCCGCATACCCGAACACCATGGTCGCGTAATTGGAAACAACTCCTAACCTCCCGGGACCTCAACCCTTCGGATTGACAGGCTCGGCTAGGAGCAACCATGACAGCACAACGAACTATTATCCCATCCATAGTTCTTCCTCTATTCCTACTAATTTGATGAACGATGAAGAACTTTGATGAACATATCAAGAACACAACACATAGACTATGAACTAGTTCATATGTTATGATCATAATATGAACAAGATTATACTCTAATCCAGATGCATTGCTATAAACATAAGGCGAGAACTTGCTCATAGAGGAGAACTGAATTATATTCATACCAAGATGTTCTTGATTCCTCCAAGGAGACAAGCTCTCCTTGATAGCTTTGCCTTGCTCTACTACTACTAAACTAGAGAGAACACGTACGAAATGTGAGGTGTAGTGCTCCAAATTTTGGTGTGTGCGAATGATGAAGGAGCACCATCTATTTATAGCTAGAGTAGGGCGGTTTGGGCATCCCTAGGATTAGAAGGAGGTGAAACCGCCCTTGGGAAACCGCCTTGAGCACCGCCTCCGAAGACTGGGCCCGAGAGGATCCACCTGGGGGCGGCCGTACCCGGGGGCGGTCGGTCCCCTAGCTGGGCCTTCTGGCCACCGCCTTCACGTGGTCAGTTGCTCCCTGGGCCTGGGCCTCTCCTGTGGTTACGGATGGATCTAGTTCATTGTTTAAGATGGGCTTTCTTCTTTTCTTGGTTTGCGCCTTCTCTGAATACGTTTCCTGGAAGTGCGCTTTCTAGTGGATTTTACTCATTTCCACGTGTCAAACCTGCATGTTATATACACAACAAAACTTGTGGAAGGATTAGATAAAAGCCCTACCTTCTATTTGTTTTAGTATTAAAATGATGTTGTATTTTAGTTGCTAAGGACCGCCAACAAACACCCGAAGCAACCGGGGCCCCACCACCTGACAGGTGGGGCCAGCCGGTGCCAAGTGGGGGCCGGGCGGCGCCCCCCTAGGGTTTCACCCTCTGTCTTCTGGAGTCTTCTTCCACCACCTTTGAGGAGTCATCTCGGCCCATGGTTAAGTTGGTTTCATCCTGCGATACACGTGCATCCCACCGGGCTATAAATAAAGGGGCAGACCCCCCTGGAGGCACCCCATCATTCATCCAAGGCATCAAGTCTTCGGTCAAGCCATCAAGAGCCTTCTAGTTCATCAAGAGCCTTCTAGTTCATAGTTCTAGCCTAGTTAGATTAGAAGTAAAGGAGTTCTAGTTCTTCAGCGGGATCTGGAGCCCCGGCGTCTGTCTGGAGCGCAGAGTTCAGTAGAGTTCTAGTTCTTTCTCTATTATTGTATCCTTCATTATGATTAGGGAACCATTGTTCTTAATAGTTCATATGTTCTTGATTATAGTAGTCATTGTCTACTTTGATTATATGTCTAGTGTAGTTGGTTTGATCCTATTGAATTCATGTAATTGCTCGTATAGTGTTTATCCAAACGATCGTTGGGTAGATGATGAACAATATGTGGACGTGGGGTCTAGATATTCTGTTTATCTGCGAGTGCACCCTGATGTGCCGGGTCGTGTGGTAGATCGTGTAGGTGACAGCTACGTTGAGTCCTATGTAGTCCACCCCCCGTATGTAGGCAAGCAGGCACAGTCGCGAAGTTGGGTGATGACTCTGTTTCACATCCTTCCTAGATGATGCCCTTTACATGTGATCATGATATAGGACTAACCTAACAATGATTGCTAGATGTAATTGCACTAATTAGAGTTATTCATTGGCGTAGTTATAGAATTACCTTAGATATTAATTCCTTAGTTTATCCATTGGCTAACTATTACTATGACTAGAAAGTGCTCTGATGTTTATCCATTAATTATGATGCTAGATCATACTTATCACCTTTATTTATCTTTATTATCTTGTGACCTCTACCTGTTATGAGCAGAGTAAATGACATCGAAAACACCACTTATCCATTGTATATAGTTACTATCAATATAATAGATTAAAGTTTTTCCAGTCCTTCCCAATGTTATAAATATAAATCGACAACCTGGTAGACTCTAGGTAAAATGCTACAATGGTATAACTATCTATCCGCTTGCAGAATTGTTCTTAGTTTATATTTATTTATTTCTGCCTAGTCACATTGAATAATATATGAAACCTTTATTTATTCTAGCATATATAATTAGGGATGACAACCTCGTTCATGCATAAGAATGTTGGTAATAGATAAGTGACTAGTTGCTAATGACCAGTTAATTAATTACCATACATCTCTAATCTCGTCTCTAGTAGTAAAAGCTATATGGTTATATTTGGCGACGTTAGTAGATGTCAACAGGAAACATCCTCTGTTGATATCTTTCTGTATAGTGATTTCCCCAGATAAGCAGCAGAAGACAAAAGCTTGCCCAAGTCAGAAGTAGAAACCCCTAGTTATCCTCTCTACACTCCTATTATCTACAAACTAGATCACCATATTCATATTATATCCACCCTTGATTAGTTTACACCTTTTAGCCATAACCTTAGTTGCAACACCAATATCCTTGATTGCATCACTACACCCATCATTGACTATTACCTTTACTTATTGACTACCCCTGGTTAAGTTAGATCATAGTTAACCAAGCCCGTTTCCCTGTGGATACGAAATTTATTTAAAACCCTCCAGGTGAAAGCTACAACGGTATCTGTGCGCTTGCGGATTTATCTGTGTGCACTTAAAAATACCAACACGTGCTGTAACCGGGCATCCCATGTGTTTTAACGGCAAGGACGGCATAGTCGATGACGAGGGTGACGGCGCACCGGCGAGGTATGTGTTGGTATTAATTAAGTGTCACTTGGTAAATTACTTAGCCATCTTTTTTAAACCTATATCTCTTACAATAACTAAGTTGTCATCCCTAACATGAATATAAGAGACATGTATGGAAACTACCCAGATTAATACTAAGCAGTTATTATGAATGCAAGTGACTAAAGAGGATAAAATATAAATAATCAGGTTTCAAGTATCTGCAAGCGCACAGATTAATTATACCATTGTAGCATTTTACCCAAGTATTCCAGGATTGTCGATTTATATTTTTACCACAGGGAGAAGGTATGGAGCCAGGCATGAGTGGATAGATTCAAGATACATTACTCATGAATAGAATCAATCACATAGCACATACTTAAATAGGGGTAAGCCAATAAAGATATGGATATGATAATAAAGGCTTAGATAACTT
Organism: Eremochloa ophiuroides; assembly: GCA_038502445.1. Taxonomy (NCBI): domain Eukaryota; kingdom Viridiplantae; phylum Streptophyta; class Magnoliopsida; order Poales; family Poaceae; genus Eremochloa; species Eremochloa ophiuroides. Next base: position 28,744,436 of record JAHLJS010000008.1, read on the forward strand.
TCTAGAGAGGTGTGGACTACTCAAAATTAAAGTCAACCAAAGCATAGGATTACTTAAGAGATCAGATTCTTATGTCATTCCTAATTAATTATGTTATTCATCTACTCTAGCAAATATACAATCATGTATAGCACAATTGACTCTTTATCTATGCATCAGGAACATTATTCAGGAAGAACAAGAACAGAGCAAGTCTACCTTCATAATCTAGTTCTACTCTCTCTACATACGGGGAGTGGACTACAAAGGACTCAACGGGAGTGTCACATTCGCGATCTACCACATGACCCGGCATATAAAGCGCATTCACAGGCAAATAATATCTAAGCACCATGCCTCTATAATGTCGATCACTTAACCCACTCGTGTACTAGATTAAGTGCTTTGCGAACTCATGCATAAACTCATTATCAATCATAACTATATCAAATATACTACTAGAATAAACTAGGAACATAGCAAACCGAAACATAGTCATAAAATAGCATATAGTCATAATAAGAGGTAATACAGCAGAATTACCGGTCTCTAGTAGACAGGCGATCCAGAATCCTGAGCCGAAGGCTCAACTCTACTTCAATCTACTATCTAGGTCTAAACTAGAATTTTGAGTGTCTAACCCTAATCTCTGGTGGAGAGCTCTTCTGATTGATATATGATATATCTGATATGAGAGATATGAAACCCTAGGGGGTCTAGGGCTGTTTATATAGGCCGGTGAGATGAACCATAGCCCTTGGATCAAACCACTTCGACGAGCGGTGGAGATTGATGTAAAAATCAGGGATGTGGGTCCACGTCGAAACACAGACGAAACGAACTCCTGGCCAGGTCGGCCGACCTGTCACAGAGGTCAGCCGACCTTCCCTGGCTGGCGTCTGGGCTCGCTTCGTCAGGCGTGTCTCTGGTGTTCTCTAGAATTTTCTTGTTTCCACTTTCACCGTCAGAATTCGATATTTTGATCTGACATGTGGGTCTCCCTTGATTCTTTTCTGATTAACACCCTGCAAAACACAGATTCACCAAAACTTGTGGAATTCTATTAGTTTAAACCCTATTCTATGTTTGAGGATGTTTTTATGCCCTTTTTCATGTCTGGTTGATGTTTAAAATTAGACAATAACTACCATCAACAAGCTCCCCCAAGCTTAACCTTTGCTCGTCCCTGAGCAAATAATAAATTACTCCTGCACACATGCCTTTATTAAAATCTCTCTACCAAAACAGAGTAACCAATCTAACTTTCAAATTTATCCATATGACCTGTAATCATGGGACTTCCACTATCACTTAGCCTTGGGTAATTGAAAGATAGAATAATCAGTTAAGCACTAAATATCAAATCCATTATTTCACCTCTGTTCCGGTATTTTTATTTTTTCAAAATAAAACATAGAGTTGAACTTGTATGACTCTCTCCCAAATCTCTCATATATGTGGTATTTATGGATCCTCACCAAAACAATAAGGTGTATGCTTTCCTTCCTAAAACTGATAAGGCTTTTTGTGGAGCTCATAGGTGAGGGAAAACAGTGAACACTTACTTGCAAAGCATTTATTTTAAAGTACAATCAAATCAAGATGTGCATGTAGGTGGAATGAGGGGTGTTTGTGGTGGCTAATTCTACTTTTGCACCTTGGAAATAGATCTCTCTTTTGAAACTTTGAAACTTGTGTTGCAGGACAATATGGGCTAGCTCTCTCTTTTTTCTTTTCAGGCGGACATCTAAGTACTCATTGTTTTATTTCATCGGACACTTGTCCTATTTTTTTCCTCTCAGGCAGGCATCTAAGTACCCATTGTTTTCTCTCACAACTCTCACTTTTGCCTAGCCTCATGCCTCTTCTCTGCAACTTTCTATTTTCGAGAGATATTCACAAGAACTTTGGAGCATTTATTTGGGTGGAAATATATGGAATATTTTTTGTGTTTACTCTCAGCAGTAGGAGCAAAACATTTTTGGATGGGATGGCATGTTGTGGCGCCTACCCGTAGTGTAGGGATAGTGCCTATGTGGGTGGAGTGTGTGTGATCTTGATTTTAAGAGTATGACAAAACTCTCATAAGGCATGCAACAAAGCTTGACTAAACTCAATGCAAAACAAGTAGCATATATACAAAAGGGTTTTCTATTCTAAATATGATATATAGCTTGTCATGTTAATTTTAGCATTTTTCAAAATAAAGCATCCAGAATTTAGTGTCATAATGAACTATACAGATAGCAGCTCAAACTTTCTTATATCATAACTGTCAATTATTTAGGCTTAGCTCAAGTATGCTCCCACAGATTTCAAGTTTCGAAATAAATTTTCAAGTCAAATTGATAACTCAATAGTGGGAGAAATTTTAATTTAAGCCATGGCACTAGAGCAACTATCATCTAGGTTCAGATTCTCAAAGTTCCTTTATTCACACACACACAAGCTAAAGCAAACCAAACAAACTAAAGCAAACTAATTAAACGAACTAAAACAAACTACTAGCACACAAATTTAAAAACAAAGAGGGTCGAGATGACTTACCTGGTCATGCGGGGGTCCTCCCCCAAGCTAGCTGTTGATGAAGCCTTGCTGGTACGGTGGTCAAATGTGGAAGTGGGTGAAGAGCGTCTCCTAGTTGTTGTCGTGCTGGTCCTAGGTTTGTATGAGGGCGTTCTGGGTCTCCTCAATCCTGCCTAGCTGCGTGCGAAGCTCGTGCTGGTCCTGCTAGTACTCGTGGTAGCTAGGGCCGGAGTAGGAAGCACGTCCAGGCTGGTAGTGTATTCCTCCAGATGTCTCCTCCTGCATATCAAACTGACCACTACCATGTTGGTAATGGCCATAGTAGCCGTGCTACCACTAGGTGCTGCTCGCTTGCTGCCAGGATATCTCCGAGTGTGTGGACGGAGTTGCCTCCCATGGGTTATGAAAACCACGTGAGGTGCCCGTGTGGTCGAACGTCTGGTAGCCAGTGAATGCTGGCCCTTGTGGAGTCGGGTCTGCGTCATAGTATCTTTGTGGTATGCGGTCCAGGCGTGCTGACGCGGCGCAGCGTACAATCTGAGTCCCGGGTTAGGCAACGGGATCTCGGTTGCATCGCCACGATAATTCATAGTAATGGGAATGTTATTTTTCCCTCCTTTTATTATTTGGCCCTGTCTGAAATGTTCAATGGTGATCTCAGGCCGGTCTTCAGTTATAAAATCTAGTGTGGCATTTTCTAGAAGACCTAAACTACCGGCGAGTCGAGTTACCAAAGAGGTATACTCGATATGCCCAAACTTCCTCTCAGATGTTTTGATCCAATGTTCTACCAAGGCGTAAACAGGTGAAACTTTCTTACACCTAGCCATGGCAAACAAAATTTACAAATCCTCGGTCCTAACGATGCGCACATCATCCCTAGGAAAAAGTGTAATTCCTAGCCAGCGGTGCATAAAGTGCAAAGTAGGTAGCTGAACAGAATTAGTAACAGGATGTCTATAGCTATTTTCATCAGTTATTTCCTTCCAAAATTTTGTTCTATCAAATTCAGGCAAAGCAACATCCATGTCTATCACACATTCCGAATGGAAACCAAGGTGTTGGCTAAGTTCTTTCTGAGTTAAAGAAATTTTCTTGTTAAAAAGTCAGAAAGAAACTCTATTATTTTCAGCTTTAAGTGTGCAAAGAAATTTAGCAGTGAGAAGCATGCTACCCAGGCTTGGTCATTTGCCAAAAACCCTCACAAACAATCTCATAAAAGATAAGGGGAATTCGGTGTCCATACCTGTATCGTGGAGAAGGTCGTCGCTGAAGACACTCGTCAGTGTGAACGGGAGGTTCTTGATGACGTTGAATTTTGTCTTCTCGCAGCCGTTGCAGCTTCAAATGCTTTTCTCTGTCAAGACGACAATGGGTGCAACAGACTAGCTCCTGGCACGAGGGGTCAACGTTCATATCCGAACCGCTCGATGAACGGCCTCCGGGTAGAGCGTGACAATCCCGCATGGGTGAGCTTCTTCTTGAGCCAGCTCATACCTACAAAACGTTAGTGCAAACCACAAAAAGAAAACTTGCACGGGGGTTAGCTCAAAGAATGATAAAGGTTAGCTGTCCAGAAGTCAGTCGTTCAAAGGTTAGTCATTCAAGGGTTCGTTCAAGTTGATCAAGATTTTAAGCTCAAACTTAATTCGACTTTCTACTTTGATTTCAGTTGGACAGTATCTCCTCTAAATGCTATGTTTATCATCTCGGGAAATTAGCAGAACTTCTATCTCTCACTTGCTTCACTCTCCAGCTCTCTCCACTCTTCCAAATGAAGAGCTAGCTATCTCTCAAACTCTCTGAATGAAATTATAGACGAAAGGAGTGCTCTCGGGTTTGGGATGTTGCAAGGAATGAGCTGAACACTTGGGAATTTATAGGGGAGGAAGAGGCAGGTCGGGCGATGACAAGCGTACGCACTACGGATCACGCGTGAGTAGCTGTTGTTGCCCGATCTTCATGGTGGAGCGTAGGAGAAAAGATAACTATCGCTGCATGACCTGATGGAAAGGTAGCGCACCACGAGATGTTGCACCCATGACGAACTGCCTGAGACATCCACCCTTCCACGCATCGACAAAAACCAGCCCACGCATTCACGGCGTAAAGACGTGAAGCACAAACTGGGTGAACCGCAGTTCGGTGTTCTACAAGCCCCCTCAGGAATCGAAAGAACTAAGTCGCAAGACTCTCGTGCCTTGCTAAATGTTTCCAAATATTATCTCCATCGGAGAACCCACACCCAAGGTGGCTATCCTTTCATTTTCACAAATCTCTCTTATCTGATTACAATGGAGGATTATATGGATATTTATACTCAGGAACATCCCTCCTGGTTGGGTGTAAACATGGGCGTAAATGAAAACAAGTGGAAGGTTATCTTGGTGGAGAAATTGAAGGGTCTTCTTAGATTCTCGCGCAGCCACCAGCAGCCAGTGCAGCCTCCACTAAAACTGTCCGTAACTCCTACCTCGGAAGTCCAAAAGATGCACCGTTTGTTGCGTTGGAAACTAGACTTCGATATCTTTCTCTTGATGTAGAGAAAGGATGCTGAAACACGTGCGTAATGTTGCAGGTATAGCTATAGAAATTGACCCTGTGTTGCAGCCATAATTGTCTGATCAAAACTACAGCTAAGTTCTCCTTGTCCACATCAGGCGACCTGGCCATGGGGTCGACCAACCCCACCTGGTGATCATCTTGCTCTCTCCTTTCTCGTGGGTGCTCTTTGCTTCAATCCAAAGTCTATGAAAGCTCCTTGATGCTCTGTTGGCTGGTTCCCAAAGTGGAGGATGGGTGTGATAGGTTTGATGGAAAGGAGTCGATGGTAGTGAATATTGGTGGATGATAGTGGGTGATAATGGTAGGTGGAGGTGATGGGTGTGATTTGTGTGGGACCCATGTATCTCCCGTATTCTACCAGTAGACAAATACCATGCATATACGAACTATGAAAATAATGCTTTTTATGAAACTATAAAATGCAAGGAATTGAAATATGAAATTTTTATAATTTTCTAACTCTATAGTGAAATAACTCTATCGGGAGTTCTTAAGCTCCAGGAAAAACCTATATGAGACTCTAAAAATATTACTATGCAAATTTTTACTCTCTCCGTCTCTAAATATTTGTCGTTTTTGTTTCCCGAGAAATGACTTTGATTAATTTTTTATAAAAAAATATTAATATTTGAGACACACAATTGATATCATTAGATAGATCTTTTAATCTAGTTTTTTAATAAATTATTGGACATACGAATGTTGTCCGTATGATACATAAAATGTAGTCAAACTTGTGGCACAAAAACTGAAAATGACACATATAAAGGGATGGAGGGAGTATTTTATTTTTATAATGCATATGAAGAAATATAAATGCTGAAAATAAATGCTTGTAAATACCAAGTTACCTCTCGGCGAAGGTTCGGGATTTTCTCGTTCGCCGAATTGGACTTGCCTTTTCTGCTCAGTTAGTGGGTGAATTCTTCAATCCAGGAGATGGGGTTCCAGCTGGTTCATCCTTTCCTTCCACCTTATTTGCAGTGAGTTGTTGCTCTGGTCTTGGTCGGAAAGCAAACCTCTCTTCTTCCCCGTTTATGTTGAATCTGATTTCTCCTGCCCTGACATCAATATGAGCATTGGCCGTAGCTCAATAAAGGTCTCCCAAGGATGAGGGATACTTTCAAGTCTGGTTGCATGTCTAGGACCACAAAATCTACTGGCAGAAAAAGTCTCTTATCTTCACTAGAATGTTTTCCGTGATTCCCTCGGGGTAGCAAATTAATTGATCTGCTAGTTGAATGCACATCGACGTTGGTTCCAGGGTGGAATATCTGAGCTTTTCAAAGACTGATTTGGGCATCACACTGACACTTGCTCCAAGATCGCATAATGCATTGTTGAAGTATTATTCTCTGATCGAGCAATCAATAGTGGGGCATCCTGGATGCCTTCTTCTTTGTAGGTGCTATATTGAGGATAGCCGCACTACATTCTTCTGTCAGCTTGATGACTTCAGTGGTCGGTAGTGGTCTCTTCTTGTTTAGGATATCTCTAATGTATCTTGCATAAGTGGGGACTTGAAGGGCATCCAATAGTGGTATGTTGACATATAGCTTCTGGATGACATCAATAAATCTGCTGTTGACATCTACTAACGTCGTCAAATATAACTACATAACTTTTAATACTAGAGACAAGATTAGAGATGTATGGTAATTAATTAACTAGTCATTAGCAACTAGCTACTTATCTATCACCAACATTCTTAGGCATGAACTAGGTTGTCATCCCTTTATATATGCTAAGAATAAATAAAGGTTTCATATATTATTCCATGTGACTAGACAGAAATATATAAATATAAACTAAGAACAATTCTGCAAGCAGACAGATAATCATACCATTATAGCATTTTTCCTAGAGTTCTACCAGGTTGTCGATTTATATTTACACCACTAGGAAGGACTGGATAAACTATAATCTATTATATTGATAGCAACTATATACAATGAATAAGCGGTGTTACCGATGTCATTTACTCTACTCATAACTAGGTAGAGGTCACAAGATAATAAATATAAGTACAGGTGATAAGTATGACCAAGCATCATAAATAATGGATAAACATTAGAGCACTTTCTAGTCATAGTAATAGCTAGCCAATGGATAAACTAAGGAATTAATATCTAAGGTAATTCTATAATTACCTCAATGAATAACTCTAATTAGTGCAATTACATCTAGCAATCATTGTTAGATTAGTCCTACATCATGATCATATGTAAAGGGCATCATCTAGGAAGGATGTGAAACAGAGTCATCATCCAACTTCGCGACCGTGCCTACTTGCCTACATACGGGGGGGGGGGGGGTGGACTACAGAGGAATCAACGTAGCTATCACCTACGTGAACTACCACACGATCCAGCACATCAGGGTGCACTCGCAGATAAACAAAATATCTAAACACCACGTCTACATATTGTTCATCATCTACCCATCGATCGTTTGAATAAACGCTATACGAGCAATTACATGAATTCAATAAGATCAAACCAACTATGCTAGACATATAATCAAAGTAGACAATAACTATTGTAATTAAGAACATATGAACTATTAAGAACAATGTTTCCCTAATCATAATGAAGAATACATTAATAGAGAAAGAACTAGAACTATACCGAACTCCGCGCTCCAGACAGACGCCGGGGGCTCCAGATCCCGCTGAAGAACTAGAACTCCTCTACTTCTAATCTAACCAGACTAGGACTATGAACTAGAAGGCTCTTGATCAACTAGAAGGCTCTTGATGGCTTGACCGAAGACTTGATGCCTTGGATGAATAATGGGATTGCCTTCCAGGGAGGGGGGGTCTGCCCTTTGATTTATAGCTCGGTGGGATGAACGTGCGCCGCAGAATCAAACCGACTTAACCAAGGGCCAAGATGCATCATAGGAGGCAGTGGAGGAACATTCCAGAAGGCGGGGCCAACCCTAGCAGGGGGCGCCGCCTGACCCCACCCTAGCGCATGGCCGGCCCCACCTAACAGGGTCCGGGGCCCCGGTTGCTTCGGGTGTCTTCTAGATGCTTCCCACGTCCTGATAACTGATCGTTGCCTTTGCAGACAAGTTTCGTGATGTTTAAGCACTTTAATCCCTCTTTTACGCTTTTCTGGAATAATCTCAGCAAAATACAGAATATGTAAAACTCGTGGAAATTGCCAGTTAAAACCCTAGACTAGTGTGTATTCATGTATCCTTTTGTCTAAAGTTCTAATAAAAGTTGACGTTATCCACCAGTCAACAACTTCCCCAAGCTTACCTTTTGCCAGTCGCTTGGCAAACAAACTAAGCCTAATTGATAATGTATTTGGATCAGGAGTTGTTACAATGCTTTCATACTTTCCAAGTACACATGCTTTCAAACAGAGATTACCCTCCGGATTCGACAATAACTGCTCTAACCTTCAGGCTTACCCATTTTACCTTTAACTATGGGGCTTTACAGCTCTCGCATAATTCTTGAGAAATCGAAAGATAGAACAATCAAGTCAAGTACTATGTCTTAAATTTTTCATAGTACCAATATTTTGGAGTTTTTATAAGTTTCCGGAATAAAACTCAGAGCTTAATTGTGTGACACCCACAAGTCCCTTAATATATGTAGTATTTATGGATCTCACTTAAGGCATTAATGATGTTATGCCTCCCTATAGCTAAGAATATATAGTGGAGCTCATAGGAGTAGTAATAACAAGGATAAGCATACTTGCAATTCATATGTTATAAAGTCAAACAATGGATCTATAGAGAATCGAGGCATACAATCAAATCAAGATGTGCATGTATATGCAATATGGTGGATAGGTGTATAAGTGGTATTTAGTAGGCTAATTCTAATTCTACTTATGCTCTTTTGAAAATAAATCTCTCTCAGGACCTTTCGCTGGAAAACATGGGCTATCTTTATTTCAACACGCACACATATTTTTTTATTAAGGGTGGCGGGCATCTAGTATCCATTGTTTTAATTGCTGGGACACTTGTCCATCTTTTACTCCCCTTTCTTTTCATACTTTTGCATAGCCACATGCATTCAATAAATGATTTGGAGAGATAACAATGGTAAAAACTTAGAGCATCTATAACAGGGCTATCCTATGGGGTACATTTTTGGTGTTTTACTCCCAGTGTAGGAGAAAACATTTTTATGATGAACATAGATGAAGGTGGAAATGGTTGCGATTACTCCCAGGGTAGGAATAATGCATATATGGCTGGAGTGTGTAAGTGATCTTGGTTTTAAAAGCGTGATAAGACTCTCATAAGGTATACAACAAAGGTTGACTGAACTTAATGCAAAGCAAGCAGCATATATGTGCAAAGGTTTCCTATCTCTAAATATATTATTTCTGGCTTTGGTAGGAATTCACACTTTATCATACAAGGGCTCATCATGTAGATTTTAAGTTTTCAAAATAAATCTCCAGAACTTAGTAATGCTAGGAGTAAGATAAATAGCAGCTCAACCTTCATGAATCATATTAATCAATCACCTAGACTTAGCTCAAGCATATGCCTCCACACGTTTCAGGTTTAGAGTAAATTCTCAAATTAAAACAGCAATATGCAAAACTCAGGAGAATTTAAGGTTGACACCTAGGTACTTGAAAGGAATGACAACCGAGCAACTATTCATCATCTCCAAGACAAAATTTTAGTGTTCATCAATTTTAATTGATTCTAGCCTAGACTGACTCCGAACATATTCTAATATATAGCTAAGTGTTTATTTAGTTTTAATGATTATACATCTTTCTAGTTATTTTTTATTGGACTCAAAAAAGACTCTATGACTTGTGGACCTTCATGTGCCCACATATTTTTGATATTTTTAGATTTTCCTCTGATACTATGATGAACCTTCATGTGCTCACATATTTTTGGTATTTTATGACTATATAAAACAGACTCAATAATCGCCTAGGTATAATCACCTGATAACTAGGGGATGCTCCTCTCCCCAAGCTAGATGTTTGCAATACCTAGTGTTGAATGATCTTCAGAGTGAGCTAGCCAGTAGTAGTCCTGGTGGGTGCCACTGATAGACTCTCTCCTTAGTCATAATATTGTTCCTGCATAATTATACTCTAACAAGAAAACCAAAACTCGAGGCTTGAATTTAACAAGGGGTTAGTGGTCAACCAATGAGCAATTGATTATTCTTTATGAGTTGATTTTGACAGATCTTGGCAGGATTTCATGTTTCTCTATCTTTTTAAATTTTCTGATTTTATAAAACAGGAAATAAACATGAATTCTCTTTATTTTTATTTTTGTACCACCACAGTAAATACTCCTACGGGTTTACCATAAGTTCATTCACATGGGGCTTTAGTATTTATGATGCAGTAAATAAAGCAGTAAATATTTTGTTGTTTTATATTTAATGTGCAAAAGTGATAGTACTAATAAATGTGTTAAAGTAAAATTGCTAACTTAATTAGATAACTACCATTCTAACCTTATGGCTAGGGTACGGAATTTAAAGTCTACCAACAGGACTTAGATAGAGGAAGAGTACTTACTCAGTAGGTTCATCGTCTGAGGTTACCTCAGTCAATTCCCCACTTTACGGTGCTTCTTCTTTCTCCTTACATCTCATTTTCTCTTCTGCTTCTCTCTTTTCTTGCTCTACCTCTTCCTTGTTACACTCCCTCAGGTATGCTTCTCTTGACTCTTCATCTCTCTTCAGTCCATTCTTCTAATTGTGTATGGATCTCTTCTTTCTCTGCCTTAGCAATTGTTGACAGTAACTAACGCTATCAAAAGAGTTTAGCCAAATCTATCCTTCAGTAGTGGTAACGATACTTATCAACGCAATCACTGGGGTTGTCAATCGCTATGCTCAAAGTATGTAGGTTGTTGGCACTTCTAACGTTGCTACTAGGAATAGAGTTATCTCTAGCAACTGTGCCAAAAATGCTATAGGTAGCTCTATAGGATAGGTGATGGGATTCTTCAAGCGCACAGAACTATCATGTAGCACTTTACCTGAGAGTACCAGGTGTCAAATTTATATTATTCCCAAAGGAAGGCTGGATTTGTGATTCCTAGGATCTGATAGTCAAGGATCTAGATGTGGATAAATAGGATAATAACCTTAGTGAGGATAAATCAATGAAGTATAACTAAGGTAGGAAATACACTAGGATAAATTGAAGTAGCTCTAGAGTTTATGGGAGAACTCTAACTCAGTAAAAGATCAAGTGATTGTTATACCAAAGAGATTGCTATACCCGGGACACGTAAAGTCCTAAACTAGTCGGGGTTCGACTGATTAGGCCCCGTATGTCTACAAGCCCTACGCTCAAAAAACCAGACTGAATGTGGTGGAATCCAGAGGATTCTAGGGCTATCACCACCTAGAACCTACCACTACTATCCATGGGTCTAGCCGCACTCAAGGGTAAGATTATAGACTAAGCACCTCGCTTAATCTATAAAACTTACTACTCTAACTCTGGCCAAAAAATTAGAGCACTCTAACCAAGCAATGAGACAAGTATGCAACTGCTTAAAGCATAACAATGAAGTAGGGGATCTTTATTACCAATAAGAAGTGAATGTTGACGGTCGTTAAGTACCAATTTTATACCGTCAACTAATGCCTAGGGAAGATTAATGATAGAAGCATAGGGGTTATTACTGACAAATTTCACAAGTTTTGGTGAATTGTGTATTTTCCAGGGATTATTCAAGAAAGGCTTAAAGGAAGGATTAAAGTTCTTAATTACCACGAAACTTAACCGCCAAGGAAACATCATCATGAGAACACTAGAAGCATCTGGAACACACACGAAGCACCGGGGCCCGAGACCCAGCAGGGTGGGTCCAGCCGGCGCCCCTCTCAAGGGTTTTGGGCCCACCTTCTGGAGTCTTCTTCCACCACCTCTCTAGAGTCATCTGGGCCCTTTGTTCAAGTCAGGTTTGATCCCACGGCACACAGTTCATCCCACCGGGCTATAAATAGAGGGGCAGACCCCCTCCCAGAGCACCAATTCATTCCTCTTGCTTCATTCGTCAAGAGTAGACAGAAGTTAGGGTTTCCAGAGATTAGAAATAGGGCTCTAGTTCTTCAAGTTCATAGTTTAGGTGTCTAGCAAGGTTCAAGTAGAGTTGGGCGCTACGCTCGGGATTCCAGATCCGTTCGTCTGGAGATCGGTAATATTATCTTGTATCTCATTATGACTTTGCTTGATTTTAATATATTGCTACTTATTCAGTTCTTAGTTTATTCTAGTTGCATATTAGATATAGTTATGATTGGTGATGATTATTGTCGCTATGATCGTAAAGCGCCTAATTCAGTACTCGAGTGAGTTAGGTGGTATGCATTATGTAGACAGTGGTGTCTAGATACATTGTGTACCTACGGAAGGCACCCTGATGTGCCGGGTCGTGTGGTAGTCCACGTAGGTGACAGCTACGTTGGTTCCTATGTAGTCCACCCCTCGTACGTAGGACTGAGCAGAGCGCAGGTCGCGAAGCAGGTGACCCTTGTGTCTTAATATCCTCATTCGATGATGCTTCTTATGATGTTTTCTGAGTTGATTATGCTATAGATGAAGATGTGTAATGTGGCGTAGGCTGTAGACTTTGTATTTAAGTAATTACATAGGTTTCCTTTACTTTAGCCGAATCTCGATATTGTCTTACAGCATTAGTGAGTCTCTATATTCTATCTCTGGAATACCATTGACCTCATTTACTCAGTTATCATTTACTATTTATCATTGACTTATTTATCGCTAAAGCACTAGAGTTATGGATTATCATAGGTTTGCACATTTATCTTTCCAATCATTATAGTAGATTATCCTAATGAGTAGAATGCCCCTTTATCCTTTCGGCATAAAACAAATCAACGATAGTCGGAATACTTATTGGGTGAAGTGCTACAATGGGAGAATTATCTGTGTACTTGCGGATATATTCTATAGTATTATTTTTAGGAGGCAAGTGAAGATTATTTTACCTTTGATTTTTGGCATCATGTTAGGGATGACAACTTAACGTGAAGTGATGTTAAAAATACCAACAAGCATTTCTGGCGCCGTTGCCTGGGGAGGGCAATTGTATTCATTAGGATAGTTTATTGAGTTCGTTAATTTTATTTGCCAGGATATTTATTCTAGAATTTCATATAGGAGAGTTCTTCATAGATAATATTATAGAAAAACATAAAAATAACTACTAGACATAAATACTTAGAGATAACCATAACCTTTTGCTTTGGCAGACTTACCCATGTTTTGTTTATATTTAAATATCTTATATAGGGTAAGTGCAGGATTGGTTGTGTACTTTAACTCTTATTAATCAGGAACAACCATAGGAAGAAGGGTCTTACATTGTTTTGTGAAGCCATGGCTGAAAAGACTCTACGTGAATTCTCTGCCCCAAGCACTGAGAATATTCGCGTTGGACCAACTTTCAACATTGGAGATCATGATTACGAGATCAAGCCAAGCCTCATCAAAATGGTGCAAACTGTCACATTTACTGGAAAGAAAGATGAAGATGCAAGTGTCCATCTGCAGAATTTCCTGGAGATTGGCAACACCATCAACATCAAAGGCATTCCTCAAGACGTCGTGCTACTTCGTTTATTTCCGTTCTCATTGGAGGGAAAGGCGAAGCAGTGGTTTTATCGGAATAAAGGATCGAGTCAAGATATGGATAGAATGTTCAAAAGCTTTCCTAGAAAAGTTTTTCCCAGTAGGCAAAACCAATGCTCTATGAGGAAAGATTTCAGAATTTTGTCAGTAAAAAGGTGAATCTATTCCAGAAGCCTGGGAGCGTTTTCAAGATTACATATCAGATTGTCCCCATCATGGAATGGAAAAGTGGTTGCTCATGCAAACATTTTATCACGGACTAACTCAAAGAACACGTGAGCAACTAGATGCCACTGTTGAAGGATCATTTATGTCACTCACCCCTGGAAGAGCTGAAGATGTTATGGCAAGGATAGCAGAAAATCAGAATTGGATAAACAACACTCAGACATTGCCATAAGAGTGAAGAAGTTCCAAAGGAAGTGTGTGCACTATCAACCAAGATGGATGTACTGTTGAACTGGTTAGAGCAAAGAGCCAATCATAAAAGAGATCGTCAAGCTATTCAAGATGCATTCAATTCCCAGAATCAATATGAAGGACCTTTAGAAATTGAGTTTGCAAATCCCCCAGAAGATATTAGTATAGTCATCAAGTCTACTTCTCAGAAACAAGGATGGAATCAACCTTGGCCAACCAGTCAAGGTAAGTACCAAGGCAATACTAATTTTTCAAATCATAGACAACCACCCTTAGGAGAATTAATATTGGAACAAGCTAGAATTAATGAAAGTATTTATAAGAAGCTTGCTTTTAATGATAAAGTTTTAGAAGGAATTAATCCTAAGTTGGATAATTTCTCTTCCGCTGTTAAAGATCAAATATTATTTAATAAGAAGATAGAATTACAAATTGCACAATTATCTTCTACTTTGTTTACCACTAACCATGAGAAAATAAAAGGAATATCTACTAGAGGAGGTAAGTCTACACGTGATCCACCTTACCCAAAAGGGCCACGTAGACCATCACATTTAGTGCATGTAGAAGAAGAGATTGAAAATGACAACAGAGAAGAAGAAGTTATACCACCTTCACCACCAGTTGAACTACAAGATCAAGAATTAACTCAAGATTTTCATGACACAACCCTGCCTATCGTTTCCACGCAGAAGAAGAAGAGCTAAAACAGATGATCAATTTGGTAAGTTTGTAGAGGTAATTCAGAAGTTATATGTCAATATTCCAGTTGTTAGATGCCATGCAGTTACCTACATACGCAAAGTATCTTCGAACCATCCTCAACAAAAAAGGACCACTACCTTATACTGAAGTTGTCAAGCTAACGGAGGAGTAGTAGTAAGGTAATTCTAAGTTCTTCTCCTACTAAGAAGAAGGATCCAGGGTGTCCCACTATTGATTGTTCAATAGGAGACCAGATGTTTCGAGAATGCTTTATGTGATCTTGGAGCAATTGTCAGCGTCATGCCTAAGACCGTACTTGGTAAACTCCACTACTCTACGCTCACACCAACCACGATGTGTTTGTAATTAGCTGACCAATCGGTTCGCTATCCCGCAGGAATCGCAAAAAATATTCCGGTAAAAATCCATAACTTTTTGATTCCTGTAGATTTTGTAGTACTTGACATGCAGGAAGAGAGGAAGATATCCCTTCATCCTCGGGTGACCATTCCTAAACACTGCAAATGCAACCATCAACGTCGGAGTTGGAGAGATTCACATTCACCATCAATGGTCAAGAAGAGCTGATTCGCATTCAAACCAAGACTGGAGCAATGCCAAACATTGAAGTGTCATGAAGAACAAGATGCAACAACATCTCCGACACTGGAGATGAATCATGAAAAATAATTTAACTGGAGAAGTCCGGATCGGCGGACTTCAAAAACCCCGAACCATCGCCGGGAGGTAACTCGGTAGTTATCGGTAATTTAATTCTTGCATTGAAATTTGCGTATTTACTTTCTCATAAATTGCATTATTAAAAAGAACTAAAAATAAAGCATAGCATGAATAAAGCTTAAGCCCCATGTGATTATTACTAACGGAGTGTTAAACCCCCGTCAGTGAAATTTACTGTGGTGACAGAAAATTATAAAAAGACCATCATTAGAATTCTAATTTTTCATAGATTCATAAAAGTAATTTAGTTTTTCATTCTTGTGTCATTATATGGTATAAATACGGGAAACATGTGGGACCCACCATCATCACATCAAGTCACATCATGCATTATCATCAACCACCACCTTTCATTACCTTCCAAACTCCATTATTCACACATGCACTACCCATCATCCATCCATTCAGCCAGAGAGAGCACCAACACACATGCATTTGGAAGGGCATCTAGGTGGTGTCGATACTAGCGAAAGAAGAGAGCCAAAGGTCACCAGGTGGGGCCGGCCGGCCCCAATGCCACGCCGGCCGGCGCCCTTCTACCTCTTCTCTGCCTCTCCTTCCTCTCACTCTCTCATTCATTCACACACACTCCAGAGAGCACGTGGCCAAGTTGCTTTGCTGCTCGTGATCACAAACTCCATTAATCCTATCATTTGATTCAAGTTTAAGCAAGGAAAAGGGTAGAGAAGAAGATTAGCAAGAAGACCTATAAGAGATATCACCACTTTGATTCCTTCTCTTCTCTTGTTCTTGTTTGTTCTTATTTCGTTCTTGTGTTCTTGTTCGTTCTTGCCGTGTTCTTCGTGTTCTTCATTTTATAAGCAAGATGAGCAATAGAATGAAAGGTGTCCATTCGATCCCTTGGAAGAGCCCTCACGTCGCACAACAAGAAGTCAATCATCATCACAAGTGCCATCGTTCAGTCGGCTCCGACATGAATATCGATCCTCCGTCACCCTTCACGTATGATAATCCGTCATCCTCTTCCCAATCGGAAGAGAGGTTTGAACTCACAAGCATAACTCAAATTTCATTATCAACTAGACCCCAGAGAGAAATTTTAAATCTGGTTAAAAACAAGGAATTTACGCATACTCCAATTTTTTATGCCACTTTGCTCCATCAAACCGGAATGGATTCCGAGTTTGAGCTTATTTTTAGAAATGTTGGATGGAAAAATGCATGGCAAATTAATGAGCAGGGTAGTAAGTTACTCACTATAGAATTTAGTAGCACCCTAGACTTTGATGATGATGATGAGGTTAATTTTAGAATGTTTAATAAACCTTTCACCCTCTCATGGAAAACTCTTAGTTTAGCATTGAGATTCAATAATCAGTGTGTAGTCAATATTTCTGAAACTCTCCAAGACTTTGATAAGGATGATTTTTGGGAGAGTATCACTGCAAGGAAACCTAGAGAGAAAACAAAAATATACTACTGAAGAAGTTCGTCACCCCACACTGAGATTTATGCTTAAATAGGCTAGCTTTTACATTCTTTCCTAGAGAGGAGTTAAATACTATTAAACAAGATGAGCTACATTTGTTATATATCATGATTAAAAAGAGGAAAGCGTCACCTGTAAAAATGATGTTAAATTATTGGAGAACTGTCCCTTCCTTGAGAAAGTGCAGTATTTCTTTTACTTCCTTGGATTACACGTTTAGCTGCAGGGCTAGGTTTATTATCAAATGCTTCACTTATTTATATTTCTGATGCCCGCAGAATTATTGGCTATGATTTTGTCTTTCGTGCTCACATGCTCAAACGCCGAAATAATAAAATAGTTATGATTTATAAAAATTATGACAATGAGTACGAACTGCCAGACAGGGAGTTAGAAATTTATTCTGTCCAGAATTTTGTTTTTCCAGCTGTTAGAGCTAATATTGGCACTGTCCGTCCTGCGCGCATCAGCAGGCCGCCGAGAGCTAATTTCACTGGAGCTGACCGAGCACCATCAGGGCCAGTTTATTCCCACTACGTTGATTTTGGTGAACAGGTATCGACGCAGGAGCCATGCCATCAGTGGACTGCACATGCAGGATGGGAGGAACAACCCACATTTCAGTAAGGAGAATCTTCATCAGCAGCAACAGCAGCAGGTTAGGGAGCAACTGATTTTCACAGGACGAGCATCTTTTCTACACGCGGGAATACGGACTTCACTGCTGGTGGACCATATCCGTTCCACGCACCACCAGAAGATGACTACTATTGCCCACCTGAGCAGCACTTTTCTGCTATTCTCAGCTTTATCTATGCGTCTCACTAATATTGAACAGGGACAGAACGCAATAAGCGACACACTGCACCAGTACGAGCAGTGGCAGCAGCAGGTTGACGACAGGTTCTACCAGCATGAACAATGGCAGCACAGCACGGACCAACGACTGGATCGGATATATTAGGGACAACAGCAGACGCAGAGCGGATTAGAATATTTGATACATCAGATGGGATATCCGACGCCACCTCCACCACATTACTGAGCAACATCCAGTTTGGGGGAGATCCCCGCTAGGTGAGTACCTCTCACCTTTATATATACTCTTTATTTCAATATTTAATTCAGTCTTTAAATTCTGTCAATTTCAATATTGCTAAAAACAACAAGAAAACCAAATAAAAATTTATTTACCTGCTTTCTTTAGTTATTTCATTAAATATCTACTTGCTTAAAAATGAAAATCCACAAAAATAATAGGATTGTATAATTAAGTTTGCTTTAAATTCCGCATTCAACTTGTCTTTAGAATAACTAGAACTTGAAGGTAGAGAAAACTCAAAAAGATATTTAAATTGTTTAAATATAATTTCCTGGCAATTGCTTAGTATTTAAATTTAAATTCTCCTACGAATTGCATGAAGTTTATCTACCATGAAAATTTATTCTGAAACTTGATATCAGTGGGTAGCATAAGCTTTTCTAAGTAATTGATGGATATGATATAAGAAGGTTTGAGTTACTATTTATTTAATTCTGAGTGACACCTAAGCTCCAGACAATTCAAAAAAAAATCAAAATCAAAACAAATATAATAATTTATTCTGCTAATATGATGTAAGTAGACTATTCTGTTATGCATTAATGATTGAATTCACATGCACAAAAAGTTTTCACTCTATGCACAAGTCACTCTCTTAGAAGTCCAACAGAGAGTGTGGGTTATCATACTAAAGAAGTATGAGCCTGAAAGATGCCATATTAAAAGGGTATGTGTCAAAAAAAGAGAGAAAAACAATGGGTGCAAAGACACCCGCCTGAGAGAAAAAAATAGGGTAACAAAACGTATCCGCTGGGAGATAGCCCACACTCTTCAGAAAGACAGAAAAGAGAGGATAATGCATATGAGTTCAAAAATGAAATTTAATCACTTTCACACATTCAATCATGATGTATAGCTTAGTAGTCCTCTGCAATCTTATTAGTAGGCTCTCATTATTTTCTAAATAAAAATTATATACTTATATCATAAAAAAATCTGAAGTAATGGTTGAAATAAAGGATGAAAGACTTAGTGCTTGCTTGATTATTCTATCTCTCAGTTACCCAAGACTTAGTTTAAAAGCCCCACGATTGAAAAGAATAAGAATAAGTTTGAAAGGTGGATTAATGAATTTCAATCCGGAGAAGAATTTCTGTTTAAATATTTAAGTATTTGTTGGGAGTTATACATTTTATGGAACCCTGAATAAATTATTTCAAGTCAACTTTGCTAAGGGACTAGCAAAGACGTAGCTTGGGGGTATTGTTGACGGTCATTAAGTACCAATTTTATACCGTCAACTAATACCTAGGGAAGATTAATGATAGAAGCATAGGGGTTATTACTGACAAATTCCACAAGGTTTGGTGAATTGTGTATTTTCCAGAGATTATTCCAGAAAGGCTTAAAGGAAGGATTAAAGTGCTTAATTACCACGAAACTTAATCGCCGAGGAAACATCATCATGAGAACACTAGAAGCATCTGGAACACACCTGAAGCACCGGGGCCCGAGACCCACCAGGGTGGGGCCGGCCGGTGCACCCCTCTAGGGTTTCGGCCCACCTTTTGGAGTCTTCTTCCACCGCCTCTCTGGAGTCATCTGGGCCCTTTGTTCAAATCGGTTTGATCCCACAGCGCACGTTCCTACCTCCGGGCTAAAAATAGAGGGGCAGACCCCCTCCCAGAGCACCAATTCATTCCTCCTGCTTCATTCAGTCAAGAGTAGACAGAAGTTAGGGTTTCCAAAAATTAGAAATAGGGCTCTAGTTCTTCAATTTCATAGTTTAGGTGTCTAGCAATGTTCAAGTAGAGTCGGGTTCTACGCTCGGGATTCCAGATCCGTTCAGTCTGGAGGTCAGTAATATTATCTTGTATCTCATTATGACTTTTCTTTATTTTAATATATTGCTACTTATTCAGTTCTTAGTTTATTCTAGTTGCATATTCGATATAGTTATGATTGGTCATGATTATTGTCGTATGATCGTAAAGCGCCTAATTCAGTACTCGAGTGAGTTAGGTGGTATGCATTATAGTAGACGTGATGTCTAGATATATTGTGTA
This sequence comes from Eremochloa ophiuroides, assembly GCA_038502445.1. Taxonomy (NCBI): domain Eukaryota; kingdom Viridiplantae; phylum Streptophyta; class Magnoliopsida; order Poales; family Poaceae; genus Eremochloa; species Eremochloa ophiuroides. Next base: position 28,764,557 of record JAHLJS010000008.1, read on the forward strand.
CCTACGGAGGCACCCTGATGTGCCAGGTCGTGTGGTAGTCCGTGTAGGTGACAGCTGCGTTGGTTCCTCTGTAGTCCACCCCCCATACATAGAATAAGCAGAGCGCAGTCGCGAAGCAGGTGACCCTTGTGTCTTAATATCCTCATTAGATGATGCTCCTTATGATGTTTTCTGAGTTGATTATGCTATAGATGAAGATGTATAATGTGGCGTAGGCTGTAGACTTTGTATTTAGTAATTACATAGGTTTCCTTTACTTTAGCCGAATCTCGAGATTGTCTTACTGCATTAGTGAGTCTCTATATTCTGTCTCTAGAATACCATTTACCTCATTTACTCAGTTATCATTTACTATTTATCATTGACTTATTTATCGCTAAAGCACTATAGTTATGGATTATCATTGGTCTGCACATTTATCTTTCCAATCATTATAGTAGATTATCCTAATGAGTAGAATGCTCCTTCATCCTGTTGGCATAAAATAAATCAACGATACTCGGAATACTTACCGGGTGAAGTGCTACAATGGGAGAATTATCTGTGCGCTTGCGGATATATTCTATAGTATTATTTTTAGGAGGCAAGTGAAGATTATTTTACCTTTGGTTTTTGGCATCATGTTAGGGATGACAACTAAATGTGAAGTGATGTAAAAAATACCAACAGTGAAGAACACCGCAGAGGAGGTCGCCGACAAGCCCGGCTCCTCCACATAGTTCCTCCTTCTCCCGGTTTCTCTCTCACTACTCTACTCTTCTCTAGCTAGCACTCTTTTCCTAAGAGCAGCGCTTTGCTAGAGAGAGAGAGGAGCTACTACTGACTATGAGCTGAATCTCTTGTGATTTGCTAGTGATCCTCTAGTGGTTTCTGATTACAAGTGTGGAAACTGGTCCTATTTATGGTGTAGGAGAGCTCCAGGGGTACTTGTAAGGGTCCTGGAGGTCGGTGGCGCAAAGAGGCAGGGCGGGCACCCTCCTACGGGGCGGGTGCCCCCTTGGATGCACCGCTGTAGGGTCGAGATGGCGGACTAGAGGGGGGGTGAATAGTCCTTTATAACAACTAATCGCAGCGGAATAAAACCTAATCGGTTCTAGCGACAATTCACCCCTCTAACTAAGACTCTAAACACCTTGCCAAAGATCCTAGCGAGAGGCAAAGGTGCAAGTCTAGCTTGAGCTTCCCTAAACCGTTCTAGCGCAAGATCACACAAACCTAAGCGCTAGTACCTTAAGCACCGGGGAAACTCCTATTAACTAGCAAGCAAAAACGCACTAAGCACATAAGCTCACTACTTGCTTAATGACAAGGATACACAATCCAAATCAAAGAGCGCAACTCACTTTAGCTACACAAACTAAGTGAGAACTATTTCTAAGCTACACAAGCTAAGAAGGTGAGTGGCAAGCTACACAAGCTAACCGGTCTCACAAGAGCAACTACAACTACACAAATAAAGTAATGCACAATATAAATAACTTGTGTAGAAGGGAGCAAACCACCGCGAAGGATGGGAAGATGTTGACGCGGTGATTTATTTCCCGGAGGTTCACTTGTCGCCACAAGCTACGTCCTCCGTTGAGACAAGCTCCAAGGTTGCCGCCGGTCCTCTTGCTAGTGGTGACCCGCAAGTCACACTCTCCCACGTGGAGTGCTTACCACAAGCTCTAGCACTTGACTCGGCCGGACCACTTGTCGCTCTTCACGTCTCGCTCTACTAGCGATGCTCTTTGCGATCTCCCGCGGGGTGAGCTCCAACCCCTCACAAAGCTTCTCCGGAGCTAAGCACAATCTTCTTGCTTGCTTCACGGAGCCACAAGCCACCAAGCCGTCTAGGAGGTGGCAACCTCCAAGAGTAACAAGCACCACCGGCTTGCAACACGATCACCTAGTGCCACACGATGCAATCTCTCAATGCAACGCACTATCGATCGATCACTCACTCCTCGAATGTGAATTCTATAAGCACAAGTGAGTTGGAGAGCACTAAGCCATGCACAAACAAGGGAGACACATTCCCAAGGTGCAAGACCCATCCAACAACCGGCCACAACCCTCTATTTATAGCCCTCAGCTCAAAAGAGCCGTTGCCAACTGAAAACAGCCGTCGGACCGACCGTCGGACCGAACCAGCGCGCCACCGTCGGACCAATGTCCACGGTCCGACGCTCCCGATGGCCGCCATGTGTCACTAGCCGTTTGAAGTCGAACGTTGGATCACAACGGCTATTTCTCGCGCCGTTTTTCCATCCGTCGGACGCTCAAGTCGATGGTCCGACGCGCGCACAGCTCCAGGCGTCGGACCGTCCGACTCTCACAGACGGGCCACAGCTCGGTCACCGTCGGTCTCTCGCGTGGTTAGCCGTCGGACCAATGATCACCACGGTCCGACGCTTCCAGAGAGCTCCCCGAGCGCTCAAAACCGTCGGACTCCAGTCCGACGCTCACCGTCGGACTAAACTCTAGCGTCCGACGCTTTCCCGAACGCCACGCGTCACGCCGACACCGCTCGCCACCGTCGGACCGAAGCGGGCAATGGTCCGACGCTCGTTAACCGAGCCTCCGACGCTCGCTATTGGCCAGAACTAGGGTTAGGCGTCGGACTCTACTCAATGGTCCGACGCTATCCCTCCACACAGTCCGACGCTCCTTTTACTTTGCCAAAAACCTCTGAATCCTGCCTCGCAAGCTCGGCAGGAGGAAGAGAGATCTAAACCACCTTTCACCTTTGCAAATGTGCTAACACCACAAGTGTTCAACCTTAAGTGCAAGTGTGTTAGCTTTTCACAAACATTTTCACAAAGGATTTTCTCTCTTTTCACCTCGCCACTAGATTCTAGCTCGTATGCATAGTTAGATTACTCAAGTGGCACTAGATGACTGATATGCAAACAAGTTTGCCCCTCTTGATAGTACGGCCATCTATCCTAAATCCGGTCAAACACTTCTCTACTCAACCTTAGACCGGTGAAATGGAAATGCCCTAGGTTATACCTTTGCCTTGCGCTTTCCATTTCGATCACCGTCTTCGACACCATCGATGCCGGTGCAACACATGCACCAACACCTCATGAATGATATGATCCACTTCATATCATCACGTGGCTTTTGGTTCATCGATCCTTGACTTGCTTTCTCTTCACCGTTGCGTTGGTCCATCGGCGCCAAGCCATCACCCGACTTGCCCTTCACACTTGCAACCGGTCCGTCGACGCGAAGCCTCGTCTTGATCTTCTCCACCTAGCCACATGACTCCATGTCATGTCTCATGCGTTTAGCTCCTTCATCTCCATATGTGTGAGCTAAGCAACACTCAACACGCCATATCCACCTCCATGGCATAGTTGCTCACACACATGTACCTGTGGACTAATCACCTGTGTAATCAACACTTAGACACATATTAGTCCACCTAAGTTGTTACTCAATTACCAAAACCAAACAAGGACCTTTCAACCGCCTTACATCCAACGGCCCTCCTTCCTCCCCTATGATAGTTGCAAGGTCGGTTGGTGCCCTGATTAGGCGGTTTGCAACCCCCGGGAGGATGACAAATGGGTCCTTCGATCCATGGCACATCACCTGATCACCACTGGATGAAAACCGACTTTAGTTGATGGCTTGGATGACTCCTAGGGGCCTTCCCTCAGATTGCGAACGTGGCACCCAGTTTCGACAGGGTGGGCGCCCTGTTGATAGGGCCACCGGATCCTCGTGACTTGTTTCTGAGCCGTTGATGTTGAATCAACGTTCCATAGGCCATTTGAGAGGATGGCAAATGGATCCGTGGGGTGGCATGTCCATTTGGCAAGAATCATAGGGCGAGCGCCCTATGTGAGGGGCGGGCGCCCCCCTCTGGCTCCCATGTGGCAGCAGAGGTGTCAAGCTGTCTTGATTTGCTTCGTTTTTGCCTGTTTTCACCATTTTTCCAGCATACACAATATTTCTCCAAGGACATGTGGAACTAGGTGAGTTCTTTGTTTTTCATGTGGTTTTACCTTGATTATAGGTGAAATGTTGATGGTAAAATAGGATGTTAGCGACCGTCAACAAACTCCCCCAAGCTAACCTTTTGCTTGTCCTCAAGCAAAGATGTGGTTTTAACGTGGCAATGTTGGATCAGGAATTGCTTCAATGTAATAATTCACAAATATCTTATATACAAACCAACACTATTCTAGTATTGAGGATGGTTTTAGAAATTCATCTTGTGTCTTAACTATATGGGGCTTCTAGCTTGTTCACCTTGGGTTATGCAAAAACAAGATAGAGTTGGTAAGCAGATACTTTATCCTTTACTTTGGTAGAGTGAGACCATTTACTAGAGAGTTTTTATCCTTTTGAAAAGAAAATCTTGCTTTGGTTCCCTTAATGGCACTCTCAACCACTCCTTAGTGTGATGAACCTCACAAGATCTCAAAGGAGCTTTTCAAAGCATACTTGAACTGAATATATTGCAAGATTAGACTCTTAGATCACAGGGAGCTACAAGTCATATAAGATGATCAAGAAGTGCAGGTGTAAATTATTTGGTGGACTCCTTGAGACTTATTTCTTTGCCTTAGACAGGGAGAGCAAGGTTACTGAATACATAGTTTTTTTTAATGAAGCATAGATATATGGGCACCTGCCCATGGGACATTTGTCCTATTTTTTATTTTCCTTGAGCACTTGCTTTCTCTCTCTCTCTTTTTCAGTAACCTATACTCCCCATCTATCAAAAGGACAAAGATTGATGGTGGTTGTTTGTCTCAATTGGGGTATGGAGCATAGATGTATACTTCCAGTGTAGAAGTAATACATAGGTGGAATGTGTACGTGATCTTGATCAAAGAATATGACTAGTTTCTCTACCTAGATCAAATAAGGTCTAAGCAGGCTCAAAACAGACAAGAACTTTTTTTTTGGTGGTTTTAGTTGTTTGTGGATGTATAGCTTGATGGTAGGTAATTAACACCATAAAGGAACCATGAGCAAGAATTTGAATTTTATAAATCAAAACTCTAGTTATTTCTCACTCATGCCTTAGGACAGGTAAAGGATCTACTTATACCAATTTCAATCTTGTAAGAGCATAACCTAGGTTATTAGCATGTGCAACCCACAATAGTGTTTGACTTAAGACAAATTTCAGATATCACACTCAAAACTTTCATAGTAAGGGGTTGTATAACAAGATTTTGCAAATCATCACAGAGCAATTGTTCATCATTTCCAACAAAGATATTTTATTTTATTTTTATTTTATTTTATATATTTTTTGAATATTTTCAAGGCAGAAATTTAGAACTACTTTTCATGTTATAACTCACTACAAATAAGAAAAGTGCTAGGGGTAGAGATCATACCTTGGTGAGGACGATGGCTCCCCCAAGCTAGCTTCTTTTCCAGAGTCGGACTTTCTTCTTGGTCAGGTTATCTCTTTTTTTTTTATTATGCTCACTAGCTACTAAGCTTCGCTTTTTATTTATTGCTACTGTGATAAACTGAATTGATTTTATTTTTGTTGCTGTTTTTTTATATATCATCTCTCTTCTTTTTTTATTAGTCAAATGGTACTAAATGCAAGACCTATATTTAAACATGCTTCTAACAATTAATTGACTTAATGCATGAAGAACGGAAATATGCCAATGCAGTCAGTAAAGAGAGAGATAGAATACTTACTCACATAGTTGTCCTCCCTCGGAAGGAGGTTCCTCCTTAACCGATGTCTTCTTCTCATCTTGTCCTTTTTGACGGTAGTGGGATCTGGTGTAGAGGCTGTAGATGATGGTTCTTTCTTAACCGTATCTCTATCTTTCTTGTTTCTCCAGATTCTTGTTTTCCTCCGCATCATGGATCGATTCTTATTTTTCTACATGTTAGTTGCATGGTGCAGGTGCACAAGAGAAAACAAATCTCTTCTCTCTTCTAATTTATATAGAAATCCATGCTACCACTAGCAACAAATATACATGCATTCACAGTATTCAAGAAAGGTCGGCCAAGAATGAGGGGTAAGTTGTCCCTATTACCCATGTCTAAAATCATGAAATCAGCAGGCACAAAGTTGTTTCTTACTTTTACCAGAACATCACAAAGTACTCCTTCTATGTAGCAAGTTGTTTGATCAGCTAATTGCACATATGCAGAAGTTGGTACTACCTCAGTGTAGAACAACTTTTCATAATGTTCTTTAGACATGATGTTAATGCTTGATTCTAGATCACATATAGCATTATGGAACTTTTGAGATTGAATAGAACCAGATATGACAGGGGTTCTAGGATCTCCCTTTTTAGTTGGAAAATTCTATCCATCTAGTTCATAGCCATGATAACTAATAGTACCAAGATTAGCAAATTCCATGGTTGTTTCAGGCTTTCCTGGTATTCTATCTTTTTCAAAAGATAGAATTGCAGCTGCTAGTTGTGCCAATTGGGTTTCAATCATCTTATTGAAACTAAGTTGATTCTTAATTGCAGAAGAGAAATCATCCAATTTAGCATTTATGCTATCTAGCATCCTATCATTGGTATGGAGCTTCTTGTTTATGCTATCAGTCATTCTACCTTGACCATAGACAAGATCTTTAAGAGAAGGGTAGTTATTACCTTGGTTGTTTGGATGTTGCAAGGAATTGAAAGTGTTACCTTGAGAATTGGAGCGCTGAGTCCATCCTTGGTTTGAAGAACGAAAACTACTTAGATGAAGTTGAGGTCTTCATGTGTCTCAGGACAATAGGAGTCGGGAATGGCCAACTTCTCCACAGACTTCACACATCAATGTGAGTGTCCATGGCTGTTGACACTTCTTAGCACAACCACCAGAGACAGGGTGTTAGGCAATCTCTAATAACAGCGTGAGAAGTGCCTGGGGGTATTTCTTATGTCTATTGGATAATTCCGCAAGCGCATAGAATATACCGCTGGAGCACTTCACCCGGGAGTATTCCAAGGTATCGTTATTTATTTTATCCCAAGGGAAAGCAGTTGCTAGAAATATTAATAGAAGGAGATCCTGAAATCTATCTCAACTTAGCACAACTTAGTGCAGAGGGGGTTAATCGAAGTATGATAGGAAGGTGATGATTTAAAGATAACAAATGAAATACTAAAAGATAACTAGTGTAGTGTAGTTAGGTGGGAGGACAACGAGTGAGAAAGGTTCCTGTGATTCAAACTTTACTCTTATGATCTATCCTATCAAATGGTCAAATTACACTACGATTGCTACCTTACTACCGGTGTGCAGGGGGTAATGCGAGACAATAGAGGACAAAACCTCTACCCGAAGCGCCTACACTCTTATGGGAGCCTACGTTTTAAGAACTTGCCTAAAACACGTGGAGGGATACTAAGACTAGATAGGGCTGTCACCACCTGCTAGCACCCACAAACAATCCGTGCGACAAGCGGTAATCAAAGGCAAGATTTAACCTAAGCACCACGCTTACGCTAAGTCTCACTACTCTAGCTATGATCAGAGCAACTAGAGCACCCTATGAAAGGCGATGAACTAACACACGTTGAGTTGGAATAGGATCACAAACTAATGCGAACCGACCAATTATAAAATAACTCACAATAATACTACTACTAGAATAGTAATGCACTAAGTAGAGACTTAGTAAAGCAAAGCAGGAATATATTATATTGAAGTAAATAAGTCTGAAATAAAGAGAAAGATACAAGAGCTATACCAGACTCTCCAGCAGATGACTCCGGAGACCCCAAGCGCAGCTCGACTCAACTCTAACTCCCACACTAGTCTACAACTACTACTAAAGGTGGAACTACACTACTTCTTCACTTGTATCTTGAATGAATCATGTCTTGAGAGGGTGGAGGCAGCCTCTATTTATAGAGGAAGATGGAGAGGTGCCATGTCAGCGATCCGTGTGCCTTTCCACCTTAGCCCTTGGATGAACCGACCGACCTTGAAACCGTCTCAGATCAAATGTGCTGGTGATTTCCACACGTGGACATCATGCAGGAAGGTAGTGGAAGCTAACCATCCTGGCTGGGCACTAGGGGGATTCGGCCGAACCCCCTATGGCAGGTGGGCCTAGCCAGGGGCTTCTAGAAGGTATCCCCACCAGTCATTGAAGCTGCAGGTGGCCTGGCCCCACCATTTCTGGTTCGGCCGACCCATCCCTGGTGGGTTGGGCCCATCAACGTGGTCCCCACCAGTCACAAGGTCTCCCCTGGTACTTGTTATGTCTTGATTGCTTCGTTTCACTGCCTCAATCCGTGTGCCTTTGATCTCCACCGTTGAATGGAAGCACAAGTTGATCAGATGGATGAAATGACTTGGTTGGAGTGTCACACAGATTCTGCCACAGTCACCAGAGCCAGGTGGACCCCATGGGTAGTTCGGCTGACCCATGGATGGGCCCACTCTGAGCTCTGATCTCTTCCATGTGGTCCCTTGTGTTCATATATTGGGATGTGGTTGTCTGGTGCCTCCATATGTGGTTCGGCCGAACCACATATGTGAGCCCCAGCTGCTGCATTTTGTCGTGTTTTGATCTTCCCTGGATTCACAAGCTAAGAGTACAAGTAGAACTCATTATTGATAAAATATGCTCATATGTTATGTTTATTCTCCCTTAGATCCGAGGCCTGTTGACGGTGTTTGAAAGTGGAAATTTATGGTATATCCACCGTCAACAATGGCTTGCACGATGTCAGGTGTACACATCTTCTCGCAATTTTCTAGCCTCTTGGCCAGTAAGTCCACTTTAGCTACAATCATGTCAGCTTCCTTTAAAGAATCCATACCTCGCTTGCGCGGTTGTAGACGTTCCTCATTCCATCCTTGATTGGACACCATCTTCTCGATCAAAGCCTTTGCATCTATAACTTTAAGAGAAAAGAATGCTCCACCGGTGGCAGCATCTAGATGGCTTCTATCAAGAGGGGTTACTCCATGGTAGAAGTTTTGGATCAAAAGCCAATCCTCCATAGCATGGTGTGGACAGGCAGCGACATACTCTTGCATTCGTTCCCAAGCCTTAGGAATTGATTTATCGGTTTGTTGTTGGAAACTAGAGATCTTATTGCGAAGAGCATTGGTCTTTCCTAGAGGAAAGAATTTCACTAGGAAAGAGTTGGAACACTTTTTCCATGTGTCCACATCATTTCGGTTCGTATAGAATCATTGCTTGGCTTTTCCTAAGAGAAAGGAAAGAGCTGCAAACGAATTGCGTCTGGGGTTACTCCTTTAATGGTAAAGGTGCTGCATATCTCTAAGAAGTGTTGGAGGTGTGCATTAGCATCCTCGTGTGCTTTGCCACAAAATGGGCTAGCTTGAACCATTGTGATCAATGCAGGCTTTAACTCGAATTGAGTGTTCAGCCTCGATGACACCAGGGCCTATTGCTATATTAGCAGCAGAAGGTGTAGAGAATTCATGGATGGTCCTTTTGGCCATATTCGTGATTCAAAGGATAATTAGTCTAGACTTGACTCAAATCAGAGGAATTCAACAGTTGCCTTCCCCGTCAACGGCGCCAAAAAAGCTTGTTGACAGTTACTAACGCTATCAAAAGAGTTTAGTCAAATCTATCCTTCAGCAGTGGTAACGATACTTATCAATGCAATCACTGGGGTTCTCAATCCCTATGCGCAAAGTATGTGGGTTGTTGGCACTTCTAACGTTGCTACTAGGAATAAAGTTATCTCTAGCTACTGTGCCAAAAATGCTATAGGTAGCTCTATAGGATAGGTGACGGTATTCTGCAAGCGCACAGAACTATCGTGTAGCACTTTACCTGGGAGTACTAGGTGTCGAATTTATATTTTTCCCAAAGGAAGGCTAGGGTTTGTGATTCCTAGGATCTGATAGTCAAGGATCTAGATATGGATAAATAGGATAACAACCTTAGTGAGGATAAATCAATGAAGTATAACTAAGGTGGAAACACACTAGGATAAATTGAAGTAGCTCTGGTGTTTATGGGAGAACTCTAACTCAGTAAAAGATCAAGTGATTGTTATACCAAAGAGATTGCTATACCCGGGACACGCAAAGTCCTAAACTAGTCGGGGTTCGACTGATTAGGCCCCGTACGTCTACAAGCCCTATGCTGATAAAACCAGACCGAACTGTGGTGGAATCCAGAAGATTCTAGGGCTGTCACCACCTAGAACCTACCACTACTATCCGTGGGTCTAGCCGCACTCAAGGGTAAGATTATAGCCTAAGCACCTTGCTTAATCTATAAAACTTACTACTCTAACTCTGGCCAAGGAATTAGAGCACTCTAACCAAGCAATGAGACAAGTATGCAACTGCTTAAAGTACAATAATAAATAAATGGAGCATGGGATCTTTATTACCAATAAGAGTGAAGAACACCGCAGAGGAGGTCGCCGACAAGCCCGGCTCCTCCACAGACTTCCTCCTTCTCCCGACTTCTCTCTCACTACTCTACTCTTCTCTAGCTAGCACTATTCCTAAGAGCAGCGCTTCGCTAGAGAGAGAAAGAGGAGCTACTACTGACTATGAGCTGAATCTCTAGTGATTTGCTAGTGATCCTCTAGTGGTTTCTGATTACAAGTGTGGAAACTGGTACTATTTATAGTGTAGGATAGCTCCAGGGGTACTTGTAGGGATCCTGGAGGTTGGTGGCACGAAGAGGTAGGGCGGGCACCCTCCTTGGTGGCGGGCACCCCCTTGGATGCACCACCTTGCATCCAACGGCCCTTCCTTCCTCCCCTATGGAGGTTGCAAGGTAGGTTGGTGCCCTGATTTGGCAGGTTTGCAACCCCCGGGAGGATGACATGTGGGTCCTTCGATCCATGGCACATCAATTGATCACCATTGGATGAAAACCAACTTCACTTGATGGCTTGGATGACTCCTGTGGGCCTTCCCTCAGATTGTGGAAGTGGCACGCAGTTTGGATAGGGGCGGGCGCCCTGTTGATAGGGCCACCGGATCCTCGTGACTTGTTTCTGAGCCGTTGATGTCGAATCAATGTTCCATAGGCCATTTGAGAGGATGGCACACGGATCCTGTGAGGTGGCATGTCCATTTGACAAGAATCATAGGGCGGGCGCCCCCCTCTGGCTCCCATGTGGCAGTTGAGGTGTCAAGCTGTCTTGGTTTGCTTCGTTTTTGCCTGTTTTCACCATTTTCCTACATACACAATATTTCTCCAAGGACATATGGAACTAGGTGAGTTCTTTGCTTTTCATGTGGTTTTACCTTGATTATGGGTGAAATGTTGATGGTAAAATAGGGTGTTAGCGACCGTCAACAGCAATCTGATCCATCCTTTCAGCTTCCGCTTCCCACTCACTCCAGCGTGGTGCTTGTGTGGCTTCCTCTTGCTTCTTGTAGCAGTCTTCATACTTCACAATATTGCCAGGGAATTCCTCCCATCCACAGTGAGGTTGGGCAGCCTGACGGTGGGCTTGGTGTCTTCTCCTGTTGCGTTGCTTCCTGATCTGCTCACGGTTAACAAGTGTTCTAAATTAATAGCGTACCTTTCCCGTGGGTAGGTTGAAGTGGATATGTCCAGACTCGATGTAGATAATAGCATTGGCGGTGTAGAGGAGCGGTGTAGAGGAGCGGCCTTCCCAAAAGAATAGGTGATTCATCGTCTCACTACATATCAAGAACGAGAAAATCTGCGGGTATATGTTTATCTTGAATTCTTACCATGACGTCCTTAACCATGCCTTTCAGGGAATCTTAGTGATTGGTCTGCCATCTGCAACTGAATATATGTTGGGCATAGAGGTAAATCATTAAAGAAATCATCATATACCTTTTTGGACATTACGTTGACGCCTGATCCAGTGTCACAAATGGTGTCAGCAGAAGTGGTGTCTCTGATTGTGCATTCAATGATTGGTATACCTGGGTTACCTCTCTTTGTAGGGAATGGTTGGGGGAGCATATGATCATTTTCTGTGCTGAGAAGCAGTGATTAGTTGAGCAGGTTTCTTCAGGTACATGCTGGGGCTTATTCTTCCTCCATCTTCTATTGTTCTTCTTCTTGGGCATTACTGGTTGTTGTCGCTCTTCTTTTTGATGGAATTGCTTTGGGACTGCGGGAGTCTTTAAGATGCGGTTCTTGAAAGAGAATCTCTCCTTTCTTGTCCTTGATGGAGAGGACAATCTTGGCATGTTCCGCATAGATGATAGGCTTTGGTTGTGCACAAGAATGGTCGTCCCAAGATAATGGGTGCCTTCTCATCCCCTCCTGTCTCCATGATCACAAAGTCAACTGGGACATATGATTGCCCCACTCTGATGACAGCTTCTTCTAGCACTCCCTTGGCAGTAGCAAATGGACTGATCTGCAAGCTGCAAACGCATATCTGTGTACAACAAAGGATCACCTAAAATTTTCTCATAAATTACCTCGGGCATTATGGTAAAACTTGCGCCGAAAATCGTAGATAGCTTCTGGAAAGCTGTGACATCCTATGGAGAGAGGAATGACATGTCTTCCAGGGTCTCCCATCTTCTCAGGATAGTGAGTGATCAATCCACTGTACATCTGCAGGCTCAATATGGTATTGGGTTGCATTGTGAATATCAACAAGGTTAGCAGTTTCTAAATCTTCCAGCTGGCCCGGAATCTTACCTTTCTCAAATGGAGGGACAGCAGCAGCTAGCTGAAGCTAATTGTGATTCTAACATTTTATTAAAGTTGTGCTGATACTTTATAGGAGAAGCAAAGGTATCCATTCTAGTAATTAATGTTTTCTAAAGCCTTTATCACTTAGAGGCTACCTTTCTAGACTATTTGATCTAACAATTTAGATTGACCAGCAACTAAATCTCTTAAAGGTGGAAGATTGTAATTATTGTAAATTACCTTGGTTTTTACCTTGGTAGTTACCTTGTCGAGGTTGCTAATTCCATCCTTGACCTTGCTGATGACGATAGTAGGTGTTATTGTTGATGAAGTTCACATCGTATTGCAGCATAGGGCAGTTGACAGCTGAATTGCCCATAATCTCCACATTCTTCACAGGTCAAGCGAGAATCATCAATATGCATGACTTCCTTCTTCTCTATATCGAGCTTCTTCATGATGAGATCTAGCTTGGCAGTGACCATGTCAGTTTCCTTGAGATGACGGATGCCTCCTCCTCTCTTGCAAGGTTGAGTACGTTCGTCATTACAGCTTGGATTTGAGGCCATCTTCTCAACAAGTGCTTTGGCATCTGGAAGCTTAAGTGATAGGAAAGCTCCTCCAGTTGCAGCATCTATGGACTCACGGGTGCTAGAGATAAGCCCATGGTAGAAGGTCTGCATCAATAGCCAATCCTCTATCCCATGATGAGGACAGTCTTCAATATAATCTTGAAATCTTTCCCATGCTTCAGTGAATGATTCATCATGTTGCCGTTGAAAGCTTGAAATTTTCCTACACAGAGCATTCGTCTTGCCTGTAGGCAAGAACGTTGCAAGGAAAGCAGTTGAGGCATCGGTCCCATGTAGTGTCCTTCTCTTTGTTGGTGTAGAACCACTGCTTAGCTTTCCCCAAAAGTGAAAATAGGAAAAGACAGAGTAAAATAGCATCTCTTGGTACTCCTCTGATCATGAAGGTGCTGCAGAGAAAATGTTGTAAGTATGCACTTGCATCTTCATGAGCTTTTCCACAAAATTGACTGGCTTGAACCATGGTGATAAGAGCAGGTTTGAGCTCGAATCCATTCACCCCAAGTGTTGACTGCTAGTCCGGTCCGGATGTTTGCTGTTGTTGGGGCAGAGAACTCGCGCAGTATCTTCTCAGCCATGTCTTCAAACATAGGAGCTAAATATTCTCCCAAGTGTTCTTCTTCCAATGTTGGAGCTGGCTTCTCTGATGGACTAGCTTGAGCAGCGATTGGTGTTCTTGATGGTCACTCGAAATTGTCCCTCACCTCTACAAACTTCTTCCTTCTAAGGAGTTTCTCTGAATCATCAGTGAAGTTCTTTGGAAGAGAAAAACCATTCATTCATTACCCTGCATAAGATAAGTAAATGATAAAAACAAGGGTGTGCCTGTTTGAGTTAGAGATCAATCGGTAATACAATCTTATCCATTATGCATATATGTTATCAATATTTCCTAGGTTTAATATGCCTTCCCCGGCAACGGCGCCAAAAATGCTTGTTGACATCTACTAACGCTGCCAAATATAACTACATAACTTTTAATACTAGAGATGAGATTAGAGATATATGGTAATTAATTAACTGGTCATTAGCAACTAGGCACTTATCTATCACCAACATGCTTAGGCATGAACTAGCTTGTCATCCCTAATTATATATGCTAAAAACAAATAAAGATTTCATATATTATTCCATGTGACTAGGCAGAAATATATAAATATAAACTAAGAACAATTCTGCAGACGGACAGATAATTATACCATTGTAACATTTTACCTAGAGTTTGTTGACGGTAGTTATTGTATGATTTTACCCATCAACCAATCATGAAAAGGGATACAAATCAGAACCAACACCTAGAATAGGGTTTAAACTGACAGAATTCCACGAGTTTTGGTGAATCTGTGTTTTCCAGGGACTATACAGGAAAAGAACCAAAGAGGACCCACACCGCAGGAGATCAAGAACATTCTAGAGAACACCAGAGACACGCCTGCCGAAGTGGGACCCGAATGTCAGAGAGAGAGGGTCGGCCGACCCACTGACGTTGTCGGTCGACCTCCCAGAGAGTCCGTTTCGCCTGCGCTTCGACGTGGACCCACATCCTGAAATTTCACGCAATCTACACTGTCCGTCGAAGTCGGTTTGATCCAAGGGCTACGGTTAATCCTACCGGCCTATAAGGACCCCCAGACCCCCCAGGGTTTCATATGATCCAGAGAGAAATCAATCCAGGGTTTCAGAATTCCACCGACATATCTCTAATAGAGTAGAAACCCAAGATAGGATCTAGAGCCAAGCATCAAGTAGAAGATTAGCCTTGTAGTCTCTCTAGATTAGGGCTATTCTTGTTCTAGAAGTGGTGTGGTAGTAGAGCTGGAGATAGTTGGGGGAGTTGCCGGCCTGTCGGTGACTGCTCTACGACTTGTACCCGCTGATTCAAGTCCTATTCAAGTCCTTCTTTGAGACTTGTTTCTGAAGATTTCTTCGGAGTTCAACTTCTAATCCAAGTGAGTAACGTTGCTATTATTTTTCTTGAGGTTTACGATTCTTTTGTGTGCTTTAGTCTTGGTAGCTCCTTGATTGAAGTAGTTATTTATAGTTTAAGCGTGGTGCTTAGATTATATTTATTCGTAAATGCCCTATACTGTCCGGATTGGTGGTAGATCGTGAGGGTGACCTAGCCTTGTTGAGTCTTACACAGTCCACCTCACGTCAGTAAGATCGTAGGATTCCATTACTAAGGAATTTACCCTTTGTTGGTGTATTCCTATAGTAATTTCCCTTTCAGAACAATCATATCATATCTTGTGAGGATTAGAACTAGAAGCCTTAGTAATCTCCTATATCACCTATTTTCTCCATCCTTGATAGCAGCTTAGGGATTAAGTCTAGATTCTAGTCATCCCATTTTCCCTATGGTAAAATATAAATAACTGATACCTGGAATACTCCCGGGTGAAGTGCTACAATCGGTATCTGTCCGCTTGCAGATAATTCTAGTGTTTATTTGTTTGAGTTATCTTATACCAACAAGCCATTTCTGGCACCATTGCCGGGGAAAACGGTTGAAACATCTATTGTCTATCTTAACCTTGTATTCATACTTTAGCTTTATTATCTCCTTATTTTTAATTTCATCCTTATGGATGACATTGAAACCACACCCATCTATAAATATGTTGCATCCACGAGCGCAAGCCATAGGCTTAGGCAGTCCTCAAAGCCTATCTAAACTCCTACCTATGAGCTACGCCCTGTGTCTGATTGAAATGATCCACAGCCAATCCTTCTCAGGAGAGGGAGATAATAATCCTCATCTTCACCTACGAGAGTTCGAACAGACCTGTGACTCCCTCCGTATAGAGGGCATGTCCGATGAAACCCTAAGGTGGAAGCCTTTTGCCTTCTCTTTGAGAGGGAGAGCTAAAACCTGGTATGACCGAATCGTAGAGAAAGGAGGAGGAGATTGGGGAAAACATCGTTTAGACTTTTGTCTCGAATTCTACCCCCTGTCCAAAATTGTCAACCTCAGAACCAAGATCCTATCTTTCAAAGAGAAAGATAATGAATCTTTGGCCACATCCTAGGAGCGTTTTAATGAACTCATAAAATCTGGACCAGAGCCTATCCCAGACCATGATTCTCATTCAACAATTTTTGTGGGTCGGAGAAGAAAATCCAAGAAGCATCTCAACTACTCTGTGGCAGGATCTTTTGCTCATGTTTCAGATTCTGATGCACGCAAGATCCTAGAAAATATCTTAGATAACCAACCCGAGGAGAAGTTAGAAGAAGAGCTTAGGGTAGCTGAATGTTGACACTTCTTAACTGCAACCACCAGAGACAGGGTGTTAGGCTATCTCGGATTACGGCGCTAGAAGTGCCTGAGGGTATTTCTTATGTCTATTGGATAATTCCGCAAGCGCACAGAATATACCGATGTAGCACTTACACCCAGGAGTATTTCAAGGTATCGTTATTTATTTTATCCCAAGGGAAAGCGATTGCTAGAAATGTTTATAGAAGGAGATCCTTAAATCTATCTCAACTTAGCACAACTAGTGCAGAGGGGGGCAATCAAAGTATGATAGGAAGGTGATGATTCAAAGATAACAAATGAAATGCTAAAAGATAACTAGTGTAGTATAGCTAGGTGGGAGAACAATGAGTGAGAAAGGTTCCTGTGATTCAAACTCTACTCCTGTGATCTATCCTATCAAATGGACAAAGTACACTAAGACTGCTACCTTACTTCCGGTGTGTAGGGGAAAGTGCGAGACAATAGAGGATATAACCTCTACCCGAAGCGCCTATGCTCTTATGGGAGCCTACCATTTAAGAACTTACCTAAAACACGTGGAGGGATACTAAAACTAGACTGGGCTGTCACCACCTGCTAGCACCCACTAACAATCCATGCGACAAGCGGCATTCCAAGGTGAGATCTAGTCTAAGCACCGTGCTTACACTAATTCTCACTACTCTAGCTGTGGCCAAGGCGACTAGAGCACCCTATGACAGGACGAAGAACTACACACGTGAGTTGGTTACAGGATCACAATCTAGTGTATGCCGACCAAGTAATATGATAACTCACAACAATACTATTATTAGAATAGTAATGCACTAAGTAACTAAGTAAAGGACTCAGTAAAGTAAAGCACGAATATTATATTAATAAAGGAAAGTCTTATAGAAAGAGAAAGATACAAGAGCTATACCAGACTCTCTAGCAGACTGACTCCGGAGACCCCGAAGCACAGCTCGACTCAACTCTAACTCCCACACTAGACTACACTACGACTAGAGGTGGAACTACATATTCTTCACTTGTATCTTGATTGAATCATAGTCTTGAGAGGGTGGAGGCAGCCTCTATATATAGGGGGAAGTGGAGAGGTGCCACGTCAGCGATCCGCGTGCTCCTTCATTCTCCTCCCTTGGATAAACCATCGTTGAAACCATCTTAGATGGATGGCAGTGGCAAAACCATCACGTGGGAAGCATGCAGGAAGTTGGTGGAGCATGGCGGTGGCCTGGGCCCACCATGGGCTGGGTCGGCCGACCGACCTATGGCAAGGTGGGCCCACCACTGTGGTCCCCACTGGTCATAGAGTGTGGCTATGTACTCGTTTCGCCTTGGTCTTGTCGGTTCACGCCTTGATGCATGTGCTTTGATCTTCCACCTTTGATTGGAAACACAACTTTGATCCAATGGTGGAATTGAGCTGAGTGCAGTGCCACACGGATCATGCCATGTCAGCAGAGCCCTGGTGGGCCCCACATGTGGGTCGGCCGACCTGCATGTTGGCCCTCCAGGTGCACCACTCTCTTCTATGCGCCTCCTTGAGTCATTTGTTGAAGTGTGACAGCTTGGTGCCCAAGTGGGTGGTTCGGCCGACCCAACATATTGGGCTCCAAGTGCTCATTTCTGCTCTGTTTGATCTTCCCTACATTCACAAGCTAAGAGTACAAGTGGAACTAGTTATTGGATAAAATATGTTCATGTTATGTTGATCTTCCATCAGAAACCGAGTCTGTTGACGGTGTTATATTGTGGAATTTTATTGCTTATTCACCGTCAACAAGATCCTCCAAGCTTAACCTTTGCTTGTCCCGAGCAAATAATTAAACTTAGTCTCGGTGGATCAGGAGTTGCTACAATGTTCATATTTCATTAGTACCATGTGTACAACAAAATACTTCTCTTTTGAATGGAAAAATTGGCTCTAAAAATTCATCCATATTACCTTAGTTCTTTATGGGGCTTATGGCCTTTCCTTTGCCTTAGGTGGTTGAGAGACAGAAGCAGTTTGACTTGAGCACTAATTTTCTCATTCTTTTCAAGTTTCATACTGTAGGTTTTAGCAATGTTTTTCAAAAGAAAACTTAATGTTCCTCAGGTGGTTCTCTCATGTCGCTCCAATGGTGTATGATTCCCTACCAAGGCACAAAGTAAATGTTGCCTTCTCTTTGTCATCCTACTTCTAAAAATGGATTATGTGGAGCTTAAGGTAGGAATGAAAGAGTATAGCATACTTACTTTGCATGTATTGCAGGGTCAAAGCTTGGATCCAAAGAGAGAAGTGTCATGCCCTTAGATCAAGATGTGCAAGTGTATAGAAAATAGTGGACTATAATGCTCCTCAATTTGAGATGATCCTCTCTACTTTATTTTGAGACATGGCTATCATTTTTCTTTTCTTTTATTCATGAACTTAGACTTGCTCATATTTTCTTTTTCTTTTCTATAGACTTTCTTGTGTCCATCTTTCTTTCTTTTTCTTTTATTTTGCATAGCCTTTTGTCTCTTCTATCAAATTAACTAAGAGAGATATTCTATGACTTAACAAATGGAGCATTTATTTGGTGGAATTGAAAGGCATGTTGTTGCGTACTTCCAGTGTAGAAGCAGCATATTTATGTGGAGTGTACGTGATCTTGATCTTGGGAGCATGAATAAGTCTCTCAATAAGGGTCAACATGACTTGACAAAACTCAATACAAAGCAAATAGCTTATTTGGAGGGTTTAAGACATGTGTAGCATATTTGGTTATGGTAGGAATTTGTCACTATTGAGGAACAATAAGGTTTTGATTATTTTAAGAAATTAATCTCCAGTAATCATGCATGCTTAGAACAATATTATAGTAGCTCTTGTCTCACTATATCATATCTCACAACAACTTAGACTTAGTTCTAACACTTGCAACCCATAAAGTTTTCAGGTTCATGATGATTTTAAATGATCCAAATGATCCATACTCAAGAAATACTAAGTTGTAAACTAAGCATTCAAGAAACATTAACAGAGCAACTATTCATCATTTCACTGAGGAAGATAAACATTCATGAAACATATGAGACTAAAGAAAATATTTTTGGTGTTTTTATTTTATTTTATTTTTATTTTTATTTAAATGCATCAAATTAAAAACAATTCTAAGATAGGATACTTACCTTAGTGGGGGAGAGAATCTCCCCCAAGCTTGCCCTTTTGTAGATGTCTCATTGAGGTGGACATGGCGGATATGGTGGTGGATAGTGAGGAGGATACCATGTACCGTGGTGGATATGCTGGTGGATATGGTTGCGGGAACTAGTTGGGGCTGCTGTGGGGTTTGAACTGTGACATTATGAATGTCCTCATGCTAGCCAGCAGCACACCAAACTGCCTGACTTCTCCCTCCAGAACTGGAGGTCTGCATGGCATTTGAACTGTCCTGCATAGGTGCTGTCATCTTCTTCGGAGTGTTCTCCAAACTGTGCAGCTCGTGCACGTCCCCGAGTACTAGGTTTTGTAAAACTCCAGCGGCCACCTACTCCTACAATGTTAGGTACTAAAGGGTGGCCCCCATACAGTTTTAATTCTGCACATGTCAGGGTGAGTCTTGCAGCGGTATTATGGAATTTAAATTCAATTGTTCCTTGGGGACCACCAGCAATAATATGTGCCTTTATAAAATGATCTAGGATGGTTCTAGGGCTGATTAGGTACCGGTTGTACCCATTAAGCATCTCAAGGTAGTTACAAAATTCTGTGATAATAGATGTGAAATCAAATGAGCCAATTCTTGAGGGTGCAGAAATCCAATGTTTTACCATGGCATTTACAGGTGATACTCAAATTTTATGTACCATAGCATACATTATTCTTAAATCATCTCCTCTAACAATTCTAACATCATCCCTGGGGAAAAGAGTGATAACCATATATGCAGAAAGTGAAGCATAGGGTTGCAAATATGACTAGTGCGTAGTTTCCCTATTTTATTTTCCCCTGTTATTTCATGTCATAATTCAAGCTTATTGAACCTACGGGTAGCAGCTTCCAAATTTGTGGTGCGGTTTATAAAACCTAGACAAGCATTAAATTGCTCCCATCAAAATCATAATCGTGATTAAACAAGCGAAAATAGATGTTGTCTCTAGTTGTTTTTACCGTGCACATGAATTCTAATGTGAGAAGCCTGCTACCAGGGAAGTTAGAGAAATCCCAAAATTTACACCAACCAATTGCACCAAAAACATTAAAGAACTCCTCATACATACCTGTGCGTTGGAGGAGTCCTAAATCAATTACCTGGGTGTGTTCAAAGTTGCGGTTGTGGATCAAGTTGAAGATGAGCAGTTCTTGTGGAGTGACCCAAATGCCTAGTTTCTGGGTCTTGTGTTCTGATAGGTTGCTCTTCTTCTTCGGATTCCTCATAAACTTCTTCATGATCGAAAGATGGTTATTCAATGTTCTCCATGTTGTTGCTCCACACAGGTAAAGGTTCGCCAGAAGTTTGTTCATCTTGTGACCCTGAGACTCATATCATCAGTGTCATGGGAGGATTGCCCCTCCTGTGATGAACGTCGTGAACTCCCGCTCAATGTTGTGTGCACCTTCCTTGCTGCGGATTTGAATGGATTCTTCATGCTTGCAAGAGAAGAAGATGAACAAAGCTAGCACTAGGGTGTTAGCTTAATTCAATGAACCATCTTACCGGATGAGTACCTTTCTGGAGTTCTTCGGGTGATGAACACTTGATTGGAGAGAGGGTTAAAGGAGTAGAGTTCTTGAGTGTTGAAGTTCTCTAGATGAAGGAAGGCTACTCTCCTTCATGTGCTTTTAAAATGAAAGGAAGAGGAGGAGAGTAGTGGGTCGGACGACCCCTCTAGCTCGTTCAAATTGCGCTGGCAATTGGAGGAATCTTGCATGTGTTGAAGTAAGAGAAAGATGGACAAGTGGGGAGCATGTTGGTGGGTCGGCCTGACCCACTTCTTCACCCAGCTTTTGCCAACAACAAAGGAATCTTGTTATCTTGGGACAAGGCAAAGCTGGTGTGGTCGGAGGGTGAACTTCAAGGGTTGGCCGACCCCTTCATCACCTCCAAATTTTGCACAAAACTGAAGAAGGGTGTTGGCATGCTAGTGGCTCACTCTTGTGTTTGATTTCCTCTCACTTTGGAAGTTTGCTCAAGTGGGAACCATGGATGGGATGATGAAAGTGAGTGGGAGACAAGGATGGGATATGAAAGTGAGTGGGAGACAAGGACAGGATGTGAAAGTTCCCATTCTCACAAGGGGACAATCAACAAGCATGGTGATTATTTTATGTGCTCACAAAGCTAGATTAAGGAGGATTCTTTCATCATAAACACTATTGATCACCACATCCATTGATTTTTTTAGATTAGCTACTAACCCCAAATTCATGTCAACATATAGGAGAGGGAGGCCTCCTAGGGCAGGTCGGCCGGCCTCTCCTTCTGTCTCATTTAAATTCTCAATCCATGTGATGCAACCTATATCATTGTAGGGGTAAAGTGGAAGATGGTAGGTCCATTGGGGGGTCGACTGACCCCTCCCTAGACTCTACTTTAGGGTTGCAAATTCACCTAGGGGTTTAGTATTATGTTTTATCAGTGTTTAGCTAATCAAGGTTGAGAATGAAAGAAAGATAAATAAATGCTAAAGTAAATACTGAATACAAAAAATTGAGTACTTACCTTGACGGGAGATTTACCTTCTCAAGTCCTTGAAGCAGGAATTACCTCGACGAATTTCCCGAATTGCTCGTCAGTGGTTTGCTTCCTTGTCCTTCAGAAGGTGGCGACTCTTCTTCTTCTTTATCATTCTCCTGGTCTTTTCTTGCAGCCTTTCCTGCCATAGGATGTGGTGGATCGCGAGTGGACTTACCTCCCCTCGTGGATACCGCATTGACATTTGAAGTATTGCAAGCATTTTAGGAGATGAAGTAGTAGCAACAAGGTGAGTTAATTGAGATTTTAACATTTTATTAAAGCTCATTTGTTTCCTTTACAGAATAAGAAAGAAGATCCATCCTAGTATTTAGTGTTTCAATGGTCTTGTCATTTGCTATCAGCCTTTTATTCATGCTTTCATTAATTTTATCTTGGTTCATGACAAGGTCTTTTAATGATAATTGGTTACCAAGATTTGCATTACCTTGAAACTTGGAGTGTCACGTCCATCTTCCTTGTTGAGGATAGTTTGCATTGTTGTAGACGGTGTCTATCTCCTCAGGGTTCTTCCCTAAATGTGTTGTACTACATACCTGATTCCATTGATGCTTGGAAGCATAATGTTGGATGGCCTCTCGATCTTTCTAGAAGTTGGCACGTTCTTCTAGCCTTCTCAATAAGAGATCCATCTTCTCATAGATTGCATCTACTTCCTCGATGGTATGTGTACTCTTTTTATTAGATTGGAGTCGGTCTTCATTCCACCCTTGATTTGTCACCTATCTTTTCTATCAGGTTCTTGGCTTGTGTGACATTGAGTGAAGTGAATGCTCCTCTAGTAGCAGCATCAAGGTGACTACGGGATATCGGAGTTAGCCCATGGTAGAAACCCTGAATCAGGAGCCATTCCGGAATCCCATGGTAGGGACATTCCCGAATGTATTCCTGGAGACATTCTCATGCTTCGGGAATCAGTCTCTTCCACTTGTTGTGTTAAGCCTGAAATCTTTTCTCGAAGAGCAGTGGTTTTGCCCATTGGAAAAAATTTCTTGAGGAATGCATTGGCACAGTTTGTCCAATTGCCAATATCTTCAGAGCAAGCTTAGAACCATTGTTTCGCCTTTTCCGAGCAAGGAGAATGGAAAAAGGCGAAAACATATGGCGTCTACTTTGACTCCTTTTATAGCAATAGTGCCACACAACTTCCAGGAAATCCTTAGAGATGTGCATTTGCATCCTCATGGGGCTTTCCGCTGAATGGATTGGCTTGCACCGTATTGATAAGAGCTAGCTTGAGCTCAAAAGTGGCATCCCCAAGGCTAAGCTGCGGACCGGTGGTGACATTGTCGGCCGATGGTGCAGAATGCTCGAGGATGGTCTTTTGTGCCATAGCTTCCTTAAGTGACAGTGCAGAGCCTCCTTCCTTGAGTGGTTCCAAAACCGAATCGGACTTCCAAGTGGAGGCTGGACGATGTCTAGAACTCCTGATGGATGTCCCTGGATTTTCTATTGTTGTGGCTCGAAATTGGAATCCACTCATATAACGCCTTGCTTCACAATAAAGAGAAGTAGAGGCAAGGGTAAACCCTACTACAACTAATTGGTACTAAATTGATGATAGGTTCCAGATTCGATCTTATTAAAATTTTTAGGCTATGCTTTCCCTGGCAACGGCGCCAGAAATGCTTGTTGACACTTCTTAATGCAACCACCAGAAATAGGGTGTTAGGCTATCTCTGATAACGGCGCTAGAAGTGGCTGAGGGTATTTCTTATGTCTATTGGATAATTCCGCAAGCGCACAGAATATACCGATGTAGCAATTCACCCAGGAGTATTCCAAGGTATCGTTATTTATTTTGTCCCAAGGGAAAGCGATTGCTAAAAATGTTAACAGAAGGAGATCCTTAAACCTATCTCAACTTAGCACAACTAGTGCAAAGGGGGTAATCGAAGTATGATAGGAAGGTGATGATTCAAAGATAATAAATGAAATGCTAAAAGATAACTATTGTAGTATAGCTAGGTGGGAGAACAACTGAGTGAGAAAGGTTCCTGTGATTCAAACTCTACTCCTGTGATCTATCCTATCAAATGGACAAAGTACACTAAGACTGCTACCATTACTTCCGGTGTGTAGGGGATAGTGCGAGACAATAGAGGATATAACCTTTACCCGAAGCGTCTATGCTCTTGTGGGAGCCTACCTTTTAAGAACTTGCCTAAAACACAGTGGAGGGATACTAAGACTAGACAGGGCTGTCACCACCTGCTAGCACCCACTAACAATCCATGCGACAAGCAGGCATTCCAAAGTGAGATCTAGTCTAAGCACCAGTGCTTACACTAATTCTCACTACTCTAGCTGTGGCCAAGGCAACTAGAGCACCCTATGACAGGCGAAGAACTACACACAGTGAGTTGGTTACAGGATCACAATCTAGTGTATGCCGACCTAAGTAATATGATAACTCACAACAATACTATTATTGGAATAGTAATGCACTAAGTAACTAAGTAAAGACTCAGTAAAGTAAAGCACGAATATTATATTAATAAAGGAAAAGTCTCACAGAAAGAGAAAGATACTAAGAGCTATACTAGACTCTCCAGCAGACGACTCCGGAGACCCCGAGCACAAGTCGACTCAACTCTAACTCACACACTAGACTAGACTACTACTAGAAGTGGAACTACATATTCTTCACTTGTATCTTGATTGAATCATGTCTTGAGAGGGTGGAGGCAGCCTCTATATATAGGGGGAAGTGGAGAGGTGCCACGTCAGTGATCCACGTGCTCCTTCATTCTCCTCCCTTGGATAAACTATCGTTGAAATCGTCTTAGATGGATGGCAGTGGCAAAACCATCACGTGGGAAGCATGCAGGAAGTTGGTGGAGCATGGCGGTGGCCTAGGCCCACCATGGGTGGGTCAGCCGACCCACCTATGGCAAGGTGGGTCCACCACTGTGGTCCCCACTGGTCATAGAGTGTAGCTATGTACTCGTTTCGCCTTGGTCTTGTCGGTTCACGCCTTGATGCATGTGCTTTGATCTTCCACCTTTGATTGGAAGCACAACTTTGATCCAATGGTGGAATTGAGTTGAGTGTAGTGCCACACGGATCATGCCATGTCAGCAGAGCCCTGGTGGGCCCCACATGGGGGTCGGCCGACCTGCATGTGGGCCCTCCAGGTGCTCCACTCTCTTCTATGTGCCTCCTTGAGTCATTTGTTGAAGTGTGACAGCTTGGTGCCCAAGTGGGTGGTTCGGCCGACCCAACATATTGGGCTCCAAGTGCTCATTTCTGCTCTATTTGATCTTCCCTTCATTCACAAGCTAAGAGTAGCAAGTGGAACTAGTTATTGGATAAAATATGTTCATGTTATATTGATCTTCCATCAAAAACCGAGGTATGTTGATAGTGTTATAGTGTGGAATTTTATTGCTTAGTCCACTGTCAACAAGATCCCCCAAGCTTAACCTTTGCTCGTCTCGAGCAAATAATTGAACTTAGTACAATGTTCATATTTCAATAGTACCATGTGTACAACAAAATACTTCTCTTTTGAATGGAAAAATTGGCTCTAAAAATTCATCCATATTACCTTAGTTCTTTATGGGGCTTATGGCCTTTCCTTTGCCTTAGGTGGTTGAGAGATAGAACAGTTTGACTTGAGCACTAATTTTCTCATTCTTTGCAAGTTTCATGCTGGAGGTTTTAGCAATGTTTTTTGAAAGAAAACTTAATGTTCCTCATGGTGGTTCTCTCATATCGCTCCATTGGTGTATGATTCCTTACCAAGGCACAAAGGAAATGTTGCCTTCTCTTTGTCATCCTACTTCTAAAAATGTCGTATGTGGAGCTTAAGGTAGGAATGAAAGAGTATAGCATAACAAACCGAAACATAGTCATAAAATAGCATAAAGTCATAACAAGAGTTAATACAGCAGAATTACCGGTCTCTAGTAGATAGGTAATCCAGAATCCTGAGTCAAAGGCTCAACTCTACTTCAAACTACTATCTAGGTCTAAACTAGAACTTTATGTGTCTAACCCTAATCTCTGGTGTAGAACTCTTCTAATTGATATCTAATATATCTGATCTGAGAGATATGAAACCCTTGGGGGTCTGGGGTTGTTTATATTGGCCGATGGGATGAACCGTAGCCCTTGAATTAATCCACTTTCGACGGTTGGTGGAGATTGATGTAAAAATCGGGATGTGGGTCCACGTCGAAACACAGACGAAACAGACTCCTGGCCAGCTTGGCCGACCTATCAGGGAGGTCGGCAGACCTCCCCTGGCTGCCGTCTGGGCCCGCTTCGTCAGGCATCTCTCTGGTGTTCTTTAGAATGTTCTTGTTCCACTTTCACAGTTGGAATTCGATATTTTGATCTGATATGTGGGTCTCCCTTGATTCTTTTCTAATTAACACCCTACAAAACATAGATTCACCAAAACTCGTGGAGTTATATCAGTTCAATCCCTATTCTATGTTTGAGGATATTTTTATGCCATTTTTCATGTCTTGTTGATGTTTAAAATTAGACAATAACTACCATCAACAGTACGATGGTGAACCGTGCAAGGGCAGCGACAGCGGTGCCTGTTGCTGTGCGGCAAGGAAGGCAGCCACGGCGTGTTAGATCTCACCCACAGCATGGCTGAGATCAATGATCACCGCCGTCATTTGCTCTGGGTGAAAACGACGGCTGTCGGGGTGACGAAGCTCAATGGCAGCGAGGCGAAAGAAACCAAGGAAGAGGGGGCAGGCGTGGTGGGGGCAGGCAGCGGCGCGGAGGAAGAATGGCGGTGGCGGCAACGAAGGGGTGGGCAGCAAACCTGACATCTTTGATACTAGATTGTTATGGACGTCGTTGGGGCTGCGTGGTTGTGAGGGAGCTGAGGGAGCGGCGGCCTGGTGCGCTGCTACAGTACCAGTGCTATAGTACCCACGCGCTACAGTGTCGCGGGTACTGTTCATGCCGTGGCGGCTAGGGCTGTGAGGGAGAGGAGAGAGCTAGCCGCAGGCTTTCGCCCACAACCGGGCAAGAGGGAAGGGTTTTCCTTCTTAATTCTTTATTAGATTGATACATCTCCCCTCCTTATATATAGAGGTTTACTTGACTTACGAGCAAGGATTACTTAACCTCTAAGTAAGTGACCCTTATCTCTAATTAACCCTAAAGGGCTATCTCGCCAATTCATGCCCCAAAGGCCCCTGAGTACTGTAACCATCACATATATTTCAGTTAAGGATCCTCTCTTACATAAAAGTCTCACTTAAATTGACCTGTGTAACTAACCACACTACAAAACATGATGTTTGAAGTAGAAAAATTCTAACAAACAACATATATATATATATAATATATAATATATATATATGGTAGCTTATGATGTACCACCTCAGCCTAACAAAAATAGCATTCTTGTTGTCTTAATTAAATTATTTTTTAATTTATCAAGTTTATTGTTTATGCCAAAACACGCCAGACATCTAGGGTGTGTTTGATTAGCTACATCTCATTCATCCTAGTTAAGGTCCCACTTGGGGCAAGCTTCACATGCACCAAAACTATTCCATTTCACGAAAAGTTATCCGAACGGTATGAAATTCAGATGCAACAAAACAGTGGGTTTGGACGTCATATTTACCATTTTCATGGATCTCCTCAAGGAGTGCTTCACCTAACTTAAATCGGTGGAGTTAGAAAAAATTAACCACCACTGTCACTGATTACACAAACTTATCGGTTTATTCTATTTCCACTGCCTCCCGATGCACACTCGGAAATATCCCGTGAATTTGTGTAATATAAAAATCCCAAGTTTTCAAAATTTTGCTTGATTGTGTGTTACAAGTAGGACGTTTTTTTGCAAAATATCTTTTCCTTCCCTAAATTCAAATCTCATTTTATAATATTAATACAAGATGATTAGAATAATATGACCAACCCAGATTTTGAAAGAAAAATTAATAGAAAAATCGATTCAAAAGATAAAAGGAATTGAGTTGAATTCGAGCAACCACTCAAATTCAATTCAAATTAATCATGTTCTTTATAAACCCAATATGAATTTTATCCTTCCCTACACATGAGAAAAGTTTTCTAAATATAAACTTATGCATCTCATTAACCAATAGTTTGATTGTGTGTTAAGTTTTGTTGAGGTTGTTTGGTGCTTAAAACCAATAGGAGAAATTAGAGAGAAAAATTAGGAAAAGCTTTTCCTCTCCTTGGGCCCAAACCTTCTAGCAAAAAAAATAAAGAAAATAAAAATACAAAGAAAAAAGAAAAAAGAAAAATAAAAAGAAAGAAAAAATGGAAAGAAAGAAATAAAAAAGTTAGAAAAAATAAAAATAAAAAAGAAGAGAAAAAGAAACTCTCTCCCTCCTGTCTCCCACAGCTGACCCCTGGCCTCCCCTTTCCCGTCTAGACCACACACGTGTCGATGGTAATTATTGTTTATTTTAAACCATCAACTAAACATTAAAAAGGACAAAATCAATCACAAATATAGACTAGGGTTTAAACTGACAGAATTCCACAAGTTTTGATAAATCTGTGTTTTACAGGGTGTAAACAAGAAAATACCAAAGAGGACCCACAAGTCATACAAATATATCGAATTTCACATGGGCTTCACATCAAGAACATTTTAGAGGACACCAGAGACCCACCTGCAAAAGCGGGGCTCAAATGGCAGTGGGGGGGTCGGCCGAACCTTGGCCCCACCTGTTAGCCTCTGGCTTTTTATGTCAGTTCTCCACCACCTTTAAGGATACATTTAGTTCGTTGCTCAAGGTCAGTTTGATCGGAGGGCTGAGATTCACCTCTTCGACCTATATATACAGCCCCAAACCCCTAGGGTTTTAGAAGATGATAGAAGCAGGAGTCTCCTCCACTAGAGATGTCTCTTATATTCATAATAGGGATGACAACTTAGTTATTGTAAGAGATATAGGTTTAAAGAGGTGGCTTAGTAATTAACCAAGTGACATATTAAGAAATAAAAACAGCACGCCAATGGCCCACCTGGCCAAGCAGCTGCGCCTTATGCCCAGAACCCTATCGAGTACCCTTGTTATCGCCGCCGCCAGCTCCCTAGCACCTGTGCCCCCGCCTGGGCATCAGTGCTACCTGCCCTGCCCATGGATGTGCTCCACGCGTCCTGTACGAACGCTGAGGAAATCCACCGTCCACTCAAAGGAGCCCTAGTCCACCGCGCTATAAAGGGTTGTAGCTGCCGCCGCCCCTGGTTCTTCTCTGAGCTACTGTTGTCTCGTCCGCTTCCTCCTCTATATCCTCTGCTCTATTGACGATAGCCTTGTCGTCCCTTTGCCGCCTATTCAAGGGCTCTGTTACTCCGCAACATCGCCTCCGTGCGGCGTTGTGGAGCCCCGTCCTCACCCTAGATCACCTCACCTAACCATTGCGACTTGCGCGAGCTATTGTGTGATAGTGAGGAAGGAGGCAGCGCGGCCCAGAGAGGACCGACCGATGCAGTCTCGCAAATCTCACACGTCGCAGCCTCGCTTTGCCATGATGACGACTTCACGGCTGGCGCATCGGTCGACGTCCCCATGACAGTAAGAAGGAGCATAGAGTAAGCACAGAGCAGAGGGCTCTGCTCATTGGCGTCGATCATTGCTACTGCTGGTTGGAGCTCCTGCAAGTCGGCTGGGACAGCCTAGCGGTGGTGGCACCCCGCGCGCTGAGGAAGGAGGAGAGGAGCAGAGCATGGAGGGAGTGGGAGGGGCTAGTCGACGGTGGGAGGTATAGGGCGGTGCCCACATTGGGCATAGGCGAGTGTAGGTCTATCGTGAGCTACGATGGTGCTCTGTCTCGTCGGCCTTCCTATCTTTCTCTCTTGTCCTTGCTTCCTTGGTGGCATCAACAGCGAGCTCGTCGGCCTTTTTATAGGTACGGAAAGGCGTGGCCAGGAGAAAAAAATCTCCGGCGATCGTTGGTCGTCGCAAACAAAGAGGATAAGGACAAGCTCGAGCTGGACAATGGATTTTTCGGAGGGGATAAGATCAGTGGGGGAGATGACACCGTAGAAGGACGGCAACGCGTAGTGACAGGCCCATATTTTTAGCTGAGGAAAAATGACAACGGTGACACGAAGATGCGGAGCGTATGCGGCGCGCGTGGTTCTAAAGAGAGGGAAGGGAGGAGGGAGGTAGGCAGTGCTGGATTTGGCCGAGTGGCCTATTTCGGACCACACGGGGAAAGAGGGAAGATGGGCCACGTCGGGCTAGCAAGAAGAGAATGTAACGTCCCGCCTCCCCGAGGCCGGGCCCGCTTACATTTGGCAGCTTAACTAGGATATAGACTGCCCTCACAGACCAACACCAGTCTTTTCTGCGCATTTTGTCCTCACTCATGCGCACCCGGGAAGAACTTCCCGGTCGGTCACCCATCGCTCCAGGGCCAAGCTCGCTTAACCTCGGAGTTTTTTGCAAATGGGCTTCCGGAAAAGAAGTTGCAACTTGTTGGTATGAGTATCCTATCAATCCCATTAAGCCCTGGACCGAGATGTTACATCCTCACCCCGTTAAGAGATCGATGTCCTCGTCGATCAATCCCAAGCCAGGAACGTCCCCTCTTGGCCACGTCCGTGTGTCCAGTGCCAGCGCATGTGCCATGCTGTGTGACCACGCCGGATCCACACCAGCCATGCGCACCATGCCTGCGCAACTGCGACACACGCGCCCGTTAAACCGTAAGGGTCGGCTCCGATACCATTCTGTAACGTCCCGCCTCCCCGAGGCCGGGCCCGCTTACATTTGGCAGCTTAACTAGGATATAGACTGCCCTCACAGACCAACACCAGTCTTTTCTGCGCATTTTGTCCTCACTCATGCGCACCCGGGAAGAACTTCCCGGTCGGTCACCCATCGCTCCAGGGCCAAGCTCGCTTAACCTCGGAGTTTTTTGCAGATGGGCTTCCGGAAAAGAAGTTGCAACTTGTTGGTATGAGTATCCTATCAATCCCATTAAGTCCTGGACCGAGATGTTACATCCTCACCCTAGTGTTAGTTACTATTTTCACACTTGCATTTGCATGTCATCAAGCATAGATCATGTCATTTCATGCATTATTATCATTGCATTGGATTTGATTCTCTTTTATCGCTATATGTTTGTTTATATGTCCATATTATGCAAAATGTGTTGACATGCAAATGTGATGCTTGTTTACAGTTCTAAATGCTTTATACATGTTTAGGATAACATTTGGAACAATGTTCATGTTGGTGAAATCCCCAAAATACCCCTCTAGCTCATAGTTGACTAGAGAGCCCTTTAAAAGCTATTCTGTTTGACCAAACAAGAAGGGCATTTTAGAGATTCTGCATGTCAGTGCACCCTTAATCAAAGTTGTGTAGAATTTTATAAGCAACAAACTTTATTTTTGGGTCAACTCATGAAAATGAGTGGAAGAAGGTCAAAAAGTTGAATTAGTGCAGATTTGGAGCTGTTTTGGAAGTTTTCAAATTTTCCTAAGTCTAAACCGGTTTTCAGTTTCGGTGTACCCCTGTTCATCGACTTGTATCTCTCAATCCAGGCCGAACTAGAGTAAAGTTCCTTAATATGAAATGATCTACTCGTATAGCTCTTCAACCCTTATTAGTGAAGTTTTCGCTGAAACGCTCTGGATCGCGAGTTTTAGATCGATGAAAATCGAGTTTCAGTCGGGTCCGCGGAAACTGAATCGGAGCCGATTCAGTTCGACCCTCGGGCGAATCGCGAGCGAATCGCGCGACCGCGTCAGGCCTCGGCCGCCAGATGGCGCCGTAAGCCGCCGTTGCTGCCGCGCGGTCGGCTTACAAAGGGGAACACGCAATGCTGTCTCCCGCACGCTCGCCCTCACTCTCCCTGCTCTCTCGCCCTCTGTTCGCTCGCTGCTCTCCTCTTTCCCCTCTGCCGTCGCCATTTCCGCCGTCGCCATTTCCGCCGCGACCGCCGCGGTGAAATCCGCCGCCACCGAGCCGTCTCCGACCGTGCCACCCTCGGCGCAGCTGCGGCTTGCTCTGCTCTTCGTTTCCGACCCGTTGCCGACCTCAGCCGACCTAAGGTACAGCTCCAGCAAGCTTCCCGCCGTCCGCCATTGCCGGAGCGCCGCCGAGCTCTCGGGTCGCCGTGACGAGGGCGATGCCGGGGTCGGCTTCCCTCTCTTTTGCTTGTCTAAGAGTCTCCGTTAGCCGTAGATCCTTTCCACACCGTCGGTTAGATCTACCTCGCCGTGGTTTCGCCGGAACCCGAGTTCGCCGTGAAACCGCTCGCCACCGTGCCGCCATGCGAGCGCGGTCAGTGAGTTTCCGTGCGCAATAGTTCGATTAGTTGCGCGCACAGGTCCGCTAGGGTTGCAGGAACACGGAACGAGGCCGAGCCGCGCGAGCAACGGCCGGAATCGGCCGGCGCAAGTTCGCCGGACCACCGCCGTCCGCCATTGCCGCCGTCGAGCTCGCTCCGGTGGAGTACGACCCTCGGCAGTTGGTCCATCGGGTTCGTCTCGTTGCCGCGAGTCGGTAGGTAGCCTCGGCGTCGCCGGAGACCTCGCCGTCGGCGAGCTCTCGCCGGTCAGCGCCGGCGGCTCTGTTTCCTCTCTCTGACGCGTGGGGTCGGGTCGACCCCGGGGCCCGCGAGTCAGCCGTTCGGGTGCGCCTCTGGTTCACTGAGCCGGGTGCACGTAGCAGTTCTATCGGGTTTAGGTTTTTGATTTATAAAATGAATTTCCAGAAAATGTGTAAAACCTTCCAAAATTCATATCTGGAGCTAAGAATGTCCAATGGGGGTGAACCAAATTTTGTTGTGTTTGTATTTCTGAGCTCTATCAAGGAAAAATATAAAATGTACTTTTTGAATACTTTTTATGTGCAGTTATAATTAGATTGTTAATTGCTTGTAAAATTGATAAATGCATAAGTAATTGTAGGAATGTGCTAAAAATGTGATTCCACTTGCATTCATCTTGTTTAGGGAAGTAGAATCTATGAAAAATATGTTTGCTGGTGTTTCACTGTTATTTATATGATATCTAGTATAATGTGCCTTTTATGCTTTAATCTTGCAAAAATCACCATGCTTAATGTGTTAAGGTTATGGACATGAATATTTTTCCTGGGCTATGTTATGTTGGAAAGAAGCTAAGAAAATTAGGAAATCTGTTGTTTGATACTTTTCACTGTGTTAAGTATTTTCCATTGCTTAAAAGGCTGGTTGCTTGTTATTTTTGTGTAGACTGTTATACTTGTCCAAATGACTTGAAATTTTGTCAGTAGGCTAATCTGGATGTGTAATAGCTACTGTAATTTCTATGGATTTTTCTGGTCACAGTAAGCAGTAGGTCCAGTTATAGGCTAGGGTTTATTTAATTGTTTCTAAGCAAATATCTTTTGGTTGTGGTAGGTTAGTTGATGCATGTTAATTATTAAGTGCAGGTTGTAGATCTCTCACCCGGGACGAGAAATTGTTCTATGCTTTGCTTAAGAAGGGTGAGTATGAGTTGGTTGTCTAGGAAAGAAATAAATGAGTGTGGATTGTTAAACTGATTGCATATCATGGGTTAATTCGTGCATCTCTATCTTGCATTTCATGTGCATTCTCAGTTCTCATATATGCATATCATGCATACAGGATCGCCGGGAGGAGTGACACTGTTGCAATTCGATCCACCGGAGGAGGGAGTTCCGCCGGAGATTGAAGTGCCCGAGGTTTCCGAAGGACAAGAAGAAGAGGCTGAACTTCCGGAGTGCCCTGATCACCAACCCGCTAACTTTGTGAAAGGCAAGCCCCGGAGCATTCCTAAGTCTCCACCTACTCTTTTTACAAATACACTGGTCTTTATTAAATCGTATGATTGTGCACTTAAGTATAGGAGTTGATATGATACCGTTGCTGCATTTATTCCTTGTCCACTTATACTTGATCCTGAAGTTATTACTAGACAAGGGGATGGGTTCGACCTTATGCTTAGCCATGCTTAGACCGGTAGAAGTCGAGGGATTTCCTGTCCTTCGCGAGCATAGGTGGTTACTAATGATGATGGGGTTGGATTCCACATGATGGACTATATGTGCCACCATGCCACAGTGTCTAATGAGAGAATCAAGGCTAGGTAGCGGGGAGCAGCATGACATGGTTGAGGTCATGCCGTCTTCGGTGCTGCTTGCGGCCGACTAGGACTGAGGCCACCAGACATCAGTTGAGATTGAAAGACGTCGTCACATAGTTGGCCAGATAAGTCGTTCTGACCGCGAAGCCGAGTATTTCTTTCTGAGCCGGGAATTGGGCGTGATAAGGCAGACATATTCTGGAGGTAGGAAGGATGTGCGGAGACACCATCTTACCAAGGGCAGGTCAGGGACCTGATGCATCCTGGAAGTGGGTTTGTCTCTGAGAATATGGACCCCTCCAAGCCCGCGATACATATTATGTCTCAGAAAGATTTAACGGTGGCCCAAGAAGCCAGTGGCTCGGCTGACAGGGTTTGTGATTGGCATATTTGCCAGCTGGTACAATCGATTCGAATCGCCATCTCTCCTGGTTAGTGAGAAACTGAACTGATCTTCTGGTGAGGTAGAGGCTAATAACTTGAACATAATGATTATGGTGAGATGAGGTTGATATCTGTGGATATCGGAAATCATATGGTTTTATTGATTGCTACAATATTCAGTGAATGCTTAGTATAGTGGCTAATCCTAGTAAATAGTTTAATTGAAATCGAAGCTTATCACAATTAAAATGAATAAGTTGAGGTTCTACTGTAGTAATGCTTTTGATGCAAAAATGATGCTACCCTCTGAGCTCCACCAAATAAGCCTTGCATATCCTTGAGAGTCTTTTTATTTACTCCCTGTCGGGTAAGTCTAGCTGAGTACAATTGAGTACTCAGGGTTTTATTCCCATTGTTGCAGATGGTGTAGTTTTCTACGCGTATTGGAGGAACTGCTTCACCCCTGCGGGCGAAGAAGACTAGACCCGAGGGCGGGGTCATTATCTATCTTTAGTTGTTGTAAGAATGCTGTGACGGGGTCATGTGATGGTACTCGTATTCGAACTCTGTGGTGTAAAACTATGTTGACTTCCGCTACTACCCTATTTGTGTAAAAGACTATGTTGTACTCTGATGTTTAAATTCGGTTGCGAACTTATGTGTCATGTGATCGGGTATTGCAGAATGAATGATCCTTGGGGTATGAAATGTTTGAAATCCTTCGAGATTTCCGGACTACCGGGTTTATATTGGCTCAAGTGCGACTGGATTGCGGCGAAAATGCGATCGTTGTACTTGTGCTCGTATAAATTGGTCGGTTCTGTGACAGCTGGTACCAGAGCATAATTCAGCATATACCGTCACTTGACTATTTAAAAACTAAAAGAGTTTTGAGTTTTACAAACTAATTGCCAACTGATAGTGTGTATAGGTGATTTAAACCAAGTGTTTGCAAAACTTATGAGTACCAATGACCAAGTCCTATAGCCCTATGTATATGTGGTAATTAGGTGGCTTATGTAAGTACTAACTTGGGGGAAATTGCATCATATTTCTATTTGTGGTTCATTTGGTTTTATCGTGCGGATAATCATGAACTGTCGGTTTCTTATTGCTTCTTATGGGTCAATGTACCACGTCGCCTAAGGTAAGGTGAGATGTGAGTGTAAGATCGAACAACCATCGATCGATGGTGAGTGTATGATTACTGAAGTGAGTACATGTTATCCATATGTGTACTTATGGAAGTAAGGTGGAGTAATTAATTTTTGGGGTCGCAAATGTTCATGGGAACATTTCCGGCAAAAAGTGCTTCTTGTTGCCCTGCATACATTGGGATTGGGCTGAAATGAATCTTCTGCAGGTACACTAACCACGCAAAACATATAGCACGGTTAGTTACGTATATGAGAGCACGTGGTATGCCACCGACTATAACGTTAGTTAAAATATATTAGGTGTGGGGTCGTTGGCACGTGCATGCATCATGATCATGAAATTAATTTAAGCTATTTGTACTATTTCCTTCCCTATGGTAAAATTTGTGCTGTCCTATCTTATTCTAAATGCTAAAAGATGTTGTAATGTACCAGATGGCAGCTGAAGGTGAGCCGCAGAGTGGTCAGTTTCTGGAGCAGTTTGGCACACCCACTGTGCTATGGAGGTTGTTGCAGTCGGTGGGATATGCAGAGCCACCACTGTATTTCTAGAAGCCAGCGCAAACCATGGTGCAGCCTTGGTTTGATGTTTGGGTGACTATCCCTGTGCTTGAAAGGGGTTGGCCGTTTCCAGGAATAAAGGTGGAAGTTGACATGAGGACGCCATGGGATGGTGCGCAGCTTGCAGCTTTTGAGGTGTTGACGGATATTTGCAGCCGGTTCAACAAGAGAGCTGATTTGGGGTCAGCAAATGTTTTTCCCAGGGTGGATGCTTCTCAGGGTGAGTGGGTTCAGTCTAGCCAAGCTTCTTTGGAGCGAGGCAGGGACGAGCGTGCTCATAGCACGGGTGCTTCTATGAGTGCTATGTTTGCTGTCCTGAGGATGCACTATTCCACTAGGGATGGTTGGATGAAGTGCATTGAAGCCCTGCATGATGCTGTGGAGAAGAAGTTAGAAGCTGAAGAGTGGGCACGTATGGCTCGTCGTAGCTCAGATGACTTGGTGGTAGCTCTCACTGCCTGTCGCAATGAGTTGTTACGATGCACTGGCGCCTTGTTGGCAGCTGATCGCCGTGTCGAGGTGCTTGAGAGGGAGAATGCAGATCTTCGCCGCCAGCTTGACAATCGTAATATGAGTTTGACACGTCAGCGCAATGAGTTTCTGCAAGAGTTGCGTGCTAGTCAGCAGCAAGTTTGGGAGTTGCAGCAGGATGTTCATCGTCTGAACAACCGTGCTGATCCGTTTCATCCTCCGGGTGCAGCGGAGTTTGCTCCTGAGATCTTCATTGCAGCTGATGATGGTGAAGCAAGTGAGGAAGAAGAGGAAGAAGACCCCGAGGAGATCGTGCCTATTGACGAGAGTGATGACCATGGTGGGAACGTGTCCGGCGTGGACAGTGACCACGATGACTAGGCTTTTTCTAGTGATCTTGCCATGATCGGCACCCTTTTGTATTGGGAAAACCTTTAATGTCATGTAATGGGTAGAACCTGAATTGTAATGAGAGAACCCTGTGTGTTCAGGGCTGGAACCATCAAACTTTTAATTAAGTACTGGTAACTTATGCAGCTTGGAAACCCTTTTTGGTTGCGCCTTGTTATTGTGCGGTTGTGTGATGATTATTGAATTATTGTGCCGTTTGTTGGTTATCAAAAATGATCATTGATATCTTTTGGGCATAATTTTTCGGTTATCTTTGACATAACTGACATTTAACAATGGTTGTTGCGTGTTGATACAGATGGCACCTCATACCCGTCGTCATGGGTCAACCAGTGGTGGTGGGAACGAACATGAAGATGAGGAGTTGCCGCCTCCTCCACCACGTAACCAGGAACAAATGTTTGCTCAGTTCTTGGACACCCAGCAAGCGATTTTGCAGCAGATGGTTGCTAGTAACAACCACAATCGCGATCGAGGTGGACGCCGCGGAAACGATGAGGACCAATACAGTAACTATAAGGACTTCATGGACACTAAGCCTCCGGTATTCAAGCAGGCCGTAGAGCCGCTGGAAGCTGATGAGTGGTTAAATACTATTGAACAGTCATTCTCTGTGCTGCGATTGACTGAAACCATGAAGGCTAGCTTTACTGCTATGTTACTGCAAGGCCAAGCTGGAATATGGTGGGCCAATCGTAAGACCGCCTACCCCGTGGTCGCTGATATCACCTGGGAGCAGTTCACCAGGGATTTCAGGGGGCATTTCATTCCAGCAGGCTTGATCAAGATGAAGGTCAATGAATTCATGCAGCTTACTCAGGGTACCAAGACCCTCACTCAGTATCATCATGCCTTTAACAATCTGTCGAGGTATGCCCCGTGGATGGTAGATACAGACGAAAAGAAGATTGAAACCTTCAAGAGAGGTCTTAGTACCAAGCTTATGAAGACTCTGGCGAACAACGCTCGTACAACTTTTAACGAGTTCATCAGTGAAGCTTATATCCAAGAGAAACAGAACAACTTGCACACTGCTTCCAAGGGAGGCAAGAGGCCATTTGAAGGAAGCTCTTCTCAGTCAAGGACTCCAGCAGCTAGTCGTGCGGTGGCAAATCGCCCTGCTTACCGTCCGGCTGTTCCTGGAGCAAAATTCAGACCCCCTCCAAAGAAGCAGCCAGCGCCTCAGCGCTACAAGAAAGGTTTCACAGTGCCTTTGAACAAGAACAACGCTCCTCCAAGCAACGCCGTTCCCGTGAGGACCAACCAAGGTCTGGGGCCATGCTTTAACTGCGGTCAACAGGGGCACCTTGCTCGCTATTGCCCTCATCCAAAGCAGGCTCGAGTGCATCACACCACTATTGAAGAAATTCCAGAAGGTGAACCAGTCACCGCGGGTATGTTTTCTGTGAATCAGCATCCTGCTATTGTTTTGTTCGATTCTGGATCATCGCATTCTTTCATAAGTCAAGCATTTGCACAAAGGCATGCCTTTCAGATCGTTGATTTGGGCTGTAATTTCTGGATAACCTCAGCTGGGGCTGAAATATGCACACGTGAGGGTATCAAGCAGGCGAGTATTGAGATTAATGATAGGAGTTTTATCAGTCATCTCATTGTGTTGCCTGGGCTAGGTCTGGATGTAATTCTAGGGGTTAGCTGGATGAACAAATGGGGTGCGATATTGGACGTTGCTAACCGAACTTTGACGTTGAAGGCGCCCCAGGGTGGGGGTACCTTTCAAGTTTCCTTACCTCGAAGAGGGGATCTTTTTAATCTCTCTTTCGCAGTTGAGGGCAAGACCGTCCAAGGTATTCCGGTAGTGTGTGAGTTTCCTGATGTCTTTCCTGATGATCTACCTGGACTTCCTCCTGATCGAGATGTGGAGTTTGCAATAGAACTTATTCCCGGTACGGCGCCTATTTCTCGAAGGCCATATAGAATGCCTCCTCATGAATTAGCTGAACTCAAGAAACAACTCCAGGAGTTATTGGACAAAGGGTTCATTCGCCCTAGTTCTTCTCCGTGGGGCTGTCCTGCAATCTTTGTTAAGAAGAAGGATGAAACTTTACGTATGTGTGTGGACTATAGGCCACTAAATGCTGTGACAATTAAGAACAAGTATCCTCTACCTCGTATTGATATCTTGTTTGATCAATTGTCCAAGGCCAAGGTTTTCTCCAAAATTGATCTGAGATCTGGGTATCACCAAATTAAGATCAGACCACAAGATATTCCCAAGACGGCTTTCTCCACTCGGTATGGCTTGTATGAGTATTTGGTTATGTCTTTTGGATTAACCAATGCTCCTGCACATTTCATGTATCTAATGAATTCGGTATTCATGCCTGAGTTGGATAAGTTCGTGGTAGTCTTTATTGACGATATTCTGGTGTACTCTGAGAGCATGGAGGATCATGCTGAACACTTGAGGATAGTCTTGACTAGACTCAGGGAGCATAAGCTGTATGCTAAGTTCAGCAAGTGTGAGTTTTGGTTGACTAAGGTACCTTTTCTGGGCCATATCTTATCTGCTGAAGGTATTTCTGTAGATCCGTCAAAAGTTCAGCAGGTATTGGATTGGCAGTCACCAACAAATGTGTCTGAGGTTCGTAGCTTTCTGGGATTAGCTGGGTATTATCGCCGCTTTATTCAGGATTTCTCTAAAATAACTAAACCTATGACCAAGCTATTGCACAAAGATACCAAGTTTGTGTGGAGTGAGGAGTGTGAAACAGCTTTTCGCACCTTGCAAACGTTGTTGACCACTGCTCCAGTTCTTGCACAACCTGATATTGAAAGGCCTTTTGATGTGTACTGCGATGCTTGTGGCACTGGGTTAGGATGTGTTCTCATGCAAGAAGGCCGAGTCATTGCTTATGCCTCAAGTCAACTGAGAAAACATGAGCAAAACTATCCTACTCATGATTTGGAACTTGCCGCTGTAGTTCATGCGTTGAAGATTTGGCGCCACTATTTGATGGGTCACAAATGTCATATCTATTCCGATCACAAGAGTCTCAAGTACATTTTCACTCAGCCTGAGTTGAACATGAGGCAAAGAAGGTGGTTGGAGTTGATCAAAGACTATGATCTAGAAGTACACTATCATCCGGGCAAGGCCAATGTCGTAGCCGATGCCTTGAGCCGAAAGTCTCATTGCAATGTATTGCAGCCTTTACTAGCAGACGGGTTCAATCTTGTGCATCCAGTGGTGTTGAATAATATTACTCTCAGTTGTACTTTGGAAAGCAAGATTATTGAAGGTCAGAAAACAGATCCCGGCATATATCATATCAAGAGGAAGATGAAAGAACAAGAAATGCTTCACTTCCGAGTAGATGAAAAAGGTATATTGTGGTTCAAGGATCGATTGGTAGTACCGAAAGACCGTGAGTTGAGGAATCAGATTATGGATGAGGCTCATTTGTCCAAGTTGTCTATCCATCCTGGTAGTAGTAAGATGTATCAAGACTTGAAACCTAGGTTCTGGTGGACCAAAATGAAGAAGGAAATTGCAGCCTATGTGGCCAGGTGTGATACCTGTTGTCGCGTGAAGGCTATTCATCTTAAGCCAGCAGGCCTATTGCAACCCTTACCAGTTCTAGGTTGGAAATGGGATGAGATAACCATGGATTTCATATCTGGGTTACCTCTAACGCAAAAAGGCCACGATTCTATTTGGGTGATTGTAGATCGATTGACTAAGATTGCACATTTCTTACCAGTTCGAACTACAGATCGTCCTCATCAGTTGGCACAGCTCTACTTTGCTCAGATACTTCGGTTACATGGTGTGCCGAGGACGATAGTTTCCGACAGAGGCCCGCAATTTATTGCACGCTTCTGGGAGCATCTACACAAGTGTTTGGGGACCAATTTGGTTCGCAGCTCAGCTTATCATCCTCAAACTTCTGGTCAGACTGAAAGGGTAAATCAAATTCTTGAAGATATGTTGAGAGCTTGTGTTCTATCGTCTAAAGGTTCGTGGGAAGAATGGTTGCCTTTGGCCGAGTTCTCATACAACAATAGCTATCAAGAGAGTATTCAAATGGCTCCTTTCGAAGCTTTGTATGGGCGCAAATGTAGAACTCCTCTCAATTGGGTTGAATCAGGCGAAAGGAGATATTACGGGATTGACTTTGTGAAAGAAGCCGAAGAGAGAGTGCATACCATTCAAACACATCTCAAAGCCGCTCAGACTCGTCAAAAGAGCTATGCGGACAAGCGAAGAAGGCCATTGGAATTTGAAGTGGGTGACTATGTATACTTGAAAGTGTCACCCATGAAAGGCGTGCAACGCTTCGGAGTGAAACGAAAGTTAGCTCCGAGGTTTGTAGGTCCTTTTCAAATTCTGGAAAGAAGTGGGAAGGTAGCATACAAGTTACGGTTGCCACCACACATGTCCACTATCTTCAATGTGTTTCATGTATCTCAACTCAAGAAATGTTTACGAGTACCGGAAGAGCATGTGGATTTTGGTGATATCAAGTTGAAATCAGATTTGACCTATGAAGAAAAGCCTATTGAAGTAATAGATTGCAAAGAAAGAATCACCCGTAGCCGAGTGATCAAGTTCTATAAGGTGGTGTGGAACAACCAAAGTTATTGGGATGCGACTTGGGAGCGAGAAGATTACCTCAAGGAAGTCTATCCGTCTTTCTTTAAACAATGGTAATTAACTCTAATCTCGGGGACGAGATTCTTTTAAGGGGGGGAGGGCTGTAACACCCTAGTGTTAGTTACTATTTTCACACTTGCATTTGCATGTCATCAAGCATAGATCATGTCATTTCATGCATTATTATCATTGCATTGG
The DNA here is from genome assembly GCA_038502445.1 of Eremochloa ophiuroides. NCBI lineage: Eukaryota > Viridiplantae > Streptophyta > Magnoliopsida > Poales > Poaceae > Eremochloa > Eremochloa ophiuroides. The sequence goes on from JAHLJS010000008.1 coordinate 28,806,570, forward strand.
ATTTGATTCCCTTTTATCGCTATATGTTTGTTTATATGTCCATATTATGCAAAATGTGTTGACATGCAAATGTGATGCTTGTTTACAGTTCTAAATGCTTTATACATGTTTAGGATAACATTTGGAACAATGTTCATGTTGGTGAAATCCCCAAAATACCCCTCTAGCTCATAGTTGACTAGAGAGCCCTTTAAAAGCTATTCTGTTTGACCAAACAAGAAGGGCATTTTAGAGATTCTGCATGTCAGTGCACCCTTAATCAAAGTTGTGTAGAATTTTATAAGCAACAAACTTTATTTTTGGGTCAACTCATGAAAATGAGTGGAAGAAGGTCAAAAAGTTGAATTAGTGCAGATTTGGAGCTGTTTTGGAAGTTTTCAAATTTTCCTAAGTCTAAACCGGTTTTCAGTTTCGGTGTACCCCTGTTCATCGACTTGTATCTCTCAATCCAGGCCGAACTAGAGTAAAGTTCCTTAATATGAAATGATCTACTCGTATAGCTCTTCAACCCTTATTAGTGAAGTTTTCGCTGAAACGCTCTGGATCGCGAGTTTTAGATCGATGAAAATCGAGTTTCAGTCGGGTCCGCGGAAACTGAATCGGAGCCGATTCAGTTCGACCCTCGGGCGAATCGCGAGCGAATCGCGCGACCGCGTCAGGCCTCGGCCGCCAGATGGCGCCGTAAGCCGCCGTTGCTGCCGCGCGGTCGGCTTACAAAGGGGAACACGCAATGCTGTCTCCCGCACGCTCGCCCTCACTCTCCCTGCTCTCTCGCCCTCTGTTCGCTCGCTGCTCTCCTCTTTCCCCTCTGCCGTCGCCATTTCCGCCGTCGCCATTTCCGCCGCGACCGCCGCGGTGAAATCCGCCGCCACCGAGCCGTCTCCGACCGTGCCACCCTCGGCGCAGCTGCGGCTTGCTCTGCTCTTCGTTTCCGACCCGTTGCCGACCTCAGCCGACCTAAGGTACAGCTCCAGCAAGCTTCCCGCCGTCCGCCATTGCCGGAGCGCCGCCGAGCTCTCGGGTCGCCGTGACGAGGGCGATGCCGGGGTCGGCTTCCCTCTCTTTTGCTTGTCTAAGAGTCTCCGTTAGCCGTAGATCCTTTCCACACCGTCGGTTAGATCTACCTCGCCGTGGTTTCGCCGGAACCCGAGTTCGCCGTGAAACCGCTCGCCACCGTGCCGCCATGCGAGCGCGGTCAGTGAGTTTCCGTGCGCAATAGTTCGATTAGTTGCGCGCACAGGTCCGCTAGGGTTGCAGGAACACGGAACGAGGCCGAGCCGCGCGAGCAACGGCCGGAATCGGCCGGCGCAAGTTCGCCGGACCACCGCCGTCCGCCATTGCCGCCGTCGAGCTCGCTCCGGTGGAGTACGACCCTCGGCAGTTGGTCCATCGGGTTCGTCTCGTTGCCGCGAGTCGGTAGGTAGCCTCGGCGTCGCCGGAGACCTCGCCGTCGGCGAGCTCTCGCCGGTCAGCGCCGGCGGCTCTGTTTCCTCTCTCTGACGCGTGGGGTCGGGTCGACCCCGGGGCCCGCGAGTCAGCCGTTCGGGTGCGCCTCTGGTTCACTGAGCCGGGTGCACGTAGCAGTTCTATCGGGTTTAGGTTTTTGATTTATAAAATGAATTTCCAGAAAATGTGTAAAACCTTCCAAAATTCATATCTGGAGCTAAGAATGTCCAATGGGGGTGAACCAAATTTTGTTGTGTTTGTATTTCTGAGCTCTATCAAGGAAAAATATAAAATGTACTTTTTGAATACTTTTTATGTGCAGTTATAATTAGATTGTTAATTGCTTGTAAAATTGATAAATGCATAAGTAATTGTAGGAATGTGCTAAAAATGTGATTCCACTTGCATTCATCTTGTTTAGGGAAGTAGAATCTATGAAAAATATGTTTGCTGGTGTTTCACTGTTATTTATATGATATCTAGTATAATGTGCCTTTTATGCTTTAATCTTGCAAAAATCACCATGCTTAATGTGTTAAGGTTATGGACATGAATATTTTTCCTGGGCTATGTTATGTTGGAAAGAAGCTAAGAAAATTAGGAAATCTGTTGTTTGATACTTTTCACTGTGTTAAGTATTTTCCATTGCTTAAAAGGCTGGTTGCTTGTTATTTTTGTGTAGACTGTTATACTTGTCCAAATGACTTGAAATTTTGTCAGTAGGCTAATCTGGATGTGTAATAGCTACTGTAATTTCTATGGATTTTTCTGGTCACAGTAAGCAGTAGGTCCAGTTATAGGCTAGGGTTTATTTAATTGTTTCTAAGCAAATATCTTTTGGTTGTGGTAGGTTAGTTGATGCATGTTAATTATTAAGTGCAGGTTGTAGATCTCTCACCCGGGACGAGAAATTGTTCTATGCTTTGCTTAAGAAGGGTGAGTATGAGTTGGTTGTCTAGGAAAGAAATAAATGAGTGTGGATTGTTAAACTGATTGCATATCATGGGTTAATTCGTGCATCTCTATCTTGCATTTCATGTGCATTCTCAGTTCTCATATATGCATATCATGCATACAGGATCGCCGGGAGGAGTGACACTGTTGCAATTCGATCCACCGGAGGAGGGAGTTCCGCCGGAGATTGAAGTGCCCGAGGTTTCCGAAGGACAAGAAGAAGAGGCTGAACTTCCGGAGTGCCCTGATCACCAACCCGCTAACTTTGTGAAAGGCAAGCCCCGGAGCATTCCTAAGTCTCCACCTACTCTTTTTACAAATACACTGGTCTTTATTAAATCGTATGATTGTGCACTTAAGTATAGGAGTTGATATGATACCGTTGCTGCATTTATTCCTTGTCCACTTATACTTGATCCTGAAGTTATTACTAGACAAGGGGATGGGTTCGACCTTATGCTTAGCCATGCTTAGACCGGTAGAAGTCGAGGGATTTCCTGTCCTTCGCGAGCATAGGTGGTTACTAATGATGATGGGGTTGGATTCCACATGATGGACTATATGTGCCACCATGCCACAGTGTCTAATGAGAGAATCAAGGCTAGGTAGCGGGGAGCCGCATGACATGGTTGAGGTCATGCCGTCTTCGGTGCTGCTTGCGGCCGACTAGGACTGAGGCCACCAGACATCAGTTGAGATTGAAAGACGTCGTCACATAGTTGGCCAGATAAGTCGTTCTGACCGCGAAGCCGAGTATTTCTTTCTGAGCCGGGAATTGGGCGTGATAAGGCAGACATATTCTGGAGGTAGGAAGGATGTGCGGAGACACCATCTTACCAAGGGCAGGTCAGGGACCTGATGCATCCTGGAAGTGGGTTTGTCTCTGAGAATATGGACCCCTCCAAGCCCGCGATACATATTATGTCTCAGAAAGATTTAACTGTGGCCCAAGAAGCCAGTGGCTCGGCTGACAGGGTTTGTGATTGGCATATTTGCCAGCTGGTACAATCGATTCGAATCGCCATCTCTCCTGGTTAGTGAGAAACTGAACTGATCTTCTGGTGAGGTAGAGGCTAATAACTTGAACATAATGATTATGGTGAGATGAGGTTGATATCTGTGGATATCGGAAATCATATGGTTTTATTGATTGCTACAATATTCAGTGAATGCTTAGTATAGTGGCTAATCCTAGTAAATAGTTTAATTGAAATCGAAGCTTATCACAATTAAAATGAATAAGTTGAGGTTCTACTGTAGTAATGCTTTTGATGCAAAAATGATGCTACCCTCTGAGCTCCACCAAATAAGCCTTGCATATCCTTGAGAGTCTTTTTATTTACTCCCTGTCGGGTAAGTCTAGCTGAGTACAATTGAGTACTCAGGGTTTTATTCCCATTGTTGCAGATGGTGTAGTTTTCTACGCGTATTGCAGGAACTGCTTCACCCCTGCGGGCGAAGAAGACTAGACCCGAGGGCGGGGTCATTATCTATCTTTAGTTGTTGTAAGAATGCTGTGACGGGGTCATGTGATGGTACTCGTATTCGAACTCTGTGGTGTAAAACTATGTTGACTTCCGCTACTACCCTATTTGTGTAAAAGACTATGTTGTACTCTGATGTTTAAATTCGGTTGCGAACTTATGTGTCGTGTGATCCGGTATTGCTGAATGAATGATCCTTGGGGTATGAAATGTTTGAAATCCTTCGAGATTTCCGGACTACCGGGTTTATATTGGCTCAAGTGCGACTGGATTGCGGCGAAAATGCGATCGTTGTACTTGTGCTCGTATAAATTGGTTGGTTCTGTGACAGAGAAGAGGGAGAGAACTAAGCCCAAGGATTCTTCCTATATTTGTAAACCTTTATTCATTTCCCAAAAAATGGATATAATTACTTGAGTTTCAATTCCAAGGGATTGGAAGGGTGAATGGTTTGGAAGGAGAATGTCCAAGGATGGTTTGGGGAAATTCAATGAGGATTTGAGGTTGGAAAATCAAGGAATGAGATGAAATATTCAACGCCACAAATAAATTCCAGAGCACATAAGCATCCAAAGCAGCCATTCATACAAATATTCCAAGCATGAGTGCAACTAATTTAAATGCGAAGCGATTTTCTAACCCTAAATAATATCTATAGTGCTATAATTAAATCATACGATATGAGAATGCATGTGGTGAGCTTTTAATGCAGGGTTTTGGAAAAGATTTCTAGAAATAGTTTTGCAAAAATAAACTAATCAAGTTTTAATATGTTGTAAATTTTATAATTTTTAATTTTTAGTGAATTTTATAATGATGCAAAACACATGGTGTCACAGATCTATCCCACTTAGAAGGATCTCATCCCCGAGATCCACGAAAACTAGAGGGAGAACCCTAGAGAGAGAAGAACTTATAGAGGGAGAAGGATCTAGTTCACAACTTCCTATGTGTCTTACTCTGTTGTATTCCTAGGTGTTCCTCGGTCTTCACCACGTTATGCCATCTTGCTGATCATGGCGGTTGTTGACACTTCTTAGCGCAACCACCAGAGACAGGGTGTTAGGCTATCTCTGATAACGGTGCCAGAAGTGCCTATGGTATTTCTTATGTCTATTGGATAGTTCCGCAAGCGCACAGAATATACCGCTGTAGCACTTCACCCGGGAGTATTCCAAGGTATCGTTATTTATTTTTATCCCAAGAAAAAGCGGTTTCTAGGAATAATTAACAAAAAGAGATAGATCCTTAAGTCTATAATAACTTAGTATCAACTATTGATAGGGAGGTAAATCGATATATAGAGGAAAGGGTAATGACACCAACACACGACAAGGTTTTTGGATAACTAAGGATAACTAGTAGAGTATAGCTAGGTGGGAGGACAATGAGTGAGTATAAGACTCCTATGATACTTACCTTACTCTTGTGAACTATCTTATCAAATAGATGAATTATACTAAGATAGCTACCTTACTTCCGGTGTGTAGGGGATAGGCGAGACAGTAGGGGATATAACCTCTACCCAAAGCGGCTATTCTCTTATGGGAGCCTACCTTTTAAGAACTTGCCTAAAACACATGAAGGGATACTAAGACTAGACAGGGCTGTCACCACCTGGTAGCACCCACAAACAATCCGTGCGACAAGTGGCATTCAAAAGCAAGATCTAGTCTAAGCACCACACTTACACTAAGCCTTACTACTCTAGTTGCGTACCAACAACTAAAGCACCCTATGACAGGCGATGAACTACACACGTGAGCTGGTTATAGGATCACTATCTAGTATAACTCAACAATAAGTTAAGACAAAACACAACAATACTATAAAGAATAGTAATGCACTAAGTAGAGACTTGGTAAAGTAAAGTAAAGATAATATATTGATAAAGGTAAAGTCTTACAGAAGGAAAGGTACAAGAGCTATACCAGACTCTCTAGCAGACGACTTCGGAGACTCCGAGCGTAGCTCGACTCGACTCTAACTCCCACACTAGACTAATACTACTACTAAAGAGTGGAACTCTTGTGACTTGTGACTCTTGGGTGTCTTGTGTCTCTTGGAGAGGACTGGGCAGCCTCTATTTATAGGGGAGAGTGAGGGGGTGCCACGTCTGGGATCCGTGTGCTCCATGCCTCTCTACCCTTGGATGAACCGCCTCAAGATGGATGGCAGATGTAATTCCATCACATGGGAAACATGCTGGAAGGCGGTGGAGGCCAACCGACCTGGCTGGGCACCAGGGGGTTCGGCCGACCCCCTATGACAGGTGGGCCCAACCAGGGTCTTCTAGAAGGAGTCCCCACCTGTCAGGTAAGGTGTAGATGGCTTGGGCCCACAAATAGTGGTTCGGCCGACCCACACCTGGTGGGTTGGTCCCACCACCGTGGTCCCCATCTGTCACAGACTGTCCCCTTGTGTTGGTTCCACTTCGTTTGCATGTTGTCACGTTGAATCCTTGTGCTTTGCTTCTCAACCGTTGAATGGAAACACATGTTCATCTGAGGGCTGAAATGAGCTGAGTGGAAGGTCACACGGATCCCGCCACATCATCAGAGCCATGTGAGCCCCATTGGCAGTTCGGCCGACCCATGGGTGGGCCCACCCTTGGCTCTCCTCTCTTCCAAGTGATGTTTTGCACCATGTCTTGATGTGTGATGACTTGGTTCCCAAGTACATGGTTCGGCCGAACCACATTATTAGGCTCCAAGTGTTCATTTCTGCTCTGTTTCATCTTCTCTGCGTTCACAAGATTAAGAGTACATGTGGAACTAGTTATCGATAAAATATGCTCATGATATGTTTATTCTCCTTTGAATCCGAGGCCTGTTGATGGTGTTTGAATGTGGAATTTTATGGTATATTCACCGTCAACAAGATCCCCGAAGCTTAACCTTTGCTCGTCCCGAACAAATAATTAAACTTAGTATCGGTGGATCAGGAGTTGCTAGAATGTTCATGTTTCAATAATACCATGAGCACAACTAAATACTTCTCTTTTGAATGGAAAAATTGGCTATAAAAATTCACCCATTTTACCTTAGTCCTTTATGGGGCTAATGACTTTTCCTTTGCCTTAGGTGGTTAAGAGATAGAACTTAACTTGAGCACTACTTTCTCATTCCTTGCAAGTTTCATACTGGAGGTTTTAGCAATGTTTTGCAAAAGGTAACTTAATGTTCCTCATATGGTTCTCTCATGTCGCTCAAATGGTGTATGATTCCCTACCAAGGCACAAAGTAAATGTTGCCTTCTCTTTATCATCCTACTTCTAAAAATGGCTTATGTGGAGCTTAAGTAGGAATGAAAGGGTATAGCATACTTACTTTGCATATGTTGTAGAGTCAACGCTTGGATCCAAAGAGAGAAGTGTCATTCCCTTAGATCAAGATGTGCAAGTGTGTGGATGATGATGGAATATAATGCTCCTCTATTTGAATTGTATCTCTCTCTAATAAATTTTAGAGACATGGCTATCATTTTCCTTTCTTTATTCATGAGCCTAGACTTGCTCATATTTTTTTCTCTTCTTTTCTATGGACTTTCTTGTGCCCATTTCTCTTTTCATTTTGCATAGCCTTTTGTCTCTTGTACCAAATTAAATGAGAGAGATATTTTATATCTTTAACACATGGAGCATTTATTTGGTGGAAATGAAAGGCATATGGTTGCGTACTTCCAGTGTAGAAGCAGCACATATATGTGGTGTGTACGTGATCTTGATCTTGGAAGCATGATAAGTCTCTCAATAAGGGTCAACAAGACTTGACAACACTCAATACAAAGCAAATAGCTTAAGTGGAAGGTTTTAGACATGTATAGCATATATGGCTATGGTAGGAATTTATCACCATTGAGGAATAATAAGGTTTTGATTGATTTAAAAAATAAGTCTCCAGTAATCATGCATGCTTAGAACAATATTATAGCAGCTCTTGTTTCACCATATCATATCTCACAACAACTTAGACTTAGTTCTAGCACTTAGCATCCATAAAGTTTTCAGGTTCATGATGATTTAAATGAGCCAAGTAATCCATACTCAAAGAAATACTAAGTTGTAAACTAGGCATTAAAGAAACATTAACAGAGCAACTATTCATCATTTCCATGAGGAAGATAAATATTCATGAGACATATGGATTTAAGGGAAATATTTTTGGTATTTTTATCTTATGCATTTTTATATGCAATAAATTAAAATAATATAAAGAGCTAGGATAGAATACTTACCTTGGTGGGGGAGAGGATCTCCCCCAAGCTTGTCCTTTTGCTCATTGTGGTGGCGGGTAGTATTGGAACCATCCCGCCCAGCGTTGTGCTTCTTCGTCTTGGATAGCTTGCAATAGTTAGGCATTTTGTTGCGCCATACTTAGAGTTGCATCTTGCTCAACTTGCATTGCGCCCATGTCATTGATGAGTTGGTCCATTTCCAATCCTTGGCTTCGACGGCCCCTCGCCCGTGTGGATGGACGGGGAGTGCGCACTCTTGGAGTGTGCTGTTGAGGCCGCTCCGTGGACCTTAAAATGTCCATGGAACTTGCCTCGTCGCTTTCTTCTTCAGATCTTCCTGCAGCTCGTGATGTGCCACCTTGCTCAAATTGAGCGGCTTGTGACATGCTCCTTATCACCCTTATTGATCCTACAATATTTTGGCTTCTTGCCTCTCGGTCCCAATTTATGGTTAGTGTGCGCAGCGCATACAACCGACGCCTTTCACATAGGAGAGAGATTTCCTCTGTATGGCCGAGATAAATCATTTTTATATCACCATTTTCATCTCTTTTTAGGACTTGAGTACTTATGAAGAAATCTTCGGTTACAATATCTCTAGGAGAAGCAATGTGTTCAAAGTAATGTTTTCCATCTAGCAAGTCCATTGTTTCCGCAATGCGAGTAATAAAAGAAGTAAAGAATATGGACTCGCTTCTATGGAAAATACCAAGCCAAAAGTGGACTAACATCTTAGCAGGTGAAACTTTTATTTTCTTTGTCATGGCATAGAGTAGTCTTAATTCATCATTATAAAGAACTTGCACATAGAGCCAGGAAGAAAAGTTATGGCCATCCAATAACGGATCAAGCACAAAGTAGGATTATGGATTTCATCAGTTTTAGGCTCAGAGCAATCATCAGATCCTGTTATAGCTTTCCAAAATTCTGATTTATCAAATCTTCTTGTTGCATTAACCAGGTCTAGATGACAGTCATTATCGAAACCAAGTGCCATGCTAAAAACTCCCCAAGTTAAATTATACTCTTGGTTGAACATGCGAAAGTAGACATTATTTTCAGTGGCTTGTAAAGAGCATAGAAATTCAATGGTGAGCTTTTCTATTCTAAGTTCTTGCACTTCCCAAAAACTTTCCCACCCGATTGTATTGAAAACAGTATTGAATTCCGTGGTCATACCTGTGCTGTCCAAAAGGACAGGGTCGATGATGCCAGTATGTTCATACCCTTGGTGTCGGATGGAGGTGTACCTTTGGTACTCTTCTTGATTTAGCATGAGGCCGCTCTCGGGGTCGAACGTCCTCTCGGAAGGCACTCCAAAGCTTCTTCTTGTTGGGGCTTCTCTTCCTTCATCTTCATCATGGCGGGGTCATCGGGAGGAACTCCCTACGACACTCTTGGCCTTCTTGAGTGCGGAGGAGAACTTCTTCATCTTGCAACAATGAGCTAACCTAAGAATACACTACAACAATCGGGATTAGTATTAGCGTTAGCATTAGCTATCCCACTGTTACTAGTCCTTGCTGGGTATGGTTACCTCCAAAAACAAGAATTTGAGAGAAAAGATGAGAGTGAGACAAGCTTCTACTATTTTTGGGTTTTTGGTTTGAGTGGCTAAACTTAAACTAAACTTGAGAAAGACCTTGCTCAAATGGAGAGAAGAAGGGAGATTGTGTGCTCGCGATGATTCAGCTGGTTTAGGTATGGATTTGAGCACACAATGCAAGGGTATTTATAGGGGGAGAAGGGCTGGTGGCCAGGCCACCATGGCCAGTTCGGCCGACCCCCCCTAGGACAGGTCTTTGTTGTTTTCATCTTTGGACAGGGAATCTATTTGAATTCAAATTCAACTTTGCTATCAGCTCTTCATTGATGGGTCGGCCGAACCCATTATGACATGATGAGAGTTGCTTTTAACATTAGACAGGGAATCTATTTGAATTCAAACACAACTTTCTTGAGGGGAGCCAAAACATGGTTCGGCCGAACCAGGGCTTGTCCCCTTTCAGCTTTAAACAGTGTATCCAGGAAAGTAGAGACTAGTGGTGGACCAAAAGTTTTGAAATTTTCAGAGATTCCCTTGTCTAGTGTTTGATGAAAGAGAAAAGGTGTATGACAAAAGTGGGGACATGTTTAAAGTGATTCCCATGGACCATGGGAACACTAATGCATGCCAAAGTGTCCACTTTTCAGAATTGGATGGTAGTGGATGTTGGATTCTCCTTGAAGCAAGTGAAAGTGGTCATAACCAAATGTGGTCGGCCAAATTCAAAAGGAGATGGTGCTCAAAATTCAGGAAGTGATTCACTACACCAGGCCAACACCACCAGAGGTGGGTGGGCCCCATGGTGGGGTCAACCGACCCCACCTAGGTGGTCCCACCACCTCAGGTGTGAGCACTACGATTCATTCTCAAGTTTTATTCATCTAAGTGTTTTATTTTGTCGAAATAAATTCTTGCAAAATTTAAATATGAAATGCAATGAAGAAAATGCAAAAATTGAAATGCAGGAATTAAATATGAGATAAATACTGATTTACCTTACCAGCAAGGGCTGTATGTTTTAGGTCCGTAGAGCAGGACCTCTCCATTTCGGGTTCATTCTTCGGGTGCTTCGATCGGTCCCGGAGATGGGGACCATGATGATCGCACCTCTTTCTTCCGCCATTCCTTCTTGGTTGATGCTTGTGATTCGGCGGATTCAGCCTTGTTTATCACCTCAACCTTACATACCAATTCGGCCTTTTTGGCCCTTGGTGGTTGATTCTTTCGGCGGGGTGCATATTGTGGCTTGTTTCTCCACAAATTCTTCCTTGCCTATTGCATTGATTTATAACCATTGAAAGGACATTTGATTCTCTTACCTAGGAGTTGGAAGTGGACTTGGCCGGATCCCACGTAGATGATGGCATTCATGGTGTTGAGGAATGGCCTTCCCAGGATGACGGGGACTTCATCATCGGCCCCCATGTCAAGAATGATGAAGTCGGCGGGGATGTATTCATCTTGAACTTTGACAAGGATACCCCTTGCCAATCCCTCGGGGAACCGGATTGATTGGTCGGCCATCTGCAATTTGACAAAAGTGGGGTACAAAGGTCCTCCTAGCAAATTTTCATACATTACCTTGGACATGATGTTCACTCCAGATCCGTGGTCGCAGAAGGCGTTGTTGAAGGTGTGCGGCCCGATTTCGCAGGTGATGGTAGGATGGCCGGGGTCACTCTTCTTGACCGTGAATGGCGGGTCAACAAGACAACCTGGGTTTTGCCTAACCGGAGGCTTACCAAACCTCGTGGAAATTAACTTAACACCCTTAATTGGTTCCTCAAGTTTCCCTAGAATCTTATCTTTTTCGAATGATGGGACAGCTGCTGCTATTTGAGCTAATTGGGTTTCTAGCATTTTATTAAAGCTCAATTGATTTTTCATAGCAGTGTTAAAGCTATCCATTTTCTCACTACGATTTTAAAGAATCTTATCATTAGCCATTATTTTCTTGTTTATACTATCATTGATTTTAGATTGGCCTAAGACAAGATCTTTAAGAGAAGGTTGGTTACCATAAGAATTATTAAAATTATTGCTGTAACCATTACATTGGTTTCCTTGGTAGAAGGGGCGCGAGTTCCATCCTCCTTGTTGCTGGGGTTGTTACCCATTGTTGTTATTGTTGTTGATGAAGCTCACTTCCTCCTTCGTCTCGGGACAGTTGTTGCCCGAGTGATCTTCTCCACCACATACCTCACACCATGGGTCAGCTTTGATTGCTCGTGCGGTGGCAGTGGTTCGAATGGCCTCTTGTTCCTTTCTGGAACCTTCCTCAATCTTTTTCATCAAGAGGTCCATTTTTGCTGAGAGCATGTCCACCTCATGAACAGTGTGCATACCCCTTTTCTAGGGCTGGAGACGCTCCTCATTCCATCCTTGGTTGATAACCATCTTTTCGATGAGGTCTTTGACATCCTTGACATTGTGTTGCAGGAATGCACCTCCAGCGGCAGCATCAAGGTGACTACGGGCTAATCCAGTCAGCCCATTGTAGAAACCTTAGATTAGGAGCCATTCTTCAATCCCATGATGAGGACAAGCACGAATGTACTCCTGGAGGCGTTCCCATGCTTCAGGAATCATCTCGTCAGCTTGCTGTTGGAAGTTTGAGATTTTTCCACGGAGAGCGCTGGTTTTGCCCATTGGGAAGAATTTCTTGAGAAATGCATTGGCACACTTCTCCCAGGTGGTAGCTTCATTCTGGTTGGCATAAAACCATTGCTTCGCCTTCCCAAGCAGTGAGAATGGGAATAGGCGAAGACGGATGGCGTCAGCCAAGACATTCTTGATAGTGAAGGTACCACACACCTTCAGGAAGTGCTGGAGATGGGCATTGGCGTCTTCATGTGGCTTCCCACAGAATGGATTGGCTTGCACCATGTTGATAAGTGCTGGCTTAAGCTCAAAGGTAGCATCCCCCAAGTTGAGCTGTGGACCGGTGGCAATGTTGTCAGCCGACGGTGTAGAGAACTCAGAGATGGTCTTTTGGGCCATAGCTTCCTCGGTTGATAGTGCAGAGCCTCTTTCCTCGAACAGATTCAGGTTGAGATGAACCTTTGAGGTGAAACTTGACGGCGTCTAGTTCTCCTCAACAATTGCTTAGGATCTTCAATGAAATTTGACGGCAATTGGAAACCGTTCATGCACTGTTTAGCTTCACGATAATGAGAAATACAGACAGGGGTAAACCCCTAATACTAATCGATAACTAAATTGATAATAGACTCCGGATTCAATTTTTATTAATATTCCTAGACTGATGCTTTCCCCGGCAACGGCGCCAGAAATGCTTGTTGACACTTCTTAGCACAACCACCAGAGACAGGGTGTTAGGCTATATCTGATAACGGCGCCAGAAGTGCCTATAGTATTTCTTATGTCTATTGGATAATTCTGCAAGCGCACAGATTATACCGCTGTAGCACTTCACCCGGGAGTATTCCAAGGTATCGTTATTTATTTTTACCCCAAGGGAAAGCGGTTGCTAGGAATAATTAATAAAAAGAGAGAGATCCTTAACTCTATAGCAACTTAGTATCAACTAGTGATAGGGGGTAAATCGATATATAGAGGAAAGGGTAATGACACCAAGACATGCCAAGGTTTTTGGATAACTAAGGATAACTAGTAGAGTATAGGTAGGTAGGGAGGACAACGAGTGAGTATAAGACTCCTATGACACTTACTTTACTCTTGTGAACTATCTTATCAAATAGATGAATTATACTAAGATAGCTACCTTACTTCCGGTGTGTAGGGGATAGGCGAGACAGTAGGGGATATAACCTCTACCCGAAGCGGCTATTCTCTTATGGTAGCCTACCTTTTCAGAACTTGCCTAAAACATGTGGAGGGATACTAAGACTAGACAGGGCTGTCACCACCTGCTAGCACCCACAAATAATCCGTGCGACAAGCGGCATTCAAAGGCGAGATCGAGCCTAAGCACCACACTTACACTAAGCCTTACTACTCTAGTTGCGTACCAACAACTAAAGCACCCTATGACAGGCGATGAACTAAACACGTGAGCTGGTTACAGGATCACTATCTAATATAACTCAACTATAAGTTAAGACAAAACACAACAATACTATAAAGAATAGTAATGCACTAAGTAGAGACTTTGTAATGTAAAGTAAAGATAATATATTGATAGAGGTAAAGTCTTACAGAAGGAAAGGTACAAGAGCTATACCAGACTCTCCAGCAGACGACTCCGGAGACTTCGAGCGTAGCTCGACTCGACTCTAACTCCCACACTAGACTAATACTACTACTAAAGAGTGAAACTCTTGTGACTTGTGACTCTTGGATGTCTTGTGTCTCTTGGAGAGGAGTGGGCAGCCTCTATTTATAGGGGAGAGTGAGGGGTGACACGTCAGTGATCCGTGTGCTCCATGACTCTCTATCCTTGGATGAACCGCCTCAATACCGCCTCAAGATGGACGACAGAGGCAATTCCATCACATGGGAAACATGCTGGAAGGCGGTGGAGGCCAACCGACCTGGCTAGGCACCAGGGGGGTTCGACCGACCCCCCTATGACAGGTAGGCCCAACCAGGGTCTTCTAGAAGGAGTCCCCACCTGTCAGGGAAGGTGTAGGTGGACTGGGCCCACAAATAGTGGTTTGGCCGACCCACACCTAGTGGGTTGGGCCCACCACCATGGTCCCCATCTGTCACAGACTATCCCCCTTGTGTTGGTTCCACTTCATTTGCATGTTGTCACGTTGAATCCTTGTGCTTTGCTTCTCAACCGTTGAATGGAAACACATGTTGATCTGAGGGCTGAAATGAGCTGAGTGGAAGGTCACACGGATCCTGCCACGTCACCAGAGCCAGGTGGGCCCCATGGGCAGTTTGGCCGACCCATGGGTGGGCCCACCCTTGGCTCTCCTCTCTTCCAAGTGATGTTTTGCACCATGTCTTGATGTGTGATTACTTGGTTCCCAAATACATGGTTCGGCCGAACCACATTCTTGGGCTCCAAGTGTTCATTTCTGCTCTGTTTCATCTTCCCTGCGTTCACAAGCTTAAGAGTACATGTGGAACTAGTTATTGATAAAATATGCTCATGATATGTTTATTTTCCTTTGAATCCGAGGCCTATTGACGGTGTTTGAATGTGGAATTTTATGGTATATCCACCGTCAACAGTGGTACTGCTCCATTGGAGAGAATACCATTCCATTTGGACAAGGAGGCCCTATCTTGTCACCTTGGCGGTGAGAGGCCTTTCTCCTTATCCAGTCATGATAACTGCTTTGCCACTTACATTTCTCTTGTGCCCCATTCTTGAATTATTTGTGGTGAATTATTTGTTAACTATCCGTTTCCCTAGGAAATTTCATTCTTTTCCAAGCCTCTAGGGATATGGAAGGTCCTTGTTTGGTTTTAGTAATTGAGTGACAACTTAGGTGGACTGATATATGTTTAAGTGTTGATTACACAGGAGATTAGTCGACATGTACCTATGTGTGAGCATCTATGCCATGAATGGCTTGGAGATGATGGTTAGCTCACACATGTGATTGTGGAGAAACTTAATGCATGAGACATGACATGGAGTCATGTGCCATGGTGGAGAAGATCAAGACAAATCTTGGAGTCAATGGACCGGTTGCAAGTGTGAAGGGCAAGTTAGTGGGCTTTGCGCCGATGGATCAACGCAATGGTGAAGAGCAAGCAGGTCGAGGATCAATGGACCAAAAGCCATGTGATGATATGAAGTGGATCATATCATTTTTGAGATGTTGGTGCATGCGTTGCATCGGCATCGATCGTGTTGGAGATAGAGATAAAGACGGTGATCGGAGTATAAAACGCAAGGCAAAGGTATAACTTATGAAGTTTCTATTTCACCGGTCTAAGGTTGAGTAGAGAAGTACTTGAGCGATCTAACTTTGCATGTATTGTTAGGATCAAGTGGTGCGGTGAAGTGAGTGAAAATCCTTTATGAAAATGATTGTAAAAAAGCTAACACACATGCATATGAGATTGTACTTATACGTTTAATTGATAGTGTTAGTGAAAGCCCATGTTTGGTTTTGGGTAATTGATGAAACCTAGTTTGCTAATGATTGCTCTAAGTGTTTCATAAGAATGATTAGCAAACAACAAGAAAAATCAAATGCATCTTATAGGCTCATTCATGAAAAATCAAATGCTTTCATGTATATATGGTACCACTTTTGTTCTTTATGCTTGTATGATCAAGTGGTAGCATATGACATATTGATGGGCTTGCAAACCTAGTGTTGAATCTAGAACATGAGCTCATGATGTGTAACTTAACATGGTCAAGATAACCCTACTAGTGAGGTGTGAAGAAGCTTGTCCTTGGCTCAAACTTAGTTACATATTCTAGGCAAGTGATCTAGATTGAACCAATATGAACATGAACTAAACCCTATTTATTGACTTGATACTCCCATAATTTACACCATTTTTGGTGATTATTGACAAAGGGGGAGAAGAAAGTCACAAAGATAAGAAAGGAAAGGGGTCAATTAAAAATTTTAAAGCACACAAGTAGGGGGAGCAAGCTCATGAATAAGTTGTTGCATTTGTGTATGCATTAACATATGAATTGTTGCATTGTCAAAACTTCAATTCCTATACTTGTTTGAATTGGTGAAATGCTTAGAAATAGAATTTGAATGGTGATTTGACAAACTAGCATGCATAGGACTTATATGTCATACAGAGTACCTCTTTTACTTAAATGTTGATCTCACGAGGTATTTTGAGTTTGTGATGCATGACTAGTAAACAATGGTGCTAAGGATGGTATATTTCCGCAACTCCGATGGTATCACGCTTCAAAGGTCCATTCTATATACCTTAGCATCATTTGATAGTAGTAGCTCACCCAAACTTTTAAATTCATGCATATGTGAAAAATTGAACCAAACTTTTAAATTCATGCATATGTAGGGGGAGTTAATACTACCAAAGTGCAAACTTGATTTTCATTTCATATCTTTGTGAAGGTTGTCATCAATTACCAAAAAGGGGGAGATTGAAAGCCCATGTTTGGTTTTGGGTAATTGATGAAACCTAGTTTGCTAACGATTGCTCTAAGTGTTTCATAAGAATGATTAGCAAACAACAAGATGGAGCAATGGACCGGGTCGGTGGAGGCCACAAGTGAAGGGCAATGACGGCATCCATACAAATGGTATAAGTCCATCATCAAAAGGAGTCCACAAGCTTCATCAAGAGATGGTGAAAAAGTTAGGAGCTCAAGGCAAAGGTATAATCCATAGGAGCTCTTTTGCTTTTGGTGATCAAGACTCCATAGAGGGAGTGATCACATTTAGGATAGATAGCCGTACTATCAAGAGGGGCGAAATCGTTGATGAAATACGGTTATCAAGTGCCACTAGGTGTTCATGATCATTGCATATGCATATAGATGCTAGTGACACTAACTTGACCCGTGGAAAACTCTTTGAAAAGGCTAACACACGTGCACCTAAGTGAGAGATACTTTGGAGTGTTAGTGCCTTAAGAAACGGGGTGAAGTTTGAGGGTTAGAGAGGGTTTAGTCCTTTCTTCCTCCTGCCGAGCTTGCGAGGCAGGATTCGGCGAATTTCGGAAACGTTTCAATAAGAAAAACTAGCGTCGGACTCTAACTTGACTGAGCGCCGGACCATTGTCTTCGGTCCGACGGCTAACCCCTTCAGCAAGCGTCGGACGCTTGATTTCGGAGCGTCGGACCATTGTCCTCAGGGTCCGACGGTGCAGAGCCGCAGCAGGTCGACACGTGGAGAGCAGAGGAGCGTCGGACTCTCGGCGTTAGTCCGACGGTGAGCGTCGGACCAACGTCCGACGGTTTTCAGGGCTCGGGGAGCTCTCTGGAAACGTCGGACCGTGGTTTCGTTTGGTCCGACGCGGCGTGTATTTTCAGTCCGACGGTGCAATGGCAGTGGGCGTCGGACCGTAAGGTTTGGTCCGACGGCCTACAGTCCGACGGTTCGTTTAGCGCGGGAAGTTAGCCGTTGTGATCCAACGTTCGACTTCAAACGGCTAGTGACACGTGGCGTTTATCCGGGGCGTCGGACCGTGCAGATTAGTCCGACGGTCTGGCCGTCGGACAGTCCGACGGTACGCAGTGAAGTCTAAACGGCTATTTCTTTGTGTGTGGCTTATAAATAGTCACTTGGCTGGTTTGGGGAGTAGCTCTTGGCACTCCTGAACATCATAGCATACTTGTGAGCCTTCCCACTCCATTCTCACTCATCCTACTTGATTGTGTTAATCATTTGGTGAGTTTGGAGAGCATCAAGTGCATTGCATTGATAGAGATCATCTAGAGGCACTTGGTAGTGGTGTTTCGCAGCGGTTACTCTCATTACTCTTGGAGTTTGCCAACTCCTAGACGGCTTGGAGCTGCGAGGATCGTTGAGGGGAGTTGGTGATTGTCTCCGCCTCCGATCAAGATATTGTGAGGGGTTCTTGAGCCTATCCCCGCGGGAGATCGCAAAAGGCATCTTTAGTGGATTGCTCGTAGCTTGGTGGATCCCCATCTTGTGTTGGTTGTGCGGCACCCCTGAGAAGGGTTTGGCGTGTGATGCCAATTAGCGCGTGAACCTCCAAGTGGGTGTATCGCTACAACGAGGACTAGCTTGCCGGCAAGCAAGTGAACCTCGGTAAAAAATCTTGTGTCATCTCTCTACCGAGGATTTCCCTTATATTTGATTGATTGGTTATATTGGACTTCATATCTTCTCTACACCGGGGTATTGAAATCACCTTCTCTCTTTACTTTTGTGTACTTACTCTCGTGTGTAGCTTGTTAGTTAGTTGCTCACTTAGGAGTAGTGTATAGTAGTGACATAGTCTTTGAGTGTGAACTTGTGATCATAGTGTAGTATACTTGTCTAGGTGGCTTGCATAGCATAGTTTAGAGCTAGTGATTTGCAAAGCTTGCTATTGTTACTAATCGGCTTGTTAAGTGTTGTTTGTAGATTTTTATAGGCTATTCACCCCCCTCTAGCCATTTAGGACCTTTCAGTTAGCACATTTGCAAAGGTGAAGGCGTAGATGTGAAAATTGTCAGTTGTGCCTTCTTGAAGTAATGCACTCAGTGCAGTTTCTTGGTGGTTAAATCCCCAATGCTGTTCAATGTCATGGTGGAGAGCAGTCAAAAGAATCACTAACACCCTGAACCATTTGGCGTGATTCTCATGCACGGAAAATCTATTTTTAGTGGATTTCAAACGGGATTGCTCTAATGGAGCGATCTAATTTTCAACTGTGGTTTCATTTCCTTCCGAGCAAAGAGGGCCAATGCCTCAATCACAACGGCACTTTCGATTGTCTTTATCTACCATGGTTTGTCAAATCTCACGCTTCCTAAAGAGTATCGAAGTAGCACACAACGCACGTATATTTACCCCTATGAACACACGCACGCAAACCCTAAGCACCTCCAAAAGACTGTGCCGGCAGATCTCGAGATTGACGAAGTCACCACAGGCGCCTCGCTGTCAACAGGAACGTCGCCTACTATTGAAAGCACAACGCTATTAAATCGTAGAACAAATCTAGCAAAGGTGCGACAACTAGGATTTGAACCCTGGTGGGTAGCGTCCCACTGGATAGTCCTACCATTGGACCAAAGACCCATTCACGAAGCAGCACTATGTTCGGCAGCTATCACTACTACAAAAATGATTTTAGGTGGTGTGCCTAGACATTATCCAAGACTAGTACAAAACTAAACGCATCCAAAAATATTTACAAAGGCGGTTAGAAAATACCCGCCTCTAAAAATTTATTTATGGAAGCGGTTGTCTTAAGAATAAACGCCTCCATAAATCAAATTTCGGAGGCGGACACACTATAAATTCGACTTGGGAAAATGTGAGGCCCAATTAAAGTCCATATGAAGCTTGAAATCACATATCTATGATGCCGATATCCAATCATATTCTATCCGACATAGCTGATACTATCTGTATTTGAATCTGATTCTGAGTAGAAATATAAAAATAAATATAATATCAGTGATAATCGTCCGTATCCGATCCATGTTCATCCCTACTCATAGCAACCAACACCGCCTCCCTCACTCACCCACGTCCCCCCTCTCTCTCT
This sequence comes from Eremochloa ophiuroides, assembly GCA_038502445.1. Lineage (NCBI taxonomy): Eukaryota > Viridiplantae > Streptophyta > Magnoliopsida > Poales > Poaceae > Eremochloa > Eremochloa ophiuroides. Next base: position 28,826,349 of record JAHLJS010000008.1, read on the forward strand.
TCCCCACTCTCTCTCCTTCCTGCACATCCACTTTCCTCCTTCCCTCCCTCTCTCTGACATGAGGCGAGGCGACATCGGGCTTGCGATCCAGGTGAAAGGCACGAATGGGCGACGCAGGGCAGCGTGCACGCGCGCGGCCCACGACTCCCTTACTCATCGTGAGCGACGAATCTAGCATTGCAGCGCCCGGATTCGGCGGATCCGCACCCCTTCTCGACCCTGACGACGGTGGATCCACGCTCCTTTCCTACCACGGTGGCGAGCGATTAGCTCCTTCTGACCACCCCTCCTCGACCCTGATGGCATGGATACACTCTCCTTCCCCACGATAGCGGCGTGCGAGCGGCTCCTCCCGGTGGATCCAGCTCGTGGGTGTGGCGCGACAAAGGGTGATCGAGGCAACGGTGGGCTCAGAGTGGCTCGCCGGCGGGCTCAGAAACGAGCTCGCCGATGGGCTCTGATTTTTTTTAATCCATTAATCGAGACGAGCACTTGTAAGATGCCCACCTCCGTTAATGTAGTAACCTAGGTGAGCAATGCAACCACCTTCATTCATCATTGATTAACGGAGGCCTATTGCCCTTAAAAACCTCTTTTGCCTACTTGAAAGGATCGAGGATGCCCAAGAGGGGGGTGAATTGGGCAACAAATAAATTTTTCGCAAACCAAATCAACCTATCGCCACATGCCCAATCTCACCCCACAAGTGCTTGTGTGTAATTCTAATCCTAAAACAAGTTATGCAACCTAGAGCCAAGTCCTATCACAAGTATACTACTCTAGGAATGTAAAGAACACAAAGTAAATACGGGAAAGTAAATGAGTAAGAGATTGCAAGCCAAGTTTTTCCTGAGGTATCGGAGAGTCGGCACTCTACACTAGTCCTCGTTGGAGCACCCACGCAAGGGTGTTGCTTCCCCTTGATCCTCGCAAAGACCAAGTGCTCTCTACGGGCTGATCCTTTGCCTCTCCGGCGCGGTGGATCGCCCACAACCGCTCACAAGCTTGGCTTGGGCCCCTACAAGCTCTCCAAGCGGTCACCAAGCCTTCCGATCGCCACCAAACCATCTAGGTGATGCCGATCACCAAGAATACGTAACAAGCCTAGACTCTCACTTGACCAAGAACAAGGCCAAAGAGGGTGATAGATGCACACAAGTCACTCTTGAACACACTCTAGGGAAGAAGCTCACAAACAAGTGGAAATCACTCATCCTCCTTAGGGCTCTTGCACTCTTACAAGATCACAATGGTTGCTTCAGCCGAACAAATGGGCAAGAGAGGTAGAATGAAGCCAATGGTGAAGTATAAATACCCCCCTCTCCAAAACTAGCCGTTTGTACTGTTTTCAGCTTTCTGCGAACCGTCGGACCTTAAGAACAGTGCTAGCGTTGGACCAATCCCCACTAGTCCGACTCTCACAGGAGTCCTGCAGGCAGTACTGTGTCGGAGGGGCATCGGACCCAGGCCAATGGTCGGACGACCAACGTCGGACCAAAGTCCGACGCCCTTGAGCTCTCGGGTGAGCTCTGCACAGTAACGATCAACATCCAAAGCACGCAGCTATGGTCCGACGCCCTCCATCGAACAAGGTCCGACGTTCTCCTACGCTCTCTGGACCTCTCTGGAAGTGTCAGACCCATCGAACCAATGGTCCGACGCTTCCACCACTCACAGTCCGACAATCACCGAGAAACACCCCGGCACCGTCGGACAGTGGGTGATGGTCCAACGACCACCCCAGCCAGAGTCCAACGCTCCCTGGTGCGCTAAGAAACACCCAGGGGCTGCCACGTGGTGTCGGACTCTGAGTATTGTCCGACGATCATACTGCTCAGGGTCCGACGCCCTAAATTCAGTTCAAACTTCACCGAATCAAAAACTTTCCAAAACGAAGTTTGATCCTATCTCTCTCAAGAGTCTCCCTGGGCTGTCTAGAGCTATGTTGGGCAAGTGTGCATCACATCTACACTCTCTAACATTGCTCTAAGTCAAGCTATCCATCCAAACCCCTCTTAATAGTACGGTCAAAGAGAAAAACAAAACCTAAGACTACTCCAAGTGTCTCTCAACTCCAATTGACACTTGGAACTAGTCCTATCATCGTCTTGTCTCCCATCCTTTGAAAACCAAAACGATTTCCATCGCTAGGGGCTTGAACCTACATGTTATTATGACCTAACCTGTAGGTTATCCTGCAAAACACACGTTAGTCATAATAATCTCCTTGTTGTCATTAATCACCGAAACCACTAGGGCCTAGATGCTTCACTACTACCATTAAACTTTCTTTATTAGTGTATGGTAGAGAACAAAAACTAAATTTCAATCTTTCTATAATAGATACCTAGCTAATAAATTATTATCCGATTTGATCTAGCAAGTAGAATAGTTGTTATTCACAAATTCAGTTAGTTACTATCTAGTTCACTAGTCATACCTATTTGATTTATAGAAGATAGTTATTAACACTAGACTAAATTTCATTGGCGGCCCTTAAACTTGTTCTGAGTTCTCATGTAAGTTTCAGTACTTTTAAATTACACATTTAGCTCTGTAAACTTGTTACAAAGTTCTCTTACATGCCCAGATGGATTTAAATTTACACATTTAACTTCAATTTGTCTCAACTTTATAGGTCCTGAATCGTTCATTTAGCTCTTTAAAGTTGTCCCAAGTTCTCATCCCACCTAAAATTTTAAAAATACATGCCTAAAACTGTATTATTAGTATCTAGCTTCATAGGACCTGCTTCACCATCCTTATCGTGCTTGCCCTACCACACGTCCTATTCGATCTTTCGCTGCTATGGCGCACTTCGATTCCACTTGACTTGTTCTCATTTCACCTCATCGTGGTGCCGGCCCCTGCCTCGCGATAATCGTATTCAACAACGAAACCGCTACCACTGTGCACTGCTCCCTCATCGAGCAGGAGCTCATTCTCATTCTCATTATCTCTTCACACTTAGTTCTTCACCTCACTCGACAATGATAGGACCATTGTTGTAGTGTAGTAGGGGTGCGTGGAGCACACAACATGACTGCGTATCTGGCGTGACATGACCTAGTAACATGGGTGCAACATCATACCGCACGGACAATGCAGCATAGGCAGGAGTTGAGTATGAGGTTCATCATGGTGCAACGTTAGTATGAGACATGAGTTTAGGGATCTAAGTATGCAATTTTAAAGTGTCAGAACCTATATGAGAACTTGGAATGAGTTTTGGGAGCTAAGTATTCAATTTTAAAGTATCAGGACCTGTATAAGAACTTGGGACAATTTTTGGCGCTAAATACGTAATTTAAAAATATGGGTACCTGGATAAGAATTTTGGACAAGTTTGGGCAATTGAATGTGCAATTTAAAAATACCAAGATCTAAATAAAAACTCGGTACAAGTTTGAAAACCGCCAATGAAATTTACTCTTTAACACTTTCTACATGTAACCATATATGCCTGAGCTAATGTACAGGCGTACAGCCGAGGCAATCAGCAACTGCAGAAGCATCTGTCGCTATTAGCAACTGATAACGGTTGCCATAAAAAAAAAAACAGGATCCTTCCTTCTCTGAGATAATGCGCTAATAACGTATGGTTAGTTTTCGGACAGCTGGATGTGTTGTGTGTGTGTGTCTGCGGTGTGGGACCGAGCAAATCCCATCTCTTGCGCTCGCAAACAACGGGACTTCCCGCCGCCGGTTCTTCAACCAGATGCAGATGCTAATGCTAATGCCACTCTGTCCCCGGCACCAACCCGCCGCCGCCCACATCCGCGCCGCTGCGCCCGCCAGGACGCCACTGCTCCGCACGCGCAGGCTGGCCGGTCATCCTCCAGCTTCCGCCTCCGCCTCCGCCTCCGCCTCCGCCTCCGCTGAGTTCCCAGGTATCATTCTGCGGCAGGTCCAGTAAGACGATGTAGTCTTCTTGGATCAATAATTTCTCAAATTTCTATTTTCCCAGTCCCGCCATCTGGGCTGCGAATTTTATAGCTGTCGGCCGCGAAAAGGTTGCACTTCCTCCCCAGCTTGACAGTAGACTGAACCCCGGGGCAAATGTAGGATCCGTTCCAGACAGCGCTCAGATGCCGCCCCTTCGGCGGCGGCGCCGGAGCGTGGCCGGCATCGACCAGGACGAGCTCCTCGACCCGGACGCCCTCGCCGACTCCGACAGCAGCTTCTACGAGATCAACGGCGTGAGGCTGCACCACAAGGTTTGCAGCCATGATGAGGATGAGGATGAGGACTCGTCCAGCGACCAATCCTCGGGTAGTGCCACTGCCTCAGACGCTGTCCGGAAAAGCCAGATTGGCCTGCCCATTCTGCTGCTGCACGGCTTTGGCGCGTCAGTCTTCTCCTGGAGCCGTGTGATGCGGCCCCTCGCCCGCATTGTCCGTGCCAAGGTTCTTGCGTTCGACCGGCCGGCGTTTGGGCTGACATCACGGGCCAGTTGGTCTGCTGATGACACCAAGCCTCTCAACCCGTACTCCATGGCGTTCTCGGTCATGGCCACGTTGACGTTCATTGACTACCTTCGCGCTGAGAAGGCAATACTTGTTGGGTACTTGTACTAATCCCAAATCTGAAATTCTCAATTGCTTGCTTCTGTGGCTAGCTCTGCCTACCTGCAATGCTTTCGTGTGATTATTATATGGACGTGTGTGATGATCATTGCCCCAGGCACTCAGCTGGTTGCCTTATAGCAGTGGATGCATACTTTGAGGCACCAGAACGGGTGGCTGCTCTTGTGCTAGTTGCACCGGCTATATTTGCACCCAAGAAGGTGGTGAAAGAGGAACGGTCAAGGGAAGAAGAAGGGCAACAAACACAGAATGTTCCCAATGATGAAAAGTCGCCTCCAAATTTGTTTGCTAGGATTTGGGGAGGATTTCTTGAGCTATGGAAGCACATTGCAGGGATTACTTTGAAGATGATCACAGCAATACGAGATGTGGTTCGGTCTTTCTGTCTTAAAGCTCTCGTTGCTTTTCTTCGGTCATCATTGGGTGAGGCGCTGGTAAGTTTTATTTTTAAATGTAGAGCTAATTCCTAACCTACTCGCAAATTTAACAAGCAATTTGGTTTCTACTAGGTTTACTGGCTCAGAACTATAGAATCCCAAATGTAAATTGTTTTAGACTTCAGCAACTATAGCATTGCGCAGCTGCTATTGGTGTACTCTGAAGCCAACAGCTGATCCAGATGCTCCAGTTGCACTATTTACTTTGGCTTAATAAGCTGAAATCTGTTTTGAGTGCTAACTAGTTTAATTACTTTGCTGATGATACATGAATCAGTGCTGCTAGGAACTAATACAGTTTTGAAATCTTGAAATGTGCACAGAAGATGTTTACTACTCGACACAAGAATTTTTATTGCTATATGTTCATGGACGCATTCAAAATTTTAAGTTTCCATGGTTGAACTTTGGTGAAATAGGTAAGATGGGTGATGGATAAATTTGGTGTATTGGGTGTCCGGAATGCATGGTATGACCCAAGCAAAGTAACTGATCATATCATACAAGGCTACACAAAGGTGAGATTTCCGCGTCATAATTAGCATAACTCTCCAACTATCAAATTGTTAATTGGAGTATATGTGAAAACTCTGCTGGCCTTTTCAGCCTCTAAAATCCAAGGGTTGGGAGAAAGCTCTTCTGGAGCACACCATATCCATGATCATAGATTCCGCATCTGCATCAAAAGTACCAGTTTCAAAGAGACTTTCTGAGATCTCATGCCCAGGTTCTTCTTTCTTTCTTTTGAGAACCCAATTATGAGAAACTAGTTCTACCACTCCACAAAATTTTGTGGTAATGTATTTCTGTGAAACATTTTTTTTAAAAAAAAACTCTAGATAAGGATTTAGAGCAATGCAATACATGACTCATAAAAAAATTAATCCTGAATTTTGATAATTTGCCATACCATTGCAGTGCTAGTGGTGACAGGTGACACTGACCGCATCGTTCCTGCTTGGAATGCTGAGCGTGTAGCACGCGCTATACCTGGAGCAACGTTTGAGGTGATCAAGAGCTGCGGTCACTTGCCCCAGGAGGAAAGACCTGAGGAATTCCTGTCTGTCGTTGAAAAATTTCTACGGACAATGTTTGCAAATCCAAATGAACAAGTATTTCAAGCAGCTGTGTGATGAATTCTTTATGATCTCTACATGCAAACACAGATTCACACACTGGAGATAAGAAGAGAAACTTTAGTAACACTTAGATTGGCAGCTCTTAATTGTGGAAAATTTAGGGTTCTAATTGGAACTCTATTGCATTATTTGATTTGTACAATGATCTCTTAGAAGATATCTGATTGAACTGTAACCATATAGAGAATAACTGATCTGTATCAACATCCCTTCAATCCTTGTGAATGTAGCTGGAAATGTACATTATATCTCTCCTGATTAAGCGATCTTATTGGTTCATTCCTCTTACCATTTTTTGTTGTAGCAGCAAACTGACCACACGAGACTACCATTTTTTGTTGCAGCAGCAAACTGACCACACGATACTGCAGCATACCAATAAAGGCTTATTTCAATTGGGAAATCCTCATACATAAAGAATCAAGCCCTGAAAATCCACCACATACACACACGCACAAATCCACTCCAATCACGTGCTTACATGAATCCAGAACATATAAAAGAGTTTGCTACTTATGGTACTCTCTGTTCAAGCATATTTGCAAGCAGCTGTGGTAACATGTACAAAATAACTATGAAAAGAGATGAAATATTGTATCTGTAGAACCATTCACAGTGAATTTATTTTGCACACTCATTAAGATGGTACAAAATGGCATCTCCAAATTCTTGTGGTTATTTGTTCCGATAGGTGTGCACATTGAGATAATTGCTAAATCTCATATGTCCGTTCTCTGGCAGTAATGCTTTCAAATATCAGCAGTGAAGGGCAACAGATAAGTAATCATGTGAACCAAGGACATTATGCCAATTGGCATGTTTTAGGGGCCGTTTTGATCCTTTTATTTGAATGAATTGGAATCTAGTTAACAACTTAACCTATTTCACTCCGAATGTGACATTCCACTACTTTCAAAGTTCACATATTAGTCTACTTCAAATTCATAGGGTGAGATATAGACTTTGATTCTATAGACTACCATGCTATATTTCTACTTTAGAATTTATAGCACGCTCTTCAACTCATTCCCACACAGTAAAAATACAACACATAAGTATCTTTCTCGTACTGAGGAAAACATATATAAATATAATATATATACAACCATATTAAGTTAATTAATATGTGTGTAAATTATGATTCTTAAAATGAATCCAATTCTAATGATCCAAACAGGCCCTTAATGAACTCCATCTGTGTGGTTTTCTAGTATACAACATTGTTGTTGAACCCATCATATCATCACCAAATCCAAAAGCTTCGCCTACAAAAGGAACAATAATATATGAATAAACATATATTGGTGAATACTATGCACTACACATAGAGTGATAACGGTGTGGCATTAAAAGTGCAGAAAACAATTAAACTCACGTGATCACTGCAAAACTAGATAACAATGCCATACCTCTCCGTTTCTATATATACCTCTACTATGAAGGACCATGCTGATATTCAAGCAATGTATCAGATGAAGCATAACATTTTACCAGAAAACAATTATCATAGATTACAAGTATTTTTACTAATTGCTGAATCATCTTAAACTTCATGCATTCATCTTTCACCTTCAATTACTTGATTTAGAATATTTGATCTTTTGAGTCTAACACATATATGGTTAGAAAAATCACTCAGTTTCCGTAGGCAACAACCAATTATGCTTCATAGTTCGTACCTATAATACTAATGTGATAAAAAAACATCTGTAATAGGAACATAATGCACAGATGCTCCTGTGTTGCTAGTTTGCACATTTCACTTAGTATTATCATGTAGAACATTTTTAGGGTAAAATCAGCAAGTACCTTGTAATTTTGTTCACTATCTTTAGGCCAATTCCTCTCCTCTGCAGTGATGGGTGTACAGTGTACTTGTAAGTCACTGAAATGGGTATATGAACACATGTGACAGGGCTTTAAATTTTTTTCCTGTTTTGAATATAAATATGTTAGGAACATTGGTATTTCCCCGGAGGTAGTAGTTGTGGAAGGTTGGGGGGCGTGGCTTGGGTTCGCGGCGGCGGCGAGGTTGTGACGCGTTCTGTTGGCCGGCACCGAGACAACGAGTAATAGCGCAAGGGGACAAGGAAGCGGGAGAGATTATTCAATCTCCAGCCTGATTTCTCATTACCGATCGTTCGGCTTTATAGCCAAAACCCAACAAAGCAATGAAGCAATAAAATACAGACCATGGAATACAAGTTGAAAAGTAAAACGAGATCCTACGATGCAGGGCATGGTCACCACGCTGAAGCCATGTCTTGTGCACCGCTCGTGCTCGGTCATCATGCAGCGGCATCGCTCCAGCACCACCCGTGCTCGGTCATCATGCAGCGGCGTCGCTCCAGCACCGCCCGTGCTCCGTCATCATGCAGTGGTTGCCGCTCAGCCATGGTTGCGTTTCCAGCGCTGGTAGACTTGGCCAACAATAACATCGCTCCCACCGTCGACGAACAACTCATCCTCGAGCTGGAACTCCAGGTACGCTTCGCGGAATGCATCGACCGGCTCCCAAGTAGACTCGGTGTCCGTCAGCCCTGCCCACTCGATGAGAACATGCCTGTGTGGGGAGGCCTTCAACAAAGTCTAACAAAATGTCAGACCAGACCTGTGTGGCGTCGTCCTGCGGTTGCAGCAGACCGGCCGGGTGCAGAGGTTCTGTTTTGTTGCGCTGGCAGATCGCGCAGGCGCGCACGACGGCCCAGTCGTGGTCCACAGCGAAGTCCCGGCGGAGGCGTTGTAGGGTCTTCTGCACACCCTCATGGCCGGTCGTGTGTGCTTGCTGGAGCACGACTGGGAGGACACTGGATGCCTCGGAATGTAGACGCTTGTGCCACAGAGGATGAGGCCCTCATTGACGTTCCAGGGCGCACCGCGGGACTCGGTGATGGAGTCACATAGTTGCCGTAGGTGTTCGTCCTCCTGGAGTTCTGCCCAAAGCTCGTCATAGAGGGCGAACATAGGGCCAGAGAGGACCACCAAGCTAGCCCCCCCGGCAACTCCCGGTGAGACAGAGCATCTGCGACGGTGTTGAGGCGACCTGGGCAATATTCCACCGAAAAATCTAAGCCAAACAACTTACTGATCCATTGATGCTGTGGAACCGTGGAGAGAGACGCCGATCCAACATGTACTTGAGGGCGTAGTGGTTTGTTCAGACGATGAAATAGCGACCCCACAGATAGGGTCGCTAAGTGGCGTAGGACCTGAAGAGGCCGATCAGTTCCCTCTCATATATTGCCACTTTCATGTGGCGAGCAGCGAATGGCTTGCTATAGAACGCGAGGGGCCCGGCACCTTGGTGAAGAGCGGTGCCGAAGCCAGTCCCGGAGGCGTCAGCAGTCCACCATGAAGGCTTGGAAAAGTCTAGTAGGTGGAACACGGGCGCCTTGGCGAGCTCCTTCTTGAGCGTGGTGAAGGCCTCCGTCTCAGACTCGATCCAGAGGAAGCTATCCTTGCGTGAGCAGGGTCACCATGGTACCGAAATCCTTGATGAAGTGTCGCTAGTACCCGGTGAGACCGAGGAAGCTGCAGTAGACCCCGTGCTGATGCACGTTGCGACCAAGACGCCATAGCTGCCACCTTATCCCCATCCATGGCCACCCAGACGGCGAAATGACATGGCCTAGGTAGGCCACTGGAGGAGGTGGCGAAGGCGCACTTCGAGCACTTGACACACAACTGGTGATCTCGGCGGACAGAGAGGACGGCTCGCAGGTGATGGAGGTGCTCGGACCACGATGCTTTGTAGATTCGAATGTCATCAAAGAACACAAAAACTCACTTATAGAGGAATGGCCTGAGCACCGCGTTCGTCAAACTTTAGAACATCGCCCCGACACGTTTGTGAGGCCGAACGGCATCTCATGGAATTCGAAGTGCCCGTGATGCATCCGGAATGCCTGTCTTCTCCACGTCGTCGGGGAGGACCCATACTTGGTGATAGCCGGTGCGCAAGTTCAGCTTGGTGAAGAAGCGCGCGTTGTGCAGCTCGTCAATGAGCTCCTCCACCACAGGGATGAGAAACTTGTCCCTCACTTTGTGGTCGCTGACCACCCTGTAATCAACGCAGAAACATCACGTATCATCTTGTTTTTTGGCAAGGAGGACAGGCATAGGGAAGAGCGAGGTGCTTGGTCAGGATGACCCCTTGCTGCAACATGGGTGTGCATAACGCCTCTAACTCATCCTTCTTGAGTTAGGGTTATGGTGACGGTAATTATACCTTGTTTTCTACCTGTCGTAACCATCAACAAAGCACTCTTTTGAGGGAAGAAACAAGCAAACATATAGTGACTTAGGTATAAATAACTTGGTTCCACATGTGCATGTCAATATTTGCTTGCCAGGTACTCAAAACACGTAATTCCAGAGTTCAGAAGCCCAAATGAAGATATAATGCAAATCAAACTATGACGAAGTGGCAAGGTGATGTCACAATCATCAATCTCTTTGCTCCAGGATCAAGTGGGCACTTGGTGCACACTATTCATGGGTCGACCGACCCATGAATAGTGGCCCCAGCACACTACCTTCAAGCACCAAACAATGGAATGATGTAGGAGAGAGCTGAGCTCAAGTGGGGCCATGCCATGGGTCGGCCGACCCATCCATGGAGCCCTGTTGGCTCTGCTGACGTGGCACGATCCAGTACACCTCTCCTACAGTCCATTTCCAACTTTGGATCACAAGTATACCTTCAACCAACAGTAGAAGAGCAAAGCACATGGATTCATGGGCCCACAACGAAGAAATTGACGTGACAACGGAATAACCAACACATGGGCAACACTCTATGACATGTGGGGAGCAAGCTGGTGGGACCCACCTGCCATAGGGGGGTCGGCCAACCCCCCCTTGGTGCCCAAATTCCACGCACCGACTCCAGGCATAAAGATAGGCAACGTGGTGTATACAGAACGTCCAAATCAAGTCTGTTCAAGGTCAGTGGATTCAAGGGTTGAGATGGAAAGGCACATGGATTGATGATATGTCACTCCTCTTCATCCCCCTATAAATACCCTCTAGTCCTTCACTCTAAGAAGGAAGTGATCAAGTGTATCATAGGAAGAAAGACTACTCTAGTAGCTTTAGTGTTAGAATAAGAGGGAAGAGCGTGAGGGAAGTCTTCAGGAGAAAGCCTCGGGCTTGTCGAGAGTCTTCTCCAAAGTGTACCTCAGTGGATGCAAGCTTCAAGTAATTTTTACATCTGAGTCCTTCTAGTATTTGATATTCTGGTTCTGATACTATAAGTATATGCTTGCTTTACATGTACATTACTTTACTTAGTGAAGTGCTCTAGTCTCTAGTTAAGAGTAGAGTAGTAAGTGTAGTGTAGACGTGGTGTCTAGACAATATCGTAGCAGTGTAGGCTGCTTGTCGCACGGATTGTTTGTGGTGCCAGCAAGTGGTGACAGCCTTGTCTTATCTTAGTATCCCACCACGTGTGTAATACAAGTTATTAAAACGGCAGGGTATCAATACAATAGCATAGCCGCCTTGGGAGGAGTTATATCTCTTCCTGTTTCGCCTATCGCCTCTCGTAAAGGGAGGAGGTGGTAAACCTCCTTATACATAGAACACCAAAATCAGATCTCTCTTGCTACATAGGGATCTCTCTATACCTATATCCTAACCCCCTTGATCACCATCTGTGTAACACACCTGGTGTTACGGTTAATTAAAATACTGCCATGTCATCATCTTTAGTTGCAAATCAGTCCTGTATCAAACCTGATCACTGTGCACTAGTTAAAAATTTTTATTTCCACATGTGATTGTACTTAGGTACCTTTGAGTGACTTTATGATTTAAATGATTGTTTGTGTGTATGCCTCTAAATCCAAATAGAAAATAAAAAGAAAAACAATTAAAAACCCTAATCGAATCTGAAACCCTAAATCAAAAACTAAATAAAATCAAGTGTGGGCCTTAAACAAAATTTGTAACTCTTTAAAAGTTGAGCAACTTCTATTTTGGACAATTTTGAAGTTAATAAAAGTAATTTCAAATAAAACCTTAATCTAGGTTTTAAAGTTTAAACTCGGAATATAAATTCAAAAAACTAGTAGGAATCTGATGATGGTCTTTTAATAAACGTTTTAGCCCTTTCAAAATTGGACAACTTTCATTTTTGGAGATTTTAAAGTTTACCAGTGGAAATTTAAATTAAAATCCAATTAGTGTTTGTTTATTCAAATTTAAAATGTCATTTCAAAAACTATCATGAATTTGGGCAAACTCCTTTAACGAAAGTTGTAAGGATTTTCTAGTTGAATAACTTTTATATTTGGGGATTTTGAACTTATGCATTGATATTTCAAATTAAACCCTAATGAGTGTTTTAGAATTTAAATTTGAAATTCTATTTCACAAATTACCAAGAATCTGACAAAGGTCCCTTAATAAAAGTTGTAGGGCTTGCCAAGTACAAAAACTTTTATTTTTTGATATTTTCAACTTATTGAGAAAAATCTTGAGAATTTGACTAAATTTGAATTGAGGATTCAAAACCCATTTTACCCCTTTTTGATTTATTCAAAATCCACTCAAAATTTGAATATGGTTCAAAAACTAAAGTTGTTCAGCATAAGATTGTCTACAACTCATATTTGGGAAAATTTTCAAGTTTATACACAAAAATAAAAGTAATTTGGCCAAAAGTCAAAAAAGAGGAGCTGGTACGGCTACAGTAGATGACAGGGGGGAGGGGGGTCCGGCTCTGTTCGGCGCTGCCTGTGGCAGGGCGCACGTGCCGCGCCGCTTGCCAGTGCTGTCCGGGGCTGGCCGACCGCGTGGCACCAACGGGACCAGGCCCGGGCCCGTGTGGGTCTCCTCTGCGTCGTGCGTCCATCCTCCCCTGCCATATAAGTCGACGGCCGCCCCCTTTGCTCCTTCTCACTTAGCCATTGCCACCGACGTGCTCTCGGGTGGCGGCAAAATTGGCCGTGCCCCGACCACCTCTACTCTCTCCATCTTGTCATTAGCCGCGCCACGTCCTTGCGCACCCATCGAGCCCTCTTGCGTCGCCTATCATCGCCGAAATCACCGGGGGACTGCTTTCTTCTCTACGGCCGGCGAGAGCGCCGCCGCTGCTTCTCTCCTCGCGGCTCGCTTGTTCGGGTGAGGCTAATTCATTTTCCTCATTTGTTACTCGTTCCTGGGGTTTCACCGAAGCTCACCAATGCGCTGGTCTCGTGGTTCATGCACTGTAGGCGTGGGAACGCCGCCGAGCCACCGGCGAGCTCCACCACGGGCTCAGTCTCCGCCGACGAAGCAACTCCAGTCACCCTCTGCTCTAACTTAGGTGCGTAGCCGATTCTGGTGATCATCGTGGACCTTCTCCACACCTTTCCCCGAACCATACCACACTGGAGCGGCCGGAACACGGCTCGCCGCCGGCCACCGAGCTCCGGAGCCACCACTAACAGCGACGAGCTAGGTCCGGTCACCTATCCACTGGTTTGACCCCTTAGGATAGTCCCCCGGTTAGTCCCGAGCGTGTGGGTGTGGTTCACCTCGCCGGAGAAGTCCCCGCCGGCGAGCTGGGTGGCCGACCCGCCGTCCCGGCTCGGGTCAAGCCCGGGCAGGCCTCTGTTGGGCCAGCCTGCTCACGGCTGGGCCGAGCTGGACCCCTGTGAGCCTGAGAGGGAGTGAGGGGAAAAGTGGATCACGTGTTGGGCCGGGCTGCTTACGCTGCTGGGCCTGCCTCGGGCCTGAATTGGTTTTTTTCAATTTTCCTGCGAATTAAGTTATATTTCCCATTTCTTAAGAAGTTGAATAGTGCTATGTCTTCTCATTTTGGTAGGAATAATTATACTGCATGAAAAATTATGAAAATAATTGAGTGAACTCTCTGTTAAGTGTAGAATATAAAAAAATATGAAAAGTAATGTTTGGGTATTTCCTACAGAATATAAAAATGTATCTTTTAATTAGAAAAACCAAATTTGATGAATTCTAATAAATTCTCTGTTAGTCCAAAAATCATGAAATTTTATTTGGCACCATTTTAGGGTAAGATCTATCTGTTGGCAGAATTTAAGCGAATTTGGAAATAATTAACTTGGTGGGATGATTAATGTTGGATTAATTAATCAAAAGGATTAGTAGAAACCCTGACACCTGGGTATTGGGTGACTTGGGATTGATGGTTGGACCTTGGTCAAACACCCTGAAGGCCACGGGAGGATTAGAATAGCACATTATCTTAATGTCTCTTGTATAATTGATTTATTGATTAATAAATAAGGGTTATTAGAATTAATTTTTATGAATTGCTTGATCTCTTAAAATTTAATTAAATCCCTTGGAACACATGAACCCCTGCTGTTTCAAAGTTGTTGCTCATTTAACTTGTAGGATGGATTGCTTCATGTAGTAATTAAATGGTAAAACAAAATTCTAATTGATAGATTGATTAAAATAAATAAATAAATAAATAAGAAACCCTAATGACTTAGATTTTTGTGTGACTTTCGGATCAATTGATTGACTCTGGGTAATGAACTTAATGTGATCCTTGGCATCTTTAGTAATTGTGTGGGTTCATTCTTAATTTGTTTACTAGTAGAACGAATTGATGGATGCGCCTTTCTACAATTGTTAAAGAAGACCTTTTAGTAATAATCAACCAGGAAGTTTTAATGGCTGGCAACTTTAGCATGAAGAAAAGTGGTACTCAACTTTTAAATTAAGTTTATTTTCTTTTGATCGGTGATTTTGTGCACCTCGTGCATCATGGCATACATATCCTCATATTAAGCATTGCATTATTATTTCGTGTAGTGAACGCACGGTAGATTATTATCGGAAACAAACCCCAAGTAAGGTTTTCACCAGGAGGGCGTGGGTATTTTCGGTGATTGGCTTCAGGGCACTATCTACTTCCAGCAACAGGCAAGCCCCGGTGCATTGCCCCTCCTTGTTATTTAAAAATATTTATCACTTGAGTTAATCTACTGCATTAGGTTAATATGAGTTGAGTGATAACCCATTGATGCATTACCTTTCCTTGATCACATATTATACCTGAGACCCTAATTTATTTAAAGTATTAAAAAATGCTTAGTCATGCTTAATGATAGAGTTGCAAAAATGCTATTTTGAAAACTGTGATGATATGAAACAAATGAATCATTTTATGGGATTGGTATTGTCCTCGTTTGGTGATGGTGTACTTGGCCAGTCCATTATCATCAACGTGGATGGGTTTTCCCGTTTGGTTGGCCAACCGTTTGGGTTAGAGTCCCAACTTTCGTCGCCATCGGGAAAGGGATGTGAAAACAGGGTAGTTACCAGTGTACTTGGGTTAGAGTCCCAATGCATGGTTTCTAACGGAAAAATATTAGGGACCATTCGTTGTCGGCCTGCTATGATCATGACTTTGCAACTAGCCACATACTACGGAAAGCCTCTGACTCCGGTGGCTCTACTGCTGGAACTAACAACCACTGCACTGGGAGTGGAGAGATGGCGAGAGTAGCGTGTACCCTCATGGCCATCGTGCCTGGAGACTAGAGGGGTACTGTGCTCTCGGGTGGCGCAGGACCGGTTCCGGGGTATGAAAAGCCGTGGTAGGCGGGGTTGGCATATGCAAGCTTAAGTGCTACATATGCAGTGTGGATAGGGATCCCCAGCTGGGTACTTCTGGATTCGAATCGACGTTGCTCCTCGGTTAATGGAGACATGGTCCTCACACTTACAGCGAAGAGTGGTTCGGAACTAGGTGTTTTCGAGAATGAAAAGGAAATCGAAAGTACATGATATATGAGAATTGATATTGGAATTATGGGTATGAATAAAATAATATTGAGATCAAATAATGAAATAGGATAGTGATGCTTTTCTGCAAAATACTTTGATTCTTGCTCAAGCCTTACCTTGACTCCCCTCAGCCTGCATTCCTTAAGTCTAATTTTACACCTTTAGTCGGGTAAGTCTTGCGGAGTACCCCAGTACTCAGGGTTTGTTAACCCCTGTTGCAGGTAAGTTGAGCGTACCAATCTAAGTGGGACCGTGCCGGTCAGCAGGATCGTGCATGGATGAAAGGTATATGATGTAACCCTTGGGCAGGGTGTCTAGTTGTATACAGCTACTCCACTACGAAGCTCTGGTTTGGGGTAATGTAATCTAGAGTTGTAACCTATGTTTAAATAATACTTCCGCACCTTCTACTCTGATTTAAATTATTTGTGTAAACTTTTGTAATAGTTGCAAGGTCTTTACAATGAGATCCTCGGGGAAATCAGAGTTTCCTAGGAGATCCGGCAGGCCACCTAGATCAAGGGGAACTCGTGCAGACTGATCGTGGGTCCTTAGGGACGATGACGGTGCACGTGGGCCCTATGATTAAGGCGGTTCTGCCACAATTTGGCAGCCTTGTACCTAGTTAGTTCACTTCACGTTCCCCGTGGAAAATACGATATCTGGAATACTCCCGGTGAAGGCTACATTGACTACCGTATGCTTACAGTATACCCGTTTGGCACTTCTGGTGTCAATAAGCTTTCTGGCGCCGTTGCTGGGGAACGGTAGTTGCTTTAACTAGGGTCAAGTCATCTTAGTTATCCTTATTTGACCAACACTATCTTTCCACATACACATGGATCAAACACCTATCTTCGAATATGCTGCTCCATCGGGCGCTAGGATGGAGCCGTCTAGTTTATCACAGGCCATTTTGGCCATTCGTTATGAGCTACGCCCAAGTCTCATAGTGATGGTTCAGGAGAAGCCTTTTTTTAGGGATGAAGATGAGAACCCCTACACACACCTACGAGATTTTGAACAATTATGCTCTTGCATACACATCCAAGGGATGAGGCGAGATGCCCTTAAGTGGAAACTATTCCCGTTCTCTTTGACGGGAATAGCCAAACGATGGTATACGTGCCACGTAGGTAGTGTAAATGGAGAATGGGAGAAGCTGCAATCAAATGTTTTGTATCACCTTCTTCTCCATTCCCCGTGTTTCTCATCTTCGTGTAGAGATCCTAACCTTTAGACAAAAGGATAAGGAGCCTCTAGGTGTGGCATGGGCCCGTCTCACAGACCTAGTGTCTTCTGGCCCCGATTTAGCTATAACCGAGCCAACACTCTTGCAACACTTCTACCTCGGTCTTAGCCAAAACTCCGCACAGTTTCTTGATTTAGCCTCTAAG
Source organism: Eremochloa ophiuroides (assembly GCA_038502445.1). Taxonomy (NCBI): domain Eukaryota; kingdom Viridiplantae; phylum Streptophyta; class Magnoliopsida; order Poales; family Poaceae; genus Eremochloa; species Eremochloa ophiuroides. Next base: position 28,843,676 of record JAHLJS010000008.1, read on the forward strand.
GGAGCATTCTTGCATCTTCCCATTAGTGAAGGTAAGGAAGTCCTTGCGAAAATTCTTGAGAACACCCGCTACACTAATGTCTATGACGAAGCCCCCGAGGAAGATCAAACCCCGAAGGACGAACCCACGATAGCCGAAACCTCACCACTCATATCACAATCAATCGAACCTGAACCACAACCACCAAATCCTTCAGAGCAAGTTAAACCTTTGGAATTCCCTCTTGATATCAAGGCCGATCTCTTCTCAGATTTCGGAAATGCCTTGAATCAACTTATGCAAAAGAAGTCTACAACACGTAGAGCTCCAAACAACCACATCCCACATCGCCTTGAGACACACTATCTCAAGGAAGCTGTTCAAGAGCTCGCGTCTATTATGAGTGATGAATGGCTGAAGGAGGCCGAAGCCTCACCTGAGGTTATTAGGACCCTATCTTGCTTCACAACCATTCGTTGCATCATAAATAGGGCTACCATAGACTCTCTTTATGACCCCGCTGTAGGAGTGAGCATTATGTCTAAATCATTAGCAAGTGCACTCCTAGGAGAGGAACCTTTAGCCCCGACCAACAGATTTCTTAAAATTACCCTCTGGGAAATTGGTTGAGAGCTGAGGGATTGCACAGACCATTCCTGTCTCAATTAACAAGATCAATATCCTCTTAAACTTCTTTATATTCGATATAGAGGAATTTGACTTATTGATTGGGCACCCGCTCATGAGATTCCTTGATGGATTCCATGGGGGGAATCTTGAAGGTCATCTCAGGAAGAACCTTTGCCTTTCGATTCTATTAGCAAATTCTACCAACTCAAAAGCAGAAGTGCATCCCGAAACTGACCTGAAAGAGGAAGTAATGGCTGCATCACTTTTAGAACCTTCTCATCCAGATCTAGAAGAGGATGCTAAGGATTTCATCCAAGAAGAAGCCGAACTAGAAGAACCTTTAGACCTGGATAAATCTGAACCTCCAGCCAAGCCCTCTATAGAACATAAACCCCTTCCTTCTGGACATAAGTATGCCTTCCTTAATGGTGATAGAGAGACTCCGGTAATCATTAGTGACCAACTTTCTAAGGAGGAGGCCTCTAGACTCATCATCATTTTAGAGAAACATCACTCTGTCTTAGGCTACTCTCTTCAAGATCTTAAGGGAATTAGTCCCACTCTCTGCACCCATCGCATACCCATTGAGCAAGATGCTGCACCTTTTAGGGCGCCTCAACGAAGGCTAAACAATGCGATGAGAGAAGTAGTAAAGAAAGAGGTCTTAAAACTCTTGCACGCAGGCATAATCTACCCTATTCCAAATAGCAAGATGGTTAGCCCCGTCTAGGTAGTGCCTAAGAAAGGAGGGATGACGGTTGTTAAAAATGAGAAAAATGAATTAATACCTCAACGAACAGTCACGGGATGGAGAATATGTATAGACTACCGAAAACTTAGCAAGGCCACAAAGAAAGATCACTTCCCGTTGCCATCCATCGATGAGATGTTGGGGCGGCTTACCAAACATTCTTCTTTTGTTTCCTTGATGGGTATTCAGGGTATCATCAAATTCCCATCCATCCTGACGATCAAAGTAAGACAACCTTCACATGCCCCTATGGAACATATGCATGCAGGCGCAAGTCTTTTGGCATGCCCCTGCCTCTTTCCAAAGGTGCATGATGTCCATCTTCTCCGATATGATTGAAGAAATCATGGAGGTGTTCATGGACGACTTCTCAGTCTATGGCAAAACCTTTGATCACTGCCTAGAGAATTTGGACCGTGTCTTACAAAGATGCGAAGAGAAGCACTTAGTCTTGAACTAGGAAAAATGCCACTTCATGGTTCGAGAAGGAATAGTGCTAGGACATAGAGTGTCCGAGCGTGGGATAGAGGTGGATAGAGCTAAGATAGAGGTCATAGAACAGCTCCTACCACCCATGAATGTTAAGGGTGTTCGCAGTTTCCTTGGCCATGCAGGATTATATAGAAGGTTTATAAAAGATTTCTCCCAAATTGCTAGACCTTTAACAAACCTGCTTGCTAAAGATGCACCCTTTAACTTTGATGATGAGTGCTTAGACTCCTTTTATTATCTTAAGAAGGCACTTATCTCCGCGCCAATCATACAACCCCTGATTGGACGCTTCCTTTTGAGATAATGTGTGATGCTAGTGATTATGCTATAGGTGCTGTCTTAGGACAGACCAAAGATAAGAAACATCATGCAATCTCATATACTAGCAAAACCTTAACTGGGCCACAATTAAATTATGCAACAACTGAAAAAGAACTGTTGGCTGTGGTTTTTGCTATAGACAAATTTAGATCTTACTTAGTTAGAGCCAAGGTCATTATTTACACTGACCATGCTGCTTTAAAGTACTTGCTCACTAAGAAAGATGCTAAACCAAGACTAATAAGATGGGTATTACTGCTCCAAGAATTTGATCTTGAAATAAAAGATAAAAAGGGAGTAGAAAACTCTATAGCCGATCATTTGTCTAGAATGCAATTCAAAGACAAACAGGACCTACCCATTGACGACTTCCTATGAGATGACATGCTCCTCATGGTCACGGACTCCCACCCCTGGTATGCAAACATTATCAACTTCATGGTCACAGGATATGTGCCACCGGGGGCAGACAAGAAGAAGCTCATCCAAGAAAGTAAGGTGCACCTATGGGATGAGCCATACCTGTACAAAGTCTGCAATGATGAAATGTTGAGGAGGTGTGTGCCAATGAATGAAGCAATCAAGATCATTGAGAAATGCGATGGAGTAGAGTATGAAGGCCATTATGGGGTATTTAGAACCCACACAAAGATATGGCAAAAGTGGATTCTTTTGGCCTGCCATGTACAAAGATGCACAAGAGTATGCGAAGAGATGTGCAAGATGCCAGAAACATGGAAATATCAACACCCGAGATGCAATGCCACTTACAAACAACCTTCAAGTGGAGCTATTCGATGCATGGGGAATTGACTACATGGGTCCATTCCTCAAGTCTCAAGGTTGTGAGTACATCCTGGTGGCAGTGAATTATGTGTCCAAATGGGTGGAAGCTATGCCTTGCACAACCGCAGATGCTTCACATTCAAAAAGGATGTTTAAAGAAATCATATTCCCAAGATTTGGCACTGCAAGACTAGTCATAAGTGATGGAAGATCTCACTTCATAGACAGAAGCTTCCGACGTTTCCTGGCTGACATGGGAATAAAGCAAAATGTTGCAACTCCGTACCATTCCCGGACAAGTAGCCAAGCAGAGACGTCCAATAAGAAAATCAAGAACATCTTGCAAAAGACGGTCAATGAGATGGGAACAGCTTGGAAAAGCAAACTACCGGATGCACTCTAGGCATACAGGACCGCATACAAGACCCCGATTGGTATGTCACCATACCAACTTGTATACGGGAAGACATGCCATCTGCCGGTAGATCTAGAGCATAGAGCACACTGGGCAATCAAACAATGGAATATGGATTTGCCCTCTGCTGGAAGGAATAGAAAAATACAGATCTCTGAACTTGAGGAATGGAGAGAGAAAGACTATCACAATGCCAGGATCTATAAAGAGAGAACCAAAAGGAGGCACGACAAGAGGATCAAGCCTAAGGAATTCCATCCTGGAGACAAAGTCCTCATGTTCAACTCAAGGGTCAAGGTATTTGGCCATGGAAAGCTACGGAGCAAATGGGAAGGACTATACCTGGTAATCAATGCAGCAATGCATGGAGCCGTCACGCTTCAAGACGACGACGGCAACATGTTTAAGGTAAATGGTCATCGTCTTAAAGTTTTTCATGAACATGCACCACTAGAATAAGAAATTGACATGGTAGACTTTATCCCTGATAATGCATTAACATGATTAAAATCTACATGTCTTACTTTTTCTTTCATTTTTTGAATAGCTTGATCATTAGATAGGTTTCAATTAACTAGAAATCCTTCCTTCCAAAACCTTGGGTCCACAAAACCCCCAATTAGAAGTGGAGAGCCAAAATTCGATGACATTTGGACCCAAATTAGGCCAAGTCATATAATTTTCAAAAACACAGAATCTGGTCGCGCTGGGCCATCCAAACCCAGGTCCGATGACCCACACTTGGCACAATTCAAAATTTTGAAAAATGGGATAACGTTCAGGAGGACTTGTAGGTGATGTGGCAAAAATTTGGGCAAAAAGGATGGGTCGGCCGACCCGTACTTTTCACCCTTCGAATTTGTCACGTCTAGAGCAACACATGGGGAGCACTTGTGGAAGTTTTCGTGGCCAGGTGACCCAAATAGGGGGGTCGCGCAACCCATCCAAACCCCCTATTGCGACCCAAACGCTCCAGAACATTGAGCCAACGTTCCCCCGACGCTCCCTCGCAAATTTAGAGGAAGAGAACATTGGCACATGTCTTCTTAACCCCTTCTTCTCCTTCTTCTTTCTTCCACCTCCATCTCTCACACCTCCATCAGTCTCCTTCCACCTTGAGCCATTAGTGAGATCCACCATGGCCCCCACCAGCAAGAACGCCATCGTTCCCACTAGAGAAGGCACTTCCAAGCCCCATAGGTATTTGACGGAGAGCCTAGAGAGAGCATTGGCCGTCAACGTGCTGGAGGTGGAGCCTCTGAACTCTATGCCGCCAACAGGAGGGCCACCGTGGGTGAGGCCGGGGTTGCCCGACCCAAGGAGGGATCGGCCGACCACCCTCAGGCCTTTCCCTCGGTCTACTTCCTTACCGAGATCTCTCACTCGGCGACGGGATCTCCGAAAGCCCCCTGTTCGGTCCACTACGCCGATAAGGCCTACCACAGGACAATTGGCATTGAAGGGGAAGGCTCCGGAGGTGCCGGAGCAGCATCCTAATTCCATCTTCTCGGATTCGTCGAAGAGCATCAGCTCCTACACCCCTTCCACGCCCACCATGTTCAAGAATCGCAAGATCGTTGGCGGTGGGCTAGGTGTAGGGAAGGTGTTCATCCCTCCTCTCACTTCGGATGAAAGGAAGCAGCTGAGGGAGTCACTTGACTCCAACTCTCCTTCAAACATCCGACGAAAGATGGATGCGCCCACGATCAATGGCCCACCAGGCCAATTTGAAGATGATCGGGAAGAGAAGAGCGATATGGAGAAGGTCCTCAAAATTGTAGCCACCCTTAGGAAAAGAAATAATGCATTAGAGGAAACGGTGTCGGAGTTGAGGAAGGCACACTTAGACATGGAGGACAATTTTCGCGCGCTTCGCATTAGCACTAATGCAAAGCTCAAGCGCATGGCCGCTGCTATAGGCCAAGAGGACATCCTAGCTCCACCTTCTCAGAATAGGATTGATTTAGAATAAAGTAGGCACTAGTTAGATTTCCCTTTTAAATTTTGATTTCACCATTGTAATTGTGCTTACATTAATATTAAGGAGTTGAATAAGAATGCCTTTGAGTTCTGCTGGTGTGTTGCCACCAGTAGAACACCTGCACTTGATGTTTTTTCGCTGTTTGTATGTCATCGGACGAAAAGAACCAAGTGTGGGGGGGTCAGGGCGACCCCCCAACAGCTCTCACAGTGATTTAGAACACACCACGATGCACGACACTTCTGCTGGATCGGAACAGGCATGAAACGTCGCAAAACATGGGTTGGGTGACCCACAAAATGAGGTCCAACGGTAAAACACTTGTGCAGGAGTACATTTTGAGGCGAGGAGATTCAAACGGAGGGGATCGAGACCCTTTGGTGGGGTCGGCCGACCCCACCCTTGCGGCCTGGATCCCACCAGCCAGCTTCCCTGCAACGAGGATATGCTTCCTGGCTGATTTGCACTCTTTCTCCCACTCGAATTGTGCATTTCTTCAATTTATCACCTTATCCTTCAATAAAAATGAAAATAAAAATTTGAATTCTTGCTTTCCAAAATAAAAAGAGATAAAATTTATGACATTTGAAGAGTAGAGGTGACACAAAATTCAATTCATGCATATGCCTATGCTTGTGGATAAATATCTTGATAGGAAATCATATTGACTAAGATGTTGATAAATGAGAGATAATTCTTGGCTCATGACTCACACCTTTTCCATTCAAAGTACTTAGAAGTTTATTTTTGATGTCACAAAACTATAGTGTCACTTACTCCTCAATAGTAAGGAAACTCCTACCAAAGCCATATATGGTCACTATGTTCAAAACACCTTCTAGTCATGCTATTTGTAATTGCTTTGAGTTTAGTCAAATCTTGTTGACCCTTGTTGAGATGTATGACATAGTCCAAAGATCAAGATCACGTACACACCACATATACATGCTACTTCTACACTGGATGTACGCAACCATATATCATTCATTTTCACCAATTAAATGCTCCATGCTCTAAAGTCATAGAACATCTCTCTCAGTTGATATGATAGAAGAGACAAAAGGCTATGCAAAATGAAATAAAAGAAAAAGAAAGAAAAATGGACATGTGAAAGTCCATAGAAAAAAAGAAGAAAATATGAGAAGTCAAAGCTCATAAAAATGATAGCCATGTCTCAAAAATAATAAAGTAGAAAGAGATCATAAAAATAAGGGAGCATTAGTTCCCATCATACTCCACACACTTGCACATCTTGATCTAGGTTTATGACATTTTTCTCCTTGGATCCTTATTTTGACTTTACAACATATGCAATGTAAGTAGGCTTGTCATGTTCATCCCTAAACTACACATAAGCCTTATAGATGTAGGATAAAACAAAGAAGGCATCCTCAAGATATGCCTTGGTAAGGAATCAAATACAATTGAGTGACTTGAGAGTACTATTTGAGGAGTAAGAATGAACTATGTGCTTTCTTTTTAAAACCATTATAAAAAATTCTAAGTACTGAGAAGATAAAAAGGTGAGATGACTTTGCCTTAAGAGTTGTTCCATTTCTCAACATCTCAAGGATATATGCTAGACAATGCCACATAACCCACTGGTATAAGGTATGTTTTGAATGGAAACTTTGTTCACCACTATCTTGGATATGTCTTAATTTTTCAACCCTTCCTTCTAACCTTTACTCGAGGACGAGCAAAGACTTAAGTGTGTGTGTGGGGGGGTCTTGTTGACGGTAATTATACCATGTTTTCTACCGTCGTAACCGTCAACAAAACACTCTTTTTGGGGAAGAAACAAGCAAACACATAGTGACTTAGGTACAAATAACTTGGTTCCACATGTGCATGTCAGTATTTGCTTGCAGGTACTCAGAACAGGTAATTCCAGAGTTCAGAAGCCCAAGATGAAGATATAATGCAAATCAAACTATGGCAAAGTGGCAAGGCGATGTCACAATCATCAATCTCTTGGCTCCAGGATCAAGTGGGCACTTGGTGCACACTATTCATGGGTCAGCCGACCCATGAATAGTGGCCCCAGCACACCACCTTCAAGCACCAAACAATGGAGTGATGCAGGAGAGAGCTGAGCTCAAGTGGGGCCATGCCATGCGTCAGCCGACCCATGCATGGAGCCCTGCTGGCTCTGCTAACGTGGCATGATATAGTACACCACTCCTATAGTCCATTTCCACCTTTGGATCACTAAGTATACCTTCAATTAACGGGTGGAAGAGCAAAGCACATGGATTCATGGGCCCACAACGAAGAAATCGACGTGACAACGGAATAACCAACACATGGGAAACACTCTATGACATGTGGGGAGCAAGCTGGTGGGACCCACCTACCATAGGAGGGTCGGCCGACCCCCCTTGGTGCCCAAATTCCACCCACCGACTCCTAGGCATGAAGATAGGTAACGTGGTGTATCCAGAGCGTCCAAATCAAGTCGGCTCAAGGTCGGTGGATCCAAGGTTTGAGATGGAAAGGCACATGGATTGATGACATGGCACTCCTCTTCATCCCCCTATAAATACCCCCTAGTCCTTCACTCTAAGAAGGAAGTGATCAAGTGTATCATAGGAAGAATGACTACTCTAGTAGCTTTAGTGTTGGAATAAGAAGGAAGAGAGTGAGGGAAGTCTTCAGGAGAAAGCCCCGGGCCTATCGGGAGTCTTCTCCAAGATGTACCTCAGTGGATGCAAGCTTCAAGTAAGTTTTACATCTGAGTCCTTCTAGTATTTGATATTCTAGTTCTGGTACTATAAGTATATACTTACTTTACCTGTATATTGCTTTACTTAGTGAAGTGCTCTAGTCTCTAGCTAAGATTAGAGTAGTAAGTGTAGTGTAGACGTGGTTTCTAGACTATATCTTACCAGTGTAGGCCTCTTGTCGCACTGGATTATTTGTGGGTGCCAGCAAGTGGTGATAGCCTTGTCTGGTCTTAGTATCCCACCACGTGTGTAAGACAAGTTATTAAAACGGCAGGGCATCAATACAATAGCATAGCCGCCTCGGGAGGAGTTATATCTCTTCCTGTTTCGCGTATCGCTTCTTGTAAATGGAGGAGGTGGTAGACCTCTTTATACTTAGAACACCAAAACCAGATATCTCTTGCTACATAGGGACCTCTCTATACCTATATCCTAACCCCCTTGATCACCATCTGGCGGTAGTTCACTTCACGTTCCCCGTAGAAAATACGATACCTGGAATAATCCCGGTGAAGGCTACATTGACTACCATACGCTTGTGGTATACCCGTTTGCCACTTCTGGTGTCAACAGGGTAACAGTACGGTCGGACCACCACCGGAGCCATGTTAGGGAGGAGGTGGATGCGGTGGTCATAGTCGCGTGCCAGTGGCAACTTGGATAGGGGCTCGAAGATATCAGCAAAGGACTCCAGGAGGCGATCTAGGAGAGCAAGCTCTGTGCCCTAGATGGCGTGCAGGTGGGGATCAGAGGAATGTCATTGCATATTGAGTTGATGCCCTTCTAGAGCACACAGTTGACGTGGTGCCAAAATGCGACGCACAAGTCATCAAAGTCCCAGAGGATTGGCCCCAGGGTGCGTAGGTAATTGACGATGAGGACGACATCGTAGTAGTCGAGCGGAATGGCATAGTAGTCCACGGTACAATGCTCCTCGCCAATGCGGATGGCGACTTCACGGGCGTGGCCACGGCATGTGACACGGTCACCAACGGCGACCATGACATGTGCGCCACGACTGTCGTGGAAGTGTAGTCCCACACGTTGTGCGGCCACCGAACTGATGAAGTTATGAGTGGATCCAGAGTCGAGGAGGGTCATGAGCTTGTAGTTGCCGATGGTGAGGTGGAACTGCATGGTGTCCTCTGTGCGGATGCCGGCGATGGTGTGGAGGGAGATCAGCGGTGGCAGGTCGTTTGTGGCAGGGATCTCGTCAGCCACTGGTAGCACGGCCTTGTCGAAGTCGAAGACCTCTAGGAAGGAGAGACACGGGCACTTGTGACTGCGCACGTACTGCTCATCGCAGTTGTAGCAAAGGCCCTGGCGCCGGTGCTCCACCATCTCGTCGGGGGTGAGACGGTGGAACAGGCGTGCTGGTGGATGAAAGGCTGTCGTATCCTGTGTTGCCGTTGGCGTGGCGGTCGGAGCCACGGCCACCAGTGGGATGTGGTGGGCAAGCCTCGGTCAGAAGAGCCGCATTCTGGCGCTCGTACTGTGTGTGCCAACTTCATCGCACGTTGGAGGTCTTGGAGCTCCACGTCAGTGCGGATGGGATCAGGAAGGCCACCGGTGAAAAGGCAAGCTTGTTGCAGTGGTGCCAGGATGGCCCGCATGCGCCAAGCGGGCCAGAAATGCCTGGGCGTACTCCCCAACTAAGCCTCGGAATGGCAAGCGTGCCAGATCGGAGAGGTGGTTGGTGTAGACAGCAGGCCCGAAACGCTGCTGGCACAACGTCTTGAATTGGGGCTAGCTGATGGCAGTGACGTCACCCATGTCGCGCTCCAACATGTAGTACCAGTCTTGAGCGACGTCAGTCATGTGAAATGACGCAAGCCATACCTTGTCGTGTTCAGGGGTGCGTTGCGATCTAAAGAAGTGGTCGCACTTGTTGAGCCATCCCAACGGATCACTCTTGCCATCGAACGTCGGGAAGGTGAGCTTGCGGAAACTGGGCGCATCGGCCGTGTCAGCGTGATCTCCATAGTGGTTGGGTAGGGAATGGGACAGTGAGGGTGCTGGCGCACTCGAGTTGAGAGTGGGCAGCTGTGGTGCGAAGTCGCTAAGGACGGGGATGGCCCTGATGGGCGATGATGAATGTGAGAATGAGATCTCAGTGATGGGCACCCAATGACCGGCGGCTGTCATATGGACGATGGTCGAAGCGAAAGATGGAGCGGAGGCGAAGCCGCCGTAGCCGAGGTGGCCATACACCTGGGGTAATGCCACTGTAGCCAGGTATGTCATATGGCAGTAGAGGTGGGGTGGTGGTGGTGGTGGGCGGGCGATCTTCAACAACCGATAGGCAGGTCATGATGTTGCCTAGCTGGCGTTGCATGGTTTGGAGGATCATGGTGATGCTCTCTAGGGAGGCAACAGGAGTAGGTGTAGAGTTGGCTGGTAGAAGGGAGGTGGTGGGAAGGGCAGTGGAGGACATGGCTAGGAGCGGATAGTAAGAGACGGTGGTGGTGGTGGTAGTCGAAGCCATCGGACCTGACACCAATACCAGATTGTTAGGAACACTAGTATTTCCATGAAGGTAGTAGTTGTGGAAGGTTGGGGTTTGTGGGCTTGTGGCTTGGGTTCACGGCAGCGACAAGGTTGCGATGCCGTCCTGTTGGCCAACGCGGAGACGTGAGTAATAGCGCAAGGGGACAAGGAAGCGGGATAGATTATTCTATCTCCAGCATGATTTCTCATTGCCATTCGTTCGACTTTATAGCCAAATCCCAACAAAGCAACAAAGCAATTGAATACAGACCATGGAATACTAGCTGAAAAGTAAAACGAGATCCTACGATGCAGGGCATGGTCACCACGCTGAAGCCATGTCTTGTGCACCGCTCGTGCTCGGTCATCATGCAGCGGTGGCCAACCATAATAAAATAGGAGATATTAAAGCAACATGCATTAGTCATTAGGTGTTACACACTTTAATGCCCAAAATTCCATTACAATTAATTCAAAATTAGACTTGGGAAGTCGCACTTAATGTTACTTAGAAATTTCAATATAAATACACAAGAAGTTCAGTTACAATTTGTACAAATGAAAGATAACACATTATTGACACATAAGTATGTAAATAAGTACAACAATGAAGAAAGTTTATTCTTCCATACTTCCCTTTCCAATCATTAGTTGTTATATAGCAAGCTTTGTGACAAAAGCACTGTTTATTTCTACAAGGCTATGTATTCTTAGGTCCTGTTAGTTTGTCTTGCAAATTGTGGATTGCATTCTGTAACTTGTAGATTGTAACAACCTGCAGACCAAAATTCACAATCTGCAAACTGAAAGACATGTCCTTGTTTTGGTTAATGTTCCATGCTAAACACTTTCTCTAGCATAGTAGCAATGTAACATCCACCACTCAATTACATCAAATCTTTCCTAGCATCCATTCCAATTTATTAAGTGTCCACTGTTCTCTTCTCTAAGACCTTCGTCGAAAAAAATTAACACCATCATTCGAAAGTTTTGGTGTCCAAGATGATAATCCCACTTCTCGGATTGCTTTTCGCTCCTAGGAAGGCATCTGCCAACCCGAAGAAAATGGAGGACCAGGTATTAGAAAACTTTACACTGCTAACAAAAGTCTTGTCACCCAAGTTGCTTGGAACATAGCCAACAACAAAAATAGCTTTCTCATCGCCATTCTTAAAGCCAAGTATTTCTCCAAACACCTCATTCTAGATATCTAATTCACATGGTCGTCGATGAGTTTTCTGGTCATCTATTATCCAAGTCAAAGAATATCTTCTTCAGAACTCTGTTTATCATATTCACTCAGGCAATACTTCCAACTGGTCTAGCCCTTGGTGCTCTATTTGGTAGTTCATCCATGATCACCGTCTCTGGCTAATGTGGTGGCTAACCTTTGGTTGCCCAACTCTTAGAGCTGGAATTTAGATCTCCTTTCTAATATTTTTGACCAGCAAGGAAACAAGCTATTACACAGACTGCACAACAAAGAACGTCTACAAACACCTAAGCTCCCACCTGCATGTACAATTACCACAACAAGGATCTCTCACCATTTCAGTGCCGGCCAACCAAATACTTCACAGAGTGTGGAAAATCAAACTTTCACCATGCATAAAAACTTTTGAATGGAGACTGATTAGAAGGGCAGACGCAAATAGCACCAAAGATGAGCTAAAGCGACCCTTATCAGGTCTGCCTGGGTTGTGATTGGTATTATCGCCAGCTGGTTTGTAATCGATTAGAATCTCCATCTCTCTTGGAAAGTTAGAAAATTGACTAATACCTTCCTTCATCGTAGTAAGACGATTATGGAATATGATATGGTACTATTGACTACTTAATCAAGTGTTTGCTTCAGGATAGGTGTAAACTTAACTATAATTAGCGTCGCTAAAATCAATGCTAAAAAATGACTAAAATATTGAAGCTAAGGATTACTTTTAGTAAGTTGTTTTATGCAAAAAGTTGTGCTATCCCCTGAACTCCACCAGAATAAGGCTTGCATATACTTGAGAGTCTTTTTATTTCTCTTCGAGTACTCAGGATTTATCCCACCATATTAGGTGAAAGGTCTTGACCTATTGAAGATGGTGCCTAACCACCGGTGGGCTCCGTGATTCTGAATAGTCTTCTTTCCTAAATACTATATCTCCGGGGAATGTTATTTATATTTTAAACTTATGATTATGTATTGTTTTCAAATCAGATTTTAAACTCAATCTTGTACTATTATATTGTGAATTTTATTGTAATAAACTCCGCTACAAAATTCCGTGTATTTGATTTGTATTTGCTTAATCATGCGTGGTTGTAAGTTGATTTTTTTTCTAAGTCCATTAAGACACTCGGCTGACTACCGAATTTATATGGCCTGAAGTACGAAGGTTTCATCACTTCGGTGATTGTTATTGTACTTGTGCTGTTATAAATTAGTCAGTTCTGTTACAACCAAGAGTTCAGGGTCCCATGGACTTCACAAAATCCCTAAAGTCCTTCAAAAATTACTTTTCTACTTTTTAAACAATTTTGCCATTTACTATATTTAAGAAAAAGACATTTTAAATAGGTTTAGAATTATTTAGTATTAAAACAGATCTCAAAAGGAAGACATTAATAGTGGCGCGAACACGACGGTGAAGCGATGTTCTGACGACTTCAGGGCAGTAGCAGTGAAACCAACAGGTGTATGAGCTTCAAGGTAGCAAGACGAGCTCGAAACATCCAACAAGAGGGCACGAGGCTTAAGGAAGAGAGCCGGCCACGTAGAGGCACCTCGGTGGTGCTCCCGGCCGGACGAGGAAGACGACACAGCAGGCGCTTCCGACGATGACAGACGACGCAGACAGGTTCAAGAGGCGTGCTAAGGTGTGGTGCTATAGTGTGAAGAAGCAATTGGAGGAAGAGGGAAGGTAGATGACGAATTTCGTCGATGAACGGCGAACGCCGGAAACAGAGACAAAGAAAGAAAACAACGACGATGACGCACGGCAGGGCTTTTAAACGGCAAGGGCGAGGCTTCGGGTGTTTGACACGTCCTGCTGAGCTCGGACACACGTCCAGCAACGTGCCTCGCATGGGAGGGCACCGAGCCGAGGGCGGCGGCCGCTCACCGAAGCAAGCAAGCCGCACATGGCGCTCTGCTCTGCTTGTCCTTCAATGAAGCCGACTGAAACCGGCTAGTTCAACATGATGTTTCTTCAATTTTTATATAGGAACTATAAATTCTTCCTTACTATCGATTGTGCATCTAAGTAAGATATTCCAACTATCTTAAGGGATCAAACATCAAAACTCAACAAATTTGGAGACTCACATCGATGAACAGGTGCTCATGCAAACTGTCCGCGATTTTCAGTACCTGAAACTGAGTTTCAATTACCGCTCATCCCAATCTTAAACCTCTTCTCTTTTTCCAAAATTACTTTCGAAATCATGCAATAACTTGAAAATTTTTCAAAATAAAATGGTTCAAAATTTTAAATAAACAACTTTTCTTTTGAACCATCTTCAAATTCGGCCTATTTTTTAAAATATGGAACTGGGCAAATCGAGCCATTTCAAATTATGGTTTGAATTTAAAATTTTATTTAATAACTTTGAAATCAAAAAAAATAAAAAATTCCCTAATTTAATGAGATCTACAACTTTCATTTAAGGACTTTCTTCAAATTCACAATAATTTTCAAAATAGGGTTTTGAATTTAGGATTTTATTTATTTGATTTTTCCAAAGCAATGCATCAATATAAAATCAAGGTTCTTACATGCACACTTCATTATTTGACAATTTATTCTACGTGATGATGATACATTATGATGCCATGCTCAGCTCTTGTCTAGGCTTAACACCTAGGGTGTTACATCCAGGCAGACTGCCTGCGTCTTGACGTGGATCTACTGTACCATCTCCAGCGATCTACAACAGTCTCTAATGATGCAGCAAGGTCCTGCTCGCTGTGCCTGATTCTATCTCGAAGATGAATTCCTCGACCAGAAGGAGCCTCGTGCCATTTTACTGGAGACACAGTTCTGCACCTTTCACCATGAATCCCTAAGCATCAGTGACTAATACCATCGCCTCGAGTCCATGGCTGCATCCCTCACCGAGTTCGGCGATCCCATCGGCGATCAGATGATGCTCACGCTCCTCCGCAGGGCATAGCAGCAAGTTCCGCCATATAGTGTCCATCCTCAAGATGCATAGGCCTGTTCTCGATGTTCTCGAAGGCCCCGACATGCCTCCTCTTGGAGGAGATGGAGATCGATGCTCGCCCTCCGTCCCCACCAGTGGCTCTCATCGTTGTGACGCTGTATTCAGCGGCACCCGACGCGCATGCACCTCCACGTCCACGGGCGACGCCTCCGCATCCTAACGCGCCCACTGGTGGCCAGCGGAATGGCCACACCATGGTCGTGGGGGACGCAACGGCTCCTTGGCATCTGCAGGGGGCGGCTCCACAGCGCCACATGCTGGTGCACCACAAGGCAGATAGGGCGGCCCAGCACCCGGCGTACATCCGTCATCCACTTACCATTGGACCGGCACCGTGCACATGTGGCCATATGACCAGTCCGAGCGCCCTACACCGCCGCCACCTGCGTTGAACGCAATCCTTCACTATGGCTGGTTTGGTGGTCCTCCCAACACCTATGGTGGCTGGCATTGCACAGCCTATATGGATCGTCTCAACCTACATTCTGTGCCCATGTCACGTCTATCGCGCTCCATTTGTGATGCACTGTCAGACCCTAATTGGTGCCCCGCAATGCAGGCTGACTATGATGCTATGATTGCCAATGACACCTGGAGTCTTGTGCCGTGCCCTCCTAAAGTTAATGTTGTGACTGGCAAGTGGATTTTTTTTACATAAGCTACTCTCTAATGGGTCTGTTGATCACTACAAGGCTCGCTGGGTCCTATGGGGTTTCACATAGCGACCAGGTATGGATTATGATGAGAGGTTCAGTCCAGTTATCAAGCCGTCGACAGTTCGAGTTGTTCTCTCCTTGGCCTTATCTCAGAACTAAGAATGCTTTCTTACATGTCACACTCACTGAGACGAGTGTACTGTGTACAGCCTTCTAGTTTCATGGATTCATCTCGTCCAGGTTTTGTCTGTCAGATCAACAAGTCTTTATATGGTCTGAAGCAGGCTCCTTGTGCTTGGCACCACCGGTTCGTCTCTCACCTTGTGTCCCATGGATTTGTTGAAACCAAGTCAGATACTTCGCTTTTCATATATCACCGAGGTTCAGACACAGCCCACTTGCTGCGGTATGTGGATAACATTGTTCTCACTGCTTCCTTTGCCGATTTTCTCACACATATTATTGAGGCTCTATAGCGTGAGTTTGCTATGACAGACATGGGCCAGCTTCACCATTTTTGGGTATTTCCGTGACACGCTCTCCAGATGGTTTGTTCCCCTCTCAGTGGCAGCACACTCAGGATATTTTGGAGCACATTGGGATGAGTGCCTATGTCGATGGAATACCGGCGATAGTTTACCGAGGGGTACGCACAAGGTAGTAGATTGATCGGTGAAGGTGCGTCTGAGACGAGCAAGAGTTACGCTGGAAGCGTATGACACGAGATTTATACAGGTTCAGGCCGCCGCTAGGCGTAATACCCTATGTCTTGTGTGTTGCTGTATTATATTGCTAGTAGATGAGATGAATTGAGGGGATCCCCTGCCACCTTATATAGTCCAGGGGGCAGGGTTACAAGTCGGTTTTACCATACATATCAGACTACAATCCTAACCGAATAAGGAAACTAATCGGCTAGATATCAGGAAAGATATTTTCTTGCCCGCAAAGTCTTCAGCGGATACACGTGATCTTCAGGAGATCATGTAGACGACGCGTACTGGGCAGTCAGGGCCTGATCGGATGACTCGGCCCATGTTCTTCTATGCGGGTATACGGGTCTATACCCCCACAGCTAGTCCCCGAGCACCTTGCATTCGTCGGGAGGTGCAAATCTTCGGAGTTGCTTGACTAGACGGATGCAAGGAGCTCAGAAATTTTTTTAAAAAACCTTCTCTTTGGTGAAGTGTATCCACTTTTGGTTTCTCGGAAACAATGCCTTCACCGTTAGGTGAAGTGTATCCACTTAGTCCCCGAGTCTGATAGTAGGTGACGTAGGCACGTAGTGTCAGGGTCATAGTCTTTTATTCTTTTGCGATCACGAGAAGCATTGACGAAATCCCCGAGCACCTCCCGTGCTCGGGAGTACAGGCGAAGCGATGAAGTGCCCGAGCACGTTCTGTGCTCGGAAATACAGGCGAAGCAACGGGGTCCCCGAGCAGTTCAGTGCTCAGAAACGCTGAAGAAGCGACGACGAAGTCCCCGAGCACCTTTGGTGCTCAGCAATGCTTGACGAGGATGACGAAGTCCCCGAGCAGTTTTTGTGCTCGAAAATGTTTGGCGAAAACGACGAAATCCCCGAACAGCTTTGGTGCTCGGAAACGCTTTACGAAGACGACAAAGTCCCCGAGCAGTTTTGGTGCTCGGAAACGCTTAACGAGGCGACGAAGTCCCCGAACAGCTTTGGTGCTCGGAAACGCTTGAAAAGGACGACAAAGTCCCCGAGCAGCTTTGGTGCTCGGAAACGCTTGACGATGCGATGAAGTCCCTGGGCAGCTTTGGTGTTCGGAAACGCCTGACGAGGCGACGAAGTCCCCGAGCAGCTTTGGTGCTCAGAAACGCTTGACGAGGCGACGAAGTCCCCGAGTAGCTTTTGGTGCTCGGAAACGCTTGATGATGCAATGAAGTCCCCGAGCAGGCGAAGAACATGGAGCCCCTGAGCACGTTTGGTTCTCAGGATTGTTTGACGATAGCGATGGAAAAATTCTCGAGCAAAGCTAAAAAATACTGACGTGTCGGAGTGGATATAAAGTACCTTGACCCATTCGTCTACCATCTTTATCTACTGTCTCACGAAGTAACTGACCCATTTATTGCAATGCGTTTACTGTCTGCTTGGTGGTTACCCCATTGAATGCCCTGCATTTACTTCATGGGAGGTTGGGAGATGGCAGGTGGCTGTTAGGCTTCCCATCTGCTTATAAATAACCACGCTGCATATTTTCCTTGCACCTAGCACTGAACACCCTCTCTTCCTGTTCCTTCTTATTTATGGCTTTGCCGGTGTGTGAGGTTGAGCGTCCTCCAGGCAATTATGCTATACTTTCTCTGTAGTTTGAAGAAATCTTGTGATAGGACCAGCTGTAGGCTGATCCTATTATTAGTAGTTGATCCTATTGTTCGGAGTCGCCGTCGATGGGCGCTGAAAGCGGTTTGCAGTCGACTCCAAGATCTGGAGACTCTCGGACAGGCCTTGGGAGATCCGATCTATGGATCTGATCAGGTCGCCGTTGTTAATGGCCTTCCGGGTGTAACGTGGCAACTTTCTTGCCGTGGCGGAGATTGCTGGAGGAGTCGGAGTAGATGCGATCTGGGCCGCATCCAGGATCTTTCCTTCACTGTCGGGACCGATGATCCAGGTGATGGATCCCACCGTAAACATCTCGCCCGGCATCGGGAGCTCGATGGAGCTTGAAAAAATCACCTTGTTCGACATGGATTAGGAAGCACACCCCCTACCTAGCGCGCCAACTGTCGACGGAATACCGGCGATAGTCTACCGAGGGGTATGCCCAAGGTAGTAGATTGATCGGTGAAGGTGCGCCTGAGACGAGCAAGAGTTACGGTTGAAGCGTATGACATGAGATTTATACAGGTTCAGGCCGCCGCTAGGCGTAATACCCTACGTCCTGTGTGTTGCTGTATTATATTGCTAGTAGATGAAATGAATTGAGGGGATCCCCTGCCCGCCTTATATAGTCCGGGGGGCAGGGTTACAAGTCGGTTTTACCATACATATCAGATTACAACCCTAACTGAATAAGGAAACTAATCGGCTAGATATTAAGAAAGATATTTCCTTACCCGCCAAGTCTTCGGCTGATACACGTGATCTTCAGGAGATCATGTAGACGACGACTACTTGGCAGTCTGGGCCTGATTGGACCACCGGCCCATGTTCTGCTATGCGGGTATACGGGTCTATACCCCCACAGCCTACAAGCCATGCAGCACATCTATTGATCTCCTCTCTAAATTATCTGCAGATGGACCTCCTGTCACCAACTACATTGTACCACAGCTTAGCACGTGCTTTGCAGTTATGGATGAAAATGGTACGGATATTCATCTGACTGTCCGTTCGACCGAATCCATTTACAGGTGTTCAGATCTGTCCGTATCCGAGTCTGGATATTCAATATCCAATACCGTATCCGTATCCAAATACTCAAATCGTATATTTATGTTGACGACATCCAATCGTATCATATCCGGCATGGCTGACACTATTCGCATTCGAATCCGAATTCGACCAGAAATATGAAAAAAAATGTAATATCAATGATATCCATTCGTATCCGATCCATTTTCATCCCTTTCTGCAGTATCTGACTTTCAATCGTCCGGACATTTCCTTTGTTGTTCAGTAGATTTGCCTCTATATGAATGATCCTCAGGAGCCACACCTTGTTGCTCTCAAGTGGATCTTGCGTTACCTGCAAGGCACTCTGTTACTTGAGTTGACCATTTGTCAATCTTCATCTACCGAGCTTGTTGTTTACAGGGACGCCGACTGGGCTAGATATCGTGACACTCGCCAGTTGTGACAGAACCACCCTAATCATAGGGCCCACGTGCCCCGTCATCGTCCCTAAGGACCTTTGACTAGTCTGCACGAGTTCCCTTTGACTTAGGTGGCCTATCGGGTCTCCTAGGAAACCCTGATTTCCTGAGGATCTCATCGTAAAGACCTTACAAGTATTACGACAGCTTACACAAATAATTCGAATCAAAGTAAAGAGTGCGGAAGTATAGATTATAAATATAAATTACATTTTCCTAGACCAGAGTTTCATAGTGGAGTTTCTGTATACACTAGACACCCTGCCCAAGGGTTACATCATAATCTTTTTCCCCCATGCACGATCCGCTGACCGGCACGGTCCCACGCAGAACTGTACACCTAAGTCACCTGCAACAGAGGTTAACAAACCCTAAGTACATGGGGTACTCCGCAAGACTTACCCGACTAAGAAAAAGGAATAAGACTCAGAAATGCCGGCTGAGGGGAGTCAAGGTAAGACTTGAGCAAGAGTCAAAGTATTTTGCAGAAAAGCATTACTATCCTATTTCATAATTTGATCTCAATATTTTGTAAGACTTGAAAGGGATAAATTATTTGTAAAAGGTAGTAAAGAACATAGGAAAGTTTTCAGATAGGAAAAATCTCTGATTCTTGGGTAGCTTTTTCTTTCAAAGACTGACTCCAAAGTACTTGTGTATTATCCTGTCGAAGCCCTTTGAGTAACACGATCTCTTTTTGTTTATGACTCACACTGGATACTCGGAGTGTCAGATCTGATCCCAAGCAACTCCTACCAAACCAGTATCTCGATCTGGCACTTGAAAGCACTTCTCAAGAGGTGATACAAGGAATACCTCGTGTGCAACTGATAAGGGTTTAGAGACTTGAGTTGACAAGCTACTAGCCCACACTTATCTTCTTATTCGTTAAAATGAAGATTCTTATTTGACCTAATTAGTTGTCTCTCAACACTAAAAACTTTAAAATTTATTTCTTCATAGTAACCCTTTTATGAGAAGTATCAGTCGAGGATAGTTTCACGAAAAATGAGGGCACATTGATTGCGAACTATAATGATTCATGAGCACCGACTACGATACCAGAGTCACGGGTCGAGGTATCATTACCATACACAATTAAAATAACCACGGTAAAGAGAGAGACAGTAGGTCAATTGTGACTATGATGAAAAATGACCACAGACCTTGATACGAGCATATACCCGTCGGAATCTCATGTGGCTGCGAATCACAAGAGATTTCTAGGTTGCTTTATTGTATCACAATCGTAGATCATGTCGCATCATAGCAGAGTGGATTTGTTTCCACATAAAGTGCAAACGAAAAGAATTTAATAGTTGTGGAGCTATAGTATGTCACAATCCTAAACATCGGTACCAGCGCGTGCCTAGCAGAATCTTGGTGTGGCCAGGGCACGAGAGAGACCCTGTGTTTCGACGCGGCACGGTGGTCACAGGTCATGGCACAACTATAGGCACAATCATAGCGACTTGGAATAGCATGTCGGATCGGAGTGAGTGATACGTGTCAGATCGAGACATGACACGTATACAGATAAAAGCCACGATCTCGTGCTAGGTTTTCGTACTGAGTTTGCGGTGATTTCAAGTGCATCCTAAAGTTTCCGAAGAAGTGAATTTTCAAATAGCTCTCAAAGCATTTATAAAAGCCAGAAATCCATAAAACAACAGGAAATCCACAGCGGATCGCAGATACCCTTTTCCAAGTGATTGGATCTTAAGTACCATTTCCAATTCGGTTCCCGTTATTTTATTGGATGATATTAAGTTGATTGCAAGGGCAAGAATTTTGCGAATTCGGAGACGTCAGATGGGAATTCTCAAGGTAAATTTTGATATAGCTATAAATAGCAAAAGAATTTTAGAAATTCAGAAATAAATATGGATTTGAATTTTGTAAGGGAGATTTGAAGGATAGCGAAAGCACATTAATTGCTGACTAGGATCATGACCATTAACCCTGATAACAGCGAGAGTCCAGCAGTAACTTCTTATGGTTGCGACCCATAAGAGACCCCAGATTTCGACGCTGTATCATTGTCGCGGATCATGATATCCCATAGACTACATTTACAATAGCTTTCAATCAACACCTGACTTGTTGGTTACAAATTTCAAGGAATTAGTATGTGTCGTGAAAGGAGAGGATAAAGACTGACACATACACAGATAAATCAAGGATTCAGTAATTTCTTGCTTTGGATTGAATGCTTCCAGAAGTTGCCAAAGGACCGGAAACTTATGGAGCAAGGATTATTGGTGGAAGAGAAGCACATTAATTGTGACCTTCATGGGTGAGGAGCACTGACTATGATATTAGTATGTGCCCTGAGAAAAATTTGTGTGACGGCAGGTCACAAAAGATTCTCAGTTTTGTAAGGCACCATAGTCATGGCCAATCACCGTTATAAGGTCATAATTAAAGTAACTTCGGTAAATAGGAGTCAGCGAAATGAAGTATAAGAATTTTAATGGATAATGACTGCGAATCTCGATGTAAGCGAATACTTTTGCATAATTTCTTGTGGTAGCAAGCCACAAGAGATTTCAAGTTTTGATATTACATGGTATTCGCAGATCATAATTTACCACAGTGGGATGGATTCATTTCCATGGAAGGTGCAAACGAAAAAGAGCTTAGGAATTGTGAAGCTATGGTAGATCACTTCCTTAAACCATCGATACCTGTGCACACCCAGCAGAATCTCGCATGACTCGGGCATGCAAGAGACCCTAGGTCCCGGCACGACATCGCGGTCACTGGTACCATAGGACACAATTACAGTATTGAAGTCAAGGAGGGGATATTTGTCATGTCAAGGTATGACACTGGCACGGATTGGAAAGTCCTAGAACCGATGCATGGTTTTGGAATTTAATGGGATTCTATTCAAGTGCACCCAGAAGTCCCCAAAGGTTAGGAACCCATGGAGTGAAGATTAACAAGGCATTGGTAGAAACGTGGTTCATGATAAAATTTTTAAAACCGGACAGCTATAAAGGACAATAGCCGCATTTCGAACATAAGAGGAAAATTTAAATACTTATATTTTTATCTTAAATGAATGGCATGATGAATACTCAGTCTATGTATTTTCATAATGTTAGTTAATACATAATCTATATATTGGACAAGACTTTATATATTATCTTTTCTTTAATTTATAGGGTGGTTGAGAAACATTATGCAGATCATTGTTGGGGATCTTCAACTTTCCATTGATCTTTGGATGTCCTTGGTCCTAAGTTGTCGGATACCCACGTCAGACCTTTCAGCAAGCATAAGGGAAAGCTAGAAGAGTCATTTTTATTTTTAAAATACATTTTGATGTAAGTCTTCTTTTAGAAATTATATATACTTCATATCGGGGAATTATTAATAGTTGTAATGTCATGGTGCATGAGTGTTCCAACGCAAATCAGAATACTCTGATATATATACGTATTTATATACCGAGTAAATTACTAGAGTGACCTGCACTCAATGTTTCACAACATAGGGCATACTTAAGGTGCTAATCCACTACTATGCTCAAAGCCTAACTACAGACCAATAGAAGTAATCAAGGAAAGATGCTATAGAATGAATGAGGAAAGTTCAGAAATAACTCGGACCAAACTACCGCATCAATTTTATCATTTGAAATCATTTTAAAGTTTTTGTAAAGTAATACTGCAGCACTAGCTCTAAACTACACTATGCAAGCCAACTAGACAAGTATACTACACTATGATCTCTAGTTCACACTCAAAGACTATGTTACTACTTTACACCACTCTTAAGTGAGCAACTAACTAACAAGCTACACAAGAGAGAAATACACAAATGTAAAGAGTAAAGGTGATTTCAATACCGCCGGTGAAGAGATGATATGAAGTCCAATATAACCAATCAATCACATATAAGGGAAATCCTCGGTAGAGAGATGACACAAGATTTTTTACCGAGGTTCACTTGCTTGCCGGCAAGCTAGTCCTCGTTGTAGCGATACACCCACTTGGAGGTTCACGCGCTAATTGGCATCACACGCCAAACCCTTCTCAAGGGTGCCGCACAACCAACACAAGATGGGGATCCACCAAGCTACGAGCAATCCACTAAAGATGCCTTTCGCGATCTCCCGCGGGGATAGGCTCAAGAACTCCTCACAACTTCACCGATCGGAGGCGGAGACAATCACCAACTCCCCTCAACGATCCTCGCAGCTCCAAGCCGTCTAGGAGTCGGCAAACTCCAAGAGTAACAAGAGAAACCGCTGCGAAATACCACTACCAAGTGCCTCTAGATGATCTCAATCAATGCAATGCACTTGATGCTCTCCAAACTCACCAAATGATGAACACAATCAAGTAGGATGAGTGAGAGTGGAGTGGGAAGGCTCACAAGTATGTTATGATGTTTAGGAGTGCCAAGAGATACCACCCAAACCGGCCAAGTGACTATTTATAAGCCACACACAAAGAACTAGCCGTTTAGAGTTCACTGCGTACCGTCGGACTGTCCGACGGCCAGAGCGTCGGACTAATCCGCACGGTCCGACGCCTCGGATGAACGCCACGTGTCACTAGCCGTTTGAAGTCGAACGTTGGATCACAACGGCTATTTCCTCGCGCCAAAACGACCGTCGGACGGACGAACGTCGGACTAAATCAACCGGTCCGACGCCCTCAGCCGACCACCGTCGGACTCAGTCAGACGGAGCCGTCGG
Organism: Eremochloa ophiuroides; assembly: GCA_038502445.1. Taxonomy (NCBI): domain Eukaryota; kingdom Viridiplantae; phylum Streptophyta; class Magnoliopsida; order Poales; family Poaceae; genus Eremochloa; species Eremochloa ophiuroides. The sequence goes on from JAHLJS010000008.1 coordinate 28,867,663, forward strand.
ACCAACGATCGCGGCCGTCCGACGTTTCCAGAGAGCTCCCCGAGCCCTGAAAACCGTCGGACGTTGGTCCGACGCTCACCGTCGGACTAACGCCGAGAGTCCGACGCTCTCAGAGCTCGCCACGTGTTATCTCTCGCACGAACTGCACCGTCGGACGCTTCGGCTAATGGTCTGACGCTCAGGAATCAAGCGTCCGACGCTTGCTGAAGGGGTTAGCCGTCGGACCGAAGACAATGGTCCGACGCTCAGTCAAGTTAGAGTCCGACGCTACTTATTCTATTGTAACGTTTCCGAAATTCGCCGAATCCTGCCTCGCAAGCTCGGCAGGAGGAAGAGAGGACCAAACCCTCTCTAACCCTCGAACTTCACCCCGTTTCTTAAGTCACTAACACTCCAAAGTGTCTCTCACTTAGGTGCACGTGTGTTAGCCTTTTTCAAAGAGTTTTCCACGGGTCAAGTTAGTGTCACTAGCATCTATATGCATATGCAATGATCATGAACACCTAGTGGCACTTGATAACCGTATTTCATCAACGATTTCGCCCCTCTTGATAGTACGGCTATCTATCCTAAATGTGATCACTCCCTCTATGGAGTCTTGATCACCAAAACCAAAAGAGCTCCTATGAATTATACCTTTGCCTTGAGCTCCTAGCTTTTTCACCATCTCTTGATGAAGCTTGTGGACTCCTTTTGATGATGGACTTATACCATTTGTATGGATGCCGTCATTAGGGCTTTCTCCTTTGTTGATGGACTTACACCATTTTCATGGACGCCGTCATTGCCCTTCACTTGTGACTTCCACCGACCCGGTCCTTTGCTCCATCTTGCCATTTGCTAATCAATTCTCATGAAACACTTAGAGCAATCGTTAGCAAACTAGGTTTCATCAATTACCCAAAACCAAACATGGGCTTTCAAAGTACTTTACAATGAAATGCTCTGATACCACTTGTGACAGAACCGCCCTAATCATAGGGCCCACATGCCCCGTCATCGTCCCTAAGGACCTTTGACTAGTCTGCACGAGTTTCGTTTGACTTAGGTGGCCTGTCGGGTCTCCTAGGAAACCCTGATTTCCCGAGGATCTCATCGTAAAGACCTTACAAGTATTACGACAGTTTACCCAAATAATTCGAATCAAAGTAAAGAAGTGCGGAAGTATAGATTACAAGTATAAATTACATTTTTCTAGACCAGAGTTTCAGTAGTGGAGTAGCTGTATACAGTAGACACCCTGCCCAAGGGTTACATCATAATCTTTTTCCTCCATGCACGATCCGCTGACCAGCATGGTCCCATGCAGAACTGTACACCTAAGTCACCTGCTACAGGGGTTAACAAACCCTGAGTACATGGGGTACTCCGCAAGACTTACCCGACTAAGAAAAAGGAATAAGATTTAGGAATGCCAGCCTGAGGGGAATCAAGGTAAGGCTTGAGCAAGAGTCAAAGTATTTTACAGAAAAGCATTACTATCCTATTTCATAATTTGATCTCAACATTATTTTATTCATATCCATGATTCCAATATCAATTCTCATATATCATGTACTTCCAAATTCATATTCATTCTCAAAAACACCTAGTTCCGAACCACTCTTCGCTGTAAGGGTGAGGATCATGTCTCCATTAACCGAGGAGCAACAGTCGATTCGAATCCAGAAGTACTCAGCTGGGGATCCCTATCCACGCTGCATATGTAGCACTTAAACTTGCATATGCCAACCCCGTCTACCATGGCTTTTCATACCCCGGAACCAGTCCTGCGCCACCCGAGAGCACAGTACTCCTCTCGTCTCCAGGCACGATGGCCACGAGGGTACACGCTACTCTCGCCATCTCTCCACTCCCAGTACGTGGTTGTCGGTTCCTGCTATAGAGCCACCGGAGTTAGAGGCTTTCCGTAGAATGTGGCTAGTTGCAAAGTCATGATCACAGCAGGCCGACGACGAATGGTTCCTAAATATTTTTCTGTTGGACACCATGCATTGGGACTCTAACCCAAGTACACTGGTGACCACCCGGTTTTTCGCATCCCTTTTCCGATGGCGAGGATCGTTGGGACTCTAACCCAAACAGATGGTCAATCAAACGGAAAAACCATCCACGTTGATGATAATGGACTGGCCAAGTACACCATCACCAAACGAGGACAATACCAATCTCATAAAATGATTCATTTGTTTCATATCATCACAGTTTTCAAAATAGCATTTTTGCAACTCTATCATTAAGCATGACTAAACATTTTTTAATACTTTAAATAAATCAGGGTCTCAGGTATAATATGTGGTCAAGGAAAGGCAATGCATCAATGGGTTATCACTCAACTGCTATTAACCTAATGCAATAGATTAAGTCAAGTGATAAAACATTTTTAAATAACAAGGAGGGGCAAATGCACCGGGGCTTGCCTGTTGCTTGAAGTAGATAGAACCCTGAAGCCAATCACCGAAAATATCCACGTCCACCGGTGAAAACCTTACTCGGGGTTTGTTTCCGATAATAATCACCGTGCATTCACTACACGAAATAATAATGCAATGCTTAATATGAGGATATATATGCCATGATGCATGAGATGCACAAAATCACCGATCAATAGAAAAATAAACTTAATTTGAAAGTTGAGTACCACTTTTCTTCATGATAAAGTTACAAGCCAACTAACCTACAACTATCCATTATTACTTTGAATTCATTTTTAATGGACGTAAAAAGCTGCTGCATAGCTTTACAACTACTACTAATTCTAACCACGAGGAAATCGATCTAAAGTACCCAGGGTCATTAGAGTGGTTGATCCAAGGTCCACACACAATCCAAAATTCACTCTACACAAAAGTAAATTAGGGTTTCTACTCATTTCATTAATCAATTCATCAATTAGGATTTTTGTTTTAGCATTTAACATAAAGTAATTCATTTTATACTTACAAAGTAAATGATCATCAAAACTTAGAACAGCAGAGGTTCAAGTACTACAAGGTGTTTAATCAAACCCAAAAAAATTAATCCAATCACTTAAATTTACTTTTAGTAACCTTTTTTAATTAATCGATTAATCACCTAATTCAATAAGAAAATTAAATTATTTCCATTTGAACTCAAAATTTTTCTATAGATAGGCATTGACCTAAAATAATACCCCGTCAAATTTTATGATTTTTGGATATATATTTTTATCTAGAAAAATCATGGAACCTCTATGTATTAATTAAAAGGCACACTTTTATTACCTAGCAAATTTACTGGAAATGTATATTTTATATTTTTCATAAATAAAGTACATCACAGATAGGCTACATAATTATTTTTATGATTTTTGGAACTGTAGAATTATTTCTATAAAAATGAGAAGGTGCACTACTATTTACTCATAAGAAAAATCAGAAAATCACTTTATTCCTGCGGAAATGAAAAACTTCCTTTCGGCCCAGCGCTCACCCACTCCCTCTCAATGCGCCCGCGCACTACTGGGCCAGCCCACCTGGCCCAGCAGGCCCGTGCCTCCCCCCCACACTGCACCTGACCGGAGCAGTGCAGAGGCAGCACCGACGTGGCACGACCGGCGGTGGCTCGACGCCGGTGGTCCTCTGGCGACGGTAACTCCACTAACGAGGTCCCCGCGAGCATGTGACCAGGTCTAGACACAACAGCGTGTTCTCTGGGCACGGTGGCGAGCTCACCGGCGTCCATGGCGGACAGCCGGGCAGCTCCCAACGTTCTGGCCACCGAAAACCCCGACATGCCTAACCAACTACTCCTAGTGCTATCTGTAGCTCACCTAGGCACGCTGCTCGCGCAAGTCAAGGTGGAGAGGCACTGGGCGGCGTCGGCGACGTTGACAGTGGCCGCGGTGGCGTGCCCCGATGTCCACGGCAGCGTTCCGCGACGTTCTGATGCCTTCGGAGAGGAAAACAGGAAACGGGCTAGTGCATGAGCATCACGAGACTACACAGAAGCTCAAACATGCGAAGAAGCTGAACGTAACTCACTAGAGCAGGTTGGCCACACCTGGCAGTCACGGCGGCGCTCCGATCGGCCGCGAGGGAGGTGATCGGCGTTCCGACTCTCTCAAGGGATGAGAAAAGGCAAAAATGGGCTATACAGAAGTGCTAAGACAAGAGGAACAGGATGGCACATTGAATTGGACAGTGGTGGATCCTCGGCCGCGAATTTTGCCGCGCACGACTGAACTCGGCAATGGCGACGGGACGAAGAGAAATCGGGCGGAGATCGTCGCCTTCACGTTTTATAAGGCAAAGGAGGGTCACGAGGCGTGGAGGAGACCCCCACGGGCCCGGCCCCGACGGCGACACGCGGCTGGCCTGGCCCCGGGCACCGCCGGCGTGGGATGCGGCACGCACGGCTCTGCCCGCGTACGGTGTGCACAGGCCGGACCCCCTCGCATGTACTGTAGCAGAGCTTATCCTCCTTTTAATTTTTTGTTAAATTGCTCTCAACTTTGTATGGCAACTTGAAAAATTTCCTTAATAAGAGTTATAACAAATTTAATGCTGGACAACTTTTGTTTTGAAAGAAGTTTGAAATTTTGAATAATTTTTGAATAATTTAAAAGGGGGTAAAAGTGGGTTTTAGATTTCATTTCCAATCCAGTGCAATACTCAAAATTTTTCTCAATAAGTTGAAATTCTGCAAAAATAAAAGTTGTTCTACTTAGCAATCCCTACAACTTTCATTAAGCAAGTTTTGCTAGATTCTTGATAGTTTTTGAAATAGCATTTAAATTTTAAATTTTAAATCATTGATTTGAGGTTAATTTGAATTTCCACTACATAACTTTAAAATATTCAAAAATGAAAGTTGTTCCATTTTAAAAGTACTAAAACTTTTATTAAGGTACCATCATCAGATTCCTTCTAGTTTTTAAATTTGAATTTTAAATTTAGATCTTTAAACCTAGATTAAGGTTTTATTCAAAATTCTATTTAGTAACTTCAAAATTACCTAAAATAAAAGTTGCTCAACTTTTAAAGATTTACAACTTTTGTTTAAGGCCCAACACCTAATTATGCTTAGTTTTTTATTTAGGATTTTAGGTCCGCTTTAGGGTTTATAATTGATTTTCTTTTTATTTCCCAATTTAATTTAGATAATAGCATACAAACACGAACATTTACATAATAAATCACTCTCAAGCACTTATGCACAATCACATGTTGAAAGAAAAATTATTTTTGTTAATGCATAGTAAAAATGAGTTTATGCCGGATGATTTACATGCAATGATGATGACATGACAGGTTTTAATTAACCGCAACACCAGAGGTGTTACACCAGTGAACCTCTGGCTATGCAGTGTTCCTCGAGGATAACATGGTGTCTTGGTCCTCCAAGCGTCAGCATACCATCCCCCGATCTAGCGCCGAAGGCGAATATTGTGTTGTGGCGAATGGTGTCGTTAAAGCTACTTGGCTGCATCAGCTGCTTCTTGAGCTTTGCTACCAGCCTCGCTATGCCATATTCGTCTACTGTGATAACATCAGTGATATAATAGCAATCCGGTGCAGCAACAGCGGATGAAGCATGTTGAGATTGATCTCCATTTTGTTTGAGAGAGCGTTGCCCTCAGTAACGTTCAGGTTCTTCATGTTCCTACGACATCGCCGTACGCCAATGTATTCACCAAGGGTCTTCCTATCTTACTGTTTGAGGAGTTTCGGTCCAGCCTCAACGTTAGCAATGCTCCTGATTAGACTGTGAGAGAGTGTTAGCATGTTGTAATTAGGCCCTTTAGTTGTGGATGTAATCGTGCCTGTGCGGTAGACTTCTATGCCACTCCGGCTGGCGATATGTATACTCCTAATACATATGGAATACAATCAATTCCCACAACACTTTCAGCCACGAAGAGGTACACCATGACAACAACTGCTGTAAATCTCATCACACTGAAGATGTTCCTTCACCTCTGTCAATGATGAGGACAGAATGAAGCATGAAGAGCATATTGCGGATGAGGATCCCGAGGAGCATGAGGTTTAGAATCCAAAGGAGATTGTGGAGGAGGATGAGGTAATGCATGCCGTCTCCTCCACCTTAAGCTCGGTACGATGAGGCCTTTCGTTGGTCTAGTGGCTGTGTGCTCGTAGTCAAGACGATTAACAACAGCAACGACGACCTGCCGTTTCTTAAGGGACAAATGTACTCTTTCGGTCCGGTTGAAAGTGTCATTTTTATTTTGAAATTTCTTGTTTGACTATTTGTTTTATTTAATTTTTTGTGTGCATAATCAAATAATTAAATTATTATTAAATTACATCTAATGATAAAATAAGTCATAATAAAATAAATAATATTTGTACAAATTTTTCTGAATAAAACGAATATCAAGCTAGATGACACGGAGTCTAAAACGACACTTTCAATGAGACCGAGGTAGTAAATGCATGGTGAAGCTGGCAGGCCTGATCGACATCATTTTGATTAGATATATGGACCACGCTAGATATATGGACCACAAAGATAGCTGAAGTTCACTTGGAAGAAATGTCATGAGCACTGGAAGTCCAGAACGCTTGAGTTCCACATAAATTAGAAAACCCATAGATTTTTTTTTGTCTCATGTACTGACTCTATGTTGTTGTTTTCTTTTATGTTCAAACTCATTTGATATAGGGTTTTATAAATGACAATAATAGCACAATTATGACAATCCATCAGATATCTGTCGTTTGAAATTATAAGGACTATCTCTCTTTTAATTGGAACAAGCCTTTGATAAAATTTACAACATAGCGTCTTCGATTTGTATTAAAAATGATTACTTGCGATTATAACTTTTAAGCACATCGACGAAACATCATCAGTCATAAATCATCTTCAACATTTCCACAATTCCACCCCAACAAAAAAAATAAATATATAATTTGAGGAATTCCAGAGTTGTAACGGTATCCTAAACTCAACCCCAATGAGAAAAAAAAAATGCAAAGTCGCTCAATTAAAAGGGAGATCTCTCCTCCTCCAATCCACTGTTTTTCTCATTAGGGATGGGATTTTCTCATTCTGTCGGAGGGGAGATCATCAAAACCCCAAAACACCTTTTGTATCTCTCCTAGTAACTAGTTTTTGTGGTTGGGTTTTTTTTTTTCCTACCATTGCAAATGCTCTAAGCTTGTCATTGCGTAAAAAAAGAGTTTCACCCATGAAAATAATTTGAAAAAAATGTTTGAAAAAAAACCTCATCGAATAGCTTCATCTATGTTTGAGAGAAGGAAATGGGAGAGAAAACTATTATAGGCTACTTTTTGAGATGTATCCAACTCATTTTCTTCGTGGTAGCAGTAAAATAAACTTTCACCTATAAAGCTATTTTAAAAAAGGTGTTTGACAGAAAAATAGCTCACAACAACTCATGAAGCTGTATGTGCGTCTTGAAATCAATCTAGTGCATACTACCAACTATTTTTATTATTAATAATAAGGAGTGAAAAAGGTTTAACAAGGTGCATGAAATTATCTATTAGGGGTTGTTTGGATCCTTTTATTTGAAGGAATCCGATCTACTGAATAATTTAGGTTATTTAACTTAGAATATGATATTCCACCACTATTTAAAATTCACATATAAGCCTATCTCAAATTCATAGTGTGGGAAATCGAATGTGATTTTATAGATCACCACGTTATGTTTCTACTTCGCAACTTATAGCACGCTTTTCAACTCACTCCTCTATGATAGAAATGCAGCACATAAGTATCTCTCGTGTAGCCAACAATAATATGCAAATATAATCTATATATAACCATATTAACTTAAATAATATATGTTTAAATTATGATTATTAAAATAAATTCTTTTTTCCTCAAATGATTATTTTTTTTATAAAGGAACAAAGTTCCATTCTCTACCATCCGAAGATGGTACACGGCCGTCCTCGAATGATTATTAAAATAAATTTATTTTAAGGATCCAAACAGGACGTCAATGTAGTTACATTCCTGCCATTTCAATCTTGGTATCATGGCAAGCAACTTGCAAGCAGTCGAAGACAAACGAGGGAGATATTTCCAATAGCGAGATATTGCATGCCCCTGATCCACATGTTCCCGATCCCTTTCCTTCGCTAGTATTGGTGGAAACCGATGGGATCCCTTTCCTTCGCTAGTATGGTGGACACCGATGGGGCAGTCATCTAGCACTAGCAGTACTGACGCTACAGGTGAACCAATGTGGCGCCGTCGTTCTCTAGGAATTCAAGGACAGGAAGTCAGGAGCTTATGGTCCATGGGGAGAGGCAACAGCAAGATCTTTTACATAGACGTAGCCATTTGTACTTGCGTAAACGTCAAAGTATGCACAGTGGAAGTTTCTGGAAGAAGATAGTAGTAGATCAAATGCAAGTCGATCTATAACCTGTTTTTAAGTGTTGATGACAACAAAAAAAAAATGGTTTGATATAGGTTCACTGGGAAAGCCAGCTAAACTGGGCTGCAAATTTTGGCTAAGCAAATTTGCCTAGTCCGAGTAGGACACAGAGATGTATGCAGTATCGTCTCGAAATAGGGTAAGATAAAATCACGAATGGGCGTATGGACTAATGGTAAAATTATTCAGTGTGACACTACCTATCAGATTTTAAATCTTAGTTATTGTATCTTTTTTGGATTTTTTCTAGAATTTAACGGCGTTGTGCTTTTAGTGGTAGGTTGACGTTCCCGCCAACAACGAGACGCTGTGGTGACTTTGTTAATTTCGAGATCTATCGGCGCAGTTTTTCGGATGTGCTCATAAGGATATGCGTGCATGTATATATATAGGGGTGAGTATGCGTGTGTTGTGAGCGTCTATATTGACAAATACGATAAGATCATCTCAGTCTATATATAAATTTAAAAGGCAATGGTCGATTGAGCATACCCAATCGATCAGAAAATGTAATCAATCAACTTTTTTTAATCCTATTAATAAAATGTAATCAAACTACTTTTTTTATCCTCTTCAAACTGTAGTTTTTCCAATATTTATAGAGATGTGTTACGGAGCACAGCCTTAGGGAAAGGGGAAAGGGGAAAGGGGAAAGGAAGGGCAGGGGCAGGACAGCAGGGAATTGTAGTTCGGATGAATTAGGGGGTGTTTAGTTTCTCTCCAAAAATCTAAAATTTCCGTCACATCAATTTTGCGGCACATGTATTGAACACTAAATGTAGACGAAACATTTGCATGTTTGCACAGTTTGCCTGTAAATCGCGAGACGAATCTTTTGAGTCTACTTGAGCTATAATTGGACACTTATTGCAAAAGATTCATCGCTGCTACAGGTGCTAAAAACCCAAAAATTTTGGGATCTAAACACCCTCTTATTCAAATTTAGATAGTAATGGGATACAATTTCTGTTCAGGTCTCCTCTCGTCTCCTCACATGCTCTGTTCTAACTGTACTTGCTCCTCAGGCTGGGCACTTTAAAGCCAAAATCCGAAAACCACACCGAACCAAAATGTTGTTTTCTTTTACAGATTTTAGTTCAGTTTCAAATTTAATACCTGCCACGTTCGGTCTTCGGCTTCGGTATCGGTTTCTCTGGCCGATTGAACCAAGAAGCCAAGAAACCGAGCAAACACAGTGGAATCCTCATCTCTGTGTCAGTGTGTCAAGCAGAAAGGCACGCAAAGGCAAAGGCCAAAGGCCCATCCCCATTCCGGCATTCCATACGCATCAGCATACAGTGACGTGGCCAGTCACGAGGCTGTGACGCCTGCGTATCAGGGTGGGACGAGCCGGGTGAAAGCCCTAGTTTCCTTTTGACTAAATGATAAAACTATTTAGATTAACCTTTGATGTAAATGACTGATTAGATGAGCTATCAAATCCATGTGGTGGAGCAAGATGTGATGACCAAGTGCTCAAATATAAAGAATGTGATGGAGGAAAACAAAGGGCTTCAAGGCAAAGTTATAAGACCTTAAGAGCCCTTTGTTTTGTGATCAAGAAAATTATAGTGTGATTACATTTAGAATTGGTAGTTGTACTATCACGAGGAGAAAAACGTGGTTTTCTTAGTTATCAAGTGCCCCTATGTCATGTGACTCTCGGATATTGCATTAGAATCAAGAGTGAACTAATTGTGCCCTTAAATTCCTTTGAAAAAGTACTAACACACATGCATAAGTGAGTGAAACACTTATGTGTTGGCACATGTGAGTAAGGATGGTGAGAAGAGAAGAGGAAAGTAACGTAGACGTGATAAGACACTGCGTCGGGCTTTGCAACAGACCTGTTTGGTAGCCTAACACTAACTTTTCTCAGCGAGCAGAGCGGGATCGGACGCCAGCCGGTGTCCGACTGGCACAGACAGGATGTGTCCGACCTGGTGTTCGAGCTCCCTCTAACTTCTCTGGCGGTGAATCAGACTCCCCGACCAAACGCTGCCTACAGTGAGTCTAGTCATGGGGTTTTCTCTTGACTGGTGGTGTTTGACCGGATGCGGGCGAGTCTGGTCAATAGTGATCGACGCGTCCGGTGGCAATTGGGCGGCTCTAGGATGGTCTCTAGAACTGATGAGATGCTGTAGTGGTGGCGCAGTCCGGTCATATGACCAGACGCGTCTATTCTCAATTTAACCAGCGTAGGAAGATGTCGACCATTGGAGATCATACAGTCTCGGTTGAACATGGTGGGACCGGATGCTGTCGACCACCAGCAGCGACCGGACGCTGTCTTTGCTCCCGAGTTTCAACCCAAGGACTCTCTTTGTGAGAGGGGCTTATAAATAGATGGTTGGCTGGCTTGGAGAGTCTCTCTTACACATTTTAATCATTCTTACTCTCTTGTGGGCCCTAGCCATTGTTGGTATTTCGTAACATCATCGCTACGAATAGCAATGGCGACAGAAATACTCGTTGATAATTCTTTAGATATTACAGTTTAGGTTCCGCAAGAGCACTAAAATTATTTTTGTAGCATTTCATCCTGAAAGTATTTAGGGTATCGTTATTTATGTTTTGCCAAAGGGAAGGCAAGAGTAAATCTGTCAAGATTAATTATTTAAGATAATAATTGTATATAATAATGCATCACTAAATGTAGGGGTAAGATAATCATTGCATGGATAGGATAGGACAACAATAATACTCTTATAATATTAATAAGAGAAAAATGCACCACAGATCCACTACCTTTAGTCTGTGTGTTATCTAAGTCCATGACCTTTGAAAGTGTAGTTTTAAGTCCTTATCCTTCGGCCTATGTGCCATCTAAGTCTATGACCTTTGAAAGTGCAGTTTTAGATCACTAATCTTTGCATGCAGTTCACTAGTAGTCCATAACCCTGGGGAAGAAGGTTTGGACCCTGCGTGGCTGTCCATGGTGGCTGCAAACTACACCTTTGACTTGGTCAATGGGCACCATTTAGTATTCTCCTCTGGCTATCTCTCTCATTCTCATGCCTCTCCACACCTGTTTGCTCGAGCACTTCATCTGGGAGAGGAGGCGAGCGGAGGAGGAAGCCCTCAGGCCCATGTCCTGCGACCTCTGAGGATCAATGGCAACGTGCAGCTGACGACGGAGAAGGCAGCTATGGGACGTGCACTGGACCTCAGGTCGACACACACGCTTGAATCGATGGGCATGCCTAGGCAACTAGAACCCAAGGTCCAGTGTGCATCCTATCTTCTCCGCCACTGGCTTGCGTGTCGCCGTCGATCCTCGGAGGTCAGTGGGACGCAGGCCGAGGGATCCTTCCTCTGCTCGCCTCCTCTCCGAGACGAAGCACTCGAGAAAAAAGCTATGGAGAGGAATGAGAACGAGAGAGACAGACGGGGGATGCTAAATGGCACCCATTGACCGAGTCAATGAGCAGTCCACATCCGTCGTGGACAGCCACGTAGGATCCAAACCTGCTTCCCTAGGGTTATGGACTACCAATGAACTGTATGCAAATATTAGTGATCAAAAACTGCACTTTCAAAGGTCATGGACCTAGATGGCACACAAGCCAAAGGTTAGGACCTAAAACTGCACTTTCAAAGGTTATTGACCTAGATGACACACAAGCAAAATGTAGTGGACCTATGGTGCATTTTGCTCAATTAATAACTCTCTCTAGTATGAATAATAATAAAATAGTCTATAATGGAGCAATACAATATCTCAATATAGGTATGTTCATGATTACCAAGTCATATCTCCATTTACTTAGAAATAATCACTAGAAGTTATACGGATTAGGAGGACACGGAGTACTGGTCTCCCAGTAAGCTCTGGCATCAATTTAGACTCTTACATCGTACTCGAACATAGGGGGTTTACAAGGGATGGACAGAGTTGTCACCATGTGCCGCCTACCACCTCAACCGTGGTGTATGAAATGCATTCACATGTCCTCTTATACTCGAACACCACTGTTTGCATATGAATAAAACTACATGTATCCTCCTGGGTCCCTAACCCTACGGATCGACAAGTAAAGGACACATGCACAACCGAAAGCATGAGGAAACACCATATAGCTCTAGCTCTTGGAATGTGTTGCTTGTCTTGATTCGACAAATGGATTTGCCAACTTTGAGATAATTACTTGAGCTTGCTCAGAGTTATAAAGATGACTTCAGTGATTATGATTGTGTAATAAGAGGTGACCTTCTCATATTCATTGATGAAATAAACATTGATAACGACTTTGACACTTGCATTGATCCTGGTATCCTTGCTGAGAAGATGGATCAAAATGACAGAAACACATTTCCTTTTGGTGTATCACCTCATTGAACTTGCATTGATTTTGTCGGTGGCAACAACAACAGTTGAAATAGCCTTCTCTGCTATGGATATTATCAAGACTAAACGAAGGAATAAAATGTATGAGGATTGGATAAATAATAGCATGATATGCTATATTGAGCGGGTTTGTTTGCATCCATTGAAGATGAAATTTTTTTGAAGAGCTTTCAAGGCTTAAGAAACCATAATATAAAATCGCCACATGAGGGCCCAAGGTGTGTCTGTTCTATACTTGTATTACTATTACTGCATTACATTTCACAATGAGATCTTGCTTTTTGAAGAAGTGTAACATTTTCATTTTTATGTGGATTTGGCGATGCTGGTTCAAGTGGTGTGTAATTTTGAAGACATATTTTATCATTTAATTATCGGAATATCTTTATGAGGTATCTTTCTAGATCTTGCTTTTTGAAGAACTGTGACATTTTTATTTTGTATGCAGATTTGACGATGTCAATTCAAGTGGTGTGTAATTGTGAAGACATATTTGATCATTTTGTTATCAGAAGGTCTTTATTAGGTACCTTTCTATCATTAATGATGTATTGTTTGTTTGAGCATTTTGAATTAAATTTTATTTGTTATATATTAGTGTATGGCTAGTATGATTTCAAGCCTCCTATTACTTAGCCCCCCTTGATCCATTCATGGATCAGCCAATTGACTATACAGTATATAATATTATTTTGACGGCACAGTATATAATATTATTGCACCGCTCCTTGTCAAGGACATCAGAATTTGCATTTAGACAAAGAAAGATCTTTGTCGAAACTAGTGAAAAGAACACCTGCCAACATACTTTTTGTGTTTTTAGTCGAAATAGGTGAAAAGAAGGCTTGTACATATGAATGATCAAGTGCACAAAACTCACAATATATATAGTCAATCACAAGGACAGTTAGGTGAGTTATGTGCTGCGAATGAGTCAGTGGCTCTGTTAGTTGGGTTCGCTCAGTGGAATGCCCACCGCCCGGCATTTGAGCGCTGCTTGGCACGGGTTTTCACCAGGTGATTTCTCCCATTTTTCTTTGCAGCCACAAGCGTGGATGCTTCATAATAGTCATGGTGTCATGCCCGTCATGTTTGGAGTCTCGTGAGTGTGTTTTTAGGTATATGTGTATATCTAACTTGGCACAAGGTTGCACATTTGCGTGCGTGTGGTGTGTAGAGTGAGCCTATGCAGATACTATAACTTGTACTTCAAGTATTATGGACTTACGAAAAAAAGGGTAAGTTGTCTGCACAGCAATCAGTTTGGTAGCTATACACACTTCAAAAATATTTCTCCTCAACAGTGGCTGGGGTTTCTACGAAGTGCATCGAAATATCTATCTATTCATCAATTTCCATCCCTTGGCACACAACTTGCACGTAGTAGTCAAGGGTAGACAAAGCCAAGAAAGGTATTTCCAGCAGCGGGATGGATCGGTGCACATCAGCAAATGCCAACTCCAGATATTTTCAGCTACTGCTTCCCTATCCTACGCTTACGCTGGTGGACGCTGGGCCAGTCAGCTAGCTCTGTGGTCGCTGCCGGGGACGGTGGATCGGGGACCACGAGATGGAGTGAGCTAGCCTTCTGGATTCCAAGAATAAGAAGAATAATAATCGTTAGGATCCAAAGACTCATTGTCCATGTGGATAAATCGGCGAGATATTTGTAGACCGTGCTCTTCTGTACTTGCAAAAACGAGAACCTTAACTACTGGTGTTTGTTGTCCACCATAATACGACAGACTTCTGTTCTGTACCTTCTTTGAATACGGAAACAGCTGGGTAGATGAAGCAATATATGCATGTAACTATGTAAGGATACACTAGCTGGGTTGGCGTTTATGGTTTACCTGTCGATCAGGAAGGATTCAAAAAATATTGTAATGTAGTTTCATTACTATATATTAAATGTTTTATCATACTAATTTATCTTTTTCTTAATTTCTGAAACATTCGAATATGCCGACAGTATTTCATGAATCATGAAACGTAGTGAATGTCACTGCTGATTAATCTTTGGAATGAAGTACTCATTTATAATTAAATAAAACTTTGGGAACGGAGTGTACGATTTGTATATGGATATATAACATATATTGACATACAGTATATGTATAAGTATACATCAAAAATATATCACGGTGTTATCCAACCGCCTTGTTTCATTTAGACAGATGGTTTTATAAATTAACTTCACTTGTAGAAATATAATAAAATAGGCGTGAATGGGCCTGTGGTCCATTGGTAGGATTGTCTAGTGGGACGCTAACCACCAGGGTTCAAATTCTGGTTGTCGCAACTTTTTCTGAATTTATTTTAGGATTTAACGACTTTGTGCTTTCAGTAGTAGGCGACATTCCCGTCAACCGAAAAAAAATATAAAATAGGCAAGGCGAAGAATATGAGCACTCAGACTTTATACAACATAGATAACGTTTGGTTTGGTGGCAGGTAACATAAACAGTAATGGAAATAGCTGATGGGGGACTGGCGAGGGGACCACTGATTCCTTGATCTGTTTGTTTGTTAGAAAAGCCTCGAGGACGGGCGGTATCAGCATTGACTAGAGCGTCATCCGGTGCCACGGTAGCTCTTAGCGGACTGGGCCTAACCAAACGCATTTATCGCGGACCGATTCCCTCGGTAATCAAATTGCGTTACATTTCCCCGAACCAAACGCGTCCATAGTTGTGTACATGTGCTCATTCATCATGAGAGATATTATTCCAGGGAACGGGATGTACCGTGTATGAAGAATTTAGAGAGCTAACAGAAATCCATTGGCTAGGACTTAGCCGAGATGATTATTAGAGATTCCACACACACATATATTGTGAGGATAAAACTTTGATGTATATAAATATATGTTATAATTAAATAGCATTTAGCATATTTAGTCATGATGTAATAGAATTGAATTTAGTAAATATAAATATAGTGTGGGGTGGGGTGAAATTTTAAAAAAGATGGGAAATTCCTACCGTTAAGAGAACCGTCAGTGAAAATAGATTTCCAACTGGCTCTTGATTAAGAGAACCGTCAGTGGAAAACCTTTTCATTAGCGGTTCTCTTAATCAATCGTCATTGGTGGTTCTCAAACAACTGTTACTAAAGAGATTTATTTTCACCGGTCTCTCTCACGGGTGGTGCTGAGAAACGCCAGTGCTCTGTGTACTAGTGTATACATATACATAGTCTCTAACATCGATAGATTGAGACCAATATGAGTACATTCAAATTAGATAAATCCTTCCATGGTTGGAGCGAGGGCTATATTCATGACCGAGTCGTTGTGGCCCACACAGGGATCTAACTCTCTACGCGTATATAGCTAGTCATCCTACCTAGATGAATTGCCATCTTACACAGCAATGCCCGCGTGAACAGATCTCTCAATCTCTCTCTCTCTCTCTCTCTCTAGCTGAGTATTAGATTCAGCTTCAGATTATGATAGAGTGGAAGAAATATCTCAGAAAATTATGTGCTAACAAAGACACTTAGCTGTCGCGATTTACAAACAGGTCAAGATCAACGCTAGTACTCCCTCCGTCAAAAAACATATCGTTTTTGACTTTCAGGTATCATGTTTGTGCAAATTATAAAATAAGTAATCATTATTAAAGTATCACTAATGATAAAATAAGTCATATAAAGATAAATAATATTTGTAAATAAATGAATAAGACATATGGCCAAATAAGATGCCTGGAATATTAAAATGACATGTTGTTTTAGACAGAGGGGGTGGAAGCTATGTAGCTGTTTCCTTCCTTTAGGACCGAATAAAATTAGGTGCGATTTCATCATCTAAGATACGGTCAAGTTAAACGGTAGTAGAAGCTATATATCTATTTCATTCTTGTAGGAGGAATAGTATTGGAGATGGATTTAGATTATTTTCACTTAGCCTGTCGGACTCGAGGCTCAGTCCGGTATTGGGGAACCTAATCCCAACTAACTCTATTCTGGTTAACGATGAAAATGGACATAACATCTGGTTCCTTCCTGTCTTGTTTTCTACTTTTGTCCCCTAAGCCTACTGTATTTTTTACAGAAAATATGCGAACGGGAGACAAAACGGGGGAAGGGGTTACTTGTCTGTTTTTCTTGCACTAAGTAGAAAACGGACTTCTGATTCGACACTGGGTTTAGGTTTTAGTCTCGGTATTTTTTTGGAGTAAAGGATGACTTTAGTCTCGGTTCTGGACACTAACAAGGACTAAAGCTCTCTTCCTAACGGCTTCTGACATGCACAGGTGCATCAGGGGACTAATTGTAGTCCTGGTTGGAGCTATCAACCGAGGAATGAACTCTTATTTTAGTTCCGGACGGTGCCCCAACCAGGACTAAAAGTCCAATCCTGATTGGGGACACCGTCCAAGACTAAAAACAGACGTTTAGTCTGGGTTGGAAATCCCATCCAGGACTAATAGTCCCCTGCGTATATAAACTTCAAGCTCCCTTCTTCCTCTTCTAGCCCAAGTAAGCTCTGTTCTTCCTCTGCCTTATGTGTTCTTGCTCTGTTTTTCAGTCTATCACAAGATTTCTTCTACTTCTACATCGATTCTTTGGTTTCACAGGTTATTAACTTCATTCTCACACATCCATCACTGCTATATCTCATTTGATGGTCTAGAAATTATTAGGGATATAGATATATACTATATTGTCTTTTATAGTGCATTTCTTGATTTGTGGGCACTTGGTAGTTTATATCTTTGGATGGAGGAAGCTTATAGTTGTTTATTTTAACTCCTATGCACCATCTATTAGTTTGCATATGTAGCTTATTTCATGTTTTTGAGAAATAGAGAATTTTAGTGGTTTTGAATATCTTTGTTTAGAAAATGAGCAATTTATAGCAATTTACAAAAAAATGAAATAGACACACACACACCCCCCTTTTATTAGTTTGCATAGCATGTTTCATGGTTTAGAGAAATTGAGAATTTTAGTGGTTTTTTTGAATATATCATTTTACAAAATAAGGAATTTATAGCAATTTATATAGTGTGCTTTTTATTAGTGGGCATTTAACCTTAAATTTATAGCAATTTTTAAAAATAAATATAGAGAGTAGATGGTGACTCCTTCTGGGTCCTCGACCTCTCATCGGGTTTTAAAGTGACTTAGGCCGCACCTCCCTCTCATTGTGTGGCAGTGAGTGTAAGTAAAAGATTGTCATAGAGTACCGAGTGCGGAAGGAGTGTCCCAACAAGGGTTGTATCTTTTATAAGTGTCCAAATCGCAATGTGAGTTATTGTGTCATATTTGACAATTTTGGTTAATTTTTTCTATTTTCTTGATGGTTTTAATAAAAGTTCTTAATTTGTTATTCTAATTTCAGTGGGTCTGCACCGGATGTAAAGGATGGTACTGGGAGGAAGAGTATTGTACACGTGCAAAACAGTCTTGCAGAGTCGGGTGAGGCAGTGAGCCAGCACATTCAGCCTGTGGATGTTGAGGAAACGAATGATCCGTCTGTTTTAGTTGCACTATACCACACACTTTTTATACCAACCACAAAAGAGCCGCAATAAGTCGTTATAGCGACCGAATCATCGGTCGGTAAAAAGTTATACCAACCGATGTCAATAGTCGCTGTAAGTGGCGACGGTATAAAGATATACCGACCAACACATGTATACCGACCGACAGTTAGATGCTAATATTTATACCGACCAATTCTCTCTTACTAATTATACCAACTAATAATTCGACGGTATATATCTTTTTTACTAACCAATACTCAAACGCTACGGGCTGACATGATTACAAAATCAATTTACCATCAACAAGACATGATTATATATAATGAATTTCACGTCAGCCATATAATCTCAATCTTACATGACATCCATATAAATACACATCACAGATTAAGAAAGATCAACATGTCTCAAGTTTTCATTGAAGCCAATTTGTAGTTGTGCCATATTTTACAAAAGGAGCAGATCTGCCATTAGTAGCTAGATTAATGGCATACACAAGCCATACATAGTTCACCTTACAATCTGCAAAGTTCCTAATCTTACTCAAATATAAAATAGCATCATTGATCACTAGACGGATCTGCTTGGTGTTGATCCAACATGACAAAAATATCTAGGGCCTCTCACCTTACTCAAATACAAAATAGCATCATTGATGACTAGACAGATCTGCTTGGTGTTGATCCAGCATCAAAGAATATCTAGGGCCTCTCACCTGAACAGTGAAAGTGAGATTTGTTAATAAAACTTACTGCTGATATGTAACAGTTATATAATTCATCTCAAGGTGAAAGTTTATTTTTTGTGTCTGCAAGTGTACTACTACTACTAGTACTTGCAAGAGCAAAATTTATCGAAGGGAACCAGACAGCAAACAAACTACAGAGCTGCTGTGCAACAGCCAAAGTTGTTCTCAGAGACTTCACTAGCAAGCATACTCCTCCATTGACATATCGTAGCATTGAAGCATGTCAAGTTGCTTTATTGTAGTAATTGTAGCGTTCCAAAGTTAGGATAGCTGACTCAACCAGTTCATCTATATAAATATTGCTTATGTTAGGAGGGAGAACATGGCGGCCAGGTTTTGTTTAGGATAAAATATTTAGCATGATTCTCATGCTCAGGACTTAAGTACTTAAAAGCAGACAACTACAAGTGCCAAGTGCAAGTGAATGATGCATGCGGTTGATGTCTTAAAGTTACATTTTCTGAGATTTTTTGTTACTTACATGCAACCTGAACCACTCATGAAAGGATGAATGATGCATACGGTTGATGTCTCGTTTATTTCGAACACCAATTGATGATAGATATTGAGCATGCTTGCTATAAATGTGTTATTTTATTAGTTTAGTTGGAGAAGGAAATTGAATAAATAAATTGTTAAATAACTGAGATGTCTTACTCCAAGTAAGGTCCTATATCAGCATAATTGAATAGAACATATCTATGTGCTTGTAGCCATGTCTTGTGATCTATACTCACTGCACACTTGCCAGCCAATCTTGGACCAATGTTACGGAAGAACGGAGTTATGTAACAATCATCATGATTTATACTTTGACGGTTCAATTGATTTGCACCATGTAGATAGCGAGAACAAAGTGTAAGGCACTCAGTAAACATAGACCACTCCATAATTGACCCCTCAGGGTGACTTTTTGTATGAACCCTTCAATCGCATTAGGTATCTATATATAAAACAAAGACACATTGACAATGTTATAAAATAGTAGGTACTTGAACCTCCAACTATGTTACAATATTTAGATGTCTAAAAAGATTACCTTTCTACGGGCCACATGCTACGAAAATGGATTGGACCAGCTATTCTTGCTTGGGCTAGAAGATGTACCATCAAGTGTACCATAATATCAAAAAAGGAAGGAAGGAATATAGTCTCAAGAAGGCTCAAGGTTTCAGCATATCAGCCTCTAGACTCTCTATATCGCTTATTCAAATGATAGGTGAGCTAAGTTTTTTGAAAAAATTGCTTATACAAATGACTGCAGCACTGACTATTTCAGGCAATATCTTTCTCACAACAACTGGCAGCAAGTGTTGTAGAATAATATGGCTCTCATGACTCTTTAATCCAAATATCTTCTTCTCATTAACATGTATATTATGCCGTATATCAGATGCATAACCATCATGAAACTTAACACCTTTTAGTATTTGAAGGCATTTTTTCTCATCTGAACTCATTGAGTATAGTGCAGCTAGCAAATACATTTGGTCATCCACTTCAACAGGGTGAAGATCACTTCTAATGCCTAGAGCTTGAAGGTCCAGGTGAGAATTCAGATTATCCTTAGACTTCCCATCAGTGCCCATGAATGTATTAAGTAAGCTTTCACTCACATTTTTGCCTATGTGCATGAAATCAAAATTATGACGCAACATCAAATCTTTCCAATATGGAAGTGAGAACCAAATTGATCTCCTTTTGTAGATTACTAAGGGCTCTCCTTCCTTACGTCTCTTCCTGGTTGGTTTCTTTCCAGATGGATCCTTGCCAAAACTATTACTAAGATCTTTAGTGCACTCTAAAATTTCCTCTCCAGAAAGTGGTTTAGGTGCTGGTCTAAACTCAGTTGTACCACCAAATTTATCGGCATCAAACCGAAATGGGTGGTTTTCATGCAAGAATCTTCTATGACCCATATAGCAAGTCTTGCTACCATTACCAAGCCTAAGTGAATCTGTAAAGAAGTGACAGTATGGACATGCAGCTTCACCAGATGTGACAGATCCGGACACATATCCTAGACCTGGGAAACCAGAAATAGTCCACAATACTGCTGCTCACAACTGAAAGTACTCGGCCCTCGAAGCATCATAAGTTCTAACACCATGTTCAAACATATCTAACAAGTTATAAATAAGTGGCTGACAATAGAGATCCATATCACTACTAGGAGCATTTCTACCAGGAATCAAATAAGGATAGGATGAAATTTGATTGCTTCATGCACATCGAAGGTGGAAAATTTAAGGGAATACAGATACCGGGCCAAATGCTGTAGCTAATGTTCTGCATTCTATATGGATTGAAACCATCTGTGGCGAATGCTAGACGTATGTTTCGGCTATCTTTTAAGAACTCTAGATGCTTTTTATCAAAGGGCCTCCCATAGAGGTGAATCAGCAGGATGCCTTAGTAGACCATCCTTTTTCTGTTCTTCGTCATGCCATCTTGTTAGCCTTGCTGTTTTTGAGGACAAAAATAACCTTTTGAGTTGTTTCTTTATAGGAAAGTAACGAAGAACCTTCCTAGGAACCTTATGAACACGTTTCCCATCTAAACTCTTCCTTTCTGATTTCCATCGTGAAACCTTAAATTTTAGACATAAATTTAGATCTACATTCTCCTTCCAATAGAGAATGCAATCATTTTCACATGCATGAATAGTTTTGTAACCAATTTCAATGGAATTCACTAATTTCTTAGCTTCATGAAATGTTTTAGGTAGTGCTGAACCCTCAGGAAATGCATCATTAAATAGATCTAGAAGAAGATTCATAGATTTATCCGACCATCCTCTAAGGAGTTTGATATGGAGCAATCTAATTAGGAACCTTAGCTGTGTATATTTCTTGCAATTTGGGAACAACTCCTTGTTATTTTGTGCTACCAACTTCTCAAGGGCAACCAACTCAGGACAAGGCTCTAGAGTAGAACCGTTGTCCTCAAAATCAGCCTCTATCATCCAAACCAGCAGGCTAAGTCTCTAAGAAATTCAGATATATCATCATCCTCACTAGAATCTTCTATAAACTCAGCATCATCATAATTCCCATGATTCATTGAAGAACTATCTTCTCCATGCAAGGTCCATGTTCTATACCCTTTTAGAAACCCACCAGGTATCAAGTGCTCACGGACTTCACTTGCCTCTTTCCAAAATGAGTTAACACACTTTCTATAAGGACATAATATCTTGCTGCCTACCGTTGAATTCCTAAATGCAAAAGCTAAGAAACTGTTCACCCCTTGCAAATATGTCTTGGTGTGCCTATATGAACATTTTAGGTCAAATTCTATTTTACCTAAAAATAGCACTCTCGGTAGATGTGAAGTTACTATCTTTTACCTAGCATTATCATCGATCCATGTTTTATCCATTGTCAACCTTTGTATAAGAGATCCAGAAGCTTACATTATTAATAGAAAATATATCACAAGCATTGAAATAGTTGCATACTTTGACAATATTGGAAAAACAGATGAATAGCTAGGGAAAGGGAATCCTACCGATGGAAACAAGGAGAGCTGCTGCCACAATATCGTGCCAATGTCTTTGAGAAGGGCACATGTAGAACTACCTGTTGTCCAGCAACAACGCAGCAGACAACACCTGCAGCCACATAATGAGAGTTGCTGAATAAGATAAAATCTAATAACAAAAGAACTGAAAAAATATATAAATATATATGCATCTATCCTAACACGGCAGTTTAGTTTTGGAGTTATGACCTGAAAGTACTGAAGGCTTGGTCTACAGCACGTTTCGCAGCAAGCAAGCAACAGCACGGCACAAGCAGACAAGCAAAGTGTGTTTGTCTAGAGGAGACGCTGCCATTGCACATCGGCAAGCCATGTCCAACAAAGCAAAAATATTCACACATTTAGCTAAAACTGGTTCACCCTGGACCAAAAGTGAAACTGTTAAGACTGAAGTCTATTCACTAACCTTTTTAAAAACTGATCTGAAACCCAGCACAGATAGGGTACAAGGCTACGGCCCCCTGGGCGTCGCCCTCCTGCAGCGATGCGGCCCCCTCTTTTGATTTCCTGGAGCAAAACAAGAGTTGGGGCCCGATACTAGTCAAATACAAATAATCAAGAGATATTTGGATTTCAATATATAAGTAATATATTTTTTTTTTGCATACAAAGAACTGTAATATGAAATTAGGCACTCGTGTTATAGGAATCATATTTTGATATTTTCTAACTCTAGAAGACATTGTAAATAAATAGACTTCCCTGTTTCATTAATCACAAACAAATAGAACATATTAAACGGATGTGAGACACAATCAATAATGTAATGACCCTAGAAATCTGAATTCACTGACCTACTTTCACCTTGATGACCAGATTTCAGATTTCTATCTATCTGCTGTCTCCGTGAGAATTCAGTGAGAGAGGTGAAATTCAGAGTTTTGAAAGCCTATGCAATCTGCTATCTATATCTATCTGCACACCTCTTGACTAGTTGAGCCGTGACACAATGATGATTAAATAATCAATCAACAGCTGATTAGCAATAGAGTCACGGATGCAAGGCAGTCTACACTTACTTGGAGACAAAGTTAGATCTGGAGACGGTCCAGCACTCCAGTGGAGTAGCTGCCGCAAGCTGTAGCACTGCTCAATTGGAGCCACCTGCCTTGCTACCTATGAGGCGCTGCTCAAAAAAGGATTGACAAGGGATTGAATCGGGTCTCGCTGCCGTCTCTGCCGCGCGTGTGTGTGACGCCCACTTGACGCAGCGCTACTGGGGGCGGCCCTCCCTGCTGAGCGTGGTGGCGCAGCCCTGCTGGGCTCCCTCCTTGCTGAGCGTGGCAGTGCTGAGAGCAGGAACCGACAGCGCTACCGGCACGGGCCCAAGGAGGCGGCGGCGCGGGCAACTGCAGCAGCCGCGCACGACGGCCCGCAGTGGTGTGGCCTCAGGGAGAGGGGAACGGATGAGCACAGAAGCGGCGGCGTGGCCTCGGGGAGGAGCGGCGGCTTCACGGAAGGAGAGGATGAGGGCGTGCGGAAGGAAAAAGTGGCGGACACGATATTTTTACCCCCACGTGCAAGGGTTTTGGAGGTTTGGTAGTGAAATTTGAGGCACGAATGGACTGACTGTTTCGCGCTCTAAATTTTAGCTGTGTATACTGACCGATGGTTCGACGTTTTTACTGACCTATACCGACCAATAGTCCGATGCAATATGTAGCGACCGACGTATAGCCGCTAAAAGAACCTGTAGCGTCTGATGCTCCGTGGAAATTCTTTACCGACCAATGTTGCAACGCTAAATCACTAGTTTTAGCGACCAACATCTGACGCTAATTTTAGTGTGTGGTATAGTGTTGGGATTGGTTACCAAATCTTTATGCTGCTGAAGTGCGTTTTAGTTTTATTTTGTTTAGTGCTAGTTGGGATTGTCTATATGTAGCGAGGGTAACACAAATTAATTACTTTATGTTTGTGTGCTGGTATTTTAATTGATCATGATGACTGTTGTTGTGCAATTATGGTTCAAGGTTTGATACGTTTTGTCATGTAATGCAGATGAGCTAACATTGGATGTACAACATCGATTACCACTCTAAAGAATTCAATACGAACGTGCATTATTTCTTAAGTGTGGCCGAGGCAAACAAGCGCGATGGTTTCATCTGTTGCCCAAGTGCTGTATGTAAGAATTTGAAGGATTATGCTTGCTCAAGGAGTCTCCATTCACACTAGTTTAAGTCGAGTTTCATGTCAAACTATATATGTTGGACCAACCATGGAGAAAGCAGGGTTATAATGGAAGAATGCTAAGAAAAACAAGAAGGGGATGAGGTTATTGTTGCTGAATACGGTGCCTTACATGATATTGCAATAGGGGAAGGCTAAGAAGGGGTGGCGGGAGAAGATAAGCCCACTGATGATCTTGGTTAGGCCATCTGTGATGCACAGAGATAATGCGACGGTGAAAAAGAGAAGATCAATTTTGATCGCATGCTAGAGGATCACAAGAAATTGCTTTATCTAACCAATGATAGTGGGCCAGAAAAAGTTGGGTACCATACTGAAGTAGTTATAATGAAAGACAAAGAAGATGCTTCTGAAGGATAACAAATTGTCTGCCACTACATATGAAGCAAAACAGGATGTATGTCCTTTCAGATTAGAAATCCAGAAGATACATGTATGTCCTACTGACTGATGTATGTCCTTTCAGATTAGAAATCCAGAAGATACATGTATGTCCTACTGACTGCATCCTCTATCATGGCGAGGACTATGACAATCTATGAGCATGTCTGGTATGTCATGCATCGCGCTATAAGATAAGGCGAGATGACTGTAACACCCGGCCCAATTTCGAATTTGGCCCATAGTGGCCGGTTTAGTCCCACCTTGGTTGTTAAAGGTGTGTTAGACCAACATATAAGGCTTCTAGAGTCCATCCCACCATTCCCAAGTTACTCTTTTAAGCGAAGCGAGGACGAAAGCTTAAGTGGGATGGCGGTAGGTGTGGTTCGCTCAGCGTGCAGAGTGGATCTAAGCCGTTTGGACTCTGGGGTGTTACAATGACCCTGGTGATACCGAGGGCGATGAAGAACGTCGTAGAAGGAAAATCCATTCCAATCTTATGTGGTATGATCCTATAATACCATACTTGAAACGCTTGTTCAGAAACAAAGACCATGCAAAGTTGTTGCAATGAAACAAACAAGATCGTAAGGTAGACAATTTGTTAAAACACCCTATGAATGGATCTCAGTGGAGAGCAATTGATATAGAATTTTCCAAGTTTGCCGATGACGCAAGAAACTTAAGGTTTGCTTTAAGTATAGATGGCATGAACCATTTCGAGGAGCAGAGCAGCAGTCATAAGCACTTGGCCTATTATGCTATGTATCTATAATCTTCCTCCATGGTTGTGCATGAAGCAAAAGTTCACGATGTTGTCAGTGCTCATCCAAGGTTCGAAGGAACCTGGAAATGACATCGATGTCTATCTAAGGCCCTTAGTTGATGAACTTCTAATTTTGTGGAATAAACCTTGTGTACAGTGTGTGGGATGAGCATAAGTAGGAACACTTTGATCTACGAGCATTGTTGTTCGTAACAATTAATGATTGATCTACTCTAAGTAATCTTTCAGGACAGACAAATAAGCAATATAATGCTTGCACATACTATTTTGATGACATTGACAGCATATATTTAAAAAATGTCAAAAGTTCATGTACCTTGGCCTTCGTCGATTTCTTCCAGCGAGTCACCCACTAAAGAAACATTTCCTGCAATCCCAGGGATCCTGTTTCCATATGGGATAAATCCATATTTATCCCATGTTTTCAATATATGTGGGATATGACTAACAATTATGTCTTTGTGGTTTTTTTAGGGGATGTCTTTGTGTTATACTAATACACCTACAACCTACTATAATCACTAATATTCATGTTAACTTGTTAACACACGTGGTATCAAGTGAATATTAGACAATCTTCATACTATACACATTGTTGTTTGACTTCATACATACATACTTGAGAATATTAGATCTTGTAATCCTAACTTAATTACTAGACATCTATTCACTTTTTTCATTTCCCAATATATCCTGTTTCCATTTATGATCTTTTCGGAACCAAATTCCATTTCCACCAAAAATTCTAGAAATAGAGGAGAGAGTTTCCCATACATTTCTATCAATTTTCATCCCTAATCCTAGCTGTGATATATTCTAGCATCCTCCATAATCATAGCAAGAGCACCATAGGATTCAAGACTAGAGACTGAAGCCAAAGGTGCAAACCAATATCTAACATCCCTCGTTTTCGAACAGTCTGTGTTGTGTGGCATGAACCCATTAGCATCTTATTCAGGATGGTAGCCCTATGTCAAGGTAGTCAAGCATGAAGTAGCTGTGTTCAAACATGTCATGCTAGAGATAGCCATGGTCGAACATATGGTTAGGATGTCGGTCGCACATGAGGCTACGGTCAAAAAAGAGGTGTCATGATGATGAGATTTACATATATGTCGAGGAAAACTATGGAATAGGGTGATGCCGAGGAACACTTCTAGGGCCGTTGAGGATATAGACAAAAGATGGTAATCTAATCAAGGAAATTGGGACAAGAACAGAAGGGTAGATGCTGATATCAATGCAGTCAGGCCACTCTAGATCAAGCGTGCACCGGGGTCGCTAGACCCGGATACACTTCAAGGACGAAGGCACACACCAGTTGAAAGGTCCTAATGGCTAGAGGGGGTGAATCGCCTATACAAATTCTAGAAATAACACTTAAGACAAGTGGTAAGAAAATTATGAAGTGAAGCGAATTTTGCGGTAGCCTAATTGGGTGATGCAAGCCACTTATCCAATTCTAGGCTATGATCTCTAAATACACACCAGGAGGCTTAAGTCACTACTTCTAATTTGCTCCTAATGAACAAAACTAGTAAAGCTACTCCTAGACAAGATATGACAAGAATGAATAAGGTGGAGAAGTTAATCTTTATACTGTCCAGTGAAGAGTAGATGAATCAAACAATAATCACACAAATGAAATCCTCGGCAAAACATGACACAATGATTTTTATCAAGGTTCACTTTCTTGCCGGCAAGCTACTCATCGTTGTAGCGATTCACCCACTTGGAGGTTCACGAACTAATTGGAAATACATGCCAAACCCTCTATAAGGTGCTGCACAACCAACACAAAAGTGGGGATATACAAGCTATGAGCAATCCACTAGAGTAGCCAATTCATGATCTCCCGTAGGGAAGGCTCAAGAACCCCTTACAATCCACCGATCGAAGCCGAAGATAAGAACCACTCTCCGCTCAACGATCTTCACTGCTCCAAGCCATCTAGGAGTCGGCAAACTCCAAGAGTAATAAAGGAAACCGTAGCTAAACACATTCACCAAGTGCCTCTAGATGCACTCGCTCAAAGCAATGCACTTGGATGCTCTCAAATCTCACCAAATGATGAAGTAATCCAGAAGGATGAGTGAGAAAGGATTAGCTAGGCTGACAAGGTTGCTATTTCGATGAAAATGGCAAAGAGAGCCACCCCAAGCTGGCCAATCCTCTATTTATATGGCACACCTCAAAATGTGGTTGTTACTCAAAAACTATGCGAGCACCAGACGCACCTTAAGTTTGCACAATATGAGTCCGGTGTAGCGTCTGGTCGCTGCCACAAAGCCATGTGTCCTTCCTAATTGAAACTAGTTGTTGGGCGCCAACAACTACTCACTTCGTGCCACTGTGCCAAACCACCGGATGCGCCAGCTTCATCATCGAACGCGCTAGGACGTAGCGTCCAGTGCGACGCTGGAGAGCACCAGAGAGCTCCACAAGCTTAGCAGATGCATCTTGTCAGAGGTCACCAGATGCACTAGCGTCAGATCATAGTTAACTGTCGCACAACCGCTATTTCACCGGACGCGAGGGTGACACTGTTCACCCATCCGGTGAGACGCCAGAGAGTGACCAGAGAGCTCCTGCACGGACCGGACGTGTCTAGTCTAGGCCGACCAGATGCACCCTGTGTCTAGTGCACTCTCCATCATAGAGAACACCTAGGGTTAGCCACCGGACACCTCCAGTCTAGAGTCCAATGCAGCATCTGGTAAACCTATGAGTGACTTTCACGTGTTGTCTTCTTCACCACCCTTGCTCATAAGTCTTAGCTCATAAGTGTTTCACTCACTTGTACAAGTGTGTTCGTATTTTTCAAAGTATTTTTTAGGGTTTGGTTGCACTCGTTAGCATCTAAATGCATATGTAAAGAGTTAGAACTTCTAGTGACACTTTCATAATTGCATTTCACAAACGAGTTTCGTCCCTTTTAATAGTACGACTATCTATCCTAAATGTGATCACTCTCTCTATATAGTCTTGATCACCGAATCGAAAAATCTTTATCAAGATACCTTTGCCTAGCCACCTTGCTCCATCTTGTTGTTTGCTAGTCTATCTCATGAAACACTTAGAGAAATCATTATCAAACTAGGTTTCATCAATTATCAAAACAAAACTGGGGCTTTCAATCTCTCCCTTTTCCCCCTTTTTGGTAATTGTTGATAACCTTTATAAAAATATGAAATCAAATCAAATTTGAACTTTGGTAGTACAAGCTTCCCCCCGACATATGTTATTCCATGAGTTTGGTTCAATTATTCACATATGCATGGATTTAAATTATGGGTGAGCTACTTCTACCAAATGATGCTAAGGTATATAAAATGGACCTTTGATGTGTGATACCATCGGAGTTGCCAAAATATACCATCCTTAGCACTATAATTCACTAGACGTGCTCCCCAGTTAGTGGTCTTTCCATCTAGTAAGAAATGCCGCTTAGCATCCCCAGCCAACCTTTCTTAGTGGTTATAGCCAATAATCTTTGCCATGTATTTAGCAATGCAAGGTCTCAAGTTTTAATATCCAATGACATAAACCATAGCCTCTACAAAGTGATTGAAAGCCTTAACTATGGTGCTCTTTGCAATCCTAACCACCTATAGCACCTTTCATGCAAAGTCTACTTACGGCCTAGCTTCTCACGCATGTAGCACATCTTTCTTACACTTTTGTCCTTACTTAATGTAAAATGGTTAACATGGAGGTGCTATGTTTTGAATGACAAATGTTATAAGTTGCCTTTAAACTAGTGAAAATGTCACAATTTTACGTACTCAAAACACTGTCAATAGCCTCGAAATTAAAGAAAGAGTAACATAGCATTAGCATATTTTATCCAATACTAGGTTATACTTGTGCTTGAGGTAATTCTATGCAGGAGTGGACAAATTGGAGCCAATGGGCACACCACAGGAGGTCGACCGACCAGCCCTATGGGGCCTACTGGCTCCCCAAGCTTTTAGGATCCTATCAAAGCCCCCAAAGCCATTTCACACCCTTGGACGCACTTTATGATTTTCTTTCTCTAGGGTGGAAGATCAACTCACATGGATCCATGGGCCCACAAGATGATCAACCGACGTGGCAAGGTGGATACACCAACACAAACCCACTTAACACCAAGTGAGGACCCACAACACTAGAGCAGGTGGGCCTACATTGCAGAGAAGGGGTTGGTCGATCTCCCCCAAGGTTGGTCCGACCTCCACCTTTCTCCACCGACTTACAGTATGTTGCAATGCAAACAAGCATATGACCATTTGATGTTAATGATTGATATTATGGCGGTTCAATTTCGGTTTGACCATTATTTGGAATTTGAAATTCTAGAGCATGATGGAGTTTCTATGTTTAATTTTGATAACATTATTAAAAGAAGTCCTAGATCAACTTCTTATTTGTAAAGAATTGAAATTATTCCATTTTTCTCGAATATGCAGGAGATCTAGTATCAATATATTGAGAAGAAAACTGAAATTATTCTTTAGGAGAACACATGTGTACATGTTTAGTCATTGATGTACTGCATCATTCACCTTATCATTGGAGATGCATACTGTTTACTCATGCACTCCCACTTAAATAGAAGACCAAGTCACCAGACCAAAAAACATTTCATCCATTCAAAGACCACTTTGTTGTTCCCTTTGTAGAATATTAGATTCACCTTATCATTGGAGATGCATACTGTTTACCCATGCACTCCCACTTAAATAGAAGACCAAGTCACCAGACCAAAAAACATTTCATCCATTCAAAGACCACTTTGTTCTTCCCTTTGTAGAATATTAGATATAAATGCATTACACAAAAAGTTCTCTGGGATTGACCATTTGAAAAGCAATTCAAAACTTTGACTATGGGCACTTAATTTTCTTTGATAAAATCACATTTTCTAAAGTACAACAAAGATAACCTATAGATGCTTTAAAAAAAGATAAACTAATGGAACTCAGACAACACTATAACAACTCACTTCAAATATGCATGGTGCGGCAACGCCTCACCTCGAATTTCTAGTAACAACTGAAACGATGTCCATCCATTGACCTGGCAGTAAAAGCACACAACAACGTCGGCGAGCCTTCCGGGCTATTGACGGCGCTAACACCTCAAAATACCGTCAACATAACAAGATAAAAGTGACAAAATCCATGGAAAAGAGGAATATTATGTTTGAATTTTACTTGGTTCCACTTGTACTTGGAGAATTGTGAGCACTAGGTACAAAACAGGTAAAAATAGAGCGAACCAAGGCATATGTGAGCAGTACAAGTGATGGGAGCCACGTAGGGGCCAAGTCACAGGGCGCCCGCCCTGTTGGACAGGGCGCCCGCCCCCCACTTGGTGCCATTTGCACCCTTGCACGTCATGGATCCGTGCCACATCCCTCCAAACAAGTTGTGGCACGTTGGTTCATCATCAACGGCTTAGAAATAGCTCACTCGGATCCTGGAAGCCCTCTGGGCAGGGCGCCCGCCCTATCCGGTTGGACTGCCACGACCACAATCCGAGGGAAAGTCATGCAAGCACTTGTAGCCATCCAATTGGTGTCAGTTTTCATCCAAGGGAGATCAAGTGATGCGCCAAGGATTCATGGGCCCACATGTCATCCTCTATGGGCCACAAACCGCCTCTCCAACCGGAAACCAACGTACCAACCGACTCCAAACCGACTTGGGAGCGTGATGGAGGGCCGTCGGATGCGAAAGGCAGGTGGATCATAGGGCAGGCCGCCCTACACTTGCTCCAAACCGACCCCAAACCCCCTATAAGTACCCTAGGGGTCCCTAAACACTATAAATAGGGGTCACTTATTCATTTGTAAGGCAGACTATGAAGCTTAAGTGAAATAGATACTTAGATACAAAAGATAGTCTCAAGTAGAATGTGTAGTACTCTTACACATTAGGGAGTGAGAGAGTCACTTCTCTGAAGAGAAGAGGAGGAGTCCGAGGAGGAGCCGGGCTTGTCGGCAACCTCTTCTATGATGTACCTCTGCACTTCTTTATGGTAATCAAATCCCCCTTTCTTATTTAATTATTGTTATATTTTAAGTATTTGTTTGCTTGTCTCACTGGTTGGTTAGAATGCTCTAGTTCTTGGATCCGAGTTAGAGTAGTAAGTTTATAGATTAAGTGCCGTGGTTAGGCTATATCTTATCCGTGAGTGTGGCTAGGCCCACGGATAGTAGTGGTAGGTTCTAGGTGGTGACAGCCCTAGAATCCTCTGGATTCCACCACGTTCGACCTAGGTTAAAGGCGTAGAGCTTGTAGGTGTATGGGGCCTAAACAGTCTTACCCTAGGCGAGTTTAGGACTTTGCACGCTCACAGTAAATAAATCTTTGGTATATCATATAATTATCAGCATTACCATTTGGAACCTTCTCTTTCTACCCTATCATTAGATCTAGCCTCCTATCACACACGTTCCCTATGGATTCGATATAACCTGGGACTACTCCTAGGGAAAAGCTACATTTGACAACCTGTGCGCGCTTGCGGTTATTCCCGTTTGCCATCCCAGGTGTCAACAAGCTTTTCTGGTGTCCGTAGCCGGGGAACGGTAGTTGATTTAGTGAGACTAAGATCTATATTTATCCCCATCAATCCTTTATGAAAGAACTACCTATCTTCCGATTCGCTTCTCCCAAGAGTACGCGATTGGAACCACCTTCATCATCTCAACCTATTCTTACCGATGGGTATGAGCTATGGCCTAGTTTCATAACTATGGTCCGAGAAAACACTTTCTCAGGAAGTGAGAAAGAAAACCCATATACTCAGTTTATGAGATTCAAGCAATTAGTGTGCATGTCTGAATATTCCAGGCATGTCACTATGAGACCCTTAAGTGGAAGTTATTTCCGTTCACTCTGACGGGAGTAGCCAAATTGTGGCATGCTCGAACCGTAGGTGGTGTAAGTGGAGAATGGGAAGAATTGCGCACACAGTTTACCTTAGCCTTCTTCCCAGTAATCCGAGTAACCCAACTCCGACTCAAGGTGCTCTCTTTCCATCAATAGGAAGGGGAAACCCTAGGTGCTACCTGGGCTCGGTTACTTGATTTAGTCAATTCCGGACCCGACCTAGCCATTCCATATTAGGTACTATTTCACCAGCTGTATGTTGGATTAGGAAGACGCGATGCTCATCACCTTGATTTAGCATCCGGAGGCTCATTCCTTCATCTCTCTGCACTCGGTGGTACAGATGTTCATTAAGAAAATCTTACAAAACACTCCTTACACCGGAATCCATGTCGTGTTTCCTAAAGAAGAAGAAGCTAAGCCCTCAGTTTCCAAGGAAACTGAACCCCTTTGAACCTCCTGAAAACAAACATGAAACTTTAGAGGAGAAAGAAGTAACCCTAGGATTCCTATATGAAATCGAAGATGATCTATTTGAAGTTTATGGAAGTGCCGCAAATTACTTGACCCAGCCTAAACCACCTTCGAAACCATCCTTCAATTCTCCTGAAGCTCTTGATCATCAAGATATGCAAAATCTTTCTGCTATCATGAGTCACGAGTGGACCAATGAAGCTGAATTATCAAGAAAGGTTTCTCGCATAGACAATATGATCAATAGGATAGATTGTAAATTTAATGGAAATCATGTTTAGCCTTTTATGACCCTACCCTTGGAATAAACATGATGTCCAACACTTTTCTATCCGAAAAATTTCCAAACATTATCCTTCAACCTACATCTCAATGTCTTAAAAACCTCGATGGTGACATTATCCAGAGCCAAGGTATTGAACAAAACAGATATACTCTTGGACTTCTATATCTTTGAAACCACCAGATTCAAGGTTTTTATAGGACAGCCTTGGTCCAACATAGCTTATGAAGGGTCAACCAAGGGAAAGGTTGATGTCAAACTAGGGAGAGAAAGGTATTCTTTGCCTATAATTCGTGCAATAAACTCTATTGCCGAACACCCTCCTGACCCAGATCCTTTGGAACAAGTAGTAATAGCTAATCAGGAAAAGCTTAGTCCAGCCAGATAATGAAGAATCTGAATCATTTATAGAGGAAGAAGCTCCAGACAACAACTCTTATCGCCTAGACAAATTTGAAGAACCAACTAGGACACCTATTGAGCTTAAACCTCTGACCGGACGGACTTAAATATGTTTTTCTAAAGAATAAACCTGAAACCCCTGTCATCATTAGCGATAAATTATCTGAAGAAGAAGTTGAGAGGCTTACCATTGTCTTAGAAAAGCATCATTCTATCTTTGGCTATTCACTACAAGATCTAAAAGGCATCTGTCCAACTCTCTGTACTCACCGAATCCCAATAGAATCTAATGCAATTCCATCTCGTGAGCCCAAAAGAAGACTCAATAATGCCATGCGTGAGGTTGTCAAAAAGAAAGTTTTGAAACTTTTACATGCAGGCATTATTTACCCAGTCCCTTATAGTGAATGGGTGAGCCCTGTGCAAGTTCCTAAGAAAGGTGGCATGACCGTCATTAAAAATGACAAGAATGAACTCATACCTCAACGCACGGTTACGGGGTGGAGAATGTGCATAGACTATAGGAAGCTTAACAAGGCCACTAAAAAAGATCATTTTCCGCTTCCTTTCATAGATGAGATGTTAGAGAGATTGGCTAAACACTCATTCTTCTGCTTTCTGGATGGATATTCGGGATATAATCAAATCCCAATTCATCCTGATGATCAAAGCAGAACAACCTTCACATGCCCGTATGGAACATATGCTTACAGGCGCATGTCCTTTGGACTTTGTAATGCACTTGCATCATTCCAACGTTGCATGATGTCTATTTTCTCCGACATGAACGAACAAATCATGGAAGTTTTCATGGATGAATTTTCTATCTATGGAAAATCATTCGATGACTGCCTAGAATATCTAGACAAAGTCCTACAACTGCTGTGAAGAAAAACACTTAGTACTCAATTGGGAAAAGTGTCACTTCATGGTACGAGAGGGAATTGTCTTAGGCCATCGAATATTGGAGTGGACAAAGCTAAGATTAGCGTGATTGAGCAACTTCCACCACCCACGAATGTCAAAGGAGTAAGAAGCTTCCTAGGCCATGCAGGCTTTTATAGGAGGTTTATCAAGGATTTTTCACAGATAGATAGACCTTTGACTAGCCTTCTAGCTAAAGACATCCCTTTCAATTTTGATGATAAATGTCTTCAATCCTTCCACATTTTAAAGAAAGCTCTAGTGTCAGTCCCCAATCATACAACCCCCTTGATTGGAACTTGCCTTTTGAAATCATGTGCGATGCTAGTGACTTTGCTGTGGGAGCCGTCCTTGGTCAAACTAAGGAGAAAAAGCATTATACTATCTCCTACGCTAGTAAGACCTTGACAGGGTCCCCAGCTTAACTATGCAACCATAGAAAAAGAGCTTTTAGCCGTTGTCTTTGCAATAGACAAGTTTAGATCTTACTTGGTAGGAGCCAAGGTGATCGTCTACACTGACCATTCTGCCCTGAAATATCAATTCACCAAGAAAGATGTTAAACCCCAGCTTGATCTGCTGGATCTTACTCCTTCAAGAGTTTGATTTATAAATCAGGGACAAGAAGGGAGTAGAAATTCTATAGCAGACCACTTGTCTCGTTTGCAAGACCAAGACCAAGACAACCTTCCTATAAATGACTTCTTTCGTGATGAAACTCTTTTAACGGGTGACGTATACCAATCCATGGTATGCCAACATCGTGAACTTTATAGTCACTAGCTATGTTCTGCAGGGGAAAATAGGAAGAAGTTGCTTTACCAAAGCCAGACTCATTTATGGGATGACCCCTATCTCTATCGAGTCTGTGCTGATGGATTGCTTAGGAAATGTGTCCCTCTGGAAGAAGCAACTAAAATAATAGAAAGGTGTCAGTCCGCTGAAGTATGTAGGGCATTACAGAGCCTTTCGAACACATGCTAGAATCTGGCAAAGTGGATTTTTCTGGTCATCTATGTATGAAGATACAAAGGATTTTATCCTACGGTGTGCCCGATGCCACAAACATGGCAACATCAGTACTCAAGATGCCATGCCGCTTACAAACAATCTACAAGTAGAACTGTTCGATGTTTGGGGAATAGATTACATGGGACCATTCCTTAAATCCGGTCATTTTGAATACATCTTAGTGGCGGTGGACCTATGGGTCTAAATAGGTAGAAGTCATGCCTTGCCCCTCAGCAGATGCCAAAAACGCCAAAGGAATGTTTGAAAAAATCATCTTTCCTAGGTTTGGAGTTCCTAGATTAGTCATTAGCTGATGGAGGATCACACTTCATAGATAAAAACTTTAGAAACTATCTGACTAATCAAGGAATCCAACACCATGTGGCCACGTCATATCATCCTCAAACCAGTGGCCAAGCAGAAACCTCCAATAAGCAAATAAAGAACATTCTACAAAAGACTGTAGAGGAAATGGGAAGGGGCTGGCCTCATAAGTTGCATGATGCTCTTTGGGCATATCGAACTGCCTATAAAACCCAATAGGCATGTCCCCTTATCAATTGGTTTATGGCAAGACTTGCCATCCTTCCTGTAGAACTAGAGTTCAAGGCACATTGGGCCATAAAGAAATGGAAGATGGATTTTGAGATGGCTGGACAAAATTGGAAGATGCAAATCTCTGAATTAGAGGAATGGAGAGAGAAAGCTTACCATAGTGCTAAGTTATATAAAGACAGGACTAAAAGATGGCACGACAAAAGGATCAAAAAGAAGGAATTTCACCCAGGAGATAAGGTCTTACTCTTTAACTCCTGAGTCCGTATTTTTGGCCATGGGAAGCTGCGAAGTAAATGGAGGAACCATTTAAGGTCGTTGCAGTGTCACCTCATGGTGCCGTCACGCTAGAAAGTGATGATGGCCAACTTTTCAAGGTGAATGGACAACGCCTTAAAGTTTATCATGAATTGGAAGAGGAAGGAGAGATAGATGTGGTGTTGTTCATAAACCCTGAGCACTACGAATATCTATTTTAATTAAATATATCCTATTGGGCCCAATGAAAACCGTGAAGAAAGCCTTCTAAGGGCCTTAGAGTCATCATCAGAGCACCTAGAGGGCCTAGGTTGGGTGAATCCCACCAGGGACAGGGCGCCCGCTGCCTCCAAGGCGGCGCTCGCCCCCTAATCAGCGAAACATGTGGTCTTTTGACACGTGCTCGATGATCCACTATTGGTGCAACAATCCTCCATGCGAATTTCGAAAAGGTTCACCTAGAATAGTGCAAGGGAAGCCTATCCTTTCACCATGACCACCTTCAAATATTCAACTCCATCTTCCTCACTGACTTCACAACTCTCCAGCATCTAAAACCTATCTAGAACCCTAACCATGGCCTCCTTCAAGCGCAAGAGCATGTCACCCACCACGCTTAGCTTCCTCGTCGATGACAATGCTCCCACCGACGTCATCGACGCAGTTCCACTCGCCGTAGCACCTCCACCATGTACCCCAATCGCATCTCCAGTGCAACAAAGCCCGAAGGCCAGCCAAGGGGGCGGCGGGCACCCCATCACCAAGGGCGAGCGCCCCCCAACTTTCGGCTGTCAGCGCTTGTAACACCCCAGGTGTTAGTCACGAGCTAACCAGCGAGTGTGGACCTAATTCGAGTTATTTCAATCAATGATCCTAATCACCTATTTCATATTCATCTCCATCTACCATGATCATTGGAAATGGTTCATAAAGATCCGAATTGAGAATTCACATGGAATGACAAGTTATTCACTTAATTGGATTATGGATTAAGTGAAGATGAGCATGCAAAGTCAACAAAACCTTGCAACCTTGCCCAAACAACTCTACTTGAACTCTACAACAAAAGTCATGAAGGTTTCATGTTGAGAAAATGTCAAGAAGATACCTCAATTGGCCTAAATATCCAAATTGAGCTCTCTAATGATCTTACTTTGACCAAAGTGGAAATACTATTTGTGAGCAAGGTATGAAGTTTGACTTTTAATGAAAGTTGGAGATATTTTGGAGTACAACAATTGTTATTTTTGGACCAACTCATGATTCAATCTCTAAGTGCCTCAAACAGTGGAATCAAGTTTGGTAAAAATCCTGATTTCAGCACTTAAATAATTCTAAGTCCGAAATCAGCCCATATTGCATTGATGTTTCATGTTCTACAAATTTTATCAATAAACTTGAGTTGGACCCAAAATAAAAGTTGTCTCAAACTCTTTGAGGCACAACATATTCAAATTTGAGGTCAATCCGACTTTCGTTTGACAAGAGTTGCCACTCGATCTTTGATCGTAATTAACCCTTTGACAGCATCGAGTTGGCAGTTAATTATCTCTTAATCCGTTGCTTATATGGCCAAGAACTCTCAATCAAGTTGGTATATCTCTGTGAGAACAACAACTTTACTTCAGGCTGCCTGGCCCCAATATGCTCCGAATATGCTGAAAAGCGGCTCCAAACCTGCCCATTCCGTCGCCCTCCACGTATTTGAGGAAATGCCACAATGGAAGACACTTGGCAACTGAGCTCTGGAGCTCGCTGCTCCATGTCGGCCACCACCACCTTCCCCCTTCAGTGCTCCAGCTCCAAAAGGCGAGCACCAGAGTGCTCTACTCAAGCCTGTCCCACCTCCCTCAGCTCCGCCATTGCCAACGAGCCAAGCTCCTTGGCTACCGCTGTTCTCCTGTATCCACACTCCCTCTATCTCAATCAAGCGCGCTATCGACTTGATCTCCTCGCGCTGCACCTCTGAGACTCCTTTCCGAGCCTGTTTCGCCATCGGGTCGACTCGTCGCCATGCTGCATCACCTGCGCGCCGTCGTCGTGCCTGGTCAGGCCGCTACGGCCGGCAAGCGCCGAGCCGAGCCGGGCCCTGCCCTGGCCGGTCTAACCCGCAGCCTCGGCAAGCTCTTCACCGGCGCCGCTGGTGCTCATCAAGCCGCCGAGCCGGTCGGGCTCCTGCCCCTCGGCTCTGCTGGTCCAGCGAACTAGGAGGAAGAAGAAGAACAGCAGCCTGCTCTCTGTATCTCTTGTGCCTATGACAAGTGGGCCCCACGGTTTCTATTATGCAGCAAAAATTTGCAGGATTTGTGTTGTGGTTTGAAATTCCATATCTAGCTCTAGGAAGCTCCAAAAATTGTGAAACAAGTTTTGTTAGTTTCACTGTTAAGTTCTTTGCATGTTAGATCCAGTAAATGTGCTATGTTATTTATATTTTTGTATTCTAGAAATTATTTTCGAAAAATGGTTTTTAGGATTGATTAACTTGCTTTTGGCCATAATCTGAGAAATATAAGTCCAACAATTGTGGTTCCAATTTTGTTAGGCTTCTAATGACATGCACTAGCTCATAAAAATATAAAACATATATGTTGTTTACTGTTTTATTGGTGTTTCACATTAATCTTGTTAAATAGGAAATAAATGGTTGAATTGCTTGTTATTTTTGTAACTGGAGTTGTATTGCTCCAAATGGCATGAAAAGTTATTTGTAGACTCTTGGTATGTTGTGTGATGTCTGGTTAAATTTTTGGGATTTATGGCACAAGTATGACTGAGTTATTGATTTATCTTGTTTTATGCCTAATAAGTAGTTTTAAATGTGTAATAATTATTATATAGGTGTAAAAATGAAAATGGTGCTCCTCTACCCTTGTGTGATATTGTAGTAACCTGAGAAACTAATAATATGGTCATGTGTTTGAATAAAATGTTGAGTTTCACATTTATCTTACTCTCCAATGAATTGTTGCATTATAAACTTGTTTATTTTGTAATAATTAAATTATGGAACCTGAGCATGTAAGATCTTGAACCTTGGTCATAGTTTTTTAATTATCTAGCTCTCATAAAAATATTGGCTCCATTTGAGATGTTTATCACATGACTTAAATAATTAAATAAATGACTTTTATGTAATATTTAGAAGGAGATTGGAGGTAAATAGACACTATGCATGTTGTTTATGACTTCTTACCATGTCTTAATCTGATATGAGTGTTATTGATCATGCTATGATGGTTAGGAGCTATGTCCATAGTTCATAAGTATAGGTATGCTTTGATAGAAATCAAATTAATGTTGTTTTGCTTATGTGCTGAAATGGCTGCAGGTGTAGTCTCTGTTGTTGGGATGTTTTCCCCATCAAGATGATGTTGCATGTAAATGTGTTCTATATAAAAGTTGTAGCCAACTTCTATATCTAGCTTGTCCTAAAATTTCTTGGTCATAGGCCTAATAGTTTAGGAGTTATGGCTTTTGGATTACTGCTGTCAGGTTTTGCCAATTTTCTGTCTAGATCTGATTGATTGCATTATTTGACTGAGTTATGCTTTGAATCACTTCTTGGTGATAATAGATCAGTTGTAGTATATTTCTATGTCTTTCCAAATTGTCTATGATCATCCCTTTTAGTGGTCTAAATCTCTAGTTATGATTGTTTGAGTTGGGAGAACAGAATCTGTCCAAGTCTGGACAGAGCTGTCTTCTTTGTGTTGTTTGACCTTTATATGAATTAAATCATCTGAAGAGGATAATACCAAAGTTGTAGACAATTTCAATAGCTTTCCAGAAAGGCTTAGAT
Source organism: Eremochloa ophiuroides (assembly GCA_038502445.1). Lineage (NCBI taxonomy): Eukaryota > Viridiplantae > Streptophyta > Magnoliopsida > Poales > Poaceae > Eremochloa > Eremochloa ophiuroides. The sequence continues at coordinate 28,908,146 of JAHLJS010000008.1, forward strand.
CACCCTGGTTGGATGTATATAGCTTCAGTTATGGTTAAATCTTGTGCTTGCTGTCGTGCTGTCCTTAAACTGCATATGTGAGATTAGGATTGCTTTCATGTTGCCTTACTTGGTGGCATTGTTAGCTCATGGTTCAGTGATACTAGATTAAAATGTCTTGTATTACCTTCTCTTATTCATACATATGTATTGTGCATCTCATTTAGGTACGATAGATGATGAACACGTGGACTGAAGGACATGATGATGGAACTAACCACAAGACGGTGTGGTGGACTAATCACGAAGGTGGAAAGACTAATCGAGTGCTTGGATGGGAAATGCTCGTCGAACAAGTGTCATCTAACAAACACTAACTTAGTGCTGAACCCCAGGCAAGCCCCGGAGCATCCCTAAGCCTCCACCCATCTCTTTTTATAAATGCACCGGTCTTTATTAAATCGTATGTTTGTGCATTTAAGTATAGGAGTTGGTTTGAAACCGTTGCTGCATATCTACCTTGTCTACTATATATGTGAACCTGATACTATTACTAGACAGGTGACCGATCTTATGCTTAGCCCTGCTTTGACCGGTAGAAGTCGGGTGATTTCCTGTCATCCGCGAGTGTAGGTGGTGACTGACGAGATCCACATGGTTGGCTATATGTGTCACCATGCCACAATGAAATAATGAGAGAATCAAGGCTAGGTAGCGGGGAGCTGCATGACATGGGTCATGTTGACTTCGGTGCTGCCTGCGGCCGACTAGAACTGAGGCCACCAGACATCAGTTGAGATTGAAAGACGTCGTCACATAGCTGGCCGGATAAGTCGTTCCGACCGCGAAGCCGAATATTTCTTTTTGATCCAGGAATTGGGTGTGATAAGGCAGACATATTCTGGAGGTAGGAAGGATGTGCGGAGACACCATCTTACCAAGGGCAGGTCAGGGACCTGATGCATCCTGGAAGTGGTTTTGTCTCTGAGAATATGGGCCCCTCCAAGCCCGCGATACATTATGACTCAGAAAGATTTAACGGTGACCCAAGAAGCCAGTGGCTCGGCTGACAGGGTTTGTGATTGGCATATTTGCCAGCTGGTACAATCGATGCGAATCGCCATCTCTCCTGGTTAGTGAGAAACTGAACTGATCTTCTGGTGAGGTAGAGGTTAACAACTTGAACGTGATTATTAGTGAGATGAGGAAGATATCTGTGGATATCAGAAATCGCTATGGTTTATTGATTGCTATAATATCAAGTGATTGCTTAGTATAGCTGCAAATCTTAGCTATAATAGCTGAACTGAAATCGAAGCTGAACAATATCTAAAATTGATAAGTTGAGGGATTATTGGAGTAATGCTTTTTCTGCAAAAATGATGCTATCTCCTGAACTCCACCAAATAAGCCTTGCATATCCTTGAGAGTCTTTTTATTTACTTCCTGTCGGGTAAGTCTAGCTGAGTACAATTGAGTACTTAGGGTTTTATTCCCAATGTTGTAGGAGGAATGCTTGGTTGACTAAAGAGTTACTTCTATCCTTCGGGAGAGGAAGACTAGACCTTGGGCAAGGTCATGTTATCTGTCTCATCTATGTTGCTATGACTGGTCGGTACTTGGCACTGTATTATGAAATTAAGCTTATGTAAAACGATTTCGTTTCCACTATTGAACTTTTATGTAAAAGTTTATCTTGTACTCTGATGTATTTGAAATATGTGCGAATCTATGTATCATCTGTATGTGTACTGCTGAGTTTCTGCGATCCTTGGGGTATGTACTGTGTAAAAGTTTGAAATCCTTCGAGATTTCACGGACTACCGGGTTTATATTGGCTCAAGTGTGGCTTGATAGCTGGGAAAACAGCTGTCGCTGTACTTGTGCTCGTATAAATTGGTCGGTTCTATTACAGTGCTCTCCTGCACTCCCAACACATTCCCCTATGTCAAGAATGGCAAGGGAAGAGGCTCCGCGGTGATCTGCACGTTCGTCCCTACTACCGGAGAGATCACTCCGAAGAAGGCTCTAACCTATTCCACGGAGAAGGATCTCCCCACGCCAACTCCTCCAGAGAAGGCAATGGTGTCGATTTCCATCTCCGACTCCTTGACGGATAGCACCGACGGATAGCACCACCCATAGCACAACTCCTAATCCAAAATGACAGAAGTACGCTATCTTGGGTTGTCGCATGCCGGATGGCCACTATGAGCAGGTGATGCATCGCCTTCCCGATTCCGGTGACTCCAATACATAGGAGGGGTCATTGTCCACTCCTTCAGTTCACCGCCATCGCACCCCTCCACCAATCGGTGTGCCAGGAGAGATGGAGCACAGTGGAGGAAATGATGCCACCATGGAGGGCCTCTTGGCCCATGTGAAAAAGCTGGCTAAGCAAGAGATGTGGCGCTTTGATATGGAGGATAAGTTCGCCACGCTACGTAAAGCATGCACCTCCAAGATCAAACGCCTCACAAGGCAACGGGGCACGAGGACCTCTATGAAGCCCCATAGGACTAGATTAGGATCTCATAGGTGTTTGCATTTGATTAGTTTAATTATTCTTAGTTCGTTTACCTTAGCTCGATTTCATTTGAATTCAGTCAGTTTTTGTACTAGTTTGCAATGAATAAAAAGCACCTATGATTATTTTGCTCCATTTGTTTATCGGTCCGCTGGTGTTTTCCACCAGTAGGACCTTTATCATTTTACATTTCCCTTCCACGAATAAAGATTAGGAATACCAAAAGAGAAAGTGTGAGGGAATACACCAACACCACACCAATCTGCCGAAACAAGTGCCTAAGCAGTCTGAAAAGGTTGTAATGTGGATGAAGGACGCCACCCGAGGCCTTTTGGCCCGAGTAGTAGGGCAGGCGCCCCCTTCAACAGGGTGGCCGCCTCGGCCGCTGGTGCCCAACAGGTCCAACTTTGCACACAGCGCAAGTATGACCCCTTCACAATTATTTTTGTCAGGCTTATTTCGAGTTATTTCATCCATAAATGCTCTTGAAACATTAAAAACAAACTTGTCACATTATAATTAAAAGTTATCCTGAACACCATGCCATACTTCGAAACATGACTTGTATAAGCTTTGTTCTTGTCAAATGCTTATGTCTTGTGATCTACTTTATTTAGTGTGATCTTCCTAAGTTGTTGATCAGTGTGAAATAGTAATGACTAGTGTTGTCCATTCTTTACCTTGGAGAATATTTATCGAAAAAAAGAAACGAATGAATTCATTACTCCTCATATGTGTTAAAAATACCTACCAAGGCCAAAAAGAGTAGGCGTAGGAAAACAACTATATAGCTCTTTTGATTATACTTTGAGTTTTGCCAAAGCCTAATGATCTAAGTAGAGAGTTTTAGCATGCCTCAAAAAAATCAAGATTTCATACATCCCTGAGAGAACTTCCACATAAGAAGTATTCTTTGGCTTCATGATTCCATCATTCCCCCTATATTTGATAGAAAAATCCCATGAAACTTCAATCTCAGGGACATGGCTAAAAAAATAAAAAAGAGCAAGTGCTCTGATGAAAAAGAGAGAGAGAGAAAGCCATGATCTCCTAGGAATTGAAAGAGGCATGGATCAAAGAGTGAAAGCATATTTTACACACACACCATTACATATCTTGGTTAGAGAGCATGACTTAACCCTCCTAGGATCTTTTGTTTGGCTTAGCAAAATAAGTAAATCAAAGATGCTCATTTTACTCTAATCACCTTGAGCTTCACAAAGGACTTAAGATAGATGTGAGTACTCTCATGAAAACCAGAAAGAAACATACACTATGAGTGACTGAGAGTCTCATATGAGGAGATAATGAATCATATTTTCTTCAAAAAAAAATTAAAAAATAGCTTCAAGGTAAGATAGGACTCACCTGCTCATTGCCATTCCACTTCTCAACAGCTGAAGGTAAGATTTGAGCCACCGGAAAGATCATAAGTCTAGGTATGAGATTACAGAACAATGTTTATACTTGATCAAGTTTAGAAGAAAAGCATGATTCTGCACTAAGTAAATTGCTCGGGACGAGCAAGAGTTTAGTGTGGGGGAGTTTGTTGACGACTTCTAACACCTCAAAATACCGTCAACATAACAAGATAAAAGTGACAAAATCCATGGAAAAGAGGAATATTATGTTTGAATTTTACTTGGTTCCACTTGTACTTAGAGAATTGTGAGCACAGGTACAAAACATGTAAGAATAGAGTGAACCAAGGCATATGTGAGTAGTACAAGTGATGGGAGCCACATAGGGGCCAAGTCACAGGGCGCCCGCCCCCCACTTGGTGCCATTTGCACCCTGCCACATCATGGATCCGTGCCACATCCCTCCAAACAAGTTGTGGCGTGTTGGTTCATCATCAACGGCTTAGACATAGCTCACTCGGATCCGAAAGCCCTCTGGGCAAGGCGCCCGCCCTGTCCGGTTGGCCTAACACGACCACAGTCCGAGGGAAAGTCACCCAAGCACTTGTAGCCATCCAATTGGTGTCAATTTTCATCCAAGGGAGATCAAGTGATGCGCCAAGGATTCATGGGCCCACATGTCATCCCCTACGTTCCACAAACCGCCTCTCCAACCGGAAACCGACGTACCAACCGACTCCAAACCGACTTGGGAGCATGATGGAGGGCCATCGGATGTGAAAGGCGGCGGATCATAGGGCGGCCACCCTACACTTGCTCCAAACCCCCTACAAATACCCTAGGGGACCCTAAACACTATAAATAGGGGTCACTTGTTCATTTGTAAGGCAGACTATGAAGATTAAGTGAAATAGATACTTAGATACAAAAGATAGTCTCAAGTAGAATGTGTAGTACTCTTACACATTAGAGAGTGAGAGAGTCACTTCTCTCAAGAGAAGAGGAGGAGCCGGGCTTGTCGGCAACCTCTTCTATGGTGTACCTCTGCACTTCTTTATGGTAATTAAATCGCCTTTTCTTATTTAATTATTGTTATATTTTAAGTATTTGTTTGCTTGTCTCACTGCTTGGTTAGAGTGCTCTAGTTCTTGGATCCGAGTTAGTAGTAGTAAGTTTATAGATTATGCGTGGTGCTTAAGCTATATCTTACCCGTGAGTGCGGCTAGGCCCATAGATAGTAGTGGCAGGTTCTAGGTGGTGACTGCCCAAGAATCCTCTGGATTCCACCATGTTCGGCCTAGGTTAAAGGACTAGAGCTTGTAGGTGTATGGGGCCTAAACAGGCTTACCCTAGGCGAAGTTTAGGACTTTGCACGCTCACAGTAAACAAATCTTTGGTATATCATATAATTATCAGGATTATCATTTGGAACCTTCTCTTTCTACCCTATCATTAGATCTAGCCTCCTATCACACACTGTTCCCTGTGGATTCAATATAACCTGGGACTACTCCTAGGGAAAAGCTACATCTGACAACCGTGCGCTTGCGGTTATTCCTGTTTGCCACCCCAAGTGTCAACAAGCTTTTCTGGCGCCGTTGCCTGGGGAACGGTAACTGATTTAGTGAGACTAAGATCTATATTTGTCCCCATCTATCCTTTATGGAAGAACTACCGATCTTCTGATTCACTTCTCCCAAGAGTACGTGATTGGAACCACCTTCATCATCTCAACCTAATCTTACCGATGGGTATGAGCTACGGCCTAGTTTCATAACTATGGTCCGAGAAAACACTTTCTCAGGAAGTGAGAAAGAATACCCATATACTCATTTTTGAGATTTTGAGCAATTGCGTGCATGTCTGAATATTCCAGGCATGTCACATGAGACCCTTAAGTGGAAGTTATTTCCGTTCACTCTGACGGGAGTAGCCAAATTGTGGCATGCTCGAACCCTTGGGTAAAACCCGAGTTGGAACTCTGGGCAACACCATTGCCGTTGTTCCCGGCGCCTGGTCCTCGTCTGCGTCATGATGACAGAGTCGGAGCAGCAGTCGATGACGCCAGGAGTACGCAGTGCCGACACGCGAACGCTCGGAGAAGAACGAAGGCTCGAAGATGGACAGCGAGCAGTGGCGTGGATGCGCTCCCCCAAAACTTTATCGCCGCCTACCCGTGCAGGTACGCTTGACGGACGGAGTTCCGGAGGCCTGCTCACCGAGACCCCTTGTGCGTGCAAGGAGCTCAGCCGGAGATGGCAGAGAGCAGCTCAACTCAAGAATAGTAAGCAGTGGAGAAGAAGACAGTGGCGGCTGAGGATGAGAGTGACCAAGGGAGCGGCCATGGCCCATGTGACTGTTGCGCTGAGCGGCAAAACTTGGCCCAGCACATCACGGCCAAGGCCAAGGCCAAGGTCACGGCCCCGGCCTGGGCCCAGGCCCGGGCGCGTGCGCGGCGCAGCTCGGCTCGGTTCGGCACGGCACGGCGGCGCGCTGCGTGTTCTCCCCGCTTTCCCTCTTTCCTTGCACATAGGAGAGTCAACCAACATCGTATTTAAGTTGGGCTCACTCTCAGTGAGTCTATCATGTGGTACTATTCCCATTTCCACTTAACACTTAATTGTGGGCCTTTAGAATTCTAGTGATTAATTGCTAAACTAACTATGGGCCTAGCCCAATTAATCCAACAATCCCCACCGAATTTCTAGGGTACACAGTTAATGTTCTTAGTTCATGAGTTGTTTGATATACCAGTGTTTCGATGGAGACTGTTAAGTTGAACATCCATCTAGGAATGGGATTCCACTTGGTCACAACTATACAATGGACTATGCCTTGAATTGCCAGTTTTGTGCGACATAAGCTTTGTCCAGCTCCTTTACTGATACTAGGCTGCCTAAAGCATCCCCTCTGGTTGGAGCATATTAGTCACACTCTGGGCCTTTTCATGAGTATCTAGAGACCACCCGAATCTCATAGACTGTGACTAGCAGTCGAACTTGTATAGGTGTGTTCCTTTGAAGATGCCCTATAGGTCGACATCTTTGCTTCTCTTTAAGCCACATGGATCACATTAAGATATTTCACCATCCTGCCATACAGTACGGAAGAGAAGTGCATTCTTCAAGAGAGGGACATAGTAAAGGATCTCTTCCTCTAAGTCGACTCATAGCTTGTTTCGCCACTCTAATTCACAGGATCTCCGATCACATAGAGCAGGTTACCACTATAGTAGACTTCACGTGGGTCTCAGTCCCATCTCACTCGATGCACTGTCTATCATATTACGTGATAGTCCCTTTGTGAATTGATCTGCCAGATTCTTAGATGTATGGACGTAGTCCAATGCTATCACTCCGGAGTTTCTCAATTTTCTGACAGATTTCAACCTGCCGCTTTACATGCCTAGTGGTCTTGAGATTGTCCTTAGAACTATTTATCTTGATTATAACAGTCTGGTTATCACAGTTCATGCAAATTGCAGGTACAGGTTTTTCAACCATCGGCAAAATATCTGGAGTTCTCGAAGCCATTCAGCCTCAGTAGTGGTGGTATCAAGTGCTGCTAGTTCTGCTTCCATGGTTGACTTCGTTAAGATAGTCTGCTTGCAAGACTTCCAGAAAACAGCGCCACCCCCAAGTGTGAAAGTATATCCACTAGTGGCCTTTAACTCATCAGCATCAGATATCCAGTTTGCATCACTGTAGCCCTCAAATACTTTTGGGTACCCAGCATAGTGTATTCCGTAGGTTGCTGTTGCTTTTAGATAGCGCATCACTCTCTCAAGAGCACACCAATGATCATTGTTGACGGTGGATATACCATGAAAATCCATATTCAAACACCATCAACATGCCTCGGATTCAAGGGAGAATAAACATATCATGAACATATTTTATCAATAACTGAGTTCCACTTATACTCTTAAGCTTGTGAATGCAGCAAAGATCAAACAGGCCAAGAAACATCAAGAAATGGTGCACAACATCACTTAGAAGAGAGGAGAGCCCAGGGTGGGCCCATGTATGGGTCGGCCGAACCCTACATGGGGCCCACCTGGCTCTGGTGACGTGACATGATCCATGTGACCCTCCACCCAGCTCATTTCATCCATCAGATCAACATGTGTTTCTATTCAACGGTGGAGAAACAAAGCACAAGGATTCAACATGACAAACATGCAACCAAGGTGGAACCAACACACGGGGACAATCAATGACAAATGGGGACCACAGTGGTGGGCCCAACTCACCAGAGGTGTTTCGGCCGAACCACCCAAGGTGGGACCAGGCCACGACTACACTCCATGACAGGTGGGGACTCCTTCTAGAGGACCCTGGCTGGGCCCACCTGCCATAGGGGGGTCGGCCGAAGTCCTCCTGGTGCCCAGCCATGGTCGGTTGGCCTCCACCGCCTTCCTGCATGCATCCCACGTGATGGAATCACCTCTGCCGTCTATCTTGAGGCGGTTCATCCAAGGGAGGAGAGGCATGGAGCACACGGATCGCTGATGTGGCGCCCCTCAACTCTCCCCTATAAATAGAGGCTGCCATCACCCTCTTCAACACACCCAAGATACACAAGAGCCACAAGAGATAAGAGTAGTTCCACTCTTTAGTAGTAGTAGTAGTATTAGTCTAGTGTGGGAGTTAGAGTCGAGTCGAGCTATGCTCGAAGTCTCCAGAGTCATCTACTGGAGAGTCTGGTATAGCTCTTGTACCTTTCTTTCTGTAAGACTTTACCTTTATCAATATATTATCTTTACTTTACTTTACTAAGTCTCTACTTAATGCATTACTATTCTTTATAGTATTGTTGTGTTTTGTCTTAACTTATATTTGAGTTATATTGGATAGTGATCCTGTAACCAGCTCACGTGTGTAGTTCATCGCCTGTCATAGGGTGCTTTAGTTGTTGGTACGCAACTAGGGTAGTAAGGCTTAGTGTAAGCGTGGTGCTTAGATTAGATCTTGCCTTTGAATGTCGCTTGTTGCACGGATTGTTTGTGGGTGCTAGCAGGTGGTGACAGCCCTGTCTAGTCTTAGTATCCCTCCACATGTTTTAAGCAAGTTCTTAAAAGGTGGGCTCCCATAAGAGAATAGCCGCTTCGGGTAGAGGTTATATCCCCTACTGTCTCGCCTATCCCCTACACACCGGAAGTAAGGTAGCTATCTTAGTATAATTCATCCATTTGATAAGATAGTTCACAAGAGTAAAGTAAGTGTCATAGGAGTCTTATACTCACTCGTTGTCCTCCCACCTAGCTATAGTCTACTAGTTATCTTTTAGTTTTCCTAAACCTTGTCGTGTCTTGGTGTCATTACCCTTTCCTTTATATATCGATTTACCCCCCTATCACTAGTTGATACTAAGTTGTTATAGACTTAAGGATCTCTCTCTTTTGATTAATTATTCCTAGCAACCGCTTCCCTTGGGATAAAAATAAATAACGATACCTTAGGAATACTCCCTGGTGAAGTGCTATAGTAGTATATTATGTGCGCTTGCGGAATTATCCAATAGACATAAGAAATACCCCCATGCACTTCTGGCGCCGTTATCAGAAATAGCCTAAGACCCTATCTCTGGTGGTTGCGCTAAGAAGTGTCAACAATCATCTCCTAGTTTTGAAGTAAAACAGCTAAGTTTGCTCACAGCATACGATATGTCAGGCCTTGTTGCACTAGCTAAGTACATTAGCGAGCTAATGATTTGGGAGTATCTCAATTGATCCTTCATTAGCCTTCGGTTCTTCCTCAGAACTAGACTTGAATCATATGGAGTGGAGACAGGTTTGCAGTCACTATACCCAAAACGACTTAGAACCTTTTCCACATAGTGGGACTGCACAAGAGTAACCCCACCATTTTCTTCTCTCAAAAGTTTAATGTTTAGAATGACATCAGCCACTTCCCAAATCTTTCATTCAAAATTTTCAGATAGAAAGACTTTGACTTCCTCAATCACATTGAGATTTCTCCCTGAAGATGAGTATGTCATCCACATACAGGCGCAGGATTACTCCTTCACCCCCACCATAGCAGTAGTACACACATTTGTCCGCTTCGTTCACTAGTAAAGCCAGCGGATGTCATGGTTTTGTCAAACTTCTCGTGCCATTGCTTAGGTGCTTGCTTTAGGCTGTACAAAGACTTCAACAATCTGCACACCTTTCCCTCTTGACCTTCTACTCCAAAACCATCAGGCTGATCCATGTAGATTTCCTCATCTAACTCTCCATTTAGGAAAGCCGTCTTAACATCCATCTGATGAACGAGAATACCATGACATGAAGCCAGGGCAAGTAGTACTCGAATAGTAGTCAATTGGGCCACTGGTGAATAAGTATCGAAGAAAGTCCTCGCTTTCTTTCTGGGTATAATCCCTTAGCCAAGAGCCTTGCCTTGTACATTTCAATAGTACCATCAGGTCTAAGCTTTTTCTTAAACACCCATTTGCACCCTACAGGTTTGCACCTATATGGTTGGTCAACAAGTTCCCAAGTTCCATTGCACATAATTGAATCCATCTCACTCCGCACCGCTTCCTTCCAATAGTCAGCGTCGGGAGAGGAATATGCCTCCATAATGATCGTTGGAGTATCATCCACGAGGTATATGGTGAAGTCATCACCAAAGGATTTTGCAACCCTGTGCCTCTTACTCTTTTGAGTGACCCCACCATTGTCCTTCTCATGACTTTCAACAGATATTTGTTCAATATTTTCTGTTGGCACGAAAGTGTCAGGAGCATCAGGAGATCCATGACTAGATATGCTAGGTACATTCCTTCTCATAGAAAATTCATTCTCAATGAAAGTAGCATCTCTGGATTCAATCACTGCACTGACTCTCATGTCAGGCACTTCAAATTCTATTACTAAAAATCTGTAGCCCACACTGTGTAAGGCATAGCCGAGGAAGGACACAATCTACAGTCTTTGGCCCAATCTTGCGCTTCTTGTAGCTGTTGGTATAAATTAACTGCACTCTACTAAATATTATTATTCTCAGATTATCCGCAAGCGCACAGATATAATATACCGCTGTCACATTTCACCCGGAGGTTTTAAATATCGTATCCACAAGGAACAGTAGGTGATAATGACAAGCCGATGAACTTAACCCTACAATTAGGCTAGATAATATCAAGAAAGAGGAAATAGCTAATGATTATCTAGTTCCAACAACCGGTAAGCTTTGAATAATATCATTCTAACTAGGGCAGTGAAATGAATAAGAGTGAAAATCAGAGTTCCCTCCTACCAAACACTTATACACCTATCGATCCTATCAACGGGAAGTGGACTACAGAGGAATCAACGTAGCTGTCACCTACACGAACTACCACTATCCGGCCAATCAAGGGTCATTCACAAGTAAACCTAGCCGAGGCACCACACCTACACTACGAAATACTACTTCAATCAAGTAATGACCAAGATTAAAGCACTCAATATGAGTTGCAAACTTAAGAACAAATAATAACAAATGCTTACTTGAATTAGAAGTTGAATACAAAAGTACCTCAGAACGCAGCTCCGGGCGAGGAAGCTGAATCCAGAAGAATATAGCTATGAAGAAGCGCTGACAGGCCGGAACTCCTCCGAACCTCTACTCCTCTACTCTATCTCTCTACTTCTCTAAACAAGACTAGATCTAGAAGAATTAGTCTCTCCTAATTGGTACATCTAACCCTAACTGGAGATATTGAATTGAAGCTCAGGAATAGGGATGCCTCCAGGGGGGTTTGCCCCTTTATTTGTAGCCCGGTGGGATGAATAAGCGTCGTTAGATCAAACCGACTTAACCGAGGGACTGAGATGACTCCTCAAAGGCGGTGGAGGAAGACTCCAGAAGATGAGCCCCGCGGTCCAGCAGGGGGGCCAGCTGGCCCCACCCTAGGGTCGGTCGGCCCCACTTTGTGGTATCTAGGGGCCCTGGTTGCTCGGGTGTCTTCTAGATCCTTCCCACATCCTGATGACGATATTTCCTTCGCGGTTAAGTTCCGTGTCTTTTACGCACTTTAATCCCTCTTTTGCGCTTTTCTAGAATACTCCCTGGAAAATACAGAATATGCAAAACTCATTGAAATTGCCAGTTAAAACCCTATACTAGTGTGTATTCATGTGTCCTTTCATGTCTAAAGTTCTAATGAAAGTTGACGTTATCCACCGTGAACAACTCCCCCAAGCTTACCTTTTGCCAGTCCCTTGGCAAACAACCTAAGCCTAATTACTAATATATTTGGATCAGGAGTTGCTACAATGCTTTCATGCCTTCCAAGTACACATGCTTTCAAACAGAAATTCTCCTCCGGATTAGATAAAACTGCTCTAACTTTCAAACTTACCCATTGTACCTTTAACTATGGAGCTTCTCAGCTTTTGGATAAATCTTGAGCAATCGAAAGATAGAACTATCAAGTCAAGCACTATGTCTCAAATTCTTCTCAGTACCAATATTCCTGGAGTTTTGCAAGTTTTCGAAATAAAACTCAGAGCTTAATTGTATGACACCCTCAAGTCTCTTAATATATGTCATATTTATGGATCTCACTGAGGCATTAATGATGTTATGCCTTCCTGCAACTAAGGATTATAGTGGAGCTTATAGGAGTGGCAATAACAAGGATGAGCATACTTGCAATTCATATATTGTAAAGTCAAACAATGGATCCACAGAGAGTCAAGTCATACAATCAGACCAAGATGTGCATGTGTATGGAATATGGTGGATGGGTGTATATAAGGTGGCTAACCCTAAATCTACTTTTGCTCTTTTCAAAATAGATCTCTCTCTTGGAACTTAGAACTTTTCGGGAAAACATGGGCTATCTTTATTTCCTTTTTCTTCTTTTCTTTCTCTCTCTTTTTTTCATAGGGAGGCGGGCATCTAAGTACCCATTGTTCTAATTGTTGGGACACTTGTCCATCTTTTACTCACTTTTCTTTTTTTCAATACTTTTGCATAGCCACATGCATCCTTTGAATATAAATAATTGGAGAGATAATGATAAGAACTTAGAGCAATTAAACAGGGGCTGTCCTATAGGGTATATTTTTGGGTGTTTACTCCCAGTGTAGGAAAAAACATTTTTAAGGTGGATCTAGATGGAAGTGAAAAATGATTGCGCTTACTCCCAGAGTAAGAGTAATGCATATGTAGGTGGAGTGTGTAAGTGATCTTGATTTTAAAAGCATGACAAGACACTCATAAGGTATACAACAAAGGTTGACTAAACTTAATGCAAAGCAAGTAGCATAAATGTACAAAGGTTTTCCTATCTCTAAATGTATCTTCTTTGGCTTTGGTAGGAATTCACATTTTTTCATACAAGAGCTCATCATGTAAGATTTTAAATTTAAAATAAATCTCAGAACTTAGTATTGCTAGGAATAAGATAAATAGCAGCTCAACCTTCATGTATCATATCAATCAATCACCTAGACTTAGCTCAAGCATATGCCTCCACAAGTTTCAGGTTCAGAGTAAATTCTTAAGCCAAAACAATAGTATCCAAAACTCGGGAGAATTTAAGATTGAAAACTAGGCACTTGAAAGGAATTACAGCAGAGCAACTATTCATCATCTCCAAGACAAAATTTTAATGTTCTCCAGTTTTTTATTAGACTCTAGCCTAGACTGACTATAGACACACTCTAAGACCACTCTAATATATAGCTAAGTATTTATTTGGTTTTCAAATTTTATCTTACTAGCCAACTCACGTGAAAAAGCGATATGGTACAATAATAATAAGGTGGGAAACTTATACTTAGCTGGATTTTAAATGGAGGGTGCCCTCCCCCAAGTTGGATGTTTGACAGGGCCTTTGATGTTGCAAATTGAGTGATCCTTCTGGGAGTGTATCGGCAATATAAGGGCGTCGGGTTGACTAGCTCTTTGGTCTTGTATTTTCCTGTGAATATCAATTTCCAACAAAAATACCAAATCTCATGGAGAGGGGTTAGGTTTAGTACCACTCCATGGTAAGTGATTGATTTTATATTTCCTAGCAGAAGTTTCCTAATTGGGTGGACCTTCATGTGCCCACATATTTTTGGTTTTTTCTAAAAAGTGTGGACCTTCATGTGCCCACATATTTTTGGTATGTTTAGATATTCCTATGATACTATTGTGAACCTTCATGTGCTCACATATTTTTGGTATTTTATGACTTTATAAAACAGACTCGATAATCGCATAGGTATAGTTACCTGATAACTAGGGGATGCTCCTCGCCCAAGCTAGATGTTTACAATACTTGGTGTTGATGACCTTTAGAGTGAACTTTTCAGCAGCAGACTGGGACTCACTCCTGAGACATAGTGTCATTCCTGCAGAATTATACTCCAACAAGAAAACCAAAACTCGAGGCTCGAATTTAATAAGAGGTTAGCGATCAGCCAATAAGTAACTGATTATTGTTTTGAGTTGATTTTAATTGACTAGGTTCCAGCAGAATTCTTTTTAGGATTTTCTGATTTTCTTATGCAGAAAAGTAAATATGTATGCATGATGTATATTTTATTTTTATTCCTCCATGGAGAATATTTATTCTCATGGGCTTAGGATTTTTATAATGCAACAAATAAATACAGATGCTATTTTTATTTTTATGCCACCACAGTAAATACTCCTACAGGTTACCATAAGTTTATTCACGTGGAGCTTTAATATTTTATGATGCAGTAAATGAGGCAATGAATATGCTAAAGTGAAATTGCTAATGTATACAGGAATACTGATTAATTAGATAATTACCATATTACCTTATGGCAAGGGTGCGGAATTTAAAGTCTACCGTTAGGACTTTTTTTTCACTCTTGTGTATCTCTCTGTCTTAGAGATGGAGGTCTTGATGGTTGCACCCCTTGTGATGATGATGTCACTTTTATCCTTTGTTTGGCCAGCAGGTTGGAGTAGATCATTAATAGTTGGATATGGCAGCATCTTGCTCAGTGTGCATGTTCACAGGACTTTCACTTGTAGAATTTTGGGAATCAATAAACTTTGGTCAAAGTGTTGCCCTATTTGCAAAACCAAGGTAAGTGCATGGGTTCTGCTGGTGGAAAAAACACCAACAGAACCGAATCTATCTCTTTATTTTCTCTATCCTTAGGCACATTGAACAAGACAAAATTGGTGTTGCATAATTTGTTTACTTATGACATAAGTGGTAAGATCAGAAGATTAAGCATTTATGTTGCATTTAAGTTCATATGGCAGAAAAGATTTAAATTGCCTAACCAATGGAAGGGTTGTCTATCTCTACATAATATATAAATTTTCACATGAGTGTGACTATCATCTTCTAAAGATAGAATACAATGCTTTAGAATATTTTGTTAAGACTGAGATCAAAAGAATGGCGCCATGAACAATCTTAAAGGACAAAGCATGTTGTGTTAATTAGTTTAATCAATTAAAACTGTAACTCTAACATGTTTATGTTTCTGTTTATCTGCATTCCAAGATCAAGAGGAAAATAGTGACCACTTACCTTAAAATATTACCTTCATTATAAGAGTGTGATGACACTAAGTAATGAAGGGTAGATGACTGGTGGTCCTTTCCTTCTCTTGCATCGTGAGTTGTTCATAAGCATCTTGTCTCTTTATTGCTGATCCCCTTTGCCGTCTTTTGCTTCTCTGATTTTATAACACCTTGTCACTCCATTTATTATTATGCCTACAACAGATTAGTGGACAACACATACCCGAAGGAATGTATAACTTTGGAACATAGGTTGTTTGTCCATAATTTTATCATGTTCCATCTATGCTACTAAGAAGATAGGGTTGATACTTACGTTAGCATAGATCATGTTCTATACAGGCATGGCTTGAGGTAAAGTAACTTGCAGCAGAAGATGAAGTGAATGAATCATTAATACTCACAGTTCTTTCATCCATAATGAATAAGCTGTCTCTTCCTCTGCAAAGTTATTGAAGTTCAGCATATGCCCTGTCTTATCTCTGATTTAAATTTATCTCGTGACTTACCCAAATTAATTGTGAAAGTTTCCTGCAGGGGTTAGTCCAACAAAATATCCAATGTCTACTACAGTAATTTTCTAGTCCAATAACCAAACCAAACTCCATGTTTAATTTTAGTTAAGGAAGGCTAGTAACCTAAGCAGCCACGCTTAATTTAAATGCCTATAGAAGTAGGATCAGTACCTCTAAACCAAAACTCACTATGCCAGACAAATGTGAAATGAAAGCACTTATAGAGATCTATTCATTTAGAGAAGAAAAGGCGAATATTTGAACATGGATTAGAAAGGTAGAGACAACCTAATATTAGCAACATAAGATTTTCTCATTGAGCCCATTCCCCCAACCTTGAATTTTGCAAAACAAAGTTAAGTTTGGATGAATTAATGTTGCATGATAATTGGTTGGACATACCTTGCGTTGTTACTCTTCTACTTCAAACCTGAAATGGTGAGTGACAAAAATACCCGAGGGAATATTTTCATAATTATAATTCTATGCTCAATTCACAAGGATATTGTAGCAAAAGGTACAAGCTCATGTTATTTTTTTCAAGAGTGGCAATTTAAGACACAAAGTCATTCTTGGGAAACCTTCTTATTATTGTACTTTAAATTCATGGGGTGGTTTCCTCTAGAACACCAGTCTTTGTGCACCTATCTCGAGATTACAACGAGATCTACAATATTTATGATAAACATATGCATCTACAACCACCCTTTCAAAAAATTTATGAACAGGTATAATGAGGGGGTTGAAGATCTCATGTGTGATAATGTTGGAGAGACCAATTGATCCAGGAGATTTCTCATATGAGCATGGATTCGATGAGGTGTTAATGAAGTAATTCCCATGCTCATCGATATGATCTCCCTTTTCAAACTCCAAGGGTGTTTCTTCATGGATGTCTATAGGCAACAAGTTTGTCTCTATTATTTCATGCCTATGACATTCATTGGATATTTTATTTTCTAGGATCTCCCATGCATTGGTGTCTCTAAGTTTGGTCTCATCTAAGACTTTCTCTAAATTTGGATGAGTTATGTTTACTACAGAAATTGATTTAAGCTCACCATTTGAATCTAGACCAAGTTTAGATGCTAGCACTATGGCTTCGTCTTCTTCCATCCATTCTTTGACAATAGCATATGTGTTTCTAGTATGTTCTATGCATTCCTGCCATTATCGCAGCTCTTCTTGGTCATTCCAATAATCTTCATGACTCCTATTCTTGGGATATCTTAATGGGATCCTAGGGTCATTATGAGACTTGGGAGAGAGAGCAGAAGAAGGATCATCGGGGTCAAGGATGGGCTTAGAGATGGGTTCAGATGAGACATTTAATTTGGGCATAGAAGGGGAGAAGATAGAGTTAATTTCTAAGTGGCTTGGCTCTCCTTCTATGGTATCACTAGACATGCCATCCTTGCATTCTTCCCAATGTCTTTCAGGGGGGAAAGGAAAGTTGACGACACTTTTTCCAAGATGCTCTTCTAAGAAGATCTGATTTACATTGATTTACAAGCATCTTAACTAATTGGAAGTCTAAATCATCAAAGTAGGGTTTCGATGGTTTAGGATTGAAAGCTAAATCTTGGGATTGAAGTGATTTTGTTTTAGCTAGCAAAACTTCCTCTTCTAATTCAGGAGATGATTCCTTCTCTTCCTCGAGGAGCTCAGAATTAGCTAGAGCTAACCTTGTTAATCATTTCTCTTGCTTTACTTATAATCAAATAAGGAAAGGCTTCCTCCAGAGGATAAATCAAGGGATTCCCTAGAGTTCTTGGTAAGACCCAAATAAAAATATTGAATAAGTACGGGGTCTGGAAAACCAAGGTCAGGGCCAGATGTAACAAGTTCATTAAAACTGATCCCATGATGTACTAAGAGATTCTTATTCTAGTTGCCCAAAAGTTAGAACCTCTTTTCAAAGGTTAACTACTCTATAGATGGGAAAGTAAATATAAAGAAAATTCAGATCATAAAGTTTCCCAATCCCCTTGCATACTTCCTACGGCTCGATTATACCAACGTTTAGCTCTTCCGATCAAAGAGAACGGAAAAAAGCTTCCATCTTAAAGTCTTATCAGACATGCCAGCAATGTGCAAGCATGCATAGGTCTGCTCGAACTCTCATAGGCGTAAGTATGGATTTTCGTTACCTTCTTCCGAAAAGGTTTTATCCCGAATCATATTAATTAGACATGGGCGCAGCTCATAGCCAGGTGTTATGATAGGCTCAACAGATTTTGGTGGCCCGAAGCTTTTGCGCATGCCAAATAGATAGATAGGCGTGGAATTTAAAGCATCCATAAGGATGAACATAAAATGATGAAAAGGTAGGGATAAAATAGAAAAGATAAAAGTATAATACAAGATTAAGCTAAACTAAGTAAAAATCAGCAAACCGTTCCCCGGCAACGGTGCCAGAAATACTTGTTGGTATAAATTAACTGCACTCTACTAAATATTATTATTCTCAGATTATCCGCAAGAGCACAGATATAATATACCGCTGTCACATTTCACCCTGAAGGTTTTAAATATCGTATCCACAAGGAACAGTAGGTGATAATGACCAAGCCGATGAACTTAACCCTACAATTAGGCTAGATAATATCAAGAAAGAGAAAATAGCTAATGATTATCTAGTTCCAACAACCGGTAAGCTTTAAATAATATCGTTCTAACTGGACAGTGAAATGAATAAGAGTGGAAATCAGAGTTCCCTCCTACCAAACACTTATACACCTATCGATCCTATCAACGGAAAGTGGACTACAGAGGAATCAACATAGCTGTCACCTATGCAAACTACCACTATCCTGGCCTAATCAGGGGACATTCACAAGTAAACCTAGCATTGGTACCACGCCTACACTACGAAATACTACTTCAATCAAGTAATGACCAAGATTAAAGCACTCAATATGAGTTGCAAACTTATGAACAAATAAGAACAAATGCTTCTTTGAATTAGAAGTTGAATACAAAAGTACCTCAGAACGCAGTTCCAGGGCGAGGAAGCTGAATCTAGAAGAATACAGCTACGAAGAAGCGCCGACAGGCCGAAACTCCTTTGAATCTCTACTCCTCTACTCTATCTCTCTATTTCTCTATACAAGACTAGATCTAGAAGAACTAGTCTCTCCTAATGGCTACATCTAACCATAACTGGAGATATTGAATTGAAACTCAAGAATCGGAATGCCTCTAGGGGGTTCTGCCCCTTTATTTATAGCTCGGTGGGGTGAATACGCGCCGTTGGATCAAACCGACTTAACCAAGGGCTGAGATGACTCTTCAAAGGCGGTGGGGGAAGACTGCAAAAGGCAGGGCCCATAGTCCAGCAGGGGGGCGCCGGCCGGCCCCACTTTGTGGGATCCAGGGCCCTGGTTGCTCGGGTGTCTTCTAGATTCTTCCCACGTCCTGATGACGATGTTTCCTTCGCAGTTAAGTTTCGTGTCTATTACGCACTTTAATCCCTCTTTTACGCTTTTCTGGAATACTCCCTGGAAAATACAGAATATGCAAAACTCGTGGAAATTATCAGTTAAAACCCTAGACTAGTGTGTATTCATGTGTCCTTTCATGTCTAAAGTTCTAATATATGTTGACGTTATCCACCGTCAACAGGAGTCACAGAACTGCTCTATGATGTACAGCTCACTGCCAGCGTCAGAAACCCTCGAATTTGGCCTCAAGTGCATCCCACATATCTTTACCCGAAGGCAAATACATGTACTAGTGGTACCATACCCTCGTCTAAGACGCTGATGAGAGGCACCTTAAACTAGTTGTCCGCGTCAGTGAACTTGCCCTCTTCCTCAGAAGAAAGGGGCGGTTCAGTGCTGCTTACCCTTGATCACATGTTCACAGCGCATAGCAGTAAACCACAGCATGAACCTTCAACGTCATATCTTATAGTTGGCACCACCATCTTTCAGCATGTGTGGTTTCAGTGACGTAGCAAAGTAAACAGCCGAAAAAGACCTATACAGTTTTTGGATTGTTTAGTTTTTAGTCATTTTACGGTATGCTTTAATCTATAAATCCGACAGCAACAATAATAATAACGGAATCAAAATAAGCATCGCATATGTATATCCGCTACTATGACAGATTCCACCAAATCCTACGCATAACATCACTATTTACATAGGAAATATTACTAGGATAAGATTAGATTATACTCTTGGGTGAAACCCGAGTTGGAACTCTGGATAGCACCATTGCCGTTGTTTCCCAGCGTCGGTCCTCGTCTGCATCATGATGATGGAGTTGGAGCAGCAGTCGATGACAGCAGGAGTACGCAAGTGCCGACACGCGAACACTCGGAGAAGAACGAAGGCTCGAAGACAAACATCGAGCAGTCGCGCGGATGCGGTCTCAAAAAACTGTATCGCCCGTCCTACCCATGCAGGTACGCTTGACGAACGGAGTTCCGGAAGCCTGCTCACCGAGGACCCCTTGTGCGCGCAAGGAGCTCGGCCAGAGATGGCAGAGAGCAGCTCAACTCAAGAACAGTAAGCAGTGGAGAAGAAGACAGTGACGTGCAGGCGGTTTACCCCTTTGCCCTTTGGTGCTAGTGCGTTCCACGTCACTACCACATGTGACTGTTGGCCAAGGCCAAGGCCACGGCACAGGCCCGGGCGCGGGCGCACCACGGCGTGGCACGGCGGCGCGCGCGTGGTCTCTCCGTTTTCCCTCTTTCCTTGTACATAGGAGAGTCAACCAACATCTTATTTAAGTTAGGCTCACTCTCAGTGAGTCAACCAACATCCTATTAATTGTAGGAGAGTCTACCAACATCCTATTCTTATTTTCACTTAACACTTAATTGTGAATCTTTAGAATTATAGTGATTAATTGGTAGACTAACTATGAGCCTACCCCAATTAATCCAACATAATTTGGCCTAAGACTATATGAAACACAGGCACACAGCCGTTCCTCCTCCATACGTAGGAAAATATCTACAGATCATTCGCGCTCCACCACGCATAAATTGAAACCGTAGTCACACGCATTTAATTTCTGTCGCCAACTTTCTCGTATTGCACATAGAAGCTGATCGATGCCGACATGAGCCATAGTGATCCAGCTCTAGTTGCCTTCACAACTGATGAACCCGTTACGACATACGGCGTTCTCGGCCGGCAGCAGCTAACAAGTTGGAAATGCATCACACTCTACAGCAACGAAAGCGACTATGTTAGCGTGCAAATATTCTTTTGGTCTTGAGATGACGATAAATAAATTTGAAGCACGTAGGTCAGCACTGCACTTGTTCCATTTTTTCTCGCTGCCTGTCTGGACTCTGGAGACTGGACCAGAGACTAGAGTGGTCCTGGACAGTGACGTGGACTGTGAGGTGCGCCCGGGGAGGCCGACGTGTTGCAAGCAGCAGGTGGACAGGTAGGCCGTCTGGAATGATGTGGAGGCGTGCAGCCGAGAAAATTGTTCAAGAGTCGCCGCTAAGCAATGAAGGGTGTTTACGGAATTCGGAGAAAGATGTTCAGGTGGGCAAGCCGCGTACACAAGACATATGGCGCCAAGTGTGGGGCCTTCAATCTTGTTTAGCACAGGTGGTGTCTAATAATGATTTGCTAAACAAGAGGATGCTGTTTCTATGGACAGATTTCATCATTTGGCACAGTAAATTCGAAACGTGCCAGTTTAAAATACTCTAGCTTTAGTTGCCATGAAGCCTGGTTGAGCTAGAACTAGATTTTTTAAGCCTCTCATATGTGTATCTGTTTATCACATACACACCCTCACACTACGCACGCACATCACACCCACACTACTCGTGCACCGCTACATTTACAACTACACATAGATAGTGACTGCGTCCTTCTAGATATCATCAGAACCATCCATGGCTCCATACACGAAGGGAACATCATAACCCCTTTGTGGCTCTACACGAGCGAGGCCGCAGAAAATATTATGGGCGATAACCCTGTTGGCAAAATCACGTGTTGAGCCAGGCTCGACCGTGACCGGTGGCCTCCACGCCGGGAGCGCTCACCAACCTGAGCTACGGCTCTGTCCTGGAACTAGAACTAGAATTGTGGTACTTTTATCGATTTTTTACATTCGAGCGCGGATGTATACCGTATTTCATTAAGAAGAAGATAATTGTTTACAACATTGACGAATTTCGACCATTCCGTGCCCGCTGGCAAGTCGCTATGACCACTCAGGATTGTTGATCAGATAGAGCAAAAGCGCTTAGCAACTACAAAAAAGAAGCAAAGGACTATACGACCATGAATACAAACAAGGCAACAACGTTGGCACCGTGTAACCTACTTGACGCCTGATAGGTCCAAAGAGGCTAGAGAGGGGTGAATAGCCTATTAAAATTCTACAAGGAACACTTGATCAAAGGATTAGTCATAACAAAGGTGAAGCGAGTTTTGCGCTACCCTACTCAAAAGTGCAAACCTTCCTAACTGTTCTAGCTATATCTCTAGAAGCACACACGAGCTAATCTAGGTTGCAACTACTTACTCCTAAGTAGATAAGTAAACTACAAAACAACATCTACACAAGTAGATACACAAAAGTAAAGGAGAGGGTGTACAAATGTTACAGCCGCTAGTAGAGTAGATAGCCAATCATCGAATGATATACCATACACTCGAAGGTGATGGTCCCAAAGAAATGCAAATCATCATAATAGAGACAATGAATTTTTCCCAAGGTTCACGTGCTTGCCGGCACGCTAGTCCCCGTTGTGTCGACTACTACTCGGTGGTTCGGTGGCTAATTGACAACCAATGTCAAGCTCAACCAATGAGCGCCAGTAGAACCTACCACGAGTAAGGTAACTCAATGACACGATGAAATCCAATAAGCTACCTTGCGGCTCTCCGCCGAGGAAGGTGCAAACCCCTGCACAAAGACCTCCGGGAGTGGCCGGAGACAATCTCCAACTCCGCCAACTCCTCCGCTGCTCCAAGACCGTCTAGGTGACAGCAATCACCAAGAGAATAGGATGAAAATTCGCAGCAACAATGATCAACAAGTGCTAATGGATGATCTAGATGAGCACAATGCACTCGGATCGCTCCCTAACTCACTATGGATGAGAATCAAGCTCTAGAGTGAGTAGGAAAGGCTTGGGAGGCTCAAGAGATGCTTAGCAAAGAGTGAAATGCGCCAGAGAGAGTCCCAAAACTGTTTGGTCGGCTATTTATAAGTGAGGGCTGAAAAACTAGCCGTTTTGCAGTTTCTGCGTGCACACCGGACGCTGGTTAAGTTGGCACCGGACACGTCCGGTGTACCACCTGTTGACACGTGTACTAGCTGTTTGAATTACCTCGCTGTGAGCCAACACACCGGACGCGGAGCCGTCACACCGGATGCTCCGACACAGTGTCCGATGGTTGTCCTGTGTCCACTCAGAGAGCATCTAGAGAGCTCAAAGTGGCACCGGACGCTGCCAGTGTCTGGTGCTTTCACTTAGTCAGACAGCACGTTTCCTCACTGGACGTTCGAAAAACATCACCCGACGCACTGGAGTTACTGTTTCAGTGTTCGGTGTCTACTCAGAGAGGTTCCAGAGAGGCTCTGGCTGCACCGGACGCGTCCGGTGCGCACCTACCAGGACACGCCCAGCGTCCGGTGTCAGCTCTGAGAGTTGTTTTTGCCCTCTCTTCAGCAACCTTGCTTCTAGGTGCTAACAACCAAGTGTATGAGCACTTAGGCACGAGTGTTAGCTTGATTTTAAGTCAATTTGCTAAGGTTTTAGGTTAGAGCTCTAGAACTAAATGCATATGCTCAACTATGTCAACTAGAGGCACTTGATGACCAAGGTTGTTAACGAAGTTTCTTCTCCCCTTAATTGTACGGTCATCTAACCTAAATGTGATCAAACTCTCTATAGTGTCTTGATCACCAAAATGGAAAGAGCCCTATTAGTTTCACCTTTGCCTTGAGCTCCATCCAATGCACCAAGTGTAGAAGCATTTGATCTTCACGTTGATAGACTTACTCCAATGACTTGGATGTCGTCATAGCTCCACACTTGATCTTTCAACCACACTTGTAATCATAATACTTAAACATGTGGTTAGATATTAGGTGTCATCAATTAGTCAAAACCAAACATAGAGCTTTCAATGCCTGACATCGAATCATGGCACTAGCCTTTCCGCGGAAAGAGAGCCTTCATGGATTTCGACCTTCCAAAGGGCAGCGGTGTAGTGAAGGTCTGCTAAAACTCCTGAAGGGTCACCTCATCAGGCTTTGTCGTCTCAACCTCAAGCTCGAATTTTTTCATGACCATCTTTCTCGCCTAGGCATCCAACATGGATGCTCTCTGAACTTGCTCTTGGCAGCTAAACGGGCGATGCTTTGGGGATGATATCTATGTATCCTAGGCGGTGACAAAATAAGCAGCTACTGAAGTGTAGATTGATTGCATCAATGAAACTCTACACATCGTTGAGATCTAGGGATGACAACATGCCAATTTGCTCCAAAGAATCCAAAGACATCCCACAACCACGCACAGGCGATGGCGGTGGTGTGGGAGCTCCATCCATCCCAGGAGCAGCAAGCGCGGGCAAAGGATTGCCCCATTGTATATGCTCCAGCTGTCGGGATGATAGGTAGCGAGGCAACGAGCTCCACCATCACCGGATCCTCTGCCACCTCTTGAACGTCATGCCCCGCGCCCAGGCGTGGCAACCCAAAGCTATGTACAGGCGAAGATGCAGCATGGGGGCTCCGTCCTCCATGGATGCAACAAGCATATTAGACATTGGTCCAACTGTTTGGATGATAGGGAGCGAGGCGACGAGCTTGGATATAGACTACGACCAAGGAAGCGAGTCATTTTCCTTAGCCACCCAATCCAGGAGCCATGACTCTGGCTATTGCTGATCGTGAAACTCCATGGCCGAAGTGCAAGGGTCAGCGCTAACCGAGAGACCCAGTCCAATGCCCACGCTATCTGTAGAGAATAGCCGTGCTGGAACCGACCTATGAGATGAAGCCAACCGTTAAGCCCACAGGCCATCCATGGTATGAACCAGGAAATGGATTTCTCCAATCCGTAGCATTGCAGTGCATTGGAAGAATGAGCCCTAGCCTTGCCCAGGCACCAGAATGCCACAATTGGCATCAACGGTGATGGTGTGGGCCACGAGATGTGGCCCTGCCTCCTTGTCGACGCTAGTAGTGCCACGCAGCTTGATGTTGGAGGTCAATGGTCGAGAGCTTGGCGTCGACTTTGGCTCCACGGCCTGCCGCGAGCCTGAGTTGCCTGGCTCCCAGTGGGTGTCGACGAGGCGGCACAGATAGCGAAGCTAGGCCTGCCTCGAACGCTTGCAGTCACGTGCCAAGTGTCCAAGCCCATGGGAACATAGGCAACACCAAAGAAGCCTGCATGTGGCGATCGTGCGGGAGCAACTTCTGCCATCCCTTCGCGTCCGGCGATGAGGCCCTTACTCTACTTCGATAGGGCGGTAGCTAGCGAAGCCACAAGTGCATGGAGATGTTTGTTGGTATTTATTAACGCACATGGATTAATCCGCAAGCGCACGGATACCGTTGTAGCTTTCACCTAAGAGTATTCCAAAGTAATGATTTTCCACGGGGAACGCGAAGTGAACTAGAAACAAATCAAGAACATCCAAGGATAGGTGTGATATATATTTTTTTGGTGGGTAGAGAGGGGTTATCTAAAGTCAACTACATGAAAAAGGATCAGACCTACTAAACTAAACCTACTTTGGAGCAACAGTACCTTTCCAACTCTCAAAAAGATGAGAAAGAAGTAGCTGGGGAAGGCTGCCAAAAAGCTCTACGAAACACCAACTCCGACGTGGTGGAATACGAAGACCGACAGAGCTGTCACCTCTGGGGCTACCACAACTAACCATAAGAATTGGGCGCAAACTCAGGTAAACACTAGCCTAGACACCACGTCTACACCAATGAATACTACTCTAATCGTGTACATTAACTAGAGCACTCAATACGAGCGAAGATCCCATAAGCAAAGTAAAGAAAGAACTGAATTTATTAAATAGAAAACTTAGAATTACCGACCGAAGAACTGAAGATGAATCGATGAAGAATTATCTCCGTAGAGGTACAAAGTTGAGGAAGATCCGACAGGCCGGCTCCTTCTCAGATCTCTCTCCTCTCCTCTCTCCCTATTTTTGAATTACAACTAGATAAACTAGAACTAGAACTAGATGAACTAGAACTAAATCAACTAGAGGGACCTAACCCAAATTTATGTAGAGAATATGAAGCTCCGGGGTGTAGAATGCCTTCTGGAGTGGGCCTGGGGCGTCCTTATATAGGCCGAGGTGGAGTAGGGGGCAAGGAACTGCCACGTCATCGATCCGCGTCTCATGTTATATGCACCGTCGGATCAAACCGACCTTAGATCGACGTCGGGATACTTTGCTTAGGTGCCAAGGAAGCGTGGGAGGAAATTTCCAGAAGCCGGAGGCGAGGCGACGCAGTGGAGGGCCACCCGCCAGGCCCCACCCTAGGGCCGGCCGGCGCTGCCCTGGGCCCAAACGGGCTCCGCTTCGCCGACGTGTCTTCTTCGGTCTCACGCAGTCCAATAGTGTATGTTGGGTCGCAGATTTTGAGTCCGAAGTCCGAATATAGCAAATTATAGGTCCGTTTCGATCGTCCCGACTGAGTCCCGTCGCAATGGTGTAGTCCTAATTCCTTATTTGAGATACTTTTATTGATGAAAAATTAAATATACCTGCAAACATCGGGAGAAAGAAAAACTCATGGAACCTGTACCCTACAACTATTTTCTATAATTTATTTTATCTCTTTTTGTTCAATAGTTGATGGTTATATTTAGTGTTTAACAAACGTCAACAAGTTCCCCCACACTTGCTCTTTGCTCGTCCCGAGTAAAGGTTAAGATAAACACATAGCTATTCAAGATATAGGACCCGCATGCAGATTATTCCAAAACATTTCTTGTACCTGCGGAGTATGTGGAGTGGCTAACATATCTCCTTGAGTGGTTGAAAAGTAGAACAGCTCTTGAAGCGAAGTCCTCTTCCTAAATTCCTATCTTGGTAACTTGGAGTTTTTTAATTTTTTCACAAGAAAAGACATAGATTACTTTATACTCCCCAAATGGTACTCTCTGTCACTCAATGGTGTATGATTTCTCACCAAGGCATAACTTAGGATTGCATTCTTTTCCTCCCTACTTCTAAAAAGCTTATGTGGAGTTTTGGGTAGGGAAATATATAGCATACTTACCTTGCATATGTTGTAAAGTCAACTCCTAGATCCAAGGAGGGAAATGTCATACTCTTAGATCAAGATGTGCATGTGTGTGGAATATTTGGTGGCTAACCTAATTCTACTTTTGCTCCTTATAGACAAATCTCTCTTTTTGAAACATGAGGCTTATGTTGCAGGACAACATGGGCTAGCTCTTTCTTTTCTTTTTTTCTTTTTTTCAGGCGGGCATCTGAGTACCCATTGTTTTATTCATTCGGACACTTGTCCATTTTTACCTCTCAGGCGGGCATCTTTGTACCCATTGTTTTCTCTCACATCTCACACTTTTGCCTAGCTTCATGCCTCTTCTCTGCAACATGATTCTTTTGAGAGATAATAACAAGAACTTGGAGCATTTATTTGGAT
This sequence comes from Eremochloa ophiuroides, assembly GCA_038502445.1. Taxonomy (NCBI): domain Eukaryota; kingdom Viridiplantae; phylum Streptophyta; class Magnoliopsida; order Poales; family Poaceae; genus Eremochloa; species Eremochloa ophiuroides. Next base: position 28,935,669 of record JAHLJS010000008.1, read on the forward strand.
TAACCTATCAAGAATATTTTTGGTGTTCACTCCTAGTGTAGGAGTAAAACATTTTGGGGTGAATGGAACGTATGTTTTTACGTACTTCCAGTGTAGAAGTAGCATATGTATTTGGGTGTACGTGATCTTGATCTTGGGATTATGATAAATCGTTCAACAAGGGTCAACAAGACTTGACAAAACTCAACACAAAGCAAGTAGCATGTGGACTGGTTTCTATCCTGTAAGTATGGCTCTGGTAGGAATTTCTCACCATGGAGGAGTGTAACGTCCCGCCTCCCCGAGGCCGGGCCCGCTTACATTTGGCAGCTTAACTAGGATGTAGACTGCCCTCACAGACCAACACCAGTCTTTTCTGCGCACTTTGTCCTCACTCATGCGCACCCGGGAAGAACTTCCCGGTCGGTCACCCATCGCTCCAGGGTCAAGCTCGCTTAACCTCGAAGTTATTTGTAGATGGGCTTCTGGAAAAGAAGTTGCAACTTGTTGGCATGAGTATCCTATCAATCCTATTAAGCCCTTAGCCGGGATGTTACATCCTCACCCCCTTAAGAGATCGACGTCCTCGTCGATCAATCCCAAGCCAGGAACGTCCCCTCTTGGCCACGTCCGTGTGTCCAGTGCCAGCGCATGTGCCATGCTATGTGACCACGCTGTATCCACACCAGCCATGCGTACCATGCCTGCGCAACTGCGACACACGCGCCCGTGAAACCGTAAGGGTCAGCTCCGATACCATTCTGTAACGTCCCGCCTCCCCGAGGCCGGGTCCGCTTACATTTGGCAGCTTAACTAGGATGTAGATTGCCCTCACAGACCAACACCAGTCTTTTCTGCGTACTTTGTCCTCACTCATGCGCACCCGGGAAGAACTTCCCGGTCGGTCACCCATCGCTTCAGGGCCAAGCTCGCTTAACCTCGAAGTTCTTTGCAGATGGGCTTCTGGAAAAGAAGTTGCAACTTATTGGCATGAGTATCCTATCAGTCCTATTAAGCCCTGGGCTGGGATGTTACAAGGAGTATGTGATACTATGATTTTTATAATTTTTATCAAAAGAAATTCTCCAAGCACCTTGACCAGAATCGGTAGGATTTCTAATCCAGAACTATATCACACTCCACAACAACTCAGTCAATATGATTTTCCTATATGATATTTTTCCACAAGCAAAAGTATATGCATATGGAACATTCTTTATGCAAGGTTCTATCTCAAGTATGTTGTAAGCATGTCACCTTTCCAAGTTTTAATTTGAAAGTTTAAGCAAGTGCATAACAAGTGCAAAACTCAGTAAGCATATGAATACGTCAGGAAAGATCAAACCGAGTTTCAGTAGTTTGTATGCAGACTCCTTCACTAGTTCATGATGTACTTCAGCGTATTCATGGTGCAGGTGTCACCTTCCCCCACACTTCTTTGAGACAATACCTGGATTTTATTCATAGACAAAAAAATGATGAAAATAACAGGGACTCTTCTGGTGCGTAATACCAGAGAGTCAAAACCTACTAAATTAATAAACCAGCCTAAACTAGAAAGAACTAAGAACAATACTGTATATATTTATTATTATTATTTATTATTTTCTTTTATTATTATTATTATTATTATTATTATTATTTTAAATTGGATCACTAAATTGCAAAAATTCAATCAAGTCTACTTCTTCTAAGTTTTTGGGTTCAAACAATATTTTCAAACGTTGGCCATTTACCTTAAATATAGCACCAGAGTCATCTTGAATTGTGATGGCACCATGTGTTGATGTATCAATCACCTTGAATGGTCCTTCGCATTTGCTTTGAAGTTTTCCATGACCAAAGAGCTTTACTCTTGAATTGAAGAGCTGAACCTTGTCCCCAGGCTTGAACTCCTTATGCTTGATTCTCTTATCATGCCACCGTTTGGTTCTCTCTTTGTAAATCTTAGAGTTGTGGTAAGCCTTCTCTCTCCATTCTTCAAGCTCAGATATTTGCATTTGGCAATTCTTGCCAGCAAGATGGAGATTCATGTTCCATTTCTTGATTGCCCAATGAGCCCCACTATAGGAAACCCACACATGTAGATACGGTTTTTTATATATTATTGCAACGGTTATAACCGTATCTAGATACACTAGAGACAAGTTCTACACCCGTCTCAAAGCCGTAGCCATTGCCACCGTATCAAGGCCTTACATACGGTTGTAAAGCCCGTCTCTATTAGCATGAGACGGTCTTTTAACACGGTCCAAACTGTGGCTATAACATGGAATCCAAATTCAAATGAATTTTGTAGATGCAAGAACACCCGTCTTTATTTTAAAATTACCCATCTCTAGTTTCAAAAACAAAATTTGAGATTTAATATGTTGACACAGTTCCCATCAGACTAGACACGGTTATTTCGTCGCTAGATTCATTCTGTGCACATAATAGACACGGCTATTTCGTCGCTAGATTCATTCTGTGCACATAATAGACACGGTTTACACTTTTGAATGCTGCATGTAGAGACGGTCATTTAGTTGTAGATACAATATGATCTGTCTCAATGTTATGCGTAGAGACGACTTGCCAAGGATTAGGCATGGTTCTGCTTGGTGCAACATTGCATATAGAGGCGGTTTACATTTGAATAGACACAGTTGCACCTGTCGCTACTCTATTAGATCCTTTTTCCTAGCTACTATAGAAAGTTCATAAAGCACAACATTGTAATAATTCCATATTATCAACCATGCATCTGTCACATTACCATAGCATCCATCAGAGTAATGCAAGAGAAATCAGCATAGTAAATAATTTTTCCAGGATACAAAACAAACTTCAGTACTAGCGACAAGATAAAACAATGCTGGGTCTGATTAATAGTTCAAACTAAATAACCCTAAGAAGCATGCCTATGCACTATCCATCTAGCTTTGTCGAAATTATTATGTCTGTACCTATTCTTCATCTGAAGATCCATGTGACTCTCCACCATCAGAGGATGAACCATTGTGCATTGATTCTGTTGCACAGTTCATGGCAAACTACAAGTACAAAAAGCATGTTAGTTTGTTAAGAACATAAACGATAGTTAAAATCAAGATGTACAGAAAAAGCACTATCCAGTACTAAAAAGAACAGAAAACATGGATCATTAATTGAGAGAAACAAAGTTCACGTCTGCTGGAAATACATGTAACTTCTAATTTTTAAACAGTATGACATTTCAAAAAAAAAAACATATTTTACCTCTTGAAGCTATTGTGGAGCTTGAGACATTAAGTCCTCTTCTGGAAACTTCTTCTGTAGAAATGAAAACACAAATTTCATGAATCCCTTAGCCTCTCTCCAGTTACCGGAGCTTGGTGCATTGCTTGATGAGTTTCCAAGTGCTACACCATAGTAATTTGAAGGAGTAACTGTTGGACCCATTCCCCTGACTCGACCACTATGGTCCTTTCCAAAAATGGTGTTCATAGCTTCTTCAATATCAGCTTCAGTTAGTTCACAATCTAACTTTTTCTCAGCCAATACCATGTATACTTGGTTCTACATATTAGAAGAAGAATCAGATTTAGCGTGCTATATTTATTGCAGAGACATATGCTATACTTTAGGGTCCATACCATTTTTTCTTCGGTTGCTGGATTCACATATGCCCCCTCTTTGTTCTTATGGCATTCATCGAATAAAGTTACTCGATCAATCTCTCCTCCACGGGCATCTTCCTATATTTGTAAATCAGGATATGACTATTTTCTCCCATGGTAGATAAAAAGTAATAAATTCAGAAGCATGAACTAGAAAGCATTAGTAGTAGAGAATTACCAATTCTTTTCTCTTTCTGGCAGTACTTTTTCTCCCTAATGTGTGTGGGTGCTTAATGTTTTTTGCGTTCTCTTGGTTCTTCCTGCTCACTGCCTAATTAAATAACATATGTATGTAATATGTGATCAGCAGTAAATAATTATCATTTATTCAATTCTTGAAATAATTTACCTTAGCCTCATCTGAGTACCAATACGAAACAAGTGTAGCCCATTGAGATTCATCAGCAGTTTGAGGAACATTTTGTATTACTCGCTCCATAGGTAAGTTTGGCTTGTAAAATGCAATCTTCAAATGTTGCTTGTATTGCCTCCATTTGTTACCTAACTGAGTGAGAATCCATTTCCTTGACTTCACATCAATTGCAAATTTTCTCTAGTTCATATTAAAAAAGTGAAAAATCTAATCAGACCAATCCATTACGATATAATTTATTTCTTGAGAAAAAGATCCAGAACTGTACCTCCACTTCGTCGACCATTTTCTGATGGTACACACGTTTGAAGACTTGGTCACTCCACTTTTGAATATTCAGTGGTGCCAGGTGTGGTTTCCTAACAAGTGTACCTAAGTAGGATCCAAGAATAGCAGCAGATTTTGAGATAGGCATGCTGAACCTATCCAACGTGACTACAATTTTAGTGCCCTCTGGTAGACCCTCAACATCTGCAAGTTTTGTTGTTCCTCGACGTCTCTTCATGCGACCATCAGGGTCTACACAAATGATATAGTAAATTATTAATTTTTAATAAGAAGTATTTATAAAAGTGATTTGTAGTTTATACTTACGAAACTCATAGAAGTTGTTATGAAAGTCCTCCATTATGTTTTGTCCGTCATAATCATTTATGGAGTCTCCATTTCTTGTCATGTCACCCACTTCTCTATTTTGAAAGTTGTTCTCCAACTCCAGGTTCTGTAGTCTCCGTGATCTTGATGCCATGTGCCACACTTAGAAGAAGAGTAAAAACATTCAATGTTGAGTTACAGGAAGTATGGCAAAACTTCAGTGGAAACCATTGTAATACTTCAAGTTTATTTGTAGAAAGGAAAAGGCCATATATGAAATGAAGTTACAAAAGATATGCATGAATGATAAAATATTCAACAATCACAAGTCTCTAGTAGTAGCGATTGAGCTTCAAAATGTTTATGTAAACAAAGACATGCCCATGCACAGGATGGAGCTTCCTTAGGTAAGTACTTAATTTCACAACTCATGACAAGAAAATACTAATATGGACCCCTATTTTGATTGGTCATATTACACTTGGACCCCCTTTGTGATACTGTCCAAGCTCTGTCAGTGATTCTACATATCATTCTCATCATCATTATCTTCTGTCCTTCGCATGTCAAACAAATCTCTTGGTCTAACCCTAACAGAAATATACCAATCATTTTGTTTTCCATCTTCCACATAGAATACTTGTTCAACTTGGGATGAGAAAACAAACGGATCATCCTTGAGCTTATCACCAGTCTGTACTCAATGCTAGTCCTAGGTTTATTGATCCAACCCCTATCCATTACTTAGTGGTGAATATCTGAAATTAAACAAATATATATGTTGAAAATATCAGAGTTAGGAAAGAACAGAGTTTGATACCGCTTGAAGTTCTAGTTTAAGTACAGGAGAGAATAGTAAGTACACATAACAACAAATGCAGCTAACTGACAAACATGATGGTCAATCTCAGACACTTATCATAATATATAGTAAGAGTTGGATTTAGATTTTTATGATAACTCAGATACAGGACTACCGATTTTTTTAATAAAGAAATAAGTTAGAATTAAGTCACTCACCTTGGATTGCCTCTGCAAAATTATCCTCAGATATTGAACTTGCACGTCTTCGCCAACCTCTAGCAGATCAAAATAAAGAGCTAACCTGGTACATAAAGAATATGATTCGCAATTGAATTAGCATAACTTTTTTTAAAACTGTAATTATCATAACTGCTGTACACAGACCAATGATCGAACAAGTCATCTGCATAAACAGAAGAAACAACACTACACTTGGCGTGCTGAAAAATATCAACATCTTATGCCAAGTTTGGAAGGAGCACAGAGGAAGATTGCAGATTCAATGGAGAAAATTATGCGTACTTGAAGAACTGAAGACCTCGACGGCTAGACCGTGATAGCAGATCAGATTGCCGTAAGCAGCAACAGGGGTGACTCGCGTGGACACCCAATGCCTTATCCCTTGTGCCCAAGACCTGTATGCCTGGAATAATTCCCCTATTAATCACAGGTTCGTCATCTATCCAAACTGGTAGGGTACGGATGAACTTACCAGCCTCTAGAGCAGAAATTGGGGTAACTACACTGCACCTACTCAGGAGGAGAAGGATTGCAGCAGCACGCCATGGGATGGATGCAAATTAGGTGGGGTGGAAGGACGAATAGATGTGAAAAGGATTGAGATGATTTGGGATAAGAGCTCGTGGGTGACCTAGAGACGTCTTTGATTAGATCGGAAAATTTTGTTCCGTGCGTTTGTAGTCTGCGTGGTATAATATCCCTCCTGTATCGTAACTGAACCTATCGCCAGCGAGAAAACGCGCGAACAGCTTGTGCACGAGAAAAATTTGGCGCCTATTTTTTCACCAATTCGTGGCGGCAAAGTCGCGCAACCAATGTGCTAGAGACGGGTCCAAGTAATCGTATCTAGATATGTCTCTAAGCTAGCATTTGAAAAAATTTCGTGATTTTAAAACAACATCTTAGTTCTATGCTAACCACGATTTATTGGCCCGTCTCTTGTGTTCGTATCTAAATAGTGCGGGGCTCATCAGAATGTTTTCCTTAGACACGATTTAATAAGCCGTCTCAATGATACTGTCTCTTGGGCGAGTGTTTGTTGTAGTGCCCTGAATTCTAATTCCACAGGTAGATGGCATGTCTTTCCATATACAAGTTGATAGGGTGTCATGCCTATGGGTGTCTTGTATGCAGTTCGGTATGCCCAAAGTGCATCATTAAGCTTGTATTTCCATTTCTTCCCCATCTCATCTACGGTCTTCTGCAGAATGTTCTTGATTTGCTTATTTGATGTTTTAGCTTGACCACTTGTTTGGGGATGGTATGGTATTGCAACATTATGCTTGACTCCATTTTCTGCCAAGAAGTGTCGGGACCTCTTATTGACGAAATGTGGTCCTCCATCACTTATGACCAATCTAGGCATTCCAAAACGCGGGAATATGACTTCATTGAACATCTTCTTGGAGTGCTTGGAATCGGCGGCTCGACATGGTAATGCTTCTACCCACTTGGACACATAGTCAACTGCCACCAAGATGTATTCAGCATCTCCAGACTTTGGGAGTGGTCCCATGAAGTCAATCCCCCAGCAATCAAACAGTTCCACTTGGAGGTTATTCGTGAGTGGCATAGCATCTCGAATGTTGATGTTCCCATGCTTCTGACATCTGACACATCTTTTGACAAATTCCTTTGTATCTTGATACATTGTTGGCCTAGAAAAATCCACTTTGCTAAATCTTAGCATGTGTACGGAATGCTCCATAATGTCCTCCATAGGGTGATGAAAGACATCTTTCTATGATCTTCATGCCTTCAACTTTTGGGACGCACCTTCGTAGCAACCCATCGGCACAGATCCTATAAAGATATGAATCAGTCCCACATGTGGACACAACTTTCATACTTGAGTTTCCTCTTGTCTTCTCCTAGTGGTACATAGCCTGCAACCATATAATTCACAATATTTGCGTACCAGGGATCGGAGTCCGTTACCGCGAGGAGTGTGTCGTCCCTTAGATAGTCATTAATAGGACAATTCATGAGTGTTTTTATATTGAAGCCTAGACAAGTGGTCGGCTACTGAATTTTCTACTCATTTCTTATCTCTTATTTCTATATCAAACTCTTGGAGTAGAAGAATCCATCGGATTAACCGAGGCTTAGCATCTTTCTTAGTGAGGAGGTATTTCAAAGCAGCATGGTCTGTATAAATTATTACCTTCGCTCCCACTAAATAAGATCTAAACTTGTCTATTGCAAAGACAATAGCCAACAACTCTTTTCCTGTGGTAGCATAATTGAGTTGTGGCCCAGACAAGGTTTTGCTAGCATAGGATACAGCATAGTGCTTTTATCCTTTGTTTGGCCTAGAACAGTACCGACCGCAAAGTCGCTAGCATCGCACATAATTTCAAAGGGAAGATTCCAATCAGGTGGTTGGATAACTAGGAGCTAAAATGAGTGCCTTCTTGAGAATTTCAAAAGCTTCGTAACACTCATTATCGAAAATGAAAGGTGCATCTTTGGCTAGAAGGCTAGTCAGGGATCTAGCGATTTGAGAAAAGTTTTTGATGAAACGCCTATAGAATCCTGCATGGCCTAGAAAGCTACGAATGCCTTTCACATTTGTGGGAGAGGGAAGTTGCTCAATGACTTCAATTTTTGCTTTGTCCACCTCTATCCCACGTTCGGACACCTTGTGTCCTAGCACTATTCCTTCTCGAACCATAAAATGGCATTTTTCCTAGTTCAGGACTAAGTGCTTTTCTTCACACCGTTGTAAGACTCTGTCTAAATTCTCAAGACAATCATTGAAGGTTTTGCCATAGACAGTGAAGTCATCCATGAACACCTCCATGATTTTCTCAATCATGTCTAAGAAAATGGACATCATGCACCGTTGGAAAGTAGCAGGAGCATTGCACAATCCGAACGACATTCGTCGGTATGCGTAAGTTCCATACGGGCATGTGAAAGTAGTCTTACTTTGGTCATCAGGGTGGATCGGGATTTGATGGTACCCGAATATCCATCAAGGAAGCAAAAGAAGGAATGGTTTGCAAGCCGTTCTAACATCTCATCTATGAACGGTAATGGAAAGTGATCCTTCTTAGTGGCCTTATTTAGCTTCCGGTAATCAATGCACATCCTGCCACCTAGTGACGGTTCGTTGAGGGATGAGTTCATTCTTCTCATTCCTTACAACCGTCATTCCTCCTTTCTTTGGCACAACTTGGACAGGGCTTACCCACTCACTATGAGGTACAGGATAAATAATCCCAGCGTGCAGGAGTTTGAGGACCCTCTTTCTTAACAACCTCTCGCATAGCATTGTTAGGTCTCCATTCTAGGCTCCCTTGAAGGTGTGGAATCATGCTCGATAGGGATGCGATGTGTGCAGATAGCAGGGCTAATGCCCTTGAGGTCTTCAAGTGAGTAGCCTATGACTGCTTTATGTTTTTCTAGGACAGTGACAAGTTTATAAGTTTCTTCTTGGGAAAGCATGTCACTTATGATAACAGGGGTTTCTCGATTATTGTTCAGAAAAACATACTTTAAGCCAGAAGGAAGTTGTTTTAGCTCAATTGAGGGTTGTGGTGGCACTTCTGTTTTGTCTAATTCAACAGGCTCTGCCAACTCTTCCTCTTCTTGAATAAAGTGTTCATCATCGATAATTGGTTGGGCCATGTCTTCTAGAGATGCCATTAAGACCTCCTCAATTGGGTCTTGTTCGGGCTTGGGTTCTACTATTGCATTAGTTGAGCGTGCAAGCGAGATGGCAATAGGAGAACTTCCTAATTTTAGGTTTAAGATACTTTGATTTGGTCGCTCTTGAAAGAGTGCCCCAAAAGGCACACCAAACAAGAGGATGTGTCCCAGATGTCATAGATATGAAAATCTAGATGATATTCAGAACATCTTATTCGCAAAGGGATAGACCTTATGACCCCATAACTTTCTAGAGTAACTTCAGAAGGAATTCTTAGAAGCTTATGAGATGGGATCACGAACTCGTTGGGGCATAGTTGTTCGGCCAAAGCCTTTGAAATAATATTCATCCCAACGGTAGGACTATAATGAGCCTCTATGGTGGTTCCCTTAAGGATGCAAGAGATGATGTCTGAGGGAGCAATAATTCGGGCTACCTCAGTGGATAACTCCGATTCTGCCAACCACTCATGACTCATGGTGGCCGATAATCCTTTAATGTGTTCTATAAGGAAAGGTTCATTATGTGGACCATCGTCATCCTCAGATGATACTGAATGTGCTAGAGGCTTCACTTGAATAGGTAAATTCAAGGCATTTCCAAAATCTTCAAAAAGACCATCCTCGATTTCAAAGGGGAACATGGAAGGATTGGGTTCATCATCTTCCAAAATGTGTTGTGTTCCCATTGTGGGAGGTTCTTCGACAACTAAATCATCAGAAGGATTTGATGGAATTTCAGATTCCGTTGTGTCTATCTCCTTTTGTTGGTCGGGGCTTTGGCTCGACTTTTTCTTCTTCTTCAGGAATTTCATCAAAAATGCCTGTGTAAGGGGTGTTTTCTGGGATTTTCTCTAAAATAGCTTTCCCTTCACTAATGGTTTTGTGTGAGTAACGAACCTCCTAGAAGATAAGTCGACATGTAGAGCAGCTTCCTTGCTAAGACCAAGTTGGAAGTGGCTAAGAAGTATGTTGTCAGGCAAGGAAATGTTTGGACCGGTATTGATAAGATTTATGAATCTAGCCCAGGCTGCTCCTATGGTCTCCGTTTTCCTTTTGTTGAAATGTAAGAATTTCTATTCGAAGAGTGGCGATCTTGGAAGTTGGGAAGAAAGCAAGACAAATTTGTCCCGAAGTTTTTCTCAATTTCCATCTACACTTCTAACGTTGTGATCATACCAATGTCTCGCCCTCTCAGAAAGAGAGAATGGAAACAATATCCATTTCAAGGTCTCATGTGTCATGCTAGAAATAGTCAAGCAAGCACATAATTGATCAAATTCTCTAAGGTGAGTGTAGGGATTTTCGTCTTCTAATCCAAAGAAGGGTTGCTCCCGAACCATGGCTATGAAACTAGGGCGAATTTGAAAGCCATCTGTAAGAATAGGATGTGATGATGGTGGTGGCTCTAGTAATTCACCCTTTGGAGCAGAAAATTGGTAAATGGGTGTGGAATCCATGTGGTAAAGGTGGTGATAAAAAGAAAAGAAAATAAAAGATACACAGGACGAACTTGGTTCGATCCCAGAACAGCTACCGTTCTCTGGCAATGGCGCCAGAAAGCTTGTTAGTGTTTATTAGCGCACACAGATTAATCCGCAAGTACACGAATACCGTTGTATCTTTCACCTAAGAGTATTCCAAGGTATCGATTTTCCACGGGGAACGCGAAGTGAACTAGAAACAAATCAAGAATGTCTAAGGATAGGTGAGATATATATATATTTGGTGGGTAGAGAGGGGTTATCTAAAGTCAACTAGATGAAAAGGATTAGACCTACTAAACTAAACCTACTTTGGAGCAACAGTACCTTTCCAACTCTCAAAAAGATGAGAAAGAAGTAGCTGGGGAAGGCTGCCAAAAAGCTCTACGAAACACCAACTCTGACGTGGTGGAATACGAAGACCGACAGAGCTGTCACCTCTGGGGCTACCAAAACTAACCGTAAGAATTGGGCACAAACTCAGGTAAACACTAGCCTAGACACCACGTCTACACCAATGAATACTACTCTAATCATGTACATTAACTAGAGCACTCAATACGAGCGGAGATCCCATAAGCAAAGTAAAGAAAGAACTAAATTTATTAAATAGAAAACTTAGAATTACCGACTGAAGAACTGAAGATGAATCGATGAAGAATTATCTCCGTAGAGGTACAAAGTTGAGGAAGATCCGACAAGCCGGCTCCTCCTCAGATCTATCTCCTTCTCCTCTCTCCCTATTTTCGAATTACAACTAGATGAACTAAAACTAGAACTAGATGAACTAGAACTAGATCAACTAGAGAGACCTAACCCTAATTTATGTAGAGAATATAAAGCTCCGGGGTGTAGAATGCCTTCTGGAGGGGGCCTGGGGCATCCTTATATAGGCCGAGGTGGAGTAGGGGGCAAGGAACCGCCACGTCATCGATCCGCGTCTCATGTTATATGCACCGTCGGATCAAAGCGACCTTAGATCGACGTCAGGATACTTTGTTTAGGTGCCAAGGAAGCGTGGGAGGAAGTTTTCAGAAGCCGGAGGCGAGGCAGCGGAGTGGAGGGCCGCCCGGCCCCACCCTAGGGCTGGCCGGCGCTGCCTGGGCTCCTCTTCGTCGGCGTGTCTTCTTCGGTCTCCTGCAGTCTAATGGTGTATGTTGGGTCGCAGATTTTGAGTCCGAACTCCGAATATAGCAAATGATAGGTCCGTTTCGATCTTCTCGACGAGCCCGTCATAATGGTGTAGTCCAATTCCTTATTTGAGATACTTTTATTGATGGAAAATTAAATATACCTGCAAACATCGGGAGAAAGCAAAACTCGTGGACCCTGTTAGTACAAACCCTACAACTATTGTCTATAATTTATTTTATCTCTTTTTGTTCAATAGTTGATGGTTATATTTAGTGTTTAACAAACATCAACAATGTTGCTACCCCTTCATCCTGGCCGTGGATTGGGAGGCCGTTGATGAGCTCAATCCGCGATCAGCGAAGCCTGACTGACGCACTAGCCCCCACATACAGTAGTGGGTTGGCCGCGCTAGGCCTTGGCGGCGTAGTTGTCGAATGGGGCACCGGTGGATGAGGCGGTGCACACTGTCACAAGGGCGGAGGTCAGTAGAGGGGCCACGGTCTACGCCATCGACATGGAGCGGTTATAGCGGCTACCAGAACTGCCCTCCACAGCTGGCAGGGTGCCCACGTTGACGGTCGGCGATGTGCTGGTGAGTTGGCGGGGAGCACTCGTCTCAATGAGGGAGGAGTCCCTAGGGGCGATTGTTGATGGTAGTTATTGTGTAATTTTAAGCATCAACAAGACATGAAATAGGGCATAAAACATCTCAAACATAGAATAGCATTTAAATTGACAGAATTCCATGAGTTTTGGTGAATCTGTGTTTTCCAGGGTGTTAATCAGAAAAGAACCAAGGGAGACTCACATGTCAGATCAAAATATTGAATTCCGACGCAAAAGTGGAAAAAGAATATTCCAGAAAACACCAGAGACACACCTGACGAAGTGGGGCCCAGATGGCAGCCAGAGGAGGTCGGCCGACCTCCCTGACAGGTCGACCGACCCTGGCAGGATTCCGTTTCGCATGCGTTTCGACGTGGGCCCACATCCCGAAATTTCACGCAATCTCCGCCGCCCTTCGAAGTCGGTTTGATCCAAGGGCTACGGTTCATCCCACCGGCCTATATAAAGACCCCCAGACCCCCCAGGGTTTCATATCTCATATCTCTCAGATCATATCGAGACATCAATCAGAAGAGAAGAGCTCTCCACCAGAGATTAGGGTTAGACACTCAAAGTTATAGTTTAGACCTAGATAGTAGATTGAAGTAGAGTTGACCCTTCGGCTCAGGATTTTGGATCGCCTATCTACTAGCGATTGGTAAATCTGCTATATTACCTCTTATTATGACTTTATGCTATTTTATGATTATGTTTCAGTTTGTCATGTTCCTAGTTTATTCTAGTAGTATATTTGATATAATTATATTGGTAATGAGGTTATGCATGAGTTCGCAAAGCGCTTAGTTTAGTACTCGAGTGGGTTAAGTGGTGGACATTATAGGGGTATGGTGCTTAGATATTGTTTGCCTGCGAATGCGCTTTATATGCCGGGTCATGTGGTAGATCGCGGATGTGACACTCCCGTTGAGTCCTTTGTAGTCCACTCCCCGTATGTAGAGAGAGTACAACTAAATTATGAAGGTAGACTTGCTCTGTTCTTGTTCTTCCTGAATAATGTTCCTGATGCATAGATAAAGAGTCAATTGTGCTATACATGATTGTATATTTGCTAGAGTAGATGAATAACATAATTAATTAGGAATGACATAAGAATCTAATCTCTTATGTAATCCTATGCTTTGGTTGACTTTAATTTTGAGTAGTCCACACCTCTCTGCAAAGTTATCTAAGCCTTTATCATCGTATCATATCTCTATTATTGGCTTACCCTATTTATGTATGTGCTATGTGATTGATTCTATTCATAAGTAATGTAACTTCAATGTATCCACTCATGCCTAGCTCCATACCTTCTCCCTGTGGTAAAAATATAAATTGACAACTCTGGAATACTCGGGTAAAATGCTACAATGGTATAATTAATCTGTGCGCTTGTAGATATTTTGAACTTGATTATTTATATTTATATCCTCTTTAGTCACTTGTATTTATAATAACTGCTTAATATTATTCTGGGTAGTTTCCATACTTGTCTCTTATATTCATGATAGGGATGACAACTTAGTTATTGTAAGAGATATAGGTTTAAAAGAGGTGGCTAAGTAATTTACCAAGTGACACTTAATTAATACTAACAAGCATTTTTGGTGCAGTTGCCGGGGAGAAGTAATGAAAAGGCATTTGAGAAAAGATCAACTACATACTTAGTGATGGAATCATACCTAGTACCTCTGCTTTTACAGAATTACCCCTCTGTTTTTCTTGTCTACATTTTATGCAGGGGTATTACAGGATTCAATCAACTTCATTTATCCAAATCAAATCAATGCAAGAAGAAGCTAACACCAAGTTCCTGAAAGCCATGGCTGAGAAAATATTGCGAGAGTTCGCTACACCAAGCATCAAGAACATCCGCACCGGATCAGCACTCAACACCTATAACTTAGAGTCCGAGCTCAAGCCAAGCCTCATCAACATGGTTCAAGCTATATCATTCAGTGGAAAGGCACATGAAGATGCAAATGCACATCTTCAAAAATTTTTGGAGATTAGCAGCACCATCACCATCACCATCAAGAACATTGTTCAAGACATCATACTACTCCGCTTGTTCCCATTTTCACTCTTGGGAAGAGCGAAGCAGTGGTTCTACGCCAATAAAGATCACATCAACACATGGGAAAAGTGTTCTAATGCCTTCCTAGAAAAGTTTTCCCTATAGGCAAAACCAATGCCTTAAGAGGAAAGATTACCGACTTTCAGCAGCAGAAAGAAGAAACCATTTCAAAAGCATGGGAGCGCTATATCAAGAATACATTTCAGATTGTCCCCATCATGGAATAGAAGATTGGTTACTCCTACAAGGTTTCTACCGTGGATTAACTCAAAGGAGTCATAACCAATTTGATGCAACTGCTGAAGGGTCATTCCTGTCACTCACTCCAGGGAAAGCTGAAGCACTTATGAAGAAAATAGCAAGAAATCAAAGCTGGATCCCATGACAATACTCAACATTGTCACTAGAGTGGGGATACAACCGAAGAACTATGTGCATTATCAACCAAGATGGACGTACTGTTAGGTTGGCTCGCGCAGCGAGACGACTACAAGAAGGATCGTCAAGCTATTCAAGATGCATTCAACACACAGAATAAATAGGGAGAATACTTGGAAGTGAAGTTTGACCCACCGCAAGAAGATATCAACATCATTCTCAACAACTCTACCCCAAGTCCACAAAGCAAGGATGGAAACAACAATAATCCAACCAAGGTAAGTACCCAGGTAACTATCCTAAACAACGATCCTTGAGAGATTTGATATTAGAGCAAGCCTAAGATTAATGATAATATTGCTAAGAAACTTGCTTCTAATGATAAAATCTTGGAAAATATAAATACCAAAACGGATAACTTTTCTTATGCTATTAAAGACCAACTTGTTTGTAATAAAAAGATAGAATCACAAATAGCACAGTTATCTGCTGCATTGCCTTTTGCCGCTAACCATGAGTAGGTCAAAGCTATAACTATGAGAGGCGGCAAATCAACCCAAGATCCCCCATATCCAAAAGGAACACATCTGATAGGAACATCTAGGGTACCGGCAACACCAGCAGAACCAGAAGAAAAGAGAGATGCCGAAGTGGAAGAAGTTGTACCACAAGAGCATGAAATGACACAAGATTTCCATGACATCAACTTCTTGCCATTCCCACGAAGAATCCGGAAGAATCAACAAGATGAGAAGTTCAGCAGATTTATTGAAGTCATTCAGAAGCTATATGTCAACATACCATTATTGGATGCCCTTCAAGTCCCCACTTATGCAAGGTACATCAGAGACATCATAAACAAGAAGAGACCACTGCCGGCACCGAAGTCATCAAGCTGACGGAAGAATGTAGTGCGGCTATCCTCAATATAGCACCGGAAAAGAAGAAGGATCCAGGATGCCCCACTATAGATTGCTCGATCGAAGAACAATACTTCAACAATGCACTTTGCAATCTTGGAGCAAGTGTCAGTGTGATGCCCAAATCAGTCTTCGAAAAGCTCAGATATTCCACCCAGAAACCCACATCAATGTGCATTCAACTGACAGATCAATCAATTCGCTACCCCGAGGCAATCGCGGAAAATATTCCAGTGAAGATAAGAGACTTCTTCCTGCCAGTAGATTTCGTGGTCCTAGACATGCAACTAGACTCGAAAGTAGTCCCTCATCCTTGGGAGACCTTTCCTGAGCACAGCCAATGCTCATATTGATGTCGGGGTAGGAGAAATCAGATTCAACATTAACGGAAAAGAGGAGCGGTTTGCTTTCCGACCAAGACCAGAACAACAACTCACTGCAAATATGGTGGATGGAAAGGACGAACTAGTAGGATCACCATCTTCCGGACTGGAGAATTCACCCGCTAACTTAAGAAGAAGAAGAAGTCCGATTCGGTGGACAAGAAAATCCTGAACCTTCGCCGAGAAGGTAACTTGGTATTTACCCGCATTTACTTTCTGCATTTATATTCCGCATATGCATGATAAAAAC
This sequence comes from Eremochloa ophiuroides, assembly GCA_038502445.1. Taxonomy (NCBI): domain Eukaryota; kingdom Viridiplantae; phylum Streptophyta; class Magnoliopsida; order Poales; family Poaceae; genus Eremochloa; species Eremochloa ophiuroides. The sequence goes on from JAHLJS010000008.1 coordinate 28,952,186, forward strand.
AAAATAAAAATTTACGTAGTAATATTTTTAGAGTCTCATTAGGTTTTTCCTGGAGCGTAAAAACTCCCGGTAGAGTTATTTCACCACAGAGTCAGAAAATTATAAAAATTTCATATTTCAATTCCTTGCATTTTGTAGTTTCATAAAAGTATTATTTTCATGATTCGTATTTGTATGGTATTTGTCAACGGTAGAATACGGGAGACACATGGGTCCCACACGTATCACACCCATCACCTCCACCTCCATTATCACCCACTACCGTCCACCATTATTCACTACCATCCATTCTTTTCCATCAACCCTATCACATTCATGCACCACTATGGGAACCAGCCATCAGAGCATCAGAGTGGTTTCACAGGATTAGGATTGAGGCAGAGAGCACCCACAAGAAAGGAGAGAGCAAATGGCCAACAGGTAGGGTCGGCTAGAGAGCACCCACGAGAAAGGAGAGAGCAAATGGCCAACAGGTAGGGTCGGCTGACCCTACCCCAGGTCGCCCGACCTCCCTCTCCCCCTCTATAAAAACCCAAGTTCTCAGTTCATTCTTTGCACCATCTCAAACCCGAGAGCACCCCTTTCACCTATAATTCCATCCAGAGAGTTTGAGAGATAGCTAGCTCTTCATTTTGAAGAGTAGAGGGAGCCCGAGAGTGAAGTCTGTAAGAGTAGAAGTTCTGCTGTCTTCCTGAGGGAAAAGCATAGCATTTAGAGGAGATGCTGTCCAACTAAAATCAAAATAGAAAGTTGCCTCAAGTTTAAGCCTAAAACCTTGATCAACTTGAACAAACCCTTGAACGACTAACCTTTGAATGACTGACTTCTGGACGGCTAACCCCTAACATTTTTGAGCTAACCCCTGTGCAAGTTTTCTTTTATGGTGTGCACTAACATTTTGCGGGTATGAGCTGGTTCAAGAAGCACGCTCTCCCCGAAGCCATTCATCGGGCAGTTCGGATATGAACGTTGGCCCTCCGTCCAAGGAGTTGTCTGTTGCACCCACTGTCATCCTCACCGATGAAAGGCATTTGAAGCTGCGATGCCTCCAAGAAGGCCAAGTTCAACCTCATCAAGAACCTTCCATTCACACTGATGAGTGTTTTCAGCGACGACCTTCTCCACGATACAGGTATGGATACCGAATTCCCCCTTATCTTTCATGAGATTGATTGGGAGAATTTTTGGCAAATGACCGAACCAGGTAGCAAGCTTCTCACTGCCAAATTTCTTTGCACTCTTAAAGCTGAAAATAATGGAGTCTCTTTCCAACTTTTTAACAAGGAATTTTCTTTAACATGGAAGGAACTTAGCCAACACCTTGGTTTTAATTCGGAATGTGTGATAGACATGGATGTTGCTTTGTCTGAATTTGATAGAGCTAAATTTTGGAAGGAGATAACTGATGAGAATAGCTATAGACATATTGTTACCAATTCTATTCAGCTGACTACTTTGCGCTTTATGCATCGCTGGCTACGAACTACACTTTTTCCTAGGGATGATGTTCGTATTGTTAGGATGGAGGATTTGCAAATTTTGTTTGCCATGGCTAGACGTAGGAAAGGTTCACCTGTTTATGCCTTGGTAGAACATTGGATCAAAACTTTTGAGAGGAAGTTTGGACACATCGAGTATACCTCTTTGGTAACTCGACTTGCCGGCAGTTTGGGTCTTCTAGAAAATGCCACTCTTGATTTTATAACTGAAGACCGGCCCGAGATTACCATTGAGCACTTCAGACAGGCCCAAATAATAAAAGGAGGGAAGAACAACATTTCCATTACTATGATTTATCATGGCGATGCAACTGAGATCACATTGCTTAACCCGGGACTCGGATTATACGCTGCACCTTCTTTTATTGTTTTGCCAAGCAGGGCCACTGTCGGCAGGAGCGCATTAGCACACCTGGACCGCATACCGCAAAGATACTATGGCGCAGACCCGACTCCATAGGGGCCAGCATTCACTGGCTACCAGACGTTCGACCACATAGGCACCTCACGTGGTTTTAATAACCCATGGGAGGCGACCCCGTCTACACACTCAGATGGATCTTGGTAGCAAGCGAGCAGCACCCAGTGGCAGCACGGCTACTACGGCCATTATCAGCAAGGTAGTGGTCAGTTTGACATGTAGGAGGAGATGTCGGGAGGAATTCACTACCAGCTCGGATGTGCTTCCTACTCCAGCCCCAGCTACCATGAGTACCAGCAGGACCGCCACGAGCTTCCCACGTAGCTGGGCAGGATTGAGGAGACGCAGAACGCCCTCATACAAGCCCAGAACCAGATCCAGCAGCGTCAGGCGGTGCACGACAACAACTAGGAAGCGCTCTTCACCCACTTCCACATTCGACCACCGTGCCAGTGAGACTACACCAACAACTAGCTTGGGGGAGGAACCCAGCATGACCAAGTAAGTCATCTCGACCCGCTTTAAATTTGTGTGCTTAAATAATAGTAGTTTGCTTGTTTAGTTTGCTTAGTTCGTTTGGTTTGCTTTAGTTTTTGTGTGAGAATAAAGGAACATTGAGAATCTGAACCTAGATGATAGTTGCTCTAGTGCCATGCTTAAATTAGAATTTCTCCCACTATTGAGTTATTAATTTGACTTGAGAATTTATTCTAAAACTTGAAATCTGTAGGAGCATACTTGAGCTAAGTCTAAATAATTAATAGACATGATATAAGAAAGTTTGAGCTGCTATCTGTCTAGTTCATTATGACTGTTGACGGTCGTTAAGTACTAAAAATAACCATCAACTATAGCATGATTTAACACAAAATGAATTACAAAGCATAGTTATAGGTTTTGATTCTAACGAGTTCCACGAGTTTTGGTGTTCCCACTTGTATTGTAGGAATATGCAATTTTCCATCAATAAAGTATCTCAAATAAGCAATTGGGCTACACCATTACGACGGGCTCATCGAGACGATCAAAGTGGACCTATCATTTGCTATATTCGGAGTTCAGAATAAAAATCTACGGCAACACATACACCATTGGACTGTAGGAGGCCCAAGAAGACAACATGACGAAATTGGGCCCGAACCGCCACAGTGGGGCGCCGGCCGGCGCCAGGGTAGGGCCGGCAGGCCCCACCATTAGGGTTTCGGCCCTCGGCTTCTGGAGTCTTCCTCCACCACCTTTGAGGAGTCATCTCAACCCCACGTTAAGTCGGTTTGATCAAACGGCACGTATTCATACCACCGGGCTATAAATAAAGGGGCAGACCCCCCTGAGGCATCCCTATTCCTGAGCTTCAATTCAATATCTCCAGTCAGGGTTAGATGTAGCAATTAGGAGAGATTAGTTCTTCTAGATCTAGTCTTGTCTAGAGAAGTAGAGAGATAGAGTAGAGGAGTAGAGATTCGGAGGAGTTCCGGCCTGTCGGCGCTTCTCAGTAGCTGTATTCTTCTGGATTCAGCTTCCTCGCCCGGAGCTGCAATCTAAGGTACTTTTATATTCAACTTCTAATTCAAGTAAGCATTTGTTGTTATTCGTTCTTAAGTTTGCAACTCATATTGAGTGCTTTGATCTTGGTCATTACTTGATTGAAGTAGTATTTCGTAGTGTAGGCGTGGTGCCTAGGCTAGGTTTACTTGTGTATGTCCCCTGATTGGCCGGATATTGGTAGTTCACGTAGGTGACAACTACGTTGATTCCTCTGTAGTCCACTTCCCGTTGATAGGATCGATAGGTGTATAAGTGTTTGGTAGGAGGGAACTCTGATTTCCACTCTTATTCATTTCACTGCCCAGTTAGATCGATATTATTCAAAGCTTACCGGTTGTTGCAACTAGATAATCATTAGCTATTTCCTCTTTCTAGATATTATCTAGCCTAATTGTAGGGTTAAGTTCATCGGCTTGGTCATTATCACCTACTGTTCCTTGTGGATTCGATATTTAAAACCTCCGGGTGAAGTGCTACATCGGTATTACTATCTGTGCGCTTGCGGATAATCTGATAATAATAATATTTAGTAGAGTGCAGTTAATTTATACCAACAAGCATTTCTGGCGCCTTTGCCGGGGAACGGTTTGCTGATTTTGACTTAGTTTAGTTTAATCTTGTATTATACTTTTATCTTTTCTATTTTATCCCTACCTTTTCATCATTTTATGTTCATCCTTATGGATGCTTTAAATTCCATGCCTATCTATCTATTTGGCATGCGCAAAAGCCTCGGGCCACCAAAATCTGTAGAGCCTATCATAACACCTGGCTATGAGTTGCGCCCATGTCTAATTAATATGATTCGGGATAAACCCTTCTCGGGAGAAGGTAACGAAAACTCATACTTACACCTATAAGAATTCGAGCAGACCTATGCATGCTTGCACATTGCTAGCATGTCTGATAAAACTTTAAGATGGAAGCTTTTTCCGTTCTCTTTGACCGGAAGAGCTAAACGTTGGTATAATCGAGCTATAGGAAGTATACAAGTGGATTGAGAAACTTTGTGCTATGAATTTTGTTTATATTTCTTTCCCATCCATAGAGTAGTTAACCTTCGAAAAGAGGTTCTAACTTTTAGGCAACTAGAACAAGAATCTCTTAGTACATCATGAGATCGTTTTAATGAACTTGTTACATCTGGCCCTGACCTTTGTTTCCTGGACCCTGTATTTATTCAACATTTTTATTTGGCTCTTACCAAGAATTCTAGGGAATCCCTTGATTTATCCTCAGGAGGAGCCTTTCCTTATTTGCCTATAAATAAAGCAAGAGCAATAATTAACAAGATTGCTCTAGCTCATTCGAGCTCCCCAAGGAAGAGAAGGAATCATACCCCAAATAAGCAGAGGAAGCTTTGGTAGCTAAAATATAACCACTCCAATCCCAAGATTTAGCTATCAATTCTCAGAAGAGCACCTTGGAATAAATGTCGTCAACTTCCTTTTCCCCCTAAAAGAGATTGGGAAGAATGCAAGGATGGTATGTCTAGTGATGCCATAGAAGGAGAGACAAACCACTTAGAAATTAATTCAATCTTCTCCCCTTCTATGCTCACATTAAAAGCCTCATCTGAACCCATCTCTAAACCCATCCTTGACCCTGATGATCCTTCTTCTTCTCTCTCTCCTAAATCTCATAATGACCCTAGTATCCCATTAAGACATCCCAAGAATAGGAGTCATGAAGATTATTGGAATGACCAAGAAGAGCTGCGACAATGGCAGGAATGCATAGAACATACTAGAAACACATACGCTATGGTCAAAGAATAGATGGAAGAGGACTGAAGCCTTAGTACTAGCATCTAAACTTGGCCTAGATTCAAATGGTGAGCTTAAATCAATTTCTAGTAGTAAACATGACTCATCCAAGTTTAGAGAAAGCATTAGACGAGACCAAACTTAGAGACACCAATCCATGGGAAATCCTAGAAAATAAAATATCCAATGAATGTCATGGGCATGAAATAATACAGACAAACTTATTGCCTATAGACATCTATGAAGAAACACCCTTGGAGTTTAAAAAAGGAGATCACATCAATGAGCATGGGAATTATTTCATTAACACCTCATCGAATCCATGCTCATATGAGAAATCTCCAGGATCAATTGGTGTCTCTAACATTATCGCACACGAGATCTTCAACCCCCTCATTCTACCTGTTCATAAATTTGTTAAAAGGGTGGTTGTAGATGCATATGTTTATCATAAATATTATAGATCTCGTTGTAATCTTGATATAGGTGCACAAAGACTGGTGTTCTAGAGAAAACCACCCCATGAACGAAGGTTTCCCAAGAACGACTTTGTGTCCCAAAATAACCATTCTTGAAAATGAATTGAGCTTGCACCTTTAATTTTACTATAATGCCCTTTTGAATTGAGCATAGAAGTTAAAATTATAAAAATATTCCCTTGGGTATTTTTGTCACTAACCATTCCAAGCTTGAAGCAGAAGGATGACATCATCAGGTATGTCCAACCAATCATCATGCAACATTAATCCATCCAAACTTACCTTTGCTTTGCAAAATTCAAGGCTTGGAGGAATGGGCTTATTAGAGAATCTTATGTTGATAATATTGGTTGTTTCTACCCTTTTAATCCATGTTCAAATTGTTAATTAATAATCATGCTCTTTCGTCTCGATTTGAATAACGCTCTATAATACTTTCATGCTACCTTTATTTGCTATTGTATATGGTTAGTCTTAGAAATACTTTCGTACATCTCTTAAATGAAGCACGGTGCTTAGTTTAGGAGTGGTGATCTTATTTTCAAAAGACTTTTTGAATTAAGCGTGGTGCTTAGGTTAAAATGCCTTCCTAAGTCAAATTAGACGTGGTGTCTAGGTTAATTTTTGAGCCGCTCGTATGCTGTAGTAGACATTGGATATTTTGTTGGACTAACCCCTACAGGAAACTTTCATAATTAATTTGGGTAAGTCATGAGATAAATTCAAATCAGAGATAAGACAGGGCACATGCTGAACTTCAATAACTTTGTAGAGGAAGACATAGCTCATTCATTATGAATGGAAGAATTGTGAGTATTAATGATTCATTCACTTCATCTTCTGCTGCAAGTTACTTTACCTCAAGCCATGCCTGTATAGAACATGATCTATGCTAACTTAATATCAATCCTATCTTCTTAGTAGCATAGATGGAACATGATAAAATTATGGACAAACAACCTATGTTCCTAAAATTGTACATTCCTTCGGGTATGTGTTGCCCACTAATCTGTTGCAGGCATAATAATGAATGGACTGACAAGGTGTCATAAGATAAAAGAAGCAAAAGATGGCAAAGAGGATAAGCAACAAAGGAGACAAGATGCTAATGAACAACTCAAGATGCAAGAGAAGGAAAGGACCACCAGTCATCTACTCTTCATTACTTAGTGCCATCACGCTCCAATAATGAAGATAATATCTTAAGGTAAGCGGTCACTATTTTCCTCTTGATCTTGGTATGCACATAATGAAGATGCAAACATGCAAGAGTTACAGCTTTAATGGATTAGCCTAATTAACTCAACATGCTTTGTCCTTTAAGATTGTTCATGACATCATTCTTTTGATCTCAGTCTTAACCAAATGTGCTAAACATTGTATTCTATCTTTGGAAGATGATAGTCATACTCATGTGAAAACTTATATATTATGTAGAGATGGACAACCCTTCCATTGGTTAAGCAATTTAAATCTTTTCTGCCATATGAACTTAAATGCAACATAAATGCTTAATCTTCTAATCTTACCACTCATGTCATAAGTAAATAAATTATGCAACACCAATTTCGTCTTGTTCAATGTGCCTAAGGATAGAGAAAATAAAGAGATAGATTCGGTTCTGTTGGTGTTTTTCCACCAGCAGAATCCTATGCACTTGATCTCTACCTTGGTTTTGCAAACAGAACAACACGTCGACCAAAGTTTATTGATTTCCAAAATTCTACAAGTGAAAGTTCTGTGAACATGCACACTGAGTAAGATGCTGCCAGATCCAACTATTAATGTTCTACTCCAACCTGCTGGCCAAACAAAGCATAAAAGTGACATCATCATCACAAGAGGTGCAGCCATCAAGACCTCCATCTCTAAGACGGAGAGATACATAAGAGTAAAAGAAAAAGTCCTAACGGTAGACTTTAAATCCCGCACCTTTGCCATATGGTAATATGATAGTTATCTAATTAATTAGTATTTCTATTTACATTAGTAATTTCACTTTAGCATATTCATCTCTATGCATATCAAAACCAAAAAAGAAAAAAATAATAAAAATCTTTATTGTCTTATTTACTGCATCACAAAATATTAAAGCCCCACGTGAATAAACTTATGGTAACCCTATAGGAGTATTTACTATGGTGACATAAAAAATGATAATAGCATCTGTATTTACTTTCTTGCATTATGAAAATCCTAAGCCCCATGAGAAAAAATATTCTCCGTGGTGGCATAAAAATAAAATATACATCATGCATACATATTTACTTTTCTGCATAAGAAAATCAGAAAATCCTAAAAAAATCCTACTAGAACCTAGCAATTTAAAATCAACTTAAAAGAATAATCAATTACTTATTGGCTTATCACAAACCTCTTATTAAATTCGAGCCTCGAATTTTGGTTTTCTTGTTGGAGTATAATTATGCAGGATAACACTATGTCTGAGGAGCGAGTCCATCAAGTGGCACCCACCAGACAGCTACTGGCAAGTTCACTCTAAAGATCATCAACACCAAGTATTGCAAACATCTAGCTTGGGGGAGGAGCATCCCCTATTTATCAGGTAACTATACCTATGCAATTATCGAGTCTATTTTATAAAGTCATAAAATACCAAAAATATTTGAGCACATGAAGGTTCACCATAGTACCATAAGAAAATCTAAAAATACCAAAAATATATGGGCACATGAAGATCCACACTTTTTAGAAAAAACCAAAAATATGTGGGCACATGAAGGTCCACCCAATTAGGAAACTTCTGCTGCAAATATAAAATCAATCACTTACCATGGAGTGGTACTAAACCTAACCCCTCTAAATGAGATTTGGTATTTTTGTTAGCAATTGAGTTTCACAGGAAAATACAAGATCAAAGAGCTAGTCAATCCGACGCCCTTACATTGCCGATAACACTTGCTCGCAGAAGGATCACTCAATTTGCAACATCAAAAACCCTGTCAAACATCCAGCTTGGGGGAGGGCACCCTCCATTTAAAATCCAGCTAAGAATAAGTTTCCCACCTTATTATTATTGTACCATATCGCTTTTTCGCGTGAGTTAGCTAGTAAGATAAAATTTGAAAACCAAATAAATACTTAGCTATATATTAGAGTAGGTCATAGAGTGTGTCTATAGTCAGTCTAGGTTAGAGTCAAATAAAAACTGGAGAACATTAAAATTTTATCTTGGAGATGATGAATAGTTGCTCTGCCGTAATTCCTTTCAAGTGCCTAGTTTTCAACCTTAAATTCCCCCGAGTTTTGGATACTACTGTTTTGGCTTAAGAATTTACTCTGAACCTGAAACTTGTGGAGGCATATGCTTAAGCTAAGTCTAGGTAATTGATTGATATGATACATGAAGGTTGAGCTACTATTTATCTTATTCCTAACAATACTAAGTTCTGGAGATTTATTTTAAATTTAAAATCTTACATGATGAGCTCTTGTATGAGAAAGTGTGAATTCTTACCAAAACCATATATGATACATTTAGAGATAGGAAAAACCTTTGCACATTTATGCTGCTTGCTTTGCATTGAGTTTAGTCAACCTTTGTTGTATACCTTATGAGAGCTCTTGTCATGCTTTTAAAATTAAGATCACTTACACACTCCACCCACATATGCATTACTCCTACTCTAAGGAGTAAGCGCAATCATTTTTCACTTCCAACCAGATCCACCTTAAAAATGTTTTTCTCCTACACTGAGAGTAAACACCCAAAAATATACCCTATAGGACAGCCCCTGTTTAATTGCTCTAAGTTCTTATCATTATCTCTCTAATTATTTATATTCAAAGGATGCATGTGGCTACGCAAAAGTATTGAAAAAAAAGAAAAGGGAGTAAAAGATGGACAAGTGTCCCAACAATTAAAACAATCTGTACTTAGATGCCCGCCTCCCTATGAAAAAAGGAGAGAGAAAGAAAAGAAGAAAAAAAAATAAAGATAGCCCATATTTTTCCGTGAAAGTTCTAAGTTCCAAAAAAGAGAGTGAGTCATCTTCAAAGAGCAAAAGTAGAATTAGGATTAGCCACCATATATATACCTATCCACCATATTCCATACACATGCACTCCTATAAGCTCCACCATAATCCTTAGTTGTAGGAAGGCATAATAACATCATTAATGCCTCAGTGAGATCCATAAATACCACATATATTAAGAGACTTGAGGGTGTCATACAATTAAGCTCTGAGTTTTATTTCGAAAACTTGCAAAACTCCGAAATATTGGTACTGTGAAGAATTTGAAACATAGTGCTTGACTTGATTGTTCTATCTTTCGATTGCTCAAGACTTATGCAAAAGCTGAGAAGCTCCATAGTTAAAGGTACAATGGGTAAGTTTGAAAGTTAGAGCAGTTTTGTCTAATCCGGAGGAGAATTTCTGTTTGAAAAGCATGTGTACTTGGAAGGCATGAAGCATTGTAGCAACTCCTGATCCAAGTTTATTAGCAATTAGGCTTAGTTTGTTGGCCAAGGGACTGGCAAAGGGTAAGCTTGGGGGTATTATTGACGGTCGTTAAGTACTAAAAATAACCGTCAACTATAGCATGATTTAACACAAAATAAATTACAAAGCATAGTTATAGGTTTTGATTCTAACGAGCTCCACGAGTTTTGGTATTCCCACTTGTATTGTAGGAATATGCAATTTTCCATAAATAAAGTATCTCAAATAAGCAATTGGACTGCACCATTATGACGGGCTCGTCGAGACGATCGAAATGACCTATCATTTGCTATACTTGGAGTTCGGAATCAAAATCTGCAGCAACACATGCACCATTGGACTGCAGGAGGCCCAAGAAGACAACACGACGAAATTGTGCCCGAACCGCGACAGTGGGGCGCCGGCCGGCCCCACCATTAGGGTTTTGGCCCTCAGCTTCTGGAGTCTTCCTCCACCGACTTTGAGGAGTTATCTCGACCCCACGTTAAGTCGATTTGATCCAACGGCGCGTATTCATCTCACCAGGCTATAAATAAAGGGGAAGACCCACTGGAGGCATCCCTATTGCTGAGCTTCAATTCAATATCTCCAGTTTGGGTTAGATGTAGCAATTAGGAGAGACTAGTTCTTCTAGATCTAGTCTTGTCTAGAGAAGTAGAGACATAGAGTAGAGGAGTAGGGATTCGGAGGAGTTCTGGCCTGTCGGCGCTTCTCCATAGCTGCATTCTTCTGGATTCAGCTTCCTTGTCCCGGAGCTGCGTTCTGAGGTACTTTTGTATTCAACTTCTAATTCAAGTAAGCATTTGTTCTTATTCGTTCTTAAGTTCGTAACTCATATTGAGTGCTTTGATCTTGGTCATTACTTGATTGAAGTAGTATTTCAGTAGTGTAGGCGTGGTGCCTAGGCTAGGTTTACTTGTGAATGTCCCCTGATTGGCCGGATAGTGGTAGATCGCGTAGGTGACAGCTACGTTGATTCCTCTGTAGTCCACTTCCCGTTGATAGGATCGATAGGTGTATAAGTGTTTAGTAGGAGGGAACTCTGATTTCCACTCTTATTCATTTCACTGCCCAGTTAGAATGATATTATTCAAATCTTACCGGTTGTTGGAACTAGATAATCATTAGTTATTTCCTCTTTCTCGATAGTCATTATCACCTAGTGTTCCTTGTGGATTCGATATTTAAAAACTTCGGGTGAAGTGCTACATCGGTATTACATCTGTGCACTTGCGGATAATCTAATAATAATAATATTTAGTGGAGTGCAATTATTTTATACCAACAATAACACTGAATTCTGGACGCTTAATTTTGAAAAATGTTAAAATCAACATGATGAGTTCCTTGTATGACAAAAGCTGAAATTCCTACCAGAACTATATATCATGATTAGAATAGAAAAGCTTTTGCGTATATACTGCTTGTTTTGCATTGAGTTTAGTCAAGCTTTGTTGCATACCTTATGAGAGCTTTGTCATACTCTTAAAATCACGATCACGCACACTCCACTGACATAGGCACTATCCCTACACTAGGGGTAGGCGCCACAACATGCAATTTGTTGGTATAAATTAACTTCACTCTATTAAATAAGATTATTCGCAAGCGCATAGATACAATACCGATATAGCATTTTACCCGGAGGTTTTAAATATCGTATCTACAGGGAACAGTAGGTGATAATGACCAAGCCGATGAACTTAACCCTACAATTAGGCTAGATAATATTAAGAAAGAGGAAATAGCTATTGACTATCTAGTTCCAACAACCGGTAAGGTTTGTATAATACCGTTCTAACTGGGCAGTGACCTGAATAAGAGCAGAAATCAGAGTTCTCTCCTACCAAGCACTTATACACCTATTGATCCTATCAACGGGAAGTGGACTACAGAGGACTCAACGTAGCTGTCACCTACGCGATTTACCACTATCCGACCAATCAGGGGACATTCACAAGTAAACCTAGCCTAGGCATCACGCCTACACTACGAAATACTACTTCAATCTATAGGGTCCTAAAGATCAAAGCACTCAATATGAGTTGTAAACTTAAGAACAAATAAGAACAACTGCTTACTTGAAACAGAATGTTGAATACAAAAGTACCTCAGAACGCAGCTCTGGGCGAGGAAGCTGAATCCAGAAGAATACAGCCACGAAGAAGCACCGACAGGCAGGAACTCCTCCAGAATCTCTACTTCTCATACTCTATCTCTCTAATCTCTAAGCAAGACTAGATCTAGATGAACTAGTGTCTCCTAACTGCTACAACTAGATGAACTAGAACTAGAACTAGATCAACTAGAGGGACCCTAACCCTAATTTATGCAGAGAATATGAAGCACCGGGGTGTAGAATGCCCCTAGGAGGGGCCTTGGGCGTCATTATATATAGCCCGAGGTGGAGTAGAGGGAAAGGAACCGCCACGTCTTATGTTATGTGCACCATCGGATCAAACCGACCTTAGATCGATGTAGGGATGCTTTACTTAGGTGCCAAGGAAGCGTAGGAGGAAGATTCCAGAAGGGGAGCGCCGCTGCTTGACCTAGGGCGCCGGGCGGCGTTCCTAGGGGGCCGGCCGGCCCCACCTTGTGGGCTTTGGGCCCTGCCTCCGCTCCGGTGTCTTCTTGATACTTCTAGTAGTCCAATACGCGATGTCTTCATCCGTGACACATTTTCGTGACTTTTAAGCACTTTAAACCCTCTTTTAATCCTTTTCTGGAATACTCTCTAGAAAATATAAAATCGCCAAAACTCGTGGAAATTGTCAGTTAAAGCTCTAGACTAGTGTTTATTCACGTGTCCTTTCATGTCTAAAGTTCTAATAAAAGTTGACGTTATCCACTGTCAACAACTCCCCCAACCTTACCTTTTGCCAGTCTCTTGGCAAACAACCTAAGCCTAATTACTAATATATTTGGATCAGGAGTTGCTACAATGCTTTCAAGCCTTCCTAAGTACACATGCTTTCAAACAGAAATTCTCCTCCCGGATTAGACAAAACTGCTCTAACTCTCGAACTTACCCATTTTACCTTTAACTATGGAACTTTACAGCTTTTACATTAGTCTTGAGCAATCGAAAGACAGAACAATCAAGTCAAGCACTATGTCTCAAATTCTTCACAGTACCAATATTCCAGAGTTTTGCAAGTTTTCGAAGTAAAACTCAGAGCTTAATTTTATGACACCCTCAAGTCTCTTAATATGTGGTATTTATGGATCTCACTGAGGCATTAATGATGTTATGCCTTCCTAAACTAAGGATTATAGTGGAGATTATAGGAGTGGCAATAACAAGGATCAGCACACTTGCAGTTCATATATTGTAAAGTCAAACAATAGATCCATAGAGAGTCAAGTCATACAATCTAACCAAGATGTGTATGTGTATATGTCACACCCGTATTTTAAGAATAAAATAGGATGCATAAATGACTCATATGTGCCCCAAGAATAGTCGCACATATAAGCTGATAAATTACAAATGTATCATCACAGTGTTAAATACATAATGAATAAGTAATTATTACATAGTCCTACATAAATATAGATCAAATAGATAAGTAATAACTAAGTCGAAACGCTAGCGGAAGCTTCAACACAGGGACACTGGTCGACTGAGAGACACCAAGCCTAATACTAATTTCGGTAGTCCTCATTCCAATCTTCATCTGTTGTGGTGGTAATAGCAAGAGTGAGCACATTTCGTACTCAGCAAGTACAACACGGGTTCATGAGGCACAAAGGGCTAGACACTTGACTGCATTTAGCTTTTAATATACATGTTCATTTTAGCAACTGAGTAGCATCATGATCCCAAACCCATAATTAATGCAATGATCAATTGTAATAAGGTTAATAAACAGCAAAGATATTAACAGCAAAAATGAACATAACATATTTCACAGTAACCATCTAGCAGAACGTGTGACCAAGGCCGCTCGTGACCGTGAGCACGGCTATCATGATAGGTTATTAAACTCTGCGCAGAGGTGTACACTTTCACTGTGAGTCATGATTTTCTAATGCATGAGTTCATGACGCCCACACACTAGCTAACCATATAAAGCCATCTAAAAGTTCGTCTAACAAGTTAAGGCCGCAAGGGGTGAGTGGCAGCGAGATGTAGGAACCCTCCTTTTCACTATGGCACATTCCTTCTCGGCTATATACATAAGACTAGAAGCTGTACTACACCCAAGGTGGCAAAACCCCAACTGCGCCCTTTCAGGTAACCTCTAACAAGTTAGAAAAGGTCTTTTAAATGACTAAAGCCAGAGCCATATACCCCTCACAGCTGTACAAAAAATTCCGGTTCATCAGGTTCAGAAATCCTATGGAGAGAAAATAGAGCCAAACCATCCAACCCAACGCTCTAGCCCTCTTTTGAATAGTAATAAAAGTCATATTAAATGTTCATTGCACAATCCATTAATCATATCACAAGATCATTGGCATTAATAAAACACTAGCAAAAGCTACCCTAATGCACATCCCAATAGGTAAACAAGGAATCAAGATAGCAAATCTAGTTTATGATCTCTAAGGTTGTCAAGGTGGACACATGCATATGTAGTATATATTTATTGTGAATAGGACACAAGGATGGTCCATGTTATACTTGCCTTTTATACTTTGCTTAAAAATCCTCATACTTTAGCTTTTGGGCATCACCTCCTCATCTTCAGCGCTCCCAAACAGTTCTCGCTCTACTCGTAGCAAGCCCCACAAGTATAGGCAAACATACGAGCAACAAACAAAAGCAACTAAGAACAGTACACTCCATATGACATAAAACAAAGTACTGAAAGAGAGCTAATTCTACTAGTCATGAGATCATAAGAAAGGTCGAAAGCGAAACGACTACTGAAATATTTATATTATAAAGAAAAATCACCTACATGCATTATGGATTTTAATTAAACAAAAGCGTGTGAAATAATAACTCAAATTGGTTAAATAATATTTTAATTCAAAAGCAAAGTTAGAAGACAGCATCTATTCAAATTACGTATGATCTATTTTGAAACTAAGCAAATTATAATTTAGAAACATATTTATGTTAGTAATTAATACATTAACATTTACGTACAAAGTGCCGTGGTATAGATCTACGTTATTACTTTTAATTAAATAAAATGTTAAATGGACATTAGTCAATTTGATATTTAAATATAAAATTCAGAAACAATTAACATGTCGAATGTTGCTTAAAACTTGTAGCTTATTAAGCTAGCACGATCCTACGATACAGAGACTACGGTGAATAAGATGAGGGAAAAAGAAGGCACCTGCATCCAAGGAAAAAGGGCAGCCCAATGCTTTTCATGGCCTACTCTTCAGAACACGAAGTCGTTGCTTGGTGGTGGTCATCGTTGGTGTTAAGCTCAACTCGCCGTACTTTATGGCCAGAAGCATATAGACAACTGCCATCTTGACAGCTTACTTGACCTCGAGACGACAAGGCAGACAGGGCACATGCAAGATGCAGGTTACGCACTGCTACGGGATCGCCGGCCAAAACACACCGCCGAAGAGCATGCATGCTGCAGTCTGTAGAGGCCTCGATCAGACAGGCGCACTGCATTACGAGAGGGGCAGCTTGATTTGTTGGCCAGCCGATTTCGAGAGGATGAACGCGGCCAGGCAACGGTGAGGCGTGGCCGGACTTGCCGACCGGCAGCTCGATCCAACTTGGAGATTGACCACCACGTACGGCTTCTAATGCATACGGATGCCGCCATCGCATGGCCTGCCCTGCCGGAGACGAGGGATACGGCAATGGCTGGGCATATATAGGATGAATCTGTTAAGAGATGGCGGCGGCGTGGCTGCACACAGCTAGGGCATGGTGACACCTGGTTATTAGCTCGGTTATATCATCGTCACGTCAAAAGCCCAAAGAACAATGAAAAGAAATAATGGATTTGGATGAGAATTACATGGTGATCGGCCCATTAGTGTAAGAAAGGTTTGATCACATATGGTTCAGGGTTAATATTAATTATTTTTGAAATTATTAAATATTCCTGAATTAAATATTAAATAATTCTAGAAAAGTCCAGAATTGATATTTGAGCCCCGAAGAATATTCTGAAGGCTCTGAAAATTATAGGAAAATTACTAGAAACGTTATGGAACATGGTGAACCCAAGTAAAGTATTTGGAGCTTAAGAAAAGATATTTTGGAGCACCTAAAAATTAGATTTTACTCGTAGAAAAATAGAAAAAGGTCCACAAGAACACGAGAAAATTCTCAGGAAATTTTTAGAGATAACTTGATGAATAATGAGCATAAAAGAGTGATTTGAAGCTGAAGAAAAGGTTCTTATAAACTCCAAAGAAAGAATCTGAGTTGATAAATGAGAAATTTAATTGTAGAAAAAGACAGAGACATACTATAGAGAAGATCATTGTACTAAACGTGTTTACAAACTTTATTCACTCACATCATGAAATCATTTACAAAAGAATTTGAATATTTTTTTGTTTTGGCAAAGACCACTCAACCAAAATAAATCATATCAAGAGCATGAGTGCACAAACATATTGTTAAACCCTAGTTGAATTTTAACTTAATGAAAATTTTTAATTCCCTATTTCTTATGAGCACAGAAATACAAAATTAAATTAATTTCGCTCTATTTCAAAATTAGGAAAATTTAGGGTGTTACAGTATAGAATATGGTGGATAGGTGTATATATGGTGACTAATCCTAATTCTACTTTTGCTCTTTGAAAATGATTCACTCTCCTTTTTGAAACTTAGAAGTTTCGCGGGAAACATGGGCTATCTTTATTCTCTTTATTATTATTTTTTTCTCTCTCTCTTTTTTTTCATCAGGGAGACGGGCATCTAAGTACTCATTGTTTTAATTGCTGGGACACTTGTCCATCTTTTACTCTCTTTTTTTAACACTTTTGCATAGCCATATGCATCATTTGAATATAAATAATTGGAGAGATAATGATAAGAACTTAGAGTAATTAAACTGGGGTTGTTCTATGGGGGTATATATTTTTGGGTGTTTACTCCCAGTGTAGGAGAAAACATTTTTAAGGTGGATCTGGATGAAAGTGGAAGATAATTGCGCTTACTCCCAAAGTAGTAGTAATGCAAATGTGGGTGGAGTGTGTAAGTGATCTTGGTTTTACAAGCATGACAAGACTCTCATAAGGTATACAACAAAGGTTGACTAAACTCAATGCAAAACAAGCACATGAATGTGCAAAGCTTTTCCTAACTCTAAATGTATTACATATGGCTTTGGTAGGAATTCAAACTTTGTCATACAAGAGCTCATCATGTAAGATTCTAACTTTTTAAAATAAATCTCCAGAACATAGTAATGTTAGGATTAAGATAAATAGCAGCTCAACCTTCACGAATCATATCAATTAATTACCTAGACTTAGCTCAAGCTTATGCTTTCACAAGTTTAGGTTCAGAGTAAATTCTTAAGTCAAATTAGTAGTACCTAAAACTCGGGAGAATTTGAGTTTAAAAACTAGGCACCAGAAAGGAATTATGGCAGAGCAACTATTCATCATCTCCAAGGCAAAATTTTAATGTTCTCTAGTTTTTCATTAGACTCTAGCCTAAACTGACTCTGGACATACTCTAAGATTATACCTTAATAGATAACTAAGTATTTTTATTTGGTTTTGATTTGTTATTCATCTTTTTATATCTATTAACTAATGGACTCACAAAAGACTCTAAAGACATGGACCTTCATGTGCCCTAAATATTTTTGGTATTTTTAAATTTTCGTATGATACTATTGTGAACCTTCATGTGCTCACATATTTTTGATATTTTATGACTATATAAAATAGACTCGATAATCGCCTAGGTATAGTTACCTGATAACTAGGGGATGCTTCTCCCCCAAGCTAGATGTTTGCAATATTTGGCATTGATGATCTTTAGAGCAAGGTTGTCAGCAACAGTCCTAGTAGGCTCCACTGATGGACTCACTCCTCCGTCATAGTGTCATTACTGCAGAATTATACTCCAAGAAGAAAACCAACTCGAGGCTCGAATTTAGTAAGAGCTTAGCGATCAGCTAATAACTAATTGATTATTCTTTGAGTTGATTTTAATTGACAGATTCTAGCAGGATTCTCTCTTTTTTTAGGATTTTCTAGTTTTCTTATGCAGAAAAGTAAATATGTATGCATGATATATATATATATATATATATATATATATATATATATATATATATATATATATATGCCACTACGGAGAATATTTATTCTCATGGGCCTAGGATTTTCATAATGTAACAAATAAATACAGATGCTATTTTTATTTTTTATGCCACCACAGTAAATACTCCTACAGGGTTACCATAACTTTATTCACTTGGTACTTTAATATTTTATGATGCAGTAAATAAGGTAATAAATATTTTATTATTTTCTTTAATATGCATAAAGATGAATATGCTAAAGTGAAATTACTAATGTAGATAGAAATACTAATTAATTAGATAACTACCATATTACCTTATGGCAAGGGTGCGGGATTTAAAGTCTACCGTTAGGACTTTTATCCATCTTGTGCATCTTGATGGTTGCACCCCTCGTGACTGATGATGTCGCTTTTATCCTTTGTTTGGCCAGCAGGTTGGAGTAGAGCATTAATAGTGGAAACTGGCAGCATCTTGCTTAGCGTGCATGTTCACAGAACTTTCACTTGTAGAATTTTGGGAACTTAACAAATTTTGCTCGCAGTGTTGTCCTGTTTGCACAACCAAGGTATAGATCAAGTGCATGGGCTCTGCTGGTGGAAAAACACCAACAGAACCAAATCTATCTTTATTCATTATTCTTTAGGCACATTGAACAAGACGAAGTTGGTGTTGCATAATTTATTTACTTATATAATGAGTGGTAAGATCAAAAGATTAAGCATTTATGTTGCATTTAAGTTCACATGGAGAAAAGATTTAAATTGCTTAACCAATGGAAGGGTTGTCTATCTCTACATAATATATAAATTTTCACATGAGTATGACTATCATCTTCCAAAGATAGAATACAATATTTTAGCTCGTTTGGTTATGATTGAGATCAAGAGAATAGAGCCATGAACAATTTTAAAGGACAAAGCATATTGAGTTAATTAGGTTAATTAATTAAAGCTGTAACTCTAACATGTTTGCATCTTCATTTATGCACATACCAAGATCAAGAGAAAAATAATAACCACTTACCTTAAGATATTACCTTCATTATTAGAGCGTGATGGCACTAAGTAATGAAGGGTAGATGACTGGTGGTCCTTTCCTTCTCTTGCATCGTGAGTTGTTCATGAGCATCTTGTCCCATTTGTTGCTTATCTTCTTTGCCATCTTTTGCTTCTTTGATCTTATGACACCTTGTCACTCCATTCATTATTATGCCTGCAACAGATTAGTGGACAACACATACCCGAAGGAATGTACAACTTTGGAACATAGGTTGTTTGTCCAGAATTTTATCATGTTCCATCTATGCTACTAAAAAGATGGGGTTGATATTATGTTAGCATAGATCATGTTCTATACAGGCATGGCTTAAGGCAAAGTAACTTGCAGCAGAAGATAAAGTGAATGAATCATTGATACTTACGGTTCTTCCATCATGACGAATGAGCTGTATCTTCCTCTGCAAAGTTATTGAAGTTCAACATGTGTACTGTCTCATCTCTGATTTGAATTTATCTCGTGACTTACCCAAATTAAATTAGGAAGTTTTCTGCAAGGGTTGGTCCAACAAAATATCCAATGTCTACTATAGCATACGAGCGGTTCAAAATCAAACTAGACACCACGTCCAATTTAACTTAGGAAGGTATTTTAACCTTAAGCACCACGCTTAATTCAAAAAGCCTTTGAAAGTAAAATCATCACACCTCTTGGTTCGGAAATCAAACTAAACATCTTGTCTAATTATGATTCCAGAAAACAGTTTAAACTAAGCACCATGTCTAATTTAAAAGGTGCATGAAATTTTTCCAAACCTTAAGTATACTATAGCGAACAAAGGTAACATGAAAGTTTATAGAGAGTTATGCAAACAGAGATAAAAGAGCATGATCATTGATTAACAATTTGAACATGGATTGACAAGGTAGAGACAACTAATATTAGCAACATAAGATTTTCTAAATAAGCCCATTCCCCCAAGCTTGAATTTTGCAAAGCAAAATTAAGTTTGGATGGATTAATGTTGCGTTATGATTGGCTGGACATACCTAATGATGTCATCCTTCTACATCAAGCCTGAAATGATTAGTGACAAAAATACTCAAAGGAATATTTTATGATTATAATTCTATGCTCAATTCACAAGGGCATTACAGCTAAAGGTGCAAATTCATATTATCTTTCAAGAGTGGCAATTTAAGACACAAAGTCATTCTTGGAAAACCTTCTAATTATTGAGTTCGTGGGGGTGGTTTCCTCTAGAACACCAGCCTTTGTGCACCTATATCAAGATTACCACGAGATCTACAATATTTATGATAAACATATGCATCTACAACCACCATTTCAATAAATTTATGAACAGGTAGAATGAGCGGGTTGAAGATCTCATGTGCGATAATGTTAGAGAGACCAATTGATCCAGGAGATTTCTCATATGAGCACGGATTCGATGAGGTGTTAATAAGTAATTCCCATGCTCATTGATATGATCTCCCTTTTCAAACTCCAAGGGTGTTTCTTCATGGATGTCTGTAGGCAAAAAGTTTGTCTTTGTTATTTCATGCCTATGACATTCATTGGATATTTTATTTTCTAGGATTTCCCAAGGATTGGTGTCTCTAAGATTGGTTTTGTCTAAGGCTTTCTCTAAACTTGGATGAGTTATGTTTATTACAGAAATTAATTTAAGCTCAACATTTGAATCTAGACCAAGTTTAGATGCTAGCACTAAGGCTTCGTCCTCTTCCATCCATTCTTTGACAGTAGCATATGTATTTTTCATATGTTCCATGCATTCCTGCCATTGCCTTAGCTCTTCTTGGTCATCCCTATAGCCTTCATGACTCCTATACTTTGGATGTCTTAACGGGTCCCTAGGGTCATTATGAGACTTAGGAGAGAGAGCATAAGAAGGATCATTTGGATCAAGGATGGGTTTAGACATGGGTTCAGATGAGACATTTAATGTAGGCATAGAAGGAGAGAAGATAGAATTGATTCCTTTGTGGCTTGGCTCTTCTTCTATGGCATCACTAGACATACCATCACTGTATTCTTCCCAGTGTTTTTCAGGGGAGAAAGGAAGTTGACGACACTTTTTCCAAGATGCTCTTCTAAGAAGATCTGATTTACTTTGATTTACAAACATCTTAGCTAACTGGAAGTTTAAATCATCAAAGTGGAGTTTCGATGGTTTAGGATTGACAGCTAAATCTTAGGATTGGAGTGATTGTGTTTTCGCTATCAAAACTTCCTCTTCTTGTTCAGGGAGATGAGTTCTTCTCTACCTCAGGGAGCTCAGAATTCGCTTGAGCAACCTTGTTGATCATAGCTCTAGCTTTACTTATAGGCAAATAAGGAATGGCTCCTCCAGAGGATAAATAAAGGGATTTCCTAAAATTCTTGGTAAGACCCAAATAAAAATGTTAAATAAGTACGGGGTCTGGAAAACCAAGGTCAGGGCCAGATGTAATAAGTTCATTAAATCAATCTCAAGATGTACTAAGAGATTCTTGTTCTAGTTGCCTAAAAGTTAGAACCTCTTTTTGAAGGTTAACTACTCTATGGATGGAAAAGAAATATAAACAAAATTCAGAGCATAAAGTTTCCCAATCCCCTTGCATACTTCCTATGGCTCGATTATACCAACGTTTAGCTCTTCCGGTCAAAGAGAACGGAAAAATCTTCCATCTTAAAGTTTTATCGGACATGCCAGCTACGCGCAAGCATCCACAGGTCTGTCTCGAATTCTCGTAGGTGTAAGTATGGGTTTTCATTACCTTCTCCCGAGAAGGGTTTATCCCGAATCATATTAATTAGACATGGGCGCAGCTCATAGCCAGGTGTTATGATAGGCTCTATAGATTTTGGTGGCTTAAAGCTTTTGCGCATGCCATAAAGACAGATAAGCATGGAATTTAAAGCATCCATAAGGATGAACAGAAAAGATAAAATAAAAGTATAATACAAGATTAAGCTAAACTAATGCTTTTTGGTATAAATTAACTGCACTCTATTAAATAAGATTATCCGCAAGCGTACAGATACAATACCGATGTTCATTTTACCCGGAGGTTTTAAATATCGTATCCACAGTGAACAATAGGTGATAATGACCAAGCCGATGAACTTAACCCTACAATTAGGCTAGATAATATTAAAAAAGAGGAAATAGCTATTGACTATCTAGTTCCAACAACCGGTAAGTTTTGTATAATATCGTTCTAACTGGACAGTGACCTGAATAAGAGCAGAAATCAGAGTTCTCTCCTACCAAGCACTTATACACCTATCGATCCTATCAACGGGAAGTGGACTACAGAGGACTCAACGTAGCTATCACCTACGCGATCTACCACTATCCGACCAATCAGGGGACATTCACAAGTAAACCTAGCCTAGGCCCCACACCTACACTACGAAATACTACTTCAATCTATAGGGTCCTAAAGATCAAAGCAGTCAATATGAGTTACAAACTTAAGAACAAATGCTTACTTGAATTAGAATGTTGGATACAAAACTACCTCAGAACGCAGCTCCGAGCGAGGAAGCTGAATCCAGAAGAATACAGCCACGAAGAAGCACCGACAGGCCGGAACTCCTCCAGAATCTCTACTCTCCTACTCTATCTCTCTAATCTCTAAGCAAGACTAGATCTAGATGAACTAGCCTCTCCTAACTGCTACAACTAGATGAACTAGAACTAGAACTAGATCAACTAGAGGGACCCTAACCCTAATTTATGTAGAGAATATGAAGCACCGGGGTATAGAATGCCTTTAGGAGGGGCCTTGGGGCGTCATTATATATAGGCCGAGGTGGAGTAGAGGGCAAGGAACCAGCCACGTCATCGATCCGCGTCTCATGTTATGTGCACCGTCGGATCAAACTAACCTTAGATTGACGTAGGGATGCTTTACTTAGGATGCCAAGGAAGCGTAGGAGGAAGATTCCAGAAGGGGAGCGCCGCCGCTTGACCTAGGGCGCGGGGTGGTGTGCCTTGGTGGCCGGCCGGCCCCACCTTGTGGGCTTTAGGGCCCCGCCTCAGCTCCGGTGTCGTCTAGATACTTCTAGTAGTCCAATACGCGATGTCTTCATCCGTGACACGTTTCGTGACTTTTAAGCACTTTAAACCCTCTTTTAATCCTTTTCTGGATACTCTCTAGAAAATATGTGTCACACCCCAAAATTCTTATTTTGGGATGTGACTAGAAAACACCAACAACAAACCAAGAGTTTTACTAGTTTCTAAAAAATTGCCAACTTTAATTAAGTTGTTAATATTCTAGATTGTGGAAAATGTGAGTTTCTAAAATTTTTGCAACCCAACTCAATAATTTGTTGCATTCATGCCTTTGCATAGTGTTTATGTTTGAAAAATGAATTTAAATGTTTTCTATTATGCCTAGGTTTGATCCCTACCTCATCTTCCCAAATGCCAAATCAATATCTAAAACTCCAATCAAATCTTTTACCATTATCCTACAAAAATCTAGCATGATATGTTCTCTCTCTCCCCTTTATTTTCTTTCTAGAGCTATCAGTCCATTTGTGGTCCATGAATTCATCAGGACCAATTTTTCTCATCTTATCCATCCACACAAATGAATCTTAAATTATGTTGAGCGTGTGCTTTCATCTAGCCCATCATGACAACCTGCACTTCTCTCTTTTCGCTAATGGATCAATGTTTGGCCCACACATCCAAATTTTCTCTGCATTTTGAACCAAGCCCAAACCCACTTCACCTCTCTTTACTGTGGAAATGTCGCCCTCCGCTGACTCACATGTAGGAATAACAATATTAGTTCTTCCCTTAATCAAATGGTCCATCTCTCCTTAAAATTCCTATTTACTTCATGAATCTCCACCCACTCAAACGTATGTGTAAAGGGCAACATGCATTTCCTGCTGCTGCTCGTTGTCACTCTCTCATGTGAAAATAACAACTACTGATGCTTCCTCCTCTAGTCTCTTGGACCCATCTCAGTATTCATCACAATTCCACTCTCTAATTTCCCTTCTTAACTCTCTATTGAAATGCATAGTAAAGAGCAGCTCCTCCCCATGGCTGCCCACTTCCTCCTACTGGACTCACGCCTCTCCCTTCTCCTCATGCAGAAATTCATGCACTCATTCATTCCTTTGTTTATTTCCTACACTAAACTCTCTTGTCTTTACTCCTTATTCCATCTTCTTCATTTACATGCGTACATGGAGAAAATAGCAATTTCTCCTCCTCTCTTTTCACGTGGAGAATACTTCCTCATTCTCTCTATTGCGCCTCCTCTATTTACTCTCATGCAAAAATAGCAGCATCCAATGCCTAGTCTCTTAATTCCCTGGCCTAACTTCCTTTGCATGCCTCTCTTCAATCTCTCCATAATTATTTTTTTAACAACACCCTTTACACCATCAGTTTCTCTCTTCCTGTTCATTTGCATGCAACGATAATATCTTCTCCTCTCTTTTATGTGAAGATGCTGCCATCTCCTCTCTGTGTGCTGACCTTCTCCTTCCCTCATGCAAATAACAGCGGAACACAATTCCATAGACCCTTAATTCCTGTCTCTCTTTCATTGCTGTGCTCTCTCTTCAATTGCATAGGACCCATGCAGCAAATGGCAGCTATATATTTTCCTCCTCCCTTCCCTCACGCACAGACCACATGGTGCCTCCTCTCTCCCTCATCTAAAATAACAGCAGCCCATAATTCACCATTGATTCCCTTTACAAGCCTCTCTTTATTTTCCCTTACCACTCCTTATTGCAGGCCCTCCCCTCTCCCTCTTCTTTTCCTGTACGTGAGCACCAGAGAAGCATCCCATCATCTTCTTATCCTTCCCCACCTGCCATGGACGCCCCCACCTTCTCTCCTCTTTCTCCTTCTCCCTTCTCATCACAAAAATGGAGCCCCCAACGCAGCAACGATTCCGATTTGCCACTGTGTGTTTTACCAGGTCGCTGGAATCCAGTGCACCATGACATGGTAAGGAGTTTCCCCTTTGTTCTTCACCATGAAATTGATCTTCAAGTCGTCCTCACTACTGTGATGCCCAGGGAAACACCTCAGCACTTAATTGATACATGTATGCCACCATGGTGTGCCTTGATTTCTCTCCAAACCAGCGGGAACACCTCGCGGCTATTGTTGCCGCCACTTCTGTTGTGTGGTGAGGTCCTATATCCCTCTTCCCTCTCTGATCTTGCTGCCCATGCCCCCTCTCATCCATCTCTTTGATCTATCATGTGGCATAGATAACCTCCGAAGTGTAATTGGTGTGGTCTTGTTGATCACTGGCGGCTATCAATAAGTTCATCCCTAGCTGCTGCTAACCCTAATGTGAGGACTCCCATCATTATATACATCTTGTTTTCATGTTACTTGATCCAAAACATGTGGCAAAATTTATCTTAGATTGAATTCCGGCAAAGATTCCTCACAATCATGTCCCTGTCCTTCGTGGACAGCAGCACTGCTCCTGGTTAGCATTCATGATTCTAGTGATCTAAACCTCTGGTCATCGAACCCTTTGGTCACAATGTAGCTCTTGGCTCCTGCAAATTGGTTTTATCACTGGAGCTAAGATGAAGGAGAGATCATATTTTTCGTGCACTCTATCTCTACTATTTTAGCAGTGATGCACCTCTGAATTTCAGTGAAGTTCCCCACTAACCATTTTACAAATAATCAAACCCTTTTACCATAGTGTATATATCATCCTTGCACACGCCTCCACAAAATTTCATGGCCATAGGATCTGCAACGCCAAAGATAGAGGTCGCCGCACTCGCTAATCTTGCTGCCCCATCTGTTCTAGCAGCAGTGCTGATCCATCTTACTATTGTGTTCCCCGACTAACCATAACTCCTAATGTCAATTCCTTTGGACCACATGAGCATCATATACTTGCACATGTCTCTGATAAATTTCGTGGCCACATGATCCAAGGATGAAAGATATATCATCATTTTTGTGCTTGCTGTCCCTGCAGCCTCGTAGCCACAGGCCTGCCGGTTGGCATGCTCATTCCTAGTGATTCATCACTATATTGATCAAGCCCTTCTACCACAATTTGTGTCACATACCTGCACATATGCTTGCAAGATAGATCATCCATAGGATCTTCAATATTGGAGATATCGATGTTGCCATTCTCACTGCTCCTGCCATGCCAGCAGCCACACAGTCCAGTATTGTGATCGCGTTCCCTGCTAACCCACTATCCAAATAGTCAAACCCTTCAATCACAATATGTTTCATATCCTTGCTCATGCCTCTGAAAATTGGTTTACTCATAGGTGCCATGATGATCGAGTTATCAAGGACATACTAACTGCTACTCCTGCTATCCAAAAATCAGCCATGCTACACTGTTTTGTAATCACGTTCCCTGGCACACAACAATGCTCCAAAACACTTGTCCTTTTGACAAACCATACTCCACATAGCACCAAACGAACCCACAAAACAGATCACTGATTGGTATAGCAAAGACCCTATTTTGCAATGGTCTAATTGCTCACTGTCCATTCATGTAGTAAGTCCTGAAAACACCAATGTGCAACCGCCTCTCCATCAAACCTTTGATCATACTCATAATCCCTTTTGCCATACCGTTTGTCTACAAATCTCCCACAATCCCACAAAGTTTCTTGCCATAAGTTTAGTTTAGCCTCACCTTTTGACATCGTTGCCGCTACCTATCGCCTTCTACCGCAGGGCATGCTAATTGGGTGCACTAGTCATCAGCCTATTCATCCATCCTAGTCAATGTCATTATATATCAACCATCCAGTTGCCAACCCTGATAGCTCACCTCAAATGACCTCATTCCAACCAAATTGTATCAGCATCTTACCACATAATATATATCAATCTAATCCTAGTCTCTTGGTAATGCATTATACACTGTACAACATATCTCCATCATCCTTGATAATAGTGTCACTCTCTCCCAAATCAAAACAAGTGTTTAAGCCAAATACTATTCTGACCCTTTCTATTGTAACAAATGTGTTGTCATTCTTCCAATCTTTATTCATGTACTGTCTAACTCCAGTCCACTTCCATCTATACCTTTGATCTCTCGTATCTTTTAAATGTTGCTTCGTTTTTAGTAGTTTTTGCGCTCAAGCGATCATGTTTTATAAGCCTTATATGTTTAAAAACCTTATATATTATTTTATAATGATTGATGTACTGTTTCTAGGTTTGTTTAAGATGCTTGTGCTGATTGATTGCCACCGTTAGAAGTGGAGCTATGCAAAGAAGATTCGAAAAGGGAAATCAAAGAGTTTGAGCAAGCATTTGGAAGGACAAGTGTAACAAAGGCTCCTTGTACCTATTAACTATTAATCATTCATTTTATGCATGTGTTAATTTGATGAACCATATGGACTTACCTAGTTTATTCTTGATCCACATATCCTTGTTTCCTATGGGTTGGTATGCATGTTGGATAGTTGCTGCCGCGCAAAACCAAGGTTAATTATTTAACTTGACTAATGATATATGCAATATGATAAAATGATGATTTTTAGCAACAAGGTATTAGGGGCTTAATCCTGAAGCGGCCACCCAGGAAGTTCCGTACAACCCCGAGGACTAAATGGCTCTGGTCTTAATCATATAACTAATGCGTCTCTAGCTTGTTAGTGGTTACCGAAAGGCGCAAGAGGGGGTGCCTCGTGGGGTCATGGATGTTCCTGCCTCGTGTACAGTGCTGTGACCACTTACA
The DNA here is from genome assembly GCA_038502445.1 of Eremochloa ophiuroides. Classification (NCBI taxonomy): domain Eukaryota; kingdom Viridiplantae; phylum Streptophyta; class Magnoliopsida; order Poales; family Poaceae; genus Eremochloa; species Eremochloa ophiuroides. Next base: position 28,980,312 of record JAHLJS010000008.1, read on the forward strand.
CGTGTTTTGGTTTTGAGGAGGATACTTCTGTGTACACTTGCCATTGAAACCTCGCGGTCACTAACTTGTTAGAGTGCCTAGTGAAAGATTTCGTAGTGAAACCCTACCATGCTTCTAGAGAGGAGGTGTAGTGGGCCTTGCAAACCCCGGCATAGTGGGAATCACGACTCGACGGGTAAAGTTGTACAAATTCTGCAGAATTCTTTCATCTGATATATCAGTCGTGCTCACGGACACGAGCGGCCTGGATCCTTCATGATTAATGTTTCTTGTTTACCTTAAAGAATGGATGTGATAAAATAATAATTCAGTTATGTTTTCAACTGGGATGGGTTAATCATTAAAAGTATAATTAAGATAAATAAAACTTGATCAACTTAAAATTGCGAACCGCTGTCAAACCGAGTCAAGCCTTTGAGCCTTCATCACCCCTTTGTTATACTTGTTAAGCATGGTGCGCTTACGCTTGCTTTACAATCAACAAAAATCCCGGAAGGGTACCAGATGGTGGATCAAATGAGGAGTTTTCGAAGGAGTTCCATGAGTACTAGGCGAGTGCTCCCGCAGTCAACCGTCCCTGTGGAGTATGGAGTCCCGAAGAGAAGATTAAGAATAGTCTATGCTATGCTTTTGTAATAAGATGTAAGCTTTGTTGTAACTATGTTTCGCTATGTAATAAAGCATTGTTCTTTGATAATCTCCATATTTGTCACTATATGTGTCTTGTGGACATCCTGGGCACACATATAGTTAGCGCTTGGTATTCTTTGGAAAACCAGGTGTGACAATATGAAATCACCAAAACTCATGGAAATTGTCAGTTAAAACCCTAGACTAGTGTGTATTCATGTGTCCTTTCATGTCTAAAGTTCTAATAAAAGTTGATGTTATCCACCGTCAACACCATTCCATACCAAAAATGTTTTCTCCTACACTTGGGAGTAAACACCAAAAATATTCCATATAGTTCCACCCAAATAAATGCTCCAAAGTTCTTGTGAATATCTCTCCAAAAATAGAAAGTTGCAGAGAAGAGATATGAGGCTAGGCAAAAGTGCGAGTTGTGAGAGAAAACAATGGGTACTCAGATGCCCACCTGAAAGGAAAAAATAGACAAGTGTCCAATGGGTACTTAGATGCCCGCCTGAATAGAAAAAAAAAGAGAAAGAGCTTAGCCCATGTTGTCCTGCAACACAAGTTTTAAGTTTCAAAAGAGAGATCTGTTTCCAAGGAGCAAAGTAGAATTATCCACCATATACACCCCTCGTACCACACACATGCACATCTTGATTTGATTGTATGACTTAACTCTCTTTGGATCCATTATTTGACTTTACAATAAATGCTTTGCAAGTAAGTGTTCACTGTTTTCCTCACCTATGAGCTCCACAAAAAGCCTTATCAGTTGTAGGAAGGAAAGCATGCACCTTATTGCTTTGGTAAGGATCCACAAATACCACATATATGAGAGACTTGAGAGAGAATGTCATACAAGTGCAACTCTGAGTTTTATTTTGAAAATGCAAAAAATACCAGAACAGAGGTGAAATAATGGATTTGATATTTAGTGCTTAACTGATTATTCTATCTTTCAATTACCCAAGGCTAAGTGATAGTGGAAGCCCCATGATTGCAGGTCACATGGATAAATTTGAAAGTTAGATTGGTCACTCTGTTTTGGTAGGGAATTCTTAATGAAGGCATGTGTGCAGGAGTAATTCATTGTTTGCTCAGGGATCAGCAAAGGTTAAGCTTGGGGGAGCTTGTTGATGGTAGTTATTGTGTAATTTTAAGCATCAATAAGACATGAAAAAGGGCATAAAAACATCCTCAAACATAGAATACGGTTTAAACTGACAGAAATCCATGAGTTTTGGTGAATCTGTGTTTTGCGGGGTGTTAATGAGAAAAGAACCAAGGGAGACCCACATGTCAGATCAAAATATCGAATTCCGATGCGAAAGTGGAACAAGAATATTCCCGAGAACACTAGAGACAAGCCCGACGAAGCGGGGCCCAGGTGGCAGCAGGGGAGGTCGGCCGACCTCCCTGATAGGTCGGCCGACCCTGCCAGGAGTCCGTTTCGCTTGCGTTTCGACGTGGGCCCACATCCTAAAATTTCACGCAATCTCCAGACCCCCCAGGGTTTCATATCTCATATCTCTCAGATCATATCGAGACATCAATCAAAGAGAGGAGCTCTCCACCAGAGATTAGGGTTAGACACTCAAAATTCTAGTTTAGACCTAGATAGTAGATTGAAGTAGAGTTGAGCCTTCGGCTCAGGATTCTGGATCACCTGTCTACTAGAGATTGGTAAATCTGCTGTATTACCTCTTATTATGACTTCATGCTATTTTATGACTATGTTTCGGTTTGTTATGTTCCTTGTTTATTCTAGTAGTATATTTGATATAGTTATGATTGATAATGAGTTTATGCATGAGTTCGCAAAGCGCTTAATCCAGTACTCGAGTGGGTTAAGCGGTGGACATTATAGGGGCATGGTGCTTAGATATTGTTTGCCTGCGAATGCGCTTTATATGCCGGGTCATGTGGTAGATCGCGCATGTGACACTCCCATTGAGTCCTTTGTAATCCACTGCCCGTATGTAGAGAGAGTAGAACTAAATTATGAAGGTAGACTTGCTCTGTTCTTGTTCTTCGTGAATAATGTTCCTAATGCATAGATAAAGAGTCAATTGTGCTATACATGATTGTATATTTGGTAGAGTAGATGAATAACATAATTAATTAGGAATGACATAAGAATCTGATCTCTTAAGTAATCCTATGCTTTGGTTGACTTTAATTTTGAGTAGTCCACACCTCTCTGGAAAGTTATCTAAGCCTTTATCATCATATCATATCTTTATTATTGGCTTACCCTATTTAAGTATGTACTATATGATTGATTCTATTCATAAGTAATGACTTATGCCTGGCTCCATACCTTCTTCTTGCGGTAAAAATATAAATCGACAACCCTGTAATACTCGGATAAAATGCAACAATGGTATAATTAATCTAGTGCGCTTACAGATACTTTGAACTTGATTATTTATATTTATATCCTCTTTAGTCAGTTGTATTTATAATAACTGCTTAGTATTATTCTGGGTAATTTCCATACATGTCTCTTATATTCATGTTAGGGATGACAACTTAGTTATTGTAAGAGATATAGGTTTAAAAGAGGTGGCTAAGTAATTTACCAAGTGACACTTAATTAATACCAACAGCGATGCAGGCAGTGCCGGTGTTGGCTGCCGGGTCCAGAGTGGTGTCCAGTTGAAAGGGTCGAGATGGCAGACTAGAGGGGGGGAGCTGATAGTCCGATAAAAATTAATCGCAGCGAAAATAAAACCTAATCGGTTTTAACGACAATTCACCCCTCTGACTAAGACTCTAGCACCTTGCAAAAGATCCTACCAAGAAGCAAAGGTGCAAGCCTCGCTTGAGCTTCCCTAAACCGTTCTAGCGCAAGGTCACACAAACCTAATCACTAGTACTTTAAGCACGGGGGAGCTCCTACCAACTAGCAAGCAAAAGTGCACTAAGCACCTAAGCTCACTACGTGCTCAATGACAAGGATACACAATCCTAATCAAGGAGCGCAACTTATTTAGTTACACAAACTAAATAAGAAGCTACACAAGCTAAGAAGGTGAGTGGCAAGCTACACAAGCTAACCGGTCTCACAAGAGCAACTACATCTACACAAGTAAAGTAATGCACAAAGTAAAGGACTTGTGTAGAAGGGAGCAAACCACCGCGAAGGATGGAAAAATGTTGACGCGGTGATTTATTTCTCGGAGGTTCACTTGTTGCCACAAGCTACGTCCTCCGTTGAGACAAGCTCCAAGGTTGCCACCGGTCCTCTTGCTAGTGGTGACCCGCAAGTCACACTCTCCCACGTGGAGTGCTTACCACAAGCTCTAGCACTTGACTCGGCCGGACCACTTATCGCTCTTCACGTCTCGCTCTACTAGCGATGCTCTTCGCGATCTCCCACGGGGTGAGCTCTAACCCCTCACAAAGCTTCTCCGGAGCCAAGCACAATCTTCTTGCTTGCTTCCACGGAGCCTCTCGCCACCAAGCCGTTTAGGAGGTGGCAACCTCCAAGAGTAACAAGCACCACCGGCTTGCAACTCGATCACCTAGTGCCACTTGAAGCAATCTCACAATGCAATGCACTAGCAATCGATTACTCACTTCTTCAATGCGAATTATATGAGCACAAGTGAGTTGGAGAGCACTAAGGCAAGCACAAGCAAGGGAAACACATTCCCAAGGTTCTCACAACCGGCAACACACTCCTATAAATAGCCTTCAAGCCAAAGGAGCCGTTACCAACTCAAACCGGCTGTCGGACCCTCGCACGCGAAACCGTTGGACTATTGTTCATGGTTCGACGTCTTAGATATGCGCCACGTGTCAGTAGCTGTTTGAATCCGACCATTACCGCGCTCTAACGGCTCTCGGTGAGCGTCAGACCTTGCGTTGGACTGGAGCGTCAGACCATTTCTTAGGGTCCGATGGTCTACAGAGAAGCTTCCCGAGAGCAAAATAGCGTCGGACCCTAGCGTCGAACTCTCCTGGGGTGGGGCGTCGAACTTGCTCATGGTATGACGCTTTAACCCCTTCGAACAGCTGTTTTCAGAGCCTTGGACCCTACCGTCGGACTGGTCCGATGCTAAACGTCGGACTATAGTTTCGCAGAGTCCTACACCTGCCTTCGTTCGCTAAAACGGCGATATCTCTTAGCTCCGAACTTCGTTTTCGATGATCTTGGACATTTTGGAAATCTTATTCAGAGGGCTACACAACCCATATGATTGCTTGATCCAAAACTCAAAGGATAAAAGCAGTTTATCCATCCAAGATCCAACCAAGTTTTCAGCAAGCTCGAAACTTCCACCCTTTTGCAAATGTGCCAACTCCAAAGTGTTCCACTACCTTGTGCATGTGAGTTAGCATTTTCACAATCATATTTCAAAGGGTTTTTTTTCACTCTTTTCACCACGCCACTTGATCCTATCAATGCATGCAAGTTAGATCACTGAAGTGGCACTAGATGACTGATATGCAAACAAGTTTGCCCCTCTTGATAGTACGGCCATCTATCCTAAATCCGGTCAAGCACTTCTCTACTCAACCTTAGACCGGTGAAATCGAAATGTCCTAGATTATACCTTTGCCTTGCGCTTTTCATTTCGATCACCATCTTCATCACCGTCTCCGACACCATCGATGCTGGTGCAACACATGTACCAACACCTCAACAATGATATGATCCATTTCATATCATCACGTGGCTTTTGGTTCATCGATCCTTGACTTGCTTGCTCTTCACCATTGCGTTAGGTCCATCGGCGCCAAGCCATCACCCGACTTGCCATTCACACTTGCAACCGGTCCATCGACACGAAACCTTGTCTTGATCTTCTCCACCTAGCCACATAACTCCATGTCATATCTCATGTGCATTTAGCTCCTTCATCACCACATGTATGAGCTAAGCAATACTCCCCAAGCCATATCCACCTCCATGGCATAGTTTCTCACACATGTACCTGTGGACTAATCACCTGTGTAATTATCACTCAAATACATATTAGTCCACCTAAGTTGTCACTCAATTACCAAAACCAAACAAGCACCTTTCACTAATGGGTCGGGCCCCCCGAGATACCGCCGTTGCTACGGGTCTTCAAACTCAAGTGATGCTGGGAGATAGAGGAGATCGACCCATTGAATGGTAGATCGAGCGGAGGAGGTTGTGGATCTGTGCTTAGTTGCTGCTAGGAGGCTTAAGCTGTTGCAGATCTAGGAGGATTTGATGTGGGGGCACGTAGGGGATGACGAAGGGAAAGGGTAGGTCGGGGGAGCTTTGGCTTGAGCGTCGTTCTCCTCTTGTAGTCTTGTCCCTTTAGGCAATCAGGTTCTTACTAAGTATATACTGCAAGTTTGCATTCAAAAGATGCTTTTTTACTTCTCGGCCAACTATTTTAAGAGAAAAATGACTCCAAGCTATTATCCATTGTAGAAGACTTGCCGCAGGAAAGGGAGAAACATTTTTTTCCATGCTAATTGATGAAATGAAGTAATTGGTCACCAGACACTTAAAGTGAAAATCATTTGTTCGATTAGAAAATCTCTGCTACCGATGTTCATCAATAAATGATCCCTACTTTGGGTGTCCGGTAGATGCGGTACCTATGAAATGGGTGCTAAGTGACGACCAATTTTGCAATAGTATTTCCAATGCACAAATCAACAAATGCATTAGTGCACGCGCCTTGTAGCACATGCACATGTTTGGCTTCTGGTTTGTTAGGCAGTGTTTCAGTCTACGCTTTCTTCTTTTCTCTTGTAACAGTAATCTCCTGTAACCGTGTTTATTGGCCAATTTGCTTGATATATTTTCTCTTACTGAAAAACATGTCTCGTGACTTGCTCATGCCAGGAAATGTTCCCCTAGGCATCGGTATAAATTATTGAAAGAACTGTGTGGCTAGGAATCAATCCCATCAACTCAACGAGGCCTAGTAAACTTTGTCGTCCAAATCAATTCAGTCACCCTTGAATGAATAATATAACGCTATTCGTTTAAGTTAAAAATAACGCTGATATAGAATAACGCTATTCGTTTACTTAAAAATAACGCTGAGCTGCCAACACCGCACTCATTAGGCATCCACAGCACGCTACTGTCACTGCAGACGGCAGGCCGCCACAACTTTTCTTGGCTGAGATGGCGACCTCCACATCCACAAAAAACCTGGACCAATTTGCCCACGCCTCGTGGCACCCAGCATTTTTCTATAAAACCAGGCGAGGCGCCACTCAGCCAGAGCCCATGTCCCACTCTCGTCCTCCTCCTCCTGTCTCTCAAAATAAAATATCTTCGCCGCGCTTTTGCGAGCCCTTTTCCCTCCAGGGAACAGAAATAACAGGCGCTTTTACCCCACCCGCTTTCCCCTCCTCGCCAAGAACAGGAGCAACAGGGCTCATCGCAATAATCCATTCATCCATGGCGAAGCTCATGAACAAGCTGGTCGATTCGTTCGAGCACGACGAGACGCCAGGACGTCGGCTGCGTGCGCGCCGTGCTGGCCGAGCTCGTCCTCACCTTCCTCTTCGTCTTCACCGGCGTCTCCGCCGCCATGACCGCCGGTACGTCACACGTCCATGCATCCACCGCGCCGCTCTGTCAGGCCGCCTCCCCTCTTCCTCTCCGATCTTCAATTTCCTTCTATTTATTTTTTTCATTCCTCTGGGCTCTGGCCACGGAAATAAAGAATCCGGCGGGAATCCCAGGTGAGGCTATGCCGATGGCGACGCTGGCGGCGGTGGCTATCGCGCACGCGCTGGCCGCTGGCGTCCTGGTGACGGCCGGGTTCCACGTCTCCGGCGGCCATCTGAACCCCGCGGTGACGGTGGGCCTCATGGTGCGCGGCCACATCACCAAGCTCCGGGCAGTGCTCTACGTCGCCGCCCAGCTGCTGGCCTCCTCCCTCGCCTGCATCCTCCTCCGCTACCTCAGCGGCGGCATGGTACGCTCCACTTCCACCCGCGCCGATCCATGGATCTCACTCATCCAGGAGTACCACATGTTTTTTACTTTGCGTTGCGATGCGTAATAATTACTGCTGTCCTTGATGAGTAATTACTGCTGTCCTTGATGGATACGACGCGGTCCAAAGGAGAGGACATGTTTCCTTCGTTGAGTCCTGTATGCTTTGGTGTGTGTGGATATTGTTTCGGCAGATTTTGGCCGGCTATGCTTCTCTCAGATCAACTTGGGCTGGGCTCGAACGTGTGAGAGCCTCTATAGTGGATCTGGCCCTTTAGGGGCTTGGGTTGTTGGCTTGTGGATAATTAGTACCTTTATTAATTTTGTTATTATTAGTTCACTCTGCTTATTTTGACCTTCTGTATAATATAAAATATTCGGTCAAAGGAAACATATCGATCACAATAACAAAAAACTGAGTTTTTTCCCCAGCACCGTTTACTGTTTGGTAAAGTAGTAAAAATCAACTAAAACGAATAGTGACCATCAGAATGCTTCCAGATAAAGTGCAGGAGGAGCATCATGCTTGACATAAGTCAGATTACTTCCTTCAGAAAAAAAAAAAAAAGCTAGACTTGACAAAATTTGAGCTTCTGTGAACTTCATAATGTGCAGATCAGGATTAGATTTGATGAATCTAGTCTTACCTTTCATGAATGCATCCATATAAAAAAAGAAGGTTTTCATGAAGGCTTGTACACTTGAGGTTCAGATTTCAGACATGCTTTTAGGAATTTTTCCATTGCTAACAATATCTTCCCCAAGGTTGTGGTTACTCGGTATATACGACGATCAATTTTATCTGATTATGGCTTCCTAAGTTTACCATACCTACCTATCAGGTGTATGGGCTTCTGCGCTTTAATACCAGTCATAAGGATGCTCAGATCAGCTTTTCAGATTTGGTGATGTAGGTTTTAGTTCGCATAACAATTTCTGGTGAAGTTACTAATCAAATGTGGCCTGGCTAAATCATACTTGTCCATGAACCTGGACTATAAATCAAACTTATCTGCTATGACGACCGAGTGAACTCGCCAATATTTTTTACCATCCCTTTTTTCATCATGAATTAAGAATGGAAGCTGCTGAAAACGAGTACTAGTCCAGCAGCAACCGCAAGCTTGCAGTGCTGACAAAAAAAATGTGAAAGTGCAGGTGACCCCAGTGCACGCCCTGGGCGCGGGCATCAGCCCGATGCAGGGCCTGGTGGTGGAGGTGATCCTCACCTTCTCCCTGCTCTTCGTAACATACGCCATGATCCTGGACCCGCGGAGCCAGGTCCGCACCATCGGCCCGCTGCTGACGGGCCTCATCGTCGGCGCCAATAGCCTCGCCGGTGGCAACTTCACTGGCGCATCCATGAACCCGGCACGATCCTTTGGGCCGGCCCTGGCCACCGGGGTCTGGACGAATCACTGGGTCTACTGGATTGGCCCGCTGGTCGGTGGGCCCTTGGCGGGCTTCGTGTATGAGTCGCTGTTCCTTGTGAACAAGACACACGAACCACTGCTCAATGGCGACATCTGAGGATCATCTGCCCAATGGGCAGTCAGCATGTTTCATGGTTGGTTGTGTAAAATAGTTCATATATTGGCCAAGGTAATTAGAGAGGGTGGCTGTAAAAATAGTTACCCCTGGTGGGATTGTTGGATGTAGATATTGTTGATGGGCGGGTTCTGTCATGGATTTGTTAAGGATATTAGTTAGCCATGTAGTAGTAGAGATTTTTTTATTATTATTATTTTTTTTTTTTTTGAGCAACATGTAGTAGAGATTGGGTGTGGGACGTGAAGGTTTTTTCTAGTCTTCTACGTACATTGTACTATGATGTTTTCGTCTTCCAGATGAAATTGGATGTACAGAGTAAAAAGTTCTCTTCCAAGCAGTATGAAATGCTGCACGGTGCGTCTGAACATTGGACTATGCACATGTTCTGCATGCATTTCGTTTCCCTCAGCCGAAACTCGAGGATCACACACACTGGCCCCGTGGTCCGGATTGGATTCTTTCGGCATATATAGCCCATATATACAATAGGGCAATGAATCTCCAATTCTATGGTCACACTTCAGTCAGTATGTGCCGGAAAATGCGAAACGACTCGCCACCAACCGTGGTATATGGGACTGCGACGTGGCCACGGAAAGACGGAAACGGAACAGGCCAACACTAATCGTGTTGCGGCCGTGATGCAGAGCAAGGCGTGGAAGTCAGGAAGTGCTTGAGCAAATGCCGAGAGAGTATTGGAGATCTGAAGAATTCTAGCTAGGGCGTGTTTGTTTTCGTTCACGAGCGTGGCCCTCCCATCTGTGCAAGAGCGGGCTGTGGAGGGGCAGCTTGAAGTGGTGCAACAAGCAATGTTTTGGTTCACCTGCAACAAATGAGCTGGAACGGCTGGAACGCTGGATCCTATCTTTGTACTCTCACAGTTGTCCTTTCACGAAGGCTCTGCACTATGCAGGTCGATCGAGCTCGAGAGAAAGGAAGGTGACTTTCGTTTCTTGGAATGCAGCCTTTTCGTTGCTTCAAGGACTTTGCGAGACTGGCCGGTGTTGTTCATAGAATTAAACACAGTGTCTGCATGAGCTAGACCAACTATTTCTGCTGAACAAGGCAAACACTATAAATGGTTTTGTTTGATAAAGACACACAACAAAATGTCTTATATATGATATTTATCGAGAAAAAATAATTGACCATAATATGGACCACTTGACAAAAATTAATCTCTAAAACAAAACAAAACGCAATCTGGTCACATCTTTTGATTAGCGACATAAAATGAATGTTCCCTATATTTTTAAGGTTGTCATAGTTGCATAAAATAAGGAATATCTTATTTTTGAACATGAAGCATGCGAAATATTGCTCAGAACTAAATACTAATAAACTGAACTCTGCACTATTAAGTCCAAAAATTAACGAAAAGACATATAAGGAACTAAAGATAACTTTTGGGCTAAATAGGTAACTTAAAAAATAAAAGGACCAAGAAAGGAAGTGGAACTTTTTTAGGGCCAAGGAAATAATTTTCTCAAAAATAGCTTGAAGCCATCACATCAAAACTAATCAACTACATACTTGGATAAAACACACTAACTGAAAAGACTCAAAGATAGCCAACAGACGTAACAGACCGTACTCTCAATAGCCTTCTTCGACACCAAATTGGCTATCAATATGGGGAGAGGTCAGAGAGACTTTGTTCTAATGCGCTGTGCGAACACAAGGTGGATATGTGATGGTGAAGATCAAGCAGGTTCGTACCGATGGACTGGAAGCGGTGAAGGACGAATGTTGAGGCTTGTACCAAGGGGCAGGAGAATCCATGTGACTAGCCGTGGCGGCTAACACTTGAGGACATCGACGAGCGGAAGAGTACATGTGATGAATCGTGGGCCAGCACAGTCGAGGACTCACCGAACACGGTCCAGGACGGTTTACTGGTTTGGACCTCAAAACCAATGGAGGACGGTTTTCGAGTTTGGGCTTCAAAACACGGACGAAACTTTCGAGGAAGCATGGTGGCACGTGATGGAATCTTGGAGGTTGCATCGAGGTGACGGCAAGTTCAGGCAGGAAGTGGGGCCATTGGATCAAATCATCAGAAAGGGTTATTGCAGAGTGCCTTAGGGTTAGCTGGCTAACCTATTAGATTAGAGACTAAACAAGGGGCGAAGTGCAAAATGTAATAAGCCCGATAAATGGGTGAGAGGGAAGCGCTACCTCTTCACCTCTTTCATTTGCTTCATCTTCATTTTGCTCTAGTCTTCCTTCCCCCTTCCGATTCTTGTGAGAGAGTTCCACAAATAAGTATACGTGGTTGTGTAAGCTGTGATTTTGAGTGGGAATCAAGGCCCTACCCTCGTCTGGTCATCCGGGATTCATCACTTGTGCTTGTGATTTTCGTTCTCGATGTTCTTCGTTTTCCCCTCACTTGTCTCAGTCGGATTCATTGTTTTGAAGCTTTCCGACTCGTTTCTTTTGCATAGACTTAATCTAGGACATGTATAGAATCTTTTGACTGGAGGGAATCATCTAAATCCTCACAAATTCGTAGATCAGGTTGATTCAAAATCATGACCTATTTCTTGGTTGAATTTGGGATAGCAGTCGAATAATTCAAAAGAAATTAGAGGCTTCCAATCACCCTCCCTCTGGGTCGCGTATCTGGTCTTTCACGCTGTCGCCACAACAATCTCTTTAATGCCACCGAGAAACCAAACCCCAGGTTAACAAGGACCAACAGAAAAAAAAAAAACCTTGAACTTTGAATGGGGTGGGTTCTCGCTCCTCAGGCCACCGGTTTTACCAGCAGGGTAGGTGGGGGTAGCTAGGAGGAGATCCACTCTAACTCTCTTATAATAGCTGTAACAACCCTAAAAATCCACACAACCTAAAAATCCCAACCAATTAAAATTTTTCATTTATTTATTGAGAAAACCCATTTTTCTTGTGCAAGCATATAGGTTTCATTATGAAATTGGTAAATAAAGGAGTGTAGTTTGCATTTTAATTCCAATCACATAGAATAATAACTTATGCATCACATTTGGGATTTATTGCAATTTATGTTTGTATTTACTCAATAAATTAAAATGGGCAATATATGTATATATACACTAAACTGAAAATAAAAAAAAGGAGAAAGAGAGTTCGGCCAGCCAGTCAGCCCGAGCCAGCCCGACCTTCCTCTCCTCATCTCACCGCGCGCGGCCCACGTCGCGGCTCGGCAGCGCACGCGCGCGATCGGCACACACGCGCTCGCGCTCGCGCTCGCTGCCAACCCGGTCCCGCCTGTCAGCCACTCTCGCCCCCACTGTTCTTCTTCCTCACGAAGGCGACGCGCCTGCCGGGGGTGTCGCGCGAATGGCGTGACCCCGGTCCCACAGCCGACAGCATGGTAGAGCCCTGGACCCCGCTGTTCCCCTCCTGTCCCCTCCTTTCTTGGCCGCCAAGCGAACCCGCGCCATCAGGAGCCCTAGATCCACTCGAGCCACGGCCCTTCGATCGGCCGAGCGCAATCGAGACCGTTCGCCATTGGAGCTGGCCAAGCTCGCCTATAAATTGGAGCACCCCGAAGCCCTACCCTCATTTCCCCTCGCCGCCACCGCAGCACAGACCGGCACACCGCACCAAGCCGAGAGAGAGAGCGTAGGAGAAGGGCGGAGCAGGGGAGGAGAAGCTGCCGGAGCGCCGCCGCCGCGGAGCACGCCGGAGCCGGACACGGAGGAGAAGCCGAGCTGCGGACGAGGAGCGGCACGGCACTGCGATCGCTCTGCACGGCTCCGACTCGCCACTGCACCGCCATCCTAGCTTCACCGACACCACGGTGAGCCACCGCACGCCATGTCCGAACCCTGCCCTGCTTTTGCCATGGCGTTCCACCCTCGGGACGCGCAGGCACGAGCCCTTACCGGCTCGGGAAGATCACCTGCACCATGCACTCATTCGACCGGCCAAAACCCCCGGACTACAAGCTTGCTAGACCGAGAACGCAGCACGACGCGTTCTCGGCGGAGCGCGCTCACCACCGACGCGTTCCGACGCCGAATCACCCGTTCCGAGCAATCCGACTAGCACCCGTACAGGTTAGAACGTCGTGGAGCACCGCCACGACCCCCTTGAGCTAGCTACGCGGATCTAAGCGCTAGAGGAAGCCTGAATCGCCTTGGCCGCGTGCGCCGCGACCTTACCGGAGCGCCGCCGCGAGCCGTAGCCAAAAGAAGGTCATGCCATGGCTAAGTTCGCCACCAGAGTGTTGTATGCCTCTCTGGCCTCACCAATTTGACAAGACCGCATTCGATTGAACCAATACTTGGTCGTAGCCGCGATGCCGCTTTCCGCCGTCGTCGGCGACACGCCGCCGCCACAACCGAGCACCTTGGAAAGCTCGGTAGCCAAAATTGGTAGTTGGTATACCATCGCCTTGGACCCTGAACGCGTATACATCTCCTAGAAGACCTCCTTAACCCCGCTGGAACCTCACCGTCGCGACGACATCGCCGCCGACAGGTTCCGCCTCGCCTAAGATCCGTTCCGAGTACCCCCGGTCGCCTCGCGCTGCGGAGAAAGGCCGCCGAGGTTCGCCAAGTCTGCCTCGGCACCGCCGCTAGATAGCCGAGCCCTGTCTTGCCGAAATATGTCCATCGCCGCCCTGTCACCGACCGCCACACCGGAGAGACACCGCCGCCTTGAACAGACGCCCTGGAACCCTGCTAGCACCAAATTTCCGATTCGCCCGAGCCTCCGCGGGAGACCTCGGGAGAACGGCACCCTCGGCACCCAAATGTCCGATTCGCCCGAGCCTCCGCAGGAGACCTCGGGAGAACGGCACCCTCGGGCACCCAAATTTCCGATTCGCCCGAGCCTCCGCAGGAGACCTCGGGAGAACGGCACCCTCGGGCGCACCAAATGTCCGATTCGCCCGAGCCTCCGCAGGAGACCTCGGGAGAACGGCACCCTCGGCACCCAAATGTCCGATTCGCCCGAGCCTCCGCAGGAGACCTCGGGAGAACGGCACCCTCGGGCACCCAAATTTCCGATTCGCCCGAGCCTCCGCGGGAGACCTCGGGAGAACGGCACCCTCGGGCGCACCAAATCTCCGATTCGCCCGAGCCTCCCCGGAAGAGCTCGGGAGAGCGGCACCCTCGGCGCCCCGAATCTCCGATTCGCCCGAGCCCCGCCAAGCTAAACCGAGCTACACCGAGCTCCGCCGAGATACCCCCAACCACAGCCGAGCTACCCCCGACCACCGCCGAGCTCCGCCGAGATACCCCCAACCACAGCCGAGCTACCACCGACCACCGCCGAGCCACGCCGAGCTACGCCAACTCCGGCAACTCTCTGGGAACCAGCATCGAACACCTGGACGACCATCGGGTCTGTGTTCTGTTGAGGCGCCACATGCCGCACTACTGGACCCGCGCGCCACATCCCGAGCTGCCCCTGATTAACCAACCAGTTTTCCCATTTTCAGAAAATAGGATAATCTTCGGAAATTCATAACTTATTCATACGATGACCAAAAATTGCGCACCATATATCAAAATTCTCAGGAAAATGAGATCTACAATCTAAGACTATGTTTGTGTGCATTTGGCTCTTTGTTTTATTAGATTTTTCTGAAATACTCTATAGGAGTCGCTGACGCGACTATTTCGTGTTCGATTTCAGAGCCGGAGGAGGATCTGACTAAGGAAGACGACCACGAGTACTTCCAAGAGCTAGGAGACGACTACGAAGGTGCCACGTCCCACCAAATCCTTAGATCCTATTACGCATTGCAAATGACATTGTTGCTATTGCTTTATGATTATGTATGGATTGGTTGCATGGTAGTATATTTGAATTCCCTGCCTTGATAAGACTTTACCCTGCTATCCGCTGTTAGGTTAGCTGCTGCTTATTTTACTGTTACTCTTCCACTACTTACTACTTGCTATATGCTATGTGGTGGAATTGGAACGATGTATAACTGATTATAACTACTGGGAGAGAGTGCTGCGTGCGTCTTGGGTGCGTGGTAAGGGTTGATGTCGACCAAGTGGGATGTGAGACGAGCCCATGGGGCAAGTCGTGCCGGGGGTGCAACCTGGGCATCCCCAAGCAAGATACCTGTGGCGGGTAAAGTTGTTGAGGAGGTTCCGGGTGGGATAGCCTTGGTGGTTTGAAGCCCGTGAACGGAGGTGCTGTGATGGCACGGGGAGAGTATCCCCTAAGTGGAGATGCCTGCTTGGTCAAACCTAGGATGGACTAGTTTCAGGTTCATGGGAATCCTTTTCTACTCACTCGCTTCTGATGGGCGGGAGACGGCTGGACTACTTGGTAGGACGGTGCCACTACTGCTAGGTTGAAAGGTGATAAGGGTGGGCGGAGACGGTCGATGGGTTCCCGTTCCGTCCTAGATGCACAGTACCACTGGATGGGCCCGGTACTGTGTCTCCCAGTCTCAGCATAACGGTGTAGGATCCGGAATATCCCAGGGCTGAGTGGTAGGGTGGCATCGACCTAGGCAAGCAAGCACCCGGAATTCTGCCTAGGTGTTTGCGCAACACCTATGATGGCTAATCTTGTGGGTAGTGAAACCTCTGCAGAGTGTATGGTTGATCGATCGATACATATGCCAACCTGTTGGCTATGGACCTTTCCTGTGAAGCTTCTACTAGTGTAGTGAGTATTCTCTTCTCCCCCTGGATGACATTTTTCCGGCAGTGTACCCGTTGTGGTAGTGTGCCGCTGAGATAGGCCCGAGAGGGAGTTGGGCCTGTCGAATGAGAGCGAGGTGTGGGTATGTGAGGTGTGGTGATGGGAAAAGGGATGATGGTGTTAACTGGTGATAAAACTTGACTAATTAAAACATTGATTACAGCTGCATAGGAAAACCTCAGCCTATAGGTCTACTTGTATAGCCTTGCATCCACTTTCCACAAAGCAAATGCTGCATAGGTGGGCTCCGTGGCCAGTACAAATCGTACTGATAAATTTGCTGTCAGGTGACGAGAATGAGTACGACTTCGAGGGAGATGATGACGAGGAATAGGGTCACGTGCTACACTCAAGTTGGCCGTGAAGGATGAATCGCTTCCGCATCTTCTAAAGCTTCTCTGATTGTTGATTCCGCCAGTGTGGCGATGTAATAAAAGTTTATGTAAGACTTATTTACCGTTGTATGGATCCTGGTGGCAACTGAGATATGGGTAATTTCATGGATTGTGCCAAGCAATCTGTTGAATTACAATTCGAGCCTGTGGATTTCCCTTCGTGGAAATCGAGGTCGTTTCAGTTGGTATCAGAGCCATACTTGACTGTAGGACGAGACCCATAGAAAATGGACGTTAGAATAGGAAGCCAGACTCTCTTTCGGTTATATTACCGACCTTGCATTCACTTTTTATGCAATGGCTTATCTAATACAAGGACCTGCTAATCCGTTTCTTGAAAAATTTGCAGATGACCAGCCTTGGACCACCACTTCGTCCACTGCACGACGGCACTATCGAGATCCCGATCAATGGGAGGAACCACGGCGGATTTGCCATGGTACTACGCCAGGTGCTGGAGGAGCTGGGAGCACCGTCTGACCAGATCCAGTACTTCAGCCGAGGGAAGCTTGTCGAGGCTGAGAGGTTTGAAGGACCTGTCACTACCAGAGTTGAGACACCCGTCAGCCTGACCCTTCCAGGAATGCCGGTTTTTACTGACTACACTGCTGGAGAGACTGTGGAGGACGGAGTACAGTCTGTCTCCCGCAAGGTACTACGCGCAGTTGTGTACACAGCATACGAGTACCTTAAGGGGACCCACTTCCGTCTGCTACCTCAGGCCTTGGAGCTGCACCCTGACCCCATCCAGAGGATTCTGTACACCGGCCAGATCGTTCAGGCCGAGACTGACCCTTGCCTACGCACGGTGGCACACCACCTCCAGGAGCAGGACGAGTTCATCAGCTCATTGGAGCAAAGGAGGCGGCGTGACCGAGCACGCATGGCAGAGGTCGAGGACAGTTTGCAGAAAGGGACTCAGACCCTGGAGAGTTTGAGCAGAGCAGTCACTGACTTGCAGTTGGAGATGCAGCGCCGTGATGAGTTACACCGAGCCGAGATCGCCGACTTGCGAGACAAGGTCGGAGATTTTGGGCTTCGCAATGACTACCTGAACAGCAGAGTGTTGGAATTACAGAGGAGGCTGGATGACAAGGAGAGAGCACTTGCTGAGAAGGAGCAGAGGAGCAGAGACAGGGTAGTCGAGATGATCACGCTGCGTTCCAGGATCAAGGAGTTGGAGAAGCAGTTGGAGAAAGCCGAGGACAAGTCCACCCGCAACCAAGGGATTCTGATCGACCGCGTGAAGATGGTGGAGTTCCTAAAGGACAAGCTACGGAGGACAGAGACAGCTTGGAAGCAGTCCGACGCCAGGAGAGCTATCGAGGTCCGGAAGGTACAGAGTTCGCTTCCCCCACTGGAGATGGTGAAGCCCCGGGAGGGAGACTTCCGCATACCACCCACTACGCTCAACCTGAGAGCGTGTCCGTCTCAAAGGATGCAGGAGATTGAGGCCACTCCAGAGCTAGCAGTAGCACTCGATTATGTCAAGCGCCTGACCATGACCGACGACGAGATCGAGGCAGAGGACAGCCGCATACCCGACGCCGTACTTGACCTTATGCACCAGTAGCTTATGGGACCCTGCGTAGCCTTTAGACTAGTGATACCATGAGTTATCCTGTCATTGGCTATCTGCGCATAGCACGATCTTCTTAGCAGCTAGGAACATCCTTTATATAATAATAACCATGTGATGAGTGACATTTGGATCTTATGCTTCTTATGGTTCTCTATGCTTCTTTGGTTGAGTGTAGGATAGCCTGAAAAATGTTTTAATCCATTTAAATCGTTGAAAACATCTAACTCCTACTTAAACAACTACAAGATTATTACTGCACTGAGCACGTACCTAATAAATTCAGATGTCGATGAGACGTTCTGCGCGTTTGGAGAACCGCCAGCCCTCCCCCGCGCCTGCGCCAGGACGTGGGCGTGGTCGCAACCGTGGACGCCCAGCTGGCAGACGTGCTGGAGTTAACCTGGAAGAAGAGCTGCGCCAGGCAGAGGATGCACCGCCAGTGATCAATCCGCCACCACAAGGCGAGAACGTGCCTCCGCCACCGCCACCGCCGCCGCCACCAACGTTGGCGGAAGTGATGGCTCAGCAGACCCAGCTGCTGCATGCCATAGCTACTGGGATGAACAGGCACCACGGGCCACCCCAGAATGACTTCCAAAGGAAACTGGAGGGTTTCCTGAAGCTGAGGCCACCTACCTTCGACGGGACCGACAGCGATCCTCTCGCTGCCGATGATTGGCTTAAGGAGATGGAGAAGAAGCTGGACCTGACCACTTGCTCTGACGAGGAGTGTGTTGGGATTGCTAGCCACCAGCTGACCGGTGCTGCACGGGCATGGTGGGACAACTACACCAGCGCTCACGAAGACCCAGCCCGCATTGACTGGGATGAGTTCACCGAGGCTTTCCGTGACCACCACATTCCTGAGGGAGTCATGGAGGCCAAGGAGAACGAGTTTCGCAACATCTCCCAGGGAGCTGACCGGATCCACGAGTA
Organism: Eremochloa ophiuroides; assembly: GCA_038502445.1. Classification (NCBI taxonomy): domain Eukaryota; kingdom Viridiplantae; phylum Streptophyta; class Magnoliopsida; order Poales; family Poaceae; genus Eremochloa; species Eremochloa ophiuroides. The sequence goes on from JAHLJS010000008.1 coordinate 28,999,015, forward strand.
CACCACCCGCTTCAACTGCTTGCTCCGCTACGCACCTGCGTCTTGCGTGAGTTCCGAGAAGGAAAAGATGTACTACTACAGGAAGGGACTTCAGACCAAGATCAGGTTGGCTCTGTCAGGGAACAAGAGCTACACTCTGCGTGAGCTGATTGACCGCTGTATAGAGATCGAGAAGGATCGCATGGAAGCACGACTGGAATTCGAGGCCCAGAACAGGGGAAAGAAGCGCTGCTCTGAGGGACCCGCACGCACTGCTCCACCCCAGAGACAGCGAACGGGTGCACCTCCGTATTTTCGGACTCGCCAGGGACCTTCTTCGGGAACGAGCCGTGGTGGTACCAACAGCAGCAACTATCACCGCCCCGCTCAGACCTACCCTGCGCCGACTCGAGCTGTGCAGAACACACCCGCCCCCGCTGCCAACACGCCAAGGACAAGCAATTGGAAGGCTCCTGCGACAGCTACAGCAGGCAGTGCGCCCTTCACTTGCTTTGGATGCGGCAAGCCTGGACACCGTGTGGCTGTGTGCCCCGACCTCAACCGCGCACCAGCAGCTGCACAGGGCACACCGAACCGGGGATCTGCTACCCGAGGAAGACTGAACCACATGACCGCTGAGGAAGCTGAAGCTGCACCTGATGCTGTGTACGGTACGTTCCTAGTTCAGGGTAACATGGCTACAGTTCTGTTCGATTCGGGAGCTACATGTTCATACATTTCATCTGCATATGCACGTAAGCATAACATACCGGTAACCCCGAGAGCAAACCCCATCCTAACTAGCTCGCCCTTAGGAACCTTCAGGAGCATTCACATATGTAGGGGAGTGATAATCACAATCGAGGGACTTGACTTTCGAGCTAACCTAACCCTATTACCCTCCAATAGCTTAGATGTCATCTTAGGCATGGACTGGCTAACCAAACACCGGGGAGTGATATCTTGTTCACCTAGATATGTTCAGGTAACCCACCCTTGGGGAACAGCTGTCCGATGTGTACCCCAAACCGAGAGAGTCCAAGCCCTCCTATGTGCCCTGGAGACTAAAGTAGAAAAGACAGAGCTGACATTCAGAGATATGCCAGTAGTCTGTGAATTCAATGACGTATTTCCAGAGGAGTTGCCAGGAATGCCACCAGATAGAGATGTGGAGTTTGTTATAGAGCTGATGCCAGGGACTGCACCGATTGCCAAAAGACCCTACAGAATGTCGGCTGATGAGTTGAAGGAACTCAAGAAGCAGCTGGGAGAATTACTGGAGAAGGGTTTCATTAGGCCAAGTGCTTCGCCCTGGGGATCTCCCGTTTTGTTTGTCAAGAAGAAGGATGGCACGATGAGGATGTGCATTGACTACCGGAATCTGAATGCGGTTACAGTCAAGAATAAGTACCCATTGCCCCGCATCGATGATCTGTTAGATCAATTGAGTAAGGCCAAGTACTTCTCAAAGATCGATCTCCGATCAGGGTATCATCAGATGAAGATCAGGGAAGAAGATATCCCGAAGACTGCATTTGTCACTAGATATGGACAATATGAGTGCACAGTAGTCTCATTTGGACTCACTAATGCTCCGGCATACTTCATGAACATGATGAACAAGGTCTTCATGAATGAGTTAGACAAGTTTGTGGTGGTATTCATTGATGATATATTGGTTTATTCAGCCACAAAAGAGGAACATGAACATCATCTGAGGACCGTATTGGAGAGGTTGTCTCGCAACCAGCTATACGCCAAATTCTCCAAGTGCGAATTCTGGCTTGAGGAAGTTGCTTTCCTTGGACACGTACTGTCAGGAGAAGGAGTCGCAGTAGACCCAGCCAAAATTGAAGCTATGAAAGAGTGGGAACAACCCTGTAATGTGTCAGAAATCAGAAGCTTTTTGGGACTTGCAGGATACTATTGCAGATTTATTGAGAATTTCTCCAAGATTGCAAGACCCATGACCAACCTGCTGAAGAAAGAGAACAAGTTTATATGGACTCCTGAATGTGAGAAGAGTTTTCAGACCTTGAAGGAGAAGCTCACTACTACACCTGTACTAGCCCTGCCCGATATTCACAAGGATTTTGTTGTATATTGTGATGCCTCTCGGCAAGGTTTGGGCTGTGTACTAATGCAAGAAGGAAGAGTGATAGCTTATGCCTCAAGACAGTTGAAGGAACATGAGCAGCGATACCCGACTCATGACCTAGAACTTGCAGCCGTGGTACATGCACTCAAGATTTGGAGACACTATCTGATAAGCAACAAGTGTGACATCTACACTGACCACAAGAGCCTGAAGTACTTTTTCACACAGGAAGATCTGAATATGAGGCAACGCAGATGGCTGGAGCTCATCAAGGACTATGATCTTGAGATCCATTATCACCCAGGAAAGGCTAATGTTGTCGCTGATGCACTTAGCCGCAAAAGCTACTGCCATACCCTCATCACCAACTCTATGCCACCTGAGCTTAGGAGAGAGTTCGACGCATTCCAGCTCGAGGTAGTCTCCTATGGCATGCTAAATGAGCTTCGCGTCGAGTACAATCTCACCTCACGAATCCGTGAAGCACAAAAGAACTGTCCTGAGATAGACTATATCCGTGGTTTGATGAAGCTGGGAAGAGGCCCTGAATACCGAGAAGATGAGCAGGGAACTGTATGGTACAAAGATAGAATCTGTGTACCGACGGATTCAGCGATACGAGAAGAGATTCTGTCAGAAGGCCATGACTCCAAATATTGCATTCACCCAGGGTCAGCCAAGATGTACCATGATCTAAGGAAGCACTTCTGGTGGGAGAATATGAAGACAGACATTGCAGGGCATGTAGCCCGATGTGATACATGCAATAGAATCAAGGCCGAACATCAGAGACCAGCAGGGTTGCTACAACCAGTTGAGATACCAGAATGGAAGTGGGAGTGCATATCCATGGACTTCATAATAGGACTGCCCCGATCCGAGCATGGATATGATTCTATATGGGTAATAGTGGACCGTCTAACCAAAGTTGCACATTTTATACCGGTCAAAAGGAAGTATAGAGTTGAAAAGCTAGCAGATCTATACGTATCAAACATTTTGAAGTTACATGGGGCACCTCTGAGTATTATATCTGACCGAGGCTCACAGTTCGTATCACAGTTCTGGAAATCCTTGCACAAGTCCATCGGAACCAAGCTCGACTATAGCACCGCATACCACCCGCAAACGGATGGGCAAACAGAAAGAGTGAACCAGATTCTCGAGGACATGTTACGTGCTTGCGTATTGAGGTACAAGGAAGGATGGGAGAGCTGTCTACCCCACGCCGAGTTCTCATACAACAACAGCTATCAAACAAGCCTCAAGATGTCACCGTTCGAAGCATTGTATGGGAGACCCTGTAGGACCCCACTAATGTGGTCAGAACCAGGTGAGAGGACATTCTTCGGTCCTGCTAAGATTGTGGAAGCAGAAGAAGGTGTTGCCCAAGTAAGAGAGAATTTGAGGATTGCACAGAGTAGGCAAAAGAGCTATGCAGATAGAAGACGTAGAAAGCTTGAGTTCGAGGTTGGGGATTATGTCTACCTCAAGGTATCTCCACTTCGTGGCACTGTCAGATTCCACGTAAAAGGGAAGTTGGCACCAAGATATGTTGGGCCATACAAGATCTGTAAAAGGGTTGGAAAGCTTGCTTACAAGCTGGAACTACCGGAGGAATTATCTGGAGTACACCCCGTGTTCCATGTCTCGCAATTAAGGAAGTGTTTGAAGCTTCCCGAGGAGCAAGTTCCTACGGATGCATTAGACCTACAAGACACACTTGAATACAAGGAACATCCGATCAAGATCTTGGCACGGGATACCAAAGAGACGCGAAACAAAACCATTCCGATGTGCAAGGTACAGTGGAGCAATCACACTGAAAGGGAAGCTACGTGGGAGAAGGAATCGGACTTGCGGATTATGTTTCCTTACCTCTTCGATGGGTACGTTAACTCTGAATCTCGAGGTCGAGATCCTAATGAGGGGGGAGGACTGTAACAACCCTAAAAATCCACACAACCTAAAAATCCCAACCAATTAAAATTTTTCATTTATTTATTGAGAAAACCCATTTTTCTTGTGCAAGCATATAGGTTTCATTATGAAATTGGTAAATAAAGGAGTGTAGTTTGCATTTTAATTCCAATCACATAGAATAATAACTTATGCATCACATTTGGGATTTATTGCAATTTATGTTTGTATTTACTCAATAAATTAAAATGGGCAATATATGTATATATACACTAAACTGAAAATAAAAAAAAGGAGAAAGAGAGTTCGGCCAGCCAGTCAGCCCGAGCCAGCCCGACCTTCCTCTCCTCATCTCACCGCGCGCGGCCCACGTCGCGGCTCGGCAGCGCACGCGCGCGATCGGCACACACGCGCTCGCGCTCGCGCTCGCTGCCAACCCGGTCCCGCCTGTCAGCCACTCTCGCCCCCACTGTTCTTCTTCCTCACGAAGGCGACGCGCCTGCCGGGGGTGTCGCGCGAATGGCGTGACCCCGGTCCCACAGCCGACAGCATGGCAGAGCCCTGGACCCCGCTGTTCCCCTCCTGTCCCCTCCTTTCTTGGCCGCCAAGCGAACCCGCGCCATCAGGAGCCCTAGATCCACTCGAGCCACGGCCCTTCGATCGGCCGAGCGCAATCGAGACCGTTCGCCATTGGAGCTGGCCAAGCTCGCCTATAAATTGGAGCACCCCGAAGCCCTACCCTCATTTCCCCTCGCTGCCACCGCAGCACAGACCGGCACACCGCACCAAGCCGAGAGAGAGAGCGTAGGAGAAGGGCGGAGCAGGGGAGGAGAAGCTGCCGGAGCGCCGCCGCCGCGGAGCACGCCGGAGCCGGACACGGAGGAGAAGCCGAGCTGCGGACGAGGAGCGGCACGGCACTGCGATCGCTCTGCACGGCTCCGACTCGCCACTGCACCGCCATCCTAGCTTCACCGACACCACGGTGAGCCACCGCACGCCATGTCCGAACCCTGCCCTGCTTTTGCCATGGCGTTCCACCCTCGGGACGCGCAGGCACGAGCCCTTACCGGCTCGGGAAGATCACCTGCACCATGCACTCATTCGACCGGCCAAAACCCCCGGACTACAAGCTTGCTAGACCGAGAACGCAGCACGACGCGTTCTCGGCGGAGCGCGCTCACCACCGACGCGTTCCGACGCCGAATCACCCGTTCCGAGCAATCCGACTAGCACCCGTACAGGTTAGAACGTCGTGGAGCACCGCCACGACCCCCTTGAGCTAGCTACGCGGATCTAAGCGCTAGAGGAAGCCTGAATCGCCTTGGCCGCGTGCGCCGCGACCTTACCGGAGCGCCGCCGTGAGCCGTAGCCAAAAGAAGGTCATGCCATGGCTAAGTTCGCCACCAGAGTGTTGTATGCCTCTCTGGCCTCACCAATTTGACAAGACCGCATTCGATTGAACCAATACTTGGTCGTAGCCGCGATGCCGCTTTCCGCCGTCGTCGGCGACACGCCGCCGCCACAACCGAGCACCTTGGAAAGCTCGGTAGCCAAAATTGGTAGTTGGTATACCATCGCCTTGGACCCTGGACGCGTATACATCTCCTAGAAGACCTCCTTAACCCCGCCGGAACCTCACCGTCGCGACGACATCGCCGCCGACAGGTTCCGCCTCGCCTAAGATCCGTTCCGAGTACCCCCGGTCGCCTCGCGCTGCGGAGAAAGGCCGCCGAGGTTCGCCAAGTCTGCCTCGGCACCGCCGCTAGATAGCCGAGCCCTGTCTTGCCGAAATATGTCCATCGCCGCCCTGTCACCGACCGCCACACCGGAGAGACACCGCCGCCTTGAACAGACGCCCTGGAACCCTGCTAGCACCAATTTCCGATTCGCCCGAGCCTCCGCGGGAGACTCGGGAGAAGGCCCCTCGGCCCCAAATTCCGATTCGCCCGAGCCTCCGCAGGAGACCTCGGGAGAACGGCACCCTCGGCACCCAAATTCCGATTCGCCCGAGCCTCCGCAGGAGACCTCGGGAGAACGGCACCCTCGGGCACCAAATTCCGATTCGCCCGAGCCTCCGCAGGAGACCTCGGGAGAACGGCACCCTCGGCACCCAAATTCCGATTCGCCCGAGCCTCCGCAGGAGACCTCGGGAGAACGGCACCCTCGGGCACCCAAATTCCGATTCGCCCGAGCCTCCGCGGGAGACCTCGGGAGAACGGCACCCTCGGCGCACCAATCTCCGATTCGCCCGAGCCTCCCCGGAGAGCTCGGGAGAGCGGCACCCTCGGCGCCCGAATCTCCGATTCGCCCGAGCCCCCCGCCAGCTAAACCGAGCTACACCGAGCTCCGCCGAGATACCCCAACCACAGCCGAGCTACCCCCGACCACCGCCGAGCTCCGCCGAGATACCCCCAACCACAGCCGAGCTACCACCGACCACCGCCGAGCCACGCCGAGCTACGCCAACTCCGGCAACTCTCTGGGAACCAGCATCGAACACCTGGACGACCATCGGGTCTGTGTTCTGTTGAGGCTCCACATGCCGCACTACTGGACCCGCGCGCCACATCCCGAGCTGCCCCTGATTAACCAACCAGTTTTCCCATTTTCAGAAAATAGGATAATCTTCGGAAATTCATAACTTATTCATACGATGACCAAAAATTGCGCACCATATATCAAAATTCTCAGGAAAATGAGATATACAATCTAAGACTATGTTTGTGTGCATTTGGCTCTTTGTTTTATTGGATTTTTCTGAAATACTCTATAGGAGTCGCTGACGCGACTATTTCGTGTTCGATTTCAGAGCCGGAGGAGGATCTGACTAAGGAAGACGACCACGAGTACTTCCAAGAGCTAGGAGACGACTACGAAGGTGCCACGTCCCACCAAATCCTTAGATCCTATTACGCATTGCAAATGACATTGTTGCTATTGCTTTATGATTATGTATGGATTGGTTGCATGGTAGTATATTTGAATTCCCTGCCTTGATAAGACTTTACCCTGCTATCCGCTGTTAGGTTAGCTGCTGCTTATTTTACTGTTACTCTTCCACTACTTACTACTTGCTATATGCTATGTGGTGGAATTGGAACGATGTATAACTGATTATAACTACTGGGAGAGAGTGCTGCGTGCGTCTTGGGTGCGTGGTAAGGGTTGATGTCGACCAAGTGGGATGTGAGACGAGCCCATGGGGCAAGTCGTGCCGGGGGTGCAACCTGGGCATCCCCAAGCGAGATACCTGTGGCGGGTAAAGTTGTTGAGGAGGTTCCGGGTGGGATAGCCTTGGTGGTTTGAAGCCCGTGAACGGAGGTGCTGTGATGGCACGGGGAGAGTATCCCCTAAGTGGAGATGCCTGCTTGGTCAAACCTAGGATGGACTAGTTTCAGGTTCATGGGAATCCTTTTCTACTCACTCGCTTCTGATGGGCGGGAGACGGCTGGACTACTTGATAGGACGGTGCCACTACTGCTAGGTTGAAAGGTGATAAGGGTGGGCGGAGACGGTCGATGGGTTCCCGTTCCGTCCTAGATGCACAGTACCACTGGATGGGCCCGGTACTGTGTCTCCCAGTCTCAGCATAACGGTGTAGGATCCGGAATATCCCAGGGCTGAGTGGTAGGGTGGCATCGACCTAGGCAAGCAAGCACCCGGAATTCTGCCTAGGTGTTTGCGCAACACCTATGATGGCTAATCTTGTGGGTAGTGAAACCTCTGCAGAGTGTATGGTTGATCGATCGATACATATGCCAACCTGTTGGCTATGGACCTTTCCTGTGAAGCTTCTACTAGTGTAGTGAGTGTTCTCTTCTCCCCCTGGATGACATTTTTCCGGCAGTGTACCCGTTGTGGTAGTGTGCCGCTGAGATAGGCCCGAGAGGGAGTTGGGCCTGTCGAATGAGAGCGAGGTGTGGGTATGTGAGGTGTGGTGATGGGAAAAGGGATGATGGTGTTAACTGGTGATAAAACTTGACTAATTAAAACATTGATTACAGCTGCATAGGAAAACCTCAGCCTATAGGTCTGCTTGTATAGCCTTGCATCCACTTTACACAAAGCAAATGCTGCATAGGTGGGCTCCGTGGCCAGTACAAATCGTACTGATAAATTTGCTGTCAGGTGACGAGAATGAGTACGACTTCGAGGGAGATGATGACGAGGAATAGGGTCACGTGCTACACTCAAGTTGGCCGTGAAGGATGAATCGCTTCCGCATCTTCTAAAGCTTCTCTGATTGTTGATTCCGCCAGTGTGGCGATGTAATAAAAGTTTATGTAAGACTTATTTACCGTTGTATGGATCCTGGTGGCAACTGAGATATGGGTAATTTCATGGATTGTGCCAAGCAATCTGTTGAATTACAATTCGAGCCTGTGGATTTCCCTTCGTGGAAATCGAGGTCGTTTCAATAGCTTCAAGAGATGTTGTGACCTGTTTTTTTCTTTTTCTAAAACAACTGTTTTGGTTAAGGTATTTTTCTTCCATTTTTACAAATGGATGAGTTGCCATGAAACTAAAATAGTAGTTTATCCTAACTTTTTGTCTCATTTTTCTCTCTCAATCATGTATAAGTTATTTGTGAAATTATTTGTGAAACTGTTTTGCCGAACAACATTTTCAAAACTGCTCAGCTTCATCAAATGCATTTAGCCTTTAGGACACAAATAGATGCGCCTAATACTGAGTTCACTTCAAATGAATCAAGCAAAGTGTGCATTCTGTACATTTGAGAAGGGGCAATACCGCCATGGTGAACGGCGTTGAATATTAAGCCCATATGCTCATATATTATTTACATATGGTATAATGTAAAACTGACATTTTGAATACTCCCTTCATTTTAAATTGTAAAAGATAGTAATTTTGGTTTGGACCTTTTTCTTGTAATAAAACAAAGGACCTTGCTAAAGCGTGCGCGCGCAAGATTTGGGCTCCTGGCGCACACGCTTCCCCCACAGAGCAGCAGAAAGAGCAGATGGAGTAAAAAAAATAAAAATAGTAGGTAGTCCCTCGCCCCCGTCGCCGGCCGCCGCCCCGCCGCGGGCGGGAGCTCCGGCGAACCCTACCGCCCGCGGTGTCCCCCTCTTCCCCTCCCTGGCTCCGGCTGCACCCGCACCCGCCTTCTTCTCCATCTCTGGCACGGTGGCGGCTAAGGGTTTCGGCAAGCCGTCCCCGCCCTAGGCCTGGCCCAGCCGCCGGCCCCGCTGCCAGGGCCCCGAACCGCCCGCCAGCCGTCCCCGCCGCCTGTCTTCCCTTCCTCCCCCCGGCCGGCCCATTCTAAGGCCGCCGGAGTTAGAGAAGAAGGGGTGGGGCGCCTCGGCGGAGATGAGCAGGAGAAAGGAGAGAGAATACAGAGGAGAGAAGAGGAGGAGGAGGAGGAGGAGGAGGAGGCCTATGTGTGGATCCGGTGCCACCGCCGCCAGATCCGGCAGATCTGTGCCGCCGCCGCCATGGCCGCTGATGAGCTCAGCAAGGTAGGGAGAGAGGCGGCGGCCGGAGAGGGAGGGAGAGAGGCGGCGGCGCGGGGAGGGAGAGGCGACCAGGCGGGCAGCACTGTGCACAAGCACGTGCGTGTGCGGGAGAAAGCGCGCAGGCGTGGGTGACGGGCGCCTACGCGTTCTTATTCTATCATTTAGGTGAAAGGAAATCTTTATGTCCAAAACGAACTAAAAAAACCACAGATTTTGAGCCTGACAAAATTAAAAAATTTTAAAGAAAAACAATAAAGGGATTGTAATCTCGAATTAGGCTCCGTTGCGGAGAGCTTTCATCAGTGCCGGCTTTCAGTTAAAGTTTATAAAACGTTGCTTCACTACTAATTCATTTTAATGGGAGTTTTGTTAAACATAATTTACAGGGAGCTTCGCGAAGGTGAAGTAGATTATTTCAACTTGTTATTCCATATTCTTCCCATGACACAGTACAATCACAATATTACTTCAAAGCTTTCGACCACCAAATATGTTGATCAGTAGTTAACGACGTGACACTCTTTCCTGATCTCACCCTCCTCACCGGTGAGTACTCCAAACCCAGCGAGCTTCACGAACGCCGAGGCAAAGACCCTGAAGAAGCCCTCCCTGTCGTGAGCAAACTGCCGCACGTAGCCCGCCGTGCGCGCGTCGGTGGACGCCTCGGCGTCGACGTTGAAGAGCCCACGGCCTGCGGCGGCGCCCCAATAGTAGTGGGTGTCGAACCATGTCGGCGTCATGTCGCTGGGGACGACGACGGCCTCTGTGACCAGTGGCGGCACGATCTTGGGGCACTGCAGATGCAGCAGGGCATCGAAAGCCTTGTCGCGTCGCTCCCGGCCGGTGTCTATGTTGATGCAGTGGCCACCCCCCAGCGTGTGGCTTCCTGCATGGACGATGTACAGTATATATGAAGAACGATCACACGCCTTATTATACATTTATACTACGAGAATGTTGTTGTGCATAATAAGTAGTGACGAAACCTAGAATGGCGACTGTCTCCTCGATGGTCATGCCGTGGCTGGCAAAGATGTCGAGCGCGCCGTCAATCCCGATGAAACAAGATGGAAGCTGCGCATCGGCGGCCTGCGTCGTGGTAGTCGTCGCGTCCCTCCGGCCAAGGGGCACTCTAGGGATGCGCGGCCCGCCGGCGTGCGCCACGGCCTCCCTCGCCGCCAGGACGACGATGTCGGCGCAGGACACCAGGCCGGGGCAGGCAGCTTCCACGGCCGCCTTCACGAGCCCGATCGTGCCGACATGCCGGATGCCGAGGTTCTTGCGGGAGTCCAGCTCCGAGGTTATGTACCGGCGTTCGTCGGAGTTGAGCAAGATGGAGCCATCACATCCCTGCAGCCGCGCCGCGCACGTGCCAACGGTACCATGAGTAAAATATATATATATATATATATATATATATATATATATATATATATATATATATATATATATATATTCTAAATTTGTAGTCACATCTCTTATCGTACATGGACTTGGCAATCGTGGAAGAGCAGGCGGACGAGGGCGGCCGGCGAGGTGATGTCCACGGCGAAGATCGCCGCCAGGGACTTCTTGGTGATGATCTCCAGCTCCGGGCAGGATTCGCTGTAGTGTCTGTCCGAGAGGCCGCCGCCATAGTCACCAGTCGCCTTGTACACACAAGGCGCTAGCACGAGCACAAATAACAACACATTTGCCAGAACACAAACAATAGTACGACCAAGCTTTTCACCACGAGACACGAACATCTCCTGACTCCGAAAGTCCGAATCCGATCGACCCGAGAGGGAATGAGAACGTCTGGATGGAAGTGAGGAAGTGCCACCATATTTATAGGACAAAAAACACACCAAGCGGTCAACTCATTAAGCACTAGTACAAAACAGACAGTCGTCACTGCCGCGAATAATTTAAAATGGCCTTAATCCAGGGTCTGATGAGAAACATACTCAAAAACTTCATCCTCACTGTTGTCAGTTCACAACGTATCAGGCCGATCCAAAGCTACACTGGTTAAGAACGAATGTCGAACAGCCGATGGATCCAACCCTGACGAATTAAGTACCTGCTGTCTCGACCGCCATCCTCCACTGGAAACGAGGTGGTGAGCTTGCCATGATCTCCAATTGTCTTGCGAGCTCCTCCACTTGCAGCTGAATATCCTTCTTGAAATAGTGCCATCCATATCCTCAACATCCTGACGATCCGCAGCACCACTTTTTTTTTTCATCCCTGTCCATATCACACCCTGAAAGTATATTTCATTTCTTAGATTCCACACCGACCAAATCACTGCAGATGAGACAATATTAATGACTTTATGACGTTTATTGGCAACCCAAAATCAAGCAATCGATTTGAATTTCTATCCCAGATTTTGACCCAGAAGTTCATAGATTACAGACCAAACATTGCTAACCATGCAACAATTAATGGAAAGATGTGCTTTTCTTTACAAACGATGCATGGAGGATCACTCACGTCCCTGCGTTTAGCTAAGTTGTCTGTAGTTAATAGCCTATTATTAGACAGAAGCCAAAGGAAAAACTGCACACTTGGAGGAGTTACCAGTTGCCAAATGGAACAAAATTATAGTATCACTGTGTCATATTATTACCAACTGATAATTTTTTTTTTCTCAACTCGTATTACCACAATTTCGAGTTGAGACACAGGCTAGCATGTGTGGGACACAAGCTCCGGCAGGCGGCAGCTGGTCGCCGACGTATGCGGCCGTGCCGGTGGCGCAGGCACCGACAGGTAGCCACCCTAGCCAACTCTCAACTGTAGGGGCTCCCCAACACAGGCATGTGTGGATGAATTGTTAAATCTCTTTTCTCTCTGATGTATTGCATCTCAATTTGTGATTTGATGGATCGATTTGTGATGTTTTGAATTAACTCTTTGATGTGTTAGCCTCCCTCCCCCACCCCCATCGCCACCTTTCTATGACGAATTGATCTATGAATGAATCAATCTGGTGATGTGTTCAATCTTCCCCTGACTATGTGCTAGGCCCAGGCGGCGGCAGCCCGGTGTGTGCATGGGACCAATCCAGCGCAATTTCATTTTTCTTTTTTTTTTTTTGAAAATGGACATCGCTGCTAGGTGAGAAACGAGCAGTGAATGCGCGAAGACTATTACTGCCATTTGCTCGCTGAAGCTGCAGCTGAAAGCTGTTAATGGCTTATATGCTGATTTATGCTGATTTCTTATGACAGATTTACTGCTTCATGGCTAAAAAGGAGTTAAAATAAGATCTTAGCTGGATTTGAACCTGACAGTAATTACTGTTTATGAGGTAGCGAAGGAGTTAATGTTGGTATAGATGCATCATTTATGCAAACATTTTGTAGTTTATCCACCCCTTCCAAGTGTGACAACGATCCTTGGAAGCTGGTACGAGAAGCAGAGAACGAAATATTCTCATTCCCGGAGGAGGTTACTATTCTTTGCAGAAGAAATGTCAGGATGCAGATTTTGAGGAGAGAGTCTTGATCATGAGTTTAATTGAATTTGGTTTCTATAGGGTGCCTAACTTGGATTGTAACCTGATATTGCATCTCACAACATGCATGACCGAAATCACCAACTACTCATTTGACCGAATTAATGACTCTCTGTGGCAACAAAGTCTCTGTGATGAAGTTAATGAACTTGGAGCTAGTGCTTGTGCCTCGACCCTCGAAGAACAACGGTTGCATTGTTGAGAGCAAAGTAAGAGACTATAAACCAGGTAAATGATGACGTGAAGGAAAGAAAGGAAAAGAGAGAGAAACGGGTGTAATCTTACAGTCGACTTAGACACAGGAACCAAGAACTCTGTGAGAGAGACAAGTAAGCCACGTATTAACCGTGAAAGGCTAACTACTATATGAGTGAGCTGAGAAAAGGATACAATAAACCTTACAGCCATTGCTCTCATACAGTAATGTATGGTGGACCAAGTTGGCCAAGTTTGATGAGGAAAGATAGCATGACATGCCGCTGTATTCCCTCCATCCCAAAATTGACAGTTATTTACTTTAGATTTCTTATTAGTTGTCTTATTTAATTCTTTTTATAATAAAATAAATAAGTCATATTGATCCGATTTGAATCATTTAAATTACGCTAGATTCATAATTACATAATCTACATGATAATACAACTATTAGGTATTACAACTCCAAAAAATTAATGATTTATTTAAAATATATTATTTTAGTAACGGAAAACCTTTTAATTCATAACTCCGACATTTTAAATCCGATTCGACCCGTTCAAGTCACCTTAGATTTATTTCGAGGAGTACTACGCGATAGTAACCTTTTTTAATGCTTTCTGATGTCTGGCGTAATGTTTCTTATTATGTTTTGTGGGTCATGCTTATTGTTTGCCAGCAGAAGGTGCTGAGTGCAGAGATTTCCAGGATCAGGAGTTCGATACCCCGACCGTACCCAGTTCAAAGGCAGGTGTTCGACCTTCTTGCACCTACCTTTATTTTACTTTTGAGTTCAAGTAGTTTGACCATTAGTTACAAACAGAGTCTAAAATTGAATCCCATGATAAGGTTTACTAGAATTTGATACTATCATCCTTGTAACCTGGTTGGGATTGATAGAAGTCATTGCTTAGACTGTAGTCTTGGATTGGGAAGAGTATAATTAAATATTGATTAATGTTCTATGCAAAAATTAGGAATGGTAATCTTTTTAGCAACATGGTGATTAGGCAAGTCCGACAGGATGAACCATTTTGGTGGAGTTTGGTTTGTGCTATGGATTTAGAAGATGATGTTGGTGGATTGGGTTTGTGCTAGTATCATGCCTGGATCCCAAGGATCAGTTCCCGAAGCATGTTACCAGGCTTTACAGCGCAACCATGATGCTGGAATGGGACGAACCTAGCTAATTAATTAGTCTCTCTAAGTTTGGCTTTACACAGGGATGGTTTGTGTGGTTTAAGAGGAGGCCTGTGGGGTCGAAACCTTAAAAGTACGCGTAAAACAGGCTTGTGAGGGGCTTTGTAATGGCCTTGTAGTGCGACCCTGCTATGCACCTAGGCAATGTTCGGCATGGTGGAGAAAACATGACTCTTGATGAAAGTGTGCAACCTCTGCAGAGTGAAAACTGATATATCAGTCGTGCTCGCGGTCAATAGCTAGCTTGGACTTATTTGGGATTAGTTGGTTCTTTGGTTCTGGTTGGATGGTTCCTTTGGGAAAGGAACGGGTGCTTTGATGGACTTCCAAATGTTGGTTGCTTTGATGGATTTCCAAGTGTGGTTGCTCGGATGAGATTTCCGAGTGTTGGTTACTCTGAGGAGACAGGATTTCACTTTGTTAAATAGGTGCTTAAGGAAATAAGATAATAGGGTGTCCCTCTTTAGGTGTTGTGTCAAACCAAGTTAGCATGTCATTGCTTTAAGCCCACATGTCATATTTACTACAACCCGTTCTCTTTGTCCTCCTGCTACCCCACCCAGACGCTAGAGTTGACGAGAAGGATGAAAGCCGTAGTTTGGTTTTGGCTAATTGATGACACCTAGGTCTTGTTTGGTTCAGCTTTTGACTACAACTTTTGCTCCTAAAAGCTCAAAAGCCAACCAAAGGCCCTTAGAAAGACTATCAGATTTTCCAAAAGCTAGCTTTCAAGTAGTTGAATTCCTACAGCTGGGGAGGAGCTGCTTTCACCGGCTGTGAGGCTAGGAAATTACCCGCACTGCCATCCGTTATGTAAAAAAATGGTTCGACTTTCTTTCTTCTCGTCCCATCCGCAAAGGCGACGTGCAGGCGCAGGAGGTCTCCACGGCCGCGACGAGCTAGGGTTCCACGGCGGCGCATCTCGCTGGCCGTCGGGCGCCTCTCCGGCGTGGCTCCGATGCCACCCCGTCCATCTCAGTGGCCATTCCCATCCCCTCCGTCACCGTCCCTATCCTCTGCTAGTGCGGCGCGGATGCAAGCTCGTCGCGGGCGTCACTCGATCCCGGCGCCACTGTTGGTATTTGTTATGCTCATGTAGAATATTCCACAAGCGCACAAAAATACCGTTGTAGCATTTCACCCAGAAGTATTCCAGGGTATCGTATTTATCCTCAGGGAAGCAATGGTTAAAGAATATGATAGCTAACCATGATGATCTACTAACGAATATACCAACTAAACTAGAGTGGGGGTAAATGATATATATGATAAGTGTAGTGACACACACTGGAGAAGTTCCAATGATAAAAGAGTAGGTTAGCGAGCGAGTAGGACAGCGAGCGAGCATAAGGTTTCGAATTATCTATCTCTACTTGTGTGGTTCTAACTTAGCAAGACAAGTCATATCAAGTAAGGTCAATGTTCATACACAATTGCACTTCGGGCCACTAAACCGCTTAGCAACAGAAAGGGATGAGGAGGGTGCTAAGCCGCCTAGCACAAGAAGGCCTACGCTTTAAGAACTAGCCCGAACGTGGTGGGATCAAAGCCTAGATAGGTCTGTCACCCCTACTAGGTACCACAAACAAACCGTTGGATAAGCCGTAGACACAGGCAAGCGTATAGTCTAGACACCACGTCTACACTATATCTCACTACTCTAATCTGATATCCGATGAAATTGATTAGAGCACCGGTTAAGGGCGGTGAACCAGTGCAAAGGTATACTACCGTTATCTTACTATCAAATAACTATGACTATACTAACAACCAGTACAACATAACTAGTCATGTTGCAATAAAGTAAAGTGCTAAGGCAAAGTAGAGAAGATAACTATATAAATAACTCAAGTCTTACAAAGAGAGAAGGCATACTAGAACCATATCAGAACTCCTAGAAGACTAGAGCTGAAGACCAGAGGCTCACTCTAACTCCTAACAACACTAACAGTACTACTAGTGCTACATCTTGAGAGAGAGTGGAGAGCTCCTCCTTGTGGTGTCTTGAATGAGAGGGAGTGAGGGGGTATTTATAGTAGAGAGGTGGAGTAGGGGCTACTCCACCGCCACATCATCAATCCACATGATCTCCATCATGCACTGTTGGATCAAACCGCCTTAGGATCAAGGGTGAAGGATTTTCAGCACATGTTCAACATGAGGAAGACGGTGGAGGTTCAACCGACCTGGCCGGGCCCAAGGAGGGGTTCGGCCGACCCATCCAATGATAGGTGGGGCCAACCCATGTCTTCTAGAAGGATGCTGAAGTCGGCGGAAGAAAACTAGACCCGAAAGGCCACAATATGGGGGTCGGCCGAACCACCATTGGCAGGTGGGACCACCCCTTGAGTGTGGGACCTCTTCTTGTGTCGATTGGTGAAAACAGGATGGCTAGTGGGCCCCATAAGGGGTTTGGGCGACCCCCCCATGATGAGTGGGGCCATCCTCCTTCCTTGTGAGCCCTCTCCACCTCCTTTAGAGTGAGTATGAGGTGGTGGGACCCCTTGATCACTTCGGTGGTTTCCCAACTTACATATGGAGCTTCCGAACACTGAAAATACCTGTTCTGAGTGCCTGCAACCAAATAATGACAAGTACATGTGGAACCAAGTTATTTGTACCTAAGTCACTATGTGTTTGGTGACTCCCTTCCAGAAAGAATGCCTTGTTGACGGTTTTGATGGGGGTAAAAACATGGTATAACTACCGTCAACAGCCACCAAGCCCTCTCCGGCGCTGCCCTACCCTAGATCCTCGCCGTCGTGAGGTTGTCGGCCCTTCCCAAGTTCATCGTTGGACGTCCCCATCCCCTTCCAATCCACCCCAGCCCGTCCTGCTCGACATCGGCCCTGCTCCAGCTTGACGCCGGCCCCTGCTTCAGCTTGGTGGCCCTGCTCCTTCTCGACGCCATCCCCTTCTCTAGCTCGACGTCGTCCCCTGCCCCAATACTATTTGTTCCTGTTGTTTGAACCCGTATGCTATCTGTAAGAGACTACTTTCAATACTATTTTCTTGTGTGGAGAATATTTGTTTGTGTTGAGAATGTTTGCTTGTGTGAGATTATTTCTTAGTGCGAGATTATTTCTTTATTTGTGGCATTATTTCCTTATTATGTCAGATTATTTCGTATGTTGAATGATAAAAAAACTAGTGACAAATTAGTTTTTTCTTTCCAAAATATTCATTTATATAGGAATAATTGAGTACAATAGTTATTTACGAGTAATTTCCATATAAATAGTCCCTCCGGTCTTTGGGGGCATTACAGACATTTTTTACACATCCTACCGTTTCACAGCTGCTCCAACCAAACGACTTTCAGCTTTTTCCATAGCTCTCAGTTCACAGCAGCTTTTCCACAAGCCACAACTCACAGCAGCTTTTTTAAAATCCATAGCTCAACCAAACAGGGCCCTAGTATCTTACCATGTTCCTAAGTGCTATGATTACAAGGATGGCTGGTGAACCAAGTGAGGAGCTATGACGGCGTCCAAGCAATTAGTGTAAGTCCATCAACATGTTTGATCAAGTGCTTCTTGGCTTGAATCATGGAAGAGAGCTTAAGGCAAAGGTAAAATCAATAGGGTTCTTTCCATTTTTGTGATTAAGATACTATAGAGAGTCTGATCACATTTAGGATAGATGTCCTTACTATTAAGAGGGGAGAAATTTGTTTACAATCTTGGTCATCAAGTGCCTCTAGTTGAACTACTTTAAGTATTTGCATTTAGATCTAGAACACTAACTAAAACCCCGCGAATTTGCTTTGAAAAATGCTAACACACCCTACATTCAATTGTAGATCACTTTGTGATGTTGGCACATTTGAAAATGCGGTTTCTGGAAGCATCGAACGCTCGGGAACACTAAGCGTTAGACCAATTTGTTGAATCCGATGGCTAACTGCCCTGCACAGAGAGAGGGAGTCGGACGGTGTTTTTCTAACCATCGGACTATTGCCTCTCAGTCCGACGAGTAGTCCCTACGCGCGGTAAACTGTTTTCAAAGCGTCGGACTCTGATCTTTAATCTGACGGCCACCGTCGGATAGAGTTCGACGCATGTTGAGCTCGTTGGGAGCTTTCTGGGAGCATCAGACGGTGAAACCCTAACGCCTGTGCTGTTCCAATCCGACGCCTCCGTCCGATGAATGGTTCTTGGCGCCAACGGTCAATTTCAAACGGTAACCTACGTGTGGCACACGCTAATTCGACGTTGAGAAAGTGTCGGGCGTGGACCATTAGTCCGACGCCCCCGACTTAGCGTCCGACACTCAGTGTCCAATGGTGCACAGACGAGGGTAACGATATGTTTGTTTGAGGGAGTTTATAAATGCCTCTTGGCCGGCTCTTGCTCGCACTCTTGGTTCCATTGATACACCATGGGAGCACCCTTCTAGCACTCTAACTCACATAGACCACATCATTCTCATTCATTGTGAGCTAGAGATCGATCCAAGTGCATTGTTCATCCTAGTTCAACCATTGGCACTTGTTAATCATTGTTGCTGCGGATTTCTCTTGTTTCTCTTGGTGTGATTGTCATCACCTAGACGATCTTGGAGCAACGGAGGAGCTTGGCGGAGTTGGTGATTGTCTTCGGCCACTCTCGGTGATCTTGTGAGGGGTTGGCACCTTCCTTGGTGGAGAGCCGCAAGGTAGCACACTAGTAATTGCTCGTGTTATTGAGTTACCTTGCTCGTGGTAGATTCTTGTGGCGCTTATTTGTTGAGCTTGACATTGGTTGTTAATTAGACACAGAACCACTGAGTAGTAGTCGACACAACGAGGACTAGCGTGCCGGCAAGCACGTGAACCTCGGGGTAAATTCTTGGTCTTCTTTGTGTTGATCTTGGACCTCACCTTCGTGTGTATTGGTATTCTTCTCGGTGATTGGTCATCTACTCTACTCGGCGGTATAACATCTCTACACCTCTCTCTTTACATTTGCGTACCCTCTTGTGTAGTGGTAGTGTTAGTTGTTTGTTCACCTAGGAGTAAGAATCTTTCCAACCTAGGCTAGCTTGTGTGGCAAACTTGTAACACCCGGTTTTAAGAACAAAACCAGGTACATACCATCTAGGATCAAAGTTCACACATATAGCTATAAATGAAGGGTAATACCAAAGACAATGCCTTTATTACATAGCGCATAAGTATTAATCACAAAGACATGGTCTTACATCATATAACATATTATAGTTCTATTCTTCTGGCGAAGCCTCCAACACCACAGGAACCGTCAACTAGTTGATCACAAGCCTAACCATCTTGGTCTTCAACAAATCCTCCATCTGGTACCCATCCGGGATTTTTCCAAAGTAATAGAAAAGTAAAGCAAGCGTAAGCAAACCACCGCTTAACAAGCATAATATGAGGGGATGCAGGCTCAAAAGGCTTGACACGGCTGAACTGCGGTCACTTTTAATTGGTCAAGTTTATTCATTAAAAGACTATGTAGCTAAGTTATGCTTAGGCTCCCAAATGTTGAATAGTAATTAATGATATCAATAATTCCATAGATAACCAAAACCATTCCATAACCAACTATTCAGTAAGGATCCAGGCTACTCATGACCGCGAGCACGGCTGTTATAACAGTTATACACTCTGCAGAGGTTGTACACTTTCACCATAAGTCGTGATTCCCATATGCCAAGGGTCATGACTCCCATATCACCTCTCCAAGGAAGTGCGGCAGGGTACACTACGAAGCTTTCCCCAGACAGTCTAGTAAATAGCAACCGCATAAGGTGTCAGTCGACCGCCCGCCTTGGAGCCCACCCTTCAAAGTGGCACAATTTACCGCAGCACTATACACACTTTTGACAGGACAGGACCCAAAACCATCACAGCACCACCCTTAGCCCTTTTGGTAAGCCACTACAAAACTAGAAAGAACAAGGTACTTGACTAAGACCAGAGCCATGTGGTCCTCATGGTTGTACGGTAAATCCTAGGTTGCCGCTTAAAGATGAGTCATTACGGAGTTCCATGTTGTTAGAAAAAAGCATCTTTGAATCACAAGTTGCTTATAACATTAATTAAGTTCATATCTCCATTATTGTTGAGCGGCTAAGCATCTACCCACATGCATAAACCCATAGGTAAACAAGGATAGGATAAACAATATCTAGATAGACTCCAGGCAGTTCATTAACACATGCATATGAAATGTATTGCATTAAATGTGAATAGGTAGTCAAGGAGCCTCATATTGTACTTGCCTTATTCCACGTAATGTTGCTGGTATTGATCTTCGAGAAGTGCTCCGGATCACCAATGCAAAACTCTGAGTCTACTCGATATCAACAGCACCACACAAGCATCCACACATACATACATAGAAAACAATTATGGGATATTCAGAACAGTACACCAATCAATATAAAAATAAAATGAAAATGTTTTAAAATCATTCTACGCTTCGCTACGAACACACAGACGCAAAGATCACTAAAAACGGAGCTACGGTTAAAAAGATATGGCTATTCAAAGTAAAAGGGATTAAAATAATATTATTAATTTAACTAAAGTGATTAAACATGTTCATTAACCCTACCACTGTGTTGCTTACGTAATTATGAATCTAACGCAACTTGAACGGGTAAAATCAGAGTTAAGACGACGAAGATATGACCTAAACGGTGTCTAGTGGCATTGCTGTAAATAGAGGAAAACGTATTTTGAGTTGAAACAAGAAGAATACTCTTTCCAATTCCAAAAATGCAGTCAGCCTAGGGTGCCTTGGACTGTGCGTTCTATTTCTGAAAAGTGGAGGGACTCTTTAAAAATCGCCAGCGAAGGGGTAAGATGGAATCCTGGCCATTAGATTAGAATTGGATGGCATCGGGAATATAGAGGGAGAGAGGGAGAAGACTACCGTAGACCGACGGACGCAGGCCACGGCATCGCGCCATTAGCGGCGACGAGGAGCTTCGCCGGAGCTCCCTGATTCCGCGCTACATACCACAAAACGGCGAACCAAAGGTACCTGGTGAGAGAGGACACAACCGCGGACTCGGCTATGCCCTAAACGCGGTCGAAGAAAGGGTTCGGCGCGGTGGCCGCCATGGTCACCGACGAGAAGCTCACCGGAGTTCACTGAAATCGGGATTTTGGGCTCGGTTTTCAAAATTGAGGGTATGGGGAGGTGCAGTGGGTTGACGCAAACTCACCTAGCTACCTTTTGTCGGCCAAGATGGACCAGAGAAGGCGCAAGGCGGGACGGGGTGGACGGTGAGCTTCCTGCGAACCACAGCAGTGGTGCCCGTGAGATAGAGAGCGAAGGGAGGGCTTGGCGGGTTCCTTCCCAGGACGCGAAGCTCCGTAGTCGGACACGGGCGGTGGCGAGGCTTCCAGAGGCGTTCTCAGCGGCGGCGGCTGCTTCTTCTTGCTGGTGAGATGCAAAACGATGGCGGCAGTGCACGCTAGGGCTTCAAGTGGCTCGTAGATGAAAACGGGGACGTGGAGGAGGCGTCGGGCCTTTATACGAGCGACCAGTGCGATCCGCAGGCGAAGAATCCCGGAGAAATCGGGATGGCAGCGACGATTTCCAACGAACGGAGCAGAGGAGGCCCTGCCGTTCACGAGAAGAAGGAAGGGGAGGTGCTGACATGCAGGCCCCAGCGGTTAGCGAAACAGAGGCGCGGGAGGGTCAAGCTGCCAGACGGAGAGAAGGGAGGAGGAGGCGAGCTGCTTCTGTTGGGCCGGCTGCGGGCCTTGGGCTCGCTTGCACCAAGAGAGCGAGGGGAGGGCAGGCCGGTGGGCTAGCTTTGAGTTGCAGGAGAGGGCAGAGGGAGTTTCCCCTTTCTTTTCTATTTGCTGATTTCCAAAACCACTTTCAAAATGAATTTCAAATCAAATTGAGTTAGTTCAAAAACCATTCATCACATAAAATCCAGTGCAACAGCATGCATGCAAATACATGTTGCTAACCCTGTGGTGAATTTTAGTTCAATATAAGTTATTATTTTTCTTAGATTTAAATGTGCACAAAAATGCATAATTAAATAAAATAGATTCTATTTCGAGAATTGAAATTTCAGGGTGTCACAAAACTAGCGACTTAATCTAGATCGGTTAGGATGCTTGCCTTTTTAAGTAGGCTAGCTCAAAACTCGCTTCGCCATTTGTTGTACTAACCTTGTGGTCAAGTGTTGTTTGTAAAATTTTAATTAGGCTATTTACGCCCTTGAAAGGTCCTTATTTGGTTTTGGTATTGGGTGACAACTTTGGTGGACTAATGTGTGTTTAAGCGTTGATTACATAGGTGATTAGTCTACAGGTACATGTGTGTGAGCATCTATGCCATGGAGGTAGATATGGCTTGGAATTGATGCTTAGCTCACACATATGATATGAAGGAGCTTAATGCACAAGAGACATGACATGGAGTCATGTGGCTAAATGGAGATCAAGACAAGACTTGGCTTGATGGACTCGTTACAAGGACAAAGGGCAAGTTGGAGGCTTTGAAGTCGTTGGTACCGATTGTTGGGAGACTTAAGCAAGACTTGGCGCCGGAAGCCGAAGCAAGGGTGAAGAGCAAGTGAAGTCGAGGATCAATGGACCAAAAACCACATGATGATATGAAATGGATCATATCATTCATGAGGTGTTGGTGCATGTGTTGCACTGGCATCGACCGAGTTGGAGATGGAGAAGGTGATGAAGACGGTGATCGGAATGGAAAGCGCAAGGCAAAGGTATAACCATAGGGCATTTTCATTTCACCGGTCTAAGGTTGAGTAGGGAAGTGCTTGACCGGATAGATGGTTGTACTATCAAGAGGGGCAAACTTGTTTGCATATCAGTCATCTACTGCCACTTGAGTGATCTAAATTTGCATACGTTGTTAGGATCGAGTGGCGCAGTGAAATGAGAGAAAATCCTTTGTGAAAATGCTTGTGAAAAGCTAACACACATGCACTTGAGGTTGAACACTTGTTGTGTTAGCACATTTGCAAAGGTGAAGGTGTTTGGAGGTGAAGTTGTGAGGTAGAGAGGGTTTGGTTCTCTCTCCTCCTCCCGCCGAGCTTGCGAGGCAGGATTCAGAGGTTTCCGGAGAAAAGGAGAAGCGTCGGACGCTAAGGAAGAGGGGCGTCGGACAATTGGCTTTGGTCTGATGGCTAACCCTAGCCTCTGTGCAGTTGAGTGCGAGCAGTCGGATGCTGGCTGCTGTGAGAGCGTTGGACCATTGCTACGGTCCGACAGTGTTTGGCAGCTTTGAGAGTCGGACAGTCCGACGCCTAGTGAAGGGAGAGCGTCGGACTATTGGCCAGGGTCCGATGCGTGGCGAGCGCGAGTTCATGCTCTGGCGCTGTGCGTGGTGAGAAAAGTTCAATGGCATCGGACACTTGTGTTTGGTCCGACGATGTGCCTCGGACAGAATCCGACGGTGGTTCGTGCTCTCGGGTTGCTCTCTGGAACCGTTGGACGGTTGGTATCGATAGTCCGACGGTTTGAGCGTCCGACGGTGGTGTTGGCGCGACCAGCTAGCCGTTGTGCTTCAACGGTCGATGTTAAATGGCTAGTGACACATTGCAGCCATCGGAGGCATCGGACGCTGGACATTAGTCCGACGGTTGCGCGTGCGAGGGTCCGACGCTCCGTCCGATGGCCGATTTGAGTTGGTAACGGCTCCTTTGGCTTGAGGGCTATTTATAGGAGTGTGTGGCTGGCTGTGAGAGGTGTCTAGCCCCTTGGGAATGTGTTTCCCTTGCTTGTGCTTGGCTTAGTGCTCTCCAACTCACTTATGCTCATCTATTTCACATCCGAGAAGTGAGAGATCGATCGCTAGTGCATTGTATTGTGAGATTGCATCAAGTGGAACTTGGTGATCGAGTTGCTAGCCGGTGTGCTTGTTACTCTTGGAGGTTGCCATCTCCTAGACGGCTTGGTGGCTCATGGCTCCATCGAAGCAAGCAAAGGAGATTGTGCTTGGCTCCGGAGAGATGCTTGTGAGGGGTGTTGTGCTCGCCCCGCGGGAGATCGCGAAGAGCAACTCTAGTTGAGCATGTCACTCAACATCTCACTCGTCGGGTAGGTTCTTGTGGAGCTCTTTGGTAGAGCTTGATCTTGGTGATCGATTAGCCACCGAACCACGGAGTGTAGGTGGACACAATGGAGGACGTAGCTTGTGGCAACAAGTGAACCTCCGGGAAATAAATCACCGTGTCATCCTCTACATCATCCTTCGCGGTGGTTTGCATTTCCCAACACAAGTTGTTATTATTGTTCTTTACTTTACTTGTGTAGTTGTAGCTCTTGTGAGTTTGGTTTGCTTGTGTAGCTTGCCACTCACGTACTTTGCTTGTGTAGCTTAGAACTAGTAGTCTTGTTTAGTTTGTGTAACTAAACAAGTTGTGCTCCTTGATTAGGATTGTGTATCCTTGTCATTGAGAACTTAGTGGGCTTAGGTGCTTAGTGCGCTTTTACTTGCTAGTTGGTAGGAGCTCCCCCGGTGCTTGAAGTACTAGCACTTAGGTTTGTGTGATCCTGCGGTAGAACGGTTTAGGGAAGCTCAAGCTAGGCTAGCACCTTTATTTCTTGCTAGGATCTTTGATAAGGTGCTTAGAGTTATAGTTAGAGGGGTGAATCATTGCTAGAACTGAATAGGTTTTATTCCGCTGCGATTAGTTGTTAAAAGGGACTATTCATGCCACCTCTAGTCCGCCATCTCGACCCTACTCTCCTCTAGCCTCTTTTGGACCTTTCAAGTGGTATCAGAGCCATGGTCACCGTTTATTGTAAGGCTTAACATCCTATGGTGTCAATAATGGCTCACAACAAATTGATCAACCACACGGGCAAGCCACCCAAGTTTGATGGTGCTAGTTATGGCTACTGAAAGAAGCAAATGAAAGCACATTTTAAATCAATGAATACAAAGATATGGGAGATTGTTGATGGTGGATAACGTCAACTCTTATTATAACTTTAGACACAAAAGGATACATGAATACACACTAGTCTAGGGTTTTAACAGACAATTTCCATGAGTTTTGCATACTTTGTATTTTCCAGGGGTCATTCCACCGGGCAGTGCCCCCTAGGGTTTCACCCTCCGTCTTCTGGAGTCTTCTTCCACCGCCTTTGAGGAGTCATCTCGGCCCTTGGTTAAGTCGGTTTGATCCTACGGCGCACATTCATCCCACCAAGCTATAAATAAAGGGGCAGACCCCCCTGGAGGTATCCAATCATTCATCCAAGGCATCAAGTCTTCGGTCAAGCCATCAAGAGCCTCTTAGTTCATCAAGAGCCTTCTAGTTCAGAGTTCTAGCCTAGTTAGATTAGAAGTAGAGGAGTTCTAGTTCTTCGGCGGGATCTGGAGCCCCAGCATCCGTCTGGAGCGCAGAGTTCGGTATAGTTCTAGTTCTTTCTCTATTATTGTATTCTTCATTATGATTAGGGAAACATTGTTCTTAATAGTTTTTATGTTCTTGATTACAATAGTCTTTGTCTACTTTGATTATATGTCTAGTATAGTTGGTTTGATCTTATTGAATTCATGTAATTGCTCGTATAGCGTTTGTCCATACGATCGATGGGTAGATGATGAACGATATGTAGACGTGGTGTTTAGATATTCTGTTTATCTGCGAGTGCACCCTGATATGCCGGGTCATGTGGTAGTTTCCGTAGGTGACAGCTACGCTAATTCCTCTGTAGTCCACCCCCCGTATGTAGGCAAGCAAGCACGGCCGCGAAGTTGGGTGATGACTCTGTTTCACATCCTTCCTAGATGATGCCCTTTGCATGTGATCATGATATGAAACTGATCTAACAATGATTGCTAGATGTAATTGCACTAATTAGAGTTATTCATTGACGTAGTTATAGAATTACCTTAGATATTGTTGACATCTACAAACGTCGCCAAATATAACTATATAACTTTTAATACGAGAGACGAGATTAGAAGATGTATGGTAATTAATTAACTTGTCATTAGCAACTAGCCACTTATCTATCACCAACATTCTTAGGCATGAACTAGGTTGTCATCCCTAATTATATATGCTAAAAATAAATAAAGGGTTCATATACTATTCAATATGACTAGGCAAAAATATATAAATATAAAACTAAGATCAATTCTGCAAGCGGACAGATAATTATACCATTATAGCATTTTACCTACAGTCTACCAGGTTGTCGATTTATATTTATACCACTGGGAAGGACTGGATAAACTTTAATCTATTATATTGATAGTAACTATATACAATGGATAAGTGGTGTTATCGATGTCATTTACTTTGCTCATAACAGGTAGAGGTCACAAGATAATAAAGATAAATAAAGGTGATAAGTATGATCAAGCATCATAAATAATGGATAAACATCAGAGCACTTTCTAGACATAGTAATAGCTAGCCAATGGATAAACTAAGGAATTAATATCAAAGGTAATTCTATAACTACTCCAATGAATAACTCTAATTAGTGCAATTACATCTAGCAATCATTGTTAGGTTAGTCACATATCGTGATCACATGTAAAGGGCATCATCTAGGAAGGATATGAAACAGACTCATCACCCAACTTCGTGACCATGTCTGCTTGCCTACATACGGGGTGTGGACTACAAAGGACTCGGCGCAGCTATCACCTACACGATCTACCACACGACCCAGCACATCAGGGTGCACTCGCAGATAAACAGAATATCTAGACACCACGTCCACATATTGTTCATCACCTACCCAACGATCGTTTGGATAAATGTTATACGAGCAATTACATGAATTCAATAAGATCGAACCAACTATACTAGACATATAATCAAAGTGGACAATGACTATTGTAATCAAGAACATATGAACTATTAAGAACAATGTTTCCCTAATCATAATGAAGGAACACAATAATAGAGAAAGAACTAGAACTATACCGAACTCCGCGCTCCATACAGACGCCGGAGCTCCAGATCCCTGAAGAACTAGAACTCCTCTACTTCTAATCTAACTAGGCTAGAACTATGAACTAGATGGCTCTTGATGAACTAGGAGGCTGTTGATGGCTTGACCGAAGACTTGATGCCTTGGATGAATGATGGGATGCCTCCAGGGCGGTCTACCCCTTTATTTATAGCCCGGTGGGTTGCACGTGCGCCATAGGATCAAACCGACTTAACCAAGGGCCGAGATGACTCCTCAAAGGCGGTGGAAGAAGACTCTAGAAGATGGCGGCGAAACCCTAGGGGGGTGCCGCTCGGCCCCCCTAGGGGCCGGCCGGCCCCACCACCTGCCAGGTGGGGCCTCGGTTGCTTCGGGTGCCTTCTACCGGCCCCACCACCTCGGTTGCTTCGGGTGCCTTCTACACTCTTCTAGCTTGTTGATGACGTATGTTGCCTTGGCGTTCAAGTTTCGTGATAATTAGGCACTTTAATCCCTCTCTTTAAGCTTTTCTGGATAATCCCCTAGAAAATACAGAATATGCAAAACTCGTGGAAATTGTCAGTTAAAACCCTAGACTAGTGTGTATTCATATATCCTTTGGTGTCTAAAGTTCTAATAAAAGTTGACGTTATCCACTGTCAACAATACCCCCAAGCCTACATGTTTGGCAGTCCCTTAGCAAACAAACTAAGCTTAATTTACCAAAGTATTTGGATCAGTAGTTGCTATAATGCTTTCATATTTTCCAAGTACACATGCTTTCAAACAGAGATTCCCCTCCGGATTAGATAGTAACTGCTCTAACCTTCAAACTTACCCATTTTACCTTTAACTATGGAGCTTTACAGTTCTCGCATAAGTCTTGAGCAATTAAAAGATAGAACAATCAAGTCAAGCACTATGTAGCAAATTCTTCACAGTACCAACATTCCAGAGTTTTTATAAGTTCGAAAATAAAAGTCAGAGCTTAATTGTATGACACCCTCAAGTCTCTTAATATGTGGTATTTATGGATCTTACTTAGGCATTAACAATGTCATGCCTCCCTATCGCTAAGAATATATACTGGAGCTTATAGGAGTGGCAATAACAAGGATAAGCATACTTGCAGTTCATATATTGCAAAGTCAAACAATGGATGCACAAAGAATCGAGGCATACAATCAAACCAAGATGTGCATGTGTATGGAATATGGTGGATAGGTGTATATATGGTGGCTAATCCCTATTCTACTTATGCTCTTTTGAAAATAAATCTCTCCTTTTAGGATTTGCAGGAAAACATGGGCTATGTTTATTCTTTTCTTTTTCTCTCTTTCTTTTTTTCTTTTTTTTTCAATAGGGAGGCGGGCATCTAGTACCCATTGTTTTAATTGCTG
The DNA here is from genome assembly GCA_038502445.1 of Eremochloa ophiuroides. NCBI lineage: Eukaryota > Viridiplantae > Streptophyta > Magnoliopsida > Poales > Poaceae > Eremochloa > Eremochloa ophiuroides. The sequence continues at coordinate 29,027,678 of JAHLJS010000008.1, forward strand.
GGACACTTGTCCATCTTTTACTCCCTTTTCTTTTCATACGTTTGCATAACCACATGTATCCTTTGAATATAAGCATTTGGAGAGATAATGATAAGAACTTAGAGCAATTATAACAGGGTTGTCCTATGGGGTATATTTTTTTGTGTTTTTCTCCCAGTGTAGGAGAAAGCATTTTATGATAAATATAGATGAAAGTGGAAAAGCTTGCGATTACTCCCAGGGTAGGAATAATGCATATGTGGTTGGAGTGTGTAAGTGATCTTGATTTTAAAAGCATGACAATACTCTCATGAGGTGTGCAACAAAGGTTGACTGAACTCAATGGAAAGCAAGCAGCATAAATGTGCAAAGGTTTCCTGTCTAAATATATCTTATATGGCTTTGGTAGGAATTCATACTTTGTCATACAAGAGCTCATCATGTTGATTTTAAGTTTCCAAAATGAATCTCCAGAACTTAGTAATGCTAGGAATAAGATAAATAGCAGCTCAGACCTTCATGTATCATTCAATCACCTAAACTTAGCTCAAGCATATGCCTCCACAAGTTTCAGGTTCACAGTAAATTCTCAAGTCAAAACAGTAATATGTAAAACTCAGGAGAATTTAAGTTTGAAAACTAGGCACTTGAAAGGTATGATAACAGAGAAACTATTCATCATCTCTAAGATAAATTTTAGTGTTCATCAATTTTAATTAATTCTAGTCTAGACTGACTCCAAACATATTCTAATGTATAGCTAAGTGTTTATTTGGTTTTAATGATTTTTGATTGGACTCAAAAAGGACTCTATAATTTGTGGACCTTCATGTGCCCACATATTATTGGTATTTTTAGATTTTCCTATGATACTATAGTGAACCTTCATGTGTTCACATATTTTTGGTATTTTATGACTATATAAAACAAACTCAATGATCTCCTAGGTATAATTACCTGATAACTAGGGAATGCTCCTCCTCCAAGCTTGATGTTTGCAATATTTGGCGTTGAATGATCCTCAGAGTGAGCTAGCCAGTAGTAGTTCTGGTGGGTGCCACTGATAGACTCTCTCCTTAGTCATAATATTGTTCCTATATAATTATACTCCAACAAGAAAACCAAAACTCGAGGCTTGAGTTTAACAAGGGGTTAGCGGTCAGCCAATGAGGAATTAATTATTCTCTGGGTTGATTTTAATTGACAGCTTCTAGCAGGATTCTTTTTTAGGGTTTTCTAATTATTCAAATATGTATGCATGCTATATATATTTTTTATGCCACCACAGAGAATATTTATTCTCATGGGGCTTAGGCTTTTCATAATGCAACAAGGTAAATACATATACTACTACCATTTATATATATATATTTTTTATATTTTTTTATTTTTATGCCACCACAGTAAATATTCCTATAGGGTTTGCCATAAGTGCATTCACATGGGGCTTTAGTTTTTATGATGTAGCAAATAAAGCAGTAAATATTTTTGTTTTTATATTTAATGTGCAAAAGTGATTGTACTAATAAATGTGTTAAAACAAAATTACTAATAAATACTAACTTAATTAGATAACTACCATTCTAACCTTATGGCTAGGGTACGGAATTTAAAGTCTACCGACATGACTTAGATAGAGGAGAATACTTACTCAGCTAGTTCATCGTATGAGGTAACCTCAGCCAATTCCCCATTTTGCGGTGGTGTAGTTGGTGCTTTTTCTTTCTCCTTCCATCTCATTTCTGTCACTTCTGCTTCTCTCTTTTCTAGCTCCAGCTCTTCCTTGTTACACTCCCTCAGGTGTGCTTCTCTTGATTCTTCAACTCTCTTCATCCATTCTTCTAATTGTGCATGGATCTCTTCCTTCTCTGCCTTCGCAATCTGGTCCATCCTTTCAGCCTCCGCTTCCCACTCACTCTAGCGTGGTGCTTGTACGGCTTCTTCTTGATCCTTGTAGCAGTCTTCATACTTCACAATCTTGCCAGGGAATTCCTCCCATCCACAGTGAGGCTGGGCAGCTTGACGGTGGGCTTGGCGTCTTCCTCTGTTGCATTGCTTCCTGTTCTGCTCACGGTTAACAAGTGTTCTAAATTGACAGTATACCTTTCCCGTGGGTAGGTTGAAGTGGACCTGTCCAGACCCAATGTGGATAATAGCATTGGCAGTGTAGAGGAACGGTCTTCCCAAAAGAATAGGTGATTCATCTTCTCCCTGCATGTCAAGGACTAGAAAATCTGCGGGTATATATTTATCCTGAATTCTTACCATGACATCCTTAACCACGCCTTCAGGGAATCTTAGTGATTGGTCTGCCATCTGCAACTGAATATATGTTGGGTATAGAGGTAAATCATTAAATAAATCATCATATACCTGTTTGGACATTACGTTGACGCCTGATCCAGTGTCGCAGATGGTGTCAGGCAAAAGTAGTGTCTCTGATTGATTATTCAATGATTGGTACATCTGGGTCACCTTTCTTCGTTGGAAATGGTTGGGTGAGCATATGATCATTTTCTGTGTTGAGAGTAGTAATTAGTTGAGCAGTTTCTTCAGGTACATGCTGGGGCTTGTTCTTCCTCCATCTTCTATTGTTCTTCTTCTTTGGTGCTGGTTGTTGTTGCTCTTCTTGTTGATGGAATTGCTTCGGGACTGCATGAGTCTTCAACATGCTGTTCTTGAACGAGAATCTCTCTTTCTTGTCCTTGATGGAAAGGACAATCTTGGCATGTTCTGCATAGATGATGGTTTTGGTTGTGAAGAAGAATGGTCGTCCCAAAATAATGGGTGCCTTCTCATCTCCTCATGTCTTCATGATCACGAAGTCAACTGGGACATATGATTGCCCCACTCTGATAACAGCTTCTTCTAGCACTCCCTCAGGGTAGCAAATGGACTGATCTGCAAGCTGTAAATGCAAATCTGTGTACAACAAAGGATCACCTAATATTTTCTCATAAATTACCTTGGGCATTATGTTGACACTTGCGCCGAAATCGCAGATAGCCTCTAGAAAGCTATGACATCCTATAGAGATAGGAATGACAGGTCTCCCAGGGTCTCCCATCTTCTCAGGTATCAATCCACTGTATATCTGCAGGCTCAATATGGTATTGTGTTGCATTGTGAATATCAACAAGGTTAGCAGTTTCTATATCTTCTGGCTGGCCCGGAATCTTACCTTTCTCAAATGGAGGGACAGCAGCAGCTAGCTGGGCTAATTATGATTCTAACATTTTATTAAAGTTGTGCTGATTCTTTATAGTAGAAGCAAAGGTATCCATTCTAGCATTAACGTTTTCTAAAGTTTTATCATTAGAGGCTACCTTTCTAGACATTTGATCTAACAATTTAGATTGACCAGCAACTAAATCTCTTAAAGGCGGAAGATTGTAATTATTGTAATTAATACCTTGCTTGTTATCTTGGTAGTTACCTTGTCGAGGTTGCTGATTCCATCCTTGATTTGGCTGGTTCCATCCTTCACCTTGCTGAGGACGATAGTAGGTGTTATTGTTGATGAAGTTCACATCCTCTTGCAGTGTAGGGCAGTTGACAGCTGAATGCCCGTAATCTCCACATTCTTCACAAGTCATGCGAGAATCATTAATATGTATGACTTCCTTCTTCTCTATATCGAACTTCTTCATGATGAGGTCTAGCTTGGTAGTGACCATATTAGTTTCCTTGAGGTGATGGATGCCTCCTCCTCTCTTGTGAGGCCATCTTCTCAACAAGTGTTTTAGCTTCTAGAACCTTAAGTGATAGGAAAGCTCCTCTTGCTGCAGCATCTATGGACTCAAGGGTGCTAGAGATGAGCCCATGGTAGAAGGTCTGCATCAATAGCTAATTCTCTATCCCATGATGAGGACAGTCTTCAATATAATCTTGAAATCTTTCCCATGCTTCAGTGAATGATTCATTATGTTGCTGTTGAAAACTTGAAATTTTCTCACGCAGAGCATTCGTGTTGCCTGTAGGAAAGAACTTTGCTAGGAAAGCAGTTGAGCATCGGTCCCATGTAGTGTTCTTCTTTTTGTTGGTGTAGAACCAATGCTTAGCTTTCCCTAAAAGTGAAAATTGGAAAAGACGGAGTAAAATAGCATCTCTTGGTACTCCTCTGATCGTGAAGGTGCTGCAGATCTCTAGAAAGTGTTGTAAGTGTGCACTTGCATCTTCATGAGCTTTTCCACAAAATTGACTGGCTTGAACCATGGTGATAAGAGCAGGTTTGAGCTCGAATCCATTCTCCCCAGTGTTGACTGCTGGTCCAGTCCGGATGTTTTCTGTTGTTGGGGCAGAGAACTCGCGCTGTGTCTTCTCAGCCATGTCCTCAAACACAGGAGTTAAATCTTCTCCTAAATGTTCTTCTTCCAATATTAGAGCTGGCTCCTCTGATGGACTAGCTTGAGCGGTGGTAGGTATTCTTGATAGTGACTCAAAATTGTCCCTCATCTCTACAACCTTTTTCCTTCTAAGAAGTTTCTCTGGATCGTCAGTGAAGTTATTTGGAAGAGAAAAACCATTCATTCATCACCCTGTATAATATAAGCAAATGATAAAAAACAAGGGTGCGCCTGTTTGAGTTAGAGATCAATCAGTAACACAATATTATCTATTATGTATATATGCTATCAATATTTCCTAAGTTTAATGTGCCTTCCCCGGCAACGGCGCCAAAAATGCTTGTTGACATCTACTAATGTCGCCAAATATAACTATATAACTTTTAATACGAGAGATGAGAATAGAAGATGTATGGTAATTAATTAACTGGTCATTAGCAACTAGCCACTTATCTATCACCGACATTCTTAGGCATGAACTAGGTTGTCATCCCTAATTATATATGCTAACAATAAATAAAGGGTTCATATACTATTCAATGTGACTAGGCAGAAATATATAAATATAAACTAAGATCAATTATGCAAGCGGACAGATAATTATACCATTGTAGCATTTTACTTAGAGTCTACCAGGTTGTCGATTTATATTTATACCACTGGAAAGGACTGGATAAACTTTAATTTATTATATTAATAGTAACTATATACAATGGATAAGCGGTGTTATCGATGTTATTTACTCTGCTCATAACAGGTAGAGGTCACTGTTGACACCAGGGGTGGTGTTGACATTTACTAACGTCGCCAAATATAACTATATAACTTTTAATGCGAGTGGCGAGATTAGAAGATGAATGGTAATTAATTAACTTGCCATTAGCAACTAGCCACTTTTCTATTACCAACATTCTTATGCAAGGACTAGGTTGTCATCCTAATTAATAAAGCTAAGAATAAATAAAGGTTTCACATATTAATCTATGTGACTAGGCAGAAATAAGTATAATTATAAAATAAGATCAGTTCTGCAAGCGGACAGATAATTATACCATTGTAGCATTTTACCTAGGAGTTCTACCAGGTTGTCGATTTATATTTATACCACTGGGAAGGATTAGGATAAACTTTAATCTATTATATTGATAATGATGGTATACAATGGATAAGTGACATTACCGATGTCATTTACACTACTCATAACAGGTAGAGGTCACAAGATAAATAAAGATAAAGGTGATAAGTATGACCAAGAATCATAAATAAAAGATAATCATCAGAGCACTCTCTAGTCATAATAATAGCTAGCCAATGGATAAACTAAGGAATTAATATCAAAGGTAGTTCTATAACTACATCAATGAATAACTCTAATTAGTGCAATTACATCTAGCAATCATTGTTAGACTAATCCTATATCATAATCACTTGCAAAGGGCATCTTCTAGGAAGGATGTGAAACAGAGTCATCATCCAACTTTGCGACCATGCCTGCTTGCCAACATACGGGGGGTGGACTACAGAGGACTCAACGCAGCTGTCACCTACGCGATCTACCACACGACCCGGCACATCAGGGTGCACTCGCAGATAAAAAAAATACCTAGACACCACGTCTACATACTGTTCATCATCTATCCATCGTCCTCATGAATAAACGCTGTACGAGCAATTTCAAGAATTCAATAAGATCAAATCAACTATACTAGACATATAATCAAAGTAGACAAAGACTACTGTAATCAAGAACATATGAACTATTAAGAACAATGTTTCCCTAATCATAATGAAGAATACAATAATAGAGAAAGAACTAGAATTATACCGAACTCCATGCTCCAGACAGACGCCGGGGCTCCAGATCCGCCGAAGAACTAGAACTCCTCTACTTCTAATCTAATTAGGCTAGAACTATGAACTAGGAGGCTCTTGATGAACTAGGAGGCTCTTGATGGCTTGAGGACTTGATGCCTTGAATGAATGATGGGTTGATGCCTCCAGGGGGGCTGCCCCTCTATTTATAGCCCGGTGGAATGCACGTGCGCCGTAGGATCAAACCGCCTTGAAACAAGGGCCTAGATGACTCCACAAAGGCGAAGGAAGAAGACTCCAGAAGGTGGGCCAAAACCCTAATGGGGGGCGCCGGCCGGCCCCACCCTGGCGCCGGCCGGCCCCACCTAGTGGGGTTCGGGCCCCGGTTGCTTCGAGTGTGTTCTAGACTCTTCCAAGGTCTTCGTGATGATGTTTCCTTGGCGGTTAAGTTTGGTGGTATTTAACCCTTGTTTTATGCTTTTCTGGAATAGCCCCTAGAAAATACAGAACATGCAAAATTCGTGGAAACTGTCAGTTAAAACCCTAGAATAGTATGTTTTCATGTATCCTTTTGTGTCTAAACTTCTAATAAAAGTTGACGCTATCCACCGTCAACAACACCCCCAAGCTTACCTGTTTGCCAGTCCCTTAGCAAATAAACTAAACCTAATTACTAATGTAGTTGGATCAGGAGTTGCTACAATGCTTTTTTTACTTCCCAAGTACACATGCTTCAAACATAGATTCTCCTCCGGATTAGACAAAACTGCTCTAACTTTTAAACTTACCCATTTTACCTTTAACTATGGGGCTTTACAATTCTTGCCTTAGTCTTGAGTAATTGAAAGAAAAAACAATCAAGTCATGCACTATGTAGCAAATTCTTCACAGTACCAATATTCTGGAGTTTTGCAAGTTTTCAAAATAAAACTCAGAGTTTTAATTGTATGACACCTTCAAGTCTCTCAGTATATATGGTATTTGTGGATCTCACTTAAGGCATTAATGTTATGCCTTCCTATAACTAAGGATTATAGTGAAGCTCATAGGAGTGGCAATAACAAGGTTTACGCATACTTGCAATTCATATGTTGTAAAGTCATACAATGGATCCACAGAGAATCGAGGCATACAATCAAACTAAGATGTGCATGTGTCTGGAATATGGTGGATAGGCGTATATAAGGTGGCTAATCCTAATTCTACTTATGCTCTTTGGAAATGATTCACTCTCCTTTGTAACTTGGAGGAACACATGGGCTATCTTTATTCTTTCTTCTCTTTTTTTTGTTCAATCAGGAGTCGGGCATCTAGTACCCATTGTTTTAATACTGGGACACTTGTCCATCTTTTACTCCCCTTTCATATTTTTGCATAGCCACATGTATCCTTTGAATATAAATAACTGGAGAGATAATAATGAGAACTTAGAGCAATTATATCAAGGTTGTCCTACGGGGTATACTTTTGGGGTGTTTACTCCTAGTGTAGGAGAAAACATTTTCATGATGAAAGTGGAAATGGTTGCGATTACTCTCAGGGTAGGAATAATGCATATGTGCTGAAGTGTGTACGTGATCTTGGTTTTAAAAGCATGACAAGACTCTCATATGGTATACAACAAAGGCTGACTAAACTCAATGCAAAGCAAGCAGCATAAATGTGCAAAAGTTTTCCTATCTAGATGTATCATATATGGCTTTGGTAGGAATTCATACTTTATCATACAAAAACTCGTCATGTAGATTTTAAGTTTTCAAAAATAAATCTCCAGAACTTAGTAATGCTAGGAATAAGAAAAATAGTAGCTCAACCTTCATGAATCATATCAATCAATTACCTAGACTTAGCTCAAACATATGCCTCCACAAGTTTTAGGTTCAAAGTAAATTCTTAAGTTAAAACAGCAATATCTAGAACTCAGGAGAATTTAAGTTTGACAACTAGGCATTTGAAAAGTATTGTGACAGAGCAACTATTCATCATCTCCAAGACAAAATTTTAGTGTTCATCAATTTTTTATTAACTCTAGCCTAGACTGACTCTAAACAAACTCTAACATATAGATAAATATTTATTTGGTTTTCAAATTTTATCTTACTAGCTAACTCACACGAAAAAGCGATATAGTGATAATAATAAGATAGGAAACTTATACTTAGCTGGATTTTAATTGGAGGGTGCCCTCCCCCAAGCTTGACGTTTGTCAGGGTCTTTGATGTTGCAGATTGAGTGATCCTTCTGAGCAGTGTAAGGGCATCGGGTTGACTAGCTCCTTAATCATGTGTTGTCCTATGAAACTCAATTGCCAATAAAAATACCGAATCTTATGGAGAGGGGTTAGGTTTAATACCACTCCATGGTAAGTAATTGATTTTATATTTACAGTAGAAGTTTCCTAACTGAGTGGACCTTCATGTGCCCACATATTTTTGGGTTTTTTCTAAAAGGTGTGGACCTTCATGTGCCCACATATTTTTAGTATTTTTAGATTTTCATATGATACTATGGTGAACCTTCATGAGTTCACATATTTTTGGTATTTTGTGCTTGTATAAAGTAGTCTCAATAAGCGCATAGGTATAATTACTTGATAACTAGGGGATGCTCCTCCTCCAAGCTTGATGTTTGCAATACTTAAATATTTTTCAGAGTGCTAGTAGCAGTCCTGGGGGGTGCCACTAATAGCACTCCAACAAGAAAACCAAAAATCGAGGCTTGAATTATCAAGGGGTTAGCGGTCAGCCAATGAGCACTTTGATTATTATTTGAGTTGATTTTAATTAATAGATTTTAGCAGGATTCTATCAGGATTCTCTTTTTGGGGTTTTCTAATTTTCTTATGTAGCAATCAAAAAAATGTATGCATGCTATATATGTTTTTATGCCACCACAGGGAATATTCATTCCCATGGGGCTTAGGATTTTCATAATGCAATAAGGTAAATACAAATACTACTACCATTTTTTTATTTTTATGCCACCACAGTAAATATGCCTATAGGATTACCATAGGTTCATTCACATAGGGCTTTAATATTTATGATGCAGTAAATAAAGCAGTAAATATTTTTGTTGGTTTATTTTTAATATGCAAAAAAATGATTGTACTAAGTGTGTTAAAGTAAAATTACTAATGAATGCTAATTTAATTAGATAACTACCATTCTAACCTTATGGCTAGGGTACGGAATTTAAAGTCTACCGGCATGACTTAGATAGAGGAGAGTACTTACTTAGTAGGTTCATCGTCTGAGGTTAACTCAGTCAATTCCTCATTTTGCAGTGATGTAGCAGGTGCTTCTTCTTTCTCCTTCCATCTCTTTTCTGTCTCTTCTGTTTCGTTTTTTTCTAGCTCCATCTCTTCCTTGTCTGCTTCTCTTGATTCTTCATCTCTCTTTATCCATTCTTCTACTTGTGCCTGGGTCTCTTCTTTCTCTGCTTTAGCAATCTGGTCCATCCTCTCACCTTCCACTTCCCACTCACTCCAGCGTGGTGCTTGTACGGCTTCTTCTTGCTCCTTGTAGCAGTCTTCATGCTTCACAATCTTACCAGGGAACTCCTCCTATCCATAGTGAGGCTGGGCAGCCTGACGGCGGGCTTGGCGTCTCCTCCTATTGCGTTGCTTCCTGATCTGCTCATGGTTAAGATGTGTTCTAAATTGACAGCGTACCTTTCCAGTGGGTAGGTTGAAGTGGATTCGCTTGTAAAGGAACGGTCTTCCCAAAAGAATAGGCGATTCGTTGTCTTCCTGCATGTCAAGAACTAGAAAATCTGCGGGTATATATTTGTCTTGAATTCTTACCATGACGTCCTTGACTATGCCTTCAGGGAATCTCAGTGATTGATCTGCCATCTGCAACTGAATATATGTTGGGTATAATGGTAAATCGTTAAATAATTCATCATATACCTTTTTGGACATTACGTTGACACCTGATCTAGTGTCGCAGATGGTGTCAGGGAAAAGTGATGTCTCTGATTGTGCATTCAATGATTGGTACACCTAGGTCACCTTTCTTTATTGGGAATGGTTTCAGGGAGCATATGATCATTTTCTGTGTTGATAGCATTGATTAGTTGAGCGGCTTCTTCAGGCACATGCTGGGGCTTGTTCTTCCTCCATCTTCTATTGTTCTTCTTCTTGGGTGCTGGTTGTTGTTGTTCCTCTTCTTGTTGATGGAATTGCTTCGAGACTGCTGGATTCTTCAGGATGCGGTTCTTGAACGAGAATCTCTCCTTCTTGTCTTTGATGGAGAGGACAATCTTGGCGTGTTCTGCATAGATGATGGCTTTGGTTATGCATAAGAATGGTCGTCCCAAGATAAAGGGTGCCTTCTCATCTCCTCTAGTATCCATGATCACAAAGTCAATTGGGACATATGATTGCCCCACACTGATAACAGCTTCTTCTAGTACTCCCTCGGGGTAGCAAATGGACTGATCTGCAAGCTGCAAATGCATGTCTGTGTACAACAAAGGATCACCTAAAATTTTCTCGTAGATTACTGTTGGTATTTGTTAAGTGCAAATAGAATATGAAAGATTCCGCAAGCGCACAGAATACCATTGTAGCATTTTACCGGGAGTATTCCAGGTATCGTTATTGATATTTTACCACAGGGAAACAATGATTAAAGAAGTTTGATAGTTGACCATCATGTGTCTACTAACTTAGTACACCAACTAGACTATAGTAAGAGTAAACGATAAATGATAGGAGTTATGCTTAAATGATATAGACACACAGGAGAATTCTATGATAAAAGAGTAGATAGCTAAAGTGAGAGGACAACGGGAGAGTTCAAGATTCCTAATACTTCTCTATTACTGGGTTTCTATAATAACCGATTCATGGTAGATAAAGCAATCACACAATAACACTTCGGAACATCAGAACACTAGCCTCAGAACGGGATGAGAATGGGACTAGGAAGTTCTGACTACGGTCCTACAATCATCAACCTACATGAGGTGGAATACGTCGGCCGTCAGGGCTGTCACCTCCTGGGGCTACCACAACTATTCGTAAGGTTGAGTGCAATCTTAGGTAACCTCTAGTCTAGACACCATGCATACACTATTAATTACTACTCTAATCCCATATGAAAACTAGAGCACTCGATGCGAGCAGAGATCCTATGCCAAAGTATAACAACTATACTAACCAATCAAATTCGAGGCATAAAGTAAATAAAGAAGATAAATATATTAAAGCATAAATCTTATAAAGATGAGATATAAAGATATACCAGACCCCTGAAGACTTCTCCAAAACCTGAAGTGCAGCTCCGCTCTTCCTAAATTTCAACTAGAACTAATCTACTACATTGGAAAGTCTAGCCCTAATTCTCTAGAGTTGAGAGGTTATCCATTCGAGGGACGCCTCTACAACTCCATAATGGTGCACTTGACTAGGGGCTCCTGGGTTCCTTATATGGGGGCGCCTGGCCTCCCCTCCACCTTGGGCAAGCGATATGGTACTAAGCCTTTTCACCACGTGCACATAGGCTTTAATGGGCCAAATTCTGATTTAGGCCCAATTAATCCCGCAGCATTTAATTAATCCCGCAGCTCAGGTTCTAGAATATTTCAGTGTTTGTAAAATCCATATCTCTTTACTCCGGACTCCAAAAATAGCAAACCATCGGTCCGTTTCAATCTTCTCGACTGAGCTCTATGCAATGGTGAACTCCAATTCCTCATTTGAGATACTTTTAATTGGTGAAAATTGAATATCCCTTTATACCCTGCAAAACAAGTGAGAACACCAAAACTCGTGGAACTTGTTAGAATCAAGCCCTATAACTATGTTGTGTATTGTTTTATGCCCTTGATTCATATTTAGTTGATGGGTAAAAATGAGCAATAACTACCAGTCAACAAGTTCCCCTAAGCTTACCCTTTGCTAGTCCCTTAGCAAAGCCAAACTTAGCATATATCAAAAGTTATAAGTATTCCTCACAAGTATTCAGTTTTAAACCAGGAAGTACTCAAGGAATAGAGTAGACCAAGCTAACCTTCGGACTTACCTGTATTACCTTTACCATGGAGCTTGTAGCTTTCTCTTGAGTCTTGGGTAATTGAAGGATAGAATGTCTAAGTTAAACACTATGTCTCAAGCTCTGTCGTTCAACTCTTATCCTGAAGCTTTTGCAAGTTTTCAAAATAAAACTCAGAGTTTCCTTTGTATGACTCTCTCAAGTCTCTCAATATGTGATATTTGTGGATCCTTACCAAGGCAATAGTGATGCATGCCTTCTCTTCTCTCTCTCACCCTATAACTAATAGCTTGTGTGGAGCTTATGGGTAAGGAGACAGCTCATACATACTTGCAATGAATATATTGTAAAGTCAAACAATGGATCCAAAGAAACAAGTCATACAATCAAATGAAGATGTGCATTTGTGTGGATGTGAGGTGGTACGTCGATATATATGGTGGGTAATCCTAATTCTACTCGTTTGCTCCTTGAGACATCTCTCTCTCTTTTTCAAACACTAGGGAATTGTGTTGCAGGACAACATGGGCTATCTTTCTTTTTTTTTCTTCTTTTTTAGGCGGGCATCAGAGTACCCATTATTTTAATAAATTCGGACACTTGTCCATTTTTACCTCTCAGGCGGGCATCTTTGTACCCATTGTTTTCTTTCATCTCACTCTTTTGCATAGCCACATGCCTCTTCTCTGCAACAATACTTCCCTTTTTCTTTTTCTTTTGAGAGATAGCAACAAGAACCTTGGAGCATTGATCTGGGGTAACCAATGGGATATTTTTAGTGTTCACTCCTAGTGTAGGAGTAGAACATTTTCAGGTGGATCTAGATGGAAAATATGGAATGTGGATGCGCCAACTCGGATATGAGTAGTGCATTATGGGTGGAGTGCATGTGATCTTGATTGTAAAAGCATGACAAGCTCCTAAGGTATCAACAAAGCTTGACTAAACTCAAAACAAAGCAAGTAGCATATAATGTGTATGTTTTTCTAATCTAGCATGTATGGCTGTGGTGGGATTATAAAGCTCTTGTCATACTAGGAACTCATCATTTGGTTTTAAGGATTTTCAAAATAAATCTCCAGAATTCAAGTATCATTAGGAACAAGATAAATAGCAGCTCAAACTCTGTGTATCATATCCCTCAATTACCTTGACTTAGATCAAGCATTTGCTACCCACAAGTTTCAGGTTCAAAGCGAATCTTCAAGTTAAAATGGTTGTATCTAAAACTTGGGATGATTTAAGATTGAAAACTAAGTTGGAATGAGGAATCATGGTGGGGTGCTACTTATCAAATTCCTGAGCATGGTTTCCATTGAGTCCGAGCAAAATTATTGTAAGCACTCTCTTTTTATTTTATTCAAACACACTAACTAACCTAAACACTATTTATTTGGTTTTTCAATTTTATTTCACTAGCTAACTCACGCGAAAAGCAATATGGTATAATAATAAGGATGGGAAATTTATACTTAGCTGGATTTAAATGGAGGGTACCCTCCCCCAAGCTAGATGTTGACATGGTCTTTGATGTTGCAAGTTGAGCAATCTTTCTGGGAGCAGGCATACTGGCCGCGTAAGGCGCCAGGTTGACTAGCTCTTGATCTTGTATTGTCTTGTAAAACTCAATTGCCAACAAGAATACCAAATCTCATGGAGAGGGGTTAGGTCAATACCACTCCATGGTAAGTGATTAAATTTATGATTCCAGCCAAAAGATTCCTTTACTTCACCCACTTAGGGAACTTTCTAAAAAAACGTGGACCTTCATGTGCCCACATATTTTTGGGTTTTTCTTAAAAGTGTGTGGACCTTCATGTGCGCATGTAACAGAACCGCCTAAATCAAGTGACCCACAGGCACCTGTCAACGTCACTAATGACATCTGACAGCCGGGCCCGTGTTCCAGATGACCTAGGCGGGCTCTGCCGGGCTACATAAGCACCCGTTATCTCCGACAGGATCCCATTGCGAAGCCATTACTAGAGTTACAACATTTCATAACAAAATACATCAGAGTAGAATTTGCGAAAGAGTAAATAGTACTTAATATTACTGACCAGTGTTCGAATAAAATTAAGTGCAGTTATTACAGACCATAAATTTGAAAGAGTAGCAGTAGCGGTTGGATCAACAGTACTGATAGATAGATTAATATTACACGAACCCTGCCCAAGGGTTTAACCTTAATCTTCTTCACTCTCCTGGACGATGGTGACGCAGCACGGAGCGAGACAAACTTCAGTCTCCTGCTGCCCTCCTGCAACGGGGTTAACAAACCCTGAGTACATGGGGTACTCCGCAACCCGACAAAAAGTGTAAGATTAGACTCAGGAATGCAGGCTGAGGGGAGTCAAGGTGAAGCTTTAGCAAGAGTTCAAGAGTTTTGCGGAAAAGCATTACTAGTCCTATCTCAATATTTTATTTCAATAATACTATTCATTATTAACCAAATCTCCAAGTTCTTTCTCCTATATCATCATTCTTTCATTAGCTTTATCCATTCAAAGACAATCCTAGTTCCTGAACCACTATTCGCTGAATGGTCGAAGGATCAAGTCTCCATATCCGAGGAGCAACGACGATTCGAATCGATTAATACCCAGCTGGGGATCCCTATCCACACTGCGTATGTAGCACTTAAGCTTGCATACGCCAACCCCGCCTGCCACGGCTTTTCATACCCCGGAACCGGTCCTGCGCCACCCGAGAGCACAGTACTCCTCTCGTCTCCAGGCACGACAGCCACAAGGGTACACGCTACTCTCGCCATCTCTCCACTCCCAGTGCGTGGTTGTCGGTTCCAGCAGTAGAGCCACCGGAGTCAGAGGCTTCCCGTAGTATGTGGCTAGTTGCAAAGTCTCGATCCAGCAGGCCTACAACGAACGGTCCCTAAACCTTTTTCCAACGGCGTAAGTGCATTGGGACTCTAACCCAAATACCCCTGTCCCTTCGGTTTTCAAATCCCGTTTCCGTCGGTGACAATTGTTGGGACTCTAACCCAAAGCCACGATCACCGAGCAGGTAAACCCCTTCCTCATTGGTGACAATGAACTAGCTAGGAACACTGCCAACCAACAAGGACATAACCAGTCCCATAAAGTGATTCTTTTGCTTTATATCATCACAAATTAAAATAGCATTTTTGCAAAACTAACCATTAAGCATGACTAAGCATTTTTCAATACTTTTAATAAACCAGGTTCTCAGGTATTGACAGATATTCAAGGATGGTAATGCATCAATTGGTTGTCACCCAACTCCTATTAACCTAATGCAATTAATTAATCTCAAGTGGTAAATATTTTTAAAACAACAAGGAGAGGGGCAAATGTACCGGGGCTTGCCTTGAATTGTGTAGAGTGTTGGGTCCGGGTCAGTACCACAAATATCAAATCCTTGCACAACTTCCTGAGCAGTCTCCTCCGATGGACCCTCAGACTTTACCTCCGGATTCTCGGTCACTATACGTTTGCAATGAATGAATGTATGAATGCGATGCACATGAAATGATAGATAAAATTTAAATGATAAGTACTGCACACACATGATCAAGATCCTACCATAGGCTAGCCATGATTACTCTAATACACAATGCCCTAGGTCATAAAGGTGATTGACCTAGAATCTCAATCAATCCAAAAATCACACCATCCAATAATTATTCCATTTCCTATTACTATTATTAATTATTTAAACTAACATATAATTTAATAAATATTTAACTATTTCCATTTGATGCTGAAACTCCACCAACAGATAGATTTCAGTACCAAACAGTGGCACAATAAATTTCATGATTTTTGCAATAACACAGAAATTACTAAAAATCATCAAATTTCCTTTTATCATTTAATGTGCTGATTTTTAATTAATAAAGAAAACACTCAAATCCTGCATTTAATTATTTTATTAAATTCTACACATCACAGAGAGTATCTACAAATATTTTCATAAATTTTGGTGCAGTAGATTAATCCACACAAAAAGATTAAAAGCTAACACTATTCATTTTAATTAAAATGAAAAAGCAATAGAAAATCGCTTGGAAAATTGAAACGACCATTCGGCCCACCACGGCCTAGCAGCGGCAATAACAGCCCAGCCGGCCTGCCTGCGCTGCTGGCGCCACTGGAGGAGACTGAAAATAACAGCCCAGCCGGCCTGCCCGCGCTGCACGGTGGACGAAGGCAGTGTGTTTGGCGGCGAGCTCCAACGGCGAGGTCGTCGTTCCGGCGGTCACTGTAAACCAAAAGCAAAACCGCCTAACTCATGAGACTCAAGAAGGGACAGGGACTCCGAAACGCTCCGCAATAAGAGAATAAGCTCACCGAGGCGAGCTGTTCTCGGAGAGACAGACCACAGCGGCGCTCCGCCGGCCGTGAGGGAGAAAATCACGCCAGTACGTTGATCTCCGATGATGAACAGTGGCCGGGACGGGTCCAAATGGTGCGCCAGGAGATGTCTAGCTCGTGGGTAGACGAATTGGGCAGTGGTGGTTTTTCGGCCGAGAACCGAGAGCTCACCGGAGCGGGGAAACGGAGGAGGAAGGAGAAGAAGTAATGCGCCACGCCTTTAAACGCACCCGGGAAGGAGAGGATAAGGTCTGGACGCATCCGGGTCCCCCCCCCCGAGCTCGACACGGCGACGGCCGGGCCCTGGGACGGCCTGCACGACGACCGGCGCACGCCGCGCGCATGCCGCGTACGGGCGGAAGAGGAACAGGGGACCCCCCTGTAGCTACAGTAGTAGCCTCCTAGGTCAAAAGCTATGTGATTTCAATTAGATGGCCAATCCGGCCGAATCAAAGGAAGTGTTGAATACCAAAGTTGCAGAGAATTTTGTGTAGATCATTTTTTCTTTTGACAGGAATTCCAAATTTGGCTGAATTTTCAAACTACAGAAAAGGGGGCAAAAGTAAGGTTTGAATTTCAAACTGAAATTTTAAAATTACTTTTGATTTTTCTCAACAACATGAAAATTGGTAAAAATGAAAGTTGTTCTACTCAGTGAGCTTGACAACTTTATTTAGGAAGTTTTTGAAGATTCTTAATATTTTTGAAATTGAAGTTTCAAATGTAGTAATTTGAGTTTAATTTGAATTTTTATAATATAACTTCAAAATCTCCAAAAATAAAAGTTGTCCCATTTCAAAATCTCTACAACTCTTATTAAGACACATTTATTAGATTCAAGATAGATTTTGAATTAGGGTTTTAGGCCAACTCTGAGACTTAATTTGATTTCTATTATTTATTTTTTTTATTTTTGATTTTTGATTAAGGACTTAATTACACATACAATACTAGCTGAAATCAAATCACTCTAGGCCCTAAGCACAATCATATGCAAATGCTCAAGTTTAAATATGATGACATGGCAGATTAATTAAATTGTAATACCCAAGGTATTACAGCCTTCCCCCCTAAAAGAAATCTCGGTCCCGAGATTTAATAGAAATATTAACTGAAACAAAGTAATGGAAAAGAACAGGTCTCAACTAACTAGTTCTAAACTATCTGCTAAAAATAGAGGAACGTTTACATATGCCGAGACTAGGAAGTTTACATTCTACAAGGTAGCAAAGAACTCGGGGAAATTTTCTGCGAGGTAGTCTTCCGATTCCCAAGTGGCTTCTTCCTCGGAATGTGCACTCCATTGAATCTTGTACCATCTGGTTGTCGTCCTTCGCATGACCCGATCCTTTATATCCAAAACCTGAACTGGATATTCAACATAAGTCAAATCCGGCTCTAGCTCTACCCCTTCGACATCGACAACTTGGTCAGGAACTCGCAGGCATTTCTTGAGTTGCGACACATGGAATACATTGTGTACGGCTGAGATATGATCGGGCAATTGCAGTTTGTAAGCCACCTTTCCATAACATCCCAAAATTTGGAATGGTCCGATGTAACGAGGGGCTAATTTTCCCTTGACCCCAAAACGACTGACACCTTTTATCGGCGATACCTTTAGGTAAACAGAATCTCCCACCTTGAATGCCAAAGGCCGACGCCTTTTATCAGCATAACTTTTCTGTCGAGACTGTGCTACCTTTAAATTCTCTTGGATCTGCCTGACATTTTCCTCGGCTTCATTGACCAAGTCCACACCATAAAACCACCGTTCTCCAGGTTCAGACCAATTCAATGATGTTCAGCACCTACGACCATAAACTGCTTCAAATGGCGCCATCTTGATACTTTCTTGATAACTGTTGTTGTATGAAAATTCTGCCAATGCCAAACACTCGTCCCACTTGTCAGGGTAATTAAGTGCACAAGCCCTCAACATATCCTCCAACACTTGATTGACTCTTTCTGTCTGTCCGTCAGTCTGGGGGTGATATGCAGTACTATGCAGAAGTTTCGTTCCCAACGACCTGTGAAAAGACTTCCAGAAGTTTGAGATAAACTGTGTACCCCTATCAGAAACGATAGTCTTGGGTACCCCATGAAGCTTCATAACATTTTTGATGTATAGGTCAACATAGGTAGAGGCAGGATAAAGAGTCTTGACTGGCATAAAATGAGCCTATTTGGTGAGACGATCCACAATAACCCAGACGGAGTCAAAACCTCTTGTGGTCTTAAGTAGACCGGTGATGAAGTCCATACTAATATCCTCCCACTTCCAAGCAGGAACAGGTAATGGCTGCAGTTCTCCTCCAGGCCTCATGTGAACAGCCTTCACTTTCTGACACGTGTCACATCTCGCGACATACCGGGCAATCTCTATCTTCATCTTTGTCCACCAGAACTTTTGCCTCAAATCCTGATACATCTTGTTGCTGCCAGGATGGATGGAAAACCTCATCAAATGTGCTTCGTCAAGGATCTTTTGTCGCAACTCCAGCACCTTTGGAACTACCAGACGATCTTTGAACCACACGACACCATTATCATCAATCCGGAAACAATCTGCCTTGCCAGCTTGAACCTTTTCCTTGATGTGTTTGATTCCATTACTTTCCCGCTGAGCGGCAATAACCTCATCTCGGATGGGTGTTTCAATACTAATATTGGTCAGACTGCCTTGTGGAATTATTTCTATCCCTAATTTTTCCAACTCATAGCACAAGGATATATCATACTGCTTGACTGTCAAACAATTGCAGTGCACCTTACGACTGAGTGCATCGGCGACCACATTCACCTTGCCAGGGTGATAATGTACTTCAATATCATAATCCTTGATTAGCTCGAGCCATCTTCGCTGTCTCATGTTCAACTCTTCTTGGGTGAAAATGTATTTCAGACTCTTGTGATCTGTATATACATTACAGGTACTGCCCAGCAAATAGTGACGCCATATCTTCAAGGCATGTACCACAGCTGCTAACTCCAAATCATGAGTGGGATAATTCTCCTCATGACGCTTGAGTTGCCGTCAGGCTTAAGCAATGACTCTTCCTTCTTGCATCAAGACACAACCAAGTCCGGTACCAGAAGCATCACAGTACACATCAAAGGGCTTTTCAATGTCTGGTTGAGCTAGTACTAGTGCAGTGGTCAACAACTTTTTCAAGGTTTGAAATGCCTTCTCACATTCTGGCGAACCAGATGAATTTGACCTGATTCTTCAATAGGTTGGTAATGGGCTTGGCTATTCTTGAGAAGTCTGGAATAAACCGACGGTAGTACCCCGCCATTCCCATAAAACTACGGACTTGATGAACTGTGGTTGGTGGCTTCCAATTTAAGATTTCTTCCACCTTGCTCGGATCCACGGATACACCTTCAGCTGATAAAATGTCACCGAGAAAAGGAACTCGATCTAGCCAAAACTCACATTTACTAAACTTGGCATATAGTTGGTGTTCTCTCAAGCGGGTCAGGACAATACGGAGGTGGTTGGCATGTTCATCAGGGGTTTTAGAATAACCAAGGATGTCATCGATGAACACGACTATGAACTTGTCAAGCTCGGGCATGAAAACAGAGTTCATGAGGTACATGAATTAGGCAGGTGCGTTGGTTAGGCCAAAAGACATGACCAGATACTCATAAAGGCCGTATCTGGTGGTGAATGCTGTTTTAGGAATATCCTCGGGACGGATCTTTATTTGGTGGTAACTAGACCTAAGGTCAATTTTGGAAAAGACCTTGGCTCCAGCTAGCTGGTCAAAGAGTAGGTCAATACGAGGCAAAGGATATTTATTTTTAATGGTGACCTCGTTGAGTGGACGATAATCGACACAGAGTCTGAGTGACTTGTCCTTCTTTTTCACGAATATAGCAGGACAACCCCAAGGAGATGAACATGGTATGATAAAACCCTTATCAAGCAGATCTTGCAGTTGAATTTTAAGCTCAGCCAATTCCTTGGGAGGCATCCTATAGGCTCTGCGGGATATAGGTGCAGTTCCTGGCTTCAACTCAATAGCGAACTCTACGTCACGGTCAGGTGGCAGACCGGGTAGATCATCAGGAAATACATCCGGAAATTCACAGACTACCGGAATATTTTGGATTTCTTGAACTGAGGTGGCACACAATCTCTGCACTGTCTTCTCAATCATTCTCAAGGGTAGTGGCAGTTGGATAAGAAGTTGAGATTGACTACCAGGTATGCTGACCTTTATTGTCCTATTCAGCACATCTATCAGTGCCTTGTGCTGATACATCCAATTCATACCTAATATGACATCTATGTCCTGATCCTTGAGTACTATCATGGTGGTTGGGAATATATGCCCGCCCAACTCGATAGGTACTCGATGCACTACCTCCTTAGTATTTATACGCCCTCCGGGCGAATGTATAAGGAATCAAAGAGTGTAATAGCAGGGTGGCTGGCGACAGGAAATCTACCCATCATGACGGGTTCTCCTGCAGGGATGTCATCCACATGAGTATAATAGACATGTCCAGCCTTCTTGACAAGTTTGACCTTTTGAGCCTGGTGCTGCTGGCCACGGTGCTGATTCTGATGCTGCTGCTGCTGTCCAGGGTCCTTCTGGGCATTTTGATTGTACTTCTTGGGATATGGACAGTCACGAGCCCAATGTCCCATTTTAGCCGCAGTTGTAGTAAGGATGATTGTAGATGGTCTGAGGTGTATTGATGCAAACGCCTGGGGCATTCGGCTGAGTGGTGTTCTGTTGGTTTGAGGTATGAGAGGTAGCCGCGGTGCGTACCACGACTTGCTGCTGGGGGTAAGCTGGGCGGTTGTGGTGCGTAGGATGATAGATGATCTTCTGGCGTTTTTGACCGCCAGAAAATCCTGATTTCTTTTTCTTCTTCTCATCCTGATGCTTATGATCACTTTCTTCGTAAGCAATGGCACTGTTTACAGCTTCGTGGTAAGAACAGTTGAGGTTGTTAGATAAGCTACGCTGGATCTTGAAGTTTAGGCCCCTGACAAAGCAATCTTTCTTCTTTTGGTCTGTATTGGTGTGTTCGGGAGCATACTGGGCAAGGTGGTTAAATTGGTTCACATATTGCATCACAGAAGAATCTTTCTGTTGCAGAGCTAAGAACTGGTCCAGTTTCATTTTCATTACACCCGCTGGGATGTAATGTGCTCGGAAGGCTTCGCGGAAACTCTGCCCAAGTAAGCTGATGCCCCTCGGGCTGTGCAGGACAACAGGTTGGCGTACCAGGCACTAGCCGGACCACGCAGCTGCTGAGCCACGAAAAGTGGCTTTTGGATTTTCGTGCAACGAATCAAGCTAAATTTCTGCTCCGTAGTACGGAGCTAGTCATCGGCCTCCAAGGGTTCTTCGGCTTTTGTGAATATTGGTGGACGGGTTTCAGTGAAGTCCACATAAGTGGTTTTCTCATCTTTGCGGCGACCTCGACGCCCGCCACGGTTTTCTCGGTTTTGGGCCATAGCGTTGGCTGCATTAGCCAGGGCCGCGATGGCATCTGCTAAGGTTGGTGGAATGGGTGGTGAATAGGGAGCAGCTCCTTCGTCAGAAGTACCAGCACCAGTTGAGTGAGTGTTGACCATCTGTTTTAAGACAACCACTAAGGACTCACATTGCATAATTAAAATATAGTAGCATTACAACTTAAAACACCAAATTTAACAAGGTTCAACACACACAAATCACAACAAGTTCCACCCAGACTACGGTTCTTGGCACTACGATTACGTCATCCGGATACAGAAGACTAAACCTCACTAGTCCTAAGACTAGCTTAGTCGATAACGACAACCTCCTCATCGTCGTCCTCCTCGACGACTACATCCTCCATTGGGTCGACTGCCTCAAGGTAACCGTCCTCTGAGGCCTCACTGTCATAATACTCCTCATCGGGTCCTATGACCATACCCTCCTCAGGCTCCTCCTCTCGTGGAATCAGAATCGGGTTAAGCTGATCGTTCAGCCTATGCACCTCCTCGTGCAGCATGCCGTTGTTCCACTCAAGTTTCTCAACGTACCCCTCCAGCTCCTCAACCCGATCACGTGCCACGCCCTCTTGCTCCAAAGCCTGATCCCTCTCTTGAGTCAGGCGGTCGATCTCCCGCCGTAGGTCTCTGTTGGTCCTCACATCCCGGTAATGATCAGCCCGGGCCACCTGGAAGTCCTCCCTCATAAGGCTTATCTCTCGGTGCAGCTCCTTGATTTCTTGCTTCAATTACTTGCGGCTGCAGCGGGGTGGACGGCTGCCAGACGCCTCTTCATTGTCACGGGGTGCCAACTGATGGCGCGGGACTCCACGAGGGCCAGTCATCTTGCGCGTCGTCAACTTAGAGCGTGCCAGCTGGAAAGGTAAGTTTGAATTAGTGAGGTTATAATAGGCTAGCAAGAATAGGTGTGATAATTCCTAACCCATATACCCACTTTTGAGGAGGAAGTTACTAACATGGGTGATTATCATGATGCATGCACGTACTTACGAATTTTAAATCATGCAATACAAATCAAAGCATAATTAGTTTGAACATAGGGCTAGTGTTAATAATTGTTTCCACCTGCTATCATAACCATAATAAGATAAATTACAGAACAAGATGAGAACTACTGAGTAAGGTAAGATTGTAAGCAGTTTGGACTCAAAATAACAATTTAAGTTTTTATGATCCAAAACACCTTGAAGCTTTTCGAAAGGTAACCTACAATGATTTAGCAATGGAATGCTCTGATACCAGCTGTAACAGAACCGTCTAAATCATGTGGCCCACAGGCACCTGTCAACGTCACTAATGACATCTGACAGCTGGGCCCGTGTTCCAGATGACCTAGGCGGGCTCCGCCGGGCTACATAAGCACCCGTTATCTCCGACAGGATCCCATTGCGAAGCTATTACAGAGTTACAACATTTCATAACAAAATACATCAGAGTAGAATTTGCGGAAGAGTAAATAGTACTTAATATTACTGACCAGTGTTCGAATAAAATTAAGTGCAGTTATTACAGACCATAAATTTAAAAGAGTAGTAGTAGCGGTTGGATCAACTGTACGACAGATAGATTAATATTACACGAACCCTGCCCAAGGGTTTAACCTTAATCTTCTTCACTCTCCTGGACGATGGTGATGCAGCACGGAGCGAGACAAACTTCAGTCTCCTGCTGCCCTCCTGCAACGGGGTTAACAAACCCTGAGTACATGGGGTACTCCGCAAGACTTACCGACTAAAAGTGTAAGATTAGACTCAGGAATACAGGCTGAGGGGAGTCAAGGTGAAGCTTTAGCAAGAGTTCAAGAGTTTTGCGGAAAAGCATTACTAGTCCTATCTCAATATTTTATTTCAATAATACTATTCATTATTAACCAAATCTCTAAGTTCTTTCTCCTATATCATCATTCTTTCATTAGCTTTATCCATTCAAAGACAATCCTAGTTCCGAACCACTATTTGCTGAATCCTAGTTCCGAACCACTATTTGCTGAATGGTCGAAGGATCAAGTCTCCATATCCAAGGAGCAACGATGATTCGAATCGATTAATACCCAGCTGGGGATCCCTATCTACACTGCGTATGTAGCACTTAAGCTTGCATACGCCAACCCCGCCTGCCACGGCTTTTCATACCCCGGAACCGGTCCTACGCCACCCGAGAGCACAGTACTCCTCCCGTCTCCAGGCACGACAGCCACGAGGGTACACGCTACTCTCGCCATCTCTCCACTCCCAGTGCGTGGTTGTCGGTTCCAGCAGTAGAGCCACCGGAGT
Organism: Eremochloa ophiuroides; assembly: GCA_038502445.1. Classification (NCBI taxonomy): domain Eukaryota; kingdom Viridiplantae; phylum Streptophyta; class Magnoliopsida; order Poales; family Poaceae; genus Eremochloa; species Eremochloa ophiuroides. The sequence continues at coordinate 29,051,951 of JAHLJS010000008.1, forward strand.
CAGAGGCTTCCCGTAGTATGTGGCGAGTTGCAAAGTCTCGATCTAGCAGGCCTACAACGAACGGTCCCTAAACCTTTTTCTGATGGCGTCAGTGCATTGGGATTCTAACCCAAATACCCCTGTCCCTTCGGTTTTCAAATCCCGTTTCCGTCGGTGGCAATTGTTGGGACTCTAACCCAAAGCCACGATCACCGAGCAGGTAAACCTCTTCCTCATTAGTGACAATGAACTAGCTAGGAACACTGCCAACCAACAAGGACATAATCAGTCCCATAAAGTGATTCTTTTGCTTTATATCATGACAAATTAAAATAGCATTTTTGCAAAACTGACCATTAAGCATGACTAAGCATTTTTCAGTACTTTTAATAAACCAGGTTCTCAGGTATTGATAGATATTCAAGGATGGTAATGCATCAATTGGTTGTCACCCAACTCCTATTAACCTAATGCAATTAATTAATCTCAAGTGGTAAATATTTTTAAAACAACAAGGAGAGGGGCAAATGCACCGGGGCTTGTCTTGGATTGTGTAGGGTGTCGGGTCCGGGTCAGTACCACAAATATCAAATCCTTGCACAACTTCCTGAGCAGTCTCCTCCGATGGACCCTCAGACTTTACCTCCGGATTCTCGGTCACTACACGTTTGCAATGAATGAATGTATGAATGCGATGCACATGAAATGACAGATAAGATTTAAATGATAAGTACTGCACACACATGATCAAGATCCTACCATAGGCTAGTCATGATTACTCTAATATACAGTGTCCTAGGTCATAAAGGTGATTGACCTAGAATCTCAATTAATCCAAAAATCACACCATCCAATAATTATTCCATTTCCTATTCCTATTATTAATTATTTAAACTAACATATATTTAATAAATATTTAACTATTTCTATTTGATGCCAAACTCCACCAACAGATCGATTTCAGTACCAAACAGTGGCACAATAAATTTTATGATTTTTGGAATAATACAGAAATTATTAAAAATCATCAAAGTTCCTGTTATCATTTAATGTGCTGATTTTTAATTAATACAGAAAACACTCAAATCCTGCATTTAATATTTTTATTAAATTCTACACATCACAGAGAGTATCTACAAATATTTTCATAAATTTTGGTGCAGTAGATTAATCCACACAAAAAGATTAAAAGCTAACACTATTCATTTTAATTAAAATGAAAAAGCAATAGAAAATCGCTTGAAAAATTGAAACGGCCATTCGGCCCACCACGGCCCAGCAGCGGCAATAACAGCCCAGCCGGCCTGCCCGTGCTGCTGGCGCCAGTGGAGGAGACTGATAGATCCTTCTCCCACCTCCCACCGAGCGTCTGCTCGAGCACGCGCGCGGCGGCCCGACGCGCCCTTCGCCGCCAGCGACCCCAGCGGCGCAACCGAGGGCACCCACACGTGCTCCTAGATCTAGCGGAGCCCCGGACCTGACTAAACGGACGAGGCGTCCACGGTGTCGTGCCCAGCCGCGACCGCGGCGGAGGAGACACGGCGGCGCGGCCGCGCCCCGGCCTACCAAGGACCAAAATGCTCTACCGACGAGACGATGGTTACCGAGAAGCTCACCAAAGGCTAGTGTACTAGCTGGACGGGACGAAGAGCGACCGGAGAGGCACGGTGGACGAAGGCAGTGTGTTTGGCGGCGAGCTCCAACGGCGAGGTCGTCGTTCCGGCGGTCACTGTAAACCAAAAGCAAAACCGCCTAACTCATGAGACTCAAGAAGGGACAGAGACTCCGGAACGCTCCGCAATAAGAGAATAAGCTCATCGAGGCGAGCTGTTCTTGGAGAGACAGACCACGGCGGCGCTCCGCCGGCCATGAGGGAGAAAATCACGCCGTACGTTGATCTCCGACGACGAACAGTGGCCGGGCCGGGTCCAAATGGTGCGCCAGGAGATATCTAGCTCGTGGGTATGACGAATTGGGCAGTGGTGGTTCGACGGTGGGCAATTCGGCTGAGAACCGAGAGCTCACCAGAGCGGGGAAACGAAGGAGGAAGGAGAAGAAGTGATGCGCCACGCCTTTAAACGCACCCGGGAAAGAGAGGATAAGGTTTGGACGCGTCCGGGTCCCCCCCTCCCGAGCTCGACATGGCGACGGCCGGGCCCTGGGATGGCTGGACGATGACCGGCGCACGCCGCGCGCACGCCGCGTACGGGCTGAAGAGGAACAGGGGACGCCCCCTGTAGCTACTAGTAGTAGCCCCCTAGGTCAAAAACTATGTGATTTCAATTAGATGTCCAATCCGGCCGAATCAAAGGACGTGTTGAATACCTAAAGTTGCAGAGAATTTTGTGTAGATCATTTTTGCTTTTGACAAGAATTCTAAATTCGGCTGAATTTTCAAACTACAACAAAGGGGGTAAAAGTAAGGTTTGAATTTCAAACTAAAATTTTAAAATTACTTTTGATTTTTCTCAACAACTTGAAAATTGGTAAACATGAAATTTGTTCTACTCAGTGAGCTTGACAACTTCTATTTAGGAAGTTTTTGAAGATTCTTAATATTTTTGAAATTGAAGTTTCAAATGTAAATTTCAATATAGTAATTTGAGTTTAATTTGAATTTTTATAATATAACCTCAAAATATCCAAAAATAAAAGTTGTCCCATTTCAAAAGCTCTACAACTCTTATTAAGACACATTTATCAGATTCAAGATAAATTTTGAATTAGAGTTTTAGGCAAACTCTGAGACTTAATTTGATTTCTATAATTTATTTTTTTTTTATTTTTGATTTTTGATTAAGGACTTAATTACACAATCAACACTAACTGAAATCAAATCACTCTGGGCCCCAAGCACAGTCATATGCAAATGCTCAAGTTTAAATATGATGACATGGTAGATTAATTAAATTGTAATACCCAAGGTATTACAGCCCACATATTTTTTTAATTTTCCTATGATACTATTGTGAACCTTCATGTGCTCACATATTTTTGGTATTTTATGACTACATAACTCGATAATTGCCTAGGTATAGATACCTGATAAATAGGGGATGCTCCTCCCGCAAGCTAGATGTTTGCAATATTTGGTGTTGATGATCTTTAGAGTGGGCTTACCAGCAGCAGTCTGGTGGGCGCCACTGATGGACTCACTCCTCAGACATAGTGTTATCCTGCATAATTATACTCCAACAAGAAAATTAAAACTCGAGGCTCGAATGTGATAAGGGGTTAGCGGTCAGCCAATAAGTAATTGATTATTCTCTGAGTTGACTTTAATTGACAGATTCTAGCAGGATTCTCTTTTTAGGGTTTTCTAACTTTCTTATGCAACAATCAAATATCTATGCATGCTATATATTTTTATGCCACCACGGAGAATATTTATTCTCATGGGGCTTAGGATTTGCATAATGCAAGAAAGTAAATACAGATGCTATTATCATTTTTTTATGCCACCATAGCGAATATTCTATAAGTTTATTCACATGGGGCTTTAATGTTTTATGATGCAGTAAATAAGGCAATAAAGATTTCTCTCTCTTTTTTTTTAATATGCATAAATATGAATATGCTAAAGTAAAATTACTAATGTAAATTATGAATACTAATTAATTAGATAACTATCATGTTACCTTATGGTAAGGGTGCAGAATTTAAAGTCTACCGACAGGACTTTTTTTCCACTCTTGTGTATCTCTCCGTCTTAGAGATGAAGGTCTTGATGGTTGCACCTCTGGTGATAGTGATGTCACTTTTGTTCTTTCGCTTGGCCAGCAGGTTGAAGTAGAGCATTAATAGTGCAAACTGGCAGCATCTTGCATAGCGTGCATGTTCACAGAACTTTCACTTGGAGAATTTTGGGAATTAACGAATTTGCTTGAAGTGTTGTCCTGTTTGTAAAACCAAGGTAGAGATCAAGTGCATGGGCCCTGCTGGTGGAAAAATACCAACAGAGCTGAATCTATTTATTTATTTATTCTTCTCTAGCCTTAGGCACATTGAACAAGATAAAGTTGATGTTACATAATTTGTTTTACTCATGACATGAGTGGTAAGATCATACAATTAAGCATTAATGTCGCATTTAAGTTCATATGGCAGAAAAGATTTAAATTGCTTAACCAATGGAATGGTTGTCTATCTCTACATAATATATAAATTTTCACATGAATATGACTATCATCTTTCAAAGATAGAATACAATGTTTTAGCACATTTGGTTAAAACTGAGATCAAAAGAATGATGTCATGAACAATTTTAAAGGACAAAGCATGTCGAGTTAATTAGGTTAATCAATTAAAGATGTAACTCTAACATATTTGTGTTTTTATTTATCTGCATTCCAAGATCAAGAGGAAAATAGTGACAACTTACCTTAAGATATTAACTTCATTGTTAGAGCGTGATGGCACTAAGTAATGAAGGGTAGATGATTGGTGGTCCTTTCCTTCTCTTGCATCTTGAGTTGTTCATGAGCATCTTGTCTCCTTTGTTGCTTATCCTCTTTGCCATCTTTTGCTTATTTGATCTTATGACACCTTGTCACTACATTCATTATTATGCTTGGAACAGATTAGTGGACAACACATACCCGAAGAGATGTATAACTTTGGAACATAGGTTGTTTGTCCAGAATTTTATCATGTTCCATCTACGCTACTAATAAGATAGGGTTGATATTATGTTAGCATAGATCATGTTCTATACCGGCATGATTTGAGTCCAAGTAACTTGCAGCAGAAGATAAAGTGAATGAATCATTAATACTCACAGTTCTTCCATCCATAATGAATGAGCTATGTCTTCCTCTGCAAAGTTATTAAAGTTCAGCATGTGCCCTGTCTCATCTCTGATTTGAATTTATCTCGTGACTTACCCAAATTAAATTAAAAGTTTTCTGCAAGGGTTTGTCCAACAAAATATCCAATATCTACTACAGCAAACGAGCAACTCAAAAATCAACCTAGACACCACGTCCAATTTGACTTAGGAAGGCATTTTAACCTAAGCACACGCTTAATTCAAAAAGCCTTTGAAAGTAAAATCATCACACCTCTTGGTTCGGAAATCAAACTAAACACCTTGTCTAATTATGATTCCAGAAAATAGTTTAAACTAAGAACCATGCCTGGTGTATGAAATTTCTCCAAACCTTAAGTATACTACAGCGAACAAAGATAACATGAAAGTTTATAGAGAGTTATGCAAACAGAGATGAAAGAGCATGATCATTGATTAACAATTTGAACATGGATTGACAAGGTAGAGACAACCAATATTAGCAACATAAGATTCTCTAAATAAGCCCATTTCCCCAAGCTTGAATTTTGCAAAGTAAAGCTAAGTTTGGATGGATTAATGTTGCATAATGATTCGTTGGACATACCTTATGATGTCATCCTTCTACTTCAAGGCTGGAATGGTTAGTGACAAAAAATACCCGAGGGAATATTTTTATAATTATAATTCTATGCTCAATTCTCAAGGGTATTATATCAAAAAGTACAAGCTCACATTATTTTTCAAGAGTGGTTATTTTAGGACACAAAGTCGTTCTTGGGAGACCTTCTAATTATTACACTTTTAGTTAATAAACTTAGATTAAAAACCTTTGAAAGTAAGATCAAACACTCCTAAACTTGGCACCATGCTTGATTTAAGAGATGTATGAAATTATTCCAGCCATAAACTATAGTAAGTGAAGGTAGCATGAAAGCATTACAAGGATTTATTCAAATAGAGATAAAATAATATGATCATAGTGAGGTATATATATATATTTTTTTCTTTTTAGTATGCTAGTGGTATGGATGTATGCAAGAACTGAACATGCTATAGATGAGGGAGTATAAACTAAATGGTGTGGATGCATGGATTAAAATAAAAATGCAATGAGATGCAAGAATTAAAAGATAACTACTCAAAAGTTTAAAGTCCATGAGCAAGACTTTCTCATCTTCTTGATCATACTTACCATGACTTGTGTGTAGCACAGCCTCTATGTTCATCACTTGAGATGTGATTTGAATTGTTGTGATGATGTCCTTTTCTCCAGTCTACACAGGGTTAGAAAGAAATACATATATTTGTGCAAACCTGTGAGATGGCAGGGTTCCATTGTTGATGAATCTTGAATGTTCAGGCACCCTGGGCTCTTCAATGTGGAAACTCGTCGAAAGGTCAAAACGGCTTCTGTTGTCCTGTTTTATTCCACAACTCAACAGAACAGGGGTAATCATACTAATTCTTGTAGTAGACTAAATTAGCAGACATCAAGATCACTATAAAACTCTTATGCTAATTGCTTCCCCAGCAACGGCGCTAAAAATGCTTGTTGGTATTTATTAAGTGCAAATAGAATATGAAAAATTCCGCAAGCGCACAGAATACCATTGTAGCATTTTACCGGGAGTATTCTAGGTATCGTTATTTATATTTTACCATAGGAAAACAATGATTAAAGAAGTTTGATAGTTGACCATCACGTGTCTACTAACTTAGTACACCAACTAGACTATAGTAAGAGTAAACGATAAATGATAGGAGTTATGCTTAAACGATATAGACACACAGGAGAATTCTATGATAAAAGAGTAGATAGCTAAAGTGAGAGGACAATGGAGAGTTCAAGGTTCCTAAATACTTCTCTATTACTGGGTTTCTATAATAACTGATTCATGGTAGATAAAGCAATCACACAATAACACTTCGGGACATCAGAACACTAGCCTCAGAACGGGATGAGAATGGGACTAGGAAGTTCTGACTACGGTCCTACAATCATCAACCTACATGAGGTGGAATACGTCGGCCATCAGGGCTGTCACCTCCTGTGGCTACCACAACTATTCGTAAGGTTGAGTGCAATTTCAGGTAACCTCTAGTCTAGACACCATGCCTACACTATTAATTACTACTCTAATCCCATATGAAAACTAAAGCAATCGATGCGAGCAGAGATCCTATGCCAAAGTATAACAACTATACTAACCAATCAAATTCAAGGCATAAAGTAAATAGAGAAGATAAATATATTAAAACAAAAGTCTTACAAAGATGAGATATAAAGATATACCAGACCCCTGAAGACTTCTCCAGAACCGAAGTACAGCTCCGCTCTCCCTAACTCTCAACTAGAACTAATCTACTACATTGAAAAGTTTAGCCCTAATTCTCTAGAGTTGAGAGGTTATCCATTCGAGGGACGCCTCTACAACTCCATAATGGTGCACTTGACTAGGGGCTCCTGGGTTCCTTATATGGGGGTGCCTGGCCTCCCCTCCACCTTGGGCAAGTGATATGGTACTAAGCCTTTCCACCATGTGCACATAGGCTTTAATGGACCAAATTCCTGATTTAGGCCCAATTAATCCCGCAGCATTTAATTAATCCCTGCAACTCAGGTTCTAGAATCTTTTAGTGTTTGTAAAATCCATATCTCTTTATTCCGGACTCCAAAAATAGCAAACCATCGGTCCGTTTCAATTGTCTTGACGAGCTCTATGCAATGGTGAACTCCAATTCCTCATTTGAGATACTTTTAATCGGTGAAAATTGAATATCCCTTTATACCCTACGAAACAAGTGAGAACACCAAAACTCGTGGAACTTGTTAGAATCAAATCCCTATAACTATGTTGTGTATTATTTTATGCCCTTGATTCATATTTAGTTGATGGGTAAAAATGAGAAATAACTACCTGTCAACAATTACCTTAGGCATTATGTTGACACTTGCGCCGAAATCGCAGATAGCTTCTGGAAAGTTATGATATCCTATAGAGATAGGAATCACAAGTCTTCCAGGGTCTCCCATCTTCTCAGGTAGTGAGTGATCTATCCACTTTATATCTGCAGGCTCAATTTGGTATTGTGTTGCATTGTGAATATCAACAAGGTTAGCAGTTTTCAAATCTTCCGGCTGGCCCAGAATTTTTCCTTTCTCAAATGCAGGGACAGCAGTAGCTAGCTGAGGTAATTGTGATTCTAACATTTTCTTAAAGCTGTGCTGATTCTTTATAGTAGAAGCAAATGTATCCATTCTAGTATTTATGTTTTCTAAAGCTTTATCATTTGAGGCTACCTTTCTAGACATTTGATCTAACAATTTAGATCAAATTCTTCACAGGTCATGCGAGAATCATTGATATGCATGACTTCCTTCTTCTCTGTGTCGAGCTTCTTCATGATGAGGTCTAGCTTCGCAGTGACCATGTCAGTTTCCTTGAGATGATGGATGCCTCCTCCTCTCTTGCGAGGTTGAGTACGTTCTTCATTACATCTTGAATTTGATGCCATCTTCTTAACAAGTGCTTTAGCTTCTGGAAGCTTAAGTGACAGGAAAGCTCCTCCAGCTGCAGCATCTATGGACTCACGGGTGCTAGAGACTAGCCCGTGGTAGAAGGTCTGCAATAGTAGCTAATCCTCTATCCCATGATGAGGACAGTCTTCAATATAATCTTGGAATCTCTCCCATGCTTCAGTGAATGATTCATCATGTTGCTGTTGAAAACTTAAGATTTTCCCACGCAGAGCATTCGTCTTGCCTGTAGGAAAGAACTTTGCCAGAAAAGCAGTTGAGCATCGGTCCCATATAGTGTTCTTGTCTTTGTTGGCGTAGAACCACTGCTTGGCTTTCTCCAAAAGTGAAAATGGGAAAAGACGGAGTAAAATAGCATCTCTTGGTACTTCTCTAATCGTGAAGGTGCTGCAGATCTCTAAAAAGTGTTGTAAGTGTGCACTTGCATCTTCATGAGCTTTTCCACAAAACTGGCTAGGCTTGAACCATGGTGATAAGAGCAGGCTTGAGCTCGAATCCATTCTCCCCCGTGTTGACTGCTAGTCTAGTCCAGATGTTTTCTCTTGTTGGGGCAGAGAACTCGCACAGCGTCTTTTTAGCCATGTTTTCAAACACAGGAGATAAATCATCTCCTAAGTGTTCTTCTTGCAATGTTGGAGCTAGCTCCTTTGATGAATGAGCTTGAGCAGCGATGGGTGTTCTTGATGGTAGTTTGAAATTGTCCCTCGCCTCTACAAACTTCTTTCTTCTCAGGAGTTTCTCTGGATCGTCAGTGAAATTATTTGAAAGAGAAAACTATTCATTCATCACCCTGCATAAGATAAGCAAATGATAAAAACAAGGGTGTGCCTATTTGAGTTAGAGATCAATCGGTAATACAATGTTATCCATTATGTATACATATGTTATCAATATTTCCTAAGTTTAATGTGCCTTCCACGGCAACGGTGCCAAAAATACTTGTTGACATCTACTAATGTCGCCAAATATAACTATATAACTTTTAATGCGAGTGGCGAGATTAGAAGATGAATGGTAATTAATTAACTTGCCATTAGCAACTAGCCACATTTCTATTACCAACATTCTTATGCAAGAACTAAGTTGTCATCCCTAATTAATAATGCTAAGAATAAATAAAGGTTTCACATATTAATCTATGTGCTAGGCAGAAATAAATATAAATATAAAATAAGATTAGTTCTGCAAGCAGACAGATAATTATACCATTGTAGCATTTTACCTAGGAGTTCTACTAGGTTATCGATTTATATTTATACCACTGGGAAGGATTAGGATAAACTTTAATCTATTATATTGATAATGATGGTATACAATGGATAAGTGACATTACCGATGTCATTTACTCTACTCATAACAGGTAGAGGTCACAAGATAAATAAAGATAAAGGTGATAAGTATGATCAAGCATCATAAATAAAAGATAATCATTAGAGCACTCTCTAGTCATACTAATAGCTAGCCAGTAGATATGAACTATTCAGAACAATGTTTCCCTAATTATAATGAAGAATACAATAATAGAGAAAGAACTATAATTATACCAAACTCCGTGCTCCAGATAGACGCCGGGTCTCCAGATCCGCCGAAGAACTAGAATTCCTCTACTTCTAATCTAACTAGGCTAGAACTACGAACTACGAGGCTCTTGATGAACTAGGAGGCTCTTAATGGCTTGAGGACTTGATGCCTTGAATGAATGATGGGTTGATGCCTCCAAGGGGTTCTGCCCCTCTATTTATAGCCCGGTGGGATGCACGTGCGCCGTAGGATCAAACTGACTTAAAACAAGGGCCCAGATGACTCCACAAAGGTGGCGGAAGAAGACTCCAAAAGGTGGGCCGAAACCCTAATGGGAGGCGCCGGTCGGCCCCACCTGGTGGGGTTTGGGCCCTGGTTGCTTCAAGCGTGTTCTAGACTCTTACAGAGTCTTCGTGATGATGTTTCCTTGGTGGTTAAGTTTCGTGGTAATTATGCTCTTTAACCCTTCTATTATGCTTTTCTGAATAGCCCCTGGAAAATACAGAACATGCAAAACTCATGGAAACTGTCAGTTAAAACCCTGGACTAGTATGTTTTCATGTATCCTTTTGTGACTAAAGTTCTTATAAAAGTTGACGTTATCCACCATCAACAAGTGGAACATGAAAATGACCGCAAGCGCACAGGCTGTCAGATGTAGCTTTTCCCTAAAAGCGGTCCCAGGTTTATATCGAATCCACAGGGAACGTGCGTGAAGGGAGACAAGATCTAAGGTTTGGGTAGAAAGAGAAGGTCTGAATGGTAGCCCCAAATAATTATGTGATATACCAAGACTTGTTTACTGTGAGCATGCAAAGTCCTAAACTCGCCCAGGGTAGGACTGATTAGGCACCGTACATCTCGACGCTCTACGATAATAAAACTAGGCCGAACGTGGTGGAATCCAGAGGATCCTAGAGCTGTCACCACCTAGAACCTACCACTACTATCCGTGGTCCTAGCATCACTCACAGGTAAGATATAGCGTAAGCACCGCGCTTAATCTATAAACTTACTACTCTAACTCGGATTCAAGAACTAGAGCACTCTAACCAAGCAGTAAAACAAGCAAACAAATACTTAAAGTATAACAATAATTAAATAAGGAAGTGAGACTTTGTTACCATAAAGAAGCGCAGAGGTGCACCATAGAAGAAGTTGCCGACAAGCCTGGCTCCTCCTCGGGCTACTCTTCTTCTCTTTAGAGAAGTGATTCTCTCACTCTCTAATGTGTAGGAGTACTACACATTCTACTTGAGACTATCTTTTGTATCTAAGTATCTATCTCACTTAAGCTTCATAGTCTGCTTATAAATGAACCTTTAACACCTATTTATAGTGTTTAGGGACCCCTGGGGTACATGTAGGAGAAGTTGGAGTTGGTTCAGAGCAGGTGAGGCGGCGGGCACCCTGGTGGGTAGGGCGGCCGCCCTATGATCCACCGCCTCTTGCATCCGACGGCCTTCCTTCACTCTCCCAAGTCGTTTGGCACGTCGGTTCTTGCTTGGAAAGGCGGTTTGTGAACTCGTAGGGGATGACATGTGGGCCCATGAATTCTTGGCTCATCACTTGATCTCCCTTGGATGAAAACTGACTTCAAATGGACGGTTGCAAAGGCTTGGGAGCCTTTCCTTCGGATTGTGGTCATGGCAGGCCATCCTGACAGGGCGGGCGCCCTGTTCCAAAGGGCTACCGGATCCGAGTGCAACGTTTCTCAGCCATTGATGATAAATCAATGTGCCAAAGCTTGTTTGGAGAGGTAAACCACGGATCCATGACATGGCAAGGTACAAATGGCAACAAGAGGGGGGCGGGCGCCCTGTCCAACAGGGCGGGCGCCCTGTGACTTGGCTCCTGCCTATCTCTCATCACTTGCATTGCTCATATGTGCCTTGGTTTGCTTTATTTTCACCTGTTTTGTACCTGCACTCACAATTCTCCAAGTACAAGTGGAACCGAGTAAAATTCAAACATAATATGCATCTTTTCCATGGATTTTGTTACCTTTATCTTGTTATGTTGACGGTATTTTGAGGTGTTAGCGGCCGTCAACAAACTCCCCCACACTAAACTCTTGCTCGTCCCGAGCAATTTACTTAGTGCAGACTCATGCTTTTCTTCTAAACTTGATCAAGTATAAACATTGTTCTGTGATCTCATACCTGGACTTATGATCTTTCCGGTGGCTAAGATCATACCTTTGGTTGTTGAGAAGTGGAATGGCTATGAACTAGTGAGTTCCATCTTATCTTGGAGCTTTTTAATTTTTCAAAAAAAACATGATTCATTATCTCCTCATATGAGACTCTCAATCACTCAGTATATGTTTCTTTCTAGTTTTCATGAGAGTACTCATATCTATCTTAAGGCTTTTTTGTGGGGCTCAAGGTGTGTGGAATAAAATGAGCATCTTTGATTTACTTATTTTGCTAAGCCAAACAAAAGATCCTAGGAGGGTTAAGTCATGCTCTCTAACCAAGATATATGGTGGTAACTGGGATATGCCTTCACTCTTTGATCCATCGCTCTTTCAATTCTCAAGGGATCATGGCTTACTTTCTTACTTCTTCTTCTCTTTTTTTCAGAGCACTTGCTCTCTCTTCTTTTCTCTCTTCTTTTTTTCATCAGAGCACTTGTTCTCTCTCTTTTTTTAGCCATGTCCCTGAGATTGAAATTTCATGGAATCTTTTCAAATTGAGCATAAGGGAATGATGGAATCATGAAGCAGAAGAATACTTCTTATGTGGAAGTTCTCTCAAGGTTACATGGAATCTTGGTTTTTGAGGCATGACAAAACTCTCTACTTAGATCATTAGGCTTGGCAAAACTTAAAGTGTAATCAAAAGAGCTATATGGTGTTTTCCTATGCTACTTTTTTGGCCTTGGTAGGTATTTCATCACATATGAGGAGTAATGAATTCATTCATCATTTTTTTCAATAAACATTCGCCATGGTAAGAATGGACAACACTAGACATTACTATATCACACCAATCAACAACTTAGGAGGACCATACTAAAATGAGTAGATCACAAGTTTTAGGCATTTGACAAGAACAAAGCTTATACAAGTCATGTCTTGAAGTATGGCATGGTTCTCAGGATAACTTTTTAATCATGGGTGTGACAAGTTTGTTTTTAATATTTCAGGAGCATTTATGGATTAAATAACTCGAAATAAACTGACAAAATCAATTGTGAAGGAGTCATACCTGCGCTGTGTGCGAAGCTGGTCGTGTTGGGCATCAGAGGCCGGGCGGATCGCCCTGTTAAGGGGGGCGCCCCCTACAACTCGGGCCAAAAGGCCTCGGGTGGCGTCCTTTAGCCCCGTTCTACCTTTTTCAGGCTGCTTGGGTACTTGTCTCGGCAGTTTGGTATGGTGTTGGTGTTTTCCCCCACACTTTCTCTTTTGGTATTTCTAATCTTTGTTCAAGAAAGGGAAATGTAAAGTGATAAAGGCCCAACTAGTGGGAAAACACCAGTGGACCGACAAACAAGTGGATTGAAACAATCATAGGTGCTTTTTATTTATCTCAAACTATTACAAAAGCTAGCTGAATTCAATTAAAATCAAATTAAGCAAATGAACTAAGAATAATTAAACTAAATAAAGAAAAAGAAAACACCTATGATATTCTAATCTAGTCCTACGGGGCTTCATAAAGGTCCTCATGCCCCGTTTCCTTGTAGAGGTGCTTGATTTTAGAAGTGCACGCCTTGCGTAGCATGGTGAACCAATCCTCCACATCCAAGCGCCACATCTCATGCTCAGCCACTTTATCTTCTAAGGCCTTGTTCTCGGCCTTCACCTTCTTCACTTGGGCCAAGAGGCTCTCCATGGTGGCGTCATTCCCACCACTATGTTCCATCTCCCCCGGCACACCGATCGGTGGCGGGGTGCGATGGCGGGGAACAGAAGGAGCGGACAGCGACCCCTCCTGTGTCTTGGAGTCGCTGGATTCAGGAAGGCGATGCAGCACCTTCTCATAATGGCCATCCGGCAAGCGACGACCCGAGACAGCGTACTTCTGTCGCTTTGGATTGGGAGTTGTGCTGTGGGTTGTGCTGTCTGCCAGGGAGTCGGAATTGGAGATGGACAGCATTGCCTTCTCCGGAGGAGTTGGCGTACGGAGGTCCTACTCCGAGGGATAGGTCAGCGCCTTCTTCAGGGTGATCTCTCCGGTGGTAGGACGAGCGTGCAGATCACCATGGGGCCTCTTCCCGGCCATTCCTAGGGGAATGTGCTGGGATCGCAGGGGAGCGCGGCCGACGAAAAGTGGGGGGCGCTCGCCCTGGTGATGGGGCGCCCGCCGCCCCCTGGCTGGCCTTCAGGCTTTGCTGCGCTGGAGACGCGATCAGGGTAGAAGGAGGAGGTGCTATGGCGAGTGGAACAGCATCAACGATGTCGGTGGGAGCATCGTCGTCGACTAGGAAGCGGAGCGTGGTGGGCGACATGCTCTTACGCTTGAAGGGGGCCATGGTTAGGGTTCTAGATGGGTTTTGGATGCTGGAAGGTCATGGAGTAAAGAGGGAGATGGAGTTGGCTATTTGAATGTGATCATGGTGGAAGGATAGGCTTCTTTTGCAATATTCTAGGCAAATCTATTTGAAATTTGCGTGAAGGAATGTTGCAACAACCGTGGATCATCGAGCACGTGCCAAAGGGTCATGTTTCCACTGATTAGGGGAGCGGGGGCCGCCATAGAGGGGGCGGGCGCCACCTTAGAGGCGACGGGCGCCTGCCTCTGGTGGAGCTTGCCCATCCACGTCCCTCCAGGTGCTCTTTAGGGCCTTTGAAAGGCTTTCTACACGGTTTTCAATGGGCCTTTAAACGATTAAGGCCGAATATGATGCTTCTAATTAAAGGAGGTAGTGTTTAGGATTTATGAACTCTACTACATCAATTTCTCCTTCCTCTTCTATCTCGTGATAAACTTTAAGGCGTTGACCATTCACCTTGAAAAGTTGGCCATCATCACTTTCTAGTGTGACGGCACCATGAGGTGATACTGCCACCACCTTAAATGGTCCTTCCCATTTACTCCGCAGCTCCCCATGACCAAAAAGACGGACTCGGGAGTTAAAGACTAAAACCTTATCTCCTGGGTGAACTCCTTCTTTTTTATCCTTTTATCATTGCCATCTTTTGGTCCTTTCTTTATATATTTTAGCACTATGGTAGGCTTTCTCTCTCCATTCTTCTAGTTCAGATATTTGCATTTTCCTATTTCGTCCGGCCATCTCAAAATCCATGTTCCATTTCTTGATGGCCAAGTGTTCCTTGAACTCTAGTTCTACGGGGAGGTGGCAAGTCTTACCATAAACTAATTGATAAGGAGACATGCCTATAGGGGTCTTGTATGCGGTTCGGTATGCCCAAAGGGCACCATGCAACTTATGAGGCCAACCCCTTCCCATTTCTTCCACCATCTTTTGTAGAATGTTCTTTATTTGCTTATTAGAGGTTTCAGCTTGGCCACTGGTTTGGGGATGATATGGTGTGGCTACATGGTGTTGAATTCCTTGATTAGTCAGATATTCCCTGAGGCTTCTATCTATGAAGTGGGATCCTCCATCGCTAATGACTAATCTAGGAACTCCAATCCTGAGGAAGATGGACTCTTCAAACATTCTTTTGGCATTTTTGGCATCTGCTGAGGGGCAAGGCATGGCTTCTATCCATTTATACACATAGTCTACTACCACTAAGATGTATTCAAAACGACCAAATTTAGGGAATGGTCCTATGTAATCTATTCCCCAAACATCAAACAGCTCTACTTGAAGATTGTTTGTAAGTGGCATGGCATCTCGGGTACTGATGTTTCCATGTTTCTGGCATCGGGCACATCGTCGGATAAAGTCCTTTGTATCTTCATACATAGATGGCCAGAAAAATCCACTCTGCCAGATTTTAGCGTATATTCGGAAGGCTCCGTAATGTCCTCTGTATTCAGCGGAGTGACACCTTTCTATTATTTTAGTTGCTTCTTCCAGAGGGACACATTTTCTAAGCAATCCATCAGCACAGACTCGATAGAGATAGGGGTTATCCCATAAATGAGTCCGGCTTTGGTAAAGCAACTTCTTCCTATTTTCTCCTGGCGGAACATAGCCAGTGACTATAAAGTTCACGATGTTGGCATACCATGGATTGGTATTAGTCACCCTTAAAAGAGTGTCATCATGAAGGAAGACATTTATAGGAAGGTTGTCTTGGTCTTGGCCTTGCAAACGAGACAAGTGGTCTGCTACGGAGTTTTCCACTCCCTTCTTGTCCCTGATTTCTAGATCAAACTCTTGAAGGAGTAAGATCCAGCGGATCAAGCGGGGTTTAGCATCTTTCTTGGTGAGTAGATATTTCAAGGTGGAATGGTCGGTGTAGACAATCACCTTGGCTCCTACCAAGTAAGATCTAAACTTGTCTATTGCAAAGACAACAGCTAAAAGCTCTTTTTCTATGGTTGCATAGTTAAGCTGAGGTCCTGTCAAGGTCTTACTACCATAGGAGATAGCATAATGCTTTTTCTCCTTAGTTTGACCAAGGACGGCTCCCACAGTAAAATCAATAGCATCACACGATGATTTTGAAAGGCAGGTTCCAATCAGCGGGGTTGTATGATTGGGGCCGAAACTAGAGCTTCCTTTAAAACGTGAAAGGATTGAAGACATTTATCATTAAAATTGAAAGGGGTTGTCATTAGCTAGAAGGCTAGTCAAAGGTCTAGCAATCTGCGAAAAATCCTTGATAAACCTCCTATAAAAACCTGCATGGCCTAGGAAGCTTCTTACTCCTTTAACATTCATGGATGGTGGAAGTTGCTCTATTACACTGATCTTAGCTTTGTCCACTTCTATCCCACGCTCCTGATATTCGATGGCCCAAGACAATTCCCTCTCGTACCATGAAGTGAAACTTTTCCCAATTGAGTACTAAGTGTTTTTCTTCACAGCGTTGTAGGACTTTGTCTAGATTTTCTAGGCAGTCATCGAATGATTTTCCATAGACGGAGAAATCATCCATGAAAACTTCCATGATTTGTTCGATCATGTCGGAGAATATGGACATCATGCAACGTTGGAATGATGCAGGTGCATTGCAAAGTCCAAAGGACTGTAAGCATATGTTCCATACGGGCATGTAAAGGTTGTTTTGCTTTGATCATCAGGATGGATTGGGGTTTGATGGTATCCCGAATATCTATCCAGAAAGTAAAAGAATGAGTGTTTGGCCAATCTCTCTAACATCTCGTCGATGAAAGGTAGCGAAAAGTGATCTTTCTTAGTGGCCTTGTTGAGTTTTCTATAGTCTATGCACATTCTCCATCCCGTAACAGTGCGTTGTGGTATGAGTTCATTCTTATCATTTTTAATGACGGTCATGCCACCCTTCTTAGGAACTACTTGCACAGGGCTTACCTACTCACTATAAGGGACTGGATAAATAATGCATAGATGCAGAAGTTTCAACACTTCCTTCTTGACAACCACACGCATGGCATTATTGAGTCTTCTTTGGGGCTCACGAGATGGAATTGCATCAGATTCTATTGGGATTCGATGAGTACAGAGAGTTGAACTGATGCCTTTTAGATCTTGTAGAGAATAGCCAAAGACTGAGTGATGTTTTTCTAAAACAACGGTAAGCCTCTCAACTTCCTCTGTGGATAATTTATCTCTAATTATGACAGGGGTCTTAGGGTTATTGTTAAGAAAAACATACTTAAGCCCGTCTGGTAGAGGTTTAAGCTCAATAGGTATCCTAGTTGGCTCTTCAAATTTGTCTAGGTGATAGGTATTATTGTCTAGATCTTCTTCCTCTATAAATAACTTAGATTCTTCATTATCTGGTTGGGCTAGCTTTTCATGATTAGCTATTACTACTTTTTCCAAAGGATCTGGATCAGGAGGATGCTCGGCAATAGAATTTATTGCACGAGTTAGGCAAAGCATACCTTTCCCTCCCTAATTTGACATCAACCTTCCCCTTGGTTGTCCCTTCATAAGCTAGGTTGGACCAAGGTTGTCCTATAAAAACTTTGAATCTGGTGGTGTCAAAGATATATAAGTCCAAGAGTAGGTCCATATTATTAATGTGGCAAGGGATAGTCTTAGCAATACCTTGGCTCTGTATAATGCCACCAACGGGGTCTTTAAGGCATTGAGATGTAGGTTGAAGGATAATGTTTGAGAATTTCTCGGATAGAAAAGTGTTGGATATCATGTTTATTCCAAGAGTGAGATCATAAAAGGTTGAAATATGATCTCCATTAAATCTACATTCTATCCTATTGGTCATATTGTCTATGCGAGAAACCTTTCTTGATACTTCGATTTCAGTAGTCCACTCGTGGCTCATGAATAGCAGAAAGATGTTGCATATCTTGCTGATCAAGAACTTCGTCAGGAGATTCGAAAGATGATTTCGAAGGTGGTTTAGACTGGGTCAAGTAATTTGAGGCTTTCCCAAAGTCTTCGAATATATCAGTTTCGATTTCAGATAATAATTCTAAGGGTACTTCTTCTTTCTCCTCTAGAGTTTTAGGTTTGTTTTCGGGGGCTTCGATTAAAGGTTTAGTTTCTTTAGAAACTGAGGGCTTAGCTTCTTCTTCTCCAGGAAACTCTTCATGGATTCCGGTGTAAGGAGTGTTCTGTAGGATTTTCTTACGAACATCTCTAGCACCGAATGCAGAAAGATGAAGGAATGAGCCTCCGGATGCTAAATCAAGATGATGAGCATCGTGTTTTCCTAATCCAGCATACATGTGTTGTAATAGCACCTAGTCTGGAATAGCCAAGTCGGGTCCAGAACTGACTAAATCAAGAAAACGAGCCCAGGTGGTACCTAAGGTTTCTCCTTCCTGTTGATGGAAAGTCATTACCTCGACTCGAAGTTTAATTACTCGGGATACAGGGAAGTAGGCTAAAGTAAACTATGTGCGCAATTCTTCCCATTCTCCATTTACACCACCTACGGTCCGAGCGTTCCACAGTTTGGCTACTCCAGTCAAAGTGAACGGAAATAACTTCCACTTAAGGGTCTCATGTGACATGCCTGGAATATTCAGACATGCACATAGTTGCTCCAATTCTCGCAAATGAGTATATGGGTTTTCTTTCTCATTTCCTAAGAAAGTATTTTCTCGTACCATAGTTATGAAACTAGGCCGCAATTCATACCCATCGGTAAGAATAGGTTGGGATGATGGTGGTTCCAATCGCGTACTCTTAGGAGCAGCGAATTGGAAGATAGCTAATTCTTCCATAAAGGATAGATAGGGGTAAATATAGATCTTAGTCTCACTAAATCAGCTACCGTTCCCCGGCAACGGCGCCAGAAAAGCTTGTTGACACCAAGGATGGCACACGAAAATGACCGCAAGCGCACGGCTGTCAGATGTAGCTTTTCCCTAGAAGTAGTCCCAGGTTTGTATCGAATCCATAGGGAAAGTTAGTGAAGGGAGACAAGATCTAAGGTTTGGGTAGAAAGAGAAGGTCTGAATGGTAGCCCCAAATAATTAGGTGATATACCAAGACTTGTTTACTGTGAGTATGCAAAGTCCTAAACTCGCCCAGGGTAGGACTGATTAGGCACCGTACATCCCGAAGCTCTACGATAATAAAACTAGGCCGAACGTGGTGGAATCCAGAGGATCCTAGGGCTGTCACCACCTAGAACCTACCACTACTATCCGTGGGCCTAGCCGCACTCACGGGTAAGATACAGCCTAAGCACCGCGCTTAATCTATAAACTTACTACTCTAACTCGGATCCAAGAACTAGAGCACTCTAACCAAGCAGTGAGACAAGCAAACAAATACTTAAAGTATAACAATAATTAAATAAGGAAGTGGGACATTGTCACCATAAAGAAGCGCAGAGGTGCACCATCGAAGAAGTTGCCGACAAGCCCGGCTCCTCCTCGGACTCCTCTTCTTCTCTTCAGAGAAGTGACTCTCTCACTCTCTAATGTGTAGGAGTACTACACATTCTACTTGAGACTATCTTGTGTATCTAAGTATCTATCTCACTTAAGCTTCATAGTCAGCTTACAAATGAACCTTTAACACCTATTTATAGTGTTTAGGGACCCCTGGGGTACTTGTAGGAGAAGTTGGAGTCGGTGCAGAGTAGGTGAGGCGGCGGGCGCCCTGGTAGGTAGGGTGGCCGCCCTATGATCCACCGCCTCTTGCATCCGATGGCCTTCCATCACTCTCCCAAGTCGGTTGGCACGTTAGTTCTTGCTTGGAAAGGCGGTTTGTGACTCATAGGGGATGACATACGGGCCCATGAATCCTTGGCTCATCACTTGATCTCCCTTGGATGAAAACCGACTTCAAATGGACGGTTCCAAGGGCTTAGGAGCCTTTCCCTCGGATTGTGGTCGTGGCAGGCCATCCTGACAGGGCGGTGCCCTGTTCCAGAAGGCTACTGGATCCGAGTGCAACGTTTCTCAGCCATTGATAATAAATCAATGTGCCAAAGCTTGTTTGGAGAGGTAAACCATGGATCCATGACGTGGCAGGGTACAAATGGCACCATGAAGGGGGTGGGCGCCCTGTCCAACAGGGCAGGCGCGTTGTGACTTGGCTCCTGCCTCTCCTCCATCACTTGCATTGCTCATATGTGCCTTGGTTTGCTTTATTTTCACCTGTTTTGTACCTGCACTCACAATTCTCCAAGTACAAGTGGAACCAAGTAAAATTCAAACATGATATGCATTTTTTCCATGGATTTTGTCACCTTTTTCTTGTTATGTTAACGGTATTTTGAGGTGTTAGCGGCCATCAACAGTCATAAGGTAATAAAGATAAATAAAGGTGATAAGTATCATCAAGCAACATAAATAATGGATAAACATCAGAGCACTTTCTAGTCATTGTAATAGCTAGCCAATGGATAAACTAAGGAATTAATATCTAAGGTAATTCTATAACTACGCCAATGAATAACTCTAATTAGTGCAATTACATCTAACAATCATTGTTAGATTAGTCCTATCTCATGATCACATGTAAAGGGCATCATCTAGGAAGGATGTGAAACAGAGTCATCACCCAACTTTGCGACCGTACCAGCTTGCCTACATACGGGGGGTGGACTACAGAGGACTCAACGCACTGTCACCTACGCGATCTACCACACGACCCCACACATCAGGGTGCACTCGCAGATAAACAAAATATCTACACACCACGTCCACATATTGTTCATCATCTACCCAACGATCGTATGGATAAACGCTATACGAGCAATTACATGATTTCAATAAGATCAAACCAACTATACTAGACATATAATCAAAGTAGACAACATATGAACTATTAAGAACAATGTTTCCCTAATCATAATGAAGGAATACAATAATAGAGAAAGAACTAGAACTATACCGAACTCTGTGCTCCAGACAGACGCCGGGGCTCCAGATCCCGCTGAAGAACTAGAACTCCTCTACTTCTAATCTAACTAGGCTAGAACTAGGAACTAGATGGCTCTTGATGAACTAGGAGGCTCTTGATAGCTTGATCGAAGACTTGATGCCTTGGATGAATGATGGGATGCGTCCAGGGGGGTCTGCCCCTTTATTTATAGCCCGGTGGGTTGCACGTGCGCCGTATGATCAAACCGACTTAACCAAGGGCCGAGATGACTCCTCAAAGGCGGTGGAAGAAGACTCCAGAAGACGGTGGCGAAACCCTTGGAGGGGGCGCCGCCCGGCCCCCCTTGGGGCCGGCCGGCCCCACCACCTGCCAAGTGGGGCCTCGGTTGGTTCGGGTGCCTTCTACACTCTTCTAGCTTGTCGATGACGTATGTTGCCTTGGCGTTCTAAGTTTCATGATAATTAAACACTTTAATCCCTCTCTTTAAGCTTTTTTGGATAATCCCCTAGAAAATACAGAATATGCAAAACTCATGAAAATTATCAGTTAAAAACCTAGACTAGTGTGTATTCATATATCCTTTGGTGTCTAAAGTTCTAATAAAAGTTGACGTTATCCACTGTCAACAGATATTAATTCCTTAGTTTATCCATTGGCTAGCTATTACAATGACTAGAAAGTGCTCTCATGTTTATCCTTTATTTATGATGCTTGATCATACTTATCACATTTATTTATCTTTATTATCTTGTGACCTCTACCTGTTCTGAGCAGAGCAAATGACATCGGTAACACCGCTTATTCATTGTATATAGTTGTTATCAATATAATAGATTAAATTTTATCCAGTCCTTCCCAGTGGTATAAATATAAATCGACAACCTGGTAGACTCTAGGTAAAATGCTATAATAGTATAATTATCTGTCCGCTTGCAGAATTGTTCTTAGTTTATATTGATGCATTTATGCCTAGTCACATTGATTAATATATGAAACCTTTATTTATTCTTAGCATATATAATTAGGGATGGCAACCTAGTTCATGCTTAAGAATGTTGGTGATAGATAGGTGGCTAGTTGCTAATGACCAGTTAATTAATTACCATATATCTCTAATCTCGTCAGCAAGCATTTTTGGCACCGTTGCCGGGGAAGGCACATTAAACTTAGGGAATATTGATAACATATATACATAATGGATAAGATTGTATTACCGATTGATCTCTAACTCAAACAGGCACAACTTATTTTTATCATTTGCTTATCTTATGAAGGGTGATGAATGAATGGTTTTTCTCTTCCAAACAATTTCATTGACGATCCAGAGAAACTCCCTAGAAGGAAGAAGTTTGTAGAGGTGAGGGACAATTTCAAGACATAAAAGGATAACGTCAACTTTTATTAGAACTTTAGACACAAAAGGATACATGAATACACACTAGTCTAGAGTTTTAACTGACAATTTTCACGAGTTTTGCATACTCTGTATTTTTCAGGGGTCATTTCAGAAAAGTGTAAAAGAGGGATTAAAGTGCATAAAAGACACGAAACTTAACCGCGAAGGCAACATCGTCATCAGGACTCTAGAAGCATCTAGAGAACACCCGAAGCAATCGGGGCCACACCACCTGACAGGTAGGGCCGGCCGGCGCCCCCTAGGGTTTCACCCTCCGTCTTCTGGAGTCTTCTTCCACCGTCTTTGAGGAGTCATCTCGGCCCTTGGTTAAGTCTGTTTGATCCTACGGCGCACATTCATCCCACCGGGCTATAAATAAAGGGGCAGACCCCCTGGAGGTATCCAATCATTCATCCAAGTGATCAAGTCTTCGGTCAAGCCATCAAGAGCCTCCTAGTTCATCAAGAGCCTTCTAGTTCATAGTTCTAGCCTAGTTAGATTAGAAGTAGAGGAGTTCTAGTTCTTCGGCGGGATCTGGAGCCCCGGCATCCGTCTAGAGCGCAGAGTTCGATATAGTTCTAGTTCTTTCTCTATTATTGTATTCTTCATTATAATTAGGGAAACATTGTTCTTAATAGTTTATATGTTCTTGATTACAATAGTCTTCGTCTACTTTGATTATATGTCAAGTATAGTTGTTTTGATCTTATTGAATTCATGTAATTGCTCGTATAGCGTTTATCCATACGATCGATGGGTAGATGATGAACGATATGTAGATGTGGTGTTTAGATGTTTTGTTTATCTGCGAGTGCACCATGATGTGCCAGGTCGTGTGGTAGTTCGCGTAGGTGACAGCTACGCTGATTCCTCTGTAGTCCACCCCCGTATGTAGTCAAGAAGGCACGGTCGCGAAGTTGGGTGATGACTCTGTTTCACATCCTTCCTAGATGATGCCCTTTGCATGTGATCATGATATAAGACTAATCTAACAATGATTGCTAGATGTAATTGCACTAATTAGAGTTATTCATTGACATAGTTACAGAATTACCTTAGATATTAATTCCTTAGTTTATCCATTGGCTAGCTATTACTATGACTAGAAAGTGTTCTGATGTTTATCCTTTATTTATGATGCTTGATCATACTTATCACCTTTATTTGTCTTTATTATCTTGTGACCTCTACCTGTTCTGAGCAAAATAAATGACATCGGTAACACCTCTTATTCATTGTATATAGTTGTTATCAATATAATAGATTAAAGTTTATCCAGTCCTTCCAAGGGGTATAAATATAAATCGACAACCTGGTAGACTCTAGGTAAAATGCTACAATGGTATAATTATCTGTCCGCTTGCATAATTGTTCTTAGTTTATATTTATATATTTCTGCCTAGTCACATTGAATAATATATGAAACCTTTATTTATTCTTAGCATATATAATTAGGGATGACAACCTAGTTCATGCTTAAGAATGTTGGTGATAGATTGGTGGCTAGTTGCTAATGACCAGTTAATTAATTACCATACATCTCTAATCTCGTCTCTAGTAGTAAAAGTTATATAGTTATATTTGGCGACATTAGTAGATGTCAACAAAGATTGTGGAGAATAACTTTGTTATGATTGACATCAATTATCCCACACCAAGAGAAGAAGAAAAGCTCCAATTCAATGATATTGCTCTCAATGCAATATATATTGCTCTTGATGAAAAAATGTGTGAGCAAATCAAGGACTTGGAATATGCTCATGAAGTTTGGAAGAGATTGGATGATTCATATGAGGGCACAACCGTCGTCAAGGGTGCCAAGTTATACATCCTCAAAGACAAGTTTGCAAGCTTCAAGATGAAGGACGATGAGAGTGTACCGAAGATGTTTCACCGGATAAGTGTAATCATCAATGATCTCAAGGCTCTTGTTGAGAAGATTAGTGATGAGGACTTCTCTCATCGATTCTTGAGATGCCTTCCTCTCCGGTTTCAGACTTTGGTTACCATCATTGTGAGGGAGGGTCTTAAGGAGGTGACTCCA
Organism: Eremochloa ophiuroides; assembly: GCA_038502445.1. Taxonomy (NCBI): domain Eukaryota; kingdom Viridiplantae; phylum Streptophyta; class Magnoliopsida; order Poales; family Poaceae; genus Eremochloa; species Eremochloa ophiuroides. The sequence continues at coordinate 29,076,600 of JAHLJS010000008.1, forward strand.
ACTAAAGTACTTGGTGATATCATGACACATGAGACCTACCAAGTAGAGACGGATGGAGGAGTCAAGGAAGAAAAGGAGGATGAGAAGAAGAACAAAAATGAGAAGAAAAGCATTGCATTCAAGGCACCGTCATCAAGGCACAAGGGCAAAGCTAAGAAGCAAATCTCAAGTGATGATGAAGATAGCTCAAGTGATGATGATGAGGAGGAGGAGATGGCACTTCCTCTGAGAAGGTTTGGAAGATTCATGAAGAAGAAGGGCTATGGTGCTAGGAGAAGAAGAGATGCTACCAAAGGCAAGGGTCCTACAATGAAATGCTATGAATGCAAGATCAAGGATCACTTGATAGCTGATTGTTCTCACAAGAATGATAGTGAATGATGAGATGACAAGATGAAGAAGAAGAAGAAGAAGAAGAAGAGGAAGAAGGACAAGAAACGCAAGAATATGCAATTCAACAAGAAAAGGGGCATTCGTATTATGTTACTTGGGATAGTGATGCCTCCTCTACTGATGGATGATGATGATGATGATAGTGATGTTGACCGCAAGGTCACCAAGAAGAAGGCAATTGCTAGTCATGCTATCTCTAGCAAGCCATATCTATTTGACTCTTCACCGACATGCTTCATGGCTAAGCCATCTAAGGTACAATTTGATTTCGATGAGAGCGGTAGTGAGAGTAAGAAGGAGGACTTCTCCAAGGAGGAGCTCCTTGATATGTTGCATGACACACACTCTTATCTTAAGCAGAAAGTGAAGGAGTGCAAAGAATTGAACAAGAAAAATAAAATTATTGAGCAATCCTTTGATGAGCTAAATGCTTCTCATGAGTGTCTAAAGGATGACCATGAGAATCTCAAACTAGCTCACTCCAAGCTTGAAAAAGCTCACTCTTCACTTTCGAAGTTGGCTATGTTAGAGGATGTGCCATCAACATCTGATGTAGGTGTTACTTGTGATATTCTTGATACACCTATTATTGTTGCCTCCACTAACACTTCTTGTAGCACATCCACCTCTACCTCATCTAAGGATTTTGGTGTCAATTGTGATGCCACAATCTTGGTTGAGAACAAGAACCTCAAGACGGAGGTGCATGAGCTCACTCTAACATTAGGCAATGCCTATGGTGGAGATGCCCGCTTGCTTTAAGTGTTTTGGTAGTCAAAAATTCTCCATTAACAAGGATGGTCTTTGCTATACCCCAATAAATGTAAAGCCGCCTTTGTCCCTAATAAGACTACTTTTATGAAGGACAATTGTGTGGTTTGCTATAGTTGCAAGCAAGTGGGGCACAAGGAGTAATATTGCAAAAATAAGATGATGAAGCAAAGCAAGCCTAATGTTTCATCCGTTAGACTTGATTCTTGCTATGTGCTTACAAAGAGTGCAAAGAGAGTAAGAGTCAAGTACATTGTTGCACTTAAGGAGAGCCCAAGGAAGAGGCTATTTGGGTGCTCAAGAGCTTGGTCACTAACCTCAAAGGACCCAAACCAACTTGGCTAACAAAATCTAATTGATTTCTTTATAGGTGAAGTACAAGTCTGGAGGGAGACATTGGGTGCTTGATAGTGGGTGCACTCAACACATGACCAAAGAATCAAATATGTTCAATTCAATCAAGCCAAATGAAGATGGGAATCTTGATAGTATCACATTTAGTGACAATAAGAAAGGCAAGGTCATTGGTCTTGGAAAATTTGCAATCTCAAATGATATGTCTATCTCCAATGTGTTGCTAGTAGAAAGCTTGAACTTTAACTTATTGTCCATGGCTCAATTGTATGACTTGGGATTCAAATGCATTTTTGGTGTTGATGATGTGGAGATTGTTAGTGTTGATGGAAGCAACTTGATATTCAAGGGATTTCGGTATTGTAATATCTATTTGGTAATCTCTATTTCGGTATGGTAACCACAAAGACAATGGTAACCAACCTAAAACAAACCAAAGCTGCAAAAAAGGGGAGAGATGAGGGGTCTCATACTTCAAGGCCTAATACGTAAAGAAAATGATCTGTCAATATTGTTATCACTCCTTTCATAGAACCATAGTGGAAGCCACATAACAAGAGTGGCTACCTCAATACAGGACCTTATCAAGCTTTCAACAAAAAGTTAACCATTGTTTGCTATGCCACAATGTTGGCGTATGACTTATGGGTCAAAAGAGAGTGAGAAATTACATAGGTAATTCTTATTGATCAGACAAGTTGGAGATTAACTGTCATTTTTCCTCTGTAATACTATCTATTTGAAGCAAGTCACCATTGAACACTACCACAAATTCATGATAGAATATTCGACAAACATCTTGTAATTTAGTTGGACGGCTATGATAAACCAACCTAACATTCAAGCAATAGGCTGTCATATTAGCGAGTCCTAGTTATCACTACTAAAAAAGTGCACGTCCAAGACGTTTCATTTTTGTCATAGTAAAGGCCCAAAACGTCATGGAAATATATCTGTGACGATCTTATGATGAAATTCTATTTGTCATCTTTGTAGCGTCATAACTGTTGCTTGTTGATGTTTTCGCGAATTTCATCATGGATATCGATACATTCATGACGATTTCCCACCGTCTCTGAACTATTTCAGGAAGCCTTCCAGCGTACACGTGTATGATGGACAGGTCAACACATGTGCTTCCTTGGAGTCAAGACATGTGCCTCCAAGAGGCTGACAGCTATCCCTGTGACGGCAACACATGTGTCGACATGTGTGACTTCGCTAGGGCGACACGTGTGTCTCTGCGAGGGTGACACGTGTAGGTTTGTCTAGTTGACACGTGGCAAAGCCAAAATGATGACGTGGCACCTAAGTGATGACATGGCAGCACGTGAGCGATGACGTGGCATCTATTACTCAATGACATTTTTTCGTCATAAAAAACCCACTAGCTGTCCCATTTGTGCCTAGCCTCAGCAAAACATTCCAGAAACAGTTTAAGTTTTCACACATCCAACACAAGTTCATACATTAAGCATAAACATAGGTTCATACATCTCAAAATTATTGTTTCATACGACTAAAGTTCCCAAACATAGGGGAACCAGTTCACAAACAAAGTTCAAAGCCACCAGCACCAGTCCTCAAGAGAAGTAACCAAGTTCACAAGTGACATAATCAACAAAGTCCACAACCAAGGCACTGCAGAGGAACTACGACCAGGGCAAGCACAATAGCAAAAGAGATAAGTAGCTCTACTACCTGAGTTGAGATTTAAGATGTGCTGAAGGATCAGATCATTTGCTTCCTGTTTCTTCTTGAACTCCTCCATCTCTTACTGTGTCCTAAGCACCAATTCTTGGGTCTTGGACAACGATTCTTGTGTTTCTTCACCTTTCTTCTTTAGGGTGTCGAATTCTTGTTAAAGTAGATTAGATCATGTCTTCTCTGCCTATAGCTGTTCCCGAGGTTGAGCTTCTCTTGCAGCTGATGCAACTCATTTTGACCCTGGTGTTTGAAGACCAACATTCTTCAAGAAAGTAGTAGCAGCAGCACTGGTTTGTGACAGGACCTTGGATACAACTTTAGTACTAGATCTTGGAGTCTCTAAACCTTCAGCAGGTTTGGCCAACAAAGTTTCCATGGCACCCTACATTATGAAGATGTAAAATAATAAGTTCATTATACAGAATCCAAGTTACAATCAAAGATATATAAATCATCAGAGAATCCATGTTTCAAGGCAAATATATGAAAATCTTCAGAGAATGTGTGTGTGTGTGTGAGAGAGAGAGAGAGCACTTGAGCTGAATTTTCATAACTTGTCATGACACATTACTAATATGAACATCATATCCAATAACTTCCCATTGCAGCAAGGATATAAGCACATAAATGAAAATCATCACAGAACATATATGTAAGCACTTGAGCTGAATTTACATTATACTGCCTTGACAGATTTCAGATTTTAAGATCCTATCAAATAACAAGCATATGAGCAAAGATATAAAAATCATTAGAGAACATATAGGTGCATATATGTGTGTGTGTGTGTGTGTATAAGCACAAGAGCTGAATTTACATTATCTTAGCACGATAGACTTCAGTACTGAACATACTATCCAATTAATTTTGATTTCAGCAATCATATGAGAATCCATGCACACATAACATATAATTGCCTATATAGGCATAACCATGTATGAAAATCTTTTGTATGTAATAATCCCAACTAGCAGTCATGTCTTAGTTTGACCCAGCAACCAATTTAATAAGCACAGATAGGAGCATCTACAGACAACATACAAATGAGCATCCTTCCAATGTGTTAATCCCATCCAACAACCAATTATGAATATAAATTGACATGTACTCAGCAACCCAGGCAGCAATGATGTGTAGGGACTTACAACTGTCCTCCTTGACTTGGTCTATCATACCCTTCTTCCTGCTAGTATGGCATTCCTTGAATATCTTTAGTTTGAGAAATAAATTCAATAAACTTAGCTTTTATGTCCACAATGAGAAAATGTATGATATCAGAATCTGGGCACTTACATATGTGTACAAGTGCGAGATGTAGCTGCTGTTGACGGTAATTATTTTATGATTTTACCCGTAAACCAAACATGAAATAAGGGTATAAAGGCAAATACCAACATAGAATAGGATTTTAACTGACAGGATTCCACAGTTTTGGCAAATCAGTGTTTTGCAGAGTGTTAATCAGAAAAGAACCAAAAGAGACACACATGTCAGACTAAAACATCGAATTCCATCGCGAAAGTGCATCAAGAACATTCTAAAGAATATCAAAGACTCGCCGGCAGAAGCGGGGCCCGGTTGGCAGCCAAGGGAGGTCGGGCGACCTCTTTGACAGGTCGGCCGACCCTGCCAGGTCACCAATCCGCGTCCCCTTCGACATGGACCCTTCCACCGCCTTTAAGGATCAATCTCCACCGCCCGTCGAAGTCGGTTTGATCCAAGGGCTACGGTTCATCCCATCGGCCTTTATATATAGCCCCAGACCCCCAGGTTTTCATATCAATCAAGTCATATCTAGTTCAGAGAGCTAGAAACCCTAAAATCATTAGAGCTTCACCATCTAGAGCATAGCTACATAGGTTTAGAAGTAGAAGGAGGCAAGTTCTACTTGAATTTCAGATCTTGTCTGGAGCGAGGCTTCCCAGAGCCATTGTAAGCTCTCTCTTGTATCTTAAATCTCTTTTGAGTGCTTAAGATAAAGTCGATTGACATTGTTCTACTATTGATTATGTTCTCAATTATGCTATTCATTGCTTATCTAGATTGTATACTTTGCATTAGTTAGGATGCATTCATATTCATACATAGGTTTCTATAGCTCTCATTCATTGACGTCATGGATGGGTGACCAAAAGCATGTAAGCATGATGCTAAGATGTAGTTTGTCTGCAAATGCGCCTTATATTCTCGGATCTGTGGTAGATCGCGGATGTGACACTCTTGTTGAGTCCTTTGTAGTCCACACCTCAAATGTAGGGAGAATAGGAAGTTATTATTACTATAGAAGGCTGGCTATGATCTTAATCTTCCTTAGTAATATTCCCCTAAGTATGAGTATAAAGTGTCTTTGTCATGATTGCTAGTATAATTACACCAATCTAATATGTCTTTAGTAGTATAGTTAGAATGACTTAGGATATTTTTATGCTTCTACCTAATCCATGCTAGTGCCTAGATAGGAAGTGCTCTAAGTGATCACATTATTATATATATTGATTGATTGATTGATCATTATGCTTATCATATATATCATTATTATTGTAACATAACCCCTATTTTGAGTAAGTAGATCATGCATGGTTATCTCCATATTTGTATGTGCATATGACAACTATCTACCTGCATGCCATTTATTGCCAAACCCTTCCCAGTGGTAAAATATAAATCGACAACCCGAAATACTCTTGGGTAAAATGGTACAATGGTGTATATTCTATCTGTGCGCTTGCGGATATAATATAATATAATTTTAGTCACTTGCTAGAAGGAGAGATCTTTTAGAATCATACTGGGGATGATAACCTAGTTATTTCAAAGAAATAGAGATTAAGAATTTAACTGATCTGAAGGCTAATCAGGTAGCACATTAATTTATATCTCCCAGCATTTCATTAAGAAATGTCAACAGCTGCGAGATCCCGTGGACTCATAGTGTTTAACCTTGGAACGGTTGCTCTTGTTCATCGCAGCTACTTCCTGAAAGCCAAACTTGTAAGTTGGATACAAAATAGACACAACATAAAAGTTGCTGTCCTATGGCACACCGTACCTTTGCTCTTGGGCTGGACCATTTAGTCGTGAGTTGTTGCCACTATTCATCAGTCAGAGACGAAACGGGGGAAGTAGTATTGACTTGATCAGCTGGTATACCATTGAAGTACTTCTTCTGCAACAAATATCTACTCTGGCGTACCCTAGATTGCAGTAGATTGACGCAGGCTCTCTTTTTTGGCTCATATTTATTATCAATTGGCAACCTAGTCTATAACAGTCAATCAGCCATGAGATTTAGCTATTAGCAATTGATATAATGACTTCTAGATCACAAATTGGTTTTGGCAAAACGCCGCTGGATCGCACGGGTGGGAGGCAGATGGAAAATGAAAACAGATGTCGCACCAAAGGTTGTCTCCTCTTTAGTCTTACTAACAAAAGTGCTTGTGCGTTGCAACAAAAGAGTATCAAAATAAATTTTTTGTCAACACAATTGTTAGTGACCGTGCGTTGCAATTGTAGAGTGTCAAAATAAATTTTCATTAACTCAATTGGTTTCGGAACCAATCTAGAAAAAAATAATTATTATACGTGTTTCACTTACGTATCAATATCTCTTTACCAAAAAAAAGAAAGATACGAGTTTTCTTAGCAGAATGTCTCTTGTTTTATTTGCATCTCACCTGGTTGTCCTCCCTCACTTAACCATATGGTACTAATGTCAACCGGACACACAACTAAACTGCACTAAGTACATGTCTTATTAAGATTTCAACATAGTCCATTAAAGATATATAGACCTTCTAAGTCTAACCGTACAAACTATCATGTGGTTAGTCATTTTATTAAATTACATTGGTCCAGTTTAATCTCAAATCAAATAAACTCTAAGGCCAAAAATAGATTTAGCAATAGACGCTAAGGCCTATGGTGGGTTCAGCGGAGTGAGTCGACGGTTGGATAGGGTGGACGAAAAAAACTGAAATTTTGCCGCTTTATTATTAGGTATAGATTAGTTGTAGAAGATAAAAATCCCGGATGGGTAACAGATGACTATGGTTATGAAGAATTCCCTGAGAATTAGTAGGATTGTGTTCACCAGTCAACTATATCCCTGTGATTTGGAGCTACCGCGAGGGAGTTGTCTTATTCCGCTACTATTTATGTAAAGACTATGTGATATTATTCATTATATAATAAACCTTGTGATGGTACTATGTAATTTGTCATTTGTGACAGAACCGCCTTAATCATAGGGCCCACGTGCCCTGTCATCGTCCCTAAGGACCTTTGACTAGTATGCACGAGTTCCCTTTTGACTTAGGTGGCCCATCGGGTCTCATAGGAAACCCTAGTTTCCCCAAGGATCTCATTGTAAAGACCTTACAAGTATTACAACAGTTTACATAAATGAGATAAATCAGAGTAAAGAGTGCGGAAGAGTTACATTAATATAGATTTACAAATCTAGCTTACATTATCCCAAACCAGAGTTTCGTAGTGGAGTAGCAGTATACAACTTTACACCCTGCCTAAGGGATTAAATCATATACTTTTCAACCTATGCACGATCCGTTGACCGGTACGGTCCCACGCAGAACTGCACACACAGTTTACCTGCAACAGAGGTTAACAAACCCTGACTACATAGGGTACTCCGCAAGACTTACCCGACTAAAGGTGTAAAATTAGACTCAGGCATGCAGGCTGAGGGGAGTCAAGGTAAGGCTTGAGCAACAATCAAAGTATTTTGCAAAAAAAACATCACTATCCTATTTCATTATTTGATCTCAATATTATTTTATTCATATCCATAATTCCAATATCAATTCTCATATATCATGTACTTTCAATTTCCTTTTCATTCTCGAAAACACCTAGTTTCGAACCACTCTTCGCTGTAGGGGTGAGGATCACGTCTCCATTAACCGAGGAGCAACGTCGATTCGAATCCAGAAGTACCCAGCTGGGGATCTCTATCCACACTGCATATGTAGCACTTAAACTTGCATATGCCAACCCCGCCTACCACGGCTTTTTTCATACCCCAGAACCGGTCCTGCGCCACCCGAGAGCATAGTACCCCTCTCATCTCCAGGCACGACGGCCATGAGGATACACGCTACTCTCGCCATCTCTCCACTCCCAATGCGTGATTGTCGGTTCCAGCAGTAGAGCCACCGGAGTCAGAGGCTTTCCGTAGTATGTGGCTAGTTGCAAAGTCATGATCACAGCAGGCCGACAACGAATGGTCCCTAAATATTTTTCCGTTGGACACCATGCATTGGGACTCTAACCCAAGTATACTGGAGGCCACCCGGTTTTCGCATCCCTTTTCCGATGGCGAGGATCGTTGGGACTCTAACCCAAACAGATGATCAACCAAACTGGAAAACCCATCCACGTTGATGATAATAGACTGGCCAAGTACACCATCACCAAACGAGGACAATACCAATCCCATAAACTAATTCATTTGTTTCATATTATCACAGTTTTCAAAATAGCATTTTTGCAACTCTATCATTAAGCATCTAAGCATTTTTCAATACTTTTAAATAAATTAGGGTCTCAGGTATAGTATGTGGTCAAGAAAAGGTAATGTATTAATGGGTAATCACTCAACTCTTATTAACCTAATGCAGTAGATTAACTCAAGTGATAAATATTTTTAAATAACAAGGAGGGGTAAATGCACCGGGGCTTGCCTGTTGCTTGAAGTAGATAAAACTCTGAAGTCAATCACTGAGACGGGTCTACGTCCACCGAGTGAAGACCTTACTCGGGATACGCTTCAGATAATAAGCTCTGCACGTTTACTACACAAAATAATAATGCAATACTTAACATGATGATATGTATGCCATGATGCAGGATATGCACGAAATCACTGATCAATAGAAAATAATCTCCATTTGAAAGTTGAGTATAACTTTCCTTCACGGTAAAGTTACAAACAAGACCTTATTAAATAGTGCAATGATTTTATAACTATTTTATTGACCATTTGAATAGTCATTTGAAGTCTAATTAATCCCTCCTAACAACATCATTAGGTGTTAGCTAATAAGTAATGAAACCCTAATGGCATGTATTACCTATAATTATAATTAATTATTATTAACCACAAGATAACCCTAATAAATTCTTTTACCAAATAAGTTACCAAGGACCATGCAATGTTTTTTTCAAATCCCTTGTCTTCACTCAATCCCAAAAGCACACATAAACCCTAAATTGATTATCACTTACTGTTGTCTTTACTATTATTTAATTTGGGACAAATTACAAAACAATTCATCTTTATCCAAATGAGCTACATATTTTTGTGGGGGTAACTCACAGTATATAATAGTTACTACAAAAATTTCGTAATTTTTAGATTAATATTTTGGGCTACAAAATTCATAGAAATTGCCTTTTCTAATTTAAATGGGTATGTTTCATATGTGCAGAAATTGCTCAAATTCCAAATTTTATATTTTTCATAAATCAAGTACATTACAGAGAGGCTACACGATTTATACCATAATTTTAGGATCTCTACAAATATTCATACAAAATTCACAATTTATAGTACTATTCATTTCATAGAAAATGGAAAACACTTCTTTCAGTGAACTCAGCCACGCAACTGGGCCGGCCCACTCGGCCCACATGGCCAAAGTAGCCCAGCCGGCCCGACTCAGCTCCTCCTCCTACACTCAGCCCGAACAGGGCAGTGCAGAGGCACGCACGCGCGCGTGGCTGCGCCGGCCGCGAAGATCGCCGGCGGCGACCACCCCGGCGAGAGCGAGCGCACCCACAGGCTTACCACTACCCCACGAGCCTGACCTAGTGCTCGGTGGAGCCATACAGCGTTCCCGACGTGCTCCGTGCCGGTCATGGCGGCCATGGCGGCTCGGGAGCACTCGGCTCCAACGACACGCTGTGTCCCTATGCAACCAACGCGGTAGCGTTTAAATAAAGGCTCGACGAAGCATTGCATACTCACCACGAAACGCCTAAACCAGCCGGTTGGTCCCGAGACGGCTCAGGGGTGGGTCATCGTCGTGGAAGACGACCGCCGCGGTGAACTCCGGTGGCGCGACAGCGTTCCCACGGACCCAAACCTCCGCTGCCCGAACCATTTTCACGTTATTACCAAGGTGATCCAGAGAGGCGAAAACACAAGTCGAATAAGAAGAAAAGACTTTGAGATGAACTGACCCCGTGGAGCTCGAGCTCGGCGGCGCCAATGGCCGCCCGAGAGGAAGATGATGTCTTGGGGCGATTCTTAACGATCTTGGGCAATGCAAATGGGTTAGCTAGGTTCGTGGGGGTGTCCCGAAGTTACGGGCGCAAGGAATCGGATGGAGATGGCTCGTCGTCGATGAATTTTTGGTCGGACCCGGGAGCACATCGCCGACGAGGTTAGTGAACAAGGGAGAAGGTGGCGTTCGACTACGGTTTTTATAGGGCAAAGGAGCGACGCGCGACGTGAAGAGGACCCCCACGGCCCCGGCCACGAGGGCGACAAGTCCCTGACCGGCCCCGGACGGCGTCGGCGGCCGTCGCGGCGCGCCAGTGTGTCACACCCAATTTTAAGGATAAAATGGGATGCATAATCTTATGTGCGCCCAGAGATCAGTCACACACATAAGCCAACAAATTGCACAAATTGTATCATAACCAATGGTTAATACATAGCGAATAATATCAAAGTCATTACACAGCGGAAAATAAAGATAACTCTCACGGTAGCTCCATAGCACAGGGACGTCGACTGGTGAAGCACAAGTCTAGTAGTCCTCTGGGTAGTCCTCATCACTATCACCATCTGTTACCCATCCGGGATTTTTAACCAAGTAATGAAAAATAAACAAGCGTAAGTACATGTCGTACTCAACAAGACTAACATGGGTTCATGAGGCTCAAAAGGTTGACACGGTTTAACAGCAGGTTGCTTTTAATTAATCATCTTTTATGCAGTTGGACAGCAACAAGTTAATATGCCCATTCTCATGATCATAGTAAACATAATTAATGAGCAACAATAAATAGATTTAGCAATAAGTAAGCATCACCCCAAAAGATAACTACTCCGTAAGACGTTCAAGGCCGCTCTTGACCGTGAGCTCGGCTAGTATACCAGTTTTACACTCTGCAGAGGTTGTGCACTTTCACTATGAGCCGTGATTCCCATTTACTCGGGTTAATTACTCCCATAACACTACCAAGGTGAGAGAGCAGGATTTCACTATGAAGCCTTTCAAAAGTTCGTCTAACATGTTAGGGCCGCGAGGTTTCCTCGGCAAGCAGATGTAGAGCCCCCCTTCCATATGGCACAAGGTCACACAGGTTATACACATATGGACAGAGGCCGCACTATACCCGAGTCGTATAAGCCCCTCTTGCGCCTTTCGGTAACCTCTAACAAGCTAGAAAAGGTCCTCATACTGAGCTAAAACCAGAGCCATATAGCCCTCATAGTTGCACTGTAAGTCCCGGTGTCATACTTACAGATCATTATCAAAGGTGAAGGATTTTGAGCATCACAAAACTATGCTCGAATCCCCTAGTTCCCTGTTGCTAAAAAGGCATCTTTTAATCATATTGCATAATCAATTAATCAAGTTTACATGATCATAATATCAATAACGCACTAGCATCAATTACCACATGCATAATCCCATAGGTTGCAAGGAACAGGATAACAAAACTAGGAAGTAACTATGGTTAACAAGGAAGACACATGCAAATGCAATTATTTATTTGGTGAATAGGACAACAAGGATGATCCATGCTAATACTTGCCTTGATCAGCAAACTCCTGGTGATCCGGGTTGTCGCAGTACTGATCTTGATCACCCACGTATGGCTCACCGACTATACTCGATCCATCATAACAACACACACGCATATAGGGCAAACATGCATACAAACAAGAGTTTTCATTAGAACAGTACACCAACAGAGAGAAAATAAATTAAAAAGGTTATAAAACAAATCTACGCGTTGCTACGATCACATCGATATAAAGTTTGCGCAAATCGGATTTAATACGAGGAAAATATGAATTTTACAAGATTTATAATGAATAATAATAGATTAAATATAATATCGAATTTTAAGAGTGGAAAATATCTGAAACAGTGGTACCATCAGATAGATTATGAAATTACGAATCTAATGCAATTTGAATCGTTCAAATCGGATCTAAAACAAGTAAATTATGATCAAATGAAGTTTAGTGGCAAATCTGTAAATAATAGAAAACATATTTTCCAAATACCGGGAGAAAATACGTTTTCTAAATTGAAAAGCGCAAATCACAGAATACGCTAAGGGATCGCGGGTTTAGCATTAAAAACTGCAGGGGGTTATACGCTGGCCAAATCGGTATGGGCTGCTCTCGGCCGTCCGATTCAAAATCGGCGGATCAGATTAAAAGAGAGGAGGGGTGGTGGTGCTCTCGGCCGGAAAACAGAGGCCGACGGCGGCGCCATGGCCGGAGGGCCACCGGAGAAGGCGAACTCGGCCTTCGATGCATGAAATAGGTCGGGAAGGGTACCCATAGATTGGGAAGAGCATCGCAAGCTCACCTAGGGTGATGGGAAGGTCGGAAATAGACTCGGAGATAGCTCGCGGCGTGATCCGGCGGACGGTCGATCTCTGCAACGGCGGCGAAGGCGTGTCAGTGCACAAATCGAAGGGGGAAAGTGCTCGGGAACTTCACAAGATCACAGCGAAGCTCCTCAAAGGCTTACCGAGAGGAAATTGGTGGCGAATCGAGCCAATTGCTCGCGGCGGCGGCTGCTCGGTTCTCGCGGGAGCTCGGCAATGGCGGCGAGAAGAGGCGGCTAGGGTTAGGTGACGGCTACGGGGGGTGTGGCGCTGCTTAAATACTCCCGAGGTGTGACGACAATCTCGGAGATTGAAACAAACTCGGTGAGCGGAGAAATCGGCTTCGGCCGTTTCTTCTCTGCTACGGACTCTCGGCGCAGCGACGAACTCGGCTTCGGCCGTTTCTTTCTTGCCCACGTCGGACTCTCGGCGAGCAGCAGAGGGAAACAGGGGAGGGGCTGTTCTGTGGGTCCACAGGTCGGTAGCACCGAGCGCTGGGGTCGGGCTGGCAGTCACGGCAGAGGGACGCTTCGCGCGCATTCGGCCGCGGTGGATGAACACGGCAGCGGCGTCTCTGTTCGCGCGGCGGGGGAGGTGGAGAAGGAAGGGCTGACCCGTGGGTCCCACTCGTCAGTCAGATGGGGTAAGGGGAAGGGAGGGAGCAGGTCGGCCAAGCTGTCCTCGGGCCATCCGACCTGGATCTGCTGGGGCCAGGGAGTGGAAAACAGGCCAAGCTGCTGCTCGGGCCAGAAAGGAGAGGGGAAGGGCTCTGCTCTATTTCCTTTTTCCATTTTCCAAAAGGATTTTCAAATTGGGTTTTGAAATATTTGAGAAATTCAAATAACCTACAACAGTACAAAGAAGAAATGCTCTAGCATGAATGCATCATACATGTGTATGACCTAGGTTTGATTTTATATTTGAGAAAAATTATTATTTCCCTATATTGGAATGATCAACTAATTACATAATTAAATAAATTCCCACTATTTAAAAGAATGCAATTTTTCGGGTGTTACAATTCTACCCCCCTTAAAAATAATCTCGTCCTCGAGATTCAGTTGGTGCTTACTCAAACAACTCTGGGTACTTTTCTCTGAGATCTTCCTCTCTTTCCCAAGTAGCTTCTTCCTCAGAGTACCGATGCCACTGCACCTTGCACATCTTTATCACTCGGCTTCTTGTAACTCTTTCTGCGGTTTCCAAAATTTTCACTGGATGTTCCTCATAGGTGAGACCCTTCTTGAAAACTATTTCCTCGACAGGAACCTGCTCTTCCGGTACTCTCAAACACTTTCTCAACTGAGATATGTGGAACATATCATGCACACCGGACAAACTTTCCGGAAGTTCTAGCTGATATGCCACTTCTCCACGTCTCTCCAGTATCTTGAAAGGACCAATATACCTTGGTGCCAATTTTCCTTTGCTGTTGAACCTTTTCACACTTCTCATCGGGGACACTTTAAGGTATACATAGTCTCCTACATTAAAAGCTAGTTCTCTTCTCCGTGTATCCGCATAACTCTTCTGTCTAGATTGTGCTATTCTCAAGTTCTCTCGTATTGTCTGGACTTGCTCCTCTGCGTCTCTCAACACATCCGGTCCAAACACTTGACTTTCTCTAGTTTGATTCCAAAACAAGGGTGTCCTGCACTTGCGTCCATACAATGCTTCGAAGGGTGCCATCTTGAGACTTTTCTGGTAATTATTATTATAAGAGAACTCCGCATACGGCAGACTCTTATCCCAACTTGTTCCATACTGTAAAGCACAAGCTCTCAACATATCTTCCAAAATCTGATTAATCCGTTCAGTTTGACCGTCAGTTTGAGGATGATATGCAGAACTGAAATTAAGCTTAGTACCTAGAGACTCATGTATCTTTTGCCAGAAATGTGAGGTGAAGTGAGTGCCCCTATCAAACACAATTTTCTTTGGAACTCCATGCAGACACACTATTCTCTCCATATACAACTCTGCTAGTTTAGGACCTCCATAAGTGGTCTTGACTGGAAGGAAATGAGCTACTTTAGTCAGTCGATCCACAATTACCCAGATTGAATCATAACCTCTCTGAGTACGTGGCAATCCAACTATGAAGTCCATACCGACTTCTTCCCACTTCCACTCAGGTATCTTTAGTGGTTGTAGTAATCCTATAGGTCTCTGGTGTTCAGCTTTAACTCTCTGACAGGTATCACATATAGCCACATATTCTGCTACATCACGCTTCAGTCCAACCCACCAATATTTTTCCTTCAGATCCAAATACATCTTGGTACTTCCTGGGTGTATAGAATATGCTGACTCATGAGCTTCACGCAGTATAGCGTCTCGGATGAATTTCACTTTAGGTACACAGAGTCTCTTCCCAAACCATAAGGTTCCATTCTCATCTAGCCTGAATCCGGGTGATTTTCCAACCACAATGTTCTCCGCTATTTCTTTGAGCTTCTCATCTTCCAACTGAGCCTTTCGTATCTCTTGCTCTAGTGTGGGTTCAACCTCCATCTCAACAGCATTGATCACAATTCCCAAGTTGAGACGCTCCATCTCTGCACACAACTCTGCGGGTATAGTGGTTGCTCGAATCTCATTAGCATAACTCTTTCTACTAAGAGCATCTGCTACAACATTTGCTTTGCCAGGATGATAGTGCACTTCCAAATCATAATCCTTTATCAATTCCAACCAACGACGTTGCCTCAAATTCAACTCTGACTGGGTGAAGATATACCTCAAGCTCTTATGATCTGTATAGATGTCACACTTATGACCAATAAGATAATGTCTCCAAATCTTCAAAGCGTGCACCACAGCTGCTAGCTCCAAGTCATGAGTAGGGTAATTCAACTCATGCTTCCTCAGCTGTCTCGATGCATATGCTACGACTCTTCCTTCTTGCATGAGAACACAACCAAGACCTAGGCGGGAAGCATCACAATAGATAGAGAACTTCTTACTCAGATCCGGCAAAACCAACACTGGGGCTGTTGTCAATCTCTTCTTCCATTCTTCAAAACTAGCTTGACACTTCTTAGACCACACAAACTTGGCATTCTTCTCTAGCAAGGAAGTCATTGGCTTCGCAAGCTTGGAGAATCCTTCAATGAACCTTCGGTAGTAACCAGCTAAACCAAGAAAACTACGAATGCCAGTCACATCAGTTGGCGGCTTCCAATTCAACACGTCTGCCACCTTGCTTGGGTCTACAGAAATTCCACCATTGGACACAATATGTCCTAGAAAAGCAACTTCTCTCAACCAGAACTCGCACTTACTTCGCTTGGCATACAACTTGTGTTCTCTGAGCTTCTGCAAAACCAATGTCAGATGTTCGGCATGCTCTTCTTCATTCTTGGAGTAGATCAAGATATCATCAATGAACACCACAACAAACTTATCCAAGAATTCCATGAATACCTTGTTCATCAAATACATGAAGTAGGCAGGTGCATTAGTCAAACCAAAGGACATTACCGTATACTCATACAATCCATACCGAGTAGTGAATGCAGTCTTAGGTATGTCAGAGTCACGAATCTTCAACTGATGATAACCTGAACGGAGATCAATCTTGGAAAACACACAAGCACCTCTTAACTGATCAAATAAGTCATCAATTCTAGGCAACAGATACTTGTTCTTAATGGTGACCTCATTCAGTGATCGATAATCAACACACATCCTTTGACTACCATCTTTCTTATCAACAAAAATAACCGGGGTTCCCCAAGGTGAAGAACTAGGACGAATGAAACCTTTTTCTGACAGTTCTTTGATTTGTTTCTTAAGTTCTTCTAATTCTTTAACTCCCATTCTATATGGACGTTTAGCTATAGGTGCAGTACCAGGTAACAACTCAATGATAAATTCAATGTCACGGTCAGGCGGCATACCTGGCAACTCATCTGGAAACACATCTTCAAACTCATCCACCACTGAGTTATCCGGCTGCACTTCTTCTCTGAGCTGATGTACTGTGGCTTTCTGTTGAACTTGCAAAACAACCTCAATTCTGACCTCATCTCCCTTCTGGGTAGTGATAGTCACGACCTTCTCCTTGCACTTTATATTGATGTCATTCTTCATCATCCAATCCATACCCAGGATAAGATCAATTCCGGCAGTATTTAGCACAGTAGGGGGTTATCTCAAATTCTACCTCCCTTAATGAGACAGTAATCGGGAGACACTGAAGAGTAGCTTGCATAACACCACCCGGAGAAGAAACCATAATAGGATGTTTCATGATACTAAGGGGAATACCATGCTTTCTAACAAATATGTGCGAAATGAAAGTATGCGAAGCACTAGAGTCAAAAAGAACTGTAGCGGGGATGGAGTCGATATTGAACGTACCCATCATGACCTCTGGAGTCTCCTGTGCCGTATCAACCGACACATGGTTCACCTTCCCGGTGCGAGGTGGCACTCTCTGCTGGTTGTTCTGCTTCTGGGAGGCTTGGGGATTCTGCTTCTCAGGACAATTGTAGGACAAGTGTCCTTCCTTGCCACAGCGGAAACACTTGTTGGGGGCACCATTCTTCACTAGGATGTTGTTGGGAGCAGTCAGTTGTGGCGCCTGATTGCCACCTTGTTGCTGGTACTGGGAACGCTGCTGGTTCTGGGAACGTTGTTGATTCTGGAAATTGTTCTTGAATCCAGACTGTCCCTGGAAACGTTGTTGCTGCTGAGGCTGCTGTTGGTTGTTACGGAAGCGGCTGTTGCTTCCAGACGACTGCCCTTGAAACTTCCTCTTCTTCTTCTTCTTCTCATCTATCTCACGGCGCTTGCTCTCGATGATCAAAGCTTTGTCCACCAACTGTTGGAAGTTGGTGAAAGTGTGGGAGAGCAACTGGTACTGGAGATGATCATTCAATCCTTCCAAGAAGAGCTCTTGCTTCTTAGCATCATCTTCAACCTCTTTTGGAGCATACCGCGACAACTGGATGAACTTGTCACGGTACTCGGCAACTAGCATTCCTCCCTGCTTCAGAGAAAGAAACTCCTTCTTCTTCAGCTTCATCAACCCTGCAGGCACATGATGATTGCGGAACCCCTCACGGAATTGCTGCCAAGAGTTGGGGTCGGCACGTCCAAAACGGAAAGACTCCCACCAATCCAGAGCAGCTCCCTGCAACTGCCCAGATGCATAGAGAACCTTCTCAACATCATTGCATTGGGCGATCTCCAGCTGCCTTTCTATCGCACGCAGCCAATCATCAGCTTGGAGAGGATCACTGGAATGATCGAAGGTGGGCGGGCGTCCCTTCAAGAATTTGCTTCTCTTGTCACGGGGTGGTGGAGGTGGATTCCCGTTGCCATTGCTTCGCTGCAGCAGTTGAATGTTCTGGGCCATCTGCTGCATCAGCTGTGTTTGCATCATCATCAGTTGCTCCATATTAGGCTGTGGCGGAGGTGGTGATGGATTAGCATTTTCTTCAGAGGTACCATCACCCCTTGGGTTCCTCCTGGTGTGGGCCATCTGCTGTTCAAATCATTGAAGTGAGGTTTAGAATTCTTTTCCATTGAAATAACACTTAAAAGACTAGAACAGGATATTCTGGGCGCGATCCAACAACGGCAGAGTAGAAAAATAGTCATATCTGGAGTTTCCGAAGTCAAACAGAGACATGATATACATGGTTGGAAAGAATGAGAAAAACTCTACAACTTTTATTCAGACCATCTCTCCAGATTCTGTCGTTAAGTTTGTCAAAAACAGATTTGATTTGAAACTGTTTCAGAGTAATAGATAGCGCAGAAACTTTGACTTGTGACATTTGTTTCTCCCAAACCGTAACTGATATTGAGATGATTCTTGCGGCCAAAGAAAACTACAGAAGTCTAGTTTTTCACAAAAATTTCACGATTTTTGGTCGCATATAATTAGATAGGAAAAATAACTAAGGCAGAGAGGTCTGAAAAACAGCACTGCTGGAAACTGAGATAATCAACCCAAACTATTATGCATTAATTCAAACCTATATAAAGAGATTTGCGGACATGCCCACAATCCCAGCACTCATTACAAACTCCAAATCAAGCATTGTTCATAAGGAAAAGCAATCTAGCACAAAAGTTCACAAGACACGAATTAGACTCGACTTGACTCAACTTGCGCTACTAGCGTCTTTTGCTACTAACTGGGGGTAACTCCTCTAGGGGTCGATGTTGGTGCGGGTGTGAGCATCTCCATGGTCTCCTCGGTTCCTTGGCGGCAATTCAGCTGGACACCTTGGTGATGGCGGAGGGGGTCCAACACCGAGTTGCCTGTTCAACTCATCCACCGCCCGGCTGAGCTTGTAGTTAGCTTCAGTCCTGGTGTTCAGCTCATCCAGTGTCTGGTCCAGAAAAGTGTTGGTCTGAGCCAAACATCCCAAGGCAGCGTGGAGTCAGGCGTTCACTTCTCCAAGTGGACTGGCGATGCTGCAGTTAGCTTGGCCACTCTAACGGCAGGGAAGGTAGCGGTGCATCTCCCACTTGATGATGTCCCAATTCTCGTGGCGGTGCACCATAAGAGCTTGTCGTGCGGCATCCTTGATGGCGGCAGCTTTGGAGAGTCGAATGGAGACAGCATAGTGGATATTCTTCACCTGGCTTCCCTCCTTGATGTACACCCTCGTCTCATAGTAGTCGGCGTAGTCAGGGTGCTTCCAGTGCTCCGTCTTGTACAGCACCGAGGCGTTGGCGTAGAAGCAGCGCACCAAGTCAAGAAGCAGCGGGTGGTAGTAGTCATCACCATGATGATCATAGTGAATCATTCCCACCCAGGGTTTTCCTACCTTGGTCTCCATCATTGTCGCCATCGTCTTCGGGGTCGTCGGAGTCATCCGAGTTGCCTCCATCATCTCCGTCGTCAGGGTCGCCAGCACAATCCTGGTCACCCTGCGGCTCCACCTTCTCGGGTTCATCTTTCTGAGGGTCCTCCATAGGTACGTCTTCAGAGCTGTCTTTCAAGGGGGGTAGAATTGTAACACCCTGAAAAATTGCATTCTTTTAAATAGTGGGAATTTATTTAATTATGCAATTAGTTGATCATTCCAATATAGGGAAATAATAATTTTTCTCAAATATAAAATCAAACCTAGGTCATACACATGTATGATGCATTCATGCTGGAGCATTTCTTCTTTGTACTGTCGTAGCTTATTTGAATTTTTCAAATATTTCAAAACCCAATTTGAAAATCCTTTTGGAAAATGAAATTAGAAAATAGAAAAGGGAAATAGGAAAACCTTCCCTCTCTGATTTTGGCCCGAGGGCCCAGTCCTCCTTTTCCTTTCGGCCTGCCCCCTCCCTTGCTAACTTGGGCCGAGGCCCAGCTATCTAGCCAGCCAGCCGGCGCAGCAAGCTGAGCGCCCCCTCTTCCCATCTTTGGATGACAGGCGGGCCCCACAGGGCAGTCCCTCTTCTCCTCCTTCCTTTCTTCTCCCCGGGGCGCCCGAAGCAGAGAGCCACGCCGCGACCGAGCACGCGCGCGCGGAGCATCCCTCTGCCGTGACTGCCAGCCCGACCCCAGCGCTCGGTGCTACCGACCTGTGGGACCCACAGGACAGCCCCTCCCCTGTTTCCCTCTGCTGCTCGCCGAGAGTCCGACGCGGGCAAGAAAGAAAACGGCCAAAGACGAGTTCGTCGCCGCGCCGAGAGTCCGACGCGAGAACGAACAGAGCGAGTTCGTCGCTCGCCGCCCTCGATTCGATCTCCTATATCCGAGGCGAACTCAACTCCCCTATCCCATCGCCTCGGGACTATATAAGTCCAGGCGGGCCCCTATTTGCCGCCATCCAGCCCTAGCGGCATTGCCTCCTCCTGCCCTCGCGCGAACAGAGCCGCCGCTGCTCGAAGCTTTCCGCCGCCGGGATCCTCGGACGAGTCCGGATCTCCTACGCCTCCCTCGCGCCCCTATATAGGTCGGCTGAGCTCTGCCGTTCCTCCCCACAAGTTCCCGAGCAAGCCGCCGCCTCCAATCGTGCCCTTGCCGCAGCCACAGAGCCGCCGTCGCCCCGAGCTCCACCGCCGCCGTCGATTTCTCCTCGGGAAGACTTCTCCGTCGAAATTGGTTGTTCTCCAAGCTTCGCAGCAAGGTCAGGAACCTTTCCGACCCCTTTTCCCTCGGTTTTGTGCACTATAGCCATGATGCCGAGCTTCGCAGCCTCCATAGTTCCGCCACCTAGCTCGCCGCATTCTCCCCGAGCTACCTCTGTGGCAACCGAAACCATAGATAGGCTCGGCTTGAACTCCTCTTGCTTCCCGACCAGATCCCGAGGAGTGCCGAGCTTCCTAGCCCCGAAAACGCCGTCTCCGGCCATCTTCCGGCGAGGAATCGGCCGGGCGCCGCCCGACTCCGGCGACCAGAGCCGCCCCTCTTTTCCCGAGCTACCTGCGCCGTCCACGGCCGATCCAACGGCTCACAGGGAGAGATACCCCTTCGCTGGCAATTTTACAGAAAACCCCCTGATCTTTTTAATGTTCTAACCCGCGGTCCTTTGGCGTATTTCTCAGATTACGCTTTCCTATTTAGAAAACGTAATTCCTCGGTTTTAATTCAAAAGACGTTTTCAATATTTACAGATTTGCCACTCAGTTTATTTCGGCCATATTTTATTCGTTTTAGCTCCGATTTGATCCGTTCAAGTCTCGTTAGATTCATAATTTCGTAATCTATCTAAAGATGCTACTGATACTCATGTTTTCAACTTTTAAAATTCGAGATTAGATTTAATCTATTTTTTTATTAAAGTAAAACTTGTTTATTTCATAACTTCTCCGTTTGAATTCCGATTTTCGTGATCTTTATATCGTTGGAATCGTAGCGACGCGTAGATTATTTTTGTACACTTTTCAATCTAGTTTTTCCACTGTTGGTGTACTGTTTCTAATATAGATCTTGTTTGCTTCGTGTATGATTGCCTCGATGATTGTGTGGTGCATTATGATCGTGTCCAATCGGTGAGTGATGCGTTGGTGATCAAGAAGAAGAAGTGATCCACAGGAGTTTTTGAAGATTCACTGAGCAACCGCTTTGGGGTGAAAAGCAAATTAAGGCAAGTATAGCTTGGGTGTTCTTTCTGTTATCATGATCTTGTGACTTGATTAATGTTTAAGCACAAACGAAAAAAAAATGACTTTTTAGCAACTTGAGGATTTGTCTGTAAGAGAACCTCCGGGATTGACAGTACAACTGTGAGGGCTATATGGCTCTGGTTTTAGCTTAGTATGAGGACCTTTTCTAGCATGTTAGAGGTTACCGAAAGGCGCAAGAGGGGCTTTGACGACTCGGGTATAGTGCGGCCTCTGTCCATATGTGTATAACCTGCGTGACCTTGTGCCATATGGAAGGGGGGCTCTACATCTGCTTGCCGAGGAAACCTCGCGGCCCTAACGTGTTAGACGAACCTTTGAAAGGCTTCATAGTGAAACCCTGCTCGCTCACCTTGGTAGTGTTATAGGGCTAGCTACCCCGAGCAAATGGGAATCACGGCTCACAGTGAAAGTGTACACCTCTGCGCAGAGTTTATTAAACTGGTATACTAGCCTTGCTCAAGGACACGAGTGGCCTTGGAATCCTTACAATTAAGATGGTGACTTTTGATTGCTAACATGATCATTTTTACTGTTTTATGCTTTCACATTATTTATGTTACATTGATCATGAGATTACTATACTTGTTGAGTTCGACATGGACTCACCCTTGCTATTCCCCCCACACCCTAGGTGGTTATCAGATTGCTAGAGTTGGAGGTGTTAGGCTTGTGGTCAACCAGTCAGCTGTGTCCCTGTGGAGTTGGCGTCTACACGCGAAGATCGGAGTGTCTTTCTGCTGTTTGCTTCTTAAGGTTATATTTTAATTATACTACGTTATGTATTTGAGCATTGCCTTTTGATATTACCTTGTATTTGTCAGGCTTATGTGTGTGACTGATCCTGGGGCGCACATAAGGTTATGCATTCAATTTTATCCTTAAAATTGGGTGTGACAAAGTGGTATCAGAGCAATGCTGACTGCAAGACGCAAGCCTAGTTAGAAATTGGTCATCTTAAGTTTTATAACTTCCTATGGAGTCCTTGTTCCATAACCCTTGATAATTTCTGCTTTGCTATACCCCTTACCTTGATATTCATCTCCTCCTTATTGCTATAAATCTTTTATCCGCCCCTTGGCTTGAAATTCTTTTAGAACTATCTCTTACTTCATTCGTTCATAACATGAAGTTGAAGCCTTAGAGTTGAACCCTTGATAGAGATAGAGCGATAGTGTCGCAAAGTATTAGTGATTGTTGTGCCTTATTGAATTGTTATTATGACATTGCCTGATTTGGATCTTTGTACTGATTGTAATAATCTTATGGAGTTGTCCATAATTTCATTTAGTTTATATGACTAAGGTATGAGGATTAATGGAATACATAGTTGGGTTTTCTTTCTCTCTCGTTTCCTTTATTCTGTCTTCTCAGAGCAATCTGTCTTCATCAGCTTATACCTCTGTTTTTGGAAAAGTAAAAATCATGGAATTTTTTTTTGATATAAGTAGACTTCAAGATAGTTCTGTGGGCACAAGAATCACCCTGATAGCTATTATGGTTTGGGAGTTATGAAAATCACAAGACGATGCAACTGTGCTGTCTGGAATCTGAAAATGTTTTGGTTGTGCCCTGTTTTCGACCATTATAACTACAGAATCTGGAAAAGTGTTCTACATCAAAGTTGTGGGAAATTTCAGCAGCTTTCCAACGGTATGTGCTGCGGCTTATTTGGAGTAACAGATCTGGAGTTACAACTGATTTACTGAGATGTTATTTTTCTGCTCGCGAATAACTTCAGATTACCTATCCTTACCTACGCTCATGAGTATTGTTGGGAGGTTAGAAGTACATGATGGTAGTAATCAACCCACTCGGAAGAAGATGCGAGCTATCCTTAGTACCAAAGTTAATTTCTTTTAAGGGGGGTAGCCAGGCTAAAGATGTAACCAGATGAAGGTCTTATGAAGTCTCACTTGGAAGCCTCAGATATCTATATGGTTAAGAAATCACTATCAAGAGCGGGTGTCCTCGCTCAATTTGGATAACTTGTTGGATCATTCATGAAAAGGTCAGGTCTTCATCAAGATAGGTATTCATATCGAGATACCATCAATTGGGAATTCAACCTTCACCGTACTCAGGATAAGAAGGCATTCTTGATATAAGGAGATATTGGATATCGATAGTGGGTTCTTCAGAGAAATAGAAGCATCAATGCTACACCTAGCAGGATAGGTGGACTAAGTTCTTTCTTGGTTAAGTATTACTAAGGATGGTATTATGGAGAACCTGAGAAACGTAGAAGCAGCATTAAGCTATGATAACTTGGAACTTCTATGGCATACTAAGTTTCTATAATAAGTATATTGGAAAATGCATTAAGTGTGTTTGTACCCAGAGATCTTGGATAAGTTTGGAGGAACTAAAGAAAGGTTGAGTGGGATCCGAGTGTAAACCTTGCTAGACCTGAACAAGAGCTTGAATGTCTATAATGATGCACCTTGCAAGATTTGGAATGTGTTCTTATTCGGAAAAAAAAGTGTTAGTCAGTCTACCAAGTATAAGGAGTCAGAAATTAAATACCAGTTAATGTTAATGTTCTGTTAATTGGAGATTTGCTTACTAGACACAAGTGTAGTGATGGAATATCAGAGTAGCGCAGCGGAAGCGTGATGGACCCATAAACATTGGAATCACTTGAGATATTATATGGAACATTAGATGCGTATCACATATGCGATTGGATGAGTTATTACTGACAAAGGATCTTACCATACTGGGTACCCATCAATGTATGGAAATATTATCTGGAGTATTTATATAGAGGTGGTGACAACAGGAAATGAGCATCAGAATTATTATCATGAAAGAGGAGGTACCTGAGAAAACAAAGAAGATTCAATGGTAGAGTATCTGAATCTCCTCAAACATCTAAACTTCATTCTTTTGATCTTGCTCTCTCGAATCTCGGGACGAGATTCCTTTCAAGGGGGGTAGAATTGTAACACCCGAAAAATTGCATTCTTTTAAATAGTGGGAATTTATTTAATTATGCAATTAGTTGATCATTCCAATATAGGGAAATAATAATTTTTCTCAAATATAAAATCAAACCTAGGTCATACACATGTATGATGCATTCATGCTGGAGCATTTCTTCTTTGTACTGTCGTAGCTTATTTGAATTTTTCAAATATTTCAAAACCCAATTTGAAAATCCTTTTGGAAAATGAAATTAGAAAATAGAAAAGGGAAATAGGAAAACCTTCCCTCTCTGATTTTGGCCCGAGGGCCCAGTCCTCCTTTTCCTTTCGGCCTGCCTCCTCCCTTGCTAACTTGGGCCGAGGCCCAGCTATCTAGCCAGCCAGCCGGCGCAGCAAGCTGAGCGCCCCCTCTTCCCATCTTTGGATGACAGGCGGGCCCCACAGGGCAGTCCCTCTTCTCCTCCTTCCTTTCTTCTCCCCGGGGCGCCCGAAGCAGAGAGCCACGCCGCGACCGAGCACGCGCGCGCGGAGCATCCCTCTGCCGTGACTGCTAGCCCAACCCCAGCGCTCGGTGCTACCGACCTGTGGGACCCACAGGACAGCCCCTCCCCTGTTTCCCTCTGCTGCTCGCCGAGAGTCCGACGCGGGCAAGAAAGAAAACGGCCGAAGCCGAGTTCGTCGCCGCGCCGAGAGTCCGATGCGAGAACGAACAGAGCGAGTTCGTCGCTCGCCGCCCTCGATTCGATCTCCTATATCCGAGGCAAACTCAACTCCCCTATCCCATCGCCTCGGGACTATATAAGTCCAGGCGGGCCCCTATTTGCCGCCATCTAGCCCTAGCGGCATTGCCTCCTCCTGCCCTCGCGCGAACAGAGCCGCCTCTGCTCGAAGCTTTCCGCCGCCGGGATCCTCGGACGAGTCCGGATCTCCTACGCCTCCCTCGCGCCCCTATATAGGTCGGCCGAGCTCTGCTGTTCCTCCCCACAAGTTCCCAAGCAAGCCGCCGAATCCAATCGTGCCCTTGCCGCAGCCACAGAGCCGCCGTCGCCCCGAGCTCCGCCGCCGCCGTCGATTTCTCCTCGGGAAGACTTCTCCGTCGAAATTGGTTGTTCTCCAAGCTTCGCAGCAAGGTCAGGAACCTTTTCGACCCCTTTTCCCTCGGTTTTGTGCACTATAGCCATGATGCCGAGCTTCGCAGCCTCCATAGTTCCGCCACCTAGCTCGCCGCATTCTCCCCGAGCTACCTCTGTGGCAACCGAAACCATAGATAGGTTCGGCTTGAACTCCTCTTGCTTCCCGACTAGATCCCGAGGTGTGCCGAGCTTCCTAGCCCCGAAAACGCCGTCTCCGGCCATCTTCCAGCGAGGAATCGGCCGGGCGCCGCCCGACTCCGGCGACCAGAGCCGCCCCTCTTTTCCCGAGCTACCTGCGCCGTCCACGGCCGATCCAACGGCTCACAGGGAGAGATACCCCTTCGCTGGCAATTTTGCAGAAAACCCCCTGAGCTTTTTAATGTTCTAACCTGCGGTCCTTTGGCGTATTTCTCAGATTACGCTTTCCTATTTAGAAAACGTAATTCCTCGGTTTTAATTCAAAAGACGTTTTCAATATTTACAGATTTGCCACTCAGTTTATTTCGGCCATATTTTATTCGTTTTAGCTCCGATTTGATCCGTTCAAGTCTCGTTAGATTCATAATTTCGTAATCTATCTAAAGATGCTACTGATACTCATGTTTTCAACTTTTAAAATTCGAGATTAGATTTAATCTATTATTTTATTAAAGTAAAACTTGTTTATTTCATAACTTCTCCGTTTGAATTCCGATTTTCTTGATCTTTATATCGTTGGAATCGTAGCGACGCGTAGATTATTTTTGTACACTTTTCAATCTGTTTTTCCACTGTTGGTGTACTGTTTCTAATATAGATCTTGTTTGCTTCGTGTATGATTGCCTTGATGATTGTGTGGTGCATTATGATCGTGTCCAGTCGGTGAGTGATGCGTTGGTGATCAAGAAGAAGAAGTGATCCACAGGAGTTTTTGAAGATTCACTGAGCAACCGCTTTGGGGTGAAAAGCAAATTAAGGCAAGTATAGCTTGGGTGTTCTTTCTGTTATCATGATCTTGTGACTTGATTAATGTTTAAGCAACAAACGAAAAAAAAATGACTTTTTAGCAACTTGAGGATTTGTCTGTAAGAGAACCTCCGGGATTGACAGTACAACTGTGAGGACTATATGGCTCTGGTTTTAGCTCAGTATGAGGACCTTTTCTAGCATGTTAGAGGTTACCGAAAGGCGTAAGAGGGGCTTTGACGACTCGGGTATAGTGCGGCCTCTGTCCATATGTGTATAACCTGCGTGACCTTTTGCCATATGGAAGGGGGGCTCTACATCTGCTTGCCGAGGAAACCTCGCGGCCCTAACGTGTTAGACGAACCTTTGAAAGGCTTCATAGTGAAACCCTGCTCGCTCACCTTGGTAGTGTTATGGGGCTAGCTACCCCGAGCAAATGGGAATCACGGCTCACAGTGAAAGTGTACACCTCTGCGCAGAGTTTATTAAACTGGTATACTAGCCTTGCTCAAGGACACGAGCGGCCTTGGAATCCTTACAATTAAGATGGTGACTTTTGATTGCTAACATGATCATTTTTACTGTTTTATGCTTTCACATTATTTATGTTACATTGATCATGAGATTACTATACTTGTTGAGTTCGACATGGACTCACCCTTGCTATTCCCCCCACACCCTAGGTGGTTATCAGATTGCTAGAGTTGGAGGTGTTAGGCTTGTGGTCAACCAGTCAGCTGTGTCCCTGTGGAGTTGGCGTCTACACGCGAAGATCGGAGTGTCTTTCCGCTGTTTGCTTCTTAAGGTTATATTTTAATTATACTACGTTATGTATTTGAGCATTGCCTTTTGATATTACCTTGTATTTGTCGGCTTATGTGTGTGACTGATCCTGGGGCGCACATAAGGTTATGCATTCAATTTTATCCTTAAAATTGGGTGTGACATGTGCACTTTCACTATGAGCCGTGATTCCCATTTGCTCGGGTTAATTACTCCCATAACACTACCAAGGTAAGAGAGCAGGGTTTCACTATGAAGCCTTTCAAAGGTTCGTCTAACATGTTAGGGCCGCGAGGTTTCCTCGGCAAGCAGATGTAGAGCCCCCCTTCCATATGGCACAAGGTCACGCAGGTTATACACATATGGACAGAGGCCGCACTATACCCGAGTCGTCTAAGCCCCTCTTGCCCCTTTCGGTAACCTCTAACAAGTTAGAAAAGGTCCTCATACTGAGCTAAAACTAGAGCCATATAGCCCTCATAGTTGCACTGTAAGTCCCGGTGTCATACTTACAGATCATTATCAAAGGTGAAGGATTTTGAGCATCACAAAACTATGCTCGAATCCCCTAGTTCCCTGTTGCTAAAAAGGCATCTTTTAATCATATTGCATAATCAATTAATCAAGTTTACATGATCATGATATCAATAACGCAATAGCATCAATTACCACATGCATAATCACATAGGTTGCAAGGAACAGGATAACAAAACTAGGAAAGTACCTATGGTTAACAAGGAAGACACATGCAAATGCAATTATTTATTTGGTGAATAGGACAACAAGGATGATCCATGCTAATACTTGCCTTGATCAGCAAACTCCTGGTGATCCGGGTTGTCGTAGTACTGATATTGATCACCCACGTATGGCTCACCGTCTATACTCGATCCATCATAACAACACACACGCATACAGGGCAAACATGCATACAAACAAGAGTTTTCATTAGAACAGTACACCAACAGAGAGAAAATAAATTAAAAAGTTTATAAAACAAATCTACGCGTTGCTACGATCACATCGATATAAAGTTTGCGCAAATCGGATTTAATACGAGGAAGATATGAATTTTACAAGATTTATAATAGAATAATAATAGATTAAATATAATCTCGAATTTTAAGAGTGGAAAATATCTGAAACAGTGGTACCATCAGATAGATTATGAAATTACGAATCTAACGCAATTTGAATCGTTCAAATCGGATCTAAAACAAGTAAATTATGATCAAATGAAGTTTAGTGGCAAATCTGTAAATAATAGAAAACACATTTTCCAAATACCGGGAGAAAATACGTTTTCTAAATTGAAAAGCGCAAATCACAGAATACGCTAAGGGATCGCGGGTTTAGCATTAAAAACTGCAGGGGGTTATACGCTGGCCGAATCGGTATGGGCTGCTCTCGGCTGTCCGATTCAAAATCGGCGGATCAGATTAAAAGAGAGGAGGGGGTGGCGGTGCTCTCGGCCGGAAAACAGAGGCCGACGGCGGCGCCATGGCCAGAGGGCCGCCGGAGAAGGCGAACTAGGCCTTCGATGCATGAAATAGGTCGGGAAGAGTACCCATAGATCGGGAAGAGCATCGCAAGCTCACCTAGGGTGATGGGAAGGTCAGAAATAGACTCGGAGATAGCTCGCGGCGTGATCCGGCGGACGGTGGATCTCTGCAACGGCGGCGGAGGCGTGTCAGTGCACAAATCGAAGGGGGAAAGTGCTTGGGAACTTCACAAGATCACAGCAAAGCTCCTCAAAGGACTTACCGAGAGGAAATTGGTGGCGAATCGAGCCAATTGCTCGCGGCGGCGGCTGCTCGGTTCTCGCGGGAGCTCGGCAATGGCGGCGAGAAGAGGCGGCTAGGGTTAGGTGACGGCTACGGGGGGTGTGGCGCTGCTTAAATACTCCCGAGGTGTGACGACAATCTCGGAGATTGAAACAAACTCGGCGAGCGGAGAAATCGGCTTCGGCCGTTTCTTCTCTGCTACGGACTCTCGGCGCGGCGACGAACTCGGCTTCGGCCGTTTCTTTCTTGCCCGCGTCGGACTCTCGGCGAGCAGCAGAGGGAAACAGGGGACGGGCTGTTCTGTGGGTCCACAGGTCGGTAGCACCGAGCGCTGGGGTCGGGCTGGCAGTCACGGCAGAGGGACGCTTCGCGCGCGTTCGGCTGCGGTGGATAAACACGGCAGCGGCGTCTCTGTTCGCGCGGCGGGAGAGGTGGAGAAGGAAGGGCTGACCCGTGGGTCCCACTCGTCAGTCAGATGGGGTAAGGGGAAGGGAGGGAGCAGGTCGGCCGAGCTGTCCTCGGGCCATCCGACCTGGATCTGCTGGGGCCAGGGAGTGGAAAACAGGCCAAGCTGCTGCTCAGGCCAGAAAGGAGAGGGGAAGGGCTCTGCTCTATTTCCTTTTTCCATTTTCCAAAAGGATTTTCAAATTGGGTTTTGAAATATTTGAGAAATTCAAATAATCTACAACAGTACAAAGAAGAAATGCTCCAGTATGAATGCATCATACATGTGTATGACCTAGGTTTGATTTTATATTTGAGAAAAATTATTATTTCCCTATATTGGAATGATCAACTAATTGCATAATTAAATAAATTCCCACTATTTAAAAGAATGCAATTTTTCGGGTGTTACACAGTGCACGCGAACAGAGCGGCGGCCGGACCCCCCTCAAAAGTTTGCTGTAGCAGTACTTCCTCCTTATCCTTTTTGCAAAATTACTCCTGGTTTTGTAGAACAACATGAAAAATGTCCTGAATAAGAGTTGTGGTAAATTTAATTCTGAATAACTTTGGTTTTTGAACCAAATTCAAATTTTGAATATTTTTGAAGTTATGGAAAAAGGGGTAAAACTTCATTTTGAATCTTATTTCAAATCCAGTTAAATTCTTCAAATTTTTATCAATAAGTTGAAAATATGCAAATATAAAAATTATTCTACTTGTCAAGATCTTCAACTTTCATTAAATGAGTTCTGTCAGGTCATTGATAATTTTTGAGCTATCATTTCAAATTTAAATTTTTAAACACTGTTCTAAGGTTAATTTGAATTTCCTATGCATAACATCAAAATATCCAAATATAAAAGTTGTTCAACTTGAAAAGCCTTACAACTTTTATTAAATGAGTTTGCCCAAATTCTTGATATTTTTTGAAAATCCATTTTAAATTTGAATAAACAAACACCAATTTGGGTTTAATTTAAATTTCCACTGGTAAACTTCAAAATCTCTAAAAATTAAAGTTGTTCAATTTTTAAAGGGCTAAAACTTTTATTAAGGGACCAGATTCTAGCTAGTTTTTGAATTTGCATTTCAAGTTTAAACTTTAAAACCTAGATTAAGGTTTTATTCGAAATTATTTTTAATAACTTCAAAATTACCCAAAATAGAAGTTGCTCAACTTTTA
Organism: Eremochloa ophiuroides; assembly: GCA_038502445.1. Taxonomy (NCBI): domain Eukaryota; kingdom Viridiplantae; phylum Streptophyta; class Magnoliopsida; order Poales; family Poaceae; genus Eremochloa; species Eremochloa ophiuroides. Next base: position 29,107,717 of record JAHLJS010000008.1, read on the forward strand.
AAAATTTACAACTTTTGTTTAAGGCCTAATACCTAATTCTTTTTAGTTTTTAAATTAGGGTTTCGGATCCGATTATGGTTTTTAATTGTTTTCCTTTCTACTTCCTATTTGGATTTAAAGGCATACACATAAATAATTATTTAAATCATAAAGTCACTCAAATATACCTAAGTACAATCATATGTGAAAATAAAAATTGTTTTAATTAGTACACAGGGATCAGGTTTGATGCGGGATGATTTACAACTAAGGATGATGACATGGCAGGTTTTAATCAACTGTAACACCAGGGGTGTTACATCATTTATGTGTGGAATTGATCTCTAGGCACACATAAGTTCAAACATTCAATTTTATCCTTAAAATTAGGTGTGACAGTACCTAAGGTTCCAAAATACAAATAACATATATAAAATTAATGCATAGAAAATAAATAAGGGAGTCACAATACCTTACACTCAAAGATCTACTAATCTAATTGAAGTTTCCAAGGTCTTAACCCTCGATTGTAATTGATTGGTGGTTTGGGAGAAGGAAGAAAGGAGGAGGGAAGAGAAACAAACGGAGGAGGTCTCGGACAAGGGAAGGGAGAGGCATGCATTTGAATACCGAGCTTGATGCGATCCGTGACACCGAGGCCATGTAGGCACATGTACTGTCAGTTCAAACCTCGGCGCCGTGACACCAAAGAGAAGGTCCAAAGACGGACTTACGACACTCAAAGGGCCAAACATAACAGTTTTAAAAAATTAAATTATAAAAAAATTAGCCTAGTGGACAGGGTTAAGGCGTCACCCACGTAGCTACAGACACTCTCCACCGATTTGGACCGAAAACATCGAAGTTATCCATCTCCACCGAAACATCAGGACACTCTTACCCTTATCACATCCCTCCTTCCAACGAGCCACAAACAAATTAGTGCTCCACATGGTACCGATGCTAGGACAAGTAGAAACACGAACAGGCACGGTACGCTAAGGCATGAGCACGATATGCACGACAACTTAGCTGTGCCGTGCCGTGCTCAGTGTCGGGCCCAAGCACAACACTATGTGATTTTAGACATGTCGTGCCGGCCCACAAGGCACGACGTGCCCCATGCTCGCCCATAGAAGAGAGGAGCGTCAGAGGAGAGGAGAAGGGAGGAGCTTCCATCGCTGCCGCTTATCACCGTCGCCACCGCATGTTCTGTCGTTGCCGCTCGCCATCGTCGCCGCCACACAGGGAGCTTCCGTTGCCGCCGCAGCGAGCCGAGCGCCAACGGCCTCGAGAGTTAGAGTTGTGGGAGCTGCAGCTCGATGACGCGCCCCGCTGTTGCCGTCCTGCGCACACGTGACGCCACGCCAGGAGCAGGGCGCGGACGAGGAGGTCGCATCCCACCCGGACCCGGACATGGTGCTGTAGGGGTCGCGCATGCCACGACGGAACGTGAGGAGCGCCGAGTGCATTGATGTCCGCCTACACAGCTGCACCACGACTGTCCTCGGTACCTGCGGTGCCAGCGACGGCGGCATAGCGGGCGCCCCAGGAGGAGGAGAGGGAGAGGCCGGGAAGGGAGAGAAGAGCCGCCACCGCATTGTTTCTCTGGCTGTCCACATTTGGCAACTTGCGCTTAGGGTTAGAATGGCTTTAAGCGGGCTTTATTGGGTCGTGCTCGTGCTGGCCCAATGTGCTGGAGGTTTGGCCCAGGCATGGCCCTAGACTGTGTGCCGGGCCGGCATGGGCACGAAGCTTTTTCGGGCCGTGTCATGCTTGGGCCGTGTCTTAGCAGGCCGTGCCTGGTGCGCTCATTAACGCCCGGCCCTAATGTCCATCTATATCCCCAACCCATATACATGACTACTCCCTCTGTCCGAAAAAATTCAACTATTGGTTGCATACCATCAAAAGTAGTTCATATTTAACCAAATTTCTAGTAAATATCATTTATATTTATGACTTTAAATTAATTTATTATGAAAATATATTTCCTAATTAATCTAATGATATATATTTGATGTTATAAATATTGATATTTTTTAATCTATAACTTATCAAAATAATATACAAAATCACGATACCGTGATAGAATTGGATTCTTAACTATATACCTACTCCCTCCGTCGATTTAAAAAATGCAATTCTCGCTTTTCGAGTAATCTAATCATTTGAACTTTAACTAAATTTATATAAATAAGTACTAACATTTAAGATACAAAATAAGTACCATTAGATAAGTTACGAAACACATTTTTATAATTATATAGAAATATAAATACTAATATTATTTATTATAAATTTGCTCAAATTTGAGTTATTTGGGCACGTTGCATGACTTCCTTGACAGCGGGGTAGCGGTAGCTGTGGACGCGGCGCGGCCCCCGACGTGCCAGGGCGAGCGGTCGGAACTGGAAACGGAACCCGAGTCGTCGTCAGTCGTCATCCCCGAAAAGGAGGACGAAAGAAAAAGAAATGCCAGCAGCGTCATGTATTCAGTATTCCTGTGGGCTGCCTGTTCTTGGCCCGCTGATCGGTGGGCCTCCAAGGAAGCTGCCGTCACGGCCGATCCCCCGTGGGGCCTCCGTGGAAGCGACGGCGTGGAACGTAGTAGGAGCGATAAATCACCACGCGCGAGCAAGCGTCTCGCCTTTTATGATCTTTCTTCTGCTCCCTCTCCCCATTGGCCTCGGCGGCCCCGACCCACCCACCGTGGTTTCCGCCCGGCTCCGGCCATTGGTGGCCGCCATGGACGCTGCAGGGTTCGGCTCCTCGCCTCTTCCCATCGACCGAACAATCGGCGTTTTTTTTCTCCCCCGTCCTAATTATTTTCGGCGGCTTCGTTCCGACGGGTTTCTTGATCTCTCGTTCGTCAGGTACCCGCACATGCAGGGGAGCGGGTCCGCCGCTTCCTCGTCCTGCCGCGCCGCCGACTATTCGGCCGCGTGGGACTCCGCGCAGCAGCAGAAGCGCCAGCGCTGCCAGGTAACCCGTCCCGCTTCTTTTCCGCGTTGTAAATCCGCTCCGTCTGGCCATCGTGATTCTCATGCCATCGGTTGCTATGATTGGTTTATTCCTCCCGGGAGGGTCTTCGAGTGCATTGCGGCCGAGTATGGTGCGAGGGTTTTGCCGAAAGCTATTTTTTTTTTTTGTGTCTACGGAATTCGGACCTGGTGAGAGGTCCTTCGATTATGTTTCTTGTGATTCTGGCCCTTCGAATTGATGATTTGTACTGGTTGGATGCCGTCGTATGGAATTTACCTGGATCGATCGTATTGACCGTAGAGTTTTGGGTTTTGGGAGCAATTTCGTTCTATATTGGGGTGTAATTGTATTCTTCTTCACGGTGTGTCGCCGGTGGTTATGGATGTTCATCTTACTTTGGTCAGGAATTTTTGTTCCATTATATGTTGGATGCCATCTGCATTCGTATGTTCTGAGCGTTGCTTGTGGTTTACCTTTGAATCAGTCCTCATTGTTCAAATTACTGTGTTGTAAGGCATGATCATGCCTAGGTCTAATATTCAATTGCCATCTAGTATTGTGTAAGTTTGTACAATTGGACCTGTTCATCTGTACACGATTGATTTTTGTATTGGGTGCTTTTTTTTATCTTCAGTTTGTATTTGGCCACAGATACTTGATCTGGAACTAACCAGTGCACTAAAGATAGCACATGTCATTGTCCTTATTAAAGCCTGGAATTGCATTCGAAATTCACATTGCTTGAGCAAGCTGTTGAATCCTATTGCTGCAGTTAAACACATTTGCATACCACCATCCAATTCCTACATAAGGTCCCAAGTCAAGATGCTGTCACCAGAATCAACTTACTATGTTATTATAGAAAAAGGATAAATATGCAGAAGAATATCATACTTACTACAGCTGCAGGAATTCTGCACCTTAGTGAATCTGGGATGACCATTTTGGTATGGGTTATTTATGTTTTGAATACACAAAGTTTGGATCACCTGATTGAATGATTTTTAATTTGTTGCGTTGCCAAAATGTTTTGCTTCTTTATTACTTGGAAATTTGGCTGTGATATGTTGTAAAAAGTATCAGCCATATTTAGTATCACTGACAGAAAAGATAAAATCGACTATGTGTTCGTTTTATTCACTTGGAAGATGATAGTTTAAAATATGATTGAGTCAATATACCGCAAATTGGGTATGCTGAATTTTTCTTTCCTGTTGATCATACATACAAACATGATAAAATAACTTGTAATGTTTTCCAAGCTGGAGCTTGTGGTGTCACTGAATTGTGTAATTGAACACTGAAAATGAAAGGATCTCTGTTGAGGTTTTCTTATCAATGCACTGCCACAAGACTCCTCATTTTTCAGGGTTTATCATTCCTTGTCCACAGTAGAAGTCAAGATGTTAATGATTCTCACGAACATTGATGGAATCATAAGACTCAATTCCTAAGTTCACTGATTTGCATTCTTGTAGCTACCTGCTTAACTGTCCATTGTTGCTAGGAGGGACTGATCAATGTATTTTTAACAGTGGGATATGGTGGTTTGACCATGTGAGGTGTTGTTTTGTGGTTCAATGCAGGTGGCAAATACTAGTGCATATCTTCATTAGAAATCTTATATTCTGAAGACTATTGTTAGTCCTTCTACTTAAGTTCTCAACATAGTCGGTTTTAGAATCTGGGTGATACTATTTTCTATTTTTATGTAAAGAATTATAAGGGACAAAAAGATGAGTTTGCCTAGAAGTTATATTACTGCGGGTATTAGCCTGGTAACAGTGGCTTTAAGAATACATGTTATTAACCATTAAGGTTATGTACTAGGAGAAAAGTATATGCTTCAACCTAGACCTTATATAGGTTTGAAGTGAGAGCAAATAGGAAGTTTCAGTTTACCATGTGTAAATGGTTGTTTCAGCATGCATGGTGTAGCTTATAAGAGTAAATAATGTTGGTGCAAGATTTTACAAGATTCATATAATAATTTCAAGATGTAAATTGTTGGCGTGCGTTAGGAGTTACTAATAGTTTAAAATATGCTTATGGATTTGCATCATGGTAAAAAATATATAGCTTTCAACATACATGACTCGCTAATTTATTGATTATTAGTATGTTCTTAATATGTTTGGAATACTGCTGGTAAAAGGTTAGCTTACTCGTGCAATGTGTACTTGTGTTATGCGTCATAATCAGCAAATTTGAAGGGTAACAGAGACAGCTAATTGTAAGGGAGAAGTAATTGCTTTGATATGTTTTATGGTTGCTTGAATATTTAACCAACTAGACAGATGGCATGCTACCCACTTGCCTTGGTGGATAGAAAGCAAATCTCGTTATTAATCCAGTACAAAGTCAGGGAATAGTACATCGCTTTCCTGGAACATTTGCATCTCCTTATTGTTTGGGAAGCTCTGAATGTGCATGCAACTAACATATCTAGTCTTAGAGCCCTGTTGGGATGTTCTCCTTAATCAGGATTCTAGCTATTTGTGTTTTGCAGGTAGTCAGGAGGCTAGCCTGCCGGTCCTTCATCATTAGTTATTGGTTATAGACATCACTGTAAATAGCTCATTATAGCACCTCTATATAGTTTGTACGCCCTAGAGTCCAAACGATTCAGATCCACTGTACGCGCTAAGTGAAGTAGTGAACCACACCTACCACCATCCTACTGCTTTTGTCCTCGCTTTGCATAAAAGGGTTAACCCTGGGATGGTGAATGGACTCTAGAAGCTTTATATGTTAGTCTAACCCACCTTTAACAACCAAGGTGGGAGACCCTCCACAACTATGGGCCAAATTCCAAACTGGGGCGGATGTCACATAGTTTTTTTTCAAAGGTCTCCGCTATGATATTGTCAATTGTTCCGAAGTATCTAATAATGAGCTTCGCTAAGCACCACATAATCACATAACGCTATAACAATAGGATTATATATGATACACTAGCATCTCGTATTTCATCTCTCATATAATTAAATAAGATATAATACAATGCTATCCCTTACCTAAAGCTTGCTTAATGGACCCTTAGTCACAATCTCTAACTTTAAAGGAAACAAAATAATCGGTGATATAATCCCAACTAACAAAATTCTCTATCCCCATGTGAAACCATGAACAGTATCCACCATGCACAGTAGCTGTCATTATGGCTGTTGCATAGGTTTATTGCTTTATTAGCTGCATTTTCTATGAAATATCTTATGCAGTGAGAGCACTATGATGTGTTCTTTCTTTTCCAGCCACTATTTTGGGGTTATTATGCCTTGATAAATGTAGCTGTGTTGGCCATGGAACCTTTTTTCTAAATGTGTGCATTGGATATTTGGAGTAGACAAGGCAATTGGACTTTGTGGTTCAACTTGTTTGTTGGCAAACATATTATTATTCATTAAATATAGCAAAGTGCCTGTGCTGTTGTGAGAAGTACTTGATATTTTATTGATAAAATTGTCACACAGGGTTCTTCTAATGATCAAGTTGGATCTAGCACAGAGAACAATTCTCCCGAAGCACCTGCATCTGAGCTAAAATTTGACTATGGAAAAAATGAGGAAGAAGATTACTATTTTGAAGATGAAGATGATGGGTGCTATGATGAGAATGATGAGGAATCTGACTATGAGTTTGAGACTGCTGACTATAATCAACTGCTAGCTGATAAATTTGATCATTTAGACCTGCCTCCAGGTGTGGAGGCTACAGTACCATGGTTGCAGAAAGTGGAAAGGGATGGGCCTGGAAAGTTCAAGTCAATGTCAGAAATAGAGGAGGAAATTGCAAAGAAGTATAATTTTTTCAAGCAGTTTGATACCGTTGAGGAGTTCATAGATCATAAATATGCTAAAAATTCTGTCGGAAAGGTAACACCTTGGAACATATTACCTTTTTTTATTTGATTGAAACCTTTTTCATCAATAAATCTTCAAACTGTTTCAGTCAAGGAAAGAATGGGCAAAAAGAATCCAGCACGAATGGAGTCTACTGGAGAAGGATTTACCAGGTCAGTAATTTGCTAGAGCAATTGTGTCACCCTTGTAGACAATGCATCTAACCTATTCGTAGACTATTCAGAATTTAAGCTTCATACGTTCAATTCCTGAAAATCAATACTTCATTTTTGAGAAAAAAACTGCAGGTTAAGTTTGAAATATAGTATTCGATCTGAGTAATCTCTCTGAATTCGTAACCTGAATTATGTTCTGTTGTGCAGCATTAATATATGTTCGTGTCTCGGAAAATCGAATGGACCTTCTCAGGGCTGTAATGATTGGGCCTCAAGGAACTCCCTACCATGATGGCCTTTTCTTCTTTGATGCTCACTTTCCCCCTTCTTATCCTGCTATACCCCCAGTTAGTATTCAATCTTTGTTTGGTATGTGATGCACTTCCATATTTGGATAAAAAGATTGTGCTGATGCTTTTGCAGGTGGTACATTATCATGCAGGTGGGCTAAGGCTTAATCCAAATCTATATGCTTGTGGAAAAGTCTGTCTTAGCCTCCTAGGCACCTGGCAGGGTCAATCTTGTGAGAAATGGAACCCAGCACAATCAACAATGCTTCAGGTTCTAATCTCTATTCAAGCTCTCGTATTGAATGAGAAGCCATTCTATAATGAGCCTGGATATGAACGCTATGCTAATAGTGCTGAGGGACTAGCACATGCCTTGGACTACAATGATACAGCATTTCAGCACTCATGCAGGACGATGTTATACTCACTTCGTAGACCTCCACAGGTAAAATGTTTTGCTAATTCTTAACCTCTTGCGCTCTTGAAATTTGAGTAGTCAATTAATATATGTTTGATAGTGTAATATGGCAATGCAATAGCTATGCTGATGTTGTATCTATCATTATGTTTTTATCAAATTGAAATGTGGACACAGTCCAAGCAGGTTCCAAAATCTGTGGATAAGTTACTTTTCACGCGTCGAATGTTTTTGCCGAATTAGACACCCAAATTTGAGCTGAAATCTGACACTCCTATCTCTGTCCAAGTAATATCTGGTAGTAGGCTAGACAGTTGTTTGCTGTTGATGCAGTGATGTGCTTTTTCATTCTTTCAGTTATCAGCACAGTGTTCTCTTTCTCTGTACCTGTGCTCATGTCCAGCCGTTTTCTATAGATCAGGCACCCAAGTTCAAGTTAGATATTCGGAGACCTTTCTCATCCAAATTAGCAGTGGATAGCAGGCTAACAATTGTTTTGGTTGATGTTAACATGCATTTTCATTCTCAATTATCAGTACATTGCACTTTTTTTAGCACCTGATGCAGGACAAAGAATCTTAGGTTTCATTGATCTAACGGTATTTGTGGCTGTTGATTTGTTGTTTCAGCACTTTGAAGACCTTGTCGGGGGGCACTTCCGCGAACGGGGCCATGCCATTCTGGCTGCATGCAAATACTACATGGAGGGCCATGAAGTTGGATCCAAAGTCCCGGAGGAGGATGAGGGCACCAAAGGGTGCCAAAACGGGGAAGAACCCAGCAGCAGCACCACGGCAAAACCGCAGCAAAATAAGCCCGCAATGCGCAGCAGTCGCAATGCATCCTTCAAAACCAAGCTGGAGGTTCTGTTTGAGGAGCTCTTGATGGAGTTCAATGTGAAGGGTGCAAACACTGCAAGATTCCGTGCGGAGAAATTGAAGAATCAGCTGGCGGCTGCTTGAACTGAATGGGCAGTGGAATTCTGCTAACTTTTGAGGTTTTCGTAATGGATTGGGAAACCTAAGGGGGTGTTTTTTTCGCTTTTGGTTGACCATAGGAATGCTATGTAGATAGCTCTCCTTTCTTTCAGTTAACGGTACATGTCCTGTGTTAAGGTAAACTGAGAACGGTGGAACCGTCGTAGATCCTAGTAACTGAAGCATCCACCCCAAATTGTGGTGTGATTGGCATATATAAATCGTCTTCCGTTATTTGCGTTTGAAAGGGATCCATGGCACCGGGTTTCATAATCAACCAGCCATGGAAGCTATGGGAGGGAGCAGTAGTTGTATTCGTTCCATTTTTCTGTGATTCTGGCTACTTTATACTGGTAGAAGTTCCCTAGTGCAGGAGCTCAACGTGCATTTGTGGTATAAAGATCTACGAACCCGTAAACATACTCTTTCCAATTTTCCCTAGCTCTGTCTCTGAGCGTAGGACCAAATGTTCGTTGCTTTGTTCATAGGATTTGACGAGGGTAAGCCTCTGAGTGACACTGTCCGCTCAAATAATGTCTTTTTAATAATTTGTTCTCCTTCGTTGCCATGAAACGCTAAAAAGGTAAAAAGTGTCACTTCATCTATTTCAAATTATAAGTTGTTTGACTTTTTTCAACTTAAATTGGATCATTTGTCTTATATCAAAAAATTATACTAATATAGTTAAACTTTAGTGATTTTTGAATAAATTTTTATTAATAAAGCAAGATATAACAGAAGAAATGATATTTGCACAAAATTTGAAATAAGACGAGCGGTCAAACCTAAGCGAAAAAAGTCAAAAGACATAATTTGAAACGAAGAAGTAATTGTCAATGGATAGTTTTCGCCATTAATTAAGATGCCACGCAGGTAAATGATAACGTGCATTAAAGTTATGGACAAATAAGGAAATGGATTCTTAGGGCACTCCTAATGGCGATAAATGAGTGGTTTTTATATCTCTTAATTATAATGATATCTCAGTATTTTGATGGTATGACATAGCAATAATTAAAGAGATGATGTGGCATAGCAATAATTGAAGAGAGAATACAATGAATCGATTTCTACCCGACGAAACCAGGTCTTCAATCGGACCCATGCATATGTACTCTACCCAATCGCTGTTGGGAGGACATACGTCGTTTCCCGTCTAGATCGGGTGCGCCACCGCGGCCCCAATGGCTCGCGCGTGCTTGGGCTCTCATTACTATAGGCAGGTCGGGGCAGGACAAGGCAGTGTCTTTGGTGCTGCCCGAGTTGCTTCCGTCGCTGGTGCTGCCCGAGTTGCTTCGGTCCCTGGTGCTCTCGCCGATGGATCTAGTTCGGCCGCTGGTGAAGCCCTATCAGCACCAATGTCTCCAACCCTGGCTTGTCTTCAAGCCACCGGTTTTCATGTGTAGTGGACAAGTTCCTCTCCATCGAGCTAAGCGAAGGGTAACAGTTCTAGTTCATATTATTTCTCTTCAAATAGACTTGATGAAAGATAAAAGAATTTTACTGCAATCACTTATGATAATTATTAGAAGGATTTTTGTCTTCTGTCCTAATATGTGTTACCAAAATTTGGATGCCAAAAAAATTTAAATAGCATCTGTTAATTTGGATATCATCTGCCCTAATATGTCTGCAGTTACATACTGAATTTAGCTCTAATTATTTTCAAAATTTAGCTATAATTATGTCTACAGTTACATACCGAATACCCTGACAGTGTCCAGAGCTGCAGAATGTTCATTTAGTTCTTAAATAAATTTTGGACTGCTTATATAACTCAAAATTTTGGACTGCTTATGAGCTTAGCTATTATTTATATGTCCAATCTTGAGCTATCACATTTTGTACAGTATAAATATTTAGATCTCAGATAGGGGTGTTTGGATCTATTTGTTTACAACCAGAACTAGGAGTTATTTGTTCCCATAGGCATCAGAACCTCTGCAGGTTGGTTATTTGTCACATACCCATAACATTCATTCAGTAGTATGAAATCCATGCTATTTTGTTATTGAGCATTTTGTTAAGCATGTGGACTAGTGGAAGGCAGGATGAGATGAGAGCTAGGAACCAGGAAGGTGCATGGTAGGAAAAGCTTGTGTGCCCACTAAATATTTATAGTGGACGGCAGGATGGGTGGTGTCGTCTCTGTTTTCCTTTCTGCTCACTTGGAACCACAGTTGATGGTTGCTATCTGCCTTTATATTATCCTTTTTCTTTTCAAATATAAAAGGCCAGCTTCTAGGCTTCAAAAATTAGAGGGAGCAATTGCCTTGCAATATACATGTCTGAATAGAACTACAGAAACAAACACAGTGTAACAAATCTCATAATGTTTTTTATGCTGACAATTTTTATTGTTTTAGGATGTACCCACCAGGTGGTTTAACAAATTTTCTCCAGTCAAACAGTTGTCCAGAAAAATTCGATTTAGTTGGGAATACAACAACCACAGCTAGAATTTTGCCAAGCACTCCAAGTTCTAGAGGAACCCCATCAGGTGAAAGCAATGCACAAGGCAAAGAAACAATCGATATTGATAAGGATGAACCCATCGGAGATGGTAGCACTGAGAGGCGATTGAACTACTCAAAAGATGAAGATATCAGATTGGTAAGCAACCTTTCTTAGTTTTTGTTTGAGTTGTTGTTTTTGTAAATCTGCTCGGTTGCTAACTTTGAGCTGTTTTGTCAATGTAGGCTTCCGCTAGGGTGCATAACTCAAAGGACCCAGTGGATGGAAATGGTAGGAAGTCTGATCAGTATTGAGCAAATGTTACTACAGAATACAACAAAAGCACAGAGGTTTCCCGCAAGAGAAACCGAAACCAATTGAAAATCTGATGGGATCGTGTTAAGCAAACAGTAGGTGATTTCCATGGTTGCTGGGTAAGAACCAAGAGTGTGTACAGAAGTGGTTACAGTGATGACTGAACATAAAGATAAAGAATTCACACTGAAAGCATACATGGAAGGTTGTTCGAGATGAAAGGAAGTGGTCTGCAGATGTCAAAAAAATGGAACAAGAAAAGGAGAACAAGAATGGTGCAACTAATAAGAGGGCTGAAGTGGTGAATTTGGAAGATAATCCCAACAATCATCCTATTCGGCATAAGAAGGCTAAGGATGAAAAATATGGGAAAAAGAAGACACCTCAAGCTTTGTCTGCTATTAGTGAGACGCTAGACAAGTTCATTTAAGTAACTATAGTGGCTAGTAAGGACCGTGAGAAGATGGCGGAGATGCAGCAACTTATGGCAAACAGTAAGGTTGAAGCTGCTTAGGTTGAATGATAAGGCAGCATAAAAACAACTTAAATGTAAAATGCTGGACACTTACAGAGAGTTGTTGTTAGCACCAACAATTAATCTAGATGCTCATGCTTTGGCTGAGAGAGAAAGAGAGAGCACTGTATGAGATTGGCCTTGTTTTCTACAGATAATTAAGGTATGTGAAAGCAGACCACTATTTGTTTACTATTTGTTAGTACCAATAATTAAGTAGAAGTACACAGACCACTATTTGTTTAATTGTGGTGAAAATTAAGGCTCTGTTCATTGGAGCTGATAAGCTGAGCTGATTTCGGCTGTTGCTGATTTTTTATGAGAGGAAAATACTGTTCCAGAGCTGAAAAATAAGCGCTTTTTAGACGAAGTGAACAGGGTATAAGTGGTTGTTCATATTTTCTAAAAGAATTTCTCTTGAAGCCCAGGGGTGCCTTTTATTTTAATTTTTTGTGTTCGGTTAGTTACTGTCAATATGTATGAATTGTGTAGCAGATGTCATACCTATGGCGATTTCCAGTGAGTGGTGTTATATATGATCATATACAGTTATATGAGCTCCTTTGTTGCTACTTCTGAAGGTTTTTGATAAACAAGCTTAAGGTATTTGTTTACATGAAGGAGGAGCTAGGCTTGTTGGCAACCTCTTCTGTGGCGTTCTTCTCCACTATTATCGGTAATACAGATCCCCTGTCTTATTTATTTATTGTTATACTTTAAGCAATTGTTTACTTGTTTCACTATTTGGTTAGAGTGTTCTAATTCTTGGTACCATGTTAGAGTAGTAAGTTCTTAGATTAGGCGTGATGTTTAGGCTATAGCTTACCCGTGAATGCGGCTAGATCCACGGATAGTTGTGATAGGTTCTAGGTTGTGACAGCCCTAGAATTCTCTGGATTCCACCACGATTGACCTAGGTGTATAGTTCCTAATCATTCATCGCCTTGGAAAAATCATATTTTCTTATGTGCTATCGAGTGGACATACTTTCTATATGAATGTTGTAGCGCTCGAGGAGATTAAAACTTTCTAGTTTTGAGTTTTTTAATTTGAAGTCGCTAAGATGTTAAAAAAATTAAAAATACAAAACCACTATGCATAAACTGAAATTAGCGGTTTAATTTTTTACATCTTAGCGACCTCAAGTTAAAAAAAATCAAAGCTACAAAAATGTAGGTCTCGTCGATCATTATAACTTTCATATAATTAGTATCTCCATTTGATATCATTTAAAAAAAGATATAATTATGGAAGCCACAAGCGCTTGTACACGATTAATATACTATTGAAAATTTATTTACCTTTTCAGCATCTTAACAACCTTAAATTAAAAAACTCAAAACTAGAAAGTTGTTGTTATGACTGGTCAGGTCTATCAGAGGCGCAAGAGAACTCGTGGCTGAGCCAGGTCAGCAGGGTGCTCGCACACATGCACGCCGTGCTCGGCCACGCGGTCACCGCGCCTAGATTATAGGATCTGCAGTTCAGTTTGTTAGCTTTTATTCAGTTATGTTGCATGGCTGTTAGGATTGGCTTTAAAAGTCTAAACTCTTGTTAATGAGAAGATTAGCAGAAGATTGATTCAATCTCTCCCGCTCGCTACCCTGTTCTCCTCCCGTACTCTCCCGTGCGACGCCGGACGCCAGGACGGCGTCGCAGCCTCGCCGCCGCCGTGAGCCCAGACCGCGCCCTCCTACCTCTCACGATTACTATCTGAGAAGGAGTAGCAGCGGACACAACAATCTGGTATCGGGTTCAGGCACGATGTCCAGCGCCGCCACTTCCGCCGTGCTCGTCTCCGGTGTGCCGGTGTCCACCACCGCTCCCCCAGTCACCACCCAGCCACCTGCCGCCCCAACAGCTTCGTCCCCTCTGGAGTCGCTCACTGCCGCCATCTATGGTCTGCAGCGCCAGATGGGGTCCTTCGCCACTCGCCTCTCGGCCATTGAGGGTCGTGCCTCGCCGTCCCCCAGCAACAGCTCCGTCGGCGACCCTCCACCTGCCACGACCACCCCGGTCTATGGTATGCCGGGTTATGGCGGTCTACCATCTGCTCCTACGACGACCGCGGTCGTGGTCCACACCGCCGCTGCCTCTCAGCCCCCGATTCCATCCATTCCACTACCCATCACCCAAATTCCTTTTCCTCATTCACCTTCGCCTTTGCCTGATTTCAACGCCATTCCGGCGCCGGCGGCGCCGTACGAGGGCCACCCTGATGCTCTGGGTGTGCCACGTTTCCAGAAACTCACTTTTCCAACCTTTGATGGCAAAGAGGATCCGCTGCCTTGGTTGAACAAATGTGACCAATTTTTCCGAGCGCAGCGAACTCCTGAAGCCGACAAGGTTTGGCTCGCGTCGTTCCACATGAATGGCGTGGCCCAACAATGGTACTACATGCTGGAGCGCGACGCCGGCGATGTCACGGCCATCCCCTGGCCAAACTTCAAAGCCCTGTGCTCTCAGCGCTTCAGGCCTGCCCTGGGCACGAACCACCTGTCGGCCCTGGCGCGCCTGCCGTTCCGGGGCTCTGTGGCGGACTATCAGGAGGCCTTTCAGGCCCGGATGGCGCACGCCGGGCCGCTGTCGCCGGCGCAGCAAGTGCAGCTGTTTACGGGCGGTCTGCCGGAGCCGATCCGCACCGACGTCGAACTGCAGGCGCCGGCCGACCTTCAACGCGCGATGGGACTCGCGCGCGCCTATGAACGCCGCGCGACGGGCCTCATAGCGGTTCAGGCCGCCCGAGCTCCTCGCCCGCCAGCGCGCGTTCCACAGCTGCCGGCTGCTCCAGCCGCGCCATCGACGCCGCAGCTGGCCCTGGACGCCCCTGCCCCACCACCTCCCAAGCCGTTTCGCCGGCTATCCCCCACCGAGATGGCAGATCGTCGTCGTCAAGGCCTGTGTTACAATTGTGACGAACAATATGTGCGGGGGCACAAGTGCCAGCGCCTCTTTTATCTAGAGGTCACAGACTTCGACGACACGGAGCCTCCGCTGCCCGAGGAAGCTGAACCAGCTGCGGCGGAGCTTCCGCCGCTGATTTCTCTCCACGCCATCGCCGGGATTCGTACCGAGGACACCATGCAGCTCCGTGTCTCCATCGGTAACCACGAGTTCACAGCCCTCGTGGACTCGGGGTCGACGAGCAACTTCATCAGTTTGGCAGCGGCGCAGCGCATCGGGCTGCACTTCCATGACAGCCTTGGCACACAGGTGGTGGTTGCCAACGGTGACCGCGTCACGTGCCGCGGGCAGGCGCGCGACGTCGCTCTCCGGATCGGCGACGAACACTTCTCGGTGGACTGCTATGCCATACCCCTGGACTGCTACGATCTCGTCTTGGGTGTGGCGTACCTGCGCACATTGGGGCCGATATTGTGGGACTTCGACGACCTCTGCATGGCCTTCTGGCACCAAGGCCGCCGCGTCTTGTGGAAGGGGATTGGCTCCACCCGGTGGGACATTGCCCCCACAGGCCGCCTCCACTCCATCCGGCCCTCCGAGCCGGCCTTGCTGGACCGCCTCCTCGACTCGTTCAGCGACCTCTTCGAGCCGCCGGCCGGACTACCCCCAGCACGGAGCTGTGACCACCGGATCCACCTCCGGCCGAACACAGCGCCGGTGGCCGTCCGTCCTTACCGCTACCCGCAACTTCAAAAGGACGAACTCGAAGCCCAGTGCGCTGCCATGATGGAACAGGGCATTATTCGGCCAAGCACATCACCATTCTCAGCCCCAGTTCTCCTCGTCCGGAAGCAAGACGCGACGTGGCGCTTCTGTGTTGATTACCGGGCGCTTAATGAGCAGACCGTCAAAGACAAGTTTCCCATTCCAGTGGTGGAAGAGCTCATCGATGAACTGCACGGCGCGTGCTTCTTCACCAAGCTTGACCTGCGCGCCGGCTATCATCAAGTACGCGTCCATCCCGAAGACATCGAGAAGACGGCCTTCCGCACGCACCATGGCCACTTCGAGTTCTTGGTGATGCCATTCGGCCTCAGCAACGCGCCCGCCACATTCCAGAGTTTGATGAACTCTGTGCTTCAGCAGTTCTTTCGCAAGTGTGTCCTTGTTTTTTTTATGACATTTTGATCTATAGCAGCTCGTGGTCTGAGCACTTGCAGCATCTCCGGGCGGTCCTCTCAGTCCTACGCGCCAACCATCTTCGGGTGAAACGCTCCAAGTGCGCGTTCGCCACCAGCTCGGTGGCGTATTTGGGCCACATCATCTCCGCCTCAGGTGTCGCTATGGACGGCGACAAGGTCGCAGCCGTGGCTGCCTGGCCGACCCCCACCTCGGCTCGCAGCTTGCGCGGCTTCCTCGGCCTCGCTGGATATTACCGGCGCTTCATAAAGGACTTCGGCACGCTCGCAAAGCCCCTCACATCCCTCCTCCGGAAGGAGGGGTTCTGCTGGTCGGAGGCTGCAGCAGCAGCGTTTGCGGCGCTCAAGGAGGCTCTTACTACGGCGCCGGTGCTCCACCTTCCCAACTTCACCAAGCCTTTCGTCGTGGACTGCGACGCGTCCGGGACTGGGTTTGGTGCCGTGCTACATCAGGGTGCCGGACCCCTGGCATTCTACAGCAAGCCGTTCGCTGCTCGCCATCTCAAGGTGGCCGCTTATGAGCGGGAACTCGTGGGGCTAGTGCAAGCGGTGCGCCACTGGCGCCCATATCTTTGGGGGCGTCAATTCGTTGTTCGCACGGATCACTACGCCCTCAAATATATCCTGGACCAGCGGCTCTCGACGGTGCCTCAACATCAATGGATAAGTAAGTTGATTGGCTTTGATTTTACAGTGGAGTACAGGCCTGGGCGCTTGAACACCGTCGCCGATGCCCTTTCTCGACGGGAGCAGGAGGTGCATGCTGTTGCTGCCATCTCTGCTCCTTCGTTCCGGCTGTACAGCGACCTGCGTGCCGAGCTGCAGTCCGTTCCAGCTCTGCGCCAGCTCAGGGACTCCATTGCAGAGCGCCGCGGCACGCCCTGGCACGTGGAGGGTGGCCTCATCCTACACGGGTCGCGCGTCTACGTGCCAGCTGACTCCGCTGTGCTGCCGGAGGTCCTGTCCCTGGCGCACACAGCCGGGCACGAGGGCGTCCAGAAAAGCCTCCACCGGCTGCGCCGTGACTTCTTCATCGACAATGATCGCGTGGTCCTGCGCGACTTCGTCCGCACCTGTACGGTGTGTCAGCGGAACAAGACCGAAGCTCTTCATCCAGCCGGTCTACTCCAGCCTCTCGACGTGCCCTCCCAAGTCTGGTCAGACATCTCCATGGACTTTGTGGAGGGCCTTCCCAAGGTGCACGGCAAGAGCGTCATCCTCACGGTGGTTGATCGCTTTTCGAAGTACGCCCATTTCATCGCTCTCGGCCACCCCTACACGGCTTCCTCCGTCGCCCGCGCCTTCTTCACCGACATTGTCCGGCTACATGGGTTCCCGGCGTCCATCGTCAGCGACCGGGATCCTGTCTTCACCGGGCACGTGTGGCAGGATCTCTTCAAGATGGCGGGGGTGCAACTGCGCATGAGCACCGCCTTCCATCCCCAGACGGATGGCCAGTCAGAGGCTGTGAACAAGACCATCGCCATGTACTTGCGTTGCATCACCGGCGACCGACCACGTGCATGGCTCGAATGGCTCCCGTGGGCGGAGTACTGCTACAACACGTCATTTCATTCGGCACTTCGCACTAGTCCATTTCAGGTGGTCTATGGGCGCTCTCCTCCAGCGTTGCTGCCCTACGAGCCCTCGACGGCCCGCACCGACACCGTCGACACGCTGCTCCGTGACCGCGATGCCTTCCTCGTCGACGTTCGCGATCGCCTGCTCCAAGCCCAGGCCTACGCCAAGCGCCACTACGACGCTCATCATCGACCATTGGAGTTCACTGTGGGTGCTTGGGTCTGGCTTCGGCTGTTGCACCGGCCAGCTCAGTCCCTAGTGCCTGGGCGCCGTGGCAAGCTCAACCCCCGTTACGCCGGGCCATTCCAGGTGCTTGAACTTGAACGCATCGGCGACGTCGCCTACCGCCTGCAGCTGCCGGACAACGCCCGCATCCACGATGTCTTCCACGTTGGAGTTCTTAAGCCCTTCCACGGCTCGCCACCGACATCGACACCAGCACTTCCTCCACTCCAGCATGGGCGCCTGCTGCAAGCTCCTGAGAAGGCGCTCCGGGCTCAGCTCCGCCGTGGCATATGGCATGTACTGGTGCGCTGGTCCGGGCTTCCCGACGCGGAGGCGACCTGGGAGCCTCTGGACTCGTTCCGCGCGGCCTATCCGGAGTTCCAGCTCGAGGACGAGCTGTTCCTCGATGGAGGGAGAGATGTTATGACTGGTCAGGTCTATCAGAGGCGCAAGAGAACTCGTGGCTGAGCCAGGTCAGCAGGGTGCTCGCACACATGCACGCCGTGCTCGGCCACGCGGTCACCGCGCCTAGATTATAGGATCTGCAGTTCAGTTTGTTAGCTTTTATTCAGTTATGTTGCATGGCTGTTAGGATTGGCTTTAAAAGTCTAAACTCTTGTTAATGAGAAGATTAGCAGAAGATTGATTCAATCTCTCCCGCTCGCTACCCTGTTCTCCTCCCGTACTCTCCCGTGCGACGCCGGACGCCAGGACGGCGTCGCAGCCTTGCCGCCGCCGTGAGCCCAGACCGCGCCCTCCTACCTCTCACGATTACTATCTGAGGAGTAGCAGCGGACACAACAGTTGTAGATCTCATCAAGAGCTATAATTTTATATAAAAATTATCTTCATCCCGGATCATATAGAAAAGATAAATTTTTTGAAATATTCTACAGATTATAGCTATGTTACCTAAAATTAGATTTTTCCTTCTTAAAAATTTTGTGCCGAAATTAGCTATAGTATTTGGGATCTGGATGACGTTTACATATCCTCCCAAATTTAGAGATATGTAGTGATCACTTTGAAAGTACCTAAATTACAATCTGTGTCAAGTTTAGAGACCATAGATTACAATCTCTTTCAATGTTTAAGGATCTAAGTGACACTTTGAGTCAAGTTAAAGGACAAGTGACGCATTTTTCTCTAAAAGGTACATAGACAGATTAGGTTTAGGCTGGCGTGGAAGCAAGCTAGCTAAAGGCAATGACTTGCGTTCAGTCTTACACTAATTAATTATGTGACACAGGGAGGTCGTATATATTTGCAATAAAAGGTTATACAATTCATTCAATTGGTTTTAGATAACAGAAATAGTTTTCGCCTTCATCGTCACATATAAGGAATCAAACCCAGCAGCATGCTGATTAGGGAAAAAGTTTGCACGATCCAATGTTTACGACAGGCCCACTTCACCATGAAAGTTCAAAAAGGCATATAATTTAAAAAAAAAAATGTTCAAAAAGCGCAATATATTGGTGATCTTAATTCGGAAGTAAAATGTAAACTGGCTTCAAAGGATGAATGAATGGACGATAGATAATATTATTAATATATATAAATATATACCCTATTCTTTTGGCTGAAAAATAAGCGCTGATTTCGGCTCGTGCTGATTTGTTGTGAGAGAAAAATACTGTTTCGTGGCTGAAAATAAACGCTGATCGGTTAAAAGAACAAGCTGATAGCAGTACACTTTAAAGAGCCGGCCGGCAGGGACTGCAAATTCATTTCTTGCAGGCAAGGTCCCCGCTTTTAAGAACCGCTGACGACTGAGATCGACCTAATTCCAATGTGGACGACGTCTCAGCAAGATGATATATGCATGGGCGGTATATGGGCTAAGCCGCTAAGCGACTTATTTCGGCTTCTTTTCAGTTCTGGAATAGTATTTTTCTTTTATAAGAAATCAGTTTTTAGTTTTCAGCTTTTAGCGAACAAAGCCATGTTGGTTTGTTATCATCCTGTACGTAATTCTCGGTACGACGAGCTGTCCTCTTTATGAAATCTATTTCGCCTAATCCTTCATTCGTGCTCAAGCTTTTTTTTTTATACAACACAACCTAGCTAGCTCGTACACAGTAGGTCTTTGCCTGGTTGGGATGAATTTGTGTGTGATGTTTCATCCATCTGTGATCTAACTGCGCAAGTGCAAGCGCATGCAAGCCGATCGAGCACGCAGTAGGTTGATCTCCACTGGGATATGGCGTGCGATGCAGCCATCTCCAAACTCCCGTCCAGCTGCATATGCTTGCTTTACTCCAAAGTCCAAAGGCAAAACTTCCTTATTAGCTTGCATGATCGCATCCATCGATCCACAAGGCAAGCAACAGATGAACGGACGAAGACAACGCGGGTACTCAACTACAACTACTCAACACCGGCCGGTGATCACCAAGCCTATTTATATAGGCAGAAATCAGCGTCTCTCCCTGAACGAAACACACCAGAGGGAGATAGCAGAGCTAGCTAGAGCTAGAAGAAGAGGATAACAATGGAGGTGGCCGGCCGGGGGAAGAAGATGCTGGCCACCCTGGTGGGGTGCAACTATGCCGGCACGGAGTACGAGCTGCAGGGATGCATCAACGACGTCCACGCTATGCGCGCCGTCCTCCTCGACCGCTTCGGCTTCACGCCGGCTGACGTCACGGTGCTCACCGACGACGACCACGAGAGCGGCGGCCGCCTGCTCCCGACCGGCGCCACCATCAAGCACGCGCTGGCCGACATGGTAGCGCGTGCGGCGCCCGGGGACGTGCTCTTCTTCCACTTCAGCGGCCACGGCACGCTCGTCCCGCCCGTCGGCGGCGGGCCGCACCACCACCGCCGCGACGACGAGGCCATCGTGCCCTCCGACTTCAACCTCATCACAGGTCCGTACGCAGGTCCAAGCACTGCGATGTCGGCATGCACGAATAATAATGGCTGGCGCGTCGTGGTTTCGTTTCTGACCTCTGACAATGGTCGCATGCACACGCGATGTCGCTCCGGCACGGCACGGCAGACGTGGACTTCCGGGAGCTGGTGGACCGCGTGCCGCCGGGTGCCACATTCACCATGGTGTCCGACTCGTGCCACAGCGGCGGCCTCATCGACCAGGAGAAGGAGCAGATCGGCCCCACCACCACCGCCGATCCCTACCTCCACGCCGGCAGCGCGCGCGCCGCCCGGTTCCTCCCGTACGCCGCGGTGCTTGGCCACCTGTCGGGCGCGTCGGGCGTGGCTGCGTCCCATCACGTCGCCGACCACCTCGTGGCGCTCTTCGGCGCCGACGCCAGCGCCAAGTTTCACCTCCACCGCCGCCGCGACCACGACTGGCGGCAACAGCAGCGACTCCGCGCGCACCGATGCTGGGGTACTGCTGAGCGGGTGCCAGACGGACGAGACGTCGGCGGACGTGGCGGGGGACGACGACGCGGCGATTGACGGCAGGGCGTGCGGGGCGTTCAGCGCCGCGCTACAGGCCGTACTGGCGGCGCACCCTGCGCCGTTGAGCAACCGGGAGGTGGTGCACGGCACCAGGGAGGTGCTGAGCGAGCAGGGGTTCCAGCAGCATCCCTGCCTCTACTGCAGCGACGCCAATGCCGACGCGCCGTTCCTGGGGCAGCAGGAAACCAAGGCCAAGAGCAACTGAGCAACGAGGAAGCTGCGCCGCCGCCATGCCAACACCTCGATCTAGTATGCCTAGCCTAGGCGCCGACGCACCGTTTCTGCTCTCATGCTTTATCCCCTGCGATTTGTGAGTGTGCTTATTATTATGTTTATTAATAATAAATGTGTGTACGAGGAGAGAAATACGGTCCATACAACATGATTCACCACAGAAAACGCGTACTTTGCCGAGTGTACGAAGGTTTACCGAGTGCCAAATATCACGCACTCGACAAAGGCCTTCTTTGCCGAGTGCCGCACTCGGCAAACCACGGCATTGCCGAGGGTCTAGCACTCAGCAAAGTCAGGCACTCGGTAAAGAGTCTTTGCCGAGTCCCAGACACTCGGCAAAGATCCACACTCGGCAAAAAATTACCCGGGATCAACGGCGTCGGGCGCCGTCATCTTTACCGAGTGTCAGGCATTTGGCACTCGGCAAATTTGTAACTTTTCCGAGTGCCAACCCTAGGCACTCGGCAAACTGATTTTTTTTTGTTTTTTTGCACCCAAATTTTTTGAAGGTTTGCTACAGTAACACAAACAACATGTTGAAGTTTGGGACTTTTTGATTGAGTTTTGATATATATTTTTAGTTTATTTTGTTTTCTTGAATTTTGCCGGAAAATATAAGTTTGAACTGCGGGTGCATGAAATAATGAAATGTAGCCGTTCAAAAAATGGTATTCATGTTGGAGGGTGTCTTTTGAGGCCGTATCCAGGAACTCACCGAAAATTTTGAACGCCTTATTCGCGGAACATGGCGACCCGCTTGTTCTCGGATTGTATTTAAATTATATAAAATTCAAACGAAGTCTGAAAATCACGAAATGTGTCAAGGTGTCGTGTTATCGCATGTAGAGGCTGTGATAAAAAATTGAGAAGGTTTCAAGCTAGCTGCGATGTCGGATGCCAAAAACCCAGCCCGCCCCGCCGCCGCTGCCGGAGCCCCGCCCCCTCCCGCCGGAGCGTCGCTCCCCCTTCCCTCCGGAGGACCGCCCCCCGGCTACCCCGGTCGAGCCCGCTCCCCCAGCCCGCCCCGCCGTCGCTGCCGCCGCCGCCAACCCGCCCCACCCACCGCCGCCGCCGCCCTCGCCCCCCCGGAGCCTCGCCCGCCGGCGAGCCCCAGCCGAGCCCGCGCCGGCTGCCGCGCCCACGCCGGCCGCACTCGCCCGGGCCGCGCCCGCCCCGGCCGCCCCAGCCCGGCCATCCCCGGACCCGCCCCGGCCATCCCCAGCCTCGCCCCGCCCTCGCCGGCCCTGGCAACCCGGCCGCCCGCGCGGCAGGAGGAAGAAGAGGGAGGAAGGAGGAAGAAGAAGGGGAGGAAGAGGAGGAGGAGGAGGAGGAGGAGGAGAGAAGGAGAAGGAAGGAAAAAGAAGCCCCGGTCGCCCCACCCCCGTCGTCGTGCCCGCCCATCGTCGTCCCAGGCCCTCCTCGGAGAAGAAGGTAAAGCCTTTGTGGTTGTCGGGCATCGTGCCAAGTCGGACGGCTTTCGTGTCGGGTTTGTGGTTGTCGGCCTTCGTGCCGACAATTTTTCTTTCATGTTTTGGAAACCTCCCCGTACAGGGGAGGTGCTGTCGAATTTTTGAACTTATAGCGATATGTTTCTTCTTTTGTAGAGCAGGACCTGTCGGAGGGGACCCGAAGCACTTTGTCGGCGTCTGCCTGCACCGCATCGCCTCGCCACTGCATGGACACGCCACTGCCTCGCTAGCCTAACTCCACCGCCACTCTAGGTATAACGTCCTCCTCCTTTGCATGCATGTTTTATATGGTCACTTAGCCCAGTTAGGCATCTACCGTTCGAAAGAGATAGGGTTGGAGGTATGTAGATCTTTGCATATCTGTGACCGTATCTCTTTCGTATTGTCTACGTATTTTGAACGGCCTGCGGATGCGTAGATGAGGTTAGTTTCCATGGTTTGTTCCGGTCCGAGATAGACTTTCGGCACCACCTCCCTGTTATTCTCCGGATACGCACTCTCCCTTGCAGGACGTGTATCGGGAGAACAGCAAGGAGGCACTGCCGAAATTCTATCTCGGATAGGAGCGAAACATGGAAACTGACCTCATCTACGCATCCACGGGTGGGATTAGGACCTATCCTCACCTATTAGATGGTAGGCACACCGAGTAGATGCACCATGGTTGTATTACTCGCTTATATATGTATATGCCAGAGCATGGAGAGCCGTGATTGGATATACACGGGCCACCCAAGTATGATCCCAGAATGGATTAAGAAGACTAATGCTTTCTTGGAGCATTCATTTGGCGAGGCCGCTAAAGGGTCAAGTCGGATGCCGTGTTCCTGCCGTAAATGTGACAACCGTGTAAGAAAGACTAGGAAGGCCGTGGGGGAAGATCTTTGCAAAGTATCGATTCACGCCAAACTATACCTGCTGGATCCACCATGGTGAAGCCAATTGTATTAGAGAGGAGGTGGTGAGACCACGCCTCGAGGCTTTTGATGGAGATGCCGGGGTAGCAGACTGGATGGATGACTTTCACGAGGCACGGTTCGGTGAAGGATTGGAGGATGACACAGAGGAATCCGCAAAGGCGTACTATGCTATGCTGGATTCGGCCCAGAAGCCCCTTCGTGAAAAGACAATGGTTTCGCAACTGGATGCCATTGGACGCCTAATGTCGTTCAAGTCACAGTATAGCATGAGTCAAGGCCACTTCGATGGTATGTTGGCAGTTTTTGGATCCCTGCTTCCGGAGGGTCACATGCTGCCAAAGAACTTGTACGAGTCACAGAAACTTTTTCGTGCACTTAAGATGCCGTATGAGCACATTCATGATTGTCCGAATGGGTGCGTCCTATTTAGAAAAGATCACGAGAAAGCAACGCACTATCCAAAGTGCAAATCCTCTAGGTACCTGGAGGTCGACACTAGTGATGGTAAGAAGGAGCAGCTTGGTATCCCCGCTAAGGTCCTACGGTACCTTCCTATCATACCGAGGATCCAACGGCTATACATGACAGAGGAGTCCGCGAAACAGATGACATAGCACAAACAAGGCAAAAGATACAGTCCTGGCAAGATGGTACACCCATCGGATGGTGATGCATGGACCCACTTCGATGTCATACATCGTCGTAAAGCTGAGGAGGTTCGGAACGTACGTGTAGCGCTGGCAACAGATGGGTTCAACCCCTATGGATTGCTGGTGGCCCCGTACACTTGTTGGCCCGTGTTCGTGATCCACCTCAATCTCCCCCCCGGCGTCATGTTTCAACCCAAAAATGTTTTCTTGTCACTATAATTCCTGGACACCCAGGGAACAAGATGGGAGTGTTCATGGAGCCTCTCATTGATGAATTGATCTTTGCTTGGGAAAAGGGGGTACTGACATACGACCGACCTACAAAGAAGAACTTCACAATGCATGTGTGGTACCACTACTCCCTGCATGACTTCCTGGCGTATGGCTTATTATGTGCGTGGTGTGTTCATGGGAAGTTCTCATGCCCAATATGCAAGATAGCTGTGAGGTTCACTTGGCTGAAGAGAGGTGGCAAGTTCTCTTCGTTTGACCAGCATCGTCAATTCCTCCCTCTTGAGCATGCATTCTGGCGAGATGTCAAGAACTTCAGCAAAGGGGTTCAAGTTACCGACCCTGCACCTCAAATGATGACCAATGCCGAGGTTCGTGCTCAGGTAGAGGCTCTCAAAGATGATAAAGAGAAAGGTGGGGTTTTATTGGATATGGGCAGGAACACCAGTGGACTCATAAATCGGGCTTGACTGGACTCTCCTATTTCGATGACCTCCTTCTTCCACACAACATTGATGTAATGCACACAGAAAAGAATATCGACGAGGTGCTTTGGGCAACACTCATGGACATTCCTGATAAGTCAAAGGACAACTTTAAGGCTAGACTGGACCTAGCAACCATGTGCGATAGACCAAAACAAGTGATGAAGCCTCCCGCGCCCGGCAAGAAATGGAGTACTCCGATCGATTTCGTATTGAAAAAGGACCAAAGGAAGGAGGCACTGCAGTGGATCTAGTCGCTAATGTTCCCTGATGGGCATGCGGTGAATTTGAGTAGGGGAGTGAACTTGTCCACCATGCGAGTGTTAGGGATGAAAAGTCATGACTTCCACATATGGATTGAGCGGCTCCTTCCTACGATGACCCGGGGATACGTCCCCGAGCATGTGTGGCGCGTGGTAGCAGAGTTGAGCTTTTTCTTTCGCCAGCTTTGTGCGAAGGAGTTATCTCGGGACGTCATTGATGACTTGGAGAGAGTGGCACCTGTGTTGATCTGCAAGTTGAAGAAGATCTTCTCACCTGGCTTCTTCCTGGCGATGCAGCATCTGATTTTGCACCTACCGTATGAGGCACGAATGGGGGGTCCCGTGCAGTTCCGTTGGTGCTATACAATCGAGAGATGTCTAAAGATTCTTCGGAAAAAGTGTAGAAACAAAGCCAAAATTGAGGCTAGCATGACAGAGGCATTCATTCTTGAGGAGGTGTAGCCTTCCCAGCGTGCACAATGCTCCCCCTCGTTACAACGCCGAAGAGAGTTCATCGAACCTCAGCCTTTTCAAAGGGCAACTCGGAAAGGCAAGCGCACTATGCACCAAGAGCTTAAGGCATGATGGGTGGCACATTATCATGCTTTATGTGTTGTTGAACCTTGACAAAGTGAAGCCTTATATGCAGTAAGTTCTCAATGAGCTTGTTACATACTGCACCAAGACCATATGCTTTATCCTTCATGTATCCACCCCCTTGTCTCTTGTTTTTTCAGGGAATTTTTGAATACATACTGGACAGGGAATAGGGCTCCTTCCCCTCAAGAGGAAGATAGTCTTCTCAAAGATGGTGTGCCCGATTTCATTTCCTGGTTCGACACGAAGGTACCTGATTAATTCTTTGCCTTTCCTACTTCGATCATAAGAGCGAGTAATATAACGATCTATTTAGTCTCACCTTGCAGGCCCGCAAAGATAGAGCAATGGATGCTGAGTTGAAAGGGCTAGCCAAGGGCTTCACCTACAAGGTCAAGACATTCACCAACTATACGGTGAATGGCTATCGCTTTCACACAAGCGACTATGAGCGGAGTCGGCCCAATCTGAAAACCACAAATACCAGAGTTCGTACGCCCGGCACCGATGGGCACGACTACTACGACATAGTAGAAGAAATATACCAGCTCATTTTTGAGTGTTGCAAATCTCATAATCCAGTCGTATTCAAATGCCATTTGTTCAATCCTAACGTCACGAGAACAACCCTGAGATTGGACAAGTCAAAATTCGACGGGATTCTGTATATCAAGGAGAGGATGTCTATATTGTGGCTCAACGGGCCAGGCAAGTTTATTATCTCCCATGGGCCTGCCAAAAAGACCCTAATCTTATGGGTTGGTACCTTGTGCAGATGGTATCGCCCCGCAGTAGACTTCCTGTTCCAAACGATGAGGATCACAATTTTGACCTCCACACACAGGAATTCTATCAACCAGAGGGGCTAGAAGGAAGGTTTGACATAGACATGTTTTCGCTGATGGGCATGGAAGTAGACAATGACATTGATCGAGGGGATGGAGATGAGGATGAGGGAGAAGAGGTGCAAGATGAGAAGGACTTACAAATGCTTGAGCGATTATAGTTAGACGATGACAATGATGACAACGATGGAGACAAGGACGAGGGAGAAGAGGTGCAAGTTGACAATATTGATAGTGATGACGACACCTATGATCCAGCCGCTGCCGATCGTGAAGAATATTTCTAATTCATGTAATACTATATTATTATTACTACTATGTTCAATTCATTTTGCATCTCTTTATAAGTACTTTGTAATTTAATTGTGCTAATTGGTTTACTCTTTGAAATTGCAGGCCCTCAACAAAATGCCAGGGCGAAAGGCAAGGCCATTGTGCGGTCAACTCCCTCTACATGAGGGACCACTCACCACCCCACGCTGAGGAGGAGCCTTTGCCGGAGCCGGCGCCGAGGAGGCCGAGGACCGGTGGTCGCCCCCGCGGCCGTTCGAGGACGCACTTGGAGCCGACTCCCAGCCCGTCGGTGGACGAGGACAACCAGGCGTTGGACCTCTAGGCAGGAGGGGGTGACACCTCCTCTGACTCGTCGGACCACGAGGAGGGGGCGACCGCGACAGTAGGGGGTTCCACTTCCACTACTGCTTCTGGCTCTACCTCGTCGGGAATCTACTTACGTGGGCCCTCAAAGCTCCCGGCACGGCCGATCCCACTTCACTGGCGCCCGGTGATTCGACCCCAGGGCGACGAGTACGTATCATTTCACTACTATTTCATATGACATGCAGACTCTTAATGACTAACAATTGTTCTTAATGACTCTTGCAGCAACTAGGAAGTTGTGTCCGGGAAGGGCTGGCACATCAATGGCACGCTGGCCCTTCTGATTCGGCAGCACTACCCTAGGATGGTCACCTACGCTGGGTTGCCTTCGCCACCCTATACGTGGGACCACTTCCACGCCGCTGAGGACAGCGAGCATGGCACCGTTGCGGCGCGGATCAAGGCTGAGTTCTGGGTGAGTCTACGTCACACTAAATTGGTCAATACTATGTATTCATTGGTCGCTCTAAAAATAATTAAACAATACATGATGTATGCATGCAGGACTTCTACAGGTGCGACGCTGGGTTTGAGGCCCAAGCAGCGCGCGTGCAGGACAAGGTCTGCAGGTTGTTGACGGTGGATATACCATAATATTCTACATTCAAACACCGTCAACAGGCCTCGGATTCAAGGGAGAATAAACATAACATGAACATATTTTATCAATAACTAGTTCCACTTGTACTCTTAAGCTTGTGAATGCAGGGAAGACCAAAACAGTGCAAAAGTGAGCAGCTAGGGGTCATCTATGTGGTTCGACCGAACCATGTCTGGTTGCCCCAGGCCACCACATTTCATCACCATGCATACAACATCAAATGGAAGAGAGGAGAGCCAAGCGTGGGCCCATGGTGGGGTCGCCCGAACCACTCATGGGGCCCACCTAGCTTTGGTGACATGGCACGATCCTCGTGACACTCTACCCAGCTCATCCCAACCATCAGATCATCATGTGTTTCCATTCAACGGTGGAGAAGCAAAGCACATGGATCAAGGCGTGAAACGATAAGATCAAGACAAACTAAATACACAGCCACAGTCTATGACAGATGGGGACCGTAGTGGTGGGCCCACCCTGCCATAGGTGGTTCGGCCGAACCACCCATGGTGGGCCCAAGCCACCACCACACTCCAGGACATGTGGGGACACCTTCTAGAAGCTCCTAGCTGGGCCCACCTGCCATAGAGGGGGTCGGCCGAACCACCTTGTGTGGGCCCCGGCCACCGACTTCCTCCACCGCCTTCCTGCATGACTCCCACGTGATGGAATCACCGATGCCGTCCATTTCAAGGCGGTATTGAGGCGGTTTATCCAAGGGTGGAGAGTTGGGGAGCACACGGATCGCTGACGTGGCAACCCTCCACTCTCCACTATAAATAGAGGCTGCCTCCACCCTCTCAAGACATGATTCATTCAAGATACAAGTGAGAAACAATGTAGTTCCACTCTAGTAGTAGTAGTTATAGTCTAGTGTGGAAGTTAGAGTCGAGTCGAGCTGCACTCGGGGTCTCCGGAGTCGTCTGCTGGAGAGTGGTATAGCTCTTATATCTTTCTCTTCCTGTAAGACTTTTCTTTATTAATATAATATTCCTGCTTTAATTTACTGAGTCTTTACTTAGTGCATTACTATTCTTGCAATAGTATTGTTGTGAGTTATCATATTACTTGGTCGTCTTGCATTAGATTGTGATCCTATAACCACTCAACGTGTGTTAGTTCATCGCCTGTCATAGGGTGCTCTAGTTGCCTTGGCCACAGCTAGAGTAGTGAGAATTAGTGTAAGCATGGTGCTTAGACTAGATCTTACCTTTGGTTGCTGCTTGTCGCACGGACTGTTAGTGGGTGCTAGCAGGTGGTGATAGCCCTGTCTAGTCTTAGTATCCCTCCACGTGTTTTATGCAAGTTCTTAAAAGGTAGGCTCCCATAAGAGTGTAGGCGCTTCGGGTAGAGGTTTTGTCCTCTATTGTCTCGCACTACCCCCTACACGCCGGTAGTGATGTAGCAATCTTAGTGTATTTCGTTCATTTGATAGGATAGTTCATACAAGTAAAGTAAGAATCATAGGAACCTTTCTCACTCGTTGTCCTCCTACCTAACTATACTACACTAGTTATTTTTTATCATTTCATTTGTTATCTGTGAATCATCACCTTCCTATTATACTTCGATTACCCCCTCTACACTAATTGTGCTAGGTTGAGATAGATTTAAGGATCTCTTTCTATTAACATTTCTAGCAATCGCTTTCCCTTGGGATAAAATAAATAACGATACCTTGGAATACTCTCGGGTGAAATGCTACAACGGTATATTCTGTGCGCTTACGGAATTATCCAATAGTCATAAGAAATATCATTAAGGCACTTCTGGCGCCGTTATCAGAGATAGCCTAACACCCTGTCTCTGGTGGTTGCGCTAAGAAGTGTCAACACAGGTCCCGACTCTCGGACCTGTACTACGAGACGCGGCTCCAGTGCATCATCAACTACAACACCGACGTCCTTGGACAGATAGTGAGGAAGTGCGATGCCAGGAGCATGACGCTCATGAGGGAGCAGTACATCTTGGCAAGTAGTACTTTCATGAACAATAGGTTAGCTTCATTTCATCTTCTGACATATCAATAACTTGATGGCATGCAGCAATGTCCTGATTGGTGCGCCAGGAACCGTCTCTGCTGGGAGGCCATTGTGGACAGGTGGCTCTCGCCCGAGTGGGTGGAGAAGCACAAGATAAGTCAGGACTGGGTGGAGAAGCACAAGATAAGTCAGGACTCCCCCCTGCAGATGGGTGGGGTGCCACACCACCAAGGCAACCAGAACCTCAGCACGTACGCCAAGACATGGGTAAACTTCTTTGTGCTTTCATCTTTATTTATATATTCTAACACTCAATTCTAACTACTTGTAATCGTCTTTGTGTTTTCCTCGCAGTCCCAAGTGCACCAGGGCCAGGAATTGTTGGTATAAGATAACTCAAACAATTAAATATTAGGATTATCTGCAAGCGAACAGATACCGATGTAGCACTTCACCCGGGAGTATTACAGGTATCGTTATTTATATTTTACCATAGGGAAAACGGGATGACTAGAATCTAGACTTAACCCCTGAGCTGCTATCAAGGACGGAGAAAATAGGTGATATAGGAGATTGCTAAGGCCTCTAGTTCTAATCCTCACAAGATATGATATAATTGTTCTGAAAGGGGAATTACTATAGGAATACACCAACAAAGGGTAAATTCCTTAGTAATGGAATCCTACGGTCTTACTGACGAGAGGTGGACTGTGTAAGATTCAACAAGGCTAGGTCACCCTCGCGATCTACCACCGATCCGGACAGTATAGGGCATTTACGAGTAAATATAATCTAAGCACCACGCTTAAACTATAAATAACTACTTCAATCAAGGAGCTACCAAGACTAAAGCACTCAAAAGAATCGTAAACCTCAAGAACAATAATAGCAATGTTACTCACTTGGATTAGAAGTTGAACTCCGAAGAAATCTTCAGAAACAAGTCCCAAAGAAGGACTCGAATCCGCGGGTACAAGTCGTAGAGCAGTCACCGACAGGCCGGCCACTCCCCCAACAATCTCTAGCTCTACTACCACACTACTTCTAGAACAAGAATAGCCCTAATCTGGAGAGACTACAAGGCTAATCTTCTACTTGATGCTTAGCTCTAAATCCTTCTTGGGTTTATACTCTATTTAAAATATGCCGGTGGAATTCTGAAACCCTGGATTGATTTCTCTCTGGATCATATGAAACCCTGGGGGTCTGAGGGTCCTTATATAGGCCGGTGGGATGAACCGTAGCCCTTGGATCAAACCGACTTCGGCGGACGGTGTAGATTGCGTAAAATTTCGGGATGTGGGTCCACGTCGAAGCGGAGGCGAAACAGGCTCACTGACAGGTCGGCCGACCTAGCCAGTGGGTCGGCCGACCCCCTCTCTCTGAGTTGTGGGTCCTGCATTGGCAGGCATGTCTCTGGCGTTCTCTAGAATATTCTTGATCTCCTGCCGCGGCGTAATTCGGTATTTTTCTCTGCAGTGTGGGTCCTCTTTGGTTCTTTTCCTATATAGTCCCTAGAAAATACAGATTCACCAAACTCATGGAATTCTGTCAGTTTAAACCATATTCTAGGTGTTAGCTCTGATTTATATCCTTTTTCATGATTGGTTGACAAGTAAAATTATACAATAACTACCATCAACAGGAATGCATTGAGTTCATGGCGTACGCCCTAGCACACAAGGGCAAGGCGACGACCCCGGACGTCACCTGCAACCCGGCGGATAGCCCCGAGGCGTACACCAACGCGAGCGTCCACAGCAAGCTTAGCATGTACACCTCGGTGGCTCGCCAGTGCCATGGGGAGGACTTCGATCCGGCCAACCAGCCCCTGGACACGGACCTCGTGATGAGGCTGGGAGGAGGGAAGAAGCACGGCCGGTACTGGATAGCGGACAGCACAGTCAACTCCTCTGTTGCCAGCCTCGCCGATATTCGAGCA
The DNA here is from genome assembly GCA_038502445.1 of Eremochloa ophiuroides. Classification (NCBI taxonomy): domain Eukaryota; kingdom Viridiplantae; phylum Streptophyta; class Magnoliopsida; order Poales; family Poaceae; genus Eremochloa; species Eremochloa ophiuroides. The sequence continues at coordinate 29,139,884 of JAHLJS010000008.1, forward strand.
AGGAGCACGGGCTCCTCCCTCCCCATACGCCCTCGGCAGCCGAGCTCACAGCAGCAGATGATGGAGCTCCAGGTTACTACTCACAAACTCGTCGTTCATTGCTTTTACACATGTACCTTGCCTTTGCATTGTTTAATCTTTGCGGTTGGAATGTTGCAGGAGAACATATGGAGGTTGCAGGCCCAGTAGGCGGCACAGGCGGAGGCCCAACAACAAACGATGGAGGCCTAGGCGGAGGCCCATCGACTAGAGATGGCGGCTGTACAAGCACAGAGGGCGGCCGAGGAGCAGATGATGCGGGACATGTTCAGCTTCATGGCGAGCCTGCCGGCCTTGCTAGGTGTGGTCGTGCCTCCGCCGCTGCTCGATCCAGTTGTGCCTCCTGCTCTTGTTCTAGGGACTCCAGTTAGTATGTGAACCTGTTGATTCCTTTAGCTTTTGCGCCCCTCCTGCACATACTCATGATTTCGCTTCTCCTTTGTGCAGCCACAGTCGACGGGTTCGGCCCCGACTCCACACGGTGGCCCTTCTCCAACGTCTGGGTGGCCAACTGGCCCTCCTCCATGTTGACGATATTTATACTTTGTTTTCTACCATCATAACCGTCAACAAGACACTCTTTTGAGGGAAGAAACAAGAAAACATGTAGTGACTTTGGTACAAATAACTTGGTTCCACATGTACATGTCATTATTTGCTTGCAGGAACTCAAACCAGCAGTTTTCAGGGTATAGAAGCCTAAGATGAAGATATTATGCAAATCAAGATGTAACCAAATGGCAAAGTGATGTCACAATCATCAATGATTTCACCTCAGGAGCAAGTGGACACTAGGTGGGCACTATTCATGGGTTGTCCGATCCATGAATAGTGGCACCAGCACTCCACCTTCAAGGATCAAGCAATGGAGTGATCTAGGAGAGAGCTGAGGCCACGTGGAGCCATGACATGGGTCGGCCGACCTAGTCATGGAGCCCAGCTGGCTCTGCTGATGTGGCACAATCCGTGGCACACCTCCTGGAGTCCATTTCCACCCTTGGATCACAAGTGTGCTTTCAATCAATGGTTAAGGAGCAAAACACATGGATTCATGGGCCCAAAACGGGGAAACCAACGTGAGAATGGAATAACCAACACTTGGGCAAGACTCTATGACCTGTGGGGCACAAGATGGTGGGACCCACCTGTCATAGGGGGGTCGGCCGACCCCCTAGGTGCCCAACTTTCGCCCACCGACTCTTGGCATGAAGATAGACAACATGATGAATCCAGGGCGTCCAATTCATGGCGGTTCAAGGTTGGTGGATCCAAGGGCCAAGGTGGAAAGGCACATGGATTGATGACATGTGAAAGCCCTAGTTTGGTTTTGATAATTAATGACATCCTAAGGGCTAACCTAGATTGCTAGTGATGGCAAGGTTTTAGGTTGGTCAATCCATGGTGTGAAGCCTAAAGGAAAATGGTGATGACTAAAGGAAGGCTTAATCATAGAAGGAGTAAAGGTGATCAAGTGAGAAGGCAAAGGTATAGTCCAAATAGGTTTTCCTTTTGGTGAAAAAGACACTTAGTGGGTGTGTTCACATTTAGGATAGATAGCCGATTATTAAGGGGAGAACGAGTGTTGGATTACTTTCAAGTGCTCTAGGTTGCATCTCATGTGCATTGATCTAACAAACCTAGAGAACATATTTGAAAACCTTGAAAAATATTTGCAAAATGCTAACACACTGTGCACAAGTGTTGAAGACCTTGAGTGTTAGCACATAGAAGCAACGGGTGGAAAATTAACTTGAAAAACGCTGAGAAATGAGCGTCGGACTGTTAGTAGGGGCAGCGTCGGACTATTGTCCAAAGTCCAACGCCTAACCCTAGCTCCGGCCAATAGCGAGGGTCGGACGCTCGTTTTACAAGCGTCGGACCATTGTGATCTCCAGTCCGACGGTGTCGAGCAGCGAGGTGTGACGGGTGGCGCAATCTGAGAGCGTCGGACGCTGGAGCTTAGTCTGACGTCGAGCGTCGGACGAAGTCCGGCGAAGTTTTAGCGTTTCTGGACCTCTCTGGAAACGTCGGACTCTCGAGTTCGTTAGTCCGACGACCCATCCGCGAACGTCCGACGGTACGTGCGCAGTGTACTGGGAACAGGGCGTCGGACCGAGAGTTTTAATCCGACGCCCCCAGTCCGACGGTCCGCAGTTGAGCGAGAAAAGTAGCCGTTGTGATCCAGCGGCTGAGGTTGAACGAGAGCTGACACGTGGCAGCCATCCGAGCGTCGGACGCGAAGGATTGGTCCGACGGAACCAGTCCGACGGTCGGTTCGACGCCCCGAAAAGCGTGTTAACGGCTGTTTTTCAGTGGGTAACGGCTAGGATTGCACTTAGGGGTATTTATACTCCTTCTCTGGTCACTTGGTGACAACTCTTGCACACTTGAATCATTTGCATATTCTTTGTGAGCATCCTAAGCCTCCCACTCACTCATTTGATCATCTTTTGTTCATCCATTTGAGTTGAGTGATCCTCAAGTGCATCATTGCTTAGTGATTTGCATTCTAGAGCATTTGAGAGCAAGCCAAGGCTGAGTTCTTATTCTCTTGGGACATTGCCGTGTCCCTAGCGGCTTGGAGGTGATTCCGGTGTGAGGTTGATTGGTGTTTGTTCAAGCCCACATCGAGGTGATTGATTGTGAGAGGTTTTGTGGTTATCCTCGGCGGAGTGCCAAAACCAACTCTAGTGGATTGCTCGTGGTTGATAGCCACTTCTCTTGTGTTGGTGAGCGGCTCCCGGTGAGGGATTGGCGTGTGAAGCCTAGCTCGCAATCCACCAAGGAAGACCGGTGCCACAACGAGGAGTAGCGTGACGGCGATCACGTGAACCTCGGTAAAAAATCAAGTGTTCTTTGTCTTCTCCACCATCGAGTGGACTTTTGTCTTTTCGGTATTCTATTGGGTTTGATCTCTTGGTTTTCATATTGGATATCTCCTGGTGATTGGTCTTCACGGCGTGTGGACTTCACTTCAATCAAGCCCATTGGTATAATCCACTCGATCTTTCTTCCTTGCGCTTACTACTTGTTTAGGTGCCATCTCCTTAGAAACGGAGGAGATGGTTTCTTGCGTGTTGAGTGCTTATATTTGTGAGTAGCATATCGTGTTTGGTGGCTTGCATAGAATAGTCTAGAGCTAGCGCTTTGTCTCGCTTGCTTATCTACTAACGTATAGTCTAGTATTTTGCTAGAATTTTTAATAGGCTATTCACCCCTCTCTAGCCTATACGGTCCTTTCAAGTGGTATCGGAGCCGAGGTCACCATCGTTTGAGGCTTAACATCCTTGTAGTGAAAATGGCTCAAATCAATGTGTTCGGGAAGCCGCCAAAATTTGATGGCACAAGCTATGATCATTGGAAGAGGAAGATGATAGTGCATTTCATGACCATGCATATCGATGTGTGGAAGGTGACGGAGACAAAAATTGAGTATGAGAATGCTCAAGCTCCCACCGATGTTGACAAAAGAAAGATGGAGTGCAATGCCCATGCAATCAATGCACTCTACACCGCTCTTGAGTCTCATGTGTTTGAGCAAATCAAGGATCTTGATTTGGCTCATGACATTTGGAAGCTGTTGGAGGAGACATATGAGGGCACACAAGAGATCAAGAATGCCAAGGTATACATGTTGAGAGAGAAGTTTGGTACTTTCAAGATGAATGAAGATGAAAGTGTGACGGAGATGTTCAACCGGCTACAAGTGATAGTGAATGACTTGAAGAGCTTGGGTGAGGACATCAAGGACAAGGACTTCTCTCATAAGTTCTTGAGGTGTTTGCCCGCAAGATTTGCAATCATCAAGACCTTGCTTGCAAGAGAAGACTTGAGCACTATGAAGCCTAACCAAATCCTCGGTGAGATCATCACCCAAGACATGAACAATGAAGAGGTGGTTGAGGAGAAGAAAAAGAGTGTGGCTCTCAAAGCTACACCCTCCAAGAGCAAAGGCAAGGCCAAGATGATTGAGCTAGAAGAAGAATCTACCTCTAGTGATGATGAAGATGATGAGGCCATGGCTCTTCTATTACGCAAGTTTGGTCGTTTCATGAAGAGAAAGGGCTATGGTCAAGGCAAGAAGAAGTTTATCTCTAAAAACAAGCAAGAGCCAAGGAGATGCTTCAAGTGCAAGAGCTTGGATCACTTCATTGTTGATTGTCCTCTAAATAGTGACAATGACAATAAGAGTGATGATGATAAGAAGAAGAGTAAGAAGAAGGACAAGAAAGAGAAGAAGAAGAAGAATGTGACTTTTAAGAAGAAGAAGAAGGGGCAATCATATTGTGTCACTTGGGATGATAGTGATGCCTCTACTGGTGATGATGATAGTGATGATGAGAGCAAGACTATCAAGAAGAAGGCTATGGCAAGCATTGCTCTCAACAACAAGCTATCTCTCTTTGATACTCCATCTACATGCTTGATGGCCAAGCCATCCAAGATACAATCCGATGATGAGAGTGATAAGGAGGAGCTATCATGTGATGAGCTTATGTCCATGCTTGATGATGCCAATACTTACATTGAGGCCAAGAGAAAGGAGTGCAAAGAATTGCGCAAAGGCAAGGTAGCCATTGAGAAATCCTTTGATGAGCTCTTGAAGTCTCATGAGAGGCTAATGGAAGCCCATGAGAACCTCAAGGTGGCTCACTCTAAGCTTGAGAAAGCTCATTCCTCTCTAGTGGCCGAAAATAAGAAGAGGGCATCCATCAAGACATGTGACATGGGTTCATCATGTGATACCCTTAGTGACATGTCAATTCTTTCTTCTACTATTGTTGTCACTAACCCTTCTTGCAGCTCCACCACTCCTATTTCACCTAAAGTTGATGACTCTAAGTCCTCACTTGTGGTGGAAAACAAAAACCTCAAAGAGGAGGTCAACAAGCTCACCCGTGCCTTAGGCAATGCCTATGGTGGGGATGCCCGCTTGCTAAAGTGTTTGGGTAGCCAAAGATTTAGTCACTCTAAGGAGGGAGTAGGCTATACCCCCAAGAAAGGCAAGGCCACTTTTGTGACTCCCAAAGCTAGCTTTGTGAGGAGCAATGGTAGGTATTGCCAAAGATGCAAGCAAGTAGGGCATAATGAGCAATATTGCATGGCCAACAAGATCAAGCAAGTCAAATTTGCTAGTGCAACTTCAATTCGCCTTGATTCTTGTTACATGCTCATCAAGGGAGTGAAAGGTGTTAAAGCCAAGTATATTGGTATACCAAAAGGCAACCCACGGATGAGATCCATTTGGGTGCCTAAGTCTTTGGTCACTAACCTCCAAGGACCCAAGAACGCTTGGGTACCTAAAACCAATTGATCTATTCTTTGTAGGTCAATTATAAAGCTGGAGGAAGAAATTGAGTGCTTGATAGTGGATGCACTCAACACATGACCGGAGAGTCTAGTATGTTCAATTCTATCAATACAAATGGTAGCCAAGAGTTTGATTCTATCACATTTGGTGACAATGGAAAAGGCAAGGTGAAAGGATTAGGCAAGATTGCTATCTCAAATGATATGAGCATATCAAATGTGTTGCTAGTTGAATCTCTCAATTTTAACTTATTATTGGTTGCACAACTATGTGATCTTGGTTTCAAGTGCATATTTGGTATTGATGATGTTGAGATTGTTAGTGTGGATGGTTCCAACTTGATCTTCAAGGGCTTTAAATATGGGAACCTATACTTGGTGGATTTCAATGATAGTGAAGCAAAGCTTTCTTCATGTTTGATCTCAAAGTCAAGTCTTGCTTGGTTGTGGCATAGAAGACTTGGACACCTTGGAATGAAGCAACTTGGTAGATTGGTCAAGCATGACATGGTTAGAGGCTTGAAGGATGTACACTTTGAGAAGGATAGGTTGTGTAGTTCTTGTCAATTTAGAAAGTAAGTTGGGAACACACACCCTAAGAAAGGCATGATGAGTACATCTAGTTCACTTGAGCTATTGCATATGGATTTGTTTGGTCCAACCACTTATGCAAGTATCGGAGGAAGAAAATATGGCTTTGTGATAGTTGATGACTTCTCAAGATACACTTGGGTCTTCTTTCTAGTTGACAAAAGTGAAGCGTATGGAATCTTTAAGTCTTTCATCAAGAGAAGTGAAAATGAGTTTGATACAAGGGTGAAGCAAGTTAGGAGTGATAATGGAAGTGAATTCAAGAATACAAGAGTTGATGAGTTTTGTGATGATCTAGGAATCAAGCATCAATTCTCGGCAAAGTACACTCCTCAATCAAATGGTCTTGTCGAAAGAAAGAATAGAACTCTCATTGATATGGCAAGAACCATGCTAAGTGAATACAACGTTAGTGATGAATTTTGGGCGGAAGCTATCAATACGTCTTGCTATACTAGCAACTGTCTATATTATCATCCAATGTTGAAGAAGACACCCTATGAGCTCTTGAATGGAAGAAAACCCAACATTGCATATTTTAGAGTGTTTGGTTGCAAATGCTATATCTTAAAGAAGGGCACTCGTTTGGGTAAATTTGAGAAGAAGTGTGATGAAGGATTTCTTCTTGGGTATTCAACTTCAAGCAAAGCATATAGAGTATGGAACTTGGCATATGGGATAGTTGAAGAAGCTCATGATGTTGAGTTTGATGAAACCAATGGGTCTCAAGAAGAGAAGGATAATCTAGATGATGTAAGAGGACCTAAATTAGTTGATGCTATGAAGAACATGAACATTGGTGACATTAGACCGAGACAAGTTGAAGATAATGATGATGAAGTCATCCCTCCTATTGTACAAGTGGAAGATGAAGCAAATCAAGCAAGCTCAAGTGAATCTCAAGTTCAAGCTCATGATCAAGATCAAGACCATGTTCAAGATGTTAGTTCATCTCATATTCTCCAACCAACTCACATTGCAAGAGATCAATCCTCTAGATCAAATTTTTGGTGATATTAGTAGAGGTGTACAAACAAGGTCAAGAGTGGCTTCATTTTGTGAGCACTATTCATTTGTCTCATAAGAGGAGCCTACCAACATTGAGAAGGCACTCAAAGATGAGGATTGGATAATGCTATGCATGAAGAGCTCAACAATTTTGAGAGAAATCAAGTATGGGAATTAGTTCCAAGACCAAGTAAACACAATGTGATTGGCACCAAGTGGGTCTTCCGGAACAAGCAAGATCAAGATGGGATTGTTGTGAGGAACAAAGCTAGATTGGTTGCACAAGGTTACACTCAAATTGAAGGCTTAGACTTTGGAGAAACCTATGCACCGGTGGTAAGATTGGAAGCAATCCGGATCTTATTGGCATATGCATGTGCTCATGATATCAAGCTCTATCAAATGGATGTCAAAAATGCATTCTTGAATGGCTACATCAATGAGTTAGTCCATGTTGAGCAACCTCCCGGTTTTGAAGATGATAAGAAACCCGACCATGTATACAAGCTCAAGAAGGCTCTCTATGGCTTGAAACAAGCACCAAGAGCATGGTATGAGAGGTTGAGGGACTTCCTACTCTCTAAAGGGTTCAAGATGGGAAAGGTTGACACCACACCCTTCACTAAGAAGATTGGGAATGACTTGTTCATTATGCAAATCTATGTTGATCATATAATCTTTGGATCAACAAGTCAAGCATTTTGTGAGGAGTTTAGAGAAATGATGGCCAAAGAGTTTGAAATGTCCATGGTAGATGAACTTAGCTACTTTCTTGGACTCCAAATCAAGCAATTGAAGAATGGCACATTTGTGAGTCAAAGCAAGTATATCAAGGACATGGTGAAGAAGTTTGGATTGCAAAATGCAAAAGCAATCTCAACACCAATGGGCACAAGTGGAAGCTTGGAACCGGATGAAGAAGGTGAATTGGTTGATCAAAAGCAATATCGGTCACTGATTGGTAGTCTACTCTATGTGACCGCTTCTAGGCCGGATGTGATGTTTAGTTGAACAAGCGTGTAGTTCACAAAGCAGTGTTTCAACATAGGTAGTTGAGTAGTTCACAGTTGGGTACAAGAGGCAACGGAGTAGTTCACAGCTATTGTCTCAAATAATCTAGTAGGGAAAGGAGTGAACAGGGCAGCCAGAGAGGCAAGAGCAGGAAGCAAGCAAGCCGGTAAGCCAGAAGAGCAGGCCCAAGACAAGCAAGGCAAGGAACTCGGTTACGCCTGGAAATCCTCTTTACTTTCCACGAAAAGATCCTGCCGGATGGCTCAGATCGTAAGAACATTGTGACCTTTTATCGAGATAAGCCGAAGCTTCACAGGCTCTCATGGTCCCTCTTTCTTGATGTTCACCGAGGGCGTTTTCCAATCCAATGCCTAGCTGGTCATTGGTCAACGGAAGCAACTAGTTCAGCGGATTCGGCACTCTTCGCTCGAAAGTTAGCCTGTCTTCCCCCAAGCCTCTCCAAGAGAGAGTCATTTGAAGGCAACTCAAAGAATAGTTAGGTACTTAAAGAGCACACCTAACATTGGTTTGTGGTATCCCAAGGGCTCCAACTTCACATTAATAGGTTATGCGGATGCGGACTATGCCGGTTGCAAAATTGATAGAATGAGCACTTCCGGTACATGTCAACTCTTGGGAAGGTCACTAGTTTCATGGTCATCCAAAAAGCAAAATAGTGATGCACTTTCTACTGCCAAAGCCGAATATATTAGTGCGGGAAGTTGTTGTGCACAATTGCTTTGGATGAGACAAACCTTGAAGGACTATGGATTGAAATTCAATAAGGTTCCATTGCTATGTGACAATGAAAGTGCGGTGAAGATCACAACCAATCCGGTGCAACATTCAAGAACCAAACACATAGATGTGAGGCACCATTTCATAAGAGATCACCAAGCAAAAGGAGATATTGCAATCACAAGTGTAGGCACCGAAGATCAACTAGCCGACATATTCACCAAGCCACTTGATGAAGTTAGATTTTGCAAGCTAAGGAATGAGTTGAACATACTTGACTACTCCAACATGTGTTGATGCACTTCATGAATATCTTATGACATGTCTATCCTCCAAGCAAGGCAAAGGTATCATTATTTGACATGTGCATTCATACTTTGCTAGAACTTGCTAGATCATATAGACATGATTTTGTTCTCTCTAGGTCATTCATTGAAAAATAATATGGTTTTGAAGTCTATATGGCATCACTATTGCTTGGTTGATTACTTGATCTAGTGATGGCATATAACTTGTTCATGGGGATGCAAACCTAGTGTTGAATCTAGATTAAATGAGTAACTAAGTGCTTAACTCAACATAGGCAAGATAACCCTGGGTGAAGAAGCTTGTCTTTGATTCAAATCGAGTTAAGACACTTGCACAAATTTGCTAGATTGAACCAAAATTTGACTAACAAAGGTCTCTCATTCCATTAACTTGACCCTTTTGTGGTACTTGATGCCAAGAGGGAGAAAGAACAAAGATAAAATGACAAAGGGGGAGAGAACTTGAACTTCGCGATGAACCATCATTAGGCCGATGATGGAAGAGCAATAGGCCAAAGTAAAGGGATCAAAAATTTGAATCATAACCTTTACTTAAAGATAAGCTCACCTTAAGGGGGAGCAAACTCATGAACTTGGTTGTTGCATTTGGACTGTGCACTCACATATATTTGAAGCACTTGCATATGTTTTTACATTCTATTGCCATGTTCTTGAGTGGAGTATGCTAGTATAGAATTGTTTGATGACTTGATAACTAGCATGCTTAGGTGGTAGTTAGATGATCTTGTACTTTACAAGTGGTCTTACAAGTGGTTCTTGAGCATTGCCTATAATGTTGATCTCACGGTATGTTCAAGTTTTGTGATCATCTAGTTATCAAAAGTGCTAAGGATGGAGATTTCCGCAACTTCGATATGAAATTTTCAATCGGTATCACGCTTCAAAGGTTTATCCTAACCATCCTAGCACATCTTGGTGGAAATTTATTCTCTATATATGCATATGTGCAAGCTTTCAAATCCAAACTCATGCACATATGTAGGGGGAGCTAAATAGCCACCAAACCGAATTTGTGTTCTTTGTCCTTCCCAAAAACATGACAATCTTGTTCGGACAAGCTCACAAGTTCAAAACAAACTTAACTCTTATCTTTGTAACGGATGTCATCAATTACCAAAAGGGGGAGATTGAAAGCCCTAGTTTGGTTTTGATAATTAATGACATCCTAAGGGCTAACCTAGATTGCTAGTGATGGCAAGGTTTTAGGTTGGTCAATCCATGGTGTGAAGCCTAAAGGAAAATGGTGATGACTAAAGGAAGGCTTAATCATAGAAGGAGCAAAGGTGATCAAGTGAGAAGGCAAAGGTATAATCCAAATAGATTTTCCTTTTGGTGAACAAGACACCTAGTGGGTGTGTTCACATTTAGGATAGATAGCCGACTATTAAGGGGAGAACGAGTGTTGGATTACTTTCAAGTGCTCTAGGTTGCATCTCATGTGCATTGATCTAACCAACCTAGAGAACATCTTTGAAAACCCTTGAAAAATGTTTACAAAATGCTAACACACTGTGCAAAGTGTTGAAGACCTTGAGTGTTAGCACATAGAAGCAAGGGGTGGAAAATTAACTTGAAAAACGCTGAGAAATGAGTGTCGGACTGTTAGCAGGGGCAGCGTCGGACTATTGTCCAAAGTCCGACGCCTAACCCTAGCTCCGGCCAATAGCGAGCGTCGGACGCTCGTTTTACGAGCGTCGGACCATTGTGATCTCCAGTCCGACGGTGTCGAGCAGCGAGGTGTGACGCGTGGCGCAATCTGAGAGCGTCGGACGCTGGAGCTTAGTCCGACGTCGAGCGTCGAACGAAGTCCGGCGAAGTTTTAGCGTTTCTGGACCTCTCTGGAAACGTCGGACTCTCGAGTTCGTTAGTCCGACGACCCCTCCGCAAACATCCGACGGTACGTGAGCAGTGTACTGGGAACAGGGCGTCGGACCGAGAGTTTTAGTCCGACGCCCCCAGTCCGACGGTCCGCAGTTGAGCGAGAAAAGTAGCCGTTGTGATCCAGCGGCTGAGGTTGAACGAGAGCTGACACGTGGCAGCCATCCGAGCGTTGGACGCGAAGGATTGGTTCGACGGAACCAGTCCGACGGTCGGTCCGATGCCCCGAAAAGTGTGTTAACGGCTGTTTTCAGTGGGTAACGACTAGGATTGCACTTAGGGGTATTTATACTCCTTCTCTGGTCACTTGGTGACAACTCTTGCACACTTGAATCATTTGCATATTCTTTGTGAGCATCCCAAGCCTCCCACTCACTCATTTGATCATCTTTTGTTCATCCATTTGAGTTGAGTGATCCTCAAGTGCATCATTGCTTAGTGATTTGCATTCTAGAGCACTTGAGAGCAAGCCAAGGCTGAGTTCTTATTCTCTTGGGACATTGCCGTGTCCCTAGCGGCTTGGAGGTGATTCCGGTGTGAGGTTGATTGGTGTTTGTTCAAGCCCACATCGAGGTGATTGATTGTGAGAGGTTTTGTGGTTATCCTCGGCGGAGTGCCAAAACCAACTCTAGTGGATTGCTCGTGGTTGATAGCCACTTCTCTTGTGTTGGTGAGCGGCTCCCGGTGAGGGATTGGCGTGTGAAGCCTAGCTCGCAATCCACCAAGGAAGACCGGTGCCACAACGAGGAGTAGCGTGACGGCGATCACGTGAACCTCGGTAAAAAATCGAGTGTTCTTTGTCTTCTCCACCATCGAGTGGACTTTTGTCTTTCCGGTATTCTATTGGGTTTGATCTCTTGGTTTTCATATTGGATATCTCCCGGTGATTGGTCTTCACGGCGTGCGGACTTCACTTCAATCAAGCCCATTGGTATAATCCACTCGATCTTTCTTCCTTGCGCTTACTACTTGTTTAGGTGCCATCTCCTTAGAAACGGAGGAGATGGTTTCTTGCGTGTTGAGTGCTTATATTTGTGAGTAGCATATCGTGTTAGGTGGCTTGCATAGAATAGTCTAGAGCTAGCGCTTTGTCTCGCTTGCTTATCTACTAACGTGTAGTCTAGTATTTTGCTAGAATTTTTAATAGGCTATTCACCCCCCTCTAGCCTATACGGTCCTTTCAACATGGCACTCCCCTTTCATCACCCTATAAATACCCCCTAGTCCTTCACTCTAGACATCAAGGAATAAAGTATCAAGTGTATCACAGAGAGAAAGACTACTTTAGTAGTTTTAGTGTTAGAATAAGAGGGAAGAGAGTGAGGGAAGTCTTTAGGAGAAAGCCCCGGGCCTGTCAGGGAATCTTCTCCAAGGTGTACCTCAGCGGATGCAAGCTTCTAGTAAGTTTTCCATCTGAGTCCTTCTAGTATTTGATATTTTGGTTCTGGTACTTTAGGTATATACTTGCTTTACTTGCACATTGCTTTACTTGGTGAAGTGCTCTAGTCTCTAGCTAAGATTAGAGTAGTAAGTATAGTGTAGACGTGGTGTCTAGGCTATATCTTATCAGTGTGGGCCGCTTGTCGCACAGATTGTTTGTGGGTGCTAGCAAGTGGTGACAGCCTTGTCTGGTCTTAGTATCCCTCCACGTGTGTAAGACAAGTTATTAAAACGGCAGGGCATCAATACAATAGCATAGCCGCCTCGGGAGGAGTTATATCTCCTCCTGTTTCGCCTATCGCCTCTTGTAAAGGGAGGAGGTGGTAAACCTCTTTATACTTAGAAAGCCAAGACCATATATCGTTTGCTACATAGAACCTCTCTATACCTATATCCTAACCCTCTTTGATCACCAACCCCTTTGATCACTATCTGACGGTCTTGAACCTAGTTAGTTCACTTCATGTTCCCCGTGAAAATACGATACCTTGAATACTCCCGGTGAAGGCTACATTGACTACCGTACGCTTGCGGTATATCCGTTTGCCACCTTTGGTGTCAACAAGCTTTCTGGCACCGTTGCCGGGGAACGGTAGCTGTCTTAACTAGAGTCGAGTCGTCTTAGTTATCCTTATTTGACCAAAACTATCTCTTTTACACACACATGGATCAAACACCTATCTTCGAGTATGCTGCTCCATCGGGCGCTAGTATGGAGCCGCCTAGTTCATCACAGGCCATTTTGGCCGTTCGTTATGAGCTACGCCCGAGTCTCATAGTGATGGTTCAGGAGAAACCTTTTTTCTGGGGATGAAGATGAGAACCCCTATACACACCTATGAGATTTTGAACAATTATGCTCTTGCATACATATCCATGGGATGAGACGAGATACCCTTAAGTGGAAGCTATTTTCGTTCTCTTTAACGGGAATAGCCAAATGATGGTATACTCGTCATGTAGGTAGTGTAAATGGAGAATGGGAGAAGCTGCAATCAAAGTTCTGTATCACCTTCTTCTCCATTCCCCGAGTTGCTTGTCTTCGTGTAGAGATCCTAAACTTTTGACAAAAGAAAAAGGAACCTCTAGGTGCGGCATGGGCCCGTTTCACAGACTTAGTATATTCTGGCCCTGAATTAGCTATAACCTGAGCCAGCACTCTTGCAACATTTCTACCTCGGTCTTAGCCAAAATTCCACACAATTTCTTGATTTAGCCTCCAAGGGAGCGTTCTTGCATCTCTCTATTAGTGAAGGTAAGGAAGTTCTTGCGAAAATTCTCGAGAACACCTCCTACACTAATATCTATGATGAAGCCCCCGAGGAAGATCAAGCCCCGAAGTACGAACCTACGATAGCCGGAACCTCACCACTTACATCACAAGCTGTCGAACCTGAACTAAAACCACCAATTCCTCTAGAGGAAGTTAAACCTCTGGAATTTCCTCTTGATATCGAGGCTGATCTCTTCTCCGATTTCGGAAATGCCTCGAATCAACCTGTGCAAAAGAAGTCTATAACACGTAGAGCTCCAAATGATCACATCCCACATCACCTTGAGACCCGCTATCTCAAGGAAACTATTCAAGAGCTCGCGTCCATTATGAGTGACGAATGGCTGAAGGAGGCCGAAGCCTCACCTGAGGTTATTAGGACCCTATCCTGCTTCACAACCATTCCTTGCGTCATAAATAGGACTACCATAGACTCTCTTTATGACCCCGCCGTAGGAGTGAGCATTATGTCTAAGTAATTAGCAAATGCACTTCTAGGAGAGGAACCTCTAGCCCCGACCAACAAATTTTTTAAATTACCCTCTGGGAAATTGGTCGAGAGCTATGGGATTGCACAGACCATTCCTGTCACAATTAACAAAGTCCATATCCTCTTACACTTCTTTATTTTTGATATAGAGGAATTTGACTTGTTAATTGGACACCCGCTCATGAGATTCCTTGATGGATTCCATGGGGGACCTTGAAGGTCATCTCGGGAAGAACCTTTGTCTTTCAATTCCACTAGCAAATTCTGCCAATTCTAAAGAAGAATTACAACCTGAGTCTGACCCTGATAGAGGAAGTAATGGCTGCATCTCTTCTAGAACCTTCTCATCCTGATCTAGAAGAGGATGCTAAGGATTTTATCCAAGAAGAGGACGAATTATAAGAACCTTTAGATTTGTATAAATCTAAAACCCCATCTAAACCCTCTATAGAACTTAAGCCCCTTCCTTCTAGACTTAAGTATGCCTTCCTTCATGGTGATAGGGAGACTCCCGTAATCATTAGCGACCAACTTTCTGAGGAGGAAACCTCCAAACTCATCACCATTCTAGAGAAACACCGCTCTGTATTAGGCTACTCTCTTCAAGATCTTAAGGGAATTAGTCCCACTCTCTGCACCCATCGCATCCCAATTGAGCAAGATGCTGCACCTTCTAAGGAGCCGCAGCGAAGGCTAAATAATGCGATGAGAGAAGTAGTGAACAAAAAGGTCTTGAAACTCTTACACGCAGGCATAATCTACCCTGTTCCTAACAGCGAGTGGGTCAGCCCCGTCCAAGTAGTGCCTAAGAAAGGAGGGATGACGGTCAGTTAAAAATGAGAAAAATGAACTAATCCCTCAACGAACCGTCACGGGCTAGAGAATGTGTATAGACTACCGAAAACTTAACAAGGCCATAAAGAAAGATCACTTTTCGTTGCCATTCATCGATGAGATGTTGGAACGGCTTGCAAAATATTCTTTCTTCTGTTTCCTTGATGGGTATTCGGGTTATCACCCAATCCATCCCGATGACCAAAGTAAGACAACCATTACATGCCCCTATGGAACATATGCATACAGGCGCATGTCTTTTGGCCTATGCAATGCCCCTGCCTCTTTTCAAAGGTGCATGATGTCCATCTTCTCCGATATGATCGAAGAAATTATGGAGGTGTTCATGGATGACTTCTCAGTCTATGGCAAAACCTTCGATTACTGCCTAGAGAATCTGGACCGTGTCTTACAAAGATGTGAGGAAAAGCACTTAGTCTTGAACTAGGAGAAATGCCACTTCATGGTTCGAGAAGGAATAGTGCTAGGACATAGAGTGTCCGAGCATGAGATAGAGGTGGATAGAGCTAAAATAGAGGTCGTAGAGCAGCTTCCACCACCCACGAATGTTAAGGGTGTCCGTAGCTTTCTTGGTCATGCAGGATTTTATAGAAGATTTATAAAAGATTTCTCTCAAATTGCTAGACCTTTAACAAACCTGCTTGCTAAATATGCACCCTTTAACTTTGATGAAGAGTGCTTAGACTCCTTTTATTATTTTAAGAAAGCACTTGTCTCTGCGCCAATCATACAACCCCCTGATTGGACGCTTCCTTTTGAGATAATGTGTGATGCTAGCGATTATGCTGTAGGTGCTGTCTTAGGACAAACCAAAGATAAGAAACATCATGTAATCTCATATGCTAGCAAAAACTTAACTAGACCACAATTGAATTATGCAACAACTGAAAAAGAAGTGCTGGTCGTAGTTTTTGCTATAGACAAATTTAGATCTTACTTAGTTGGAACTAAAGTAATTATTTATACTGACCATGCTGCATTAAAGTACTTGCTCACTAAGAAAGATGCTAAACCAAGATTAATAAGATGGATACTACTGCTCCAAGAATTTGATCTTGAAATTAAAGATAAAAAGGGAGTAGAAAACTCTGTAGCCGATCATTTGTCTAGAATGCAATTCAAAGACAAATAGGATCTACCCATCGACGACTTTCTGCGAGATGACACGCTCCTCAAGGTCATGGACTCCAACCCCTGGTATGCAAACATTGTCAATTTCATGGTCACAGGATATGTGCCACCAGGAGCAGACAAAAAGAAACTCATCCAAGAGAGTAAGGTGCACCTCTGAGATGAGCCATATCTGTACAGAGTCTGCAATGATGGAATATTGAGAAGGTGCATGCCAATAAATGAAGCGATCATTGAGAAATGCCATGGAGCAGAATATGGAGGCCATTATGGGGTATTCAGAACCCACATAAAGATATGGCAAAGTGGATTCTTTTGGCCTACCTTGTACAAAGATGCACAAGACTATGTGAAGAGATGTGCAAGATGTCAAAAACATGGGAATATCAACACCTGGGATGCAATGCCACTTACAAACAACCTTCAAGTGGAATTATTTGATGCATGGGGAATTGACTACATGGGTCCATTCCCCAAGTCTCAAGGTTGTGAGTACATCCTGGTGGCAGTGGATTATGTGTCCAAATGGGTAGAAGCTATGCCTTACACAACCGCAGATGCTTCACATTCAAAAAGGATGTTTAAAGAAGTCATATTCCCAAGATTTGGCACCCCAAGACTAGTCATAAGCGATGGAGGATCATACTTCATAGACAAAGGCTTCCGACGTTTCCTGGCCGACATGGGAATAAAGCATAATGTTGCAACTCCATACCATCCCCAGACAAGTGGCTAAGCGGACACGTCCAATAAGCAAATCAAGAACATCCTACAAAAGACAGTCAATGAAATGGGAACAGCTTGGAAGAGCAAACTACCGAATGCACTTTGGGCATACAGGACCGCATAAAAGACCCCAATTGGTATGTCACCATACCAGCTTGTATACAGGAAGACATGCCATCTACCTATAGAGTTAGAGCATAGAGCACACTGGGCAATCAAACAATGGAATATGGATCTGCCCTCTGCTGGAAGAAATAGAAAGATGCAGATCTCAGATCTTGAGGAATGGAGAGAAAAAGCCTATCACAATGCCAAGATCTATAAAGAGAGAACCAAAATGTGGCATGACAAGAGGATCAAGCCCAAGGAATTCCATCCTGGAGACAAAGTCCTAATGTTTAACTCAAGGGTCAAGCTATTTGGCCATGGAAAGCTAAGGAGCAAATGGGAAGGACCGTACCTAGTAATCAATGCAGCAATGCATGGAGCCGTCACGCTTCAAGACGACGACGGCAACATCTTTTAGATGGAAGGAACCAAGTGTGGGAGGGTCGAACGACCCCCTCAACTGCTCTGATGGTGATTTGGAACATGCCACGGTGCACAGCACGTCTGCTGGATCAAACAGGACGTGGAAGCTCACAAAACTTGGGTCGAACGACCCACAAAATGAAGCCCAATGGAAAAACAATTGTGCAGTATTACGTTTTGAGATGAGGAGATTCAAATGGATGGGACAACGGCCCATTGGTGGGGTCGGTCGACCCACCATTGGGGCCTGGACCCACCAGCTAGACTCCCTGCAGCGAGAGTAAGCTTCCTGCCTGGTTTGCACTCTTCCTCCATCTCGAATCGTACATTTCTTTAATTTATTTCTTTGTTCTCCAATAAAAATAAAAATAAAAATTGGAATACTTGCATCCCAAATTAAACGAAATAAAATTCATGACATTTGAAGAGTAGAGGTGACATAAAGTTCAAATTTATGCATATGCTTATGCTTGTGGGTAAATATCTTGATAGAAAACCATATTGACTAAGATATTGATAAATGTGAGATAACTCTTGGTTCATGATTCATGCTTTTTCATTCAAAGTACTTAGAGGTTTATTTGTAAAAATGTCATAAAACCATAGTGTCACTTACTCCTCAATAGTAAGAGAATTTCTACCAAAGCCATATATGATCATCATATTTGAAACCCCTTCTAATCATGATACTTGCAATTGTTTTGAGTTTGATCAAACCTTGTTGACCCTTATTGAGAAATATGTCATAGTCCAAAGTTCAAGATCACATACACACCACACATATATGCTGCTTCTACACTGGAAGTACGAAACAACGTGCCATCCATTCCCATTGAATAAATGCTCCATGTTTTAAAGGTCAATGAATATCTCTCTTAGTTGATATATAAAAAGGGACAGTGGCTATGCAAAATGAAAAAAAAGAAAGAAAGATGGACAAGTGAAAGTCCAAGAAAAAGGATATATATATATTTGAGCAAATCCAGGCTCATGAATAAAAAGAAAAGAAAAGAAAAATGATAGCCATGTCCCAAAACAAAGTAGAGAGAGATCATCTCAAATAAAGGAGCATTATAGTTTACCATTTTTCACATACTTGCACATCTTGATCTAGGTCTATGACATTCTTCTCCTTGGATCCTTGTTTTGATTTTACAATATATGCAATGTAAGTATGCTTGCCATGTTTTCCCTACCTGAACTACATATAAGCCTGATAGATGTAGGATAAAACAAAGAAGGCATCTCTACGATATGCCTTGGTAAGGAATCCAATACAGAGTGACTTAAGAGTACTATTTGAGGAGTAAGAATGAACTATGTGCTTTCTTTTTTAAAGCCAATACCAAAAATTATAAGTACTGAGAAGATGAAAATGTGAGATGACTTTGCCTTGAGAGTTATTTCATTTCTCAACATCACAAGGATATATGCTAGGCAATGCCACATAACCCACTGGTATAAGCTATGTGTTAAATGAAAACTTTGTTCACCACTATCTTGGATATGTCTTTTCAACCTTTCTTTCTAAACCTTTACTCGAGGACGAGTAAAGATTTAAGTGTGGGGGAATCTTGTTGACGGTATTTATACTTTGTTTTCTACCATCATAACCATCAACAAGACACTCTTTTGAGGGAAGAAACAAGCAAACATGTAGTGACTTTGGTACAAATAACTTGGTTTCACATGTACATATCAGTATTTCCTTGCAGGAACTCAAACCAGGAGTTTTTAGGGTATAGAAGCCTAAGATGAAGATATTATGCAAATCAAGATGTAACCAAATGGCAAAGTGATGCCACAATCATCAATGACTTCACCTCAGGAGCAAGTGGACACTTGGTGGGCACTACTCATGGGTTGGCCGATCCATGAATAGTGGCACCAGCACTCCACCTTCAAGGATCAAGCAATGGAGTGATCCAGGAGAGAGCTGAGGCCACGTGGAGCCATGACATGGGTCGGCCGACCCAGTCATGGAGCCCAACTGGCTCTGCTGATGTGGCACAATCCGTGGCACACCTCCTGGAGTCCATTTCCACCCTTGGATCACAAGTGTGCTTTCAATCAATGGTTAAGGAGCAAAGCACACGGATTCATGGGTCCACAACGGAGAAACCGACGTGAGAATGGAATAACCAACACTTGGGCAAGACTCTATGACCTGTGGGGCACAAGATGGTGGGACCCACCTGTCATAGGGGGGTCGGCCGACCCCCCTAGGTGCCCAACTTTCGCCCACCGACTCTTGGCATGAAGATAGGCAACGTGGTGAATCCAGGGCGTCCAATTCATGGCGGTTCAAGGTCAGTGGATCCAAGGGCCAAGGTGGAAAGGCACATGGATTGATGACATGGCACCCCCCTTTCATCCCCCTATAAATACCCCCTAGTCCTTCACTCTAGACATCAAGGAATAAAGTATCAAGTGTATCATAGAGAGAAAGACTACTTTACTAGTTTTAGTGTTGGAATAAGAGGGAAGAGAGTGAGGGAAGTCTTCAGGAGAAAACCCCGGTGTGACAGAACCTCCTAAACTATGTGGCCCACATGCACCTGTCGTCGTCCCAAAGACCTTCGATAGCCGTGCAGGTGACTCATATAACCTAAAAGGGTCTGCCGGGTTTACACGTAAACCCGTTTCCTCCGAACAGGATCTTAATTGCGAAGAGATTACAGAGTACAACATTTCATACAAATTATACATCTCGGAGTACAAGAGCGGAAGACTTAAAATATTACATAGGATTACAAACCAGTGTTCTTAATTATACATAAGTACGATTATTACAAACCAAAATATGAAGTAGTGGCAGTAGGTAAGTAGCTTATACAACACTTATATTACATAACATCCATGCCCCAGGGATCAAATACTCACTCACTATCATCTATCCTCCTCGACCACTTCCTCGAACACCGTCATACAGCAATGCCCAACGCAGACCTTGGGTTGCTGATTGCCTGCAACATGGGGTTAACAAACCCTGAGTACAAGGGGTACTCCGCAAGACTTACCCGACTAAAAATTGGGGAGAAGACTCAGGAATGCAGGCCGAGGGGAATCAAGGAGAGGCTTTAGCAAGAATCAAAGAGTTTTGCAGAAAAGCTCTCTAAAGCAGCTTAACATTTAATCTCAAAGCTAAATTGATTCATTTAATTATCTCCTCATCAACTCCCTTTCCCACATTTACCTAGTTTCGAACCACTCTTCGCTGTAAGTCGA
This sequence comes from Eremochloa ophiuroides, assembly GCA_038502445.1. Classification (NCBI taxonomy): domain Eukaryota; kingdom Viridiplantae; phylum Streptophyta; class Magnoliopsida; order Poales; family Poaceae; genus Eremochloa; species Eremochloa ophiuroides. The sequence continues at coordinate 29,160,462 of JAHLJS010000008.1, forward strand.
AGGATCAAGTCTCCATTGACCGAGGAGCAACGACGATTCGAATCGATTAAGTACCCAGCTGGTGATTCCTATCCACACTGCATATGTAGCACTTAAGCTTGCATATGCCAACCCCGCCTACCACGGCTTTTCCAAAACCTGAACCGGTCCTGCGCCACCCGAGAGCACAGTACTCCTCTCCTCTCCAGGCACGCCGGCCACGAGGGTACACGCTACTCTCGCCATCTCTCCACTCCCAGTGCGTGGTTGTCGGTTCAAGTAGAGGAGCGACCGGAGTCAGAGGCTTTTCGTAGTATGTGGCTAGTTGCAAAGTCATGATCCAGCAGGCCGACAACGAATGGTCCTTAATGGATTCCATTTCGTTTTCTTAATAGACAGTCAGAGACACTACATTGAGATTCCTTTCTCAATGCAAGTCTGCTGCCCTGTAAAACAACTATAATAGTTCATAGTATATAGTAGTATACCCAAAGCACACAAAATATCTTTTTCATAAAATCTTAACTATTAAGCATGGCTAAGCATTTTATAATCTTTTGCCTTTAAATCAGGTTTCAAGGATATTATATCAAGGCAGGTAAATGCAGCAAGTAGGTGACGATCAACTCCTACCAACCTAATGCAATCATTTAACTCAAGGTGATAAAATTTGTAAATACAAGGAGGGTCTAATGCACCGGGGCTTGCCTTGTCGCACGACGAGGGACGGATCAGGGTCAGAACCGCAAATGTCAAAACCACCGAAAACTCCTGGGGCTTCGTCAGCGGCGACTTGCTCGACTTTTACTTCCTCGCCTTCGGTCACTATACGTGATAATGATGCATGCTTTAATGATGGTGCATATGATATGATTAACAAGCAGATAAATGTTAATTTAATAACCTTGAGTACAACTTTCCTTCACGGTAAAGTTGTAATCAAGATCTCACCTAGCAGTGTTATTGTTGCATAACCTTGTTATCAATTATTTTAATAGTCATAGAAAGCTGCAACCAACACGACTTCCAACACTAAAGAAAGTGCTTAGGATCAATTAGGGTTTGCTGATCCTAAGTCTTCACACAATCTCAAAATATCACAAAAATCCAAAAGTGATTAACACTAATTATAATTTTTATTTATTTATTTAATTAGGGATAAATCACAAATAATAAAACTTTATCCAACTGAGCTACAAATTTTTGTGGAGGTAGCTCACTAGTCAAAACAACTACACAATTAATTTCACAATTTTTGGATTAATATTTTGAGCTATAAAAATTCTGAAAATGTCATTTATTAATTAAAATACCCAATTTTATAGTCTATTGAAAGTGCTCAAAATACTTATATCATATTTTTCATAAATTCTACACTACACAGAGAAGCTATACCATTTATTTCATGATTTTTGGTGCTACATAATAATTCGTACAAAATTAACAAAATTGGTAACTATTCATTCTCAGAAAAACGGAAAAAGTTAATTTGCACTTCACTGAAGTCTAGCTAGGCCGATTCAGCTCGGCCCAGACTGGCCCAACCGGTTTGGCCGGCACTGGCCGGCTCTGGCCAGCCAGAGCCACGGCGACAAAGGTTGCCGGCCGGCCGGGCTAGCTCCGGCCATGGCCGAGAGCGGCCGGCGGCGGCCGGGCTGGCGACAGTAGGCTCCCAGTACCCCCACGACGAGCTCTATCCACTGATGCCCTTTCCTTGATGAGAAATGGACCGGAGCACGCACAGCCGTAGCGATGGCGGCCCGGCGGCGGCGACGATGGCGGCTTGCCACGTTCCGGCCAGCCAGAAGCTTCCCCGACCAAACCAACTACATCTACGGCATCGAGGTGCTCACCAAAGTGTGATGCCCGCGCCGGTTCGACGGAAAGAGGTTCGGAGTAGAGAGCTTGGCAGCAACCGTGACCTCGGCGGCGAACTCCGGCGGCAAAGCTTCCGTTCCGGTGATCCCTAAGCATCAAACAAGAAATAGTCTAAAACATGAACAGCTCACTGGTTCGAGCTGGGCACGTCGAGGTCGAGCTCGGCGGCGCCCCGGCCGGCTCCCGAGAAGATGATCGAGCACGGCGACTCCGGTGACGAGAGGTTGCGGGATTGGGCTCTATGGGTGCGCAAGAACGCTGTGGAGCTGATAGTAAGACGGAGAGAGTGAAGATGGATTGACGACCGCGAATTCGGCCGATGACCGAGCTCGACGGCGGCAAAGCGAAACGGGAAAAGGAAGAACACGAGGTCGCCTTCGAGCTTATAAGGAGATGGTCGCCTTCCGTACGCGTGCCACGATACCTCGCTCGTGCCACGTCCCAAGGCAACGTGCCCACGCGCGCTGCGTTGTGGAGGGCGGCGGCGGTTCGAAGCAGACGATCAGCTCGGTGGCATGCTCTGCTTCGATTTGCTGTAGCTAGGTATTATCCCGGTTTCGGTTTTTACAAAATTACTTTCGTTTTTATGTAACAAGTTGAAAATATTCCAAAATAAGTATATGTGGGAAATTAAATTCTGAACAATTTTCGTATTTCAAGTATTTTCAGATTTTAAATATTTTTGAAATTATAGAAATGGGGGTAAATGGCCTTTTTACAATTCAGTTTAAATCTCCAATTTTTATTGAACAAGTTCAAAATCTGTGAACATCAAAGTTGTTTAACTTAGGGAGCTTTATAACTTTTGTTTAAAGACCATCTTCAGATTCCATATAATTTTTGAATTGAAGTTTTGAATTCAAATTTGAATATAGTAATTCAAGTTTAATTTGAATTTCTAACTGGAAACTTGAAAAACTTTGAATACCAAAGTTGCTCTAAATAATAAAAGTTACAACTTTGCTTTTGGGACCAAAAGCCCAATTCTACTTAGTTTTGAAACTAGATTTTTAGTCCGATTTAGGGTTTTTAAAAAATTAAATTGCTAGTAAATCCACTCTATTGCCCTAAGCACAAGCCTTTAGTGAAAAGTAAACTTGTTCTTAGTTGATGCAGGTCAAGATTGACAAAAATTCATACATGTTGTGCAATGCTCATGATGACATGCTCAGTTTTAAATGTTCCGTAACACATGAGTGTTACAGCCCTTCCCCCTTAAAGAAATCTCGTTCCGAGATTTAGTACGCTAAAAACCCTGGGTTAAGTAGTTGAAAAAAACCGTGTCACACAAACACACTTCTTTTCTTACTATGGAACAGGTAGGGAAGTTGTATTTTACAAAACAGAAGAAATAGATCAGACTACAGGGAAGCATAGAACTCTGTGAAGTTTTCAGATAGAAAATCCTCGGATTCCCAGGTAGTCTCTTCTTCGGAGTGTTGACTCCACTGAACCTTATACCACTTCATGGTCGTTCTTCGAGTGACTCGATCCCTTTGGTCTAAAACTCTGATCGGGTACTCTGCATAGGTTAAGTCTGACTTGAGTTCTACCCCTTCAAGGTCGATGACTCGATCAGGCACTCGAAGACATTTCTTCAACTGCGACACATGAAACACATTGTGAACTTCAGACAATTGCTCAGGCAATTTTAGCTTATACGCTACAGGTCCACACCTCTGTACGATTTGGAACGGGCCAATGTAGCGTGGGGATAACTTTCCCTTTACCCCGAAACGACTGACTCCCTTCATAGGTGAGACTTTCAGATATACATATTCTCCTACTTTGAATGCTAGAGGTCGACGTCTTTTGTCAGCATAACTCTTTTGGCGAGATTGGGCCGCTTTCATATTAGCTCGAATAGTTCAAACTTTCTCTTCGGCTTCTTTAACCATGTCGACTCCAAAGAACCATCGTTCCCCAGGTTCGGACCAATTCAACGGAGTTCGACATCTGCGACCATATACTGCTTCGAATGGTGCCATCTTGATGCTTTCCTGATAGCTGTTATTATACGAAAATTCTATCAAGGGCAAACATTCGTCCCAACTAGCCGAATAATTGAGAACACAAGCTCTCAACATATCCTCGAGAATCTGATTGACTCTCAGTCTGAGGATGATAAGCAGTACTGTGCAGAAGCTTAGTACCCAAGGACTCATGAAAAGATTTCCAAAAATTGGAGACAAACTGTGTACCTCTGTCAGATACAATAGTCTTTGGCACCCCATGAAGTTTCATAATATTATTAATGTATAACTTCGCATGACTCCCAGTCTGAGGATGATAAGCAGTACTGTGCAGAAGCTTAGTACCCAAGGACTCATGAAAAGATTTCCAAAAATTGGAGACAAACTATGTACCTCTGTCAGATACAATAATCTTTGGCACCCCATGAAGTTTCATAATATTATTAATGTATAACTTCGCATAGGTTGATGCAGGATAAAGGATTTTGACGGGTATAAAATGAGCCTGTTTAGTGAGGCGATCCACTATTACCCAGATGGAATCAAACCCTCGGGTTGTCTTGGGCAAACCCACTATACAGTCCATACTAATATCCTCCCACTTACCTCCAGGAGCAGGTAATGGGTGGAGTTCACCTGCTGATTTCATATGCACCGCTTTTACTCTCTGGCAAGTGTCACACTCAGCAACATATTGGGCAATCTCGATCTTCATTTTGGTCCACCAGAATCTCTATTTCAGGTCCTGATACATCTTATTACTTCCTGGATGAATAGAAAACCTTGTTAAGTGCGCTTCATCAAGGATTTTTCGACGTAACTCAGGAACCTTTGAAACTACCAGACGATTCTTGAACCATACGACATCATCATCATCAATTCGGAAGCAGTCAGCTTTTCCAGCTAAAACTTTTTCCTTGATGTGTTTAATGCCTTTATTCTTTCTCTGGGTAGCAATAATCTCTTCTCGGATAGTCGACTTAATTTTGAGGTTGGTTAATCTGCCTTGTTGACTCATCTCGATGTTCAACTTTTCAAGCTCATAACATAAAGAAAGGTCTAACGGCCTCACAGTTAGACGATGACAGTGAACTTTTCTACTAAGTGCATCGGCAACGACATTTGCCTTACCAGGATGGTAATGCACTTCTAGATCATAGTCCTTTATCAATTCAAGCCATCTTCTTTGCCTCATATTCAACTCTGATTGAGTGAAAATATACTTCAAACTCTTGTGATCTGTATATATATGACAAGTATTGCCCAGCAAATAATGACGCCAGATCTTTAGAGCGTGGACAACAGCGGCTAATTCCAAATCATGAGTTGGATAGTGCTCTTCATGTCGCTTCAGCTGACGAGATGCATATGCAATGACTCGGCCTTCTTGCATCAGTACACATCCAATACCAATACCTGAGGCATCACAATACACATCGAATGGATTTTCAATGTCAGGCTGAGCTAGAACAGGAGCAGTAGTCAAAAGCTTTTTCAAGGTCTGAAAAGCTTCTTCACACTCAGCTGACTATTCGAACTTCACATCATTCTTAAGCAACTCAGTGATTGGCTTAGCTATCTTAGAGAAATTAGGAATGAATCGGCGATAGTATCCTGCCATTCCCAGAAAACTTCTAACTTGGTGAACTGTGGTTGGCGGTTGCCAATTCAAGACTTCCTCAACCTTGCTAGGATCAACAGCTACGCCTTCAGCTGATAGAATGTGTCCTAGAAATTAAATTTCCTTCAACCAAAATGCACACTTGCTGAATTTGGCATACAACTTATGCTCCCTTAATCGAGTTAGAACAATGCGAAGATGTTCCGCATGCTCCTCCTCGCTCCTTGAATATATCAAGATATCATCTACGAACACAACTACAAGCTTGTCCAACTCTGGCACGAACACAGAATTCATCAGATACATGAAATGAGCAGGAGCATTGGTCAGACCGAAAGACATGACCAAATACTCATATAACCCATAACGAGTAGTGAAAGCTGTCTTAGGGATATCCTCGGGACGAATCTTTATTTGGTGATACCCCGAGCGAAGGTCAATCTTGGAAAACACCTTTACTCCAGCAAGCTGATCAAAAAGAAGATCAATCCGAGGCAGAGGGTACTTGTTCTTGATAGTGACTTCATTCAACGGTCTATAGTCAACACAACCGTAGAGTTTTGTCCTTCTTCTTTATAAAAATAGCAGGAAAACCCCATGGAGAAGAGCTTGGTCTGATAAATCCCTTATCAAGCAACTCTTGCAACTGAATCTTCAGTTCTGCCAACTCATTTGGAGGCATTCTATAAGATCTTCGGGAAATTGGAGCTGTTCCCGGCTTCAACTCAATGGTAAACTCTACATCCCGGTCAGGAGGTAATCTAGGCAGATCTTCAGGAAACACGTCTGGAAACTCGCAAACTACCAGAATGTCCTGAACTTCTTTCACTGAGGTGGCATTAACTCTTTCAACAGCTCTCTGAGGCATTGGAAGTTGGATGAGAAGTTGAGAAGTACTATTAGGTAAGTTCACCTTTATGATTCTATTCAAAGTATCAATAATAGCTCCTCTCTGGTACATCCAATTCATACCTAGGATCACATCTATATCTTGATCCTTTAACACTATCATGGATGTGGGGAAAAGATGACCACCCAAGTCTATAGGTACCTGATATACCATTTCCTTGGTACTCAGTCGTCCCCCAGGCGACTGCACTATAATACTTTCCTTAGCTTCCCCAATTGGAATATCATGCTCAATGACAAATGTACGATTGATAAAAGTATGAGATGCACCAGAATCAAAAAGCATAACAGCAGGATGATTTGCAACAGGAAAGCTACCAAGCATGACGGGTTCTCCTTTCGGGATCTCATTGACCTGAGTATAGTGGACTTGTCCAACTTTCTTCACGGCCTTACCCTTCTGGTTCTGCTGGTTGTTACGGTTCTGATTCTGCTGCTACTGCTGCTGACCACCAACAACCCTTGGAACATTCTGATTATACTGTCTCGGAAACGGGCAATCACGGGAGTAATGCCCGGGCTTTCCACAGTTAAAACATGGAGCGTTGTAGTTTGGTGGTGGAGCTTGGATACGAACACCAGGGGCGTTCGGCTGAGTGGTATTTGGCTTATTAATATTCTGTGGTGCGGCAGCAGGGCGAATGAAAACTTGTTACCGAGGTGGATATTGCGGCTGTGGATAATGGGTACGTTGGTGTTGAACAAGATGGAACACAATCTTCTGGCGCTTCTTACCACCAGAAGGTCCCGTCGGCACAATCTTCTCCTTTCTTTTCTCCGCTTGATGAACAAGATTCTTAGCTTCATATGCAATTGCTATGTTGACCGCCTGATGATAAGTAGCATCTGGGTTGGAGGTCAACGCTCTCTGAATTTTTGAGTTCAAACCCCTCTCAAAGCAGTCTTTCTTTTTGTGATCAGTGCTCACATGATCAGGTGCATATTGAGAAAGGTGGTTGAATTTGGACACATACTGCATCACGGTGTCCTCCCTCTGGCGAAGTGCTAGAAACTCGTCTAACTTCAGCTTCATTACTCCAGCAGGAATATAATGGGCACGAAAACCTTCACGGAACTCGGCCCATGTCACACGGTGATCTTCCGGTTGGGCGGCAACAAAGTTCGCCCACCAGCTGCTGGCAGCTCCCCGAAGCTGTTGTGCTGCAAACAGAGGCTTCTGATAGTCGGTGCATTGAATAAGACCAAACTTTTGCTCCATAGTACGGAGCCAATCGTCAGCCTCCAACGGCTCATCAGCTTTGGTGAAAATCGGTGGACGAGTATCTGTGAAATCCACATAAGTGGTTTCGTCCCGGTTGTTACGCCCACGACGGTTTCCCTGATTATTCTAATTTTGATTCTGTGCCAGATGAGCAGTGGCATTCGCCAGTGCGGCGATAGCATCCGCTAATGTTTGTGGAATCGGTGGCGGGTTAGGAAGCTCATCACTGCCATGAGAGGTTCCAGCCTCATCAGAAGCACGAGTACGCACCGGCATCTGTATATACAAGCAAGCCATAATCACATATACTTATTCCAAACCTTAGCAGTACATAGCGTTTTACGGATTACAATACCAAAATTTGTCGCGCTCCTAGCACGACACAGCTTAGTGGTTAGTCTAGCTTAGATACTTATTTTACATACCCAACCTAAGGTTTAAGCTATCCTAGGTAGTGCTGGGGGATGCAGGCATGTTGCTGCCCTCGCTGGATTCCGCGTCCAGTTCATCCTGGTCCACTTCGTCAGACGCGCCGTGAGGATGCAGCAGATGATACAGTCGGTACATCTCCTCGCGCACCTCCTCATTCTGGCGCTCGAGGTCTCTTGCATAAACCTCTAACTCGTGAACTCGAGTCAGAGCGTGGTCCTCCTGCTGTCCCGCAAGTTCACGTTCAGCCAGCACCTCCCGCAGACGAGTCTTCAGTTGACGCACCTCGATTTGACCCCTGCAGCGGTTGTCAAACATCCTGTCAAGACGTTCATGCAGCCTCTCAATCTCTGCCCACAGCTCAGCTTGACTGCTGTTGGGAGTGACCCTTGGTGCGATCTGATGATGTGGCACATCTTGAGGTCCAACCATCTTGCGAGCGCTACGCTTGGTACGAGCCATCTGAAGAAGGTGAGTTAGAATTAGCTTAACAAAATTATAGGTCAGCAAGAATAGGTTTGGTTTCTACTAATCCCATACCCCTTTAAGAAGGAAGGTAATTATTATCAAGTTAGCAATTATGATGCATGCACGTACTTACGAAACAATCACAAACAAAACAATAAATTGACTTGATAATAAATTTTTAAACATAGGGCTAGTATATCATAAATGCTATCCCTACTATGCCGATACTCATCAATTTTTGCCTTTATTAAAATGATTAAGACAAGATAATAAGAAATTTGGACCAAATTACAAATTAATAATGGATCCAAATCATTTTGAAATTTTGCAAAAAGACCTTGCAAGTCTTTGCAATTAAGGCTCCGGTACCAGCTGTGACTGAACCTCCTAAACTATATGGCCCACATGCACCTGTCATCGTCCCAAAGACCTTCGACAGCCGTGCATGTGACTCATATAACTTAAAAGGGTCTGCCGGGTTTACACGTAAACCCGTTTCCTCCGAACAGGATCTTAATTGCGAAGAGATTACAGAGTACAACATTTCATACAAATTATACATCTCGGAGTACAAGAGCGGAAGACTTAAAATATTACGTAGGATTACAAACCAGTGTTCTTAATTATACATAAGTACAATTATTACAAACCAAAATATGAGTAGTGGCAGTAGGAAGTAGCTTATACAACACTTATATTACATAACATCCCTGCCCCAGGGATCAAATACTCACTCACTATCAATATCCTCCTCGACCACTTCCTCGAACACCGTCATACAGCAAGGCCCAACGCAGACCTTGGGTTGCTGATTGCCTGCAACATGGGGTTAACAAATCCTGAGTACAAGGGGTACTCCGCAAGACTTACCCGACTAAAAATTGGGGAGAAGACTCAGGAATGCAGGCCGAGGGGAATCAAGGAGAGGCTTTAGCAAGAATCAATGAGTTTTGCAGAAAAGCTCTCTAAATCAGCTTAACATTTAATCTCAAAGCTAAATTGATTCATTTAATTATCTCCTCATCAACTCCCTTTCCCACATTTACCTAGTTTCGAACCACTCTTCGCTGTAAGTCGAAGGATCAAGTCTCCATTGACCGAGGAGCAACGACGATTCGAATCGATTAAGTACCCAGCTGGGGATCCCTATCCACACTGCATATGTAGCACTTAAGCTTGCATATGCCAACCCCGCCTACCACGGCTTTTCCAAAACCTGAACCAGACCTGCGCCACCCGAGAGCACAGTACTCCTCTCCTCTCCAGGCACGCCGGCCACGAGGGTACACGCTACTCTCGCCATCTCTCCACTCCCAGTGCGTGGTTGTCGGTTCAAGTAGAGGAGCGACCGGAGTCAGAGGCTTTCCGTAGTATGTGGCTAGTTGCAAAGTCTTGATCCAGCAGGCCGACAACGAATGGTCCCTAATGGATTCCATTTCGTTTTCTTAATAGACAGTCAGGGACACTACATTGAGATTCCTTTCTCAATGCAAGTCTGCTGCCCTGTCAAACAACTATAATAGTTCATAGTATATAGTAGTATACCCAAAGCACACAAAATATCTTTTTCATAAAATCTTAACTATTAAGCATGGCTAAGCATTTTATAATCTTTTGCCTTTAAATCAGGTTTCAAGGATATTATATCAAGGCAGGTAAATGCAGCAAGTAGGTGACAATCAACTCCTACCAACCTAATGCAGTCATTTAACTCAAGGTTGCTTAAAAGCAATTAAACAAACCCTAACTTATAACTGGACCTACTGTTTACTTTGCCCAGAAAAATCTAGAAAAATTACAGTAGATAAAGCATTTCCAGATTAGCCTACTGCTAAAATTTCAAGTCATTTGGACAAGTATAACAGTCTACACAAAAATAACAAACAACCAGCCTTTTAAGCAATGGAAAACACTTAACACAGTGAAAAGTATAAAACAACAGATTTCCCATTTTTCTTAGCTTCTTCACAACATAACATGGTTCAGAAAAAATATTCATGACCATATCCTTAACACATTAAGCATGGTGATTTTTGCAAGATTAAAGCATAAAAGGCACATTGTACGTGACATCATATAAATAACAGTGCAACACCAGCAAGCATATTTTTCCCAGATTCTAATTCCCGAAAAAAGATTAATGCAAGTGAAATCACATTTTTAGCACATTCCGATAATTACTTATGCATTTATCAAGTTTGCAAGCAATTAACAAATTAAATGTAACTGCACAGAAAAGTTATCCAAAAAGCACATGTTATATTTTTCATACATAGAGCACAGAAATACAAACCCAACAAAATTGGTTTCACCTCATTTGGACACTCCTAGCTCCAAATATGAATTTTGGAAGATTTTACACATTTTCTGAAAATCAATTTCATTAATCCTTTAAAACGAACTCGGTTCAAAATGCTACAAACACCCGGCTCAGTGCACCCGAGGCGCCCCAAAGTGACTGACCGGTGGGCTCCCCAGTCAAACGGGTCCCACGCGTCAGAGAGAGAGAACAGAGCCGTCCGGCGCTGACCGGCCCTATCTCGCCGGCGGCGAGGTCACCGGCGGCACCGAGGGCACCTACGTGTTCCTGAGAACGAGACGAACCCGATGAGCTAACTCCCGCGACCTAACCGTCACCGGAGCACGCTCAACTGCGACCATGGCGGACGGCGGCGTTCCGGCGAGCATGCGCCGGCCGATTCCGACCATCGCCGGCGAGGCTAAGCTCTGTTCCACAACCCTGAAACCCTAGCGGACCTATGACCGCGACGAATCAAGCTATTACGCACAGTAACACGCTGCACATGCGCACGGTGGCACGGCGATGAGCAGCGCTCCGACGAACTCGTGTTCCGACGAACCTAAAGAACGAATGGCCGAACCGGCTCCCTAGGCTAGATCTACGACTCTTGGAGACTTCCAGACGAGCAAGAACTAGAGGTGAGAGCCACGACGCAGTGCTCGTCGCTGCGAGCAGCGAGCTCGGAGGCGCTCCAGCAATGGCACGGCGGCGAAGGGCTCTAGGCGCTATACCTAGGCCACGGCTGGTTCCAGAATGGGGCGGGGAAGGTGGAGCAGAGGATGGCGAAGTTCGGGTGGAGATGGAGCGGTCGGAGACGGTGCGGTGGCAGCGGATTTCACCGCAGCATCGCCTCGGCGGCCATGGCGACGGCGGAGAAGGAGAGAGCGAGTAGAGAGACGAGAGAGCGGGGGAGAGTAAGGGGAGCGTGCTGGGGACAGGATGGAGTGCCCCTTTTGCATTTGCAGGGCGACGGCAGGCGGGCGTGGCCCGACGCCGTCGTACGGTCGCCACTTGGCGCCATTTTCCTGCGGCCGCGCCAGCTGTTCGGCTGAATGCCGATTTGAATCGGCTCGATTCAGTTCCAGTGAACAGACTAAAACTCGACTTTTGATCAAGCCATATCTCGTGATCCAGTGAGTGTTAGCCAAAACTTCACTAATACCGATTGAAGTGCTACATGAGTACTCCATTCCGTATTAGAACACTTTACTCTAGATCGGCCTGGATTGAGAGATATGGATCGAAGAACACAGCTACTTTGAAACTGAAAACCACTTTTAGACTTAGGAAAATTTTTGAACTTTAAAACAGCCCAAACTTGCACTAATTCAACTTTTTGACCACCTTCCACTCATTTTCATGACTTGACCCTTAAATAAAGTTTGTTACTTATAAAATTCTACACAACTTTGATTAAGGGTGCACTAACATACAAAGTCTCTAAATTACCCTTCTTGGTTGGTCAAACAAAATAGCTTTAAAAGGGTTTTCTAGTCAACTATGAGCTAAAGGGGTATTTTGGGGATTTCACCAACATGAACATTGTTCCAAATGTTATCCCAAACATATATAAAGCATTTAGAATAGTAAACAATCATCACATTTGCATGCTACCCTATCAAGCACACTCTAGGCATATAAGCACACATATAACATATATTTGAATTTAACTCCAATCAAATGATGATGATGCATGATATGACATGATAAATGCTTGATGGCATGCAAATGCAAGTGTGAAAATAGTAACTAACACTAGGGTGTTACAGCCCTTTCCCCCTTAAAAGAATCTCGTCCTCGAGATTAAAGTTAATTACCATTATTTATAGAAAGAGGCATAGACTTCCTTGAGGTAATCCTCTTGCTCCCAAGTCGCATCCCAATGACTTTGGTTGTTCCACACCACCTTGTAGAACTTGATCACTCGGCTACGGGTGACTCTTTCCTTGTAATCTACCACTTGTATAGGCTTCTCTTCATATGTCAGATCTGATTTTAACTTGATATCACCAAGATCCACTTGTTCTTCCGGTACTCGCAAACATTTCTTGAGTTGCGATACAGGAAAGACATTGAAAATAGTGGACATGTGTGGTGGCAACCGTAACTTGTATGCCACTTTCCCACTTCTTTCCAGAATTTGAAAAGGACCCACAAACCTTGAAACTAACTTTTGTTTTACTCCGAAACGTTGTACGCCCTTCATGGGTGACACCTTCAAGTACACATAGTCACCAACTTGAAATTCCAACGGTCTTCGACGCTTGTCCACATAACTCTTTTGGCGAGTTTGTGCGGCTTTGAGATGCTACTAAATGGTATGCACTCGTTCTTCGGCCTCTTTCACAAAGTCAATTCTGTAGTACCTCCTTTCTCCTGGTTCAACCCAGTTAAGAGGAGTTCTACATTTGCGCCCATACAAAGCTTCAAAAGGAGCCATCTGAATACTCTCTTGATAGCTATTGTTGTATGAGAACTCTGCTAATGGTAACCATTCTTCCCACGAGCCTTTAGAAGATAAGACACAAGCTCTCAACATATCTTCAAGAATTTGGTTTACCCTTTCAGTGTGACCAGAAGTCTGAGGATGATAAGCTGAACTGCGAATCAAGTTGGTCCCCATACTCTTGTGTAAGTGTTCCCAGAAATGCGCAATAAATTGCGGACCCCTGTCAGAGACAATGGTTCTAGGTACACCATGCAACTGAAGTATCTGGGAAAAGTAGAGCTGTGCCAACTGATGAGGACGATCTGTAGTTCGAACTGGTAAGAAATGTGCAATCTTAGTCAACCGATCTACAATCACCCAAATCGAATCATGTCCTTTTTGTGTTAGAGGTAACCCAGATATGAAGTCCATGGTTATCTCATCCCATTTCCAACCTGAAACTGGTAAAGGTTGCAATAAACCGGCTGGCTTAAGATGAATAGCCTTCACATGACAACAGGTATCACACCTAGCCACATAAGCCGCAATCTCTTTCTTCATTTTGGTCCACCAGAACATAGGCCTTAAGTCTTGATACATCTTGCTACTACCAGGATGGGTAGACAGCTTAGACAAATGAGCCTCGTCCATAATCTGATTCCTCAACTCGCGGTCTTTTGGTACTACCAAGCGGTCCTTGAACCACAATATACCTTTTTCATCTACTCGGAAATGAAGTATTTCTTGTTCTTTCATCTTTCTCTTGATATGATATATGCCAGGATCTGTTTTCTGACCTTCAATAATCTTGCTTTCTAAAGTACAACTGAGAGTAATATTATTCAACACCATCGGATGCATAAGATTGAATCCGTCCGCTAGCAAAGGCTGCAATACATTGCAATGAGACTTTCGGCTCAAAGCATCGGCTACGACATTAGCCTTGCCCGGATGGTAGTGTACTTCTAGATCATAGTCTTTGATCAACTCCAACCACCTTCTTTGTCTCATGTTCAACTCAGGTTGAGTAAAAATGTACTTAAGACTCTTGTGATCAGAATAGATATGACATTTATGGCCCATCAAGTAGTGACTCCAAATCTTCAGTGCGTGTACTACTGCAGCAAGCTCCAAATCATGGGTAGAATAATTTTGCTCGTGTTTTCTCAATTGACGCGAGGCATAAGCAATGACTCAGCCTTCTTGCATAAGCACACAACCTAACCCAGTGCCACAGGCATCGCAGTACACATCAAAAGGCTTCTCAATATCAGGTTGTGCAAGGACTGGAGCAGTGGTCAGCAACGTTCGCAAGTTGCGAAAAGCTGCTTCACACTCCTCACTCCAAACAAACTTGGTATCTTTATGCAACAATTTGGTCATAGGTCGAGCTATCTTGGAGAAATCTTGAATGAAACGATGATAATACCCAGCTAACCCCAAGAAACTACGAACCTCTGACACATTGGTGGGCGATTTCCAATCCAACACCTGCTGCAACTTTGAGGGATCCACAGAAATACCCTCAGCAGACAAGATATGGCCCAGGAAAGGTACTTTGGTTAGCCAAAACTCACACTTGCTAAACTTAGCATATAACTTATGCTCTCTGAGTCTAGTCAAAACTACCTTCAAATGTTCAGCATGATCCTCCATGTTTTTCGAATAAATCAGAATGTCATCAATAAAGACTACCATAAACTTATCTAACTCAGGCATGAACACTGAATTCATTAAATACATGAAATGTGCAGGAGCATTGGTTAACCCAAAAGACATAACCAAATACTCGTACAGTCCATATCGAGTGGAGAAAGCCATCTTGGAAATATCTTGTGGCCTAATCTTAATTTGATGATACCCAGATCTCAGATCAATCTTGGAGAAAACCTTAGCCTTGGACAATTGATCAAACAAGATATCAATATGAGGTAAAGGATACTTGTTCTTAATCATCACAGCATTAAGTGGCCTGTAGTCCACACACATACGCAAAGTTTCATCTTTCTTCTTCACAAAGATAGCAGGACAGCCCCACGGAGAAGAACTAGGGCGAATGAATCCCTTGTCCAATAACTCCTGGAGTTGTTTCTTAAGCTCAGCTAACTCATGTGGTGGCATTCTGTATGGCCTCTGAGAGATAGGTGCTGTTCCGGGAATAAGTTCTATCGCAAACTCCACATCCCGGTCAGGAGGAAGTCCAGGAAGATCGTCCGGAAAGATATCAGGAAACTCACACACTACAGGGATATCATGAAGGGTTGCAGCATCCGCCGCAAAACAGAGACTAAAAAGATCTCCCCTACAGGGCAAATAAACCTGGAAGGTGCCTTACCCTGGGGTTCCCTTAATGTCAACATCCGGCTGGGAATATTTATAACCACATCCCACTGTTTCATCCAACACACCCCCAGAATAACATCCAGCCCTAACCCAGGTAACACAATGAGACTGCTGACAAATACCCTGCCACCAATCTCAATGGCCACACTTTCGACACACTGACGAGTACAAATCTCAGCCCCAGCTGAAGTTATCCGGAAACTACAGTTCAATTCACTAATTGGAAATGCATGCTTTTGTGCAAATGCTTGACTCACAAAAGAATGTGATGATCCTGAGTCGAACAATACAATAGCAGGATGTTGATTTATAGAAAACATACCCGCAGTGACTGGTTCACCTTCAAGAATTTCTTCAGCAGCAGTGTGGTGCACACGGCCCTGCCTTGGCTGAGGACAATAGCGAGCAAGATGCCCCTGTTGACCACAATTAAAACACGGCCCCAACCCTTGGTTGGCTTTTGCCTGCACAGTATTGCCTGGAGGAGCATTGTTCTTGTTCAAAGGTACAGTGAAACCCCTCTTGTAGCGTTGTGGTGCTGGCTGCTTCTTTGGAGGAGGTCAGAACATTGCTCCAGGAACAGCCGAACGATAAGCAGGGCGATTTGCCATAGCACGACCTACTGCTGAAGCCCTTGGCTGAGAAGAGCCTCCTTCCAAAGGCCTCTTGCCTCCCTTGAAAGCAGTGTGTAGATTGTTCTACTTCTCTTGAATGAAAGCATCACTGAGAAACTTGTTGAAAGTTGTACGAGTGTTGTTAGCCAAAGTCTTCATGAGTTTGGTGCTAAGTCCTCTCTTGAAAGTTTCAATCTTCTTTTCATCGGTGTCCACCATCCAAGGAGCATATCTTGACAGATTGTTGAAAGCATGGTGGTACTGAGTAAGGGTCTTGGTACCCTGGGTAAGCTGCATGAACTCATTAACCTTCATCTTGATCAACCCAGCTAGAATGAAATGACCCCTAAAATCCTTAATAAACTGCTCTCAGGTGATATCGGCAACCACAGGATAGGCGGTCTTGCGATTTGCCCACCATATCCCTGCGGGTCCTTGCAGCAAGAGGGCAGCAAAACTAGTCTTCATGGTCTCGGTCAACCTCAGCACTGAGAATGACTGCTCGATTGTGTTCAACCACTCATCTGCCTCCAATGTTTCAACAGCCTGCTTGAACACTGGTGGCTTGGTGTCCAAGAAGTCCTTGTAATCACTGTACTGGCCTTCATCATTTCCACGACGCCCACCTCGGTTGCGATTGTTGTTATTGTTGTTGTTGGCCAACCATCTACTGCAGAATAGCCTGCTGAGTATCCAGGAACTGAGCAAACATTTGCTCTTACGTGCGTGGTGGAGTCGGCAGTAACTCCTCATCCTCGCGCTCATTTCCACCACCACTACCCGACCCATGACGGCGGTTTGAGGCGCCATCTGCAGTAAACACAACAACCATTGTTGAGTGTTAGTCATGCAAAAGATAACCGAAAAATCATGCCCAGAGGATATCAATGATTATTTTTGATAATATACAATTGGCACAATAATTCAATAACCATCTCACAACCACACAATAACAAGACGCAACAAAGAAAAATTCTTCACGAACCGGCCAATGATCATTGCTTAATTAAAAGTCTGATGGTTCAAGCCTTGAACATACAAGGTTTTAAACATTACAAGTCCAACCCAACCATTAGGGTACATCAAAGTATTTCATTACAAAAGAGTGCCAACATGGCAAGCGCACTAGAAAGAGCTACTCATCGTGGTCACTGTCCATACCAGACACGTTCCCACCAAAGTCATCACTCTTGTCGATAGGCACTATCTCCTCAAGGTCTTCTTCTTCTTCTTCTTCCGAACTTGCCTCACCATCATCAGCTGCAACGAAGATCTCAGGAGCAAACACCGCTGCACCCGGAGGATGAAACGGATCAACACGGTTGTTCAGACGATGAACGTCCTGCTGCAGCTCCCAAACCTGCTGCTGACTAGCGCGCAACTCTTGCAGGAACTCATCGCGCTGACGTGTCAAGCTCATATTGTGATTGTCAAGGTGGCGGCGAAGATCTGCATTCTGCCTCTCAAGCACCTCAACACGGCGATCAGCTGCCAACAAAGCACCCGAGCATCGCAGCAGTTCATTACGACAGGCGGTGAGAGCTACCACCAAGTCATCTGAGCTACGACGAGCAATAGGTGCCCACTCTTCAGCTTCTAACCTCTTCTCTGCAGCATCATGCAGGGCTTCAATGCACTTCATCCAACCATCCCTAGTGGAATAATGCATCCTCAGGACAGCAAACATAGCACTCATAGAAGCACCCGTGCTATGAGCATGCTCATCTCTGCCTCGCTCCAAAGAAGCTTGGCTAGACCGAGCCCACTCACCCTGAGAAGCATCGACCCTGGGGAAGACATTTGCTGGCCCCAATTCAGCTCTCTTGTTGAACCTGGTACAAATGTCCGTCAACACCTCGAAAGCTGCGAGCTGTGCACCATCCCATGGCGTCTTCATGTCAACTTCCACCTTTATTCCTGGGAATGACCAACCCCTTCCAAGGACAGGGATTGTCACCCAAACATCAAACCAAGGCTGCACCATGGTCTCTGCTGGCTTCCAGAAATACGTGGCGGCTCTGTATACCCCACTGACTCTAACAACCTCCATAGCACAGTGGGGGTGCCAAACTGCTCCAGAAACTGACCAATCTGCGGCTCACCTTCAGCTGCCATCTGGTACATCACAACATCTTTTAGCATTTAGAATAAGATAGAGCAGCACAAATTTTATCATAGAGGAGGAAAATAGTACAAATAGCTTGAATTAATTTCATAATCATGATGCATGCACGTGCCAACGACCTCACACATAGTATATAATAACTAACGTTATAGTCGGTGGCGTACCACGTGCTCTCATATGCGTAACTGACCATGCTACATGTTTGCGGAGTTAGTGTACCTGCAAAAGATTTATTTCAGCCCATTCCCAATGTATGCATGGCAACAAGAAGCACTTTCTGCCGGAAATGTTCCCATGAACATTTGTGACCCCAAAAGTAATTACTCCACCTTACTTCCATAAGTACACATATGAATCACATGTACTCACTTCAATAACCATAACACTCACCATCGATCGACGGTTGTTCGATCTTACACTCACATCTCACCTTACCTCAGGCGACGTGGCACATTGGCCCATAAGAAGCAATAAGAAACCGACAGTTCATAATTATCCGCACGATAAAACCAAATGAACCACAAATAGAAACATGATGCAATTTCCCCCAAGTCAGTACTTACATAAGCCACCTAATTACCACATATATATAGGGCTATAGGACTTGGTCATTGGTGCTCATAAGTTTTGCAAACACTTGGTTAAAATCACCTATACACACTAATAGTTGACAATTAGTTTGTAAAACTCAAAACTCTCTGATTTTTAAATAGTCAAGTGACGGTATATGCTGAATTATGCTCTGGTACCATCTGTCACAGAACCGACCAATTTATACGAGCACAAGTACGACGATCACCAATTTAGTAGCAATCAAGTCACACTTGAGCCAATATAAACCCGGTAGTCCGGAAATCTCGAAGGATTTCTAACATTTTAAACAGAACATACCCCAAGGATCTTACAAATTCAGCAACAACCCATCAAATGATACATAAGGTTACAACCGAATAAAAACACATCAGAGTACAACATAGTCTTTACATAAACGTAACCGTAGCGGAAGACAACATAGTTTTGAAACAACATAGTTTACATACGGGTACCACCAGCTGACCGTGTCACAGCATCTTACAAAAGCTAAAGATGGATAACGACTTTGCCCCAGGTCTAATCTTCTTCGCCCGCAGGGGTGAAGCAGTTCTTGCAATAAGCATAGTAGACTACTCCTTCTGCAACAATGGGAAATAAAACCCTAAGTACTCAATTGTACTCAGCTAGACTTACCCGACAGGAAGTAAATAAAAAGACTCTTAAGGATATGCAGGCTTATTTGGTGGAGCTCAGAGGATAGCAACATTTTGCATAAAAAGCATTACTACAGTAGTTCCTCAACTTGTAAATTTTAGATAAGGTTTAGCTTCCATTTCAGTTAAGCTATTAAGCTAAGGTTTGCAGCTGTACTAAACAGTCACTTGATATTATAGCAGACAATACAACCATATGATTTCCGATATCCACAGATATCAACCTCATCTCACCATAATCAATATGTTCAAGTTATTAGCCTCTATCTCACCAGAAGATCAGTTCAGTTTCTCACTAACCAGGAGAGATGGCGATTCGAATCGATTGTACCAGCTGGCAAACATGCCAATCACAAACCCTGTCAGCCCGATCAGTGGCTTCTTGGGTCACCGTTAGATCTTTCTGAGTTATATTATATCGCGAGCTTGGCGAGGGCCATATTCTCGGAGACAAACCCACTCACAGGAAGTGTAGGTCCATGACCTGACTATGTCAAAATGGTGTCTCGCACATCCTTTCTTCCTCCAGAATATGTCTATCCATGTCACACCAATTCTCGGCTCAGAAGGAACTACTCGGCTTCGTGGTCAGAACGACTTATCTGGCCAGCTATGTGACGACGTCCTTCAATCTCAACTGATGTCTGGTGGCCTCGGTCCTAGTCGGCCGCAAGCAGCACCGAAGACAGCATGACCTCAACCATGTCATGCGGCTCCCCGCTACCTAGCCTTGATTCTCTCATTATCATGTGGCATGGTGGCACATATAGTCAACCATGTAAAATCCATCCCCATCAGCAATAGTCATCACCTATGCTCACAAAGGACAGGAAATCCCTCGACTTCTACCGGTCTAAGAATGGCTAAGCATAAGATCGAACCTATCCCTTGTCTAGTAATAGTATCAGGATAGTAGACAAATGTACAAGGTATAAATGCAGCAACAGTATCAATTCAACTCCTATACTTAAGTGCACAATCATACGATTTAATAAAGACCAGTGCATTTATATAAAAAGAGATAGGTGGAGGCTTAGGGATGCTCCGGGGCTTGCCTTTCATGAAGTTAGATGGCTGATGGTCAGAGCACTCAAGAAGTTCAGTCTCCTCCTCCTGGCC
Source organism: Eremochloa ophiuroides (assembly GCA_038502445.1). Classification (NCBI taxonomy): domain Eukaryota; kingdom Viridiplantae; phylum Streptophyta; class Magnoliopsida; order Poales; family Poaceae; genus Eremochloa; species Eremochloa ophiuroides. The sequence continues at coordinate 29,181,119 of JAHLJS010000008.1, forward strand.
TTCAGGAACCTCCGGCACCTCGATCTCCGGCGGAACTCCTTCCTCCAGTGGATCGAACTGCAACAGCGTCACTCCTCCCGGCGATCCTGTATGCATGATATGCATATATGAGAACTGAGAATGCACATGTATTGCAAGGTAGAGATGCACAACTTAAACCATGAGATGCAATCAGTTTAACAATCCACACTCATTTACTGAGTACGTGCATATTTCTTCTCTAGACAACCAACTCATACTCACCCTTCTTAAGTAAGGCATACAACAATTTCTCGTCTTGCGTAAGAGGTCTACAACCTACACTAACCATTAAACTTACATCAACTCAACTAGCTATTAATCATTTTAAGCTAACAAGCATGAGCAACACATAAACAAGAATAGCACCCTTGCTGCCCTAAGCTCAAGTTAGGATCAGATTCATAGTGTTCAACATAGTGGCAATGCTGGACCACCACAAACTGCATGAAAACACATTTTAACGAACTAATACTTGCTTAAAAGCAATTAAACAAACCCTAGCTTATAATTGGACCTACTATTTACTTTGCCCAGAAAAATCTAGAAAAATTATAGTAGATAAAGCATTTCTAGATTAGCATACTACTAAAATTTTAAGTCATTTGGACAAGTATAACAGTCTACACAAAAATAACAAACAACCAGCCTTTTAAGCAATGGAAGATACTTAACACTAGTGAAAAGTATCAAACAACAGATTTCCCATTTTTCTTAGCTTCTTCACAACATAACATGGTTCAGGAAAAATATTCATGACCATATCCTTAACACATTAAGCATGGTGATTTTTGCAAGATTAAAGCATAAAAGGCACATTGTACATGACATCATATAAATAACAGTGCAACACCAGCAAGCATATTTTTCCCAGATTCTAATTCCCTAAACAAGATTAATGCAAGTGGAATCACATTTTTAGCACATTCCTATAATTACTTATGCATTTATCAAGTTTACAAGCAATTAACAAATTAAATATAACTGCACAGAAAAGTTATCCAAAAAGCACATGTTATATTTTTCATACATAGAGCACAGAAATACAAACCCAACAAAATTGGTTTCACCTCATTTGGACACTCCTAGCTCCAAATATGAATTTTGGAAGATTTTACACATTTTCTGAAAATCAATTTCATTAATCCTTTAAAACGAACTCGGTTCAAAATGCTACAAACACCCAGCTCAGTGCACCCGAGGCGCCCCAGAGTGACTGACCGGTGGGCTCCCCGGTCAAACGGGTCCCACGCGTTAGAGAGAGAACAGAGCCGCCGACGCTGACCGGCCATATCTCGCCGGCGGCGAGGTCACCGGCGGCACCGAGGGCACCTACGTGTTCCTGAGAACGAGACGAACCCGATGAGCTAACTCCCGAGACCTAACCGTCACTGGAGCACGCTCAACGGCGACCATGGCGGACGGCGGCGGTCCGGCGAGCATGCGCCGGCCGATTCCGACCATCGCCGGCGAGGCTAAGCTCTGTTCCACAACCCTAAAACCCTAGCGGACCTATGACCGCGACGAATCGAGCTATTACGCACGGTAACACGCTGACCACGTGCGCACGGCCGCACGGCGGTGAGCAGCGCTCCGACGAACTCGTGTTCTGACGAACCTAAAGAACGAACGGCCGAACCGGCTCCCTAGGCTAGATCTAAGACTCTTGGAGACTTCCAGACGAGAAAGAACTAGAGGTGAGAGCCACGACGCAGTGCTCATCGCTGCGAGCAGCGAGCTCGGAGGCGCTCCGGCAATGGCACGGCGACGAAGGGCTCTAGGCGCTACACCTGGCCTCGGCTGGTTCCAAAAAGGGGCGGGGAAGGTGGAGCAGAGGATGGCGAAGCTCGGGTGGAGATGGAGTGGTCGGAGACGGTGCGGTGGCGGCGGATTTCCCCGCGGCATCACCTCGGCAGCCATGGCGATGATGGAGAAGGAGAGAGCGAGTAGAGAGACGAGAGAGCGGGGGAGAGTGAGGGGAGCGTGCTGGGGACAGGATGGAGTGCCCCTTTTGCATTTGCAGGGCGACGGCAGGCGGGCGTGGCCTGACGCCGGCGTACGGTCGCCACTTGGCGCCGTTTTCCTGCGGCCGCGCCAGCTGTTCGGCTGAATGCCAATTTGAATCAGCTCGATTCAGTTCCAGTGAATAGACCGAAACTCGACTTTTGATCAAGCCATATCTCGTGATCCAGTGAGTGTTAGCCAAAACTTCACTAATACCGATTGAAGTGCTACATGAGTACTCCATTCTGTATTAGAACACTTTACTCTAGATCGGCTTGAATTGAGAGATATGGACCGAAGAACACAGTTACTTTGAAACTGAAAACCACTTTTAGACTTAGGAAAATTTTTGAACTTTAAAACAGCCCAAACTTGCACTAATTCAACCTTTTGGCCACCTTCCACCCATTTTCATGACTTGACCCTTAAATAAAGTTTGTTACTTATAAAATTCTACACAACTTTGATTAAGGGTGCACTAACATGCAAAGTCTCTAAATTACCCTTCTTGTTTGGTCAAATAAAATAGCTTTAAAAGGGTTTTCTAGTCAACTATGAGCTAAAGGGGTATTTTGGGGATTTCACCAACATGAACATTGTTCCAAATGTTATCCCAAACATGTCTAAAGCATTTAGAACAGTAAACAATCATCACATTTGCATGCTACCCTATCAAGCACACTCTAGGCATATAAGCACACATATAACATATATTTGAATTTAACTCCAATCAAATGATGATGATGCATGATATGACATGATAATTGCTTGATGGCATGCAAATTCAAGTGTGAAAATAGTAACTAACACTAGGGTGTTACAGCTGATTGCCTGCAACATGGGGTTAACAAACCCTGAGTACAAGGGGTACTCCGTAAGACTTACCCGACTAAAAATTGGGGAGAAGACTCAGGAATGCAGGCCGAGAGGAATCAAGGAGAGGCTTTAGCAAGAATCAAAGAGTTTTGCAGAAAAGCTCTCTAAATCAGCTTAACATTTAATCTCAAAGCTAAATTGATTCATTTAATTATCTCCTCATCAACTCCCTTTCCCACATTTACCTAGTTTCGAACCACTCTTCGCTGTAAGTCGAAGGATCAAGTCTCCATTGACCGAGGAGCAACGACGATTTGAATCAATTAAGTACCCAGTTGGGGATCCCTATCCACACTGCATATGTAGCACTTAAGCTTGCATATGCCAACCCCGCCTACCACGGCTTTTCCAAAACCTGAACCGGTCCTACGCCACCCGAGAGCACAGTACTCCTCTCCTCTCCAGGCACGCCGGCCACGAGGGTACACGCTACTCTCGCCATCTCTCCACTCCCAGTGCGTGGTTGTCGGTTCAAGTAGAGGAGCGGCCGGAGTCAGAGGCTTTCCGTAGTATGTGGCTAGTTGCAAAGTCTTGATCCAGCAGGCCAACAACGAATGGTCCCTAATGGATTCCATTTCGTTTTCTTAATAGACAGTCAGAGACACTACATTGAGATTCCTTTCTCAATGCAAGTCTGCTGCCCTGTCAAACAACTATAATAGTTCCTAGTATATAGTAGTATACCCAAAGCACACAAAATATCTTTTTCATAAAATCTTAACTATTAAGCATGGCTAAGCATTTTATAATCTTTTCCTTTAAATCAGGTTTCAAGAATATTATATCAAGGCAGGTAAATGCAGCAAGTAGGTGACGATCAACTCCTACCAACCTAATGCAAGTCATTTAACTCAAGGTGATAAAATTTGTAAATACAAGGAGGGGCTAATGCACCGGGGCTTGCCTTGTTGCACGGCGAGGGACGGATCAGGGTCAGAACCGCAAATGTCAAAACCACCGACAACTCCTGGGGCTTCGTCAGCGGCGACTTGCTCGACTTTTACTTCCTCGCCTTCGGTCACTATACGTGATAATGATGCATGCTTTAATGATGGTGCATATGATATGATTAACAAGCAGATAAATGTTAATTTAATAACCTTGAGTACAACTTTCCTTCACGGTAAAGTTGTAATCAAGATCTCACCTAGCAGTGTTATTATTGCATAATCTTGTTATCAATTATTTTAACAGTCATAGAAAGCCGCAACCAACACGACTTCCAACACTAAAGAAAGTGCTTAGGATCAATTAGGGTTTGCTGATCCTAAGTCTTCACACAATCTCAAAATATCACAAAAATCCAAAAGTGATTAACACTAATTAGCATTTTTATTTATTTATTTAATTAGGTATAAATCACAAATAATAAAACTTTATCCAACTGAGCTACAAATTTTTGTGGAGGTAGCTCACTGGTCAAAACAACTACACAATTAATTTCACAATTTTTGGATTAATATTTTGAGCTATAAAAATCCTGAAAATTTCATTTATTAATTAAAATACCCAATTTTATAGTCTACTGAAAGTGCTCAAAATACTTATATCATATTTTTCATAAATTCTACACTATACAGAGAAGCTATACCATTTATTTCATGATTTTTGGTGCAATATAATAATTCGTACAAAATTAACAAAATTGGTAATTATTCATTCTCAGAAAAATGGAAAAAGTTAATTTGCACTTCACTGAAGTCTAGCTGGCCCGATTCAGCTCGGCCCAGACTGGCCCAACCGGTTTGGCCGGCACTGGCCGGCTCTGGCCAGCCAAAGCCACGGCGACAAAGGTTGCCGGCCGGCCGGGCTAGCTCCGGCCATGGCCGAGAGCGGCCGACGGCGGCCGGGCTGGCGACAGTAGGCTACCAGTACCCCCACGACAAGCTCTATCCACTGATGCCCTTTCCTCGATGAGAAATGGACCGGAGCACGCACAGCCGTAGCCATGGCGGCCCGGCGGCGGCAACGATGGCGGCTTGCCGCGTTCCGGCCAGCCGGAAGCTTCCTCGACCAAACCAACTACATCTACGACATCGAGGTGCTCACCAAAGTGTGATGCTCGCGCTGGTTCGATGGAAAGAGGTTCGGAGTAGAGAGCTTGGCGGCAACCGTGACCTCAGCGGCGAACTCCGGCGACAAAGCTTCTGTTCCGGTGATCCCTAAGCATCAAACAAGAAATAGTCTAAAGCATGAACTTCAGAGCGACGAGGCGGGCTCGAAACAAGTAACACATGGGCGCGAAGCTCACTGGTTCGAGCTGGGCACGTCGAGGTCGAGCTCGGCGGCGCACCGGCCGGCTCCCGAGAAGATGACCGAGCACGGCGACTCCGGTGACGAGAGGTTGCGGGATTGGGCTCTATGGGTGCGCAAGAACGCTGCGGAGCTGATAGTAAGACGGAGAGAGTGAAGATGGATTGACGACCGCGAATTTGGCCGGTGACCGAGCTTGACGGTGGCGAAGCAAAACGGGAAAAGGAAGAACACGAGGTCGCCTTCGAGCTTATAAGGAGATGGTCGCCTTCCGTACGCGTGCCACGATACCTCGCTCGTGCCACGTCCCAAGGCAACGTGCCCACGCGCGCTGCGTTGTGGAGGGCGGCGGCGGTCGAAGCAGACGAGCAGCTCGGTGGCATGCTCTGCTTCGATTTACTGTAGCTAGGTATTATCCCGGTTTCAGGTTTTTACAAAATTACTTTCGTTTTTATGTAACAAGTTGAAAATATTCCAAAATAAGATATGTGGGAAATTAAATTCTGAACAATTTTCGTATTTCAAGTATTTTCAGATTTTAAATATTTTTGAAATTATAGAAATGGGGGTAAATGGCCTTTTTACAATTCAGTTTAAATCTCCAATTTTTATTGAACAAGTTCAAAATCTGTGAACATCAAAGTTGTTTAACTTAGGGAGCTTTATAACTTTTGTTTAAAGACCATCTTCAGATTCCATATAATTTTTGAATTGAAGTTTTGAATTCAAATTTGAATATAGTAATTCAAGTTTAATTTGAATTTCTAACTGGAAACTTGAAAAACTTTGAATACCAAAGTTGCTCTAAATAATAAAAGTTACAACTTTGCTTTTGGGACCAAAGCCCAATTCTACTTAGTTTTGAAACTAGATTTTTAGTCCGATTTAGGGTTTTTAAAAAATTAAATTGCTAGTAAATCCACTCTATTGCCCTAAGCACAAGCCTTTAGTGAAAAGTAAACTTGTTCTTAGTTGATGTAGGTCAAGATTGACAAAAATTCATACATGTTGTGCAATGCTCATGATGACATGTTCAGTTTTAAATGTTCCGTAACACAGGAGTGTTACACCCGGGCTTGTCGGGAATCTTCTCCAAGGTGTACCTCAGCGGATGCAAGCTTCTAGTAAGTTTTCCATCTGAGTCCTTCTAGTATTTGATATTCTAGTTCTGGTACTTTAATTATATACTTGCTTTACTTGCAAATTGCTTTACTTAGTGAAGTGCTCTAATCTCTACCTAAGATTAGAGTAGTAAGTATACTGTAGACGTGGTGTCTAGGCTATATCTTATCAGTGTGAGCCGCTGTCGCACGGATTGTTTATGGGTGCCAACAAGTGGTGACAGCCTTGTCTGGTCTTAGTATCCCTCCACGTGTGTAAGACAAGTTATTAAAACGACAGGGCATCAATACAATAGCATAGCCGTATCGAGAGGAGTTATATCTCCTCCTGTTTTGCCTATCGCCTCTTGTAAAGGAAGGAGGTGGTAAACCTCTTTATACTTAGAAAACCAAGACCAGATATCGTTTGCTACATAAAACCTCTCTCTATACCTATATCCTAACCCTCTTTGATCACCAACCCCTTTGATCACTATCTGACGGTCTTGAACCTAGTTAGTTCACTTCACGTTCCCCGTGAAAAATACGATATCTGAAATACTCCCGGTGAAAGCTACATTAACTACCGTATGCTTGCGGTATATCCGTTTGCCAACTTTGGTGTCAACACTCCACAGATCGAGCACTCTCCTCAACAGGCCGGGTGGCCAGGACCTAGGATGGTAGTAGGTACCTCTCTTCATGTTATTTGGACTTCTTTAGGACTTAGACTTGTGTTCATGATGCACTAGAGATACTAGAGACATATTTATATGTATGTGATGGATTATGGACGATATGTGTATGTGATGCACGATGGACGGACAATATATGTGCATTTCGTAGGATTATGGATGATGATTGTGATATATTATGTACTGTATGTGATGATATATATGATATATATATGTGATGTGTTTCTTTGTTTTGATGGAAAGCAAAAATAAAAAAAATGCATTTCTAAACTTTTTGCCGAGTGCTACACTTGCCGAGTGCCGTGGTACTGGCACTCGGCAAAACTGGGCACCGGAAAGCTGGTTTTACAGATTTGCCGAGTGCCAGGGCCATGGCACTCAGCAAAGAATTTTTAAAAAAATAAAAAATTTCTTTGCCGAGTGCTGCGGCAGCACTCGGCAAAGAGTTTTTTTAAAAAATAAATAGACCATTTTCTTTGCCGAGTGCAACAGCTAGGCACTCAGCGAAGAATTTTTAAAAAAAGATTAAAAAAATCTTTACCGAGTGCCACCTCTGTTGGCACTCGGCAAAGAAGCCGTCAAAGTTGACGGTTGACATTTTTTTGCCGAGTGCTGACTTGGCACTCGACAAAAATATAAAAAAATTCTTTGCCAAGTGCCACGGCAGCAGCAGTCGACAAAGAGTTTTTTAAAAAACAAATGGACCATTTTCTTTGCCGAGTGCAGCGGCTAGGCACTCGGCGAAGAATTTTTCAAAAAAAATTAAAAAAATCTTTGCCGATGGCCACCTCTGTCGGCACTCGGCAAAGAAGCCGTCAAAGTTGACGGTTGATATTTTTTTGCCGAGTGTTGACTTGGCCACTCGGCAAAGGTTTTGCCGAATGCCTGATATTTGACACGCGGCAAAGAAATCTTTGCCGACAGCTTCTTTGCCGAGTGCCCCAGGTACTCGGCAAAGAAGCCGCATCCTGTAGTGATTGTGGCGTGACAGAATTCTCTTTTTATTGTCCACTCTTTTTATTGTCCAGCTGTACCTAAACCTAGACGTATTGCTTTTCTTGATACATAGTAAAAGTAATATATTTAGAAAACCAAAATATCTTATAATTTAGAAGAAAAAAATCACATTTATTCTTAGTGGTTGCGTTTGTCTAGGCTTTTATTAAGAAGTTGCAAAGTAAAGGGTAAAAACTATAAATAATACTCCCATTGTCCCAAAGAGTGTAACGTTATGAAGTTTATCCTCGCCAAACTTACTTAAGTTTGACTAGGATTGTTGTTCTCAGCCTTGGCCTTCAAATAATGGGTTGTTGGTAGAGTAAGCTAAAACATGATGTTAAGCGAAAAGAACAAGAAAAGACGAATATACACTAATGGGTAACTCAAGGAATTAGGGTTTTATTCCTCCCCTCTTACAAGCCCACTATGAGCACTATTTATACATGTCTATATTTTTTTACTAGGGGCAAAAATGCCCCTCTAACAACCCATGTTGCAGTATATTTCGCTCCGAGGAAGTGATAAGGACACTCCTACGGTGCCCAAAACAATATGCCCAATCTTTTGACAAACTGAAAGTAGGTTCCAACCAATAAGTACAAGCAAAACCAAATCGATTTCGTCCAGATAAACAAAATCAACTGAAGAATAATATACTCGACGCAGTAGATGCAATAGCCTCACTCCAACCTGTGCACAATTAGGTCACGATCCAGAGAAAGGATTCCGACGGGAATCAATACAAGCCAAAGAGAAATTAGTTATTTGATCATGTACCAACACAAATCCATGAGGATTCGTTTGCAACCACTAGAGCTTCACGAGCGGCGGCTCAACGAAAAATAGTCCATAATAAAATTCAACCTAATCTATTACATATGGCATGCATGTCGGCCATAGACCAACTAAGGTGCACATGACTTGGGCCTGAACCAACTCTGACTCAAGTTGCTTGACTGGACCAAACAGAAATACACTATATCATAAGACTGGACCGAACAGAAATACACTAAACCCGGACTTATTAAAAGACAAGCAGACCCAACGGACCCTAGCTGAGTTGTGTTAACAACTCACGTCATTACAATATAAATTGAATTTTAATTATTCGTTCTTCAATAATGACCTTTGCTGTCCTTATAGCCACGTAGCTTCGTGAACTCCTTATGGATTTACCGATTGTTGAGAAACCTATACGGCTATACCAGCTATCTTTGTGCCCTGCGATATCTAGACTGTGATTATGAAGGTTAACAATCCTAAGACAAGATTCTCATGGATAGGATTCCTACAATATTTTGGAGTCCATGTGTTGCGCACTTCTTGTAGCTCATGTTAGAAGATATATGGAATTTGTCAGAAGAGAAACCTATTACATGTGCAAGGTGTGTGGCAACTTTCATCTATAAGCATGGGAGGATTCTTAGTGCCATGAGGAAGAAAATAGATGGGTGTAAGGACCGGATAGGCTAGAGGGGGGTGAATAGCCTATTAAAAATTCTACAAGGCACTAGATCACAAGTTAGTAATTTAACAAGCGATGCTAAGCATTAGCTTTAGGCTATCTTAAGCAAGCCATCTAACAAGATATACTACTCACGAGTATATGCACTCAAGCGTAAGAAACTCACTCCTTCGAGACCTAAGGAGAGAGCACCTAAACATGTTTGCAAGCGCAAGAAGCCCTCACCACGAATCTATGGTGAAAGCACCTAAACACAAAGTAATCGCAAGAAAGAGTGATCGAGAAAGATTATACCAATGGACTCGTAGAAGTGAAGTCCGCTTGCCGTGAAGGCCCAATCACCAGGAGATGATCAATAAACACAATGAGGACCAATCACCAATAGAGAAGACCGGAAAACCCAATCATCCACTCGAAGGTGGAGAAGACAATGAACACTCGATTTTTTACCGAGGTTCACGTGATCGCCGTCACGCTACTCCTCGTTGTGGCACCGGTCTTCCTTGGTGGATTGTAAGCTAGGCTTCACACGCCAATCCCTCACCGGGAGCCGCTCACCAACACAAGAGAAGTGGCTATCAATCACGAGCAATCCACTAGAGTCGGTTTTGTCACTCCGCCGGGGAATAACTGCAAGAACCCCCTCACAATCAATCACCTCGGTGTGAGCTTGAACAATCACCAATCAACTTCAATACCGGAATCACCTCCAAGCCGCTAGGGACACGGCAATGCCCCAAGAGAATAAGAACTCAGCAATGGCTTGCTCTCAAGTGCTCTAGAATGCAAATCACTAGCAATGATGCACTTGAGGATCACTCAACTCACTAAAGATGATCAAGAATGAACAAGTGAGTGAGTAGGAGGCTAGCGAGTGCTCACAAGTGTATGACAAAGAATCAAATTTGCAAGAGAGTAGGGAAGGAGTATAAATACCCCTAAGTGCACTTCTAGCCGTTACCCCACAAGAAACAGCCGTTAACACCCTTTTTTCAGCCGTCAGACGCAACCATCGGACTGAACGCGTCGGACTAACCGCAAGCGTCAGACGCTCGGATGAACGCCACGTGTCACTCAGAATTAACTACAGCCGCAGATCACCAACGGCTACTGCTTCGTGCTATCTTTCAAAACCGTCGGACTGATAGCCATCGGACTAAACTTCCTAGGTGTCCGACGTTTCCAGAGAGTTAACCGAGAGCTCAAAACCATCGGACTTTAGTCCGAGACACTGTGTCAGACCAAGGAACGGCGTCCGACTCTCTTAGCTATTCTACTGTTCACAACCGTCAGACTGTCTCGTGTTAGTGCGTCGAACCAACGAACTTCAGCGTCCAGCGCTTTGCAGTTTTACCCTGAGAGCACCTGAGAGTAGCTAACTGTGTCGGACTAGGGCACAGACTGGGAGGACTGTAGGACACAAAACAATGGTCCGATGCCCTAGAACCCAGCGTCCGATGCTCTGAAAACAAGCTTTTTCAAGTGTTTTTCACACCCCTTGCTTCTAAGTGCTAACACTCAAGATCTTCAACACTTGTGCACAGTGTATTAGCATTTTCAAAATATTTTTCAAGGGTTTCTAAGTTGATCTCTAGGTTGAGTTAGATTCAATGCAATGAAATGCAACCTAGAGCACTTGAAGGTAATCCAACATTTAGTTCCCCCCTTAATAGTCGGCTATTTATCCTAAATGTGATCACACCCACTAGGTGTCTTGATCACCAAAAGAAAAGCCTACTTGGGATTATACCTTTGCCTTTAATTCTCTTTTCTTTCACTTTGATCATCTCTTCTTGACCTTTATCACTTGATCCATGATTTAGCCATCTTGATCTCCATCATCACCTTAGGCTTATCACTTTATGGATAGGACTACCTAAACCTTGCCAATACTTAGCAACTTAGTTTAGTCCATAGGATGTCATTAATTATCAAAACCAAACTCGGGCTTTCAATGGGGCTGACCTTGTGAGGCCAGCAGACACGTTTTGCAATGGAATTTTTGACTGTGAAGAGCTTGTACAATCACAAGGATGCTTTGAAGTCTTTAATGGTTAGTGAAGCATGGACTGGTAACAAATTGGCAAAAACTAAAGCTGGTCAATATGTGCATGACAATGTGCTCTCCACATAGTTTTGGAATTCAGTGGAAGATTGCCTTAGAGCTTCAGCCCCACTCCTTGCTGTGACTAGAGTGGTTGATGGAGATGAGATGCCAACAATGCCGGAGGTTCAAGCTCTAATGAATCATGCAAAGCAAAGGATCAATCAATGTTTTGCCATCCAATCCAAGAAAACTTTGCTCAAGAAGATCATGAAAATAATTGAGTGACGTTTGGAGAAACAAATGGATCATCCGTATAGGGCTGCAATGTACTTGAACCTAGGGAACTACATCCTCTCCTTAAAAAGGATGATGATGCAACTGTTGGACAGGCTAAGAGGTTGCTTTCTTGATGTGCTTGCAAGAATGGTGGAGGATGAGGAAGCTAGAAGCAAGATCAATGCTGAAGCCATGGATTATGAATATCTTAGAGGAGAAGGTTTATCAAATAAGATGGCCATACAAAACCTTGAGTTGATGAGTCCTCGTAAGTATTTCAGCAATTGTACATCATATCATTTGTTTGCTCTAGTTGATTGGTGGCGTTCCTATGGTGGCCATGCTACTGAACTACAATGGTTTGCAAGGCGTGTTGTTAGTCTATGTGCTTCCTCATCTGGTTGTGAGCAAAATTGGAGCAAATTTGAATCTATGAGTATTTCCTCATTTGCTTGCTGCCCTTACCAATATTTCAACAAGCAGTTTATTCATTTTTTGGTTGCAATTGTGTTTATGGTTATGCAGATCCACACAAAGAAAAGGAACTGATTGTTGCATGAGAGGCTGAATTCTATTGTCTTTGTTTCCCACAACCGGAGGATGAAATCTAGGTTCCAAAAGTTACGCTAAAAGAACGGGAAAAACTTTGATCCTTTGGTTATTGAGGACTTTGATTGGAATAATGAGTGGGCTGACTCAGTTCATCTAACCCCTCAAGGTGCTTGTGAGTGTGAGTATGACCTTACTTGGGACCTTGTTAGTGAAGTTGTTGGAGCATCTCAATCACTTCAAGGCCGAAACTTTCCAAGAGCAGCCCACAGGCGTGCAAGAAATTCTGAACCTACGGTGAATGAAGATGAGTTGGGTGGCTGAGTCATCCGGTGGACTCCTGAATTTGCTTGTAAGTACGGTCACGCTTGTGTTCATCATGTACGGCCTGTGCAAATTCGTTTTGTACCCCACTGCTAGATGAGTTCAAGAAGTTATCGATTCTTGTTTGACCTGTGTAAACCTGCTTTTGCACCACACTATTTAGATTAAATTGAGGATTAGTTATTGGCTCTGACTAAAATTGACATATTTAGTTACATTCATTAAGTTACCAATGGTTTGCTTGACGTTTAATTTATGTATTTTATTTTAAACAATCATCAATCTACCCAATCTTGATCTATTTTCTATCGGTTTAAATCTTATGTTTCTATCTTGCTGGTTTAATGAACAGTAACATGATAAAATCATGAGATAGATCTATTTATCATTAGCCGATCGATTTAGATCTTGATTGTATACAGGTTGCACTCAAGTAATAAGATGATTTTTTTCCTAAAATCTTTGAATAGTAGATCCGATTCGGAGCTTACGGTCATAGCTATCTCGATCTGCTCGATCCTCACCGATGTAAGCAAAGAATCGAATCTATTGGTCAAAGAGTCAAAGCATTAATCGTCTTATAGACTTGTATGTTGTCTGTATTGTAATCGGATTGACTATTTAGTCGATTTTGTTGTAAGCTTCGCTCTCATGACACACATTTATTATGATATTTCTTCATGCATGCTTTACAATTAGCTCTTGTTAATTACAAAGTAATACATGAGGGTAACTTTATTCATGCTTTGCCATCATTTACATGCAACTAAAGCGATTTAAATGAATATGCAATTACATGTACCTGTATAATCTGTTCTTGGAATCGGATATCCACTCTTTAGTCGATAGCCTCAAAGATTGGCCCGCATGGTCGGATATTTGGAAGTGTCTGGGGCAACACCAATAGTTCCCACCTTCTGTTACTAATTATCCTTTTCTCCTTGTCAATTGTAAGTCAAATTAACTGGCACGCTTCGGATTCAACGGTGCATCCAGTTCTCGGGTGTTTGAAGCTAGTTGGATCTATTGAGCTCTCGCTTTGAAGGATCGTTCTGGATTTGCTAGCATATTGTCTACGAACCAGATTTTGCGTCAACACCGGCCTGATTTGTTTAAAAATATATATAGGCAACATTTTAAATAAATATGTCGAATAAGAAATAAAACGTTCTACATTTGCTTCTTTAGACAAGATTAAGATTGTTCTAGTTGTTTTACGTGTTGAAAAGATTTTGATTCAGATTTGGCTCTTTGTTATTCTATAAAGTCTTCACTCGATATAAACTTAATAAGTATTATAAGTGACGGCGAACTTTGACACATCTTGTTATTTACAAACACTTACGAAATACTATATAGACAAATCTGAAAATTAACAAAATCACAGTAGTATATACTTTTTATTTAAATTTATTTAGCAGTAGATTTTTAAGAAATATATTAGTGTTTCCAAAGCACAAGCACAGAAGTTTGATACATTCAGACATATGACGGATTAACAATGCAAAAATCTCTTTATATATATATATATATATATATATATATATATATATATATATATATATATATATAATTTATAAACTAAATTTTTAAGCTAAAACATCAGTAAGACAATCGTCCACCTCGGATTTCACCTTGCCGTGAAAGTTCACTCGGCTCGTCCTCGTGCCATAGATATCCCGGACGCTGCTATGCAAGCGACAAAAGGAAACCTCTCTCCCCTATGATTCGTCCGCTTTACAGATTTGCTTCATTCACGGCGCGAGCGAGAAGAGGAATCGCCATCTGCCGCTCCCTTTGTTGCCATCACCGATTTTGCGCCGTCCTCGCCGTTGCGGGCGGTGTCACGATCGCGTGGCTTGGGCTGTTTGGTTTGTGCCCCCAGGCAGGTCAGCACCCAGACAAGGCTCCCAGGCGTTCGATTTTGAGCGCCTGGGGCCAGGATCGAGTGCCTGGCAGGCAACTGCCTTCCAGGGCGCCATCCGAACAAGCAGGGCCCCCCCGCTCACCGTCATCGCCCTCGCTCCACGCGTGGCCAGCGCTCGAACACCACCCTCCCACCTTCCGGCCTCCCCCGCTGCCCGCAGCCCCGCAGCCTCCCCCACGACAGCGACTTCGACGAGCCTGTACCTCGCCATCATCTTCGAGCAGCTTCGAGCGGCCAGGTGTCACACCCAGGATGGAGAGCAATGAGTCCACTGCCTCAGATGACAAGTGGGCCACCCATCCATGGGACCCAGGTGGAAGAGAGGACAAGTTCTATATAGTGCCCGGTCAAAGGGAAGGGGGAAAAACAGAAAATATTTTAGAAGAACCGAGATCAGGAAGCCGAGCTTCCTCCTCATACTGAGATCCCCTCCTCCGATTTTCTCTGTGATTTGCTCACGTCCACGGTTTGATCTTGCCGTGGGCAACGGGTGGTGACAGCTGCTTTGGTTCGTGAGACACATAGCCTCGGCATGGGCATGGTTGACGCAAGTGCGGTGCTTGTACATTCTGAAGGACGGAGTCCAAGGTTGCAGGCATGTTGGCATCAACCACAGCATCAGGTTGCAGTCCTTAGTCTAACATCCAATTCTGTGGACCATGTAAAGCTTGCTCGTGATTTATCATTTGCTTCAATGGTATCTGAGGTGACTGTCTGCATAGTGTTCGATGATATGCTACTTAGGGACAATGGTACAACAAATGCTATCTGGGATGTGGAATTTCAGCATGCCTTTGATTCACAAAATCTATTGCAGCAACTATCTCAAGGGATTGAGGGTCAAATGGGAGTGAAAGGAGCAAGCACAAGCTGTTGTCTCTGTACGAGTGATACTGACGCGAATAGTATGTTTGACGACATGACACAATTGGATGTGGTTTGGGATGAGATGCCAACCAATCATGTATAGGAGGACTTGCCATCTGCACCCGAGACCCATCACAATTTATTGCAACAGTTAACAAGGAGTAGCAAGGACCTGGACGCACTTGCTGATGGCTTGTTAACAAACATAGAGCACTGCATAGTTGAACACTGAGCAAGTTTGTGTTGAACAGCCTCCTGTGAATGTTGTGGGACGAGGAGTTGCTGCACAGGCTTGGCTCACATGAGGGCCTATTGCAGAAACTAGCTGGTGGTGGAGAGTTTGTAGATGATGCTGAACTAAATTTCTCAATGATGAAATGCTTGTTTATGGCTTCAACTATTAATCCTGGTATGGGTGCTGCACATCATGAGATTGAGAAAATGATTGGGCTTGGTGTGATAAATGTTGATCAAGAATCAGATGAAGAGTTCAATGCTGCTAGAGTGCTAGTAACAACTCGCCAATACAGGATGTGTGGTAGATCACTTCTCCACATAATGTATTAACCATCATTGTGGTGATCTCTATGTAATCAGTGAAAAGCCACCATGGATACCAAATACCCCCAGCCCAGGAATTTGTGCTATGCATGTTGCTCTTTCAGTTCACAGCAATATACATGCAAGGAGTCGAAGTGGTTTTAGTCCTTGGAGATGTGACCTAAATAAAAGGCTTTTTGAGTGTGTATTTTCATAGGCAATCTGATGAAAAAACTTTATGTGAATTCATCACACCCATTGTTGAGTTTGATTTCAATGAGAAACTAGCCATGGGCAGGGAGAGCTTGGATTGTAAGAAGATTATCTTTGACGATAATCACATAGCCGACCAAGTTATATTGCATGTCAATGTCACACTGCATGGTCATAAATCTCAAGTGCAGTTTAAACTGCAATCAGGAGCAGGATATGTGCCAATTTTGGCAGAGATAAAATGAGTGCAGCAAGCAAGATCAAGAAGTTGCAGGTTTATTCTGACAACAGTGAGCAAGTTCAGGATCTGGAGATGCAGCACAAGAAAGCATACATTTTAAGCCAATGGGATCCTGGAATATGGCGCAAAGGTATTATGGGCTATGAGCAGCAACAACTTGAGATATCTAGTATCTTCGATAGACAATGTGATCTAGGTATCCTGACATGGCTTAGGATTCTTTTTGAGTTGCAGTCATGCAATAGAGAGGATCTGAATGAACAGGGCATGGTTCCTGTTAATGACATTTTCAATGTATTGCCTGTTGGCCATGAGTTGAATTTTGGCACTATGACCTTGGTCATTTATGAAGGATGGCATGGAGCCATGGGTCTGCAGGGATTACAAACAATACTATCATGGAGAATTAATTGTTTCAATTCAGGAGCAAGTGCGCTGTAGCTTGAGCTATGTACGATGCTTGAGAAACAATGGAATTCAACTTGTCAAATGGTGCTGGTTGCATTGAAGTGGTGGCAGGAACATTTCAGTCCATGGAAATCTAATTCAGATCATTATCATTCTGAGACAATGTCACATTCAGATATAAATGTGTTCAGCCTCAAAAATGGTGTACAACAACACTTCAGAATAGTCATGAGACTTTGTTGTATTACAAGGCAATATGATCTGGGTATCTTGCATATTTTCATTCATGCTAGATCAGATATAATTGTTGATCTAGTACCTGGGGACCAGTTGCAATTTTATATGCTGGCAGCTACTAGTCTACTCTGTTGGATGCATCATTTGTTCCAGAGAGCGGTTCAGGATCAAATTACTTATGACACAAGATTTGTGGGAGGAAAAATTGTTTTGCATGGCAAATCACTTCTTGGTTCAGTTGAATCTTACCAATCTAATTTAAAAACTTATTATTAGTTACATTACGCCTTTGCTTGGGGACAAGCAAAGTTTCGAGGGGGCGGTAATGTCACGTCCAGGATAGAGAGCAATGAGTCTAGTGTCTCAGATTACAAGTGGGCCACCCATCCATAGGACCCAGGTGGAAGAGAGGACAAGTTCTATATAGTGCACAGTCAAAGGAAAAGGAAAAAAAAAAGCAGAAAATATTTTAGAAGAAGAACCGAGATCAGGAAGCCGAGCTTCCTCCTCGTACTGAGATCCCCATCCTCCGATTTTGTTTGTGATTTGCTCACATCCACGATTCGATCTCGCCGTGGGCAACGGGTGGTGACACCAGGGGGACGGACGGACAGCCGTCAGGGCCTGCAGTCCGGATCTTACCGGATCTGAAGCACCGTCAGGGGCGGGCTCTGGAGCCTTGCCAGATCGAGATGGTTGTCGGAGACTTCATTCCTCTTCTAGTCTTCTTCTCATCTTCAGTCGGCTATGCATGCAGCGTGCATGAGTTGACAAGGCATCAGTGCCCTGGGCAGGTGAGCAGGAGAGCGTCATTGAGAAGCTGACGATGTCGTCTAACCACCTAACGGATGAACAGAGCCCCCTTCGAATCAAATGTACAGCAGCAGCGTTAGCATGAGCAGGGTCGTTGGCTGCTGCGTTGATCTGCTCAAGTGCCACATCAGTTCGTCGAGATTGTACTCCACAGTCAACCAATTGATTGCTACTCCACAATCATCTTTCAGGCCATAAACGCAAATCACGTTGATTCTAGGAATCGCCCCTAAGATAGCGGTGCTAATGTTCTTGGCGCCGGCGCAATTTGATCATGTTCCTTCCTAATTCCCAAATCCCTGTCTCAGCCGGATTCCTAATTTGGGACTGGATGTATTTGCAGGAAGGTCTCCAGGGCGTGCACCAATGCCACCAAGAAGAGGGACCTCGAGATACTGGGCATGAATGCTTCCGTTTTCGATGCCACAAAGAGCAGGTGTGAAGTGCTGCTTATCCTGCCTCCTTTACATTGTTACTTGTTTCTAGCCGGCTTTTTTTGGTGCTTAAACATTGATGCTTCATCAGCCAGAGGCTTTCTGAATAATAATCAAACATAAGGAGACCAAAAACAACGTAAATCATCAATAATTTGTTCAATTCACCAGTAGGAATAAGTAAGCAGACCGAAATCCCTTCCTATAAATCACTGATTATTCCCTTTATGATAGGAATCCCACTGGCATATTGTACTTGCAAAGAACATAGAGACAGGCCAAAAGCAGTTTCTGTTCAAATCATACAGAAGCAGGCAGCAACAAGGTTTTCATAGGTTTAATAAATGGTTTTGTGAAAAATCATTGCTATTTGATCCTATATAGAAGAGAGAGAAAAGTCTGTAATTTTTAAAAGTATATCAATGCAGTTGTTAGCACGATTACATATTACATGTGAAGTATGTCTTACATTTGATTACATGTGAAGTAAGTCTTACATATTAGCGTTAAATAATTAATATGCAAACAATTAATATTCCTGTAAACTAATTAATATGCAAACAATTAATATTCCTGTTAACGCTAATATGTAAGACTTACTTCACATGTAATCAAATGTGACCAGTGAGACTTACATGTGAAGTATTTTCCTGTAAACACGATTACATATTAATTGTTTGCATTTGATTACCAGAAAAAATAGGACTATGTTCCTATAGGAAAATAGTGTTTAACGCTGTTTCCTGCATCCAGGTGAGATCACCTTGGATGCTTGTATTCTTAGCTTTATAATCAGGGTTGTATGCCTTTTTTATTTAGGGAGCAGCTACTCCTTTATTTGAATATATGCTTGTACTGATTTGCAAGAATCGAAATTGGTTGAACATCCTTCCCATATAGTTTTGCACAGATATTCGAAGATTTTAGATTCCATATATAGCTGTCTGTTTTCATTTTGTTTAGGCACCACTGTGCTTTTCTAGTTTAGCTATTAAATGGTATGTTTTTCAAGTCCATATAAAACAATGAATCCACAATTCTCTATTTTTGTGGATGATTGACTTGCTAAAGATCTTCATGGTGTAGATTATCCTTTTTTTCATTGCTAGAATCTGGGAGCTGCTCCCTGTGATGTAGTTTTGTCAGTGTTGTGTTATGGTGACATTTTTTATTAGTGAATTCACATGCATTTGCTATTACTTATGTTGTGTTTTCATGACTCAGTAATTGCATTGTGGTACCACTTCAGTGCATAGAATATATTTAGAAGACAGAGCAAAAAGTCATCAACAAGTATGGATCCTCCTCTGGTTTCTCCATTACCGAATCATATGTTGTTGTTGCCCCATCGCTAGATCCTGCAGCACCTGCAAGTGGTGGTGGCGCTGCAGCCATGAAGGAGCGTCAGCCAGATGCTTCCTTGGTTTGTCCAAAATGTGCAGCAGTCAAGTACTTCCTTGGTTTGTTCTTCTCTCAAGTCATGGGCGGATCTACATTGATGCCTGTGTATTCCTAGGAATACACAGATTTTTTGAACATCCTTGAGGAGTATATATGTATACTTTTGTATATTATGTATAATAGTCTTATTCTCTTTTTTTTTTAACATGAAATCAGCCGACAGGCCACCTGCAACAACAAAATCCAGCATATATCCTCGCTTCTAGACCAGCCCACGAAGGCCCATTAGGCCAGCAGGGGCGCATCCGGCCAGCTATGTACCTTCCGGCTTCCGTCTGTGTCTCTGTGCTCCCAATCGCGAGTTCGCGACTAGGGTACCACCGCACCAACAGAAGCAGCCGCCAGATTACTAAAATAATGGGGTATGATTGATTACATTTGGACTATTGAATTGGATGCATCACCGGATTCACTCTTCACTTGTAGCTATCTTTATTCTTTGTTCAGAGAATGGATATGACACTGTCAAAATGAGTTCATATATTTCCTGAAGGAAGTCGTTCAACGGATGAAGGGAAAATCATTGCTCCTGCCAAGAGAGGTGTTGCAAGGTTACAAAATTATTTTCCTTTCACTGTCCTTTTTTCTAAAGAATACTGGACAACCGATCACCATCAGCTTGTTTCTTTCTGCATAGCAAAATCTGCACTCTGCTCGCCAAAAAAAAAAAAAAACAAACAAACAAAACCTGCACTCTGCTTATGCATATGCATTTTAGAGTTGTGTTTTAAGGTTCTTACTTACTGATCAGTTCTGAGTTCTACTCAGTTTGATTGCCTCTTGTTTTACCCGATGCTGACAACCTTCCAGTTGTAATACCCTTTATCCATACTGGGATGCTGGATAATTCATACTGGGATCCATTTGTACAATGTGGCCCAATGCTTTGAATACCCTTTATCCATACTGGGCAACAACAAGCCTTTAAGGTTCTTGTCACAAAATACATCAACAAAGCAGGAAAAGGCAGGATTGTAGTTAGGCCACTTTGTTGGTGGTCAGTCTAGCCCGATGGATTTTACCAAAATCAGTGACAGTTACTGTTTTGTATTGTTGACAACACTAATGACCCCAGTCTATAATGTTGAAGCCTCCTACATGACTCATCAAATTCTATGGAAATGTTTGCATATTTCTAAACTATTTATTTGATTTCTAGGTGATTTTGGTTGTGGGTGATGACACCTAACATATCTCTAAAGGGATGGTGTACGACAAACCATTAATGAACAATTGGGCAGCTATTTCCTTCATAGAAGGACAGTTCATACAAGATTTCATGATGGTTCAGCAGACGGCAAGGCTCCTTCATCAACAAAAACCTTGGATTCTTCTAAAATTAGATATATCAAAGGCCTTTGATACAGTGTCTTGGCCTTTCCTTCTGGAGGTACTACAACAACTTGGTTTTGGGTAACTATGGAGAGACATCATCAGTGGTTTGCTCTCCTCGTCATCAACCCAAGTTCTTGTAAATGGGGTGCCCGGTGATCATATCCACCACCAGCGAGGTTTACGACAAGGTTATCCCCTTACCCCCATGCTCTTCATCTTGGTAATGGATGTGTTGGGGTACATGATTACTAAAGCCGCCAACGAAGGCTTGTTGTTGACCTTGTCTGCAAGAGCCTTGCAGCATCGGATTTCTATCTATGCTGATGATGTGGCTCTCTTTCTATGTAGACAAACGCTCAGGCGCCTCATCCCTCTCTTTGTACAGACGAACGTTTAGGTGCCCCATCCCTCGGATGACGATGACCACAGGAGCCGGCGCGCCTGAAAGTCCCTAGTTTGGTTTTGGCAATTGATGAAATCTAGCTACTAACTTAAGTGCTAAATGTATGTAGCCAAAGGAGAGGTTAGTGATGAGGAGGAAGTTCGGAGTGAGCACCGAACGCTGGGAGCGTCCGGTGACCCAACAGCGGACGCGTCCGGTGTCGTTTTGAGCTCTCTAGATGCTCTCTGCGTGGACACCGGACGCCGGCCTCGGAGCGTCCGGTGTGACTGCTCCGCGTCCGGTGCTAGCGCGCGCAGTGAAGAAATTCAAACGGCTAGTACACGTGTCAGCGGGCGATACACCGAACAACCACTGGACGCGTCCAGTGTGAACTTAACGAGCGTCTGGTGTACACGATTTCAGCGAGAAATGTCTAGATCTTTGAGCACGCTTATAAATAGGAGTGTAGCTGGCTTGAGGCAGCTCTCTTGCGCATTTTGATCTTTCTAAGCCTCTTGTGAGCCTAGCACACTCCCTCCAACTCTCTCCCTTTGATTCAACTCAAGATTTTGATTGAGAGAGAGTGATTCAAGTGCAGTGATCATCATCTTGCATCCTAGTGCACTTGGTGGCTTGGTGGCGGAGTAATTCTTGTTACTCTTGGTGATTGCCGTCACCTAGCCGGTTTGGAGGTGGAGAAGGTGTTGAGAAGTTTGGTGATTGTGCTTGCTCACACCGGTGAATTGTGAGGGGTTTGTGCCTACCCCGAGCGGAGTGCTCAAAGGTAACTTAGTGGATTGCTCGTGTCATTGAGTTACTTCCTCCGTGGTAGGTCCTTGTGGCGCCTTGTGTAGGTTCGGTGTGTGATACCGATTAGCCACCAGACCACCGGTTGAAGTCGACACAACGGGGACGTAGCGTGCCGGCAAGCACGTGAACCTCGGGGAAAAATCGATTGTGTTGGCTTCTTTGGACTTCATTGTGCTCCTCACCATCGTGTGAGTGATTTGTTTATTTCCCGGTGATTGGTAAATCGACACAAGGCAAAGGTATAACAAACAAGCCCCTCTCCTCTACTTTGTGTAAGTTAGCCTTTGTAGGTAGTTGCTCTTGTGCTTGTTGTTGCTTGCTTAGTGCCTAGTTAGTTGAGTGGCTTAGTAAGCATAGAAATACTAGAATTGTGTAAGTGGCTTGCCTATGTTAGTTGTTGCATTAGCTTTGCACTTTTCGCCGTTTGTCATACTAACCTTGTGCTTAAGTGCTTTGTAGAATTTTAATTTAGGCTATTCACCCCCCTCTAGCCATACTAGGACCTTTTAAGTAGTATCGGAGCCGAGGTCACCGTTTAATCAATACTTAACATCCTTCGGTGCATTGAAATGGCTTATATCATGTTCAATTATGTTGGGGTAAACCACCTCACTTTGATGGCACAAGCTCATTTGATTATTGGAAGAGAAAGATGAGGATGTATCTTGGCTCAATTCATGAGAACGTGTGGGAGGTCAACAATAAGGAGTACATTGTGCTTGCCTGCAAGCCCCACACCTAGAGAGCAAGAGTACAACCACTGCAACACAATGGCTCTCAACACCATTTATAATGGCATTGATTCAAAGGTATTTGAGCAAATCAAGGATTTAGATAGAGCAAGTGAAGTGTGGACAAGACTAGAGCAAACCTATGAGGGTACTTCAACGGTAAAGAGTGCCAAGCTGTATATGCTCAAGGACAAGCTCTCAAACTTTAAGATGGATGATGGAGAGAGCGTTCCGGAGATGTTCTATAGGCTTCAAGTGATTGTCAATGATCTCAAGGCCTTGGGTGAGAAAATAAGTGATGAGGACTTCTCTCACAAGTTTCTCATGTGCTTACCCAAGAGGTTCAAGACCTTGAGAACTATCATCTTTCGAGGTGGCTTGAACGGTGTCACTCCAAATGAGGTTCTTGGTGATGCGATGACCGTGGATCAATATAATGAGAAGAGTGATAGTGAAGAAGTGAAGAAGGAGGATGACAAGAGCAAGAAGACCGTGGCATTTAAATCTACCACATCTTCTTCAAAGTGCAAGGGAAAGGGCAAGAAAATTCAATCAAGTGATGATGATGCATCTAGCCTTGATAGTGATGATGAAGCACTAGCTCTCTTTGTACGCAAGTTTGGGAGATTCATGAAGAAGAAGGGCTATGGTGCTAGGAAGAGAAGAGACAACTTCAAAAGCAAAGATGTAGTAAAAAAGTGCTACAATTGCAAGAGCCCGGATCATCTTGTGGCGGAATGTCCTCATGCTAGTGATGATGAAGATCACAAGAACAAAGGCAAGAAGGATAAGAAGGACAAGGTGGAAAAGAAGAACAAGAAGAAGTTCAACTTCTCCAAGAAGAAGGGTGGATCCTATGTGGTGACATAGGATAGTGGTGCTTTCTCCGATGATGATGATGAGAGGAAGACATCCAAGAAGAAGCCAATGGCTTCCATTGCTATCAACACGAGACCTTCATCATTTGATTCATCATACTTCATGGCTAATTCCACCAAGGTAAAATACGATGAATCAAGTGATGATGATAAAAATGATAATGATAGTGATAGTGATAATGATGAGCCCAGTGTAGCACAACTCATGGATATGTTAGAGCAAGCCGAATACTTGATTAGCTCTAAGTCTAAAAAGTGTAAGGAATTGATCAAGAAGGTAAAAGATCTTGAGAAATCCCTTGATGAGCTAAATGCTTCTTATGAGTATCTAAAGGAAGACCATGAGGATCTCAAATTAGCTCACACCAAGTTTGAGGAAGCTCACTCCTCACTCTTAGAGCTAACCAAAGTAGAGGATGTTGTTATAACATGTGATGTGAGTGTAACTTGTGATCTAATGAATGAATCAACTAATGAATCACTTATTGCAATCACATCTAACAACACTAGCTCTTCCTCATCATCCACCTCTACTTATACCTTTACCACTAGTGTTGACCTAACTCTAAAAGTTGAAAATGAGAAATTGAAGAAGGAGGTGGACAAACTAACCTGCGCATTAGGCAATGGCTATGGTGGGGATGCCCGCTTGCTATAATGTTTGGGTAGCCAAAGATATAGTAACTCTAAGGAGAGACTTGGCTACACTCCCAAGAAGGGCAAGGCGGCCTTTGTAACTCCAAAACCTAGCTTTGTGAGAAGCAATGGTCGGTTTTGCTACAGCCAAATTGCATCACTAACAATAAGAACAAGCAAATAAAATTTGCAAGTGCTAAATCTATTAGGCTTGATTCTTGCTACATACTTACCAAGAATGAGAAAGGTGTCAAAGTCAAATACATTGGTACACCTAAAGAGAGCACAAGGTTGAAGGCTATTTGGGTACCAAAGGTTTTGGTTGCTCACCTCCAAGGACCCAAACAAGCATGGGTACCTAAAAGACATTGATTTGTTTTGTAGGTAAATTACAAAGCCGGAGGGAGTCATTGGGTTCTTGATAGTGGGTGTTCTCAACACATGACTGGTGATGCAAGAATGTTCAACTAAATCAATTCTAGTGGCAATGAGTATGATAGTATCACATTTGGTAACAATAGCAAAGGCAAGGTCAAAGGACTTGGTAAGATTGCAATATCCAATGACTTGAGCATTTCCAGTGTGCTATTGGTTGAGAGCTTGAACTTTAATCTATTGTCGGTAGCTCAGCTCTGTGATTTTGGTTTCAAGTGCATATTTGGTGTTGATGATATGGAAATCATTAGTGTGGATGCTTCAAATTTGATATTCAAAGGATTTAGATATGAGAACCTCTACTTAGTGGATTTTGGTGTTAGAGAGTCTCAATTGTCAACATGTTTGCTCTTTAAGTCAAGTATGGGTTGGTTATGGTATAGAAGACTTGGTTATGTTGGAATGAAGCAATTGAACAAACTTGTGAAGCATGACTTAGTTAGAGGCCTTAAATATGTTGAGTTTGAGAAGGACAGATTATGTAGTGCATGTCAAGCCAGGAAACAAGTTGGCAACACTCATCCTAAGAAGAGCATGATGAGCACATGCAAACCATTTGAGTTATTGCACATGGATCTATTTGGACCAACCACATATACAAACATTGGAGGCAACAAATATGGTTTGTTGATTGTGGATGACTTCACTAGATACACATGGGTTTTCTTTATGATTGACAAGAGTAATGTGCATGCTATCTTCAAATCTTTTGTCAAGAGAAGTTGCAATGAGTTTGAAACCACCATCAAAAGAGTGAGAAGTGACAATGGTAGTAAGTTCAAGAACACAAGTGTTGATGAGCTATGTGATGAATATGGAATCAAACATCAATTCTCGGCTAAGTACACACCTCAATCCAATGGGCTAGTTGAATGGAAGAATAGAACTCTTATTGACATGGCAAGATATATGCTTAGTGAGTATAATGTGAGTCAATCTTTTTGGGCCGAAGCAATCAACACGGCATGCTACTTCTCAAATAGACTATATTGCCATCCTATGTTGGAGAAGACTCCTTATGAGATCTTGAATGGAAGAAAGCCAAATATTGCATATTTTCGGGTCTTTGGTTGCAAGTGTTACATATTGAAGAAGGGTGGTAGATTGAGTAAATTTGAGAAGAAATATGATGAAGGATTCTTGCTTGGATATTTCACCACTAGCAAAGCTTATAGAGTTTGGAATTTGGGAAGTGGTCAACTTGAGGAAGTCTATGATGTTGAATTTGATGAAACCAATGGGTCACAAGATCAAGATGAGAATCTAGATGATGTGAGCGGACCTCAATTGGCAAAGGCTATGCAAGAAATGGACATTGGTGACATTATCCTGACTCAAGTGGTTGACATAGAAAATGACAAAGATGAAGTGCAAGTTCTATCTAATGATCAAGCTAATGGCTCTCAAGTGCGATATCAAGATCAAGCTAGTTCATCTCAAGCAAATCAATCTAATGCTCAACCAAGCTCAAACAATCAACCTCAAGTGCTCCAACCCACAAATATTGCAAGACATCACCCTTTAGATCAAATTGTTGGTGATAATCAAAAGGGTGTGCAAACAAGATCAAGACAGCATCATTTTGTGCTCATTACTCATTTGTGTCATTTGAAGAGCCGGAAAACATTGAGAAGGCATTGCAAGATAAATGCTATACATGAAGAGCTCAATAACTTTCAAAGAAATGAAGTTTGGAAATTGGTAGAGACCAAAAAACTATAATATCATTGGAACCAAATAGGTATTTAGAAACAAGCAAGATCAAGATGGTGTTGTAGTAAGGAACAAAGCAAGATTAGTAGCATAAGGGTACACTCAAGTAGAAGGATTGGACTTTGGAGAGACTTATGCTCCGGTTGCAAGATTGGAGGCAATAAGAATTCTTCTAGCATATGCTTGTGCTCATAACATCAAGCTCTATCAAATGGATGTGAAGAGTGCATTTCTCAATGGCTTCATCAAAGAGTTAGTATATGTTGAACAACCACCCGGTTTTGAAGATGAGAAGAAACTCAACCATGTGTACAAGTTAAGGAAGGCACTCTATGGATTGAAACAAGCACCAAGAGTATGATATGAGAGGCTAAGAGATTTTCTCCTCTTTAAAGGGTTCAAGATAGGCAAAGTTGACATCAGTCTCTTCACCAAGATGGTTGATGGTGACTTGATGATCATGCAAATCTATGTGGATGACATTATCTTTGGATCAACAAGTCAAGTCTTGTGTGCGAAATTTGAGAAAATGACGGCTAAAGAATTTGAGATGTCTATGATGAGTGAACTCACTTACTTTCTTGGACTTCAAATCAAGCAAATGAAAAATGGTACATTTATAAGTCAAGGCAAGTAGAAGGGGCATGATCAAGAAGTTTGGTATGCAAGATGCAAAATTAATTAGCACTTCCATGGGCACTAGTGGAAATTGGGATGAGGATAAATGCGGAAATATGGTTGATCAAAAGACATATCGGTCTCTAATTAGAAGCTTGCTCTATGTCATCGCATCAAGACCGGATGTCATGTTTAGTATGTGCATGTGTGTTAGGTATCAAGCATCTCTTAGAGAAAGTCATATGAAGACCGCAAAGATGATATTGAGATATTTGAAGTACACTCAAGATGTTGGATTGTGGTATCCAAAGGGTGCAAAGTTTGAATTGATTGGATATGCCGATACGAACTATGCCGGTTGCAAGATCAATAGGAAGAGTACATCGGGCACATATCAATTCTTGAGAAGATCTCTTGTCTCATGGTCATCAAAGAAGCAAAATAGCATAGCACTCTCCACCGCCGAGGCCGAATACATTAGCGCGGGGAGTTGTTGTGCTCAAATCTTGTGGATGAAGGCAACTTTGAGGGATTATGGAATCAACTTCAAGATAGTGCCATTGCTATGTGACAATGAGAGTGCCGTCAAGCTAACCAACAATCCGGTTCAACATCAAAGAACCAAGCACATTGATGTGAGGCACCACTTCATTCGGGATCATCAACAAAAGGGTGACATTGACATTTAAAGCATTGGAACAGATGATCAATTGGCCGACATAATCACCAAGCCACTAAATGAGAAGAGGTTTTGCAAGTTGAGGAATGAATTGAATATTCTTGATTTCACCAATATGGGTTGAGATCACCCCACACCTTTATGACATGCCACTACTCCGACAAAGTAAGGTAAAATTGTTTGACATGTCACATGTTTAGAGCATATAGACATAGTCTCAACTTAGGATCATTCATACAAATCAAATGATTTTGATGTATATATATGTGATCAATCCCCTAGTGTTCGTTCTAGTTCATGAGCTCAGGTGTATAACCTAACTTGAGCATGATAACCCCTAGTAGCATGAAGAAGGTTGTCCTTGGATCAAACCTAGTTATATATCCTAGGCAAGTGCACTAGATTGAGCCAAAGTGAACAACAAACTCTCTTTCCAAAATCAAATGAACTTGACTAATTCTCTCCACTCAAATTAACCTTTTTGCGAAATTCTTGACAAAGGGGGATGAAAGGTCCTAAATAGCTAGAGGGGGGTGAATAGCTTATAAATATTCTACAAACAACACTTAAGATAAAGTGGTTAGTCAACTAAGCGGCGAAGCGAATTTTTCGTTAGCCTACTAAAAGATGCAAGCCACCTAACCGTTTTAGACTATAGTCTCTAAGTTCACACACAAGAAGCTAAGTCACTACTTTACTCTACTCCAAAGTGAGCAACTACAACAAGAGTGTGGGGGTATAGACCCGTATACCCGCATAGCTCTACATGGGCCGTACCATCAAAGCTGGCCCGGTCCAGAAGACAAAGACGTGAGGTGTAAGGCTACACCGCACGGTTATTGTAACAGCTTAGTTAGTTTACTTGTAACCTTGTCCCTTCAGACTATATAAGGAGGGACAGGGATAGATCCCACAACTCAGATCCAATCTCATATCACAGCAATACAATCCACCAACACACAGAACGTAGGGTATTACGCTTCGCGGCGGCCTGAACCTGTATAAATCTTGTGTCTCACGCTTTCTGCGTAACGCTTGTTCGTCTCAAGTGCACCTTCACCGATTAATCTACTACCTTGGGCATATCCCTCGGTAGACCGCCGGCGATATCCCGTCGGCAGTTGACGCGCCAGGTAGCGGGTGTGCTTCCTGATCCCATGGCGAGTAAGATGGAAATTTCTTCCGCCGTCGTCGACCACGACATTCGGTGGCGGCGGACCAGATCTGAATTTTTCGTCGTCGTCAACCACGGCATTCGGCGGCGGCAAACCAGATGAGAATCATCTTCATCAACATCATCCGCGGCAACCTCGTCATGAACCCGTTTCTTTCGGCAGCATCAACGCTCATCACGACGGAGCTACATCATCACGCGACAATAACCACCAACGATCCAAGATCCAGCCGACTACAGAAGAGTGTCATATGCGATCTACAGGGCCATATCGGTCAACATCGCGTCAAAGATCCATGTGCACATATGGGATTACGGCTTGCATGTGTCGGACATCAAGTACGCATAATCTGGTTTTCATCCCATCGTCCCACGCCGACGGCACGTCATCAGCACGACCTCGAGTCGTCATCAACTCCTCGTGGCACTGCGGTGCCCCTCGTCGTTGACTCCTCGACACTCTGCAACTACCGATCGTCATCCGCATACATCCATCCAACATGACGAGAGGTCATGCATCTAAGTTGCCCAGATCCAATCCGGCACGTGCCAATCAACCAAGATGTGCAAGCCGATGAGGACCATTATGGCCACGTTTAATCTACTACATGTGAAAAAAAGCTAAGTCCTATTTCTTATTTTAATTAAGATATTTTATATTGTCTCGGATTTCTCCATGAATCTATGTGATAATTTTTGGCGGAGAATCAATCGCGCTTCTCGTCGTCAACACTCTACAGCGGCCTCGACAACAGCAAGCCATGTCAAGCCGTCTATCGAGCCACGTCAAGCAACTCCTTGACACGCCGATCACTCCGCTCAACGTCAATCAAGCTAAATGATATTTTCAATATTCTTCTACATATTCTTCGACCTCCATATATCTCCGAAAATTATCTCCATAGTTCTTCGCCGTCGACCTCTCCATAAGTCCCGACAAAGCTCGGGCAACTCGCCAACGATTTCTCCATAAGCCCCGACCACGCTCGGGCACTCAGAAGATTTTTTTTTCCACCGACGAGATACTAATTATCTGTCCGTTTTCTTCTCTTAAGGGTTGCTTAACGTATCTTGGTAGCACACGCCTTAATCCGTGAAACCTGTCTTCGCCCCGTAAGGCGTCACACTCACATGGTCATGCTAAGAAACCTCTAAACCAGACGTCGGGTCAGGTGCTTAAACGTAACAGGCCAACTACCAGGGGAAGTTACGTGACCTAACCAGAGTAAGAAACGGATAATCTTATCCTGCATTCTACAATATTGGGATACGCTCCAAAATCAACATCATGTACTACCTATTGTACATATTTATTTTGCAGGAACTCGTCGCCATCCTCGTCGCCACTCCTCGCCGTCCTCGCGCTGCTCGGACTACGCCTCCGACTACGCTGGGGACTCGTCGCTGCTCCTCATCGTCCTCGCCCTGCTCGGACACCCTCTCCGACCACGCTGGGGACTCGTCGTCGTCGCTCCTCGCCGTCCTCGCGCTGCTCGGACATCATCTCCGACCACGTTGGGGACTCGTCGTCGCTACTCGCCGATCTCCTGCTGGAACCCGTCTCCGACCACGCTGGGGACTCGTCGTCGCTACTCGCCGTCCTCGTCGTCGCTCCTCGTCGCCACCGACCACGCTGGGGTCTCGTCACCAAGCTATCAAGACACTCCACGCTGTTCGGATCAGGGTGCTGATCTTGGGCAGCACATCGGGGGTCTTGATATGCGCCTCGCCTGCTCGGAAGATTGTCCCGAGCACCATGCAGTGCTCGGGGATTTCGTCATTGCCTCACCTTCTCGGAAGATTTTCCCGCGCACTTGCTGTGCTCGGGGACTTCATCGTCGATCGCCTGCTCGAAAGATTTTTTTTTTCCCGATCACTTGCTGTGCTCGGGGACTACGTCATCGCCTCGCCTGCACGGAAGATTTTTTTTCCCGATCACTTGCTGTGCTCGAGGACTTCGTCAACACTTCACATGATCAACAAGGATAAAGATTTTGACCCTGACACCACGTCACTGCGTCACCTACTATCAGGCTCAGGGACTAAGTGGATACACTTCACCTAACGGTGAAGGAATTGGTTCTAGCGAACCAAAAGTGGATACACTCCACCAAAGTGAAGCTCTTTTTCAAATTTTTTCTGAGCTCCTTACATCCGTCTGGTCAAGCAACTCCGAAGATCTGCACCTCCCAAAGAATGCAAGGTGGTCGAGGACTAGCTATGGGGGTATAGACCCGTATACCCGCATAGCTCTACATGGGCCGCACCATCAAAGCTGGCCCGGTCCAGAAGACAAAGACGTGCGGCGTAAGGCTACACCGCACGGTTATTGCACCAGCTTGGTTAGTTTACTTGTAAACTTGTCCCTTCAGACTATATAAGGAGGGGCAGGGATAGATCCCACAACTCAGATCCAATCTCATATCACAGCAATACAATCCACCAACACATAGGACGTAGGGTATTACGCCTCGCGGCAGCCTGAACCTGTATAAATCTTGTGTCTCACGCTTTCTGCGTAACGCTTGTTCGTCTTAGGTGCACCTTCACCGATTAATCTGCTACCTTGGGCATACCCCTCGGTAGACCGTCGGCGATATCCCGTCGACAAAGAGCTACACAAGAGAGTAAATAGACAAATGTAAAGGAGAGGGAGACAGTTATACCGCCGGTGAAGTAATGAAGTGAATACCAATATGATCAATCACAGTAAACAAGAAATCCTCGGCAAGAGATTGACATAATCGCTCTGTTCGCTTGAACTTACCAGCCAGCATCAGCCAGCCATTCAGCAGTGTTTTTCTCTCAGAACAATCAGCCAGCCAGCCGTACAATCCAGCCAGCCGAACAAAGTGAATGATTTTTACCGAGATTCACTTGCTTGCCGACAAGCTACGTCCTCGTTGTAGCGATACACCCACTTGGAGGTTCACGCGCTAATTAGCATCACACGCCAAACCCTTCTCAAGGGTGCTGCACAACCAACACAAGATGGGGATCCACAAGCTACGCACAATCAACTAGAGTAGTTGGCAAACTCTAAGAGTAATAAGAGAATCCACTGCGAAAAACACTCACCAAGTGCCTCTAGATGAACACACTCATGCAATGCATTTGATGCTCTCCGATCTCACCAAATGATGATCTCAATCAAGTGGAATATGTGAGAGAGGAGTGGAGAGGCTCACTAGCTTGTAGAGTCAATGAAAATGTGCAGGAGAGATCTCACAAGCCGGCCACTCCACTACTTATAGCCCCCACTCAAAGATTCAACCGTCCTTTAGTTCACACCAGGACGCGTCCGGTGCAGCGTCCGGTGTATCGCCCACGTTACTAGCCGTTTGAAATCGCCTGCTTCGCGCGCTCACACCGGACGCGGAGCTGTCACACCGGACGCTCCGATGCTCATGTCCAGTGTCCACGCAGAGAGCATCCAGAGAGCTCAAATGCTCACCGGACGCGTCCGGTGCAGGGTCACCGAACGCTCCTCAGCGTCCGCTGCACCAACGGTCAACTGCTGCTCGCTCGGTCAGAAGCACCGGACGCTAGAACAGTGTTCCCAACGCGTACGGTGACAAGTTTCGCGCGTCCGGTGAAGACTTCACCGAACCAACCCAAGAGCACGGGGTTCACACCGGACGCGTCCGGTACACACGTTTTTGCACCTTCTTAAAAAGTTAGCAACCGGAAAAATTCAGCAAGTTTCCGATGCACTTTTCTACACTGTGAAATCACCGAAAAGCGCTGAATCCTGCCTCGCAAGCTCGGCAGGAGGGAGAGAGGACCTAAACCCCTCTCTATCACTCAAACTTCACCCCGTTTCTAAATGCGCTAACACTCCAAAGTGTCTCTCACTTTAATGCACGTGTGTTAGCATTTTTCAAAGTGTTTTTCACGGGTTTTGTTAGTGTCACTAGCATCACATGCATATGCAATGAATATGAATACCTAGTGGCACTTTGATAACCGCATTTCACAAACGATTTCTCCCCTCTTGATAGTACGGCTATCTATCCTAAATGTGATCACTCTCTCTATAGAGTCTTGATCACCAAAAGCAAATGAGCTCCTATTGGTTATACCTTTGCCTTGAGCTCCTAGCTTTTCTCCATCTTCCTTCTCTTCTCTTGATGAAGCTTGTGGACACCTTTTAATGATAGACTTATACCATTTTCATGGATGCCGTCACTAGGGCTTTCTTCTCTTGTTGATGGACTTACACCATTTGCATGGATGCCGTCAATGCCCTTCACTTGTGGCCTCCACCGACCTGGTCCTTTGCTCCATCTTGTTGTTTGCTAATTAATCTCATGAAACACTTAAGCAAACATTAGCAAATTAAGTTTCATCAATTACCCAAAACCAAACATGGGCTTTCAGGGGAGAGAAAGTTACAAAAGGAAGAGAAAGCGCGATGAACCATCATTAGGCCGATAATGGGAGAGTAATAGGCCAAAGGAAAGGGGTAAATAAAATCTTGAAGCACACAAGTAGGGGGAGCAATCACATATGCAAGTTGTTGCATTTGGATGTGCATTAATCATATGATTGCTAATTGCACTTGTATTTACTTTCATATACATGCTTGTGTGGTGTATTGCTAGTAGTAGGACATGAATGATGATTTGAACAACTAGCATGTGTAGAAGTAACTAGTTGGTCCCATGCTTACAAGTGGTAACTAGAGCTTGTTTATAATGTGATCTCACGGTATGCTCTAGTATTTGTGATCTTCTAGTTACTAAGGTGCTAAGGATGGTGTACATGGCAACTCCGATGGTATAACGCTTCAAAGGTTCATTCTATACACCTTAGCACAATTTTGGTAGAATTACTCTCTATTCAAATGCATATGTGCTAGCTTTCAATACAAACTCGATGCACATATGTAGGGGGAGCTAATGCTACAAAAATTAGAACTTGTGATGGTTGCCCAAATCCTTTCATAATCTACTTATGGACAAGCATGATAAGTTCAAAATCTTAATGCATATTTCTTTTGTAAAAGGGTTGTCATCAATTACCAAAAAGGGAGAGATTGAAAGTCCCTAGTTTGGTTTTGGCAATTGATGAAACCTAGCTACTAACCTAAGTGCTAAGTGTGCGTAGCCAAAGGAGAGGTTAGTGATGAGGAGCAAGTTGACATGAGCTAAGGATTGAAGATCAAGTGAAGAAATGATGGAAAAGCAAAAGATCAAAGAGCTAGAGGCAAAGGTATAAGTATAGGGCTCTTTGGTTTTGGTGATCAAGGCACTTAGTGAGTGCGATCACGTTTAGAATAGTTGGCCGGACTATTAAGAGGGAAATTATTTCGTGAACCCGGTCGACAAGTGCTCTAGGTGCATATTAGTTGCATACACTTGAAACTAACCTAGAGTGACTAACTCCGCCTTGCAAATGCGCTTAAAACTTGCTAATATATGTGCCTAAAAGTGTGAAACACTTAGATGTTAGCCTATGAGAGCAAGGGCGGTGAGAAAGTTGGTGTCCACTCAGAGGTGCACTGGACGCTGGGCGCGTCCGGTGTCCGGTGCGCATCTGACCTTTCTGGAACCTCTCTGAGTGATCACCAGGACGTTGGAACAGTAACTCCAACGCGTTCAGTGACTTCGAATGAGCGTCCGGTGAATCCTTTGCCAAACTAAATCGGAGTTAGCACCGGACGCGGGGAGCGTCCGGTGACCCAGCAGCGGACGCGTCCGGTGTCGTTTTGAGCTCTCTGGATGCTCTCTGCGTGGACACCGGACGCCGGCATCGGAGCGTCCGGTGTGACTGCTCCGCGTTCGATGCTAGCGCGCGCAGTGAAGAAATTCAAACGGCTAGTACACGTGTCAGCGAGCGATACACCAAACAACCACCGGACGCGTCCAGTCTGAACTTAAGGAGCGTCCGGTGTGCACGATTTCAGTGAGAAACGGCTAGATCTTTGAGAACGCTTATAAATAGGAGTGTGGCTGGCCTGGGGCAGCTCTCTTGCGCATTTTGATCTTCCTAAGCCTCTTGTGAGCCTAGCACACTCCCTCTAACTCTCTCCCTTTGATTCAACTCAAGATTTTGATTGAGAGAGAGTGATTCAAGTGTAGTGATCATCATCTTAGTGCACTTGGTAGCTTGGTGGCGGAGTAATTCTTGTTACTCTTGGTGATTGCTGTCACCTAGCCGGTTTGGAGGTGGAGAAGGTGTTGAGAAGCTTGGTGATTGTGCTTGCTCATACCAGTGAATTGTGAGGGGTTTGTGCCTACCCCGAGCGGAGTGCTCAAAGGTAATTTAGTGGATTGCTCGTGTCATTGAGTTACTTCCTCCGTGGTAGGTCCTTGTGGTGCCTTGTGTAGGCTCGGTGTGTGATACCGATTAGCCACTGGACCACCGGTTTAAGTCGACACAACGGGGATGTAGCGTGCCGGCAAGCACGTGAACCCCGGGGAAAAATCGATTGTGTTGGCTTCTTTGGACTTCATTGTGCTCCTCACCATCGTGTGAGTGATTTGTTCATTTCCCGGTTATTGGCAAATCGACACAAGGCAAAGGTATAACAAACAAGCCCCTCTCCTCTACTTTGTGCAAGTTAGCCTTTATAGCTAGTTGCTCTTGTGCTTGTTGTTGCTTGCTTAGTGTCTAGTTAGTTGAGTGGCTTAGTAAGCATAGAAACACTAGAATTGTGTAAGTGGCTTGCCTAGGTTAGTTGTTGCATTAGCTTTGCACTTTTCGCCGTTTGTCATACTAACCTTGTGCTTACGTTCTTTGTAGAATTTTAATTTAGGCTATTCACCCCCCTCTAGCTATACTAGGACCTTTCAAAGCCCGAGCACATCGCAATAGAACCTAAAGGACGAATCCCTCAAACCTCGCTATGCTCGGAGCTTGGACTATTTGGAAGGATCACAATCGATGTGTCTTTGATGGAGCAGCCCCAAACCTCGCTGAATTTAGCCGGTGAGGAGCGTAGTTTGTGGTCTTTGGCCGGGGCTCGAGGGTTATCATTCTTGTTGGCCTCCTCCTCGGGAGTTAGTAGTTAGCTAATTTTTTAGCACAGTCGCCTTGTGTTTCTTCCCTGGCGCGAATGTAATCTCTTCAACTGGTGGGGTGTGCGTGCGTGCATGTGTTTGGTGTTTGTGGGGTTTTTTTTTGGCTCTTGCCCTTTTCTCTTCTTAATATAATGATGCGTATCTCTCCTACGTTTTAGAGAAAAAAAATCAAGGCCAAAGTTCATAGACTACTCCAAAACCACAACACGAGTGATGATTTGTGGCAATTGGGTGATTGGGAAGAATTTGCCATAAGGAGTTTATCCAAAAGTTATTGCGGATATTTTTTAAGTTATCAGTGCAAAATTGAGGTAGTTACAGTTTTTGTTTGGAGTTTTGGGTGCAGTCTTCCATGGAAGGGGTTCTGAATAAGTTGTTGATTTTGGCTCCATCTCTTGCATTAGCCTTTAATATTTGTTTCTTAAGATCTAAAACTGAAGGTAAAATATGATGTACATGAACCTTAAAAAATATGCCATACCTCTTATTTTCACCCTCTTTGCTTTTTTCTTCAGGTGTCGCAAGAGTCTGGAATAAAATGTATCAAGCTAACTCACATACCAATTGAATCTGGTGGCGAAGTGCCGCGATTGCAAAAAAATGCACTCACAAGTTAAGACATACATGAGTTTATTTAAACATTATTGACGTATTATTTTCTCACACTGCAACTCACAGGCATGATCCTAGTGAAACAAAAAGGTATATACTTGTGAAACAAAATTGATATACTTCTAGAATGTTATGTGTGATCTACTTCGAGAATGTTCTATTGTTGTATACAACGGAACATCACTGAACTAGAAAAATAATTTACGATTAAATCTCTCCTATAATTGGATTCATAAACAAAGCTATGTCCACCCAAATAAATGTCCCCCGCTGAGAGCTCCAACCTTTGTGCACCCAGGAAATTGTATATAGAAATTTATCTCTATCAAAATCAAAGGCAACGAGAGCTTGTAATCATGATCCAATGGCTCTTGACGAAAGTTTGTCATCAAACTCACCCTCCCCCGAAATCAACGCGGTCCCCACCCCCCGGATCCTGTTCCCCGCGCGCGGCGGCCCCCCTGGATCGCGTGTCCGCGGCGAATCGCGATCCCCCCGCCCAAGATCGCGTGTGCGACCACCGCGATCAAGGCTATCCCGTTCCGTGTCGCGCCCCCTACCCCGGCGAGATCGCGTGCGCCACCCCCCCCCCCCCTGTCGCGTTGGGGAACGGCTCCGGCGGCGAGGATCCGGCTCCCCAGCCCACTGGAGATGTGGCGAGGATCCGGCTCGCTCGTCTCGTCGGCCGCAAGAACCGGAGCTTCCGTCGGAGGACGAGAACGACTTCGCCGGCAGCGAGGTTGCCACCCCCACCTAGGGCATTGGCAAGCCGCTCGCCGAGGTGCTCAAGGAGCTCGGGAAGAGGGTTCCGGACTCCCTCGTGAAGACCCGCATCGAGGATAATTGCTTCGTCATCAAGTACATACCATGGTAAATCGCTCACCCGATCGTTGGCGGTCACCCATGGAACCAACCTTTACTTCTATCTTGCAATGCTTCGAACGATTTGAACAGTTCGGACATTTGTGCTCATTTAACCAGATTACGTCTTGCAGATTTATGTGCAAGTATTAGGTTATGATTAAGATACTTGGTCCTTGAGTGGGTTTATGAACAGGTGTCTTCGTTTCGATAATCACAATATTTTTTAAGGAGAGAGAGAGAGAGTTGCTGAGTAGGTTCTTCAAAAGTAAGCACGTTATATACACCACTCAGTGTCACATAATTTAATGAATGCGTGGGAGTTATCTGGGAGATAGTAGAAAATGCTTCTTGGATAGTTTGAGTGCAAATACTATCTCTGTTCGCATGTGGTTCAGGCAGGGTGTAGAATCAAATCTGTAACACAGCAGTAGCTAGCATGACAAAAATGTGTAAGGTACTTGCTCGAGCTTGACCTGACGGAGTGATGTTTTTAATCATCTTAGTACTGCATGTTGCTTGTAGGATATTCTAGGACTATCTTTGAAGGAAAATCAAGATAACATATGGCAAAATTCATTTGGAGTTAAGACTTGAGAGCTTCCAGAATAGGTGATATTCTCATGTCAAGAAGATATTTGATTTGATAGCCTGCAAGTTCACATGCTTCCGAAAAAAAAAAGTTTGAATCCATTTGTTAGTTTTGAAGATATTGTTACTGCAACCGATAACTTATTTGAAGACAATATGCTCGGTCAAGGTGGATTTCGGAAGGTTTACAAGGTAAAAAAAAAATTGAACAATAGTAGTATGAAACTTTTGCCACATCCTTTTCAATTTACTTATGCTGTAATCGTGCAGGATATGCTGGGAGAGAAGAAAGAAGTTGCAATCAAAACGCTCGGTCAGGGTTCTGGGCAAGGTGCAGAGGAATTCAGAAATAGCATTTATCTGGAATGTTTGAGCACTGCAAGTGGCAAAGTTAATGGGATTTTTTAAGCTGCAACATATAAAACGATAATTTGCTAGCTTGATGATTTATTTTCCTATCTAAAACATAAAACCACGAATAAGTGCATCATAAATTTTGTTCATTGATTTTTTTTGTTTTATTAACTCACAATTTCATATCTCTATACTGCATCCTGATCCAAGGGATAGCTATAAGTCCGTGGAGAACTCAATGAGGTAGAAATGTTGGATCAAGAGGTACTATATTTCTTTCTTGCTGGCAACAGATTGTATACTGACAGAGAAACAATCTTTGTAGTAACTTAATGTTCAGAAACTAGGATGTGTGTTCCTGTCTATTGCCATAAAAATTTGGAAGCTATGTCAAAAAAAAAAAAAAACAAAAACAAAAACAATAGAGGGCAATCATATACATTCCTTCCGGATGAGATGCTAGAGTGAAATTAGTAATAACATTTGGTTGCATAAGAAAAGGGTCACTCCAGAAATATACATGTGTGTTGGATAAGAAAAGGCGCCCCTCTGCCCTCTATTTTAACCTTCAGTCTCATTGTGCATATACGTACTGTTGCTTTCTGTAATTTAGTTCAATCGTACCTGCTATAATGTTGTATAAAAGTATTTGGTTTTTACTAATCTTCTGAATATGCAACAGTACCATACAATTCTTGAGGACTTACTATTGGTGATGTCAATATTACAGGCAGAGCTACTGATCCCTCAGTTTGAATTCCTGAATGTCAATGACAAAGGAGCACACGCTGAGCTCTGGGCGGTGTCACAGTTTTTTCCTGGACACACTTCAAACTTCAGAGTACAGGTTTGGATACATGGTCGTTTCAGCATTAGACATGGTTTTTACTCCAGCTTAGGATTGCACCACTCTGGCTCCTACCAAGCCCTGACTGATATTTGAGACTACAAATTTGTGGCTCTTTACCTCCTGTGATTTATGTATTTGCCAGTTCCTGATTCGACTTCTATTTGCAGACAGTTACTGCCATTTTCCCAGACGGTAGAGCAGTCGCCCTTATCAAGTATCAATGGAAAGATGCACAATTCAAGTGTGCTAGGTACTATTCACTGAGAAGAGATAGGTTCGCAGCAATTCAAATTTCATAGCAAACTAATGTAACTTGTTGCATCTCATGATTTTCTGACTACAAGCGACAAGCTACCAATTAACGTGAAAACTACTGTTTTGGGGTTATAGAAGGTGCACAGTTATTTTATGATTTCAGACTTTTATAGAAATTAAGTTATAGGTTGTAAGCACTCACTTTTGGCCATACTAGGAAATCGGTGTGAACACTATTAGCACTCACATATTGAAGGCTCTGTGTTGTCGATTTCTTGCACTATAAACAGTTGAAAGCTATGCCCAGCTGCAGTAATAGTTGAAGCGATCTTGAGCTATGAAAAGCATTTATAAAGCAATTGATGCTTGAGTACTATGGTTGTAAATCATAGTTTTAAATAGCGGGTTATGGCAAATAGCGGCATGTTTTTTCTAGGGGCTATAAAGCTATAGCGGAGCTATAGCGAAGCTATGCCAGATAGCGGTTTATAAGAAAAACCATAAAAAAACACTAATAATTGATACCAAAACAAGACAAATATGATATTTGATAAACACAAATATGTTTCTAAGGTTTTACAAGTCTAGATAACATTACCAAATACCAATATGACATTATATCATAAAAATTTAATTGTCCAAAATACCAAACTAGTAGCAAATGAAATATGAAATAGCGGTAAATAGCGACGTTATACCGGTAAATAGCGGTAACTAGCTATAAATAGCGGTGATATAGCGGAAATATAAATAGCTTAGCGGCGAGTCCTTCCTGCAGTTATAGCGACGCTATAGCGGAGCTATAGCCCGCTATTTTAAACAGGGTTGTAAATAAATAATCCTGATTCTTTCCTGAATAGATACTCGTACTATCTTGCTCATAAAAGTTGATATTCAGAGTTCATACCAATATTTGGAAGTTGTAAAAAGGAATTTTTTTTTTTAGTAATTGTCTTATCTTTGTATTTGCAAATGCAAACTAACTTGGATGCTTTCTCTGTTGATTTTTTTTGAAATAAAGGCAGGAGCTCTGCCGCTCAATTAAGTCGAAAGCATAATATATACAAGAAGATTAGTCTGACGAGATGCCAACAAAGACACCCGAGAGACTAACCACCCCACACGACGCGACTGAGCACATACACGGCACACCGTCATGGGTCATCGTTGCCGAGCATGGCAGCCAAGCTGCCAGCAGCTCCGACTTCCCATGAAAGGCCACCCACAGCACACCACCCACAAGTCTGAAGCAAACGGCCGCCACTAGTCATCGTTGCCAAGCTCAAGTAGAGCAGCTCCGACTTCCATTCAAAACCAGGACTACAAGCTTAAAGGTATCCAAGTATTTCCGATGGTGATTTTCCTCTCTTTTAGTATACGGTTTTATTTCCTCAAGCAACCAGATGACACTGACATTTTAGTGTGACTCAAAAATTACATACAATATCTTGGAAATTTTTGGTAATGCATTTGACTGTGCACATATTGCACGAAAATGAAAGTACCGAAGTGTTATCATTTGTCTTCTTATAAAAAGAAATTGTAACTTATTAGTTACTACAAGGAAACACCACCTAGCACAACCATTTAAGGTTTGTTCTTAAAAATTACTTTTGCTGAGAAGTTTTTCTCCTCTTCATCATTCCGTTTTCCTCTTGAATCTTCAGTATCTAGCATTGGGATATAGAAGGCCTTTCTGTAGAGGCCCCATGGCATATTGATAGTATTCACCTTATAATTTCTATTATGATCATTAATCTAGACTTAAAATGCTTTTGTGGCAAATATTGTCAGTATCATGGAACATACTGATATATTGCTGACACCTTGCTCCCAAAAAATTTAGACTTTCATGAAATATTAAAATTGATCTTTGTTTCTTTGGGCTTTGAGTTCAGGATCTTTTGGTGAATGATTCATTTCACAGAAGAAACAGAATGATCTTCTGGTGATTTGCACACAGTCAAATTGCTCTCTTGGCTGTTACTTTTTGCATATTATTGTTTTTTCTCGAACGCGCAGGAGAACTGCGCATCAATATATTAAGAAGAAAAAAAGGAAGGGAAAAGAATCCCAATACAAAAAGTCACAGGAATAAGAGTCTGTGACACACCCTAAAAATAACAGGACTAAGTCTTTCCAGAGAAAAAAGAACAGGACCAGACCACAAGACCCAAAAAGAGCTAGGAAGTAGTAGCCAGGGCAAGGAGATAAGACACTCCTCGAGCCCCTGCCTCTGACCAATGCTGTGCTTCTTCCCTAAAGGCCGAAATGACCCTTGTCAGGTTAGGGGTTCCTCCATCAAACACACAGTAATTGCGATGCTTCCATAGTAACCAAGCTCCCAAAATAATGATGAAGTTGAGGCCCTTTTTTACTTGACCATAGAATCTGCTGCCAGCTTCCTCCCACCAGTCCACAAACACCAGATCATCCATCCGTGGAGCCACAGCTTGCAGTCTAAAAATTTGGAGTATGTTGTACCATAATTGTCGGGCGAAAACACAAGACATCAGAAGATGGTTGATTGATTCATCAGCCTGATCACAGAGTGGGCACCGAGAAGGGTGGTCAAGACCCCGACGTGCAAGTCTATCAGCTGTCCAACATCTGTTATGAGCTACTGTCCACATGAAAAACTTGCACTTCTCAGGAGCCCAGCTCTTCCAAATCATCTCCCAAGGATAGAAGTGAATGGCTCCCACGAACAAGGCCTCATAAGCTGATTTATTTGAGAATAAGCCGGTGGCTGAAAATTTCCAGATGTGTGTATCTTCCACTTCAGGCTGCAAGCACCACCCCTGAAAGAAGCCCCCAAAGGTGAAGGTACTCAATCAGAACAGGCATATCTAATGCACCTCTTATATCAGAAATCCAGTTTTCCCCTGTAATAGCGTCATAAACTGATCTTTTCCTAGCTCTGACTGTTATAGAGTTGAATAAGTGTGGAAGGGCTTGTTGCAAACTTTGATCAAGTAACCATCTATCTGTCCAGAAATGAGTATTTTTTTCCATTTCCTACTACTGTCTTAACAGCCATATCAAAAAAAGCTTGGACTTGGGACTGAGCTTGGACAGGGAAAAAAGCCCAGGCTTTGTTAGGTTCTGTTTTCTGCAGCCACAACCATCTGAGCTTCAGAGCCCATCCCAAATTCTGAAGATTAAAAATACCAAGGCCCCCCAGATTCAAAGGTCTAGTGACTTTTGGCCAGGCTAGCAAACAATGTCCCCCTCTAACATCTCTTCTACCTTTCCACAGAAAACCTCTTCTTATCTTATCAATTGCCTTCAAAGCCCATGGGGGTAAGTCAAGTGCCATGATTATATAGATCAGCATTGAGGTGAGGACAAACTGAACCAAGACCATTCTTCCCTTTTTATTAAGCAGCTCAGCCTTCCAGCTTGGGAGTCGGTCTGCTAATTTATCTATGATGGGTTGAATCTGTTGTTTCGTGAGCTTATAAGGAGAAAGGGGGACCCCCAGATATTTACAAGGGAAGTTAGAAAGCTGGCAAGGTAGGGCTTCCTGTAGGATTGTTCTGTCATCCTCACTACACCTAATAGGGAGAACACTACTTTTCTGTAGGTTTGTTGTAAGGCCAGAGGCATTTCCAAATAGTTGCAAGATATCCAAGATTATTTCAATGTCACTGGCTGCTGGGCTTAAGAATAAAACCACATCATCTGCATACAGGGAGATCCTATGCTCCAGTGCCCTTCTAGCAAGCGGCTGCAACAATCCTTCATTTGCAGCCTTCTTTACCAAGTGACATAACACATCCATGACTAAAATGAAGAGCATAGGTGACAAAGGGTCCCCTTGCCTGAGACCACGCTGATGCTGTATCCTTTCCCCAATAGAACCATTCAGCAACACTTGAGTGGATGAAGTGGCGAGCAAGCCACTGATAATATTACACCAAACAGAACCAAAACCCAAATGTCTTAGAACCTCCAAGAGAA
Organism: Eremochloa ophiuroides; assembly: GCA_038502445.1. Taxonomy (NCBI): domain Eukaryota; kingdom Viridiplantae; phylum Streptophyta; class Magnoliopsida; order Poales; family Poaceae; genus Eremochloa; species Eremochloa ophiuroides. Next base: position 29,224,768 of record JAHLJS010000008.1, read on the forward strand.
AAGGCCAGGACACCGAATCAAAGGCCTTATTGATGTCTAACTTTAGAAGGATACGAGCTTGTTTCTGTTGGTGCAGGAATTTTGTAGTATGATGAACCAGCATGAAGTTATCAAGGATGAAACGACCTTTGATGAAAGCACTCTGATTAGGGGATACCAACTGGTTTAGAAAAGCAGCAAGCCTATTAGCTAGGATTTTTGTTATGAGCTTGGCAAAAGAGTGCACCAGGCTGATAGGCCTGTAATCTTTGACGTTTAAAGCATCCTCCTTCTTCGGTAGGAGGGTTATGAAGGCTGAATTGAGTAACTCAAAATTAGCAAATTTTCTACTCCAAACAGCTGATACAGCAGCCATTATATCTAATTTTATGGTCTGCCAGCACACCTTATAAAATTTCCCTGTGAAGCCATCCGGGCCAGGTGCTTTGTCTGACGGTAGGGAGTTAATCGTTTTCCAAACTTCCTCCTCTGAGAAAGGTGCTTCCAATTCACTGAGATCGAAGTTTGGCAGGCTTATTTCCATCAAGTTAACTGTCACTTCCCTGTCAATGCTTTTACCCAAAAGGTTATTGTAGAAGTCAAAGATAATCTGCTCTTTTTCTTCATGCTTGGTGAGAACTGCCCCCTCATCACTTATAAGTTTACTAATGAAGTTTTTCCTCTTCCTATGGCGAGCATGTGCATGAAAAAAAGTTGTATTGGCATCGCCCTCGCTTAGCCAACTGATGCGAGATCTGCTTCTTGCAATGGTCCGCTGCAAGGACGAAAGAGCTAAGCAGTGAGGCGTGAGCTTGTTTTTTAACCAAAGCTCAAGCCTGGAGAGACCTCGAGCATCCTGAGCTATTTCTAGCTTATGGAGAACTTCCCTGGCAAGAGCCAACTGTGAGTTAACATGCCCGACTTTCTTTTGACTCCAACTTTGCAAATTTCTTACTGTTGCTCTGAATTTTCTTGCCAGGGTGTCAAAAGGACAGTGAGAGACGGGCTCTGAAGCCCAAGCCATTGCCACAACCTCCTGGAACTGAAACGACCTCGATTTCCGTAAAGGGAAATCCACAGGCTCGAATTGTAATTCAACAGATTGCTTGGGACAATCCATGAAATTACCCATATCTCAGTTGACACCAGGATCCATACAACGGTAATTAAGTCTTACATAAATACTTATTACATCGCCACACTGGCGGAATCAACATTCAGAGAAGCTTTAGAAGATGCGGAAGCGATTCATCCTTCACGGCCAACTTGAGTGTAGCACGTGACCCTATTCCTCGTCATCATCTCCCTCGATGTCGTACTCATTCCCGTCACCTGACAGCATATTTATCAGTACGATTTGTACTGGCCACGGAGCCCACCTATGCAGCATTTGCTTTGTGGAAAGTGGATGCAAGGCTATACAAACAGACCTATAGGCTGAGGTTTTCCTATGCAGCTGTAATTAATGTTTAATTAGTCAAGTTTTATCACCAGTTAACACCATTATCCCTTTTCCCATCACCACACCTCACATACCCACACCTCACTCTCATTCGACAGGCCCAACTCCCTCTCGGGCCTATCTCAGCGGCACACTACCACAACGGGTACACTGCCGGAAAACATCATCCAGGGGGAGAAAAGAATATGCTCTCATCTAATAGTGGTTGCAGAAACATTAGGAAAGGTCCGTAGCCAACGAGTTGGCTTATGTATCGATCGATGCAGAGGTTTTACTACTCACAAGATTAGCCATCATCGATGCTGTACAATCATCTAGGCAGAATTCCGGGTGCTTGCTTGCCTAGGTCGATGCCACCCTACCACTCAGCCCTGGGATATTCTGGATCCAACACCGTCATGCTGAGACTGGGAGACGCAGTACCGGGCCCCATCAGTGGTACTGCGCATCTAGAACGGTACGGGAATCTGCCATCCGTCACCGCCCACCCTTATCACCTCTCAACCTAGCAGTAGTGGCACCGCCCTACCAAGTAGTCCAGCCGTCTCCCGCCCATCAGAAGCGAGCGAGTAGCAAGGGAATCCAGATGTTTCTGGTCACTAGTCAGATCCTAGGTTGTGACCAAGCAGGCATCTCCACTTAGGGGATACTCTCCCCATGCTATCACAGCACCTCCGTCCACGGGCTTCAAACCACCAAGGCTATCCCACCCGGAACCTCCTCAACAACTTTACCCGCCACAGGTATCTCACTTGGGGATGCCCAGGTTGCACCCCCGGCACGACTTGCCCCATGGGCTTGTCTCACATCCCACTTGGTCGACATCAACCCTTACCACGCACCCAAGACGCACGCAGCACTCTCTCCCAGTGGTTATAATCAGTTATACACCGTCCCAATTCCACCACATAGCATATAGCAAGTAGTAAGTAGTGGAAGAGTAACAGTAAATTAAGCAGCAGCTAACCTAACAGCGGATAGCAGGGTAAAGTCTTATCAAGGCAGGGAATTCAAATGTACTACCATGCAACCAATCCATACATAATCATAAAGCAATAGCAACAATGTCATTTGCAATGCGTAAATAGGATCTAAGGATTGGTGGGACGTGGCACCTTCGTAGTCGTCTCCTAGCTCCTGAAAGTACTCGTGGTCGTCCTCCTTAGTCAGATCCTCCTCTGGCTCTGAAATCGAACACGAAATAGTCGCGTCAGCGACTCCTATAGAGTATTTCAGAAAAATCCAATAAAATAAAGAGCCAAATGCACACAAACATAGTCTTAGATTATAGATCTCATTTTTCTGAGAATTTTGATATATGGTGCGCAATTTTTGGACATCGTATGAATAAGTTATGAATTTCTGAAGATTATCCTATTTTCTGAAAATGGGAAAATTGGTCGGTTAATCAGGGGCAGCTCGGGATTGGTCCACGTGGCGCGCGGGTCCAGTAGTGCGGCATGTGGCGCCTCATCAGAACACAAACCCGATGGTCGCCCACCAGGTGTTCGATGCTGGTTCCCAGAGAGTTGCCGGCGTTGGCGTAGCTCGGCGTGGCTCGGCGGTGGTCGGGGGTAGCTCGGCTGTGGTTGGGGGTAGCTCGGCGGAGCTCGGCGGTGGTCGGGGGTAGCTCGGCGGGGCTCGGCGTAGTTCGGTGGTGGTCGGGGGTAGCTCGGCGGGGCTCGGCGTAGCTCGGCATAGCTCGGCGTAGCTCAGCGGGGTTCGGCGTACCTCGGCGGGGCTCGGGCGAATCGGAAATTCGGGCGCCGAGGGGGCCGCTCTCCCGAGGTCTACCGGGGAGGCTCGGGCAAATCGGACATTTGGGCGCTGAGGGTGCCGCTCTCCCGAGGTCTACCGGGGAGGCTCGGGCGAATCGGACATTTGGGCGCCGAGGGTGCCGCTCTCCCGAGGTCTACCGGGGAGGCTCGGGCGAATCGGAAATTTGGGCGCCGAAGGGGGCCGCTCTCCCGAGCTCTCCTGGGGAGGCTCGGGCGAATCGGAGATTTGGGGGCCGAAGGGGGGCTGCTCTCCCGAGCTCTCCTGGGGAGGCTCGGGCGAATCGGAGATTTGGTGCGCCGAGGGTGCTGCTCTCCCGAGCTCTCCTGGGGAGGCTCGGGCGAATCGGAGATTTGGGTGCCGAAGGGGGCTGCTCTCCCGAGCTCTTCTGGGGAGGCTCGGGCGAATCGGAGATTTGGTGCTAGCAGGGTTCCAGGGCGTCTGTTCAAGGCGGCGGTGTCTCTCCGGTGCGGCGGACGATGACAGGGCGGCGATGACCATATTTCGGCAAGACAGGGCTCGGCTATCTAGCGGCGGTGCCGAGGCAGACTTGGCGAACCTCGGCGGCCTTTCTCCGCAGCGCGAGGCGATCGGGGGTACTCGGAACGGATTTTAGGTGAGGCGGAACGTGTCGGCGGCGATGTCGTCGCGACTGTGAGGTTCCGGCGGGGTTAAGGAGGTCTTCTAGGAGATGTATACGCGTTCAGGGTCTATGGCGATGGTATACAAACTACCAATTTTGGCTAGCGAGATTCCCAAGGTGCTCGGTTGTGACGGCGGCGTGTCGCCGACGACGGCGGAAGGCGGCAACGCGGCTACGACCAAGTATTGGTTCAATCGAATGCGGTCTTGTCAAATTGGTGAGGCCAGAGAAGCATACAACACTCTTGTGGCGAACTTTAGCCATGGCATGACCTTCTTTTGGCGACGGCTCGCGGCGGCGCTCCGGTAAGGTCGCGGCGCACGCGGCCAAGGCGATTCAGGCTTCCTCTAGCGTTTAGATCCGCGTAGCTAGCTCAAGGGGTCGTGGCGATGCTCCACGACGCTCTAACCTATACGGGTGCTAGTCGGATTGCTCGGAACGGGTGATTCGGCGTCGGAACGCGTCGGTGGTGAGCGCGCTCCGCCGAGAATGCGTCGTGCTGCGTTCTCGGTCTAGCAAGCTTGTAGTCCGGGGGTTTCGGCCGGTCGAATGAGTGCATGGTGCAGGTGATCTTCCCGAGCCGGTAAAGGCTCGTGCTTGCGCGTCCCGAGGGTGGAACGTCATGGCAAAAGCAGGGCAAGGTTCGGACATGGCGTGCGATGGCTCACCGTGGTGTCGGTGAAGCTAGGATGGCGGTGCAGTGGCGAGTCGAAGCCGTGCAGAGCGATCGCAGTGCCGTGCCGCTCCTCGTCCGCAGCTCGGGCTTCTCCTCCGTGCCCGGCTCCAGCGTGCTCCGCGGCGGCAGCGCTTCGGCAGCTTCTCCTCCTCTGCTCCGCCCTTCTCCTACGCTCTCTCTCTCTCTCGGTTTGGTGCAGTGTGCCGGTCTGTGCTGCGGTGGCGGCGAGGGGAAATGAGGGTAGGGCTTCGGGGTGAGCTCCTTTTTATAGGCGAGCTTGGCCAGCTCCAATGGTGTACGGTCCTGATCGCGCTCGACCGATCGAAGGGCCGTGGCTCGAGTGGATCTAGGGCTCCGGATGGGCGCGGGTTCGCTTGGCGGCCAAGAAAGGAGGGGACAGGAGGAGGACAGCGGGGTCAGGGCTCTGCCATGCTGTCGGCTGTGGGACCGGGGTCTCGCCATTCGCGTGACACCCTCGGCAGGCGCGTCGCCTTCGTGAGGAAGAAGAACAGTGGGGGGGGCGAGAGCGGCTGACAGGCGGGGCCGGGTTGTCAGCGGCTGCGGGGTAACGGGTGAAACGGTTGCGCGCGTGCGGTCGGCATCGCGCGTGCGCGCGGTGTTGGGCCGGTCCAGTGCGGGGAGGCGGGGTGGAGCGCGCGCGCGGGTGAGGCCAAGCAGGTCGGTTGAATGGCTGGCCTAACTCTCTCTCCTTTTTCTATTTTCATTTTAGTGTATAAATACATATATTGCCCATTTTAAATATTGAGTAAATACAAACATAAATTGCAATAAATCCCAAATGTGATGCATAAGTTATTATTCTATGTGAATGGAATTAAAATGCAAACTATACTCCTTTATTTACCAAATTCATAATGAAACCTATATGCTTGCACAAGAAAAATGGGTTTTCGTAATAAATAAATGAAAATTTTTAATTGGTTGGGATTTTTTGATTGTGTGGATTTTTAGGGTTGTTACAGTCCTCCCCCCTCATTAGGATCTCGACCTCGAGATTCAGGGATAACGTACCCATCGAAGAGGTAAGGAAACATAATCCGCAAGTCCGATTCTTTCTCCCACGTAGCTTCCCTTTTAGTGTGATTGCTCCACTGTACCTTGCACATCGGAATAGTCTTGTTCCGCGTCTCCTTGGTATCCCGTGCCAAGATCTTGATCGGATGTTCCTTGTATTCAAGTGTGTCTTGCAGGTCTAATGCATCCGTAGGAACTTGCTCCTCAGGAAGCTTCAAACACTTCCTTAATTGCGAGACATGGAACACAGGGTGTACTCCAGATAATTCCTCCGGTAGTTCCAGCTTGTAAGCAAGCTTTCCAACCCTTTTACAGATCTTGTATGGCCCAACATATCTTGGTGCCAATTTCCCTTTTACGTGGAATCTGACGGTGCCACGAAGTGGAGATACCTTGAGGTAGACATAATCTCCAACCTTGAACTCAAGCTCTCTACGTCTTCTATCTGCATAGCTCTTTTGCCTACTCTGTGCAATTCTCAGATTTTCTCTGACCTGTGCTACGCCTTCCTCTGCTTCTACAATCTTAGCAGGGCCAAAGAAGGCTCTCTCTCCGGGTTCTGACCACATTAGTGGGGTCCTGCAGGGTCTCCCATACAATGCCTCAAATGGTGACATCTTGAGGCTTGTTTGATAGCTGTTGTTGTACGAGAATTCAGCGTGGGGTAAGCAGCTTTCCCAACTGGTCTTGTATTTTATCACACAAGCTCGGAGCATATCTTCAAGAATTTGGTTCACTCTTTCTGTTTGACCGTCAGTTTGTGGGTGATAAGCCGTGCTATAGTCCAGCTTGGTTCCGATGGATTTCTGCAAGGCCTGCCAGAATCGAGACGTGAATTGCGAGTCTCGATCAGATATTATGCTTGTGGGTGCCCCGTGTAGTCTCAGAATGTGGGTTATGTATAAATCCGCCAGCCGTTCGGCATCATAGCCAATGCTGATGGGAATGAAGTGAGCGACTTTGGTCAAACGGTCGACTATCACCCAAATCGAATCGTGTTTCTTCTCGGTGCGGGGTAACCCAACGATAAAATCCATCGAAATGCATTCCCATTTCCATTCTGGAATTGCGAGGGGTTGTAGTAGGCCGGCTGGTCGTTGATGTTCGGCCTTGATTCTGCTGCAAGTGTCACATCGGACTACATGCTCTGCAATGTCTGCCTTCATATTCTCCCACCAGAAGTGCTTCCTTAGATCATGGTACATCTTGGCTGACCCTGGGTGAATGCAATATTTGGAGTCATGCCCTTCTGACAGAATCTCTTCTCGTATCGCTGAATCCGTCGGTACGCAGATTCTATCTTTGTACCATACAATTCCCTGCTCATCTTCTCGGTATTCGGGGCCTCTTCCCAGCTTCATCAAACCACGGATATAGTCTATCTCAGGACAGTTCTTTTGCGCTTCACGGATCCGTGAGGTGAGATTGTACTCGACGCGAAGCTCATTTAGCATGCCATAGGAGATTACCTCGAGCTGGAACGCGTCAAACTCTCTCCTGAGCTCAGACGGCATAGACTTGGTGATGAGGGTATGGCAGTAGCTTTTGCGGCTAAGTGCATCAGCGACAACATTAGCCTTTCCTGGGTGGTAATGGATCTCAAGATCATAGTCCTTGATGAGTTCTAGCCATCTGCGCTGCCTCATATTCAGATCTTCTTGTGTGAAGAAGTACTTCAGGCTCTTGTGGTCAGTGTATATGTCACACTTGTTGCTCATCAGATAGTGTCTCCAAATCTTGAGTGCATGTACCACGGCTGCAAGTTCTAGGTCATGAGTCGGGTATCGCTGCTCATGTTCCTTCAACTGTCTTGAGGCATAAGCTATCACTCTTCCTTCTTGCATTAGTACACAGCCCAAACCTTGCCGAGAGGCGTCACAATATACAACAAAATCTTTGTGAATGTCGGGTAGGGCTAGTACAGGTGTAGTAGTGAGCTTCTCCTTCAAGGTCTAGAAACTCTTCTCACATTCAGGAGTCCATATAAACTTGTTCTCTTTCTTCAGCAAGTTGGTCATGGGTCTTGCAATCTTGGAGAAATTCTCAATAAATCTGCGATAGTATCCTGCAAGTCCCAAAAAGCTTCTGATTTCTGACACATTACAGGGTTGTTCCCACTCTTTCACAGCTTCAATCTTGGCTGGGTCTACCGCGACTCCTTCTCCTGACAGTACGTGTCCAAGGAAAGCAACTTCCTCAAGCCAGAATTCACACTTGGAGAATTTGGCGTATAGCTGGTTGCGAGACAACCTATCCAATACGGTCCTCAGATGATGTTCATGTTCCTCTTTTGTGGCTGAGTAAACCAATATATCATCAATGAATACCACCATAAACTTGTCTAGCTCATTCATGAAGACCTTGTTCATCATGTTCATGAAGTATGCCGGAGCATTAGTAAGTCCAAATGAGACTACTGTGCACTCATACTGTCCATATCTAGTGACAAATGCAGTCTTCGGGATATCCTCTTCCCTGATCTTCATCTGATGGTACCCTGATCGGAGATCGATCTTCGAGAAGTACTTGGCCTTACTCAGTTGATCTAACAGATCATCGATGCGGGGCAATGGGTACTTATTCTTGACTGTAACCGCATTCAGATTCCGGTAGTCAATGCACATCCTCATCGTGCCATCCTTCTTCTTGACAAACAAAACGGGAGATCCCCAGGGCGAAGCACTAGGCCTAATAAAGCCCTTCTCCAGTAATTCTCCCAGCTGCTTCTTGAGTTCCTTCAACTCATCAGCCGACATTCTGTAGGGTCTTTTGGCAATCGGTGCAGTTCCTGGCATCAACTCTATAACAAACTCCACATCTCTATCTGGTGGCATTCCTGGCAACTCCTCTGGAAATACGTCATTGAATTCACAGACTACTGGCACATCTCTGAATGTCAGCTCCATTTTACCTGCCTTAGTCTCCAGCGCACATAGGAGGGCTTGGACTCTCTCGGTTTGGGGTACACATCGGACAGCTGTTCCCCAAGGGTGGGTTACCTGAACATATCTAGGTGAACAAGATATCACTCCCCGGTGTTTGGTTAGCCAGTCCATGCCTAAGATGACATCTAAGCTATTGGAGGGTAGTAGGGTTAGGTCAGCTCGGAAGTCAAGTCCCTCGATTGTGATTATCACTCCCCTACATATGTGAACGCTTCTGAAGGTTCCTAAGGGCGAGCTAGTTAGGATGGGGTTTGCTCTCGGGGTTACAGGTATGTTATGCTTTCGTGCATATGCAGATGAAATGTATGAACATGTAGCTCCCGAATCGAACAGAACTGTAGCCATGTTACCCTGAACTAGGAACGTACCGTACACAGCATCAGGTGCAGCTTCAGCTTCCTCAGCGGTCATATGGTTCAGTCTTCCACGGGTAGCGGATCCCCGGTTCGGTGTGCCCTGTGCAGCTGCTGGTGCACGGTTGAGGTCGGGGCACACAGCCACACGGTGTCCAGGCTTTCCGCATCCGAAGCAAGTGAAGGGCGCACTGCCTGCTGTAGCTGTCGCAGGAGCCTTCCAATTGCTTGTCCTTGGCGTGTTGGTAGCGGGTGCGGGTGTGTTCTGCACAGCTCGAGTCGGCGCAGGGTAGGTCTGAGCGGGGCGGTGATAGTTGCTGCTATTGGTACCACCACGGCTCGTTCCCGAAGAAGGTCCCTGGCGAGTCCGGAAAGGCGGAGGTGCACCCGTTCGCTGTCTCTGGGGTAGAGCAGTGCGAGCAGGTCCCTCAGAGCGGCGCTTCTTTCCCTTGTTCTGGGCCTCGAACTCCAGACGTGCTTCTATGCGATCCTTCTCGATCTCAATACAGCGGTCAATCAGCTCACGCAGAGTGTAGCTCTTGTTCCCTGACAGAGCCAACCTGATCTTGGTCTGAAGTCCCTTCCTGTAGTAGTACATCTTTTCCTTCTCGGAACTCACGCAAGACGCAGGTGCGTAGCGGAGCAAGCAGTTGAAGCGGGTGGTGTACTCGTGGATCCGGTCAGCTCCCTGGGAGATGTTGCGAAACTCGTTCTCCTTGGCCTCCATGACTCCCTCAGGAATGTGGTGGTCACGGAAAGCCTCGGTGAACTCATCCCAGTCAATGCGGGCTGGGTCCTCGTGAGCGCTGGTGTAGTTGTCCCACCATGCTCGTGCAGCACCGGTCAGCTGGTGGCTAGCAATCCCAACACACTCCTCGTTGGAGCAAGTGGTCAGGTCCAGCTTCTTCTCCATCTCTTTAAGCCAATCGTCGGCAGTGAGGGGATCGCTGTCGGTCCCGTCGAAGGTGGGTGGCCTCAGCTTCAGGAAACCCTCCAGTTTCCTTTGGAAGTCATTCTGGGGTGGTCCATGGTGCCTGTTCATCCCAGTAGCTATGGCATTCAGCAGCTGGGTCTGCTGTGCCATTACTTCCGCCAACGTTGGTGGCGGCGGCGGCGGCGGTGGCGGAGGCACATTCTCGCCCTGTGGTGGCAGATCGTTCACCGGCGGTGCATCCTCTGCCCGGCGCAGCTCTTCTTCCAAGTTAACTCCAGCTCGCCTGCCAGCGGGGCGTCCACGGTTGCAACCACGCCCGCGTCCTGGCGCAGGTGCGGGGGAGGGCTGGCGGTTCTCCAGGCGCGCGGAACGTCTCATTGACATCTGAAGTTATTAGGTACGTGCTCAGTGCAGTAATAATCTTGTAGTGGTTTAAGTAGGAGTTAGATGTTTTCAACGATTTAAATGAATTAAAACATTTTTCATGCTATCCTACACTCAACCAAAGAAGCATAGAGATCCATAAGAAGCATAAGATCCAAATGTCACTCATCACATGGTTATTATTATATAAAGGATATTCCTAGCTGCTAAGAAGATCGTGCTATGCGCAGATAGCCAATGACAGGACAACTCATGGTATCACTAGTCTAAGGGCTACGCAGGGTCCCATAAGCTACTGGTGCATAAGGTCAATAGTCATTTGATCAGGATCTCAATAGTGCCATCGTGCAGTGGACGAAGTGGTGGTCCAAGGCTGGTCATCTCCAAATTTTTCAAGAAACGGATTAGCAGGTCCTTGTATTAGATAAGCTATTGCATAAAAAGTGAATGCAAGGTCGGTAATATAACCGAAAGAGAGTCTGGCTTCCTATTCTAACGTCCATTTTCTATGGGTCTCGTCCTACAGTCAAGTATGGCTCCGATACCAACTGAAACGACCTCGATTTCCGCGAAGGGAAATCCACAGGCTCGAATTGTAATTCAACAGATTGCTTGGGACAATCCATGAAATTGCCCATATCTCAGTTGACACCAGGATCCATACAACGGTAATTAAGTCTTACATAAATACTTATTACATCGCCACACTGGCGGAATCAACATTCAGAGAAGCTTTAGAAGATGCGGAAGCGATTCATCCTTCACGGCCAACTTGAGTGTAGCACGTGACCCTATTCCTCGTCATCATCTCCCTCGATGTCGTACTCATTCCCGTCACCTGACAGCAAATTTATCAGTACGATTTGTACTGGCCACGGAGCCCACCTATGCAGCATTTGCTTTGTGGAAAGTGGATGCAAGGCTATACAAACAGACCTATAGGTTGAGGTTTTCCTATGCAGCTGTAATTAATGTTTAATTAGTCAAGTTTTATCACCAGTTAACACCATTATCCCTTTTCCCATCACCACACCTCACATACCCACACCTCACTCTCATTCGACAGGCCCAACTCCCTCTCGGGCCTATCTCAGCGGCACACTACCACAACGGGTACACTGCCGGAAAACATCATCCAGGGGGAGAAAAGAATATGCTCTCATCTAATAGTGGTTGCAGAAACATTAGGAAAGGTCCATAGCCAACGAGTTGGCTTATGTATCGATCGATCAACCATACACTCTGCAGAGGTTTTACTACTCACAAGATTAGCCATCATCGATGCTGTACAATCATCTAGGCAGAATTCCGGGTGCTTGCTTGCCTAGGTCGGTGCCACCCTACCACTCAGCCCTGGGATATTCCGGATCCAACACCGTCATGCTGAGACTGGGAGACGCAGTACCGGGCCCCATCAGTGGTACTGCGCATCTAGAACGGTACGGGAATCTGCCATCCGTCACCGCCCACCCTTATCACCTCTCAACCTAGCAGTAGTGGCACCGCCCTACCAAGTAGTCCAGCCGTCTCCCGCCCATCAGAAGCGAGCGAGTAGCAAGGGAATCCAGATGTTTCCGGTCACTAGTCAGATCCTAGGTTGTGACCAAGCAGGCATCTCCACTTAGGGGATACTCTCCCCGTGCTATCACAGCACCTCCGTCCACGGGCTTCAAACCACCAAGGCTATCCCACCCGGAACCTCCTCAACAACTTTACCCGCCACAGGTATCTCACTTGGGGATGCCCAGGTTGCACCCCCGGCACGACTTGCCCCATGGGCTTGTCTCACATCCCACTTGGTCGACATCAACCCTTACCACGCACCCAAGACGCACGCAGCACTCTCTCCCAGTGGTTATAATCAGTTATACACCGTCCCAATTCCACCACATAGCATATAGCAAGTAGTAAGTAGTGGAAGAGTAACAGTAAATTAAGCAGCAGCTAACCTAACAGCGGATAGCAGGGTAAAGTCTTATCAAGGCAGGGAATTCAAATGTACTACCATGCAACCAATCCATACATAATCATAAAGCAATAGCAACAATGTCATTTGCAATGCGTAAATAGGATCTAAGGATTGGTGGGACGTGGCACCTTCGTAGTCGTCTCCTAGCTCCTGAAAGTACTCGTGGTCGTCCTCCTTAGTCAGATCCTCCTCTGGCTCTGAAATCGAACACGAAATAGTCGCGTCAGCGACTCCTATAGAGTATTTCAGAAAAATCCAATAAAATAAAGAGCCAAATGCACACAAACATAGTCTTAGATTGTAGATCTCATTTTTCTGAGAATTTTGATATATGGTGCGCAATTTTTGGACATCGTATGAACAAGTTATGAATTTCTGAAGATTATCCTATTTTCTGAAAATGGGAAAATTGGTCGGTTAATCAGGGGCAGCTCAGGATTGGTCCACGTGGCGCGCGGGTCCAGTAGTGCGGCATGTGGCGCCTCATCAGAACACAAACCCGATGGTCGCCCACCAGGTGTTCGATGCTGGTTCCCAGAGAGTTGCCGGCGTTGGCGTAGCTCGGCGTGGCTCGGCGGTGGTCGGGGGTAGCTCGGCTGTGGTTGGGGGTAGCTCGGCGGAGCTCGGCGGTGGTCGGGGGTAGCTCGGCGGGGCTCGGCGTAGTTCGGTGGTGGTCGGGGGTAGCTCGGCGGGGCTCGGCGTAGCTCGGCATAGCTCGGCGTAGCTCAGCGGGGTTCGGCGTACCTCGGCGGGGCTCGGGCGAATCGGAAATTCGGGCGCCGAGGGGGCCGGTCTCCCGAGGTCTACCGGGGAGGCTCGGGCGAATCGGACATTTGGGCGCCGAGGGTGCCGCTCTCCCGAGGTCTACCGGGGAGGCTCGGGCGAATCGGACATTTGGGCGCCGAGGGTGCCGCTCTCCCGAGGTCTACCGGGGAGGCTCGGGCGAATCGGAAATTTGGGCGCCGAAGGGGGTCGCTCTCCCGAGCTCTCCTGGGGAGGCTCGGGCGAATCGGAGATTTGGGGCCGAAGGGGGCTGCTCTCCCGAGCTCTCCTGGGGAGGCTCGGGCGAATCAGAGATTTGGTGCGCCGAGGGTGCTGCTCTGCCGAGCTCTCCTGTAGAGGCTCGGGCGAATCGGAGATTTGGGTGCCGAAGGGGGCTGCTCTCCCGAGCTCTCCTGGGGAGGCTCGGGCGAATCGGAGATTTGGTGCTAGCAGGGTTCCAGGGCGTCTGTTCAAGGCGGCGGTGTCTCTCCAGTGCGGCGGACAATGACAGGGCGGCGATGACCATATTTCGGCAAGACAGGGCTCGGCTATCTAGCGGCGGTGCCGAGGCAGACTTGGCGAACCTCGGCGGCCTTTCTCCGCAGCGCGAGGCGATCGGGGCTACTCGGAACGGATTTTAGGCGAGGCGGAACGTGTCGGCGGCGATGTCGTCGCGACTGTGAGGTTCCGGCGGGGTTAAGGAGGTCTTCTAGTAGATGTATACGCGTTCAGGGTCTATGGCGATGGTATACAAACTACCAATTTTGGCTACCAAGATTCCCAAGGTGCTCGGTTGTGACGGCGGCGTGTCGCCGACGACGGCGGAAGGCGGCAACGCGGCTACGACCAAGTATTGGTTCAATCGAATGCGGTCTTGTCAAATTGGTGAGGCCAGAGAAGCATACAACACTCTGGTGGCGAACTTTAGCCATGGCATGACCTTCTTTTGGCGACGGCTCGCGGCGGCGCTCCGGTAAGGTCGCGGCGCACGCGGCCAAGGCGATTCAGGCTTCCTCTAGCGCTTAGATCCGCGTAGCTAGCTCAAGGGGTAGTGGCGATGCTCCACGACGCTCTAACCTATACGGGTGCTAGTCGGATTGCTCGGAACGGGTGATTCGGCGTCGGAACGCGTCGGTGGTGAGCGCGCTCCGCCGAGAACGCGTCGTGCTGCGTTCTCGGTCTAGCAAGCTTGTAGTCCGGGGGTTTCGGCCGGTCGAATGAGTGCATGGTGCAGGTGATCTTCCCGAGCCGGTAAAGGCTCGTGCCTGCGCGTCCCGAGGGTGGAACGTCATGGCAAAAGCAGGGCAAGGTTCGGACATGGCGTGCGATGGCTCACCGTGGTGTCGGTGAAGCTAGGATGGCGGTGCAGTGGCGAGTCGAAGCCGTGCAGAGCGATCGCAGTGCCGTGCCGCTCCTCGTCCGCAGCTCGAGCTTCTCCTCCGTGCCCGGCTCCGGCGTGCTCCGCGGTAGCAGCGCTTCGGCAGCTTCTCCTCCTCTGCTCCGCCCTTCTCCTACGCTCTCTCTCTCTCTCGGTTTGGTGCAGTGTGCCGGTCTGTGCTACGGTGGCGGCGAGGGGAAATGAGGGTAGGGCTTCGGGGTGAGCTCCTTTTTATAGGCGAGCTTGGCCAGCTCCAATGGTGTACGGTCCTGATCGCGCTCGACCGATCGAAGGGCCGTGGCTCGAGTGGATCTAGGGTTCCGGATGGGCGCGGGTTCGCTTGGCGGCCAAGAAAGGAGGGGACAGGAGGGGGACAGCGGGGTCAAGGCTCTGCCATGCTGTCTGCTGTGGGACCGGGGTCTCGCCATTCGCGTGACACCCCCGGCAGGCGCGTCGCCTTCGTGAGGAAGAAGAACAGTGGGGGGGGGCGAGAGCGGCTGACAAGCGGGGCCGGGTTGTCAGCGGCTGCGGGGTAATGGGTGAAACGGTTGCGCGCGTGCGGTCGGCATCGCGCGTGCGCGCGGTGTTGGGCCGGTCCAGTGCGGGAAGGCGGGGTGGAGCGCGCGCGCGGGTGAGGCCAAGCAGGTCGGTTGAATGGCTGGCCTAACTCTCTCTCCTTTTTCTATTTTCATTTTAGTGTATAAATACATATATTGCCCATTTTAAATATTGAGTAAATACAAACATAAATTGCAATAAATCCCAAATGTGATGCATAACTTATTATTCTATGTGAATGGAATTAAAATGCAAATTATACTCCTTTATTTACCAAATTCATAATGAAACCTATATGCTTGCACAAGAAAAATGGGTTTTCGTAATAAATAAATGAAAAATTTTAATTGGTTGGGATTTTTTGATTGTGTGGAGTTTTAGGGTTGTTACAGGAACCCCTCCAGCTTAGTCCAAAAAGCTTCGAAATGAAATCTGGCCCTCGCCGGCTGAACATCATTCAGCCCAAGAAGAAGGGGGCAGTGGTCTGAGCCTTCTGAAGCATAGCTCTGCAGGAGACAATTAGGAAACAAAAGTTCCCAGTCTGTCAAGCCTGACAAGCATTGGAGAGTCCTGGTGATTCGACCATGTAAATTTGCGACCCAGCATAGGCAAATCTTTTAGTTCTAAGTCGTTAATCAGCCTCCGAAATCTCCCCATCATTGCTCTATTAATAATGCCATTATTCTTGTCTTCAGTTCTTACAATTAAATTGAAATCTCCAAGCACTACCCACGGCCCAATACAGTCAGCTCTGATTTCTCTAAGCTCTTGCATAAACTGAACCTTGTTGTCATCTCCTTGAGGGCCATACACACCTGTAAGCCACCAAGCATGCGAACTGGCCGGAGAAAACTGAAGCGAAATGCTAAAATTATCAACTCGAGTGGCACTGGCAGGACCTAGCGCATGGCGCCATGCTACCAGCACCCCCCCCACTTGCACCATTGGAAGGCAACTCCACCCAAAAGGGGAAATCAGAACCAAGCGAAGCAAGAATGCAACCACGAGAAATACCAGGCATTTTTGTTTCCTGCAAGCAAACAATCTCGGCCCGACAAGAAGAAATAAGGGATCTAACAGAATCTTGGCGTGCCTTAGAATTTAAGCCACGCACATTCCAACAAAGTATCTTGGACGGATTCATTTATCATATGAAAAAGAGCGACCACTGGCAAAAATATCAGCATTCAGCCCCAGCGTCATGTTCCTCATCAGGGACAGCCCAACCGAAGAGTGCTGCCAGAGCCTGAACATGGACATCAGGGAGCTTTGCTGATCCAGAGAAAAGCCTGCTGTACTCCTCAAGGCTCTGCTGGTCAATGCCGGCCGTTTCACCAATAAGATCCAGAGCCCGCATCACTGTCTTCTTTGTTCTTGAAGAGGCCTCTCTTCCATCGGCATCTGGCTTCATTCCAGCGATGCGACGGCTGCGCCGTAGAGGAGCACGCGGAGCACCCGTGCGAGAACGCAGTCTGTTGGCTCTTGGAGTAGGGAGGATTCTTGTTGTCTTCTTTGTAATCTTCGCCATAAATTGCCTTCGCTGGCTCGAAATCCGGTTCGAACCGGGTGTGCCGGGCTGACCCGACTCACTAATTACCGAGTTTCTGGCCACACGACTCCCTTGCACAGATGAATCAGTTACCAGCGACAGAGTAGTCTCATAGACAGGAGACAGGCGTGCAGCCACAGGCGGAGTTCCAACCGAGACTGCAACACAACCAGAGGGGGTCCGGTGTGGAGTCCCAGACTGAACTGCGACGCCTGCAGGCCCCGACAAGGCTTCCACGCTTGCTGGTAGCGGAGCCGTGGCGACGCCATCACTCTTAGTCAACCGTCGCCGTCATCTGAAGTAGGTCTTCAATGGGGTAGCTACCGTACTGTCCCCCAAGATTTCCTGGCATGCTTCAGTCATTTTAGCCAAAACAGGAGAGTGGATTGGGATTTCGCCCCCAACCTGAAGTGGTGGAACCGAACCCGCAGCTGGGCCTCCTTGCGATCTGAGGCCCACCTCCGACATCCAGAACGGAAAATCCGGCTCGCATGGCAGCAGATCATCCTCTGTCGGCCCAGGGTTAATGACCAGAGCCGCCAGGTCTTCAATTTCTCTCGGCAGGGACGAGGTGGGCGAGGAACTCGATGACGACTGCGTTGCCTCGATGCCCGGGGTAAGCAGCCCCTCAATGGGTTCCTCGTGAACCGCCTCAAGGTCGACCATCACCGAACCAGCGCCCAATCGCTGATGCACAGAACCCCGTGGAGCGTCATCCCGGGTGTCAGAACCAATGGCAGCGGAAGCCGGCGAGGTTGGCCGGCGGCGTCGGCGCTTCCCATGATCAGAACCATGTTGCGGCGGGGGCGAAGGGGGGTCATCATCCGCCCCATCCGTCAGTGATAACGAAGCAGCAATCTTGATCTCATACCTCAAAGCACGTTTCATAGGGGGGAACTCATCAACTTCCACCGGTGGCTCAACAATGTCCAAATCCATGACAGCCGGGATTTTTTGTAATTGGGAGCACCAAGCTTTGAGACGGAAAGACGAGTAATCTTTACGATCAATCGTATCAGCATGAAGCTCACGCACCCAACACCACTCATCCAGCAAGTGCTCCGCTGTCTCCAGCTCCCAGGCGTGCGCCGGTATGCCGCTCAGCTCAATGTCAACGAGCGAGGGCAAAACCACCGCAGTCGCGTCCTTGAAACGAGACCAGCGACGGAAGTGCAGGGAGAACGTCAGCAGGTGCAGAGGCCGCCCCTCATTGTAGACTCGAATGGCTGTAGCTTCATCGGGAAGGATCAGCAGGCCTCCATCTCGAGTCAGATTGTGAAACTCCAGCAACTCAATAGGGAGTTCATAGTGGCGAGCTAACTCCTCCACTAGAACATCAACCGAAAGAGTTGCGGTGTCTCCAACAATCGACACTGAGAGCGCCACACATAGATCATCCTCAGCCCTTGCCATCTTAGCTGAACGATCAATGATGCGTCGGGGCCGAGCAGGAATGTCGACGGAGCCAGCCAGAACACGATCACTGGCAGCCAACTCGCCGTTCTCTTCACCATCATGGCTAGGCGGCCCATCCGGGCCATCGGTCATTGACCGCCTGCGCTTCCTGACACGGCGACGTCGTCTCCTCCGCGTGCCTTGATCAGCCGCCGCCCCAGAGCCCTCCTCGCCGGGCGCGGCAGCCGAAACCATCATCTTCTCGGAAGTCAAGCCTCCCAGCATGGCCTTAGGGCGCCACACACGGAGGGCCTGAGCTGCCACCGCGTGCAGGGTCAGACCACGACCAGCGCAAACGGACGCGCGGTGGCCTAACTCCCGGCACCTGAAAGCAGCGAGGTCCCTTCCGGCAATAAGCGGCGCGGTGGGAAGGAGAAAAACAGTTGAAGCACCTTCCACGGAGGTCCACCGGCACCGGCCGACGAGGACCACGCAGCTCCTGCAGACGCTGCTTGCGAGCACGAGGGCCTACGTACTGCTGCCACCCGGCCGCGTCAGGACCCCCTCCGACGGACACTTGCCGGGGCCACGACTGGAGGACGATCCTTGGAGGAGGACGAACTTCCACAACCGGTGGCCGAGGCGAGACAGGAGACGAGGCGCCGCCAGAGAGAAGCACCTCCTTAAACGAAGGGACGGAAGGTGAACCGCCCACAGAAGAACATGGACTGGGGTCCCGCCACCGCTCACCCTTGGAGCGACCTAACTTGGGAGACAGGGAGGGCTGTGGAGGCTTGAACGAGAATGTGGCCGTCGGGCCATGGACAGGCGCCGACGTGGGGCTGGTGGACGAGGGGGCGCCGGGGAGCGGGGGGTTGGTAGACGAGGGGGCGCCAGGGAGCGGGAGGCTGGAAACGAGAGCCATTCTCCTCCACTGTTCTTGCATATTATTGTTAGTGCATACTATTTGATAATTGAGAGCAACAATGTAACCCAGTCTTATATTCTTAATGCAGGTTCAAGTTGTTGATGTAAAAGCTTCATGTCGTTGGGTTCTCGCACGTCAAAAGTCCCCAACCAGACAAATTTGGGGTTTCGTTATATTATTATATCAATGCATTTACTGTGAGTTAGGGTGCAGTTAAAAGTCTGGTTTGGTGAACCCCACAGTCTTACTTGCTGAGAGTTAGAAGAAATAGCTATGGTGGTTGTTGTGTCCTTGTGCAAGTGTGTTCATTTTCCCTTTCTATTAGTTCAGTTATCAAGTATATTTGGCAAGTTAAATGTTGTAAAATAAAATGTATCCAAACTACATAAAAACAATTATGGGCAGATCTAATATTCATAATTTTGGAAGGTGAAGAAAATATTATATATTATTTTTCTTGAATTTTAGTAACTAATGGGAAAGTTACATGGTGCAATTAAAGCTCAGGTTTGCTGAGCACCACGGTCTTGTTACTGCGAGTTAGAAGACCTTCTTTTATGCTTTTATGATGGACAGGAGGATAATCTGGTGGTTGTTCTGAGTTAGACATGTTTTTTATTAGGAGAGGTTCGTCCATAATTTTTTTAATAATCTTTCTAATATATGCATACTGCATACGCAGGTAATGAGAAAGGACAAAGTAGGGATACAAATAATGATATCAATAGAATTTGTGTGCAAAGTTATGGGCTAAAGTTGAAACTTCTCAAATGGAGAGGAGTTGTAAATTATTTTATGATTTTTGAAACGTGTTAAACTTTAGTGGCTCGGTTTGTTAAAAATAGTCTCAGATTAAGTGAAACCACATGTTAATACAGATCCATTGATATGTTTTTTTTTTCACATTTCTAAACTTAACACACAATATTAAGTTAGTTACCGTAGTGTTAGCACGGGCATTATACTAGTAAATATAGACAGTGGGCGGCCGGCATTCCAGGGATCCTGTTAGGGAATCCACCATTTTTTTTTTTACAGTGAACACTTATATATTAACAGCATCTAGCTGTAAGAATAATAATGTTACAAATATTGGTGCTCTGAATAGCCTGCTGCATATTGTAGGGGTCAGAGTGGTGATCGCAGGAGCAAAAAAGTTGGTGAAGAGTTAAGTCACTATGAAAAGCTTGATGAGCTAGGATATCCGCTGTGGTATTAACACTTCTTGATTGAGTGCCTCAATCAATCCTCGAGCAACAACTTCTCTCACCGAAATATTTTCTACGAATTATGTGGCCCTTCTGCACTGAGTAGTGGGCCAAAATTGTAAAATCAAGACCCAAGTTTTATAGTTTTTTATTTGATATATACACTATCGCCTTTTCCCTTTCCCGCACTCACCAATAAGAAAAACTAATTCAAGAATTTAAATAAATGACATGCAATGATTTTAAGGGCCCCTTTGATCCAATCCATCCAACTAAAGTTTAGGTAGCTATTAAAACTAAACTTTAGGCGGAATATTTGGATTCTCTAGCTAATAGATTGAACTAAACTTTAGCTAGGTTGAAATATCAAAACTCAGCTAAACTTTAGCTGATCTTTTAACTAAATCATATGGATCCCTAACAGTTAAATTTAACTGGCTAAAGTTTAATTGATGGATCCAAACAAGCCCTAACTGGCTGATAAAGCAACTTCCATATATTTATTACTAAGTACCAACATTTCTTGTGTGAATGGCTGGAACAGAATATGAGATGTAACACTTGAAATAGTATTTCTTGGAAGTTCTTAAATGATCTGTCAAATTTTAAATTACTGAAATGAATAATAAATTTGTTCAATATAATATTATACTTTCACAAAAATTTCTCTAGGTAATGGTTCTACAGTAAGTGAGTCACGGAATTACTCCGGCCCATTGGATCCTCAGCCCATTTTACGTCTTCACACCGCAGCCCACGGCACTTGCCGCACCAGCGATCCTTCAGCCCATGAAATGAAATGCCATCTCCCTTCAGCTCTGCGCGGTCCCCACGTGACAGAGACAGTAAAACTGTCTCCGGCTCACGGACCCGGTGCACGAGACCCACCCGCTCGCAGACCCTTTTGGCGCGAAGATTTGGCGCCAAGCCGCCGCGTCCTTCCCGCCAAGACCACTCCCCACCCCAGTCCGTACCTGCCGCCCCCTTCTTCCCCAAGACCCAACCCTTTTCCAAACCCTGCTCCAGACGAGAGTGCCAATCTCCAACCCAAAGTCCTATTCCAGACCCCTGAATCTTCGACAAGGGGCAGTCGTCCGTGATGGAGGCGTTCGGCGGGTTCTTCGTGGACGAGAAGGCGGCGCGGGTGGAGAACATCTTCCTCGAGTTCCTGAAGCGGTGAGTCAGTCGCCGCCGCCGCCGCCGCCGCCGCCGCCCCTGGAGCAGCCATTTTTCATGTCTTCTTCTTTTAGGGCTCTGCCAGTCTGCCCGTCTGACTCAGCCGCTGCGAATGATGTTCTTGGGCCTGCAGATTCAGGGAGTCGGATGCCGCGGGGGAGCCGTTCTACGAGGCGGAGATGGAGGGGCTGCGGTTGCGGGAGTCCACTACCATGTACGTGGACTTTGCACACGTCATGCGCTTCAACGACGTCCTCCAGAAGGCCATCTCCGAGGAGTACCTCAGGTGAGACTAGAGTTACCTTTACATTTTGGTGCGACCTGGTAGAAACTGGATCTGTAAAAGTAAAGGGGACAGGTTTGGTTCGGTTACTCGAATTTGAGATTGAAATTGGTCCGATTTGTTATGACTTGAAATGGACACCAAGTGGGGGAAATGGGGTGGGGCGATTTTGTTAACCTTTGGGGATTTCTCGGTTAGAAAAATTCAGGACAATCAAGATATTTTGATTGGATTTGTTGACACTGGACAAAGAAGTGCTAGTTTGTTATCAGCTTTCAGTAAGCTTTCAGTACTTCAATTTGCGACCTTTTTAATAATATGTCAAAGTAAGCTCTAATAACTGTCCTCTTTTATTGTATTCAGGTTTGAACCATACTTAAGGAATGCATGCAAGAGGTTTGTGTTGGAGCACCGGGCTGGTGATAACCGTCCCCCAATCATCTCAGATGATAGTCCCAACAAAGATATCAACATTGCCTTCTATAACATCCCGATGCTGAAAAAGTAGAGCCTACTGCCCCAGTAGATTTTACATTTATTTTCTTTGTTTCCTTCTCAATTTTAGAAATTTATTGTCTTGTGATTTAGCATAGTTCATGGATTCTGCAAAGTGGTTGTCTTCTGCAATCCTTTGATAAATTCTATGTAAATACTTAATTGCAAGGCAGTAAACCAAAACTTGACTGAAATGACTGTTGTGGCAGACTGAGAGAGCTTGGGACAGCCGAAATTGGTAAGCTCACAGCAGTAATGGGTGTTGTGACACGGACTAGTGAAGTGCGGCCTGAACTATTGCAAGGCACCTTCAAATGCCTTGACTGTGGAAATGTAGTAAAGAATGTGGAGCAGCAGTTCAAGTACACTGAGGTATTACCTCT
This sequence comes from Eremochloa ophiuroides, assembly GCA_038502445.1. Classification (NCBI taxonomy): domain Eukaryota; kingdom Viridiplantae; phylum Streptophyta; class Magnoliopsida; order Poales; family Poaceae; genus Eremochloa; species Eremochloa ophiuroides. The sequence continues at coordinate 29,247,039 of JAHLJS010000008.1, forward strand.
GAACCTATACCCCATTATCTTTTCACTAATGCATTGTGTCTAATGGTGGGTTTTTCCGTCTTCTTTACAGCCGATAATATGTGTTAATGCAACATGCCAGAACCGAACAAAATGGGCCCTTCTCCGCCAGGAAAGCAAATTCACAGATTGGCAGCGGGTCAGAATGCAGGAGACATCAAAAGAGATACCTGCTGGTTCACTTCCTCGTTCCCTTGATGTCATTCTGCGGCATGAGATTGTTGAGAAGGCTAGAGCTGGGGACACGTGAGGAAGCTTATTCTTCTTTTTTTTTTTACTTTATTCCTCTCCTTGATTGACTTTGTTTGACTGAATGTTTTGTTTCTGGCATTTCCAGGGTTATATTTACTGGAACTGTTGTTGCAGTTCCTGATGTTATGGCACTAACTTCACCTGGCGAACGAGCAGAGTGTCGTAGGGAAGCTCCTCAGCGTAAAAACGGAGGTGTTCAAGAAGGTGTAAAGGGCTTGAAGTCCCTTGGAGTTAGGGATCTCTCTTATCGCCTTGCTTTTGTAGCAAATTCAGTGCAGGTATGAACTCTTTTGAGAACAGAAGTTCCATCTCATTAGTGTCATCTTAACATATTCTTAACATAGCAATATGTTTTACCTTAAATGTTTTTTTTTTTAGGATCTGGAGGGGCTGAGGCCCCTACAGTGAGCAAATGTTTTACCTTAAATGTTATTAGATCGCAGATGGCAGGAGAGAAGTGGACATCAGGGATCGAGACACAGATGGTGATGACAGCGAGAGACAGAAATTCACAGTAAGTTAACTTTGCAATCTAAAAACTACTGCTTTTCCATAAAGAATGGGAAGGTTATTGTTCCTGAAAACAAAAACTGCAGAAGTGCTCATGTTTTTAAGATTATCTTTTCAGTTATGTCATGAGATAATTCTCACAGTTGGTTTGATATACATTGTCTGTATTTTTTTGTGACAAGTATATGAAGGATCCTTCAAATCTTTCGAACTCATGAAATGTTGGATGCTTATTGATGATTTGGTATTTATTGTTGATGCAAACTGAACTATGCTTCTCTGCAAGCTCTTATCTGTTTTCTTGTGGCTTTTGGATGTATTATAAACATTTCCTTTTCGCTTCTAATCTCTTGGTCTTTTGCAGGAAGAAGAGGAAGATGAGGTTGTTAGGATGAGGAACACTCCTGATTTCTTTAATAAGATAGTTGATAGCATATGTCCTACCAGTCTTTGGTCATCAAGAAATTAAGAGGGCAGTGCTTCTTATGCTTTTGGGTGGTGTTCATAAGATAACACATGAAGGGATCAACCTTAGAGGTGATATCAATGTCTGTATTGTTGGCGACCCAAGCTGTGCAAAGTCTCAGTTCCTAAAGTAAGCATTGTCATGGCATTTTCCTTAAAATGTGTCTTGTTAGGCTGTGATGAGATTTTCAGATATTTGATCTTGGTTTTTCTACTTTGCTAGATAATACATTTTACAAAAAAACGATAATCATGCATTTGTTCTAACGAGGAATGTCAGTTACTTTCCAACTTGTTTGTGTGATCATGAATGTACTGTTTGTTTTTAACTGCTTGAACATCTTATGTTAAATGATAATATGAATTATCTGTCTTGAAATGCCTAGTATTCTGTTACATTTGCTTTCATTTTTGTTTTATTAAAATAGACATTATATAGCTGAATTCTTTCCTTCATAATCATAACGAAATTTAAAATGTGATTTTCAATCCAATGATCAGATATACTGCTGGTATTGTTCCAAGATCTGTTTACACATCAGGGAAGTCATCATCCGCTGCTGGTCTGACAGCAACTGTTGCTAAAGAACCGGAGACTGGTGAATTCTGTATTGAGGTACTACCAAATTTTAGAAATCTATTTTTTTTGTCTGCACAAGAATTGTTGAATGCAAACTAAACTTTGAGAAATCTGTATAGCTGGTTGCCTAATTCTAGTGTGGATCGTAATAATTGCTGAGTTAATAAACAGTCATAACCATCAAGAAGTTGAAATGCATTGCCTTTCATGAAAACACGTCTACTTAAGAGAACTAACTTCCATTAACACATCTGTAATATTTTGTCATGATTGTTTTTTCTACATATTCTGAAGTGTTTTGCTTGATGCTTTCCTTGCTTGCAGGCTGGTGCCCTGATGTTAGCTGATAATGGCATTTGTTGTATCGATGAATTTGATAAAATGGACATTAAAGATCAGGTATGTCTACCAATAGCTTCTGTTACCTTTCCCTTTCTCAATAGTCATTCATGTCAAAAAGTAAGCATGGCTTGTTCCAAACATCCATTGTAGGTCGCCATACATGAAGCAATGGAACAGCAAACAATTAGCATAACCAAAGCAGGAATACAGGCGACTTTGAATGCACGGACATCAATCTTAGCTGCAGCAAATCCAACCGGAGGCCGTTATGACAAGTCAAAACCACTTAAGGTACCTCAAGCTCATCTCATATCTTTTTTTTCTTGAACACGCAGGAGAGCTGCATGTCGTTTCGTTGATAAATAGAAAAAAGATCCGATTATAAGCCGATTCCACGGCTGGGGATAGTATTTTTGCATCTGTGCACCCGTAAACAATATGTACAGCTGCTACAAGTTATGATGTGAAAAGTAAAAGTTAAAACCTAATTTTACATGTGCATATCTGAACATTACATGTTATGATTTGAAAACTAAAAGTTAAAATCTAATTAGTTTTGTTTGCTGTAATCTGTTCCAGTACAACGTGGCATTGCCCCCAGCTATTCTTTCAAGATTTGATCTGGTCTACATCATGATTGATGAACCTGATGAAAACACTGACTACCACATTGCTCATCACATTGTAAGAGTCCATCAGAAACGTGAAGAAGCACTTGCCCCTGCATTTAGCACCGCACAACTGAAGCGTTATATATCTTTTGCAAAGTCTTTGAAACCTCAGGTTTGCCTCTTTAGTGCTCTTGAAAAGGTTCTCTTGAGAAAATGGGCTTCAACTTCTCGTAGCCTTATAGTTATGTCTTTATTTCATTTCAGCTGACTTCAGAAGCAAAGAAAGTTCTGGTGGAATCATATGTTACCCTTCGTAGAGGGGACAGTACTCCTGGAACTAGGGTTGCTTACAGGATGACAGTTCGGCAATTGGAAGCATTGATTCGGCTGTCAGAAGCTATTGCTCGAAGCCATTTAGAAAGAGTTGTAAGTTTACTAATTCACTCCCTGCTATCATGGATCATGTTCTTCATGTACCACTCCTCTATCTGTTCTGTTAGAATCATGGAATATATTAAGTCACTTGCCCTTTAATGGACAATGTGATCAACGTATATTTGATCTTCACACTGTTTGCGTTGTTATTGCTATCCATTTCCATTACTTTGTGACTAACTTCATTTGGTATTGAAAACTTTTAGGTTCTCCCAGCTCATGTCCGCCTGGCAGTTAAATTGCTAAAGACATCCATCATCAGGTGATTTGGTTGAACTGGTAACCTTTATATGAATTGATATGTGCATAATGATGTTGCTGATGCGAACCTCATTAATTGTAGTGTTGAATCAAGTGAAGTTGATCTCTCTGACTTCCAAGATGCTGAAGACGGAACAAATGTACCTTCTGAGAATGATGCTGGACAGCCAGCTGAAGAAGATGTTGCTCCTCAGCAGCAGGATGCGGGTGGGTTTCTAAGTGCTAGAACTTAATATGGCTGTCTTTTTATTAGGTTGTTTCTAACCGTTTTGTTATTTATGTCAAAACACTAGAAAATGACCAAGCAGCGGATAATGGTAAGAAGAAATTGGTAATAACTGAAGAACACTTCCAGAGAGTTACTCAAGCTTTGGTTATGAGACTAAGGCAGCATGAAGAGTCAGTCAAGAAAGATGGTACTTCTTTTTGGATTACTTGTCTTCTAGCCTTATTGAGTCAACCATACCCATGCTTGTTTATCCTAGCAACAGTCCAGCTCAAAACTTATACTTTCTTTGCTTAACGAAAAAACTGTGATAGATAGCTAAACTTGTTAATGAACTAATGGCTCAGCAACTCAAACATGATTTGTTTTCTTGGGTATTTTGGGAGACATGTTTTCTTACTTGGATTTCTGTTGCACTAAGTGGAAAAGTGACCTGAGCAAACTTAGTCTCTGGACTCCAAGTCTAAGAAATGTTTATTTTGCAACTTGCACTGAATAAATTTTTTGACTATCATATTCTTAGGAACTACAATGATTTGATGATATATGTAAACACTAGAAACATTAATAGATTTTGTTCACTCATGTATTCAAGTTATCTGGCCATTTTCGCGGTTGCTTATTGGACCCTGTGGTGATGCAGGAGATGGTTTGGCTGGCATGAAGCAAGGGGATCTTATCATTTGGTATGTTGAGCAGCAGAATGCCAAAGGCGCATATAGTTCTACTGCAGAGGTGAAGGAAGAAGTGAAATGTATCAAGGCTATTATAGAGGTGAGTCCTGCAGTGCCCAATATTTGGGTATGGTATGGTAATTTCCAAACCTGAGTGCATTCTAACTAAATGAACACAACACAGCATAACATGACAATGCAACTAAAATTTTCATGTATGTGCATATGCAGAGACTTATACAACGGGAAGGCCATCTTATAGTCATTGACGAAGGCACAGCAGCAGCAGCCGAAGATGGCAGTGGCGCAAGAAGAACATCAGAGAGCAGAATATTGGCAGTTAACCCGAACTATGTTATTGATTAGCAACAGCATCGCATCATGCTGCTAACTCAAGTTAGCTGATGCGGCTGTGTTGTGCCCTAGCATTGTTGTACCATACCCGTCACTGATGTGCTCATTGCAAGGGAGCAGATGATTTCCAAAACTACATAATTTGTTTCCTCTTGCTTCTAGGTTTAGTGATGGATGATAATTAGCATTATTCTGACTAATTTTGACCGTGTTTCCCTAGTGAACTTTCATAGGAGCAGCTTGATTTATCACTCACTGAGTACTGCAATTTCCTATTTGCTTTCTCAAGCTCACCCTTTTTTGGATCCATTTAAATGGGATAAAATGTTGCTTATGAGCATTGTATCATCTGGATCAGAGAATAGTTTTGCTAATTGGTGAAGGTCACAGAATCCATTTATTTCAGATCCCTAAAAGTTCCAAAACCCATCATGTCAACCAAGCCTTGTGCCCTTAATCATCATAATATTAACAATTAACAATACTGTTAACAATACATTTATGTGGCCACAAAAAGTCCAATGTGGAAATTGTAGAGCCAAGGTAGTGGGTAAGGATAAGGTAGTGTTTAAGTGCAATACTTATTTTTTTGCGAGGAAAAGGGAAGTTTTTTATTGCTTGAGCACTGATTTGCTCGATACAAGCAGGGTCACCATTATACCAAACAGTAGTGCTGTTTGTTCTTAGCGCCAGCTGTGCGAGCTCATGTGCCGCTCGATTTCGTTCCCTTTTGGTGTGGACTACCTACAAATCATTCTGCCTAACTGCCTTGTTTCTCCACTACCCAGCGTAATGGGCCACTGATCCCTCGGAAGCTGTTTTAACAGTGTCTGGCTGCAGTCCTCCAAAATCATCCGAATGTTCGGTTGATCCGCAGCCAGAGCCCTCCCTTGCAGCTAGCGCCTCCACCTCTTCCGCATCTCGGGCCTCAGGTACCATCCCCCAAACTGCACAAATCACCGCCGCATTGTGATCTCTAATAATTACTCCAAAAGTCTCAGAACCTGAATTCCTACCATAAGCACCATCGACATTTACCTTGTACCAACATGAGTCCGGCCGTTTTCACACACATTGTCGCCGGCACTTCTGGATGTCAGGGCCGGGAAACAATGTCTCACACACATCCTGCTGACCGTTTGGGTCTGCTACTCCGCCCAATACCGAGATAGGAACTGGACGGAACCAACAATCGAGAGCCCTCGGTTCTGGTGGGTTATATCATTACGCACTTGCCAGGTGCGCCAGAGCATCATCAAACATCTTTCTCTCGCATCTCGATCAGCCTGCATGAAAAATAAGAAATTAAAGTGATCCATCCTGAGGAACTGTACCTCGTCCAGCAACAACCATATCTCACGCATTGCCATCCTTAATTGGACAGCACGGGGACATCCGACGAGTGCGTGATTGAGCGTTTCTGTTCCCGATCCGCAAATCTCACAGGTAGCACTGTGGACAATATTTCTTTGGGAAATTTTGGTACATGACACTGTTAAAATACGTAATATGCTGATGGACACCGCTAAGAGCGAAATTTGTCCAGTACCATTATAAAATCGTGTTCATTTGCTGAAACACACCGCACCCATTATTTTATTCATTTCTCGTATTTACGGACAGAGAAGGTGTGTAAAATGACTTTTTTTTGCCCTCGTCTTCAAACTCCGGTTGACCACTGATTTTTGCCATAACACACCGCCCCCGCCTTTTCTTCTCCGGCGAGGTCTTCCATGCCCGTTGATTCCGTTCTTCGTTTTTCCAGCCCCCGTCTCACACAGCCGAGCTGTTTCCGTGCTCGAGAAGATCCGCCGAGGCGCTCCCTACAGCGTTGCCGCCGGCGGCTACCTTGGCCCCGGCCTCTGGCCCTCTGCACTCTGTCGGTACCTACTCCGCTCGAGCTGCGCGCCCTGGCCGCCACAACTGCCGCGGCTCTGCTGCAAGCCACCCGCTGGAGCTGCGACCTGTGAGGGAGGGAACCGGAGGCGGCCGTGCAGCGTCGACTGCACCCACGGGGAGTAGCTGCCAGTGGCGCCGACGGCCTGCATCTGCTGCATCGGCGGCGGCGGCACCTCCACCCCGACCTTGGGCACCGCCGACGACATGCTCAGGCGCGTGGGCTCCGCTGCCTCCCGCGCCGGCGACCTTCCGCCACCGCCAGCGCACACGTAGTACTGGTGCACGGGAGTGTGCACACCCGGCCGCAACGAGAGAGAGACAGAGAGAGGAGTTATGGTCGTACGTGCTGCCAAGGGAAGACCATGGACAAGCTAGCTAGCATGGCGCTTCCCTGCTGGTGGCTCATACGACGTGCGTTGAACTGGAACACGCCCCCGCGCAGGAGCCCAGCTGCCCTTGTCCCCATCTCGGCGGCGGAGCGACTCCCGCGAGAAAACTGCAGCGGTGTGCTACGGCAAAAATCAGTGGCCAGCCCGAGGTTGAAGACGAGGACAAAAAAAAAAATCAGTTCACACATTTTCTCTGTCCGCAAATACGAGAAATGAATAAAATAATAGGTGCGATATGTTTGAGCAAATGATCATGATTTTATAATGGTACTGGACAAATTTCGTTTTTGACGGTGTCTATCGGCATATTACGTGTTTTAAGAGGGTCCTGCAGGCAAATTTCCCTATTTCTTTTTACCTTGTTTTGCTGCGTTGCAAGCCCATTATTTGCCCCTTTCCAGCCGAAGATCAGGACCTTGTGGGGAATCAGAATTTTCCAGTATTCCTTCCAAATCGATTTGCCACCCGGCTCTTGAGAAGTTGATTGGCCTCCACCCTGCTCCCGATCCAAGAACTTCCTGGCTAACCGGCAAGCGCTCTTCACAGTATATATTCCATTCTTTTCATAGAACCAAGCCAATACGTCCTCCCTCTAATTTGCGGGTAGCCTTATTTCCTTTATTTTCTACACATCTACAGGCCAGAAGAACCTATGCAGCACCTCTTCTCTCCAATACATGTTCCTAAATGCTAGTTGACGAGCGCGCAGGCTCATGGCTCTTGGCCCGCACACTCGTCCCAGCACCAACCCCCCCCCCCCCCACCCCCCCCCCTCACGCGTCCGCGACGAGCGCGTCTTCTTCCTTCAATCCCTTCTCTCTCTTCCTCCCTCTCCCCGGCCATGGCGACTGCGACGGTGACGGCGACCGGGACCGGCAACCACCTCCCCGGCGACCCTCAACCCACCCCCGCGCGCACCTCCTCACGCCTGGCCATGGCGGATCAGCATTTCCGACAGTGGATCTGGCCGCGACGGTGGCGGATTCGGCGGAGTCGGCCATTGATCCGGCACAAGTAGGCCTCCTCCACCTCCCATCTACTCTCTCCTTCTCCTCCTCCTTCGGCGAGCTAGGGTTCCGGCGAGCGCCCCCTTCTCCCCCATCTCCGGCGGGGTCTAGAAGGGCCGGCCGGGGGGAGGAAGGCCGGCCAGGCGGTGGGGAAGGTCGTGCGGCGGCTTTCGGGTTCTGGCGGCGGTGGAGGCGGCCGGGAAGGGTAGGGCGGGGGCGAGCTCGCTGGAGTTGGGGAAGACGGCGGCGACGGCGAGCTAGGTCGCCGGCGTTGGGGAAGAAAGTGGCGCAGGGGGGAAGGGGAGGGGGAAGAGGGGGGCCGCCGCGGCCACTAGGGCTCGCCGGAGCTCCGACGAGCCGCGGCGGGGCGGTGGCTGGTGGCGGGGGCGACGATGGCCGGTGGCGACCGCGGCGGGGCGGTGGCCAGTAGACGGTGGCGGGGGGGGGGGGGGGGGGGCATGCCAGTTCTGACGAGCGTGCAGACGGAAGCAAGATCCATACATGTTTGAATGATCAATCGGCTGGATGATCCACTTTAATCTGCATGACCGAGTTTTTCCCACATGGCGCATGGTTTCAGCTCTAGGAATCCATGGGTCCCTCCACAACCTCACTTTGTCTCCTGAGCCTACTCTCCTTATGTAACCCTTCTTGATAAGGTCTAAACCATGAACAATTTCCCAACAAGTGGGGGACTGGTTTACTGGGAATGTTGTATCTAGTAGGTTTCCATTTGGAAAGTATTTTGCTTTTAGTATACTCTCTCCGTATTGGAAAAAAGATGACGTTTTAGAAAAGGTATTGGTCAAACATTGGGAATATAAATCATGAATAACTTTTAAATTGTTGATTTTGAAAATATGAAAACTATATAAATAGATTTGTCTTCAAATATATTTTCATAAAAGTATACATATATCACTTTTCAATAAATATTTTTATAGAAATATGAAGTCAAAGTCATGTATTGAAGACCGTGTCGCTGTTCTAAACATCATGTTTTACCAATACGAATTACATGCACACAAGTTGTCCAGTCTATCCAATAACATACAGGCTTGGCGACCCAGTAGTGCTTGGTTAAGCAGATTGAGACCATGCGCAGTGGCATCCGCTACGCCGTCCTGGAGGGCCGGATTGCGGACGGCAAGTGCTGCAGCGGTGTCCTCCATCCAGCCATGTCATCGAGTCCATCCACAAAGTATTCGGGGATCCAGGAGCTCCGCTACGGGCTTAGGGCCCACCCACCGACGCTGCCAGCGCGCGCGGAGAAAGACCGGGGGGAGAGAGAGGGGGGCTCGCCGGAGCCCGCGCTCGCCCGCGCCGGGGCCGGAGGCGGAGCGCCCGCGGTGGCGCTTGCCTGCGCCGGGGCCGGAGAGAGAGAGTGGGGAGGAGACCGAGGGAGGGTGGCGGTGGTAGGGAAAAAGGAAAAAAAAGAGACGCGGGTCCCATTGTGGTATAGAGTAAGAGATAGAGGATGGATAGATGCGGGAGAAAGTTGTATAGATGAGAGAATATGGATGATCAGGACGGAATATTCCTTTTAGAGGATAGATTTAGAGGACCACGAGTGTAGATGGTCTGAGATCCCTGAATCCCAGACTTCCTTCGCTTTTTGATTTCGTGAATTTATGCTTTTAAAGTTATGAATGCATCCTGTGCAAATCACAACCTTCGTGAAATCCTATGCAAACCACGACAAAAAAAGTCGTCTAAATTCACCAAAAAAATCACACATTTAGATGATATGATGATACACAACCTTGTAAAATATCTTATCCAAACTTGACTTCGTTTGTGAGATATAAAAATAATAAATTTCTAACAAATCACCACGATAGCTTTCCGGATTGAAATTTGTTATTTTTATATCTCACAAATGAAGTCGAGTTTAGACAAGATATTTTATAAGGTTGTGTATCATCATATCATCTACATGTGTGATTTTTTTGTTGAATTTAGATGATTTTTTTGCCGTGGTTTGCATAGATTTTCACGAAGTTGTGGTTTGCACAGGATACGTTCCCTTTAAAGTTTCCATCCTGTAGCCGCTCCTCTGGTGTGGGGAGACCTAAGTATTTTGCCTCAAAAATTACTCCTTGGACTTCCAGAATTTGCTTGACGCTTAGAATTCGGTCTTCGCTTAGATTAAAACTAAACAGAATAGAGCACTTGTTGAAATTTATTAGCAGCCCCGTGGCATTACAGTAGCTCGTCAAAATATGTTTGATCGACTGCGCTTGGTCTGAATCAGCTATGAAGAAAAGCAAACTATCATCCGCAAATAGTAGGTGTGACATTACTGGAGCATTTCTACTCACTTTTATTCCTTGAATTTCTGGATTTTCAATACTTCTCTGCACAATTTTTGATAATCCATCAGCAACAAACAGAAACAAGTAGGGCGATAACGGATCACCTTGGCATAGTTCTCTTGTAGGCTGGAAGGTGTCCAGCATGACAACATTGAAGCGCACTGTGTAGCGGACAGTGGAAACACATTGCATTATCCAGTCCACCCATCTCCTTTGAAAGCCCAGCTTCAGCATGACTTGTTCTAGAAATTTACAATCTACCCGAACATACGCCTTGGCAAAGTCCAGTTTATACGCACAAAAATTGCTCCTATCCATATTATCTTCTTGGATAGCATGAATACACTCAAATGCTATCAACGCATTATATGTAATTAAACGGCCTGGTAAGAATGCGCTCTGCTCCTCCGATATCAAACTTCCCAGCAATGGCCTCAGATGATTCACCAGACATTTTGAAATCACCTTATAAATTACATTACAGACTTATAGGTCTGTAGTCCTTAACCAAATCTGGATGGCTTATTTTTGAATCAACACTATTGCAGTATCGTTAACCCCCTCTGGCATCTACATTGATTAAAAAACATTTCACTGTCGTGACAACATCCCTTTTAAGTAATTCCCAGTTTCGCTGAAAGAAGCGAGCAGGGAATCCATCCGGGCCTGAGGCCTTGAGGGGTCCAATTTGAAATAAAGCATTATTGATTTCATCGTCAGAGAATGGCTTGCAAAGATCCTCATTCATCTCCTCAGAAATGACTCGCTCAAACAAATTAACTATAGGGCCCAGATCAATCTCTAGGTCACCCTCATATAGCTTCTGGAAATAGTCATGAACCATTGACGCCATCCCCTCATGCTCTGAGCACCATCCTCCCGAGGCTGTCCGAAGTCTATGAATCTTATTCTTCCTAGCTCGCCAAGCAGCCCGCTGGTGGAAAAATTTAGTATTCCAATCACCCTCATGCAGCCATGAAACTCAAGAATGTTGCAACCACAGCATTTCTTCTCTGTACAAGATCTCATTCATTTGCCTAATAGTATCTGTGACTTCCTGGTCATTGTTTCCAGATTCCTGTAGTTCTGCAAGCCGGGTTCTCAAACCCTCCAGCTCCTTCCTCACTGACCCGAATTTTGACATGCTCCAGCTCTTAAGCGACGCCATGACCCTGTCCAGCGTCTTAGAAATTTTTTCTAGATCATCAGGTGTCTTCCCTGCTTGCCACGCATCATGAATTTGCTCCGGTAGTGATGCTTCGCGCTCCCACATAATCTCGTAATACTGCTGCTTCTTTTGTCTCCCAGCGACCGGTTCCTGCACCAAGTTCATAAAGATAGGGCAATGATCTGAACATGGAGAAATTAACTGTTGTACCGTCGCGACTCCTCTTTCCAAGCGAACTTTTATATTACGTCCACCCAGCTGCCCATTATCATAAGGCCATGGCAATCCTACAAAACCCAGATCAAACAAATTACAAAAATTGAGTTTATCACGAAAAACTTCCATTTGTCTTTCCCCTCGCCTGAACTGCGATAGATGCCACAAAGCTTCATTAAAATCACCAATCATAACCCATGGCTCATTTGATCGGTCCCTCAAGCTTTTAATCATATTCCACATGCGAGGACTATTTTCTACTCGAGGTTCACCATAAACAAAAGTGTATCTCACAGGGCTAGAATTAGGATCACTGGAAACAGACACATTGATGTACCTTTCCCCAAGGGATAAAAGGTTCACTATTAAATTATCATCCCAAAACAAAGCAATACCACCACAACAACCAACGCTACTAGAAGTAAGGCTGATCGCACCGGGTACGGGGAAAGAACCGCTACGGTACGCTGGAGGAGCGATTTACCGCAAAACGACCTGCAGCGCCATCCGCTAGGTGGTACTGGGCACGAGCGAATACTTGAAGTTTAGCGCTATAGCGTTCCTCTGATGTGCAGCACAGGGCCCGAGACACTGCTGCCCCTGCGCGCAAGAGGAGGAAAAAAAGTGGAGAGAGAGCACATGCACGGTGGGTCCCACTACTTTAACTAGCTAAAAAAAATGTGAGAGAGAGTGGAGAGGGAGGGTGGTGGGGAATAAAAAAACGAAAAAGAAATATAGAGTATGGATGGGTGCGGGAGAAAGTAGTATAGAGTAGAGAATCTCGATGACCAGGACGGAATATTCTTTTTAGAGGGTGAATTTAGAATACAACGAGTGCGGATAGCCTAAGACACCCTTTAAGACCTAACCTCCATCTTAACTGTTTAGCACGAGACCCGCTAACCATAGTTTCTGACAAGAATACAAAGCTGGGGTTGTGTTTACACACTAAGGCGTCTAGATCACGAACCGTCCGGGAGTTCCCCACCCCCTGGCAATTCCAAGATAGGATACTCATTTCGCCTGACAGGTCTCGTCCTGATATCCCATCAGGGTTTTATCAGCTTCTTGCTTCTTATTGCTTCCTTTCTCCGGTGACATCACCTCCGCATCATGCTTCCCATCCTCTGCACTCATCCGTCTCTTCTACAGTTGTATTACTATGTTCTCCCCTGCATTGAGTGTGTTCAGCAGTTCCTCACCAAAACCTTTCCCCCTCGGACTCGCCCTTTATCTTAGAATTACTTGGTGTTGATGTCACTTAAAATTACCGTTAAACTTTCTTTTATCTTTAGTCTTGCTATTAAATGGGTTTGAGGCAAATAGATTGACAAAGTTGGAACTGAGAGTGTTTGGATGCAAACATGTGAGAATCTCTACCTAGATCAGCTCAAGAGTGGCTCTAACAGGTAGAGAATTTGTTAAGGCTTTCAAAGAAGTTAGATTGGACTTCATAAGGAGCCATAATTGAAGAGAATCAGACTTCATAAGGAGCCATAATTGAAGAGGCACGGGAGAAGGGCCGGGGCGGGGGGGGGGGGGTGTGTTTGTTATTGGAAAGCCAGAACACGGGGACAATAAGTCAAAGCTATTATATCATCAGGTGACACGTTTCAGACTGTGTCGTTCACCAAACAATATAGTGATGAGGACTTAGTGTTCAATGGAGCTCTTAGGACTTGGCGACTTAGTGTTCAATGGAGCTCTTACGACTTGTCCAAGGTACTGAGCACTCTACCGATGGCATTGTGCAACGGTCAAGATGAAGTGGACATGCTTACTAATGTGCATTGTATTTGTTAAATGTGAAATGTAAAATGAACAACGATTGGAAAAATTGTCATTGATCTCTTAGTTGTATTCATACAATTAAAAAGGTGTCTTTACAAGGGAAAGGTAACTGTTCATAGAACTGCCTAGTGCCGAAGAGATCCCTTCGGTGTTACTAACTCTAACTGCTAGTGTCTAACTACTAATCTTTCTCTCTATGGGTGAGATCAATAAGAGAAGATGTCTGTTCGTATAGACACCATTTCGTAACACTCCCCATTGATGGAATCTTCCTTGAGAGCAATGTGGTTGTAAGCTTGGATTCCTCGAAAAACCCTGTGGGAAAAAGCCGAGGAATATATACATATAAACTTCTTTTAAAATCTTATAGGAAAATAAGGAGAAAATAGCATATATGTTTGTGATTTAAATAAATCACTGTCATTGGTATCCCATTAAAAACCCCAATGGCGAAAAAAAATATTGGAGATACGACATATGGATAACTCCTCCAAAAACAATTTAGGAAAAATATGACGAGTATTATGAAGTTATATGTCCCTAAAACTCCTGTAAAAACCCAATGGGAAAATTGAGGAGAAAATATGATGACATATTATTGGTATTGCCTCTTGGACAACTTCACATGAAAAAACTTTTCAAGGAAAGACCATGGCTGAGTTGTGAGGGTAATTTTGTGTCTTTGATATTTCCCACAAAAAACCGGGTGGAAAAATAGAAAATATGACACATGCTTGTATTAATATTACCTAATTAAAAACTTTAACGAGAAATCTTGTGAGTAAAACTTGTGAACCAAAAAGAATGCAGAGATAGATTTGAATGTCCATTGGATACAATAAGCAGGAAGTGCACAGAAGTAGCAGTGGCAATGTTTAGGTGGGCATAGACCATAGTTGTTCCAACAGAGGCATTATGGTCGGGTCAGCGGCAAACTTACTGAAACATCCTTGAATTTTCATGAAGGGAAAATTCACAGAATGAGCTATAATGTGATAAAACCAAAGATTAATTCCATCACATTATCATATATCGGTTGATATCACAATCATACACCATGAGATTACAACCTTACAAGATATTACAACAATTGAGAGCACACCTATTACAAGCTTAATCTAGCGAAAGCATATCTACACGACATCAAAGTTGGCGGAACTTGTCGTCGAGTGAAGGCTCCTCCTTCACGGTATCATCAGAGTTATTCTTGGCGCAGTATAGTCGTCATCTCCTAAATCAAACTTGAGCGTAGGTACGAGATCTTTTAATCCTTCTTATCTCAACATCTCTGATAGTCAAGTAATCTGCACTCCGCTAGATGCAGACCATGGCCACAACTGATGAGATTTAATGGAAAAGATAAAACAAGGGATGTGGCGATCCTAATATTTGGTTGTGTTTTGTATCCTTAGTGTATGCGAAGTGGCATCAAGTGGTAAATATTATAATACTTTGTCAAGTTTTAACCCATATCAACATCATCCCATCCATCCCGTCCATACACCATCTTAGTCGACAGGCCCAACTCCCTCTTAGGCCTATCTTAACGGCACACTGCCACACCCAGACACACTGCCGGAAAGCATTAATCGGGGAAGAAGATAATACACCACTCCTATCTAGTGAAGTAGGTCATAGGAAAGGTCCATATCCGACACGTCATAGGATATCGAATACTCATATTGGGTTTTGACAATTTCGGGACGGACGGATATCGGGAAATATCCGTCCCATTTTCATTCCTAGCAGCAATATGCTAACTTTTGCAATACGTGTCCAATCATGGCCTAATTATGCTCAAAAGATTTGTCTCAACTTTTTGCGAAGCTATTAAATTAGTTTTAGTTTTCATCAATATTTAATATTATGCATGTGTCGAAACATTGATGTGATAGAACTTTGGTATTTGATGGTGAATCTAAACGGGGCCTAGTCCACAAATTTTGTACATGTTGCATGCATGTCTGATTTCGTGCGCCAAGTCGTGGGTTGTGTTCTTGGACTGCATTCGTGGACTGTCATTTGCACGGTGTATGTAGGTTGTAGGGAACGAGTATGTACCTATATGTATGAACTACGAATGGACTATTACTACCATGAAGGCGGATGGTTATTTCTAATTCCGATGAATTCGATGAATTAAACAGAAAGAGTTAGCATGTGGTTTGGCGCCATGTTTACAAAACCTTCTGTTGGCGCCCCTTTTCACGTTTGAAATTCAAATGGCTGATATACCGTATAAGGGGGTTTGATTTTTTTTATTTGGATTAAAAAAGGACATACAGAGTAGATTTGATCTTATTGTCTTACAACATATTATTTATTGTTGAAAATCTATATTTTTTTATTTTTCTTAGTCAATATAATACTGTTAGATGGAGGGAGCATGCTTCACTACTTTTGTACTTGCTACTGCACCATACTTGGGGTATGGAGGTCAATAGCGAACATAGGATTTCAAAGTTAGATAACCCCAAACGCTAAGCTAAAGAAAATATATTACGTGCGGGTAAGTTTTCATGCTTGCTAGAAAATGATGCGCGCTTCGCGGCGCCCTACCAACGCTTTTTATAAAGTCATATTCTCAAGTATAACAATATGAAGTATATATAGAGAAACATTGAGACAAATAATGTAGTTGCAGGTTCTTGCAATCCATATGGTTGATCTATTCATTCATGGATTAGATTTAGATCAGAATTCATTACAGCCAACACCAGTTTCCACAGGCAGTCGAGCATACAGGTCCAAATTTTAATACGAAACACTAAAACAGTTCATTATGGTAATATGAAAACAGAAAGCATGACAGAGTTCACAGCATGCAGCTCACCTAGATATATGTATAGTAAACTACAAAGGTACCAGGTGCTCGCATATATAAACAAAAGGGTAGCTAGGTCAGTTCATGCCTGGTGGTTACTGACACAACACAAACAAGCCAAGTTGTGGAGAAAGAAGCACACCAGCAGTGACCAATCCAGTCATTCACTGGAAGTCTACAATACAAGAAACTATTAGCTGATCAGAATAGTATACAAGAAATATTAATAAAGAACTACGAAAGAAAGGAATTTCATTCAGTCTGACAAAATAAGAGAGGCTCTCACTGCATGGCTAGTGTACTAACTATTGGGAATGTATCTAGTGCAAACCAATCTCTCCGTGCAAACCAACTGCGGGGGAGAGGTGGGAGGAGGGATTTGCATTTGCAGTTGGTTTGCACGGTTTCAGAGGCGGAGCCAGGATTTAAACATTGGGGGAGAGGGAATTCAAACCGATAACCAACGATCATATATAAGACGGTCAAAATATGTAACAGAACCGCCTAAATCACGTGGCCCACAGGCACCTGTCATTGCCACTAATGACGTTTGACAGCCGGGCCCGTGTTCCAGATGACCTAGGCGGGCTCTGCCGGGCTACATAAGCACCCGTTATCTCCGACAGGATCCCATTGCGATGCCATTACAGGATTACAACATTTCATAACAAAATACATCAGAGTAAAAGTACGGAAGATTAAATAGTACTTAATATTACAAACCGGTGTTCAAATAGAAATTAGATGCAGTTATTACAGACCATAATTTAAAGAGGTAGCAGTAGCGGTAGAACAATAATACAACAAGATAGATAGGTAGTACATGAACCCTGCCCACGGGTTCAACCTTATTCTTCCTCGCTTTCCTGGACAATAGTGACACAACACGGAGCAAGACAGACTTCAGGCTCCTGCTGACTACCTGCAACGGGGTTTAACAAACCCTGAGTACATGGGTACTCCGCAAGACTTACCCGACAAAGGTGTAAAATTAGACTCAGGAATGCAGGCTGAGGGGAGTCAAGGTGCGACTTTAGCGAGAGTTCAAGGGTTTTGCGGAAAAGCATTACTAGTCCTATTTCATTATTTTATTTCCATAATATTATTAATCATTATCATAATCCAAGTACTTTCCAATATCCATCATCATTCTTTTCGATACATCTTTATTCATTTCAAAAACATCCTAGTTCCGAACCACTATTCGCTGAATGGTCGAAGGATCAAGTCTCCATGACCGAGAAGCAACGACGATTTGAATCGATTAATACCCAGCTGGGGATCCCTATCCACACTGCGTATGTAGCACTTAAGCTTGCATACGCCAACTCCGCCTGCCACGGCTTTTCATACCCCCGGAACCGGTCCTGCACCACCCGAGAGCACAGTACTTCTCTCGTCTCCAGGCACGACGGCCACGAGGGTACACGCTACTCTCGCCATCTCTCCACTCCCAGTGCGTGGTTGTCAGTTCCAGCAGTAGAGCCACCGGAGTCAGAGGCTTCCCGTAGTATGTCTAGCAGGCCTACAACGAACGGTCCCTAAATCTTTTTCCGACGGCGACAGTGCATTGGGACTCTAACCCAAATACCCCCGTCCCTTCGGTTTTCAAATCCCGTTTCCGTCGGTGACAATTGTTGGGACTCTAACCCAATGCCACGATCACCGAGCAGGAAAACCCTTCCTCGTTGATGACAATGAACTAGCTAGGAACACTACCAACCAACAAGGACATAACCAGTCTCATAAAGTGATTCTTTTGTTTTATATCATCACAATTTAAAATAGCATTTTTGCAAATCTAATCATTAAGCATGACTAAGCATTCTTTAATACTTTTAATAAAATCAGGTTCGCAGGTATTGACAGGTATTTAAGGATGGTAATGCATCAATTGGTTGTCACCCAACTCCTATTAACCTAATGCAATTAATTAACTCGAGTGATAAAATTTTTTAAAACAACAAGGAGAGGGGCAAATGCATTGGAACTTGCCTTGGATGGTGTAGAGTGTCGAATCCGGGTCGGTGCCACAAATATCAAAGCCTTGCACAATTTCCTGAGCAGTCCCCTCAGATGCACCCTCGGACTTTATCTCCGGATTCTCAGTCACTACACGTTCGCAATAATGAATGTATAAATGCGATGCACATGAAATGACAGATAAAATTCAATAATAAATAATGCACACACGTGATCAAGACCCTACCATAGGCTAGCCAGGATTATTCTAATTCATAATGCCCTAAGTCATAAAGGTGATTGACCTAGAATCACAATCAATCCAAAAATCACACCATTCAATAATTATTTCATTTCCTAGCCCTTTTATTAATCACTTAAACCAACATATAATTTAATAAATATTTAAACTATTTTCATTTGATGCCAAATTTCACCAAGATAGCTCTAGGCCTAAAAGAGTACCACATAAATTTTTATGATTTTTTGACTTTGAAAGGATCAAGGATGCCCAAGAGGGGGGGTGAATTGGGCAACTAATAATTTTTCGAAACACAATTCAACCTATCGCAATTTGCCCAATGTCACCCCACAAGTGCTTGTGACAATTCTATTCCTAAAACAAGTTATGCAACCTAGAGCCAAGTCCTATCACAAGTATGCTACTCTAGGAAAGTAGTGAACACAAAGGAAATGCGGGTATATATAAAGGGTTAGAAAGACAAATCCGTTTTTCCCGAGGTATCGAAGAGTCGGCACTCCCCACTAGTCCTCGTTGGAGCACCCGCGCAAGGGTGTAGCTCCCCCTTGATCTTCGCAAAGACCAAGTGCTCTCTACGGGCTGATCCTTTGCCACTCCGGCGCGGTGGATCGCCCACAACCGCTCACAACTTCGACTTGGGCCGCCCACAAGCTCTCCAAGCGGTCACCAAGCCACCAATCGTCACCAAACCGTCTAGGTGATGCCGATCACCAAGAGTAACAAGCTTAGACTCTCACTTGACCAAGAACAAAGCCAAAGAGGGTGATGGATGCACACAAGTCACTCTTGATCTCTCTAGGGAAGAAGCTCACAAGCAATGGAGTTCACACTAATCTCCCTAGGACTCTTGCTCTCTCACAAGATCAACAATGGTTCTTTCAGCTGTTAGAAATGGCAAGAGTGATAGAATGGAGGCTTTGGTGGAGTATAAATACTCACCCTCTCCAAAACTAGCCGTTTCTCACTTTCCTGCGAACCGTCGGACTCTGCCGAGGCTCGGCCGTCGGACTAATTTCCACGGTCCGACTCTCACACAAACACTGCGCCCAGAACTGTAACAGAGGGGCGTCGGACCGAACTCGATGGTCCGACGCTCCTCAGTCCGACGCTTCTGCCTGCGGGCACAGTGCCTTTCAACGGCTAGTACACGGAGCAATGGTCCGACGCATACCGTCGGACCCAATCCGACGCTCAAACTCGCTCTGGGAACCTCTCTGGAAGCGTCGAACGCTAACAGATATTAGTCCGACGCTCCCACTCGCGACGGTCCGACGCTCGCTCAAGCAACCACTGGCACCGTCGGACTCTGGAAAATGGTCCGACGCCCATCTGGCCAGGGTCCGACGCTTCCTGGCACGCTGAAACTCGTCCAGGGGTTGCCACGTGTCGTCGGACTCTAGCTATTGGTCCGACGCCCATACTAGTTAGAGTCCGACGCCTCTAATTCGATCAAAACTTCGCCGAATCGAAAACTTTCCAAAACGAAGTTTGATCCTCTCTCTTTCAGGAGAAACCCTGGGCTGTTTAGAGCTATGTTGGACAAGTGTGCATCACATCTACACTCTCTAATCTTGCTCTAAGTCAAGCTACCCATCCAAACCCCTCTTAATAGTACGGTCAAGGAGAAAAAAACAAAACCTAAGACTACGCCAAGTGTCTCTCAACTCCAAACGACACTTAGCACTAGCCTATCACCGTCTTGTCTTTCATCCTTTGAAAACCGAATCGATTTCCATCGCTAGGGGCTTGAACCTATATGTTATTATGACCTAACCTCTAGGTTATCCTGCAAAACACACGTTAGTCATAATAATCGTCTTGTTGTCATTAATCACCGAAACCACTAGGGCCTAGATGCTTCAATCTCCCCCTTTTTGGTGATTGATGACAACAACCTCAAATAGATTTAGAAGGAATGGGGTTTTTAAAAGTTTGATTCATATAAGCATGTGACAATAAGAGCAAAAGGGTTAGGCATGCTTATACAAATCAAGACCACAAGGTACATATAAGATATGAAATAGGCACAAGTACCAAACAATACGCTCAAGATCGGAATGAAGTGCGGAAGCTAAGACAAGAGCGTAACCAAAAGAGAATCAAGTGTCACAATATATAAATAATCATGAAGCTCAATCACATGTCACAAGCAAGTCTCAAACATGAAAATAAACATAATGCATGATAATGTCACATCCAAAAGAACAAAAGAGTCAAAACCCTCTCACGCGCTCCCCCTAAATCTATGCTCTCTCCCCCTTTGGCATCAAGCACCAAAGACCTAAGACTCAGGAGGAGGAGAAGAAGCTGCAGTGTCGCGGTCGGAGGAGTGAGGTCGAAGCTCAAACTGAGAAGGGTCTTCCTCGGACTCGGAGCTCTGAACAGCCTGACCCTCTGACGGAGCACGTGAAGGAGAAACGGTCCGGGTCTGCTGAGCTGTCTCTGTAGCTGCCGCTGTGACTACTACTGTCGCAGGCCCTGCTGAAGTCGGGAGAGGCTCTGAAGAGGCAACTGACGACGGTAGTGTCTCTGTAGTCCCAGTGGCAGGTGGAGCTGTGGTGGTGGTAACAGGCAATCTGAACTCAGGAGGAGTGGGAATGCCTGTGATCTCACTGAAAGTAGCACCCAAGCTCCTGGATACTGAGGGGCCACCTAGGTCAGGTGTGAAACCGGTGTGGATCGGAGTGAACCCCTGAGTGCCTGGCATGGCAAACCACTGCTGAGTCTGCTGAGTAGGAGTGACAAACTGGCTCGGTAGAGAAGCTGTGCCCTGACTCTGAAGTCCACCAGACTGTATCGCTGGAGTCACTTGGGCTGCAGTGGCTGCCGGTCCAACCTGCTGGATTGGCGAGGCAGTGGCTAGGAACGGTGGGGCTCCGGTGTGCCTGATGATGTGCTCCATAAACCCAAAGGTCTGTAACTGTATCTGCTGGCTCTGGAGCTGCATCTGGAGCATCTGCTGCTGGAACTGATCTTGCCGAAGCTGAATCTGAGTGAGAGCTGCAGCCTGCTCCCTGGCAAAACGGGACTGCTCCTCTGCCTGTCGCTGCTGTGTCTGCTGTAAGGTCTGAAGAATAGCAAGCAGTGCAGGGTCGGTCTGTGAAGTCTGAGGAGCGGAGCTGGACCCACCGGCCTCCGAGTCGTGAGCTCGTGGACGAGAAGGGATGGCCCGGTAGTCCCTGTCAGAGCTGGACGAGGAGGTGTCGACGGGGTCGTCGTCTGCAAGTAACTGCTCAAGCTCGCTATGGGCAACGTGCCTCATAGCCTCGTCCTGCTGCTGAACCTCTACCATGTCTGCCCCTGAAGTCTGACGGCGCTGTACTCTGTGTAAAGCTCGGCTGCCACGGCGTCCGTCAATCAGAGAGGTCATCCGATATACTGGAAACTCTGTCTCAGTCTGGCGCAACTCACGAGAGATGCCTGTCCAAATCCGGTGCAACCTCCGCTCAAGGATATGTGAGATCCAATGAGCGTAGGGGAGCTGTCGCCGAGACCTGATGCCCTCTGCTATGGTGTCCTCCATCTCACTGATAATTAGATCGGCAATGTCAAACTCGGACTGCTGGACCAGGGCACTAAGGAGCCATAGCTGTAAGTGTGTCAAACCCTCCTTGTACCCCTCCCGCGGTAAAAGAGTACGCCTCATCACGTCGTTCAGGAAACGAACGACGGGACGAAGCTCCGAAGGTGTCCTGCGGGAGCCGTCTCCGAACGGTGGTCGAAAACATGCTGCTATATGAGCAGTACCAGGTGCCAGTCCTCCGTGAGCCCTCCTCGGCGGGTCTGTTGTGGCATAGCAAATGCTGTGCAACCTGGTAGCTGACTCTGGCACTCCAAGCAGCTCTCGCAGAGCCTTCGCGTAGAGCCGGTATGGCTCTCCGCCGAAGGTGTACTGCAAGTACTCGTGGTCGGGGTCGATCCATAGGGAAGCATAGAACTCTCGGACCCACGACTCCACGTATCGGCCTGATCGGCCAAGAAGCTCTGCAAGTCCAGGCAGGTATGTCAGATATGGCCTGATCTCCTCTCCTGCTGCCTGGACTATGTCCTCTAGGGGACATACTCTGTGCTGTCGCAGTCCAACTCCTGTGGCCATGAGGGCGGTGAAGAAATCCTCGTGAAGAGGAGTGTACCAGCCCTCAGAAGCTCTGGGATCTCTCTGATCCGGAAACCAGCTGGAAAGCGACGTCAACCGGAGCTCTCTGACTCGAGCTGCAGATATCTTCTGTAAGTCCAAGTGAACATCCGGCTCAGGCACCGGCTGAGGCTCGGAGGTAGCAGGCACCCTGGGAACTCGGTCGCCGCGCCTCTGACCAGCGGGCCGGGGTGGCACCGAAGGTCGAGTGCGGCCCGAGCGACGAAGAGGTGGAGCCTGGGCCTGCTCCCCCTGAGTAACTGCCTCCTGCTGCTCTGGCTGCCTCAGCTCTGCCACCACTGGCTGTGCTGACTCAGTCTCCGGCTGCCTCTGAGGCTGCGGCTGCTCCTCGGTCTCATCTCTGCCCGACAAACTGACAGAGATGCCTCCATTGTGTATACCCCTGCCACGCTCTGCCTCCTCTGCAGCCTGTGCTACCCTGATGGCCTGCCTCTGCTCTGCTGAAAGCCTCTTTCTCTTCTTGCTGCTTTCGACGAGAGGAGCCTTCCCCTTGTCCAAAGGTGGACGAGGAGGAGACCTCTCGTCTCCACCTGTGCCTCCCTGACTGCGACTGACCTGCTTGCAACGAACCATCTCTGCCAACTGTCACTGTCTCTCTGAAGTTGCTAGCTGACACTCAGAGGCTTGGCCTCGTTCCGTATCCGCGAGCTTGGCCCCGGATTCACTGACGCACTGCCAAACTCTCTGACCACGACAGCTGCAAGAGAGAGATAGACAGAGATACATAAGCATATATAATCTAGAGAAGAGTGATCCTAGGAAGCAAGCATAATGAGATAAGAGGGGAATAGCAAGAAACCTGCGAGAAAAGGAACCTGTGAAGGGGTAAGAGACTCTGTCGACGCGAGGCACCACAGGGAATCACACTAGGTGTAAAGCACCCTCACAAGCCGTAGAATGCCCGAGAGAAGAGTCAAACTTCAATAGAACTGCGAGGAACGCGAGGAATAATGGTTAGGGCATTTCATCGAACACCTTGTGTGCGAAGTAGATTTGAAACAGGGGATTCAAATCTTACCACCATGTGAGCAGCTGAGGAGAAGACGGATGACGAGTTCGACAAAGGGGAACTCGATTGAGCCGCGGTGATGAGCACAACGGCGGCGAGAAAACCGGTGGCGGCGGTGCTGCTCGGTGGCGCTCGGCACGGCGTCGTGCGGCTGCAGCAGAGCGCGGACGCGCGTGAGGAAGAAGGGAGGGGGTGCCCGCACGCGCGGGAAAGCCAGGCTGCCGGCGGCGAGGGCGCGGGCGAGCTGGCGGCGGAGTTTTAGGGCGCGGCGCGGCGGCGGCGGCGGCGTTAGGGCGAACGGGCGCGGCGCAGCGAGCGGCTCGGGAAGATGAACAGGAGCTGACAGCGGGGCCCCACGCGACAGAGAAAGAAAAGAACTGAGGCGCGCCTTCGAACCGACCGTCGGACCATTACTGTGCAAGCGTCGGACCAATACTCCGCAGAGTCCGACGCTTCCAGTAAGCTCCAGCGGCCGTCGGACTTAGTCCGACGCCCCACGTCGGACCAATACTTTCGGTCCGACGCCGTGAACGCGGCGCGACACGGCGTGAACCCTCTTAACCAAAAGTCCGACGCCTGAAAATTTCCGGTCCGACGCTTCCTTCGGCTTTGCCGACCACCGTCGGACTGAGGTTGAAAGTCCGACGCTGTGAAATCCAGCGTCCGACGCCTCGGACAACAGGGAAAGGGACCGTCAGACTGAGGCTATTGGTCCGACGCTTGGAAAATCAGCGTCCGACGCCTCGGTCCGACGCCCTAAAACCTGTTTTCTTCCAGATTTCTTCATGCCGACTCTTCCCAACTAAGTTCCAACCTCAATAAGAGTCAAATAAACACCAGTTGGAACCAGTATGAGAGGCCCTCTCTCAAACCCTCAATTTTTCAAATATTTTGCCTTAGGCATATGTGAATTTTATGAAAATAGGCAATGAAATCCATAATCAAAACGACAAAACAACAATCATGCAATATGCAATGCAAATTCACGTAAATTAAACTAGTTGTTGTCAAGTTTTTCCTCGGGTAAGCTTCTTCACACGCTTTTAGGCGGTTATCTTAACCGAGTTAGACAAACCCTACGTGCAATTCAATGTTAGACATGTTTTATGTTACAATGCAATGCACATAACAACACAACATCATCTTTTAGTGAAGTTGCTTAGATCAAGGCAATTAAGTTCATTCCTTAGAGTACAAAAGCGTGCCTCTTCCAATGGTTTAGTGAAAATGTCCGCCAAGTTATCATCCGTTCTCACTCCCTCAAAGGAAATGTCACCCTTGGCAACGTGATCTCTAAGAAAGTGATGACGGATGTCAATGTGCTTTGTGCGGGAGTGTTGAACCGGGTTATTTGCAAGTTTTACCGCACTCTCGTTGTCACACAACAAAGGCACCCTTTTTAAGTTGATTCCATAATCAAGTAGGGTTTGTTGCATATAAAGAATTTGTGCACAACAAGCACCCGCGGCAATGTATTCCGCTTCGGTTGTTGACAAGGCAACACTATTTTGTTTCTTGGAGGACCAAGAAACCAGTGATCTTCCAAGCAAATGGCACCCTTCGGTCAATCTTGCAACCGGCATAATCCGAATCGGAATAGCCGACAAGAGTAAAGTTAGCTCCTTTGGGATACCAAAGGCCAATGCTCGGGGAATGCTTTATGTACCTAAGGATTCTTTTTACCGCAACTAAGTGAGGTTCCTTAGGATTGGCTTGAAAGCGCGCACACATACACACACTAAACATGATGTCGGGCCTAGATGCGGTCAAATACAACAAACTACCGATCATAGAATGATAGAGAGTTTGGTCAACCGATTTACCTCCCTCATCAAGGTCGAGATGTCCATTGGTAGGCATGGAGGTCTTGATGGGCTTGCATTCTTCCATCTTGAAGCGCTTGAGGAGGTCCTTCGTGTACTTCTCTTGCGACACGAACGTCCCCTCCCTCATTTGCTTGACTTGAAAGCCTAGGAAGAATGTGAGCTCACCAATCATGGACATCTCAAACTCCTTGGACATCATATCACCAAATTCCTTGCAAAAATCTTCATTAGTCGAACCAAAGATAATATCATCAACATAAACTTGACAAATGAAGATATGCCCTTTGTGCTTCTTGGTGAATAGTGTGGTGTCAACCAAGCCGATTTTGAAGCCCTTGTTGATGAGAAAGTCACGGAGGCGCTCATACCAAGCCCGTGGGGCTTGCTTCAAGCCATATAGCGCCTTGGACAATCTGTAAACATAGTTTGGATATCTAGAGTCCTCAAAACCCGGTGGTTGCGAAACATAGACAAGTTCATTTATGAAGCCATTTAAAAATGCACTTTTCACATCCATTTGAAAGAGTTTTAGATTGTGATTAGATGCATATGCAAGTAGGATACGAATGGCCTCTAATCTTGCCACGGGGGCAAAGGTCTCCCCAAAATCCAAGCCTTCAACTTGGGAGAACCCTTTTGCCATGAGCCTTGCCTTGTTTCTCACAATGTTGCCCTTGTCGTCTTGTTTGTTGCGGAACACCCACTTGGTGCCTATGACTCTTGCTCCTTTTGGCTTCTCTTCAAGTGTCCAAACTTGATTGCGGGTGAAATTGTTGAGTTCTTCATGCATGGCATTCACCCAATCCGGATCTTGAAGAGCTTCCTCTATGCTAGTAGGCTCAATACAAGAGACAAACGAGTGATGTTCAATGAATTGAGCATGCCTTTGTGAGCGAGTCATTACCCCCTTGAAGGACTCCCTATTATGAGATCTTGAGGATGTGCTTGTAGAAGTGGAGTGGCTCTTCTATCAACTACTTGAGGAGGAGGTTGTGGAGCATCAACATCTTGTGCTTGTGCCTCAATTTCTTCTTGTGTGATGTGGGTGTCTTCATGTGGATCCACCCCATCTTTATCTTTATCATCTTGAGGCACATTTGATGAAGATGGTTGATTGATCACTTGCACATCATCACCATCATCTTTTGGCTTGATGTCTCCAGTTGGCATGTTCTTCATGGCCTTCCTCAAGGGTTCATCACCTACATCATCAAGATTCTCATGCTCTCCTTGAGAGCCGTTAGTTTCATCGAACTCCACATCATATGTTTCTTCAACAAGGCCGGTGGCATTATTGAATACTCTATATGCTTTGGACTTCAATGAGTAACCAACAAGAAAACCAATATCACAACGTCTTTGAAACTTTCCTAGGTGTTGCCGCTTCTTGTAGATGTAGCATTTGCAACCAAACACCCGAAAGTAGGAGACGTCCGGCTTCTTGCCAATGAGTAGCTCATAGGGGGTTTTCTTTAGCAACCGATGAGGGAATAGACGGTTGGATGCATAGCACGCGGTGTTGATTGCCTCCGCCCAAAACCTCTCCGGTGTGTTGTACTCATCAAGCATAGTCCTTGCAAGGGTGATCAACGTCCGGTTCTTCCTTTCAACTACACCATTTTGTTGAGGGGTATAGGTGGATGAGACTTCATGCTTGATCCCAACTTCATCACAATATACTTCAATGTTTGTGTTGTCAAACTCTTTTCCATTGTCACTTCTAATCTTCTTGATCTTTACTTCAAATTCATTTTGTGCTCTCTTGGCAAACTTCTTGAAAGATTGGGCTACTTCGGTCTTGTCATGAAGAAAGAACACCCAAGTGTATCTTGAAAAGTCATCAACAATCACTAAGCAATAGAGCTTGCCACCAATGCTTGCATAAGTCGTTGGCCCAAATAAGTCCATGTGAAGTAGCTCTAATGGTCTTGAAGTTGACACAAATGCCTTGGATGGATGTGTATTTGCCACTTGCTTCCCGGCTTGGCAAGCACTACATAATTTGTCCTTCTCAAATACAACATCTTTTAATCCTCTTACCATTTCTTTCTTCAATAACTTCTTGAGTGTGCTCATTCCAACATGTGCAAGCCTTCTATGCCAAAGCCACCCAAGAGATTGCTTGGTGAAAAGACAAGTCTTCAAATTTGCATCTTCCGAGTTGAAGTCCACTAGATAGAGATGATTGTACCGAAAGCCCTTGAATATCACTTCATTATCATCTTTCTTGGAGACAACCACTGTAACGGAACCGCCTTAATCACATGGCCCACAGGCACCTGTCATCGTCACTAATGACCTCTGACAGTCGTACCCGTGTTCCAAATGATCGAGGCAGCCCTGCCGGGCTACATCAGTGCCCGTATGCCGACAGGATCTCCATTGCGAAGCCATTACAGAGTTACAACATTTCATAATCAAAATACATCAGAGTAAATGCGAAAGATTAACTAGTACTTAAATTTCAAACCGAGTTCAAATAGTAAATAAGTGTAGTTATTACAAACCAACTTAAAACAGTAGCAGTGGCACTGGAACAGCGATACAACATAAATAGATAGTAGATAATCGAACCCAGCCCACGGGTCCTTCACTCCTCACCACTATCCTCTTCGATCACTGTAGCACAACAGGGGTCGAGACAAATCTCCGGCTGTGGCCCTCCTGCAACGGGGTTAACAAACCCTGAGTACTGGGTACTCCGCAAGACTTACCCGACTAAGGAAAATATCTGACTCTTGGAATGCAAGGTTAGGGGTAAGGCTTAGCAGGAGGTAAGAGTTTAGCGGAAAAAGCATTACTATCCTGTCTCAGTATTTTTGCTCATTGAATAACCTTATTAATATCATAAGTCATCATTCATCTTTTCCATCTATCTTATTCTTTTCATCATTCTCAAACATCCTATTCTTCGAACCACTTTTCGAGGTAGACGTGAGGATCAAGTCTCCATAACCGAGGAGCACGTTGATTCGAATCAAGTAAGTATACCCAGCTGGGGATTCTATCCACACTGCATATGTAGCACTTAAGCTTGCATATACCAACCCATTGTCACGGCTTTTCTATTCCGGACCCGGTCCTACGCCACCCGAGAGCACAGTACTCCACTAGTCTCCAGGCACGCCGGCCACGTGGGTACACGCTACTCTCGCCATCTCTCCACTCCCAGTGCGCGGTTGTCGGTTCCAGCAATAGAGTGACCTGACCCTAGGCTTTCCGAATTGGTATGTGGCTAGGCTGTTCATCATGATCACAACAGGCCTTACAACGAACGGTCCCTACTGCTTTCCGTCAGAGACCATGCATTGGGACTCTAACCCAAATACCCTGGATTCTGCCCGGTTTTCAAATCCCTTTCCCGATGATGACGATCAGTTGGGACTCTAACCCAAACAGATGGCCGATCACTCGGGAAACCCATCCATTACAATAACAGTGTCCTGGCCAAAGGACCCTGCCATCATACATGGACTCATACCCATCCCTTGATAATTCTTCATTCCAAATATCAAGTTTAAATTAGCATTTTTGCAATTCTAATATTTAAGCATGACTAAGCATTTTTCAACTCATTTCAAATCATTAGGTTCCTTGGATAACAAGTAGTCAAGGATGGTAAATGCATCAATTGTTTCATCACGCAACTCCTAACAACTTAATGCAGTTGATTAACTCCAGTGATAAAAGCATTTATAAATAGAGGGTTGAATGCACCGGGGCTTGCCTTGCAACGCAAAAACAGTCGGGGCAGGAGCACCACAGCTTTCAGGTTCAAGAACCACCTCGGAACCTTCTCCTCCAGGCACCTCGACTTTGACTTCCTCGTTTACCGGCACTACACGTGTGCAACAATGCATGTATGAATGCAATGCGGAAAAGAGCATATGCAAGAAATCAAGAACTAAACATATGACAAGCATAAAACGACATCACTAGGGTGTTCTAGGTCTTAAATGGGTTTGACCTAGAACCACAATCAATTCCAAAGTCACACAAACCCTAAATTCATTTTCTACACTTCTTTTTACTATTTAATAAACCCATATCTATTTAATACAAGAGCAAACTAATTCCAATTGAGACCAAACTTCACCAACAGATAGTCTTTCATGCCAAACAGAGACAAATAAATTTTGGTGATTTTTGGAGTTACCTAGAATTAATTAAAAATGTGCAAAAATCCATTTTCCATTTATTTTAGGGATTTTTACCTACTGCAGAAAGTACTTAAACATGACAAACAATATTTTTATAAAATTCTACACTACTCAGAGAGAACATACAAAAATTCTCATGAATTTTGGATCAGCCAAAATATTCTAACAAAATTATGAAACTGCAGCACTATTCATTTGAAAATAAAATGGAAAAGGCTTTGGAAAAAACCTGGAAAAAGAGAAAACCGAAAACGGCCCGAAGCCGGCCCAACTCGGCCCAAGCGAAGCAGACCGGCCCACTCGGCCTGCCCGCGCTCGGCGCCTGCGCTTTTGCGCAAAACCCCCTGGAAAACACGGTTATCAACCCGCGGACCAACTCACACTATTCACCAGAGTCACTGACATTGCAAAAACCCCCCTGGAACTTTTCACCTTCTAATACGACGCCCCTGGGCCTCCTCTGTTTTCGAACGGAGGTGAGGCGCCGGCGGTTCGCCGCCCGCGGCTCACCGCCGGTGACCCCAACGGCCAAACCAACCTTCCCACGACCCTCGGGACTCCTAGCCGCACCTAACAAGCTAACTAATGGCAAGGATAGACACTCGGAGCACCCTCGGGCACCTCCGCCGCGGCTCGGCGGCGGCGACCGGACCTACTCCGGCGAGGCCAAGGCTTAATCAAGCCGGGTTAGGGCATGGGAAGATTCGTGAGCTCACCGAGACTTGACTAGTACGGAGAGAACGACCCGAGATGGTGTAGAGGCACGGTGGTGACGGTGGCCGCGGCTGCAACGACCTCCGCCGGCGGCGAGGACTCCGTTCCGGTGAACCTACGGTCAGAGACGAAGAACCAACAGGCGCATGAGCAACAAGGAAGGTCAGTGAGCACGGAGGAATACTCGGACGAGGCATTGGCTCACTGGAGAGAGCTGTGGACGGGTGTGAGCTCGCAGCGGCGCTCCGCCGGATGCGCACGCGCGGCGACGGTGACCCTGCGACACACAGAGGGTCAGAGCAAGTTCCAAAGGCACCAACCGATTCGCCAGGAAGTGCTCGACCTACCGGTGAGATGGAGAGGGTGGAGGTGGACGGTGACCGACGAATTTGGTCGGAGACCGAGAGTTCGCCGGCGATGGTGGCGGGGAAGAAGATGGGTGGGGAGGCGCGTTCGGGGGCTTAAATAGCCGGGGAACAGGCCAAAGAGGACGTTGGAGAGCTCAACTCCATGCTGCGCGTACCACGGACGGAGCTCCGGCGCCAGAGGACGCGCGGCACTGTCGCGCACGCCGGCGACGTGCGCGCCGCGGCCGGACGCGCGCGTGACGCGTGAACAGTGTCGCCGGTACAGTACCTTGCTCAGAGAAAATCGCTTAAATTGACCGGCCAAACGACCGAATCCGAGGCCACGCCCAAAAGCAAAGTTGTAGATATTTTTGTGCTGGACAACTTTTGTTTTTGCACCAATTTGAAATTCGGCCTAGATTTGAAAATATTCAAAAGGGGGTAAACTAGGGTTTTGAATTTCAAACTGAATATTTAAAATTACTTTTTATTTTTCTAAAGAACTTGAAATTTGGCCAAAATATAAGTTGTGCATCTCAGAGAGATCTACAACTTCTATTAAGGAAGTTTTATCTAATTCTCATTAGTTTTTGAAAAGCAGTTTTAAATTCAAATTTTGAAACACTGTTTTGAGCTTAATTCAAAAATTTTCAACATAACTTCAAAATCACCCAAAATAGAAGTTGTTCTACATTAAAAACTCTACAACTTTTATTAAGGGACCTACCTCAGGATTTGATCAAATTTAGAAAGTGCACTTTGAAGCCTTTAATTAGGGTTTTAGGAAAATTAAAAATCAACAAGAAATAACAACTCAATTAGGGTTCCTTCAAGCACACACAAGAGTTAAACAAGCTAATCACACTATTAGCCCTAATGACAAGCAAATGCACATGATGATATGATGACATGTCATTTTAGTTAACAGTAATACCAGGGGTATTACAGCCTTCCCCCCTAAAAGAAATCTCGTCCCGAGATTAGGTAGATAACATTTTTTTAAACAGAAAATTTTTCCAATCAAAGCTACCCAAACAAAACTCAAAACAAGGGGCTAGAAAAGATCAAATACAGGGAGAGGCTATACCTATAAAGAAGCATAGAATTCGGGAAATTTTTCTGCCAAAAAGTCTTCAGATTCCCAGGTGGCTTCGTCCTCAGATTGCTGACTCCATTGTATTTTATACCACCTGGTTGTAGTCCTGCGGGTAACACGATCTTTAATATCCAGAATCCGAACTGGATATTCGGAGGTAGTCATGTCGGGTTCCAACTGAACTCCTTCCACATCGATTACTTGATCTGGCACTCTCAGACATTGCTTCAGCTGCGACACATGGAATACGTTGTGTACTTCTGATATGTGCTCAGGTAACTGCAACCTGTAAGCCACTTTTCCCACACGTTCGATGATCTCAAAGGGTCCAATGAAACGCGGGGCTAGTTTGCCTTTAACTCCAAAACGATTCACTCCTTTCATTGGTGATACCTTCAGATAAACAAAATCTCCCACTTTAAACTCTAGCGGTCGACGTCGTTTATCAGCGTAACTTTTCTGCCTAGACTGGGCTATTTTTAAGTTCTCTTGTACCACTCGAACCTTGTCTTCAGCCTCTTTTACCAGATCTACCCCATAGTACCATCTTTCTCCTGGTTCGGACCAATTCAAAGGTGTGCGACATCTTCTACCATATACAGGCCTCGAATGGAGCCATTTGGATGCTTTCTTGATAGCTGTTGTTATACGAGAATTCGGCCAAGGCCAAAGCACTCGTCTCACTTGTCCGGGTAATTCAACGCGCAAGCTCTCAACATGTCTTCCAATACTTGATTGACTCTTTCAGTCTGCCCATCGGTTTGCGGATGATATGCAGTGCTGTGCAGAAGCTTTGTCCCCAAGGACTTATGAAATGCCTTCCAAAACTTGGAGACAAACTGGGTACCACGGTCAGAGACAATGGTTTTTGGCACTCCATGCAGTTTCATCAGATTCTCAATATACAACTGAGCATACCTTGGAGCTCTAAAGTCCTTCTTGACTGGCATGAAATGGGCTTGTTTCGTAAGACGGTCCACAACAACCCAGATGGAATCAAAACCCCGAGTAGTCTTGGGCAATCCCACAACTAAATCCAATGCTGATATCTTCCCACTTCCATGCTGGCACAGGCAATGGTTGTAGTTCTCCACCAGGTCTCATGTGCACAGCCTTAACTTTCTGACATGTGTCACACCTTGCCACATACTGAGCAATTTCAACCTTCATCTTGGTCCACCAGAATTTCTGCCTCAAGTCCTGGTACATCTTATTGCTTCCTGGATGAATAGAGAATTTTGTCGAGTGCGCTTCATCGAGGATCGCTTGACGTAACACAGGAATCTTGGGGACAACTAATCTGTCCTTGAACCACACCACACCATCATCATCAATCCTGAAACAGTCAGCCTTGCCTGCTTGGATCTTTTCTTTGATGTGCTTGATCCCTTTGCTTTTCTTTTGAGCGGTAATGATCTGTTCTCGAATAGGAGTTTCAATTCTAATGTTGGCTATGCTGCCCCGTGGCACCATTTCAATATCCAATTTCTCCAGTTCACAACACAAGGTCAGAGTATATAACTTCACATTCAAGCAGTTGCAGTGAACCTTGCGGCTCAATGCATCAGCTACCACATTTGCTTTACCAGGATGGTAATGTACTTCGATGTCATAGTCCTTGATCAACTCGAGCCATCTTCTCTGCCTCATATTCAACTCTTCTTGAGTAAAAATATACTTCAGACTCTTGTGATCAGTGTAAATATTGCAGGTACTTCCCAACAGATAATGACGCCATATTTTCAGAGCATGAACCACGGCTGCCAACTCTAGATCATGAGTAGGATAGTTTTCTTCGTGACGCTTGAGTTGCCGTGAAGCATAAGCAATGACACGACCCTTTTGCATCAACACACAGCCAAGACCGGTTCCCGAAGCATCACAGTACACATCAAATGGTTTCTCGATATTCGGCTGAGCCAACACTGGTGCAGTGGTTAGCAATTCCTTCAATTTCTGAAAAGCTTCCTCACAATCTGAAACGACCTCGATTTCCACGAAGGGAAATCCTCAGGCTCGAATTGTAATTCAACAGATTGCTTGGAACAATCCATGAAATTACCCATATCTCAGTTGCCACCAGGATCCATACAACGGTAAATAAGTCTTACATAAATATTTATTACATCGCCACACTGGCGGAATCAACAATCAGAGAAGCTTTGGAAGATGCGGAAGCGATTCATCCTTCACGGCCAACTTGAGTGTAGCACGTGACCCTATTCTTCGTCATCATCTCCCTCGAAGTCGTACTCATTCTCGTCACCTGACAGCAAATTTATCAGTACGATTTGTACTGGCCACGGAGCCCACCTATGCAGCATTTGCTTTGTAGAAAGTGGATGCAAGGCTATACAAGCAGACCTATAGGCTGAGGTTTTCCTATGCAGCTGTAATCAATGTTTAATTAGTCAAGTTTTATCACCAGTTAACACCATTTTCCCTTTTCCCATCACCACACCTCACATACCCACACCTCACTCTCATTCGACAGGCCCAACTCCCTCTCGGGCCTATCTCAGCGGCACACTACCACAACGGGTACACTGCCGGAAAAATGTCATCCAGGGGGAGAAGAGAACACTCACTACACTAGTAGAAGCTTCACAGGAAAGGTCCATAGCCAACAGGTTGGCATATGTATCGATCGATCAACCGTACACTCTGCAGAGGTTTCACTACTCACAAGATTAGCCATCATAGGTGTTGCGCAAACACCTAGGCAGAATTCCGGGTGCTTGCTTGCCTAGGTCGATGCCACCCTACCACTCAGCCCTGGGATATTCCGGATCCTACACCGTTATGCTGAGACTGGGAGACACAGTACCGGGCCCATCCAGTGGTACTGTGCATCTAGGACGGAACGGGAACCCATCGACCGTCTCCGCCCACCCTTATCACCTTTCAACCTAGCAGTAGTGGCACCGTCCTACCAAGTAGTCCAGCCGTCTCCCGCCCATCAGAAGCGAGTGAGTAGAAAAGGATTCCCATGAACCTGAAACTAGTCCATCCTAGGTTTGACCAAGCAGGCATCTCCTCTTAGGGGATACTCTCCCCGTGCCATCACAGCACCTCCGTTCACGGGCTTCAAACCACCAAGGCTATCCCACCCGGAACCTCCTCAACAACTTTACCCGCCACAGGTATCTCGCTTGGGGATGCCCAGGTTGCACCCCCGGCACGACTTGCCCCATGGGCTCGTCTCACATCCCACTTGGTCGACATCAACCCTTACCACGCACCCAAGACGCACGCAGCACTCTCTCCCAGTAGTTATAATCAGATATACACCGTCCCAATTCCACCACATAGCATATAGCAAGTAGTAAGTAGTGGAAGAGTAACGGTAAAATAAGCAGCAGCTAACCTAACAGCGGATAGCAGGGTAAAGTCTTATCAAGGCAGGGAATTCAAATATACTACCATGCAACCAATACATACATAATCATAAAGCAATAGCAACAATGTCATTTGCAATGTGTAATAGGATCTAAGGTTTTGGTGGGACGTGGCACCTTCGTAGTCGTCTCCTAGCTCTTGGAAGTACTCGTGGTCGTCTTCCTTAGTCAGATCCTCCTCCGGCTCTGAAATCGGACACGAAATAGTCGCGTCAGCGACTCCTATAGAGTATTTCAGAAAATCCAATAAAACAAAGAGCCAAATGCACACAAACATAGTCTTAGATTGTAGATCTCATTTTCCTGAGAATTTTGATATATGGTGCGCAATTTTTGGTCATCGTATGAATAAGTTATGAATTTCCAAAGATTATCCTATTTTCTGAAAATGGGAAAACTGGTCGGTTATTCAGGGGCAGCTCGGGATGTGGCGCGCGGGTCCAGTAGTGCGGCATGTGGCGCCTCAACAGAACACAGACCCGATGGTCGTTCAGGTGTTCGATGCTGGTTCCCAGAGAGTTGCCGGAGTTGGCGTAGCTCGGCGTGGCTCGGCGGTGGTCGGTGGTAGCTCGGCTGTGGTTGGGGGTATCTCGGCGGAGCTCGGCGGTGGTCGGGGGTAGCTCGGTTTAGCTCGGCGGGGCTCGGGCGAATCGGAGATTTGGGGCGCCGAGGGTGCCGCTCTCCCGAGCTCTCCCAGGGAGGCTCGGGCGAATCGGAGATTTGGTGCGCCCGAGGGTGCCGTTCTCCCGAGGTCTCCCGCGGAGGCTCGGGCGAATCGGACATTTGGGTGCCCGAGGGTGCCGTTCTCCCGAGGTCTCCCGCGGAGGCTCGGGCGAATCGGAAATTTGGGTGCCCGAGGGTGCCGTTCTCCCGAGGTCTCCTGCGGAGGCTCGGGCGAATCGGAAATTTGGGTGCCCGAGGGTGCCGTTCTCCCGAGGTCTCCTGCGGAGGCTCGGGCGAATCGGACATTTGGGTGCCGAGGGGGGCTGCTCTCCCGAGCTCTCCTGGTGAGGCTCGGGCGAATCGGAAATTTGGTGCGCCCGAGGGTGCTGCTCTCCCGAGCTCTCCTGGTGAGGCTCGGGCGAATCGGAAATTTGGGCGCCGAAGGGGCTGCTCTCCCGAGCTCTCCTGGGGAGGCTCGGGCGAATCGGAAATTCGGTGCTAGCAGAGTTCCAGGGCGTCTGTTCAAGGCGGGCGGTGTCTCTCCGGTGTGGCGGTTGGTGACAGGGCGGCGATGGCCATATTTCGGCAAGACAGGGCTCGGCTATCTAGCGGCGGTGCCGAGGCAGACTTGGCGAACCTCGGCGGCCTTTCTCCGCAGCGCGAGGCGACCGGGGGTACTCGGAACGGATCTTAGGCGAGGCGGAACCTGTCGGCGGCGATGTCGTCGCGACGGTGAGGTTCCGGCGGGGTTAAGGAGGTCTTCTAGGAGATGTATACGCGTCCAGGGTCCAAGGCGATGGTATACCAACTACCAATTTTGGCTACCGAGCTTTCCAAGGTGCTCGGTTGTGGCGGCGGCGTGTCGCCGACGACGGCGGAAAGCGGCATCGCGGCTACGACCAAGTATTGGTTCAATCGAATGCGGTCTTGTCAAATTGGTGAGGCCAGAGAGGCATACATCACTCTGGTGGCGAACTTAGCCATGGCATGACCTTCTTTTAGCTACGGCTCGCGGCGGCGCTCCGGTAAGGTCGCGGCGCACGCGGCCAAGGCGATTCAGGCTTCCTCTAGCGCTTAGATCCGCGTAGCTAGCTCAAGGGGGTCGTGGCGGTGCTCCACGACGTTCTAACCTGTACGGGTGCTAGTCGGATTGCTCGGAACGGGTGATTCGGCGTCGGAACGCGTCGGTGGTGAGCGCACTCCGCCGAGAACGCGTCGTGCTGCGTTCTCGGTCTAGCAAGCTTGTAATCCGGGGGTTTTGGCTGGTCGAGTGAGTGCATGGTGCAGGTGATCTTCCCGAGCCGGTATAGGCTCGTGCCTGCGCGTCCCGAGGGTGGAACGCCATGGCAAAAGCAGGGCAAGGTTCGGACATGGCGTGCGATGGCTCACCGTGGTGTCGGTGAAGCTAGGATGGCGGTGCAGTGGCGAGTCGGAGCCGTGCAGAGCGATCGCAGTGCCGTGCCGCTCCTCGTCCGCAGCTCGGCTTCTCCTCCGTGTCCGGCTCCGGCGTGCTCCGCGGCGGCGGCGCTCCGGCAGCTTCTCCTCCTCTGCTCCGCCCTTCTCCTACGCTCTCTCTCTCGGTTTGGTGCGGTGTGCCGGTCTGTGCTGCGGTGGCGGCGAGGGGAAATGAGGGTAGGGCTTCGGGGTGCTTCAATTTATAGGCGAGCTTGGCCAGCTCCAATGGCGAACGGTCTCGATTGCGCTCGGCCGATCGAAGGGCCGTGGCTCGAGTGGATCTAGGGCTCCTGATGGCGCGGGTTCGCTTGGCGGCCAAGAAAGGAGGGGGACAGGAGGGGAACAGCGGGGTCCAGGGCTCTGCCATGCTGTCGGCTGTGGGACCGGGGTCACGCCATTCGCGCGACACCCCCGGCAGGCGCGTCGCCTTCGTGAGGAAGAAGAACAGTGGGGGCGAGAGTGGCTGACAGGCGGGACCGGGTTGGCAGCGAGCGCGAGCGCGAGCGCGTGTGTGCCGGTCGCGCGCGTGCGCTGCCGAGCCGCGACGTGGGCCGCGCGCGGTGAGATGAGGAGAGGAAGGTCGGGCGGGCTCGGGCTGGCTTGCTGGCCGAACTCTCTTTCTCCTTTTCTGTTTTCAGTTTAGTGTATATATACATATATTGCCCATTTTAATTTATTGAGTAAATACAAACATAAATTGCAATAAATCCCAAATGTGATGCATAAGTTATTATTCTATGTGAATGGAATTAAAATGCAAACTACACTCCTTTATTTACCAATTTCATAATGAAACCTATATGCTTGCACAAGAAAAATGGGTTTTCACAATAAATAAATGAAAAATTTTAATTGGTTGGGATTTTTAGATTGTGTGGATTTTTAGGGTTGTTACAGTCCTCCCCCCTCATTAGGATCTCGACCTCGAGATTCAGAGTTAACGTACCCATCGAAGAGGTAAGGAAACATAATCCGCAAGTCCGATTCCTTCTCCCACGTAGCTTCCCTTTCAGTGTGATTGCTCCACTGTACCTTGCACATCGGAATGGTTTTGTTTCACGTCTCTTTGGTATCCCGTGCCAAGATCTTGATCGGATGTTCCTTGTATTCAAGTGTGTCTTGCAGGTCTAATGCATCTGTAGGAACTTGCTCCTCGGGAAGCTTCAAACACTTCCTTAATTGCGAGACATGGAACACGGGGTGTACTCCAGATAATTCCTCCGGTAGTTCCAGCTTGTAAGCAAGCTTTCCAACCCTTTTACAGATCTTGTATGGCCCAACATATCTTGGTGCCAATTTCCCTTTTACGTGGAATCTGACAGTGCCACGAAGTGGAGATACCTTGAGGTAGACATAATCCCCAACCTCGAACTCAAGCTTTCTACGTCTTCTATCTGCATAGCTCTTTGCCTACTCTGTGCAATCCTCAAATTCTCTCTTACTTGGGCAACACCTTCTTCTGCTTCCACAATCTTAGCAGGACCGAAGAATGTCCTCTCACCTGGTTCTGACCACATTAGTGGGGTCCTACAGGGTCTCCCATACAATGCTTCAAACGGTGACATCTTGAGGCTTGTTTGATAGCTGTTGTTGTATGAGAACTCGGCGTGGGGTAGACAGCTCTCCCATCCTTCCTTGTACCTCAATACACAAGCACGTAACATGTCCTCGAGAATCTGGTTCACTCTTTCTGTTTGCCCGTCTGTTTGCGGGTGGTATGCGGTGCTATAGTCGAGCTTGGTTCCGATGGACTTGTGCAAGGATTTCCAGAACTGTGATACGAACTGTGAGCCTCGGTCAGATATAATACTCAGAGGCGCCCCATGTAACTTCAAAATGTTTGATACGTACAGATCTGCTAGCTTTTCGACTCTATATTTCCTTTTGACCGGTATAAAATGTGCAACTTTGGTTAGACGGTCCACTATTACCCATATAGAATCATATCCATGCTCGGATCGGGGCAGTCCTATTATGAAGTCCATGGATATGCACTCCCACTTCCATTCTGGTATCTCAACTGGTTGTAGCAACCCTGCTGGTCTCTGATGTTCGGCCTTGATTCTATTGCATGTATCACATCGGGCTACATGCCCTGCAATGTCTGTCTTCATATTCTCCCACCAGAAGTGCTTCCTTAGATCATGGTACATCTTGGCTGACCCTGGGTGAATGCAATATTTGGAGTCATGGCCTTCTGACAGAATCTCTTCTCGTATCGCTGAATCCGTCGGTACACAGATTCTATCTTTGTACCATACAGTTCCCTGCTCATCTTCTCGGTATTCAGGGCCTCTTCCCAGCTTCATCAAACCACGGATATAGTCTATCTCAGGACAGTTCTTTTGCGCTTCACGGATTCGTGAGGTGAGATTGTACTCGACGCGAAGCTCATTTAGCATGCCATAGGAGACTACCTCGAGCTGAAATGCGTCGAACTCTCTCCTGAGCTCAGGTGGCATAGAGTTGGTGATGAGGGTATGGCAGTAGCTTTTGCGGCTAAGTGCATCAGCGACAACATTGGCCTTTCCACGGTGCTGTCCCTGCTGCTGCTGTTGCTGTCCACCAGCACCCTTCTGTGCATTCTGATTGGACCGTTTGGGGAAAGGACAATTGCGGGACCAGTGTCCCATCTGGCCACAGTTGTAGCACGGTTGATTGTAGGTGAACTGTGGT
Source organism: Eremochloa ophiuroides (assembly GCA_038502445.1). Taxonomy (NCBI): domain Eukaryota; kingdom Viridiplantae; phylum Streptophyta; class Magnoliopsida; order Poales; family Poaceae; genus Eremochloa; species Eremochloa ophiuroides. The sequence continues at coordinate 29,287,100 of JAHLJS010000008.1, forward strand.
GAGGTGACACGAACGCCAGGGGCATTCGGCTGAGTGGTGTTTTGCTGGTTTGAGGTGTGGGAGGTAGCGGCGGTACGCACAACTACCTGCTGCTGTGGGTACTGTGGGCGGTTGTGGTGGGTGGGATGGTAGATGATTTTCTGGCGCTTTTGGCTGCCAGAGAAAACAGCCTTCTTCTTCTTCTTCTCTCCTTGAAGTTGGCGGTCACTTTCTTCAAAAGCGAGCGCGCTGTCAACAGCTTCATGATAGGTACAGTGGCGGTTGTTGGATAAGCTGCGCTGGATCTTGTAGTTCAAGCCTCTGACAAAGCAGCTCCTCTTCTTACCATCAGTATTCACGTACTCTGGGGCATACAGAGACAACTGGTTGAACTTGGTCACGTACTCCATCACAGTGGAGTCCCCCTGCCGCAATGCGAGAAACTGATCGAGCTTCATTCTCATTATCCCTTCAGGGATGTAGTGGGCACGGAATGCAGTGCGAAACTCTGCCCAGGTAAGCTGGTGTCCGGCGGGTTGTGCTGCCAGGAGATTAGCATACCAGGCACTTGCGGGGCCACGCAGCTACTGTGCTGCGAACTGTGGCTTCTGGATTTCGGTGCAATGGATCAAACCAAACTTCTGCTCCATGGTACGGAGCCAGTCATCCGCCTCAAGCGGCTCATCCGCCTTGGTGAACACCGGTGGACGGGTGTCGGTGAAGTCCACATAGGTAGTTTCCTGGTTCCCATTATTGCGCCCACGGCGCTCTCCACGCTGACCCTGATTCTGAGCGAAAGCATTCGCCGCATTAGCAAGTGCGATAATGGCATCAGCGAGGCTTGGTGGCACGGGTGGCGCCTCAGGAAGACCGTCCTCTCCCTGGTTGCTGGACTGACCACGGGTCTGAACCATCTGTGAATTGCACACTTGACTCAGGACTTGGACTTGACATTACTTAAGTAGAAACGGAGTAACAGCACAAACTAAAAATTATAACAACACAAGAAACATAGTCTTAGCGACATACAGCACATAGATCCCAACCACAACTAAAGTTCTAAGGCTCATAAACTACGACATAGAGATACAAGCAACTGCCAACGCTGCAGCACGGGCAACTAGTCGTCGACGACCACGATCTCCTCATCGACGTCGTCCTCCACCATCTGGTCCTCAGGCTCTGCTGGGTCCTCGGCGAGTGGTACGGGCTCGAAGTAGCCCAACTCCTCGGACTCGCTCTCCTCGTCCTCAGGCCCGACAACCACGCCACCTTCCGGGTCCTCCTCACGGGGAACCAAGATAGGGTTAAGCAGGTTGTTAAGCCTGTGCACCTCCTCATGCAGGGTGTTGATGTACGCCTGCATGTTGCCATTGTGGGCTTCCACCCACTCCACACGCTCAAGGGCGGTCTGCTCGCGCCCCAAAGCCTCGTCTCTCTGCTGGACTGCCACCTGCTCACGCTCCAGCGCTGCCGCCTCCCGCTCCATGGCCGCCTGCACCTCGGCCTCGACCTGGTGAATCTCTCGGTGCAGGTCGCGGTTGGTGCGCACATCCCTGTAGTGGTTGCGCACAGCTCGGTCAAAGTCCTCCTCCATCAGCCTCGCCTCGGCCTTGAGTGCCCTGATCTCCTTTTTGAGTTCCCTGCGGCTACGGCCACGGCTGCCTGAGCCCTCGCCCTCCTCATGGCTAGGAGCGAGCTGGGTGACGAGGAATGCCACGCGGTCCCACCATCTTGCGTGCGGTCAGCTTCGTGCGAGCCAGCTGGACAAAGTGAGGGTAAGACAAGATAGAACAGGCTAGCATGAACAGGTTGGTAAATCCTATCCCAAAACCCAACATTAGGGAGGAAGTTATTAACACGTGAATCAACATGATGCATGATTCGTTCTTACGCAAATTTTAAATCAATGCAGGTAAATAAATATTAATAACATACTTCAGACATAGGGCTTAACAATAATAATAGTAATAATATTGTTCCACATGCCACCCTACTCCTAGTACAGAGTAAGACAAGAAAAGCAGGTTTGGACTCAAAATAGTTAACTTAAATTTTAGATCCAAAATATTTTGAAGTTTTCGAAAACAACTCCGTAATGATTTAGCAATAGATCTCTCTGATACCACTTGTAACAGAACCGCCTTAATCACATGGCCCACAGGCACCTGTCATCGCCACTAATGACCTCTGACAGTCGTACCCGTGTTCCAAATGATCGAGGCAGCCTTGCCGGGCTACATCAGTGCCCGTATGCCGACAGGATCTCCATTGCGAAGCCATTACAGAGTTACAACATTTCATAATCAAAATACATCAGAGTAAATGCGGAAGATTAACTAGTACTTAAATTACAAACCGAGTTCAAATAGTAAATAAGTGTAGTTATTACAACCAACTTAAAATAGTAGCAGTGGCACTGGAACAGCGATACAACATAAATAGATAGTAGATAATCGAACCCAGCCCACGGGTCCTTCACTCCTCACCACTATCCTCTTCGATCACTGTAGCACAACAGGGGTCGAGACAAATCTCCGGCTGTGGCCCTCCTGCAACGGGGTTAACAAACCCTGAGTACTGGGTACTCCGCAAGACTTACCCGACTAAGGAAAATATCTGACTCTTGGAATGCAAGGTTAGGGGTAAGGCTTAGCAGGAGGTAAGAGTTTAGCGGAAAAAGCATTACTATCCTGTCTTAGTATTTTTGCTCATTGAATAACCTTATTAATATCATAAGTCATCATTCATCTTTTCCATCTATCTTATTCTTTTCATCATTCTCAAACATCCTATTCTTCGAACCACTTTTCGAGGTAGACGTGAGGATCAAGTCTCCATAACCGAGGAGCACGTTGATTCGAATCAAGTAAGTATACCCAGCTGGGGATTCTATCCACACTGCATATGTAGCACTTAAGCTTGCATATACCAACCCATTGTCACAGCTTTTCTATTCCGGACCCGGTCCTACGCCACCCGAGAGCACAGTACTCCACTAGTCTCCAGGCACGCCGGCCACGTGGGTACACGCTACTCTCGCCATCTCTCCACTCCCAGTGCGCGGTTGTCGGTTCCAGCAATAGAGCGACCTGACCCTAGGCTTTCCGAATTGGTATGTGGCTAGGCTGTTCATCATGATCACAACAGGCCTTACAACGAACGGTCCCTACTGCTTTCCGTCAGAGACCATGCATTGGGACTCTAACCCAAATACCCTGGATTCTGCCCGGTTTTCAAATCCCTTTCCCGATGATGACGATCAGTTGGGACTCTAACCCAAACAGATGGCCGATCACTCGGGAAACCCATCCATTACAATAACAGTGTCCTGGCCAAAGGACCCTGCCATCATACATGGACTCATACCCATCCCTTGATAATTCTTCATTCCAAATATCAAGTTTAAATTAGCATTTTTGCAATTCTAATATTTAAGCATGACTAAGCATTTTTCAACTCATTTCAAATCATTAGGTTCCTTGGATAACAAGTAGTCAAGGATGGTAAATGCATCAATTGTTTCATCACGCAACTCCTAACAACTTAATGCAGTTGATTAACTCCAGTGATAAAAGCATTTATAAATAGAGGGTTGAATGCACCGGGGCTTGCCTTGCAGCGCAAAAACAGTCGGGGTAGGAGCACCACAGCTTTCAGGTTCAAGAACCACCTCGGAACCTTCTCCTTCAGGCACCTCGACTTTGACTTCCTCGTTTACCGGCACTACACGTGTGCAACAATGCATGTATGAATGCGATGCGGAAAAGAGCATATGCAAGAAATCAAGAACTAAACATATGACAAGCATAAAACGACATCACTAGGGTGTTCTAGGTCTTAAATGGGTTTGACCTAGAACCACAATCAATTCCAAAGTCACACAAACCCTAAATTCATTTTCTACACTTCTTTTTACTATTTAATAAACCCATATCTATTTAATACAAGAGCAAACTAATTCCAATTGAGACCAAACTTCACCAACAGATAGTCTTTCATGCCAAACAGAGACAAATAAATTTTGGTGATTTTTGGAGTTACCTAGAATTAATTAAAAATGTGCAAAAAATCCATTTTCCATTTATTTTAGGGATTTTTACCTACTGCAGAAAGTACTTAAACATGACAAACAATATTTTTATAAAATTCTACACTACTCAGAGAGAACATACAAAAATTCTCATGAATTTTGGATCAGCCAAAATATTCTAACAAAATTATGAAACTACAGCACTATTCATTTGAAAATAAAATGGAAAAGGCTTTGGAAAAAACCTGGAAAAAGAGAAAACCGAAAACGGCCCGAAGCCGGCCCAACTCGGCCCAAGCGAAGCAGACCGGCCCACTCGGCCTGCCCGCGCTCGGCGCCTGCGCTTTTGCGCAAAACCCCCTGGAAAACACGGTTATCAACCCGCGGACCAACTCACACTATTCACCAGAGTCACTGACATTGCAAAAACCCCCCTGGAACTTTTCACCTTCTAATACGACGCCCCTGGGCCTCCTCTGTTTTCGAACGGAGGTGAGGCGCCGGCGGTTCGCCGCCCGCGGCTCACCGCCGGTGACCCCAACGGCCAAACCAACCTTCCCACGACCCTCGGGACTCCTAGCCGCACCTAACAAGCTAACTAATGGCAAGGATAGACACTCGGAGCACCCTCGGGCACCTCCGCCGCGGCTCGGCGGCGGCGACCGGACCTACTCCGGCGAGGCCAAGGCTTAATCAAGCCGGGTTAGGGCATGGGAAGATTCGTGAGCTCACCGAGACTTGACTAGTACGGAGAGAACGACCCGAGATGGTGTAGAGGCACGGTGGTGACGGTGGCCGCGGCTGCAACGACCTCCGCCGGCGGCGAGGACTCCGTTCCGGTGAACCTACGGTCAGAGACGAAGAACCAACAGGCGCATGAGCAACAAGGAAGGTCAGTGAGCACGGAGGAATACTCGGACGAGGCATTGGCTCACTAGAGAGAGCTGTGGACGGGTGTGAGCTCGCGGCGGCGCTCCGCCGGATGCGCACGCGCGGCGACGGTGACCCTGCGACACACAGAGGGTCAGAGCAAGTTCCAAAGGCACCAACCGATTCGCCAGGAAGTGCTCGGACCTACCGGTGAGATGGAGAGGGTGGAGGTGGACGGTGACCGACGAATTTGGTCGGAGACCGAGAGTTCACCGGCGATGGTGGCGGGGAAGAAGATGGGTGGGGAGGCGCGTTCGGGGGCTTAATAGCCGGGGAACAGGCCAAAGAGGACGTGGGAGAGCTCGAATCCATGCTGCGCGTACCACGGACGGAGCTCCGGCGCCAGAGGACGCGCGGCACTGTCGCGCACGCCGGCGACGTGCGCGCCGCGGCCGGACGCGCGCGTGACGCGTGAACAGTGTCGCCGGTACAGTACCTTGCTCAGAGAAAATCGCTCAAATTGACTGGCCAAACGACCGAATCCGAGGCCACGCCCAAAAGCAAAGTTGTAGATATTTTTGTGCTGGACAACTTTTGTTTTTGCACCAATTTGATATTCGGCCTAGATTTGAAAATATTCAAAGGGGGTAAACTAGGGTTTTGAATTTCAAACTGAATATTTAAAATTACTTTTTATTTTTCTAAAGAACTTGAAATTTGGCCAAAATATAAGTTGTGCATCTCAGAGAGATCTAAAACTTATATTAAGGAAGTTTTATCTAATTCTCATTAGTTTTTGAAAAGCAGTTTTAAATTCAAATTTTGAAACACTGTTTTGAGCTTAATTCAAAAATTTTCAGCATAACTTCAAAATCACCCAAAATAGAAGTTGTTCTACGTTAAAAACTCTACAACTTTTATTAAGGGACCTACCTCAGATTTGATCAAATTTAGAAGTGCACTTTGAAGCCTTTAATTAGGGTTTTAGGAAAATTAAAAATCAACAAGAAATAACAACTCAATTAGGGTTCCTCCAAGCACACACAAGAGTTAAACAAGCTAATCACACTATTAGCCCTAATGACAAGCAAATGCACATGATGATATGATGACATGTCATTTTAGTTAACAGTAATACCAGGGGTATTACACACGGGTAGTGGCAGTTGGATAAGAAGTTGAGATTGACTACCAGGTATGCTGACCCTTATGGTCCTATTCAGCACATCTATCAGTGCCTTGTGCTGATACATCCAATTCATACCTAATATGACATCTATGTCCTGATCCTTGAGTACTATCATGGTGGTTGGGAATATATGCCCGTCCAATTCGATAGGTACTCGATGCACTACCTCCTTAGTATTTATACGCCCTCCGGGCGAATGTATAAGGAAGTTTTCCGTTATTTCCCCAATTGGGATCTCATGTTTTACCACAAATGTACGATTGACGAATGAATGTGATGCACCAGAATCAAAAAGTGTAATAGCGGGGTGACTGGCAATAGGAAACCTACCCATCATGACGGGCTCTCCTGCAGGGATGTCATCCACACGAGTATAATAAACGTGTCCAGCCTTCTTGACAAGCTTGACCTTCTGAACCTGGTGCTGCTGACCACGGTGCTGATTCTGATGCTGCTGTTGCTGCTGTCTAGGACTCTTCTGGGCATTTTGATTGTACTTCTTGGGGTATGGACAGTCAACGAGCCCAATGTCCCAATTTGCCACAGTTGTAGCAAGGATGATTATAGGTGGTCTGGGGTGTATTGATACGAACGCCTGGGGCATTCGGCTGAGTGGTGTTCTGTTGATTCGAGGTATGGGAGGTAGCCGCGGTGCGTACCACGACCTGCTGCTGAGGGTAAGGGGGCGAT